>OU342741.1:314484589-315881367 GCA_910589775.1 Avena eriantha
AACCACAGCTAGAGTCATTGCATGTGTGTTATTTTAACAAACCACATATGGATCCACCATTGTCAATTAAATGTGCGTTCTTTCATTAACTACACCTGGAGTCATTTCATGACTATTCTATTCACATACCACATATGGATCCACCAATGTCATTGCATGTGTGTTCTCTTCACAGACCACACATGGATCTACCAGTGTCATTGCATGTGTGTTATTTTTACTAACAACAACTAGAGTCATTGCTTGTGTTATTTTCACAACGCACATATGGATCCACCAGTGTCATTGCATGTGTGTTCTTGTCATTAACCACAGCTAGAGTCATTGCGTGTGTGTCTTTTCACAGACCACATATGGATCCACCATTGTCATTGAAATGTGTATTCTTTCATTAACCACACCTGGAGTCATTTCGTGACTATTCTTTTCACTGACCACATATGGATCCACCAGTGTTATTGAAATGTGTGTTTTCTTCAGATACCACACATGGATCCACCAGTGTCATTGCATGTGTGTTATTTTTACTAACAACAACTACATTCATTGCATGTGTGTTATTTTCACAACCCACATATGGATCCACCAGTCATTGCATGTGTGTTCTTCTCATTAACCACAGCTAGAGTCATTGCATGTGTGTTCTTTTCACAAACCACATATGAATCCACCATTCTCATTGAAATGTGTATTCTTTCATTAACCACACCAGTAGTCATTTCATGACTATTCTTTTCACAGACCACATATGGATCCACTAGAGTTCAATGCATGTGTGTTCTCTTCACAGACCACACATGGATCCACCAGTGTCATTGCATGTGGTTCCACCAGAATTCATTGCATGTGTGTTCTTTTCACAATCCACCTATGGATCCACCATTGTCATTGCATGTGTGTTCTTCTCATTAACAACAGCTAGAGTCATTGCATGTGTGTTCTTTTCACAAACCACATATGGAACCACCAGTGTCATTGCATGTGTGTTCTTCTCAGAAACCACATCTGGAGTCACTAGATGAATGTTCTTTTCGCAACCCACATATGGATCCACCACTATCATTGAAATGTGTGTTCTCTTCAGAGACCACACATGGATCCACCAGTGTCATTGCATGTGTGTTCTTTTTACTAACAACAACTAGAGTCATTACATGTGTGTTCTTTTCACAATCCACCTATGGATCCACCAGCGTCATTGCATGTGTGTTCTTCTCATTAACCACATCTAGAGTCATTGCATGTGTGTTATCTTCAGAGACCACACATGGATCCACCAGTGTCATTGCATGTGTGTTCTTATTACTAACAACAACTACAGTCATTTCATGACTATTCTTTTCACAGACTACATCTGGATCTACCAGTGTCATTGAAATGTGTGTTCTCTTCACAGACCACACATGGATCCAGCAGTGTCATTGCATGTGTGTTCTTTTTACTAAAAACAACTAGAGTCATTGCATGTGTGTTATTTTCACAATTCACATATGGATCCACCAGTGTCACTGCATTTCTGTTCTTCTCATTAACCACAGCTAGAGTCATTGCATGTGTGTTCTGTTCACAAACCACTATGGATCCACCATTGTCAATTAAATGTGCGTTCTTTCATTAACTACACCTGGAGTCATTTCATGACTATTCTATTCACATACCACATATGGATCCACCAATGTCATTGCATGTGTGTTCTCTTCACAGACCACACATGGATCTACCAGTGTCATTGCATGTGTGTTATTTTTACTAACAACAACTAGAGTCATTACTTGTCTTATTTTCACAACGCACATATGGATCCACCAGTGTCATTGCATGTGTGTTCTTGTCATTAACCACAGCTAGAGTCATTGCGTGTGTGTTCTTTTCACAGACCACATATGTAACCACCATTGTCATTGAAATGTGTATTCCTTCATTAACCACATCTGGAGTCCTTTCATGTCTATTGTTTTTCACTGACCACATATGGATCCACCAGTGTTATTGAAATGTGTGTTCTCTTCAGATACCACACATGGATCCACCAGTGTCATTGCATGTGTGTTATTTTTACTAACAACAACTAGATTCATTGCATGTGTGTTATTGTCACAACCCACATATGGATCCACCAGTCATTGCATGTGTGTTCTTCTCATTAACCACAGCTAGAGTCATTGCATGTGTGTTCTTTTCACAAACCACATATGAATCCACCATTCTCATTGAAATGTGTATTCTTTCATTAACCACACCAGTAGTCATTTCATGACTATTCTTTTCACAGACCACATATGGATCCACTAGAGTTCAATGCATGTGTGTTCTCTTCACAGACCACACATGGATCCACCAGTGTCATTGCATGTGGTTCCACCAGAATTCATTGCATGTGTGTTCTTTTCACAATCCACCTATGGATCCACCATTGTCATTGCATGTGTGTTATTCTCATTAACAACAGCTAGAGTCATTGCATGTGTGTTCTTTTCACAAACCACATATGGAACCACCAGTGTCATTGCATGTGTGTTCTCCTCAGAAACCACATCTGGAGTCACTAGATGAATGTTCTTTTCGCAACCCACATATGGATCCACCACTATCATTGAAATGTGTGTTCTCTTCAGAGACCACACATGGATCCACCAGTGTCATTGCATGTGTGTTCTTTTTACTAACAACAACTAGAGTCATTACATGTGTGTTCTTTTCACAATCCACCTATGGATCCAACAGCGTCATTGCATGTGTGTTCTTCTTATTAACCACATCTAGAGTCATTGCATGTGTGTTATCTTCAGAGACCACACATGGATCCACCAGTGTCATTGCATGTGTGTTCTTTTACTAACAACAACTACAGTCATTTCATGACTATTCTTTTCACAGACTACATCTGGATCTACCAGTGTCATTGAAATGTGTGTTCTCTTCACAGACCACACATGGATCCACCAGTGTCACTGCATGTGTGTTCTTTTTACTAAAAACAACTAGAGTCATTGCATGTGTGTTATTTTCACAATTCACATATGGATCCACCAGTGTCATTGCATTTCTGTTCTTCTCATTAACCACAGCTAGAGTCATTGCATGTGTGTTCTTTTCACAAACCACTATGGATCCACCATTGTCAATTAAATGTGCGTTCTTTCATTAACTACACCTGGAGTCATTTCATGACTATTCTATTCACATACCACATATGGATCCACCAATGTCATTGCATGTGTGTTCTCTTCACAGACCACACATGGATCTACCAGTGTCATTGCATGTGTGTTATTTTTACTAACAACAACTAGAGTCATTGCTTGTGTTATTTTCACAACGCACATATGGATCCACCAGTGTCATTGCATGTGTGTTCTTGTCATTAACCACAGCTAGAGTCATTGCGTGTTTGTCTTTTCACAGACCACATATGTAACCACCATTGTCATTGAAATGTGTATTCCTTCATTAACCACATCTGGAGTCCTTTCATGTCTATTGTTTTCACTGACCACATATGGATCCACCAGTGTTATTGAAATGTGTGTTCTCTTCAGATACCACACATGGATCTACCAGTGTCATTGCATGTGTGTTATTTTTACTAACAACAACTAGAGTCATTGCTTGTGTTATTTTCACAACCCACATATGGATCACCAGTGTCATTGCATGTGTGTTCTTCTCATTAACCACAGCTAGAGTCATTGCATGTGTGTTCTTTTCACAAACCACATATGGATCCACCATTGTCATTGAAATGTGTATTCTTTCATTATCCACACCTTGAGTCATTTCATGACTATTCTTTTCACAGACCACATATGGATCCACTAGAGTTCAATGCATGTGTGTTCTCTTCACAGACCACACATGGATCCACCAGTGTCATTGCATGTGGTTCCACCAGAATTCATTGCATGTGTGTTCTTTTCACAATCCACCTATGGATCCACCATTGTCATTGCATGTGTGTTATTCTCATTAACAACAGCTAGAGTCATTGCATGTGTGTTCTTTTCACAAACCACATATGGAACCACCAGTGTCATTGCATGTGTGTTCTCCTCAGAAACCACATCTGGAGTCACTAGATGAATGTTCTTTTCGCAACCCACATATGGATCCACCACTATCATTGAAATGTGTGTTCTCTTTAGAGACCACACATGGATCCACCAGTGTCATTGCATGTGTGTTCTTTTTACTAACAACAACTAGAGTCATTACATGTGTGTTCTTTTCACAATCCACCTATGGATCCAACAGCGTCATTGCATGTGTGTTCTTCTTATTAACCACATCTAGAGTCATTGCATGTGTGTTATCTTCAGAGACCACACATGGATCCACCAGTGTCATTGCATGTGTGTTCTTTTTACTAACAACAACTACAGTCATTTCATGACTATTCTTTTCACAGACTACATCTGGATCTACCAGTGTCATTGAAATGTGTGTTCTCTTCACAGACCACACATGGATCCACCAGTGTCACTGCATGTGTGTTCTTTTTACTAAAAACAACTAGAGTCATTGCATGTGTGTTATTTTCACAATTCACATATGGATCCACCAGTGTCATTGCATTTCTGTTCTTCTCATTAACCACAGCTAGAGTCATTGCATGTGTGTTCTTTTCACAAACCACTATGGATCCACCATTGTCAATTAAATGTGCGTTCTTTCATTAACTACACGTGGAGTCATTTCATGACTATTCTATTCACATACCACATATGGATCCACCAATGTCATTGCATGTGTGTTCTCTTCACAGACCACACATGGATCTACCAGTGTCATTGCATGTGTGTTATTTTTACTACCAACAACTAGAGTCATTACTTGTGTTATTTTCACAACGCACATATGGATCCACCAGTGTCATTGCATGTGTGTTCTTGTCATTAACCACAGCTAGAGTCATTGCGTGTGTGTCTTTTCACAGACCACATATGGATCCACCATTGTCATTGAAATGTGTATTCTTTCATTAACCACACCTGGAGTCATTTCGTGACTATTGTTTTCACTGACCACATATGGATCCACCAGTGTTATTGAAATGTGTGTTTTCTTCAGATACCACACATGGATCCACCAGTGTCATTGCATGTGTGTTATTTTTACTAACAACAACTAGATTCATTGCATGTGTGTTATTTTCACAACCCACATATGGATCCACCAGTCATTGCATGTGTGTTCTTCTCATTAACCACAGCTAGAGTCATTGCATGTGTGTTCTTTTCACAAACCACATATGAATCCACCATTCTCATTGAAATGTGTATTCTTTCATTAACCACACCAGTAGTCATTTCATGACTATTCTTTTCACAGACCACATATGGATCCACTAGAGTTCAATGCATGTGTGTTCTCTTCACAGACCACACATGGATCCACCAGTGTCATTGCATGTGGTTCCACCAGAATTCATTGCATGTGTGTTCTTTTCACAATCCACCTATGGATCCACCATTGTCATTGCATGTGTGTTCTTCTCATTAACAACAGCTAGAGTCATTGCATGTGTGTTCTTTTCACAAACCACATATGGAACCACCAGTGTCATTGCATGTGTGTTCTTCTCAGAAACCACATCTGGAGTCACCAGATGAATGTTCTTTTCACAACCCACATATGGATCCACCACTATCATTGAAATGTGTGTTCTCTTCAGAGACCACACATGGATCCACCAGTGTCATTGCATGTGTGTTCTTTTTACTAACAACAACTAGAGTCATTACATGTGTGTTCTTTTCACAATCCACCTATGGATCCACCAGCGTCATTGCATGTGTGTTCTTCTCATTAACCACATCTAGAGTCATTGCATGTGTGTTATCTTCAGAGACCACACATGGATCCACCAGTGTCATTGCATGTGTGTTCTTATTACTAACAACAACTACAGTCATTTCATGACTATTCTTTTCACAGACTACATCTGGATCTACCAGTGTCATTGAAATGTGTGTTCTCTTCACAGACCACACATGGATCCAGCAGTGTCATTGCATGTGTGTTCTTTTTACTAAAAACAACTAGAGTCATTGCATGTGTGTTATTTTCACAATTCACATATGGATCCACCAGTGTCACTGCATTTCTGTTCTTCTCATTAACCACAGCTAGAGTCATTGCATGTGTGTTCTGTTCACAAACCACTATGGATCCACCATTGTCAATTAAATGTGCGTTCTTTCATTAACTACACCTGGAGTCATTTCATGACTATTCTATTCACATACCACATATGGATCCACCAATGTCATTGCATGTGTGTTCTCTTCACAGACCACACATGGATCTACCAGTGTCATTGCATGTGTGTTATTTTTACTAACAACAACTAGAGTCATTGCTTGTGTTATTTTCACAACGCACATATGGATCCACCAGTGTCATTGCATGTGTGTTCTTGTCATTAACCACAGCTAGAGTCATTGCATGTCTGTTCTTTCCACAAACCACATATGGATCCACCATTTTCATTGAAATGTGTATTCTTTCATTAACCACACCTGGAGTCATTTCGTGACTATTATTTTCACATACCACATATGGATCCACTAGAGTTCATTGCCTGTGTGTTTTCTTCATAAACCACACATGGATCCACCAGTGTCATTCCATGTGGTTCCACCAGAGTTCTTTGCATGTGTGTTCTTTTCACAATCCACCTATGGATCCACAAGTGTCATTGCATGTGTGTTATTCTCATTAACCACAGGTAGAGTCATTACGTGTGTGTTCTTTTCACAGACCACATATGTAACCACCATTGTCATTGAAATGTGTATACCTTCATTAACCACATCTGGAGTCCTTTCATGTCTATTGTTTTCACTGACCACATATGGATCCACCAGTGTTATTGAAATGTGTGTTCTCTTCAGATACCACACATGGATCCACCAGTGTCATTGCATGTGTGTTATTTTTACTAACAACAACTAGATTCATTGCATGTGTGTTATTTTCACAACCCACATATGGATCCACCAGTGTCATTGCATGTGTGTTCTTCTCATTAACCACAGCAAGAGTTATTGCATGTGTGTTCTTTTCACAAACTACATATGAATCCACCATTGTCATTGAAATGTGTATTCTTTCATTAACCACACCTGGAGTCATTTCATGACTATTCTTTTCACAGACCACATACGGATCCACTAGAGTTCAATGCATGTGTGTTCTCTTCACAGACCACACATGGATCCACCAGTGTCATTGCATGTGGTTCCAACAGAATTCATTGCATGTGTGTTCTTTTCACAATCCACCTATGCATCCACCATTGTCATTGCATGTGTGTTCTTCTCATTAACCACAGCTAGAGTCATTGCATGTGTGTTCTTTTCACAGACCACATATGGAACCACCAGTGTCATTGCATGTGTGTTCTTCTCAGAAACCACATTTGGAGTCACTGGATGAGTGTTCTTTTCACAAACCACATATGGATCCACCACTATCATTGAAATGTGTGTTCTCTTCAGAGACCACACATGGATCCACCAGTGTCATTGCATGTGTGTTCTTTTTACAAACAACAACTAGAGTCATTGCATGTGTGTTCTTTTCACAATCCACCTATGGATCCACCAGTGTCATTGCATGTGTGTTCTTCTCATTAACCACATCTACAATCATTGCATGTGTGTTATCTTTAGAGACCACACCTAGATCCACCAGTGTCATTGCATGTGTGTTCTTTTTACTAACAATAACTAGAGTCATTTCATGATTATTCTTTTCACAGACTACATGTGGATCTACCAGTGTCATTGACATGTGTGTTCTCTTCACATACCACACATGGATCCACCAATGTCACTGCATGTGTGTTCTTTTTACTAAAAACAACTAGAGTCATTGCATGTGTGTTATTTTCACAATTCACATATGGATCCACCAGTGTCATTGCATTTCTGTTCTTCTCATTAACCACAGTTAGAGTCATTGCATGTGTGTTATTTTAACAAACCACTATGGATCCACCATTGTCAATTAAATGTGCATTCTTTCATTAACTACACCTGGAGTCATTTCATGACTATTCTATTCACATACCACATATGGATCCACCAATGTCATTGCATGTGTGTTCTCTTCACAGACCACACATGGATCTTCCAGTGTCATTGCATGTGTGTTATTTTTACTAACAACAACTAGAGTCATTACTTGTCTTATTTTCACAACGCACATATGGATCCACCAGTGTCATTGCATGTGTGTTCTTGTCATTAACCACAGCTAGAGTCATTGCGTGTGTGTTCTTTTCACAGACCACATACGTAACCACCATTGTCATTGAAATGTGTATTCCTTCATTAACCACATCTGGAGTCCTTTCATGTCTATTGTTTTCACTGACCACATATGGATCCACCAGTGTTATTGAAATGTGTGTTCTCTTCAGATACCACACATGGATCCACCAGTGTCATTGCATGTGTGTTATTTTTACTAACAACAACTAGATTCATTGCATGTGTGTTATTTTCACAAACCACATATGGATCCACCAGTCATTGCATGTGTGTTCTTCTCATTAACCATAGCTAGAGTCATTGCATGTGTGTTCTTTTCACAAACCACATATGAATCCACCATTCTCATTGAAATGTGTATTCTTTCATTAACCACACCAGTAGTCATTTCATGACTATTCTTTTCACAGACCACATATGGATCCACTAGAGTTCAATGCATGTGTGTTCTCTTCACAGACCACACATGGATCCACCAGTGTCATTGCATGTGGTTCCACCAGAATTCATTGCATGTGTGTTCTTTTCACAATCCACCTATGGATCCACCATTGTCATTGCATGTGTGTTCTTCTCATTAACAACAGCTAGAGTCATTGCATGTGTGTTCTTTTCACAAACCACATATGCAACCACCAGTGTCATTGCATGTGTGTTCTTCTCAGAAACCACATCTGGAGTCACCAGATGAATGTTCTTTTCACAACCCACATATGGATCCACCACTATCATTGAAATGTGTGTTCTCTTCAGAGACCACACATGGATCCACCAGTGTCATTGCATGTGTGTTCTTTTTACTAACAACAACTAGAGTCATTACATGTGTGTTCTTTTCACAATCCACCTATGGATCCACCAGCGTCATTGCATGTGTGTTCTTCTCATTAACCACATCTAGAGTCATTGCATGTGTGTTATCTTCAGAGACCACACATGGATCCACCAGTGTCATTGCATGTGTGTTCTTATTACTAACAACAACTACAGTCATTTCATGACTATTCTTTTCACAGACTACATCTGGATCTACCAGTGTCATTGAAATGTGTGTTCTCTTCACAGACCACACATGGATCCAGCAGTGTCATTGCATGTGTGTTCTTTTTACTAAAAACAACTAGAGTCATTGCATGTGTGTTATTTTCACAATTCACATATGGATCCACCAGTGTCACTGCATTTCTGTTCTTCTCATTAACCACAGCTAGAGTCATTGCATGTATGTTCTGTTCACAAACCACTATGGATCCACCATTGTCAATTAAATGTGCGTTCTTTCATTAACTACACCTGGAGTCATTTCATGACTATTCTATTCACATACCACATATGGATCCACCAATGTCATTGCATGTGTGTTCTCTTCACAGACCACACATGGATCTACAAGTGTCATTGCATGTGTGTTATTTTTACTAACAACAACTAGAGTCATTGCTTGTGTTATTTTCACAACGCACATATGGATCTACCAGTGTCATTGCATGTGTGTTCTTGTCATTAACCACAGCTAGAGTCATTGCATGTCTGTTCTTTCCACAAACCACATATGGATCCACCATTGTCATTGAAATGTGTATTCTTTCATTAACCACACCTGGAGTCATTTCGTGACTATTCTTTTCACATACCACATATGGATCCACTAGAGTTCAATGCATGTGTGTTCTCTTCATGAAACACACATGGATCCACCAGTGTCATTGCATGTGGTTCCACCAGAGTTCTTTGCATGTGTGTTCTTTTCACAATCCACCTATGGATCCACCAGTGTCATTGTATGTGTGTTCTTCTCATTAACCACAGGTAGAGTCATTACATGTGTGTTCTTTTCACAGACCACATATTTAACCACCATTGTCATTGAAATGTGTATTCCTTCATTAACCACATCTGGAGTCCTTTCATGTCTATTGTTTTCACTGACCACATATGGATCCACCAGTGTTATTGAAATTTGTGTTCTCTTCAGATACCACACATGGATCTACCAGTGTCATTGCATGTGTGTTATTTTTACTAACAACAACTAGATTCATTGCATGTGTGTTATTTTCACAACCCACATATGGATCCACCAGTGTCATTGCATGTGTGTTCTTCTCATTAACCACAGCAAGAGTCATTGCATGTGTGTTCTTTTCACAAACTACATATGAATCCACCATTGTCATTGAAATGTGTATTCTTTCATTAACCACACCTGGAGTCATTTCATGACTATTCTTTTCACAGACCACATATGGATCCACTAGAGTTCAATGCATTTGTGTTCTCTTCACAGACCACACATGGATCCACCAGTGTCATTGCATGTGGTTCCACCAGAATTCATTGCATGTGTGTTCTTTTCACAATCCACCTTTGGATCGACCATTGTCATTGCATGTGTGTTCTTCTCGTTAACAACAGCTAGAGTCATTGCATGTGTGTTCTTTTCACAAACCACATATACAACCACCAGTGTCATTGCATGTGTGTTCTTCTCAGAAACCACATCTAGAGTCACTGGATGAATGTTCTTTTCACAAACCACATATGGATCCACCACTATCATTGAAATGTGTGTTCTCTTCAGAGACCACACATGGATCCACCAGTGTCATTGCATGTGTGTTCTATTTACTAACAACAACTAGAGTCATTACATGTGTGTTCTTTTTCACAATCCACCTATGGATCCACCAGCGTCATTGCATGTGTGTTCTTCTCATTAACCACATCTAGAGTCATTGCATGTGTGTTATCATCAGGGACCACACATGGATCCACCAGTGTCATTGCATGTGTGTTCTTTTTACTAACAACAACTATAATCATTTCATGACTATTCTTTTCACAGACTACATCTGGATCTACCAGTGTCATTGAAATGTGTGTTCTCTTCACAGACCACACATGGATCCACCAATGTCATTGCATGTGTGTTCTTTTTACTAAAAACAACTAGAGTCATTGCATTGTTATTTTCACAATTCACATATGGATCCACCAGTGTCATTGCATTTTTGTTCTTCTCATTAACCACAGCTAGAGTCATTGCATGTGTGTTATTTTCACAAACCACTATGGATCCACCATTGTCAATTAAATGTGCGTTCTTTCATTAACTACACCTGGAGGCATTTCATGACTATTCTATTCACATACCACATATGGATCCACCAATTTCATTGCATGTGTGTTCTCTTCACAGACCACACATGGATCTACAAGTGTCATTGCATGTGTGTTATTTTTACTACCAACAACTAGAGTCATTGCTTGTGTTATTTTCACAATGCACATATGGATCCACCAGTGTCATTGCATGTGTGTTCTTGTCATTAACCACAGCTAGAGTCATTGCATGTCTGTTCTTTCCACAAACCACATATGGATCCACCATTGTCATTGAAATGTGTATTCTTTCATTAACCACACCTGGAGTCATTTCGTGACTATTCTTTTCACATACCACATATGGATCCACTAGAGTTCATTGCATGTGTGTTCTCTTCATGAACCACACATGGATCCACCAGTGTCATTGCATGTGGTTCCACCAGAGTTCTTTGCATGTGTGTTCTTTTCACAATCCACCTATGGATCCACCAGTGTCATTGCATGTGTGTTCTTCTCATTAACCACAGGTAGAGTCATTACATGTGTGTTCTTTTCACAGACCACATATTTAACCACCATTGTCATTGAAATGTGTATTCCTTCATTAACCACATCTGGAGTCCTTTCATGTCTGTTGTTTTCACTGTCCACATATGGATCCACCAGTGTTATTGAAATGTGTGTTCTCTTCAGATACTACACATGGATCTACCAGTGTCATTGCATGTGTGTTATTTTTACTAACAACAACTAGATTCATTGCATGTGTGTTATTTTCACAACCCACATATGGATCCACCAGTGTCATTGCATGTGTGTTCTTCTCATTAACCACAGCAAGAGTCATTGCATGTGTGTTCTTTTCACAAACTACATATGAATCCACCATTGTCATTGAAATGTGTATTCTTTCATTAACCACACCTGGAGTCATTTCATGACTATTCTTTTCACAGACCACATATGGATCCACTAGAGTTCAATGCATGTGTGTTCTCTTCACAGACCACACATGGATCCACCAGTGTCATTGCATGTGGTTCCACCAGAATTCATTGCATGTGTGTTCTTTTCACAATCCACCTATGCATCCACCATTGTCATTGCATGTGTGTTCTTCTCATTAACCACAGCTAGAGTCAATGCATGTGTGTTCTTTTCACAGACCACATATGGAACCACCAGTGTCATTGCATGTGTGTTCTTCTCAGAAACCACATCTGGAGTCACTGGATGAGTGTTCTTTTCACAAACCACATATGGATCCACCACTATCATTGAAATGTGTGTTCTCTTCAGAGACCACACATGGATCCACCAGTGTCATTGCATGTGTGTTCTTTTTACAAACAACAACTAGAGTCATTGCATGTGTGTTCTTTTCACAATCCACCTATGGATCCACCAGTGTCATTGCATGTGTGTTCTTCTCATTAACCACATCTACAATCATTGCATGTGTGTTATCTTTAGAGACCACACCTGGATCCACCAGTGTCATTGCATGTGTGTTCTTTTTACTAACAATAACTAGAGTCATTTCATGACTATTCTTTTCACAGACTACATTTGGATCTACCAGTGTCATTGACATGTGTGTTCTCTTCACATACCACACATGGATCCACCAATGTCATTGCATGTGTGTTCTTTTTACTAAAAACAACTAGAGTCATTGCATGTGTGTTATTTTCACCAGTCACATATGGATCCACCAGTGTCATTGCATTTCTGTTCTTCTCATTAAACACAGCTAGAGTCATTGCATGTGTGTTCTTTTCACAAACCACATATGGATCCACCATTGTCAATGAAATGTGCGTTCTTTCATTAACTACACCTGGAGTCATTTAATGACTATTCTATTCACATACCACATATGGATCCACCAATGTCATTGCATGTGTGTTCTCTTCACAAACCACGCATGGATCTACCAGTGTCATTACATGTGTGTTATTTTTACTAACAACAACTAGAGTCATTGCTTGTGTTATTTTCACAACCCACATATGGATCACCAGTGTCATTGCATGTGTGTTCTTCTGATTAACCACAGCTAGAGTCATTGCATGTGTGTTCTTTTCACAAACCACATATGGATCCACCATTGTCATTGAAATGTGTATTCTTTCATTATCCACACCTTGAGTCATTTCATGACTATTCTTTCCACAGACCACATATGGATCCACCAGAGTTCATTGCATGTGTGTTCTCTTCACAGACCACACATGGATCCACTAGTGTCATTGCATGTGGTTCCACCAGAGTTCATTGCATGTGTGTTCTTTTCACAATCCACCTATGGATCCACCAGTGTCATTGCATGCGTGTTCTTCTCATTAACCATAGCTAGAGTCATTGCATGTGTGTTCTTTTTACAGACCACATATGGAACCACCATTGTCATTGAAATGTGTATTGTTTCGTTAACCACATCTGGAGTCATTTCATGTCTATTCTTTTCATGGACCACATATGGATCCACCAGTGTCATTGAAATGTGTGTTTTCTTCAGAGACCACACATGGATCCGCCAGTGTCATTGCATGGGTGTTATTTTTACTAACAACAACTAGAGTCATTGCATGTGTGTTATTTTCACAACCCACATATGGATCCACCAATGTCATTGCATGTGTGTTCTTCTCATTAACCACAGCTAGAGTCATTGCATGTGTTCTTTTCACAAACCACATATGGATCCACCATTTTCATTGAAATGTGTATTCTTTTATTAACCATACCTGGAGTCATTTCATGACTATTCTTTTCACAAACCACATATGGATCCACCAGAGTTCATTGCATGTGTGTTCTCTTCACAGACCACACATGGATCCACCAGTGTCGTTGCATGTGGTTCCACCAGAGTTCTTTGCGTGTGTGTTCTTTTCACAAACCACATATGGATCCACTAGTGTCATTTAAATGTGTATTATTTTCAATGACAACCGTTGGCCACAAAGAAACGGGACACAGAGCTAACGAGCAACCGCTCCAGGCTTCTAAAATACCCGATTGCTGATTGTTAGGCGCCGTTGGATCTGGGTGCGTGGACGATAAGGATTTCCTTTCCGAGGGCGATCTGTGAGAAGTCTGTTCTGCGAACTGATTGGCAGTGGCAACGACGCTGGGCTTATGTCCTTGCCCTTACCCCCTTAACATCGGGGCCGAAGCTCAGATCATGTTCCTTCATCGCCATGGAGAGGGAGAGGCCCAAACTCAACTTGCGTGAGGCTCAAATGTTCGCCCACTATGACCTACTCGCACTGCCGTTCACGAGGCTTCTGGTCGGCTTCAAGCTCAGCTACATTGGGGTTCCCGTCGTGTCGCTCTTGCGCGACAACGCGTTGGCAAGGCAGATCGAGGAGCGCCGCCACCAGTTGCCGGAGCGGAAGAGGGCAATGGCACGGTACTCGCGCACGAGCACGTACTGGTGAAAGCTATTCAAGAAGGAGCGGGCTACATTGATTGAGCTATGCAGAACCCATCGGCGGGAGATCCACCGGATCTGCGTAACCCCGAAGGGAGGCAGCGCTTCTGGGTAGTGCCTGGGTGTACAACCTCCACCGTTATCAATGCGGCACGCCATGAAGAATCCATGAGGAGGAGGAACGCTGCCGGGAACATCGGCATCGATTCCGACGCGGAGGAGGCTGGCAGCGACGTGGACAATGTTGTTGATGATGGAGACTGTGCGAGCATCATAGTCGATTAGGGCCAATTAAGCATAAATTAAATCTATGTACGGTATCTTAATGCCCTCTTTGGATTTGGGTCACTTGAGTCATAGTCGATTATCGCCATAATCTATATATGTTGGCCATGTTTTAGTTGTCTTTGTCTTTGAAACTAGTCAAAACTCATCTGATCCTGAAAATAAAGTTCTCGTGTTCCTGGCATATCGGATGGGACAATACGCTGACTCTGCTCCCAGCACTTGATGGCACAACCATAATTTGGAGTGCGCCAGAGGAGAAGGGATCGAGCGTGTTGTTGCAGTAGTGTACTACTCCTGTCCAGATATAACTGACTTGGTGTTTTTTAGATATTTAATAAATGTGTCTATACCCAAAACTTGTCGAGATACATGTTTTAGGTTTCTCTGTCTTCCAAACTAATCAAAAGTCGTCAAATTCTGAACAAACAAAGTCATTGCGTTCACATCTGATGGGACAATACGCTGACTCTGCTACTTTATGGCACAACCATAATTCTAGATTGCGCTAGAGGAGATGGGAATCCAAGGGAGATGGGAACTAATAGCTGCGTCCATACGTAGGTAAAAAATTAATGTAATAATATTTAAAAAATTGTAATCTAGTCCACATGACCCCATCACAGACACGTTGCACGTGCCAGATATAAATAAAGACGACACGACTAGTTTAGTTTCAATGATATAATTCAACATACGACGTTACTGTGCCCGCATCTTTCTGCTCCTCTTATTAGTCTGCTAGCCCACGCTGCATTAAGCATCAGTTGCTGAGGATAAAAAATGTTAAAATGGCAAATAAAAAAAATTAAGCTTACCTTTCATCTCGAGAACCCTACAAAGATGAAATTGGCAGGGATTTATTATTTCTCCTGAAGTTAGCCGAAAGATCCTCAAAAACATCCTCAATCACCCCTACCACTTCTTCATATTCTAATACACCTCCATTATTTGCCCTTTCCTCCCTGTTCCGCTTACCCTTTTGTTTCTTTTCACACCCTTTTCTCGCCGGCACCTCCACTTCTTCATAAATTGGCTACTTACATACGTTTTCTTCCGAGTGCTCATCACCGTTTTCCTCCACCTGCTGCACTTCCTCAAGTTCTTTGTCTTCGCGCTGCTCTTCCTCCAGTTCTGGCTGAGAAGCCTCATTTTCTACCACTGGGGTGTGAACAGGGACAATATCATGTGTAACTGGGTTTTTGCACAACCTCTTGAGATGGACGAATCTGCCACAACATTTGCATTTCCTTTTCCTAGCTCCCAGCCTTGAACCTTTATCGGTGGAGGCTTTGATCCTTAGCTTTTTAGGCCTCCCAGGTGGCCTCCTAAGAACTAGTGGTTGAAGTTTGAATCCTGGATCGACAATCTCCCAATCATTTTGATCGGCCATAGGTGGTACGTTTTTTGCATAAGTTGCAGCAAACTTGTCCACGGTGAAATAGCAGCTCCGCTACCTCTAAGCTTTAAGAAGAAGTAAATTGCATGGTGACATGGCAGACCAGTAATCTGCCACTGCCTGCATGACCAAGTCTTGTTTCCAATGTCTATAGTGTACCTCTGTTCACTTCCACACTTGTATTCTGCATAAACCTCAGCCAATGTTCTGGAACTTCTGACCATCCTCATCTTTATCGTTCTCATTTCCATGGTTCTTGCATTCAGTAACATAACCACCTTTGGAACTATTTTATGGCCTAAAAAATTTCTTGCACAAATTCTTTGCCTTAAATCTATCTTCACCATTATGCACTATCTTATTGCATCCAACAAAATTGTTGGAGATATGCCCAAGAGGCAATAATAAAGTGGTTATTATTATATCTTTATGTTTATGATAAATGTTTACATCCCATGCTATAATTGTCTTAACCAGAAACATTAATACTTGTGTGTTTTGTAAACATAAAAGAGTCCCTAGTAAGCCTCTTGTTAAACTAGCTTGTTGATTAATGGATGATCATGGTTTCCTGATCATGGACATTGGATGTCGTTAATAACAAAGATCATATCATTAGGAGAATGATGTGATGGACACACACCCGTAGTAAGCATAGCATAAGATCAAGTCATTAAGTTCGTTTTCTATAAGCTTTAAAATACATAGTAACCTAATCCTTCGACCATGAGGTTATGTTAATCACCATCACCGGATGGGTACTTTGATGACATCAAACACCGCTTCGTAACTGGGTGGTCATAAAGGTGTCATTGGGTATTCTGAAAGTATGTGTTGAAGTGCATGGACCAAGATTGGGATTTGTCCATCCATATGACGGATAGATATGCTCTGGGCCCTCTCGGTGGAATGTCATCTAATTAGCTTGCAAGCATGTGACTGGGTCATAAGGGATGACATAACATGGAACGAGTAAAGAGTACTTATCAGTAACGAGGTAGAACTAGGTATGGAGATACCGATGATCAAACCTCGGATAAGTAGAGTATCGCGTGACAAAGGGAATTGGTTTCGTATGTTAATGGTTCTATCGATCACAAAGTCATTGTTGAGTATGTGGGAGCCGTTATGCATCTCCAGATCCCGCTGATGGTTATTGATCGGAGAGGTGTCTCCATCATGTCTGCATATTCACGAACCGTAGGGTGACACACATAAGGTTCGAAGTTGTTTTAAGTAGATATGGAATGTGCATTGGAGACCGAATGTTGTTCGGAGTCTCGGATTGGATTCGGGACGTCACGAGGAGCTCCGGAATTGTCTGGGGAATAAGATTCATATATTGGGGATCATTTTCTAAGTTAGGAAACGTTCCGGAGTATTTGTATGGGGATTCTAGAAGGTTTCGAAATGTTCTGGAAGGTTCTGGAAGATTTCTTGGAGTTTACTTGAAAACCAAGAAAGGATCAAGGAATCCTTGTGGGGTAAGACAAGGATTCGTGGGGGAGTAGGACTCTCCCCCCACCTCCTTGATCCGCCGGCCAAGGGAGAGGGGAGTCCTACAAGGACTCCACCTCCCCATGGCGCCTCCCTCCTTTAAATAGAGGGGTCGAGGCACCAACCCTGGCCCCCTTCCACTCCAAACCCTAGCCGCCTCTCTCCTCCTCCTTCCCTCTGCTCTAGCTTAGGCGAACCCCTGTAGAATTCTCTACTCCACCACCACCACCACGCCGTCGTGCTGCTGGAATTCCGTGGAGAAGATCTACTACCTCCGCTGCTTGTTGGAACGAGGAGAGGAAGGTCTACTTCGACGCCGCATGTGTGACCGACTGCGGAAGCGCTGCCGAAGCGCGGCGCCGGAAGGATCGTCTACTCGATCTCGAGATCGGCAAGTGATCGACTACATCAACCACGAGATACGAATCTCGTAACGCTTTCGGATCTACAAGGGTTAGTACAGATCTATCTCGTTGCACATGTCTAATAGATTAGATCTTGGCTTTTATCTAGATTAGATCTGGGTTTTGTTCGTTCTTGCGGTAGAAATTTTTTATTTTCCCTGATACGAACCCATCAGTGGTATCAGAGCTGTATCTATGCGTAGATCTGTTGCACGAGTAGAACACAATGGTTTTGTGGGCGTTGGTGCTCGTGTCGTCTTTTACTTTGTGTACTTTGCATCTTGCGGTATGGTGGGATGAAGCGGCTCGGCTAACCTTACATGTCATCGCACATGAGACTTTCTCCATGCTTGACGTGTAACTTGCTTTGCACAAGTGGCTTTGCGGTTGTCTGTCTCTCTCACCATAGTATAGATCCAATTTACACTTTGCAACTTGATAGCACTTGTATCAATGTTGTGGTTCAGTTTTGTAGGTAAGATCCGTTCTTATTCGAAAGCCTCAAGCCACGTAAAACATGCAAAGAAAATTAGAGGCGTCTAACTTGTTTTTGTAGGGGGTTTTGTGATGTGATATGGCCATCATGTGATTGTGATTATATTTGATGTATGCAATGATCCTTGTTGTAATATGGCAACCGGCAGGAGCCTAATGGTTGTCTTCAATTCTGTTAAGACCTGCGTGTCTATTCATCTTGTAATAGCTTTGTTCCAAGTAGTTGTAATAGTTGCTAGTGATGATGGACAACCATGAAGCGGCGCCACTGACCTTGACGCCATGCTGGTGATGATGGAGATCATGTCCGTGCTTTGGAGATGGAGATCAGAGGCACAAGAAGAAAGGGCCATATCATATCACACTAATTATGAATTGCCTGTGATGTTAATCCTTTATGCATCTTGTATTGCTTAGATCACGACGGTAGCATTATAAGATGATCCCTCTCACTAAATATCAAGTAATAAAGTGTTCGTCCTTAGTTGGCACCGTTGCTAAGACTCGTCGTTTCGAAGCATCTCGTGATGATCGGGTGTGATAGACTCTACGTGTGCATACAACAGGTGCAAGCCAGATTTGCACATGCGGAAACTAAGGTTAACCTTGACGAGCCTAGCATGTACAGACATGGTCTCGGAACACGGAATACCAAAAGGTAAAGCATGAGTCATATGGATGATATGATGAACATGTTGATTTTTTGCCTTTAAAGCTACATCATCTCACGTGATGATCAGACTTGGTGTAGTTGATTTGTTTCGTGTAATCACTAAAACAACTCGAGGGATGTTGTTTTGAGTGGGAGTTCATTTGTAATTTGGATTAGTCGAACTCAATTTATCATAAACACATTCAAAGTGAATTTGCATAGTTTGTTGTAGTCATTGGCATCCGTTCACCACCTTACGCTTAGTTATAGTTGAGATAGTGGAACTACAGAAATTCTGGATATTTACTTTACGAACTGGTATCGTATTGTTTTGAATGTCAATTTAAAGTTTATAAGTCCTATTGCAAACTTTTAGCAAACTCTATTTACTCAATGAAGTTTAATAAATAGTATTAAATCAAGAGTAACAATTCCAGTGTTAGTATCTAATGTATCATGTTTGCCTCCATGATTCTTGATACTCAAAAGATTGTTTTTAATATCAATTTTATCTAAGAGCTGAAAGCAATGTTTCAGAAACCATCATATGTGAAAGGTATTGCGATATCTAAAACAATGTGTTGGTTACAACATGATAGAGTATACGTCCTCATATTTGATGAGAATTTGTGAAGGTTGGAGACGCTAGTCGTCCTAATCCTCTAAAAGGTTTTGAAAAAAAACATTATACTCGTAATTCACCTTTATAAGCTATAGCAGCTTGATCAAGAAAGTTTTCATGATAAGGATGAATAGAAGATGTAAGTAAAATATTTACTACACTAAAAGATTACTAAAGAATGGAATTTTGAAAGAATGCCAAACATTTGATGATGGTGATCCACCTCAAAGTGCAAGTCCAAAGGTATTAGTAGTTGACTATATACGCTTTGTACCATGTGTCATGTTTATGACACCACTATTGATGTTGATAGATTCTTTTAAAAGAAAAGGAATTGCTGAAAGAGAATCTATAAAATATTTGGCAGAAAATAAAAGGTTGCAGATGTCCAACTTAGGCATATAGAAGATATACATGTTATGGTTGTATTCCTTTCTTGTTAAACAATGTGGTTCTTAGGTATTGGATACCGGTATTGGATACCGAATTGGTTGGTATGAAGTGTCATACAGGACAACAAAATTCATGAACTGCAATGGCCTAAGTAACTAGCAAGAGAAAATGTGATGATGTTCATCGAAAACAAACAAAGGGTTGTTGTGTTGCTCGTTAACATCAAAGCTTGCCTTCAAGATTTGTTTTAATAATTGTTGTTTTGATCAGGTATTATGACGATAAAAGGTTGTTCAAATAATTACCGTATTCCATAATAGATGGATAATATACAAGTCTGGTAGGAGAAATAACGACCATAAAACTAATGCTAAAATGTCGCAAGACAAATGATTGAAAGATCACTTGCGAAGTGACATCGCCGTTTAAATTATATTGAAAGGATATATGAAGAAACTCCATGTTGATGGATTTTTGGAGTCTTTGATTTGGATCAAATGACGCTTGTGATACTTTCCTGGAGATAATTAAAACTCCGTCCGTAGGCCAAAAGAGGAACGGACGACTAACTGATTGGAATTTGTACATATTGATGTATATGGTCTATTATGTGTAGTCGTGGGTGATGGATTTCAACTTCATATGCTTTCTCCAAAGATTTGAGTGAGTATATGTATATACTTACTCAATAAGGAAGAAGTATGAAACATTTGAAATATGTTCAAAGACTTTCAAGATGAAGTGGAAAATCATTGTAACAAGAAAATAAAAGAGTTTATGATTGGATCATAAAGAAAGATGTTTGAGTTACAAGTTTAGCAAAACACCTAAGATTTGAGGAATCGTTCCATGGATTTGCATTTCCCAAAACACCATAGGAGTATGGTGTGTTCGAGATATGTAATGAAACCTTGTTTGACATGGTAATATCAAAGGTGTCATTTATAAAACTGCCATTATATATTAAAGATTAAAAGCTTTAGTGACTACCGCTTTTACACTGAAAAGAGCTCCATCGTGATCCGTTGAAATGACACCATATAAGT
Source organism: Avena eriantha (assembly GCA_910589775.1). Taxonomy (NCBI): domain Eukaryota; kingdom Viridiplantae; phylum Streptophyta; class Magnoliopsida; order Poales; family Poaceae; genus Avena; species Avena eriantha. Next base: position 314,506,206 of record OU342741.1, read on the forward strand.
CATGGTTTGGGATAAAACCCGAATTTTCTTTTCTTAAATTTTGGTATGCTATGCATAAGTAAAATGTTTACAACCAAAGTCAGATAAGCACGTCTTTGTAGGTTATTCCAAAGAATTTGTTGGGAATTTCTCCATAACGCCGAGGACAAAGGAGTTTGTCGCTTGGAACGTCAAGTTTCTTGAGAAAGAATTTTTCGTGAAAAGTTAAGTGGGAGGACAGTAGAACTTTGATAAGGTTGTTGAACCTTAGCTATATGTGCTAAGTAGCGCAGCGCCGTAAAGTGTCCCAGTGGCGGCCACAATGCTCATGGCTCTCGTGATTACAATAGGTGTGATCTCGGAGATTAGAGTTCCTATAGAACCGTGTGGGTCGGTAAGAATCAAATAGTAAGATTTGATAAGCAAGTCGTTATTGTTTTGACAATGATGAACCGACTGCATGCAAAGAAGCGATGATGGGCCCTGACTCCATAAAATGACTAGAAGTCATGGAATCCGTGATAGTATCCATACACGAGAAATCAAGTTTCTGAACTTAGAAGACCCTCCGGAAAGGCGTAAAGCCTATCGGTCGTGTTTGGATCTATAAAGAAATAGACATGGATGTTTCAAATCTATGAAATAGTCGACATGTCGGAAAGAGTTTACGACAATGTTCAAGGAATTGACTATGATAAGATTTGATCTTTCATAGCGATATTTAGTCTGGACGGATTAATGTAGCAACCACTACATATATTTTGGTATATGGTAGTTGAACAAACAAAACAAGTTCTTCTAATAGAATAGTTACCTAGGACGCGTACATGACATGATCCAAAGGGTTTTGTTAAATTCAAAGGATGCTAAAAGAGTATGCATAACTTCAATGGTTGAAGTGAGCATCGCGGAGTTGGAATCTTCACCGTGATGAAACCGTTAAAAGGTTTAATTTCATCAGAGACGATGAAGATGTTTGCATTTTGCAAGAAATTAAGTGGGAGCGCTAAGACATATTTCTAATACATTATGTGAAAGACATATTGTTGATTAGAAATGATGTATCTTTTATTGACACAGGTTAATAATTTCATTTCGATGAAAGACTTAAGCATAACCCAAGTATTAGGCATCAATGTCTATATGAATAGATTGAGGCGCTAATATGGTTTTGCCAAATGTACATAGATAAGATGTTGAATGAGTTCAATATGGAAACAACAAGAAAGGTTCTTGACGCACGGAAAGGACTAAATCAAGATTCAAGTGTGTTCACACAGATTCAAGTGTTTTGACACTTGGTGAAATCACAAGAATATTTTGATCAATCATTCTTTGAGATGTACACATCCAGATATGTCCTATGCTCTAAATGTTATGAGCATATACCAGAATGATTCATAAGATGATCATTGGACAATAGTAAAGATATTCTTATGAGCTTTGGAAGAACTAAGAATATATCATGTATAAGTGACAAATAGTTAAAGGTAGTTCATTGTAAAGTGTTACATTGATACTAGTTTTGTCACAAGATACAAATTAAATTTATCTCAATTTAGACTATGGGTGGCACAATATAATGGAAAGGATGTTCCATGATGGATTTGGATGAGTTCCAAAGTTGAGATATTGTGACGGATACTACAACAAAAGGCTAAGTATATAACTGCTATAGTAGCAGCAAAGGAGGGCATTTGTGTTAAGTAGTTTGTTATCAAACTAGGTGTGGTTCATAGCGGGATAATACTATGAAGATACATTGTATGCCAATTGTATCAACATAATTTAATCCCAAGGAACTAAAGGTCTCACCAAAGGACAAATTTATACAATGCCATCTCATTGGAGAATGAGTAATGCGTAGAGACACAAGGACATGCAAATACACACGGACCTGGAAGTGTCAGATCCGAAGATTATGTTCACCACTAGCAATAGTGTCTATACACAACTAAGAAGCCATAGGTGTTGAATGCACAAGTTTTTTAACTAGATTATTGACTCTAGTGCAAGTGGGAGACTATTGGAGATATGCCCAAGAGGCATTAATAAAGTGGTTATTATTATATCTTTATGTTTATGATAAATGTTTACATCCCATGCTATAATTGTATTAACCGGAAACATTAATACTTGTGTGTTTTGTAAACATAAAAGAATCCCTAGTAAGCCTCTTGTTAAACTAGCTTGTTGATTAATGGATGATCATGGTTTCCTGATCATGGACATTGGATGTCGTTAATAACAAAGATCATATCATTAGGAGAATGATGTGATGGACACACACTCGTAGTAAGCATAGCATCAGATCAAGTCATTAAGTTCGTTTGCTATAAGCTTTAAAATACATAGTAACCTAATCCTTCGACCATGAGGTTATGTTATTCACCATCACCGGATGGGTACTTTGATGACATCAAACACCGCTTCATAACTGGGTGGTCGTAAAGGTGTCATTGGGTATTACGAAAGTATGTGTTGAAGCGCATGGACCAAGATTGGGATTTGTCCATCCATATGACGGATAGATATGCTCTGGGACCTCTCGGTGGAATGTCATCTAATTAGCTTGCAAGCATGTGACTGGGTCACAAGGGATGACATAACATGGAACGAGTAAAGAGTACTTATCAGTAACGAGGTAGAACTAGGTATGGAGATACCGACGATCAAACCTCGGATAAGTAGAGTATCGCGTGACAAAGGGAATTGGTTTCGTATGTTAATGGTTCTATCGATCACAAAGTCATCGTTGAGTATGTGGGAGCCGTTATGGATATCCAGATCCCTCTGATGGTTATTGATCGGAGAGGTGTCTCCATCATGTCTGCATATTCCCGAACCGTAGGGTGACACACTTAAGGTTCGAAGTTGTTTTAAGTAGATATGGAATGTGCGTTGGAGACCGAATGTTGTTCGGAGTCTCGGATTGGATTCGGGACGTCACGAGGAGCTCCGGAATTGTCCGGGGAATAAGATTCATATATTGGGGATCATTTTCTAAGTTAGAAAATGTTCCGGAATATTTGTATGGGGATTCTAGAAGGTTTCGGAATGTTCCGGAAGGTTCTGGAAGATTTCTTGGAGTTTACTTGAAAACCAAGAAAGGATCAAGGAATCCTTGTGGGGTAAGACAAGGATTCGTGGGGGAGTAGGACTCTCCCCCCACCTCCTTGATCCGCCGGCCAAGGGAGAGGGGAGTCCTACAAGGACTCCACCTCCCCATGGCGCCTCCCTCCTTGAAATAGAGGGGTGGAGGCGCCACCCCCTGGCCCCCTTCCACTCCAAACCCTAGCCGCCTCTCTCCTCCTCCTTCCCTCTACTCTGGCTTAGGCGAAGCCCTGCAGAATTCTCTACTCCACCACCACCACCACGCCGTCGTGCTGCTGGAATTCCGTGGAGAAGATCTACTACCTCCGCTGCTCGCTGGAACGAGGAGAGGAAGGTCTACTTCGACTCCGCACGTGTGACCGACTGCGGAAGCGCTGCCGGAACGCGGCGCCGAAAGGATCGTCTACTCGATATTGAGATCGGCAAGTGATCGACTACATCAACCACGAGATCCGAATCTCGTAACGCTTTCGGATCCACAAGGGTTAGTACAGATCTATCTCGTTGCACATGTCTAATAGATTAGATCTTGGCTTTTATCTAGATTAGATCTGGGTTTTGTTCGTTCTTGCGGTAGAAATTTTTTGTTTTCCCTGCTACGAACCCATCAAAAATAACAATTCCAAGTGTCTTCATGCCCGAAATCTTATCATTGAAACTCTTTGCCAAATTATTGTAAACAAAATCCACCTTGCTTAACTCACCAAACTCGCTTCTGGCCCATAGCTTGGTGTGATGTTCTTCAAGGTATTTTCTCACCTTTGGCACTACATACATGTTCTTCAAGTAAGTAGCATGCGTGCTTGGGGTGTATGTGTATGTTGATCGCCACAAGTCCTCTTCAAAGATCTTTCCTTTGATCTTCTTCGTGAAGTTAGTAGCGAGGTGCCGCATGCATTCCCTATGCTCAACCCTAGGAAACACAGCATCAACAGCATTCTCAAGACCCTCGCATGCACCGGTGTGTATCACCAAGCCTTCAGGGTGACCAATTACTACACGTAGTCTCTACATGAACCATGTCCAGCTTTCATTTGATTCACCCTCAAGAACAGCATAAGCTATGGGTAGAAGCCAATTATGCGTGTCCAAAGCACAAGCAGAAGCAACATGTCCCCTGAACTTCCCTGTTAAAGAAGTTGCGCCTATTGCCAAGTATGGCCTGCAGCCGTCTAGGAACCCCTTCCAGCATGCCTTCAGGTAGACAAAACATCTCCTGAAGCATATCTTATCTTCCTGCTTATACCTGACCCCTTTCGAGACCTTTTCTCTTCCTTTCACAACCTCGTAATCGATGTCAACAACACTACTAGGTGATGTTTTCTCTACCTGAGCTTTGAAACTATACAACATATGAAAACTGTCATTCCACTTGCCTTGAATGAAGTCTAGAGCCATCTCCTTCCCATTAAAGACTCTGTGGTAAGGAATCAGAACGTTAAACTTTTTGCTAATCTTTGCTCTGAGTTCAGCAGGTCCAATGTTATGATCCTGCCTCACCCAGTTAAGTACAGTAGCAGCAATCCACTTGGTAGTCGACGGTCCAATTTTATCACTTAAAGAAGTATTAGGGAAGTTGTGTTTCTTCATGTTTACTTTGATCTGCATTCCATAAGAATCCAAATAATTCAGAGTTAGTTATCAGCAGAATAAATATGAGAAAGACTGAAACTAAATGTAGCTATTGCAACCTGAAATGGGTGTCCACCCCGCATTGGAGATGCATGTAATCTCCATTTACACACATTACTTTCCCTACAGTGCACCCTAAATATCTCTTGGTCGCTCTTTTCAATGATAAATTTGAACCCAACTCTGATTGCAAAGGTTGCAACTGCATATCTGCAGTCCTCCACATTCTCAAAGATAGTCCCCTCATCAATTGTAGGATTGTCCCTGTCAAAGTGTATCACTGGCCTGTCCTCTTCTTCGTCGTTGTATCTACATCCCATTTCCACATATTCACCTTCCTCTTCCTCATCATTCCCATAGTCAGGCTCAAAGTTCGAATCAACCAAATATTCCCTACTCTCCATCCTGTCAGGGTCAGCAGCCACGTCTGGATATGCTTTCTCATCATCATCCGCACCGCCACACATTTCAGTGCCTTCATGCTCACTTGACAAAGCATCATGCTCAAGGACAAGCTGTATAGACGCCATGTGGTTACCAACACATATCCTTTCCATCACCACAGGACTAGAAACGCTAATTGGGGTATGCAGAAAAGGAATCACAGTTCTTACCCTTCAATTTGGACGCACAGCACCTTCTCCGGGCTCCATACCTCCAAAGCTCTGCACCCCGCTTCCTCTTCCCCTGTTTTGTTGTCCTCTGTGCTCTCCAGACTTGAAGGAGATTCCGTGCTCTCCAGCCGCGCAGGACCCATCTCCATGTTCTCAAGCCTCGCAGGATCCATCTACGAGCAGGATCCAGATCACCAGCGTCATTGGGCGCCTAACCCAATGGCCGACTCTCGGTTTTCATTTCTAGACTCGCCTAGGCGGTGGATGGTGGCAAGGAGACAGGGCAGGGAGGGGAGGGGAGGGGACGTGAGGGGATGGCAGGGAGGAGAGGGCGGGAGGACGACGGCCCAAGGGGACGACGAGAGCGGTGCACGACTGAGCGGAGTGGCGGCGGTAGGAGCAGAGGAGCGGAGCGGAGCTGGTTGTGACAAAACATGGAAAATTGCACAATAATGTGTTGGTGGGCGGCACCAGCCCTCGAACCTGGGACGCGCGTTGTCGAAGGTGGAGGAGGCGGGCCCGCCAGTCAGAAAACATGCCACCTGTCAGCGCACTATGCACGGTAGTACTTCACGGAATTTTTTAGCAGGTCCCACATGTCAGTCTGTTTGATCAAAACTTGCATGCAGTGCATGGCTGGTTCACGCACTAGTTCCGAAAAAAGCCCATTGATCCAAACTTGAAGTGACAGTTCCACTTCTTCTCCCTTGTCTCCTCATCTCCTCGCAGTGGCAGTTCCGCTTTGTCTCCCTCGTCTGTTCTCCTCTTCTTCTTCTCCTCGCAGTGGTAGTTCTTCTTTCTTCCTTGATCAAAGCATCCCCGCACGTAAGCCATGGCTAGTAGCCAGATGAAGAGGAACTGGTCCGATCTCCCGGCCGACCCACTTCGCAAGATCGCTGACTACTTGCTGGAGAAATAGGAGTACGTCGACACCTATGCTGCTTGTCAGGAAGTCTGCACCGATTGGTACCGCACTTTAAAGGTGCCCAAATTCCATCTCAACAACTGGATCATGATAGATCACACACTTCCAGACATTGGCGACTTCACCTTCCTCAACCTCGCCACTGGTCGTTGCTTCAGGACAAATCTAATGGACGTCCATCGCAGGTTCACATTCACATCCGATATATATATAACATTCATTTATTGGTATTTTCCATTGTAAACATCTTAGTGCTAACTGATGCCCTCTTCTTCCAAAATATTCTACTTCGTCGGTGTTTCTCGTGGCATCATCGTGCTTGCTCAGAGGGTGGAGTTGTACCATATTTGGCTTCTGAACCCAATCACTCATAAGTCTACCACTGAGTTTCAAGCACACATACCATCTGATCTTCAGCAATCTATCGCCGTGGCGAAGTCCCCGACGATGGTGTTCGTTTGCACTGATTATCCATATCATATTGCATGGGCCGATGAGAGCACCCCAACGGGGCAAATCAACGAATCATTTGGAGAAGGATTGTATTCGCCACCTCCTGATACGCTTCTGGTCTGCATGACGACATCCCGAGGGGAAGTATATGCATTACTTGAGAACAGAGACATCTTGTTAACCAACATCTAGTTAGAGCAGCGCGCGAGCACTGTCACGATGGCCAAAATAATTTCAGCCCCAGTCTTTGAACAGGTATGCGGAACCTACAATTTTTACCTTGTGGAGTCAGATGGTGATCTGCTTCTTGTGTTGACCGGGATTTCGCCAAAGGGCAACCAGTGTTGTACCGGGTGGACATGGAGAACCGCTCTCTCGAGGCCATCGGTGACATTGGAAGTCGTGCCCTCTTCGTTGATTACAATCGGTCTATCTCCATTGACACCAGGTTACACCCCACAGTCAAACCCGGTTGCATTTACTACAGGAATTATATCATACTGTATTTTTAATACGTTCGCACTCTTATGCTGAGAAGGGAAATAAAGATTAAGCGGTTAATGCAACGAGTGTCGAATTATTACCCTCTATGGAAATGGGAGATGGTTATTTTCACGCGTGCCCGTAGTCCAAACCTATTGTCAGTCTTTCACTCCCCTACTCCGACAAACCACAGTTCACCTTGCGCAGCTCCTCCGCAGTGCACCACCTAGGGTAACATGGCCCCGCCTAAGCAGTCGCCGCCGCGACAGCCACCGAAACTAGGGTATTTAGCCCCTCTAAGGCAGGCCATGAAGCTCTACTTCAAGGATGGTCTCCCATTACCCTGCCAGGCGGATGATTTCGCCGAATCAGCCACGGTGGCGGCGCCAACGCCGAATGCGGCAAGAAGGGCCAAGAGAGCGATGTGGAGAAATCGCGCGGCGGCATTACGGCATGCTCTAGGCAGTGGGAACAAGGTACGCATCAAATCGTTCATGAGAGCATGCCGCCGAGGGTACACACCCATGAACAGGGCAGCGCCAAGGTCTAGGAACTCTTGCGTCCATGCTTCGGCGCGGGATACCTTACCGCAGTGGGGGAGGCTGCAAACACACCGTCTGCGGCAAAGACGCTCCATCCAATGCACCGTCGGATGCCGTACCGTGGCGGCGACCAAGCGTCTACACTCAGCATGGTAGATTGTTCGACAGCCGGAGCCGGCGGTGGGCATCAGGTCAGCATCGGAATTCAGGTTCCAGTTCACACGGACCTACAATCCCAAGAAGAAGATGTCGAATTACAGTTTCAAAGAAATCGTTGCGGTGGCGCGGATGGTCCAACTGAACCGGGACTGGCGCACGCAAATCGCTCGTGCATGAACGATGCAGATTTCTTGTAGTTTGGCGGGAAGGCAATAGATCAGTTTGGGTTAAATGATCAAAGAACTTATGTCCTCTCAAGGCAATTGGCTAGCCAACTTTTCTGGTGGAGATTTGTAGTTTCTTCAGTGTAGAATAGTTAAGTTTAGGTAGAAGAATGGCTTTTGTAGATGAAATGCTGACGAATTGTTCTATAAACTAGTAGGAAGTTTAGCCCACTTTTGTGCAGGTATAAGACCCTTTTGTATGGAAGTACTACTGTTGTAAGCAAATACTATCAAGTATCTATTTCCTTCAATTACTAGTCGTGGTTAAATCCAGTTAAATGGCATTTCTTATCCCAGACTACAGATTTTGCGTCTGTTGTCTATGTTGTAAACCATTTTTCCTTTGTCTTGTGTTGTCTGCAAAATGGCCCTGCAGTTCAACGTGTTACAAATATAGCTACCTTGTACTTGAAGAGGAGATGGACAACATTTTCCCGGCATCCACAGAATTGACATTGCTCATTGCCAGACCTCCCTCTTTTCATCAGGTTGTCCTTGGTTATTCACAGAAATTATAAAGCACGGTGTTCAACTACATCGATTCAAACTATTACACACACACTACATCAAATTCATTACCCAGACCTAGTACATCAATTCAAACTATTACACACACATACTACTTCAAATTCATTACCCACACGTACTACATCGATTCAAACTATTACACATTTTTAGTCAATGCTAACTTCCTGCTACGCTCTTCATACTACAAATTCATTAGCCACACATACCACGGAAATTCACTAGAGCTTTGTCTTCACGCGAGAGAAGTTAGAACCACCATCTTGACCAAGCCCAGTTCCCCCACCGAAACTGTGTGCGCCGTCACGAAACGGTGGTGGTCCTGTGCCATTGATCCTTCCAGGCCAATACTGTGGTGCCCCGCAAAAACCACTACTAGAAAATCGCGTTGTTTTTGTGCATTGCATCGTCATGACCGCATGCTCATGTCATCATGCCACCTTGCATTTGAGCATCGTCATGTCATCTTGCATGTGTTTGTACAAAACTATTTTCGAAAAGCCTGGTTTTGTTTTCTAAATGCCCCGTCTCTATTCAAATTAAAACCCGGGTCTGTCCGGATGCTTTGTTTCGTCTGCCAACGGATTTCAAAAGCCCCGTTTAAAATAATAAAACTTTTATTTTATTTATGGGAGGCAGCCAGCCAGACCCGAAAGTCTGACCGGCCACCTCCAAAATTCCTAAAACTACCCAAACCTAATCTACCCAGCCCCTGCCACATCACTCCGGCTAATCCCTGTTTGATACCTCACCCAACACACGCCACTCAACGCACACCACACACACCTGAACCCCCCCTGGCCCACACCCTTCTTTTCCCGCCCACACCTGCGCGCGCGAGCCGCCTCTCCGCCCCGCACCGACCCCACCACCGGCCTCTCCCCACGTGGCCACCACCCCGCATCCCACCCCCACCTAGAGCGCGCGCCCCTAGACCCCCACCGACGCCTGTCCCCCTGCCCCTCTCTCTCTCTGACCCACTCCTTCCCCAACAGACGCCGCCGCCCACCGCTTCCTCCACCTCGGCTCGCCGCGACGCCGCCCCACGGCATCCCCCGGCCGCCTTTCCCATCTCCGGCCACCGTCGCCACCCTGCCGCTGGTGCGCTTCTTCCCCGCCACCTCGGGCCCCCTCCTCCCCGACCTCGTCCTCCTTCCCCCACTCCCCGTCGGCCGCCCGCCGACCTCGGCCTACCCCTCGCTGACGTGACCCCGCCGCCAGGCTCGCTCCGCCGCCGCGTCTCCTCAGACGCCAGGCGCCGGCCTCGTCTTCCGCCGTCCCCGCTGAGCCCTCCCTCTCCAGCGGCCATCCTCAAGCCCCCCGAGCCCCGCCGCTGCTCTCCTTCCTCCACCGCCACCAGAAGCGCCGCCGCCTCCGGTCGCATCTCCGCCCGCACCGAGCTCCTCCGCCGCCCGCGCTTTTCCTCCGCGGCCTCCTCCCCTGCACGGCTGCCCCGAGCGCGCCACCCTCCGGCCGCCCGACACCGCTGCCGCCTGCGAGCTTCCTCAGGCCACCTTCTCCGGCGCCCCGTCCTCCGCCCGTCCCCACACCGCGGTCTTCCTCCCCATCCTGCGAGGTCGCCGCGTTCGACCTCTCTGCCGCCGCACACAAGCTCCTCCGGCCCACGCCCCCGTCAGCCTCGACCCTCAGTGAACTTCCGTCGCCCAAAATCTCCTGCTGTCCATGTCCAACCCCTGCATGTCAAGGCCCCTGCCTCTCTGTTGGCCACGAGACCCTTGTATCTTCTGTTGGTAAAGATACAGTCGCAACCAGGAGAATATAGTATGAGGTCACGAGAATAACGCCAATGCTTGCAAAGATCATTTCATTCGGTGCCCCATTTTGCAATTTTCGCCTCACCAAGGACAAACATCCGAAGACCGGCGCTGATGTTGAACCAAGATCGCCATCATCAACCAAGTAGATACACCAAGACCTTCCTCTCGGAATGCCAAGGTCTCCTTCCCGAAGGCCTTTGACGCGGAACGCCAAGTTTTCTTTCATGGAACGTCATGACCTTCATCACCGAACCCGAAGACCATCGGTCAAGGTCGCCACCGACAAAAGACGGACGACAAGACTCCAACCGGAGATCGGAGGTGATGGTGCCGGAACGACAAGATCTACTTCACGGAGGCCGAGCGTCAAGATCGCCTGCACGGAAAAACCGCAAGATCTTCTCGGAATCCGAAGACCGATCCGGAGCGCCAAGGCCTTCGACATGGAATCGACAAGATCATCGCGGAACTCCAAGATCTAATTCGTAGGGTGCCGAACGACAAGACCGACGACCGTGGATACGCCAAGTACTTCCTCGAGGACGCCAAGTACTTCATCCCAGATGCCAAGACCGACTCGATGGCGCGGGACCAACAAGATCTTCGCGACGTCAAGACCGACACCGACTCGGGCGAATCCGATGCCCCCCCGACGCCAACCAAGTCCTTCTTCCCGGATGCGACAAGATCTACTTCCGTTGTCCGAGACCGATCCCGTCGAGCCGTTTCCGCCCCCGTCGAACCTATCGAGCCCCAAACCCCTCGGAGCCCAAGTTCGCCGAACCCTAATGTGATTCCCTTTTCCGAGAACCCTATTTCTATAATAAATGATATATACCTGCTGCATATTAAATTGTTCTTGTCGCATACATACTGTGTGGTTTGGGGGCATTATATTGGTTCACCTAAATTAAATATGGAGTCTATATGAGGGATTTTCTAGTCTTATATCGGCTCCATTTAAATTGGTGCAGCGAACCGATGTCATGTTTCGCCCTGTTAAGACAACATTTAAATTGCGGGGTAGTTAAATAACTTGAACCGTTTAATTAAATGTCCGGAACCCGGTTCCGCTTAATACTGCCTAATTGCACCGCATCTGCATCATATCATAATCATGCCGGATCTTCTGCCGTAGTATTAAATATTGCATCCGGTGTTTCTTTTAGTGTTTGCTTCTTCGCGGACTAGGCCGATGAGTTGACGCGAGTATCGGCAAGTTCTCCGGTTATGATCCATCGGCAGTGTTTCCCAGGCGAGCATCTCTTCCCCTTCTACCTATTTTGCATTTATAGTCTTTATTTCCTCCTGTTGATCTATTGCTATCCGTGTCGCGATGCTTTAGTGTTCTATTCCACATATATTCCTTGCTGCCGTTATATTGCCTTGGACACCTCCTATTGCATGTTGCTTGATAGACAGTTGGCCCTGCGTGTCGTAGTTGCTTGCTCAGGTGTTGCCTCGCGTCGTCGATGTTCCACAGTTGTTGGGCAGTTGGCAAATGTTTAATGGTGGTGTTGGTCATGATTCTAATTACAGTTTATTAATTAATGTTGATAGTAGATTAATGCAGAGGCACCGGTGGGTAATAGACAATATTTGGTTCTTAACCGCTCACTAGTGTCCCCTAGGACCCGAGTTCTTGACACTTGTTCCAAGATCGAGCGCGCTAACCATGGGTGGGGTGTGTAGGCACCCCCATCGGCTTACTACCTGATTTCGAGTATTGTACCGGGGGCCATAAGTAGTTTGGGGCTTTATTACTATTCTGTACTTATGCCATGCTTTACTGCTTTATTTAAGATTGTGCGTGGAGCACCTATACTGTTTAGGATGTGGAATGTTTCCGCGGTATCGGCAAGCCCAGTCACACTTTTCGGGTTCCTAGTCGTTTACAGCCATTGACACAAACCCTGGGTCCGTTCCGGAGCCGGCCGACTTCGTGTGCGAGTAGCTTAGTGGGGTGGCCCCCATGTACTTGCTTTGGGTCTGGGAAACGTCATGACTTAGGCCCCGCCGACATACCGATGGGTGTATGTTAATTGATCTGGCAAAAAGGGTCGAAGTGCGTGTGGATACTTTGGTGCACCCCTGCAGGGTTAAATCTTTTCGAAAAGCCGTGTCCGCGGTTATGGACGACTTGGAGCACAGTTTCTCGATCATAGACAACTACAACTAAAGTTTACTGCTATAATTTGACTTGTATCTGAGATGACTAGTAAATTGGATAACTGCCATGGGAAGAATAAATAAATCTGCCAACCGCGTGAGTTTCCTCGGCATGACTTCCTCGTTTGGTCTCGAGGGGGAAATACCAGGATGGGTATGTTTGGTGTTAGTATCAGGTTGGATTCGAATAGGTCTTTCTTACCCCTCTCTAATAGCCGCCAGTATTACCGAGTCTCTATAGCTTGTTTAGTGCCGCTGCGCTGCCGCTTCAGCCCACCATACCTATGTAGGCGAGAGCCGCCGAATTCTAGCCTCGCCGTGTACTGGCCTCAGTACTGACGCTCCTCTTTTTCCTTTGCCCTTTGTCGGCACCCCTTTGTTTTAGCAGGTTTGAGATCGCCGTCGTTAGCAGGGTTACCCTTTCGGCTTGGCCTGGGCAGGGTTATGGACGCCATTGGTTATTCTTCAGGGCTCTTAGCCCCATTTTCATCTTGTCCGTAGTCGGATGCTCTATCGTTTCAAGGTGATTTGGATCTTTGTATATTATATCTGTATTCTTGACTCATGGAGTAGCTGTTGTATATATATCTGTTCTGTGGGTCCCATCGAGGACTGTTGTGTAATGGTATTACTTCGTTTTCCACCCACACGAAAGTGCCTGGTGGGCGCCCTTGAATCGTTTCTATGCGGGTTTGGCGGAAAGGGCCAAAACTTGCATAGGGCCGATTGGAGGGTGTTACAAACACTGCAGGCGACGAGGACGCTTTCTGGCAGCCTCTTCGGGGCCCTGAATGCCATGTACCAATTCCAGAACCTCCTCCAGGTGGATGATGACCGGGTGTTTTCAGCAAAGTTGTCGCCCTGTCCTGCTTGGAATCTGCCCCTCGTACATCTTAGGAACGATGTCGGGATCTTTCAGCCACACCTTTACCTCGATGACCCATCCGTCGCTCGGTGGCACGATTTCCACCAGCTCGCCGCCAAGGCTAGTGACGACCTGCTTGAGGGCCTCCGGCTCCCAAGCATCCAATGGAAGGCCGTCAAAGCCGAGTTTGGAGAAGAAACAAAGCTGCCCCAAGCGATCGTCCCACCCACAGGCGTGATGCCAACGCATGAAGCTCATTTTCTCCCCGCAGCAATCGAAAGAACGGGAAGAATGCAGAATGCGCTCGGTGTCTGAGCTGTTCTTGAACCGGACGAAAAAATCGAATGGCGGCGCGCATACCTCAATCTTGACCTCATTTCGTCTGATCCCAAAACGAGATCTGAAAGCCGACAGCAACTCTGCCGGTGACACGGCGGGATGGACACCCAGCATGGTGGCCATGAGAGCATGGTCGTCGAACTGCTGTGCCAGGGCTACCATGCCTGGGGTGCGCAGCAGCACGCAACTTCCCGAGGCCGGTCGCCGGCAAGGATCGCCCGACGGGACGCGCTCCGCCGTGCGAGAAGGACTAGTCAGAGGCGAGATATTAGTCCGGGGACGCGAAGCTCCGATATGGCGGATGATGCGACGGCGATGGCTGCGAGCTTCGATTAGAGGCGTGGGAGGTTTACCGGACATGGCGGGGACGCAAATTAGAGCAAGTGCGAGCTCCGATCTGAGACGAGCAGCCGGAGCTGAGCAAATGTTATGGGGGAGCAGGGGAAGACCAGAGCACAACAAAGAAATAGATCTGGTCCACTCAGGGATCTCGTCCATGCAGGGGTAAGCTAGTCCACGACCTCAAAAGATAACGGGGAATACTGACAGGGCAAGCCAAGAAGAGTTGACCTAACAGCGGTATTTGAGTTCAACAGTTTTTCGTCTGGTTCAAACGACCATTTGGCCGTTAGATTTGTATTCACCCCCATTTGGCCCTTCTAGACAATTGGCGATTCTACTACAGCCCCTCCGCGCGATTGATAACAAGTCGGGTACCGGGATGCACTCGCCCGGGAAGTTTGGTACCGCAAACAAACAACCCCGTTTCGTGGTGGCATCATCAGGAGAGCCAGGCTGGGAGAGCTCGTCAAACCCGGAGGGAGATGTGCTAGACTCAGACGAGGCCATGTCTTCGTCAAGGATCTCGGCAGGTACAAAGACATTGGCATTGACCATGCTGGCAATCCTGGTTTCGAAGCCGGAGAGGCAATTCCAACTAGCATCACTATCGATCTCCCTCCCTTCCTCATCCATCTTGGGAAAGCCGGAGGTCACCAGGTTGATGTCGGCGGTGTCGTAGTGTGCCTTGACTAAAGACAAAGATATCCTAGCACCAGCCCGGATGCAAGAGGCCTTCCAGTCCTTGACCTTCTCAGGAGCTCGGCGCAGGATCTCCGTGTGCTTGGCCGCTGAGTCTGCCGCCTTGATGTTAATCCCTAGAGGCTGGGCTATCTCCTTGGCCTGGGCAATGGCGGTGCTAACGAAGTTGCCGGCAAGAATCATGTGTTCCTTGGGATCTAGAGCACCTTCACCCAAGTTGGCTAAGCCAATGGGAGTTGTGGTTTGCACAAGATACAAGGACCATGAGAACAAAGAAATCAAATGATTATCCAAAGTACAAAAATGACCAAGTCGGAGAAAGGTTACCAAAGATGCTCGTCTCCGCTTGCTTGCATTTCTCCGCTAAGGCATCCCGCTCCTTCTGGACTGTCTTGTACACCTCAAGGTTCCTAGCATTCTGCTCTTTGGTAGCTTGGTTCTGCTCCTTGAGTTGTGCAATTTCGTCCTTCCGGTACTACATCTCGGTGTTGACCGACTCTTGCAGCACCTTCATCGCCGCCTCATGGCCCTTGACAGCATCATCCAGGTCCTTCTTCAAAATTATGTTCTCATCATCAAGCTCCTAGATATGCCTGGATTGCTCGACGATGCTCTTGGCCTTGGCAATGGCTTCTGTAAGACGGAAAACAGAAAGTACTATGAGAAGACGGTAAAAATAAATCCATGAGGAAAAGCAAGAAGCTGTTACAAGACACAGACCCTGGCTATTTTTGATCAGTTGCTTCAGGAAGGTTGTTTTACCATGTTCAAGGTCTAGCTCCTTCCACAAAGCAGCAAACCTCTCATTGGCCATGACTCTTCTCCTATTCTCATTCTGCAAACAAACAAGCGTGTTTAGTTTCTCTAGAGCATCTAGTCGGAACTTTATAGTTTCAACTACACGCTCGGGGGCTACAGCCTAAATTTTTAGTCAACAAGTATGCTACTCTTAGAGCGTCTAGCCAGAATTCTTCTAAGTTTCCACCTAGACACTCGGGGGCTACACTATCAAGTTCTACTCTTAAAGTTCTTGGGAGCACTCAGGCCAATAAACTTTGTTTATCCGCCTAAGAGCTCGGGGGCTACAGAGGGATATACTATGCAAAATAAATGAAGTGAAGTTCAAAAGACTTACAGTGGCAATAAGCTTGATATTGTTGGCCAGATTGGCATATGCGGTGTGGAAGATGCCGGCATTATTATACACGGCATCCGCCTGCGCAATGAGGTCGTCTAGGCACAATGTCGGAGGAGTTTCTACCAAAGGAGACATTGATGCCGGATGCATGGATTATGCCCTAGCCGCCTGTTGTGTCTTCAAAACAGATGATGGCTCAGAGGCTCCCGCCTTAACCATTGCCTCCGCCTCCGCCTCTTCCATCACTTGTTTCCCTTTCTCAGTGGCATACTTAACCAGAGCTTCATCCACTTTGGAGGAAGTTCTCTCTTGCGTCACTTGGCCGCTGGGAGCAACGTCTGCCTCGACAGAGCCTGAGATATCAAGGATTGGATTGACATCTATCTCCATGCGGAGATCTCAGGGATGACGGGAGACGAAGGCCCAGTGGGGCCAGCAGAGGGATTGGCGATAGGAGTGGGGGAGCAGTAGCAGGATAGGGCTTGGCGGCCACGTCCCTGGTGAGCATGTCACGAATATTTTTTCACCCTCCAGCATCTCTAGAGGATCACTTCAAACTAACACCGGCTTTCCACTTGAAACATACGAAGTATAAGTACAAGAGTTGAAAAAAGGTATGAGATGAAAAGTACAAGCCAGAGAATGAAAACACTTACTCCACGGCAGGAGCCTTGGTTTGGGGAATGTCGGTGGATTTCTTCTTCTTCTCCGCCTCTAAGGTGGCGGTGGCTCGTTTGGAGACTCCACTCTCCGATTTCTTCTTCTTGGCCTCAGCAGCAGCGTTAGAGGTGGAGCTCTTCCGCTTTCGCGCTGCTGGAGCTGGTTGATCCTTAGGGGCATCATCGTCGGACACCACTTGGATATCCTTCATCTTAGGATCATAGACCTGGGTGGCCATCTAATCCGCCGCCAAGGTCGCCAGCTAGGATACAGAGGAGTGTTAGATTGACAACTTCAAGTCGGAAAAGCCTTAGAGCACATAACAAGCAACAAAGGAAACAAAAGCTACCTCTGGGCACTTGCCGCAATTGAACATGTCGTAGGTGATCTTGAAGCCACGCTTCATGTCCTTCACCTTGACAATGTCTTTAAGCCGGAGTTTGATGGAGTTAGTAGAGAAGTTATGCCGCGAAATTTGCATGGGATCCCTCCTCTCTTGAGCGTACTTACACATCAACTTGGCGCGATGCTACAGAGGCTGGATACGCCTCACAAACCAGCACATGGAAAGATCCAAGCCCGTCAAACCTCCGTCTACGAGCCATTCAATCCGCCTTACGGCGTGATTGGCCTCGTCGTCGGAGGGAAGAGAAGCTGGGGTCTGCCATGAGGGCACCTTGGTGGCAGCTCCATCGACGAAGTTGGGATAAGTCTCAAGGCGGTCAGGCAGAGGAATATTTGGCTCGTAAAAGTACGTGCGCTGGCAATTCTTGCACGACTCATGCCCTACGATGTCAGGGAAGTGCCGTCTAGGCCAGATCTTGAAGCTAATGGTTCCACAGATCCGCAATTCGTCCTTGGACTCTATGGACTCTCTCTTGATGGTAAAAAGTACATGAATAGATCTAGCTTAGGTTTAATGCCTAGGAATCCTTCGCACAAGGCTACGAAGTTGCTAAGGACTAAGATGCTGTTGGGAGAGAGGTTATGGGGAAGTACTCGGAAGTGCGGGAGAACGTCCAAGAAGAAGTAGGAGACTGGCAGGCTTACGCCTCGTACCAGCTGGGCCTTGAGGTACACCTTCTCTCTAGCTTGGGGAGAAGAAACCACCTCGCTAGCCGGCGCCGCCCTCCAGACCAACTCCTTGGCCGTGGGGAGATACCCCTCGGAGACCAGCTCCTGCAGATCTTCGGCGGAGAGATTAGAGCCCCTCCACACCCCCTTGTGGGAGTCGTTATCTTCTTCAGCAGCTTCTGGCGCCGCTCGTTCTTGGTCGTCACCGGTGGTTTCCACCACGGTGTTGACAGGGACAACCACCCCCTTCGGCAGGACAGACACTCCCTAGGATGGCTCTAGGATAGCCTCGGGGGTCACTGCCGTCAAAGGAATGGAGCTGCTGGAGGCCATTGCTACGAGGGAGGAGGAGAAGAGAGTTCTAGCTAGGGTTGTCGAAGAGGAGATCAAACAGACGCACAACTAGAGGAAGACGAAGACGAGAAAGCGAATGCAGGTAAAAAGAAAATAAACTAACCGTGGTGAAAATATATAGACCCCGCGTCAAGATTCATGCAAAGGGATCTAATGGATGGAGCGTTGCCAACGTGGAAGTGAACGTGCACGGTAATTTCGTCACGTCCTTCATCTTTGCCGCTTCGCTATTTCGGATTTCACGCGCGTGAAAATAGCAGATGATTAATTCTCTGTTTCTATGAGTTTCGAGGTAGCGTAGGCTATACCCTACGTCATCTTCCTGACAGTTGCAGTGAAGGGTCACGTCCAAAGATTCCATCAAAGACGGAGATTGTTCGACTCTGGAAACAAAGACTCAAGGAATCTCTTGCTACATTATGAAGTCGGAGAGGATTGCAGGGTTCTTTCTGAGACCTTTGAGATATTGCTTGACGAATTACCGGCATCATTTAGACGGGATATTCAAAGACCAGTGGGCAAGATGGCGCAAGATTTAAGTCCTCCGGGGGCTATTGTTGGGGATATGCTAAATGGGTACCCTCATAGCATGTCACCAATAACCCGGGTGGCCCATAGTTGGTAGCAAGGCCTATGGCCTGCTGGGCGGCCTAGTTAGACAGATCCAGAAGGGAGGCCCATGCCGGATAAAGGAAGGCTACGCAGGAGTCACCGACATACTCGGAGCCTTGGAGTACAAGACACGAAAGACTAGTTCGTATTAGTGTAGGAATCTTTACCTTGTCTGGCAAGGACCTTTTCCTGTAAACCCTAGGTCTTGGAACCTTTATAAGCCGGCCTACGGGAGCCTTTAGGGCACAACCTCTTAGATTGCTACGTACAACGTGCAACACCTCGCACAGTGAATCTATCTCTGTAACTCGTCATATTGCCATTATAGTGATTTACAGCAGGAGTAGAGTTCCGCCACCGTTGTGAGACTTGAACCTGGGTAAGCTATGTTACCTCATACCCACCAACTCTCCGCCTTACTCCACGTCTCTAAACACGCACTGTGAGGACCCCTCCATGGCGTACTCGTTGGCAATACCACGACAATATAGATCTCCATAGTTTTGTAAATAGAAGCTAAGAAATAGTAGTTGTTGCAAAGGCATCTTGGCTCAAGTTTTGAAATGCCAGAACATTTGAGAATATGTAAAATGAGCCAGGGCAGTTTTGTTAACTAGCTTTTGTCAACTTGGTTGAGGTAAGGAGTATCTCATCTGCTATACATTCAGAAGCTTAAGCACAAACAAACAAGCAAACACTGCATCCTTGAACAAGAAAAAGTTTTTGTTCCCCCTGATTTTTGCATTCTAGACAACTAATCAGGGTTGCTGAAAGTGGGATGTAACAAGGGAGCCGTCGGCATGTAGTACAGGCGCGTCCCGACCGTATCGCTGGTCGTTAAGCGTGCGGAACGCCTCCAAGGAAAGGGGCTCCAATTGGGGATTTAGTTATTTAGATGCAATTAGCTCATAAATGCTATTAGATCTTCAATAAATGTTCATTACCTGAAAACCATCACAAGAAAGCAAGGATTCGCTAAGTGCGACATTAACATTAGTAGAAAGGGGTAATCTTCAGTGAAATCCGGCAATAAACAAGAGGAAAATCAATAGTAAAAAGTGATAAAATTTGGAGCTATCAACATCCCCAGGCTTAGCGGTTACTCGCCCTCGTGTGACAAAGCTATAATGAGTAAAAGCGAAGAATTGAATCAAGATGAAAACTTACAAGTTCAAGGTTGTATCATATTCTATTGTCTCAAATTGTAGCATCCCATCTGTCTAACATCTGTAATGTTACATGGTTTAAAAATAAAATGCTACTTCCTACATATCATTTAATGGATCATCATTATACCATGCTCATGTCACCATGCCACATTGCATTTGAGCATCATATAAAACCCTCTTCATTTGGTTCTTCTCTTCATAATGCATTTGCCTATTAATTATATTTGCCTCTTGATATATTGTAGTTGTTTCTTGATATATTGTTTGGTGCCCAAGTTGGGTTGGGGGCATATCTTTTCTAACTCCACCACCTTTCTTTTGGTTCCGTCAACAAATTCCACCATCTCCATTAAATATGAGCCATTGCATTTCTTTTTGTTATTTAAATCTAACTCATATGTGTTGGGTTGGATAAACTTCTGTCCACATGCTTCCATACTTGATCTAATATTGTTTTCACAATGTTAATGTGGGAGCCACCTTGCCACATGTGCATGCTATGTATGTAGAATTCCTTTCTACCATCTTCTCATGATTTATTCTAGATTTGGAGTACATTTGATTCAAGGAGGCCCATCTAAACCATAGTGGCTCATACACATTATAAGTGTCTTCTTATTTCAAATACACCCTTTTTTCTAGATCAACTCATGAGAGGAAGCTTGATTGGTTTCATACATCATATGTTGAAGATGCTAGGAGAATGTAGTGGTTTCTCCACCACATCATGTATGCATGGCCCATAAGAAACTGTAAAACTCACCTTCTTAGGAGCCACCACAGTGACTTGATAACCTGAGCCGTCCGATGGTGGTGTTGAACATACTGGATCATCCGTTCGTCCTACCGAGCCTCCCTTCCTCCGTTCCCGCGACTCACCGGGGCTGCTACTCCGCTAATTAAGCTAGGTGTTATGTGGTTAATCGGGCCGAGAACAACCCAATACGTGTTGCATGGAGGCCCAGATTCCTGTGCCTCATCACGTTCTCCCAGCTAAAAAAAACAAGAGGCGACGCTGCTCTAAAAAAAGCAGGAGGCGACGCTTCGCTGCCTGTTCTCAGTTTCAGTTAGGACGCTCTTATCCGTTCGGCTTTGTCTATGCCGCACTAGGGTCAGTTAATTACTTGTAACTGGCGATTGATTGGCATACGGCAGCATGGTGTTATTGGTTTGTCTGGCGTTTCTTGCCATTCCATTAATTCACGTGGGGCGAGCAGGCGATCAGCGGTGGCCATCGGTTCGCTCCTTCGATCCATGGTATAAACGTTGTCGGTGTTGTCCTTCCGGATCATATCGTCTTCCTCTTCGTCCATTTAGTTTCTCTGATTCAATGGTTGGTTGAATTATATCACAAATATGAATGCTCGGTTGCTTGCTAGACAATGTTGATGTGCTTCATATCAAATTGCGTTGCCATTGCCATACAGTTTGCAGAAACGATTGTTGATCCTTGTGATTGCGGGAGGTTCACCGTGCTATGATTGGCCCAGCGGTGCAGCTCCACAACGCCATTGCGGATGTTTTTCGTATCGTCCATCAGGCTCTCTCACACAGTCACTCTCTTTCCAACTCCAATTTCTTCTCAAAAGTATGTACCCTTCTGATCATCAAACTCTCATTTATTTGGTTCCTTCACATCCATTTTGTTGGTGTTACACTATCCGTACAAGGTGGACCGTATGGGATTATTCACATGTTCTAATATGTTGCCATATGCTGTTGATTTCGGATTTTAGAAGTGTTATTGTTTATCTATTATTTGATTGTTGCAGGATATACATCAATCATGGAGTATCGTATGAAAGTTGATTGTGCGATGGAATGCATGGAATTGCACTTTCCGAGTAGATACTCCACACGTGTTATAAAAGTGATGATGTACTTGTGAGAGACTAGCAGCTATTTTTTTATTCCAACCTCTGAACATAATTTATTTTGGTTCTTGCATGGTTCATGTTTGATGGACAATATTCAGGTATGTCACTCAGGTATTCAGGCATGACATTGGATTTGATGACATGCACTTCTTAAGATGCTTCCAGCCTATTAGAGGTTTTTTCTTATTGCAATAATACTCTAATGACTAAGTTCTTTGTCCCGCACTGTGTTGAAATCACAGCGCAGTTGAGAAGGTTTAGGAATAGGATGCTATGAGAAATTAATATATATGTTAAGATCAGAGGTGATGCCTTGGTTTATGTTTGTATATATTATATTATGCAAGTTCAGTTCTCTATAACGTACTTGCAAAAGCAATCGGTATAATGGGGAATCTTTTCACTCTATCCAATACATGACCACGAGGCCTTCACCTGGCCAATATTGTGCCACCGATCCTCTGGTCATTAACAATGAATGAATAATGGATGTTTCTATGTGGATAAATGTTGTAACCAGCTGTGAGGTGAGGCTATTTACAGAAATTTTCAGACATACTGCGGAGTACTATTGAAGATGAGATGTAGCTGACCACCGAGTGGGAGAACCATGAGCAAGTGATGAGTACAGGTAACAGCTCCACAAGTTCCCCCAATCGAAATTTAGAAGTTTTTCTATGTAGATATATAGATTCCCATTTGCTTAAAACCATGGACACATGGATTATCAAATTGGTGATTTATTCAGCTATTGCTTGAATCACCAGGTGAGCCAACATATAGGCTTGTAGCCTTACTATTATGGCATACATGAAACTCGAGCTTTCGAAGCACACTAAACCTCAAGGATTACAGTAAATAAAGATTAATTTGTTGGATTTTAGACATCCTTTCATACATAGTTCTCACCCTGAGTCTGAATATAAATCCATTTATTTATGATTCATGCTTTGTCTAGGTCAAGTACAATATCTGGCTATACCTTTCTCATTTTTCTATGATGAGATAACCTTTCCATTACTGTAACACAAAAATGATGCAGCAAGTTAAATATGACTGACACATGGATTATTTCCATCAAGTACATGCGTTATAACTCACAACCAGTTCTGTTTCAATACTGTCAAAGAGGTCTCACTCTTGAAGCTTGGTCAGAATATCCTCCAACCGGAGTTCCACATGTTAGCGGGAGCTCCATCAGGGATATGCAAGAATGAGTGAATGACACAGACTCGGATGTTTAAGTCTAATGTTGGTTTAAGAAGATCTCTAAACTATTACTTAAAGGTTCAGATATGTTCATGTCTATTTGTGCACTAATGCACTAAAATATTGAATGAACATATAATCGTGAACAAATATATCATATTTTGAATGAGACATGCATAACTAGAATTGCTAATTTTTTGTTCTGATATCCATGTTGTACATATTTTCTAAAATATGCTATCCTAAATTTATTAAGATGGGCGGGCACGGCAACGCGCGCTTTTATGGTCTAGTGCAATATAAAGCCACCAGTGTATTCCTCACTTTAATAATAAACCTTTTTGTTATTGCTTTTTTAAGTATTTTTAGTAATGGTGCTATTTGATTTTCACTCCATCTTATCCAAGCTAATTTCTCTAACTAAACCCTAATCAATATGAGCTTACTCTCCTAGCTAAAACCCAATCTCTTTCTCTCTCGTTCCTTAGCTAGCTAGCTACCAACGCTGCCTCTTTGTTTTGTTCAACCGTTTGGGGCAAACACCCAAAACCTGGCGCCCCTAGCTGGTTCTCTCCTCGCACCACCATCACCGTCTTAACTAGCGGCACCGAACGTCCGAACCCTCTCTCTGAACCCTGTCCGGACCGCACCTTCCTTCCAGGTCTGACCCAACCAAACCGCCCCTGTTCCTCTCCTTCCTGGAAGCACCTCACGTGCCCAACGCCAAGAGCCAGGACAACACCCTATGCCTCGCGCGTGACCCCCTCTCTCTCCCGTTGCATAAAGCAGTCCAGGTATGCAAGCCAACTCCTTCCCATCCACATCTTCGCTCTGTTCCTCTTCTTCTCTCCCAAGGAAATCACACTGCAGCCGCCTCCATGGACGAGCCAGTAGCAGCTCCAGCGCCAGCGTAAGCTCCACCACCGTCGTTGTCGTCTTCGCGCCGGGGGCATCACCTTACTCGCCTCCGATGACTACCACCGGGAGCAAGGAGGAGGAGGCCACGCACCTCGCTGGACGCCGACATCGTCGCTGCGCACCAGACGCTCGCCATCATCGGCGCCATCATCTCCGACCACCCACGAGCCTGCCGAGGCCACCGCCGGCCTCGTGGTAAGTCCCCACTTCCATTCCCCTCCTTCCAGCATCCTTCCCGGGCTCGCCACCGTCGCCGGAATTCCTCTCGGTCGCACGTACAGCGGACAGCAGCAGCAGCAACGGCAATTTCTTCGGTATAAACTTGAGTTTCGCCTCATCCAAAGGTGAACAGGACAGTTTCGTCCCTGCCTGCTCCCGCGAGCGGTAGGGTGAAACCCTAACCGCGGCAGCGCCCAGGTCCCCCCATCTTGCGTTCCCCTCCCTCGCCGCCGCCGGAGGCCATCGCCAGGCAAAGCACCGGAGGCAGCGGCGGTGGGGACTCCCTTCTCCCTCGATTCGGTGGCGGCGGCGCGGGCCGTGGCAGCCGGAGCGGGCGCGGTGCTGGGCGAGGGGCACGGCGGCGTGGCTGTTCTTTGACGGTGCGGCGACCTCGCGGGCGTGTGGCCCTGCAGCAGCGACTGCGCGGTGCAGTACTGAGGCGGGGGCCGCGAGCTGGGGCTCCGGCGGCGGGTGGCGGCCGGGCGCGGTCTGTGCGTGTTCAGGGCGGCGTTCGGTGGCGGTGTGCGGCGCACCGGGTTGGGCATGGGCATGGTGGCCACCTCATTCGGGCCGGGGCAGGCCCTCTAGCCCGCTCGAGCCCATTCCCCTCCCAGATCTGGCGTTCTTCTCTAGTGGGACGCCGATCTGGCCGGTGTCGGGGTGCGTGTGGCGCGGCGGCGCTGTAAAGAAGTGGCGGCGTGGTCGGAGATGGGTAGGACGGCCGGCTCTAGGCGCCACGAGCTCGGGCCGGAGCAGGGGGTTCCAGACCCGTGCGAGCTCGTCTCCCTACCGTAGATCTCTGACGGTTGCAGCCTTGGGGGTTGGAGGTTGTCGATCTAGGGGCCTCATTCACTGTCTTGCCGTTCTTCAGGCCCTGTATAGTATCGTACTGGCCTTCTCTGCGATCTTCATTGCTTCTGCTTGGGCGCCAGGGCGGCGGCCCTAGGTGGTGGGGGCCTCTTTGGCGAGCGGGCGCGCCAGGGGCCTAGGTGTTGTCCGGTTCCCATGGTCCGTGTGGGCAGCATGGTGGCCGGGGAGTTGCTCATCGTGGCGGTGGTGCGGTTGCCGTCTCGGCGGCAGTCCGGCCCTCGTGTTGGAGGCAGAAGGCATTGTTGAGGGGAAACCCTGCCCTTTGGGCCGTGGCGGCGACGTCTACGGGCGTCGTTCCCTTGGTGAAGGCGTCGCTACGGTGCCTTCGGTCTCCCTCGTGCTCCGGGTGAAAACCCTGATCCTCGGATCGGGCGGTGGCGGCGCTGTGGTGTCGTGATCTTCTTGAAGACACCGTCTTAGAGCACTCGACGCGTGGCTCGCCGGAGGAGCTGTGGGGGAGCTTCGGTGTCTTCGGACGGTTGGAGTTGCGGCGTGTCTCCCTCGGCAAAGCTTGTTGCGGAACTGCTCTCCCTCTCCTTGGGGCTTTCTCGTTGCGGCCAGGGGCCTGCGGGCATCCTGGTTTGGTTCCTGAAGGTGGCCGGCTTCTAGTGGCGTTGCTGCAGCGGTGGCGGGAACTTGACGGCGCACGTGAAAATGGCTCGTCTTCTGGAGGAGCTCCAGCCCGACATTGTAGACGTCCTGAGCTCGCCTTCCGTTTTTGTAGTAACTGTAATGGTCGTGCGCTTTCGAGTGTAGCTTAGTGGTCTGCCTTCTTGTGTGAGTGGGTTGCTCTTCCGTGTAAGCTAGTTGCAGTACCTTGTATCCGGTCGCCGTTTGGTGTTATTAATTTAACATTGGGCCATTTGCCTTTTATCTAAAAAAAAAGTTTCGCCACTGAACCCTGTTTTTTTGGGACGAATCTAACCCTCCTCCGGCGAACCCTCCTGCACGAGTTTTACTCTTCGTTGGACCAGCTTCGCATAGGACCAAGCCATGCTCAAAACGGTGAAGCACAACCGCCGCTATCGACCTGCAAAGTCTGGCCAAAATTCTGTAATTCTGCAGATCTATACCTCTAGCTAAAACCTGCCTGTTCATCGATGTTTTCCGGCGCCTTTGTCCCTCCTCCGGTGAGGTGCCAACACCACTACTATTCTCGGTAGATCCAACTCGCAACTGCTTCAAATCCCGCTCGAAACCGAGCTCTGAGCGCTTCGGACTCTTCTCCCGAAGATCGCTCGATTTCACGGTATCAGTTCAGTTTGCGCGTGGATCTCTGTTCCCATCAAGCTCCTGTTCTACACAGTTGGTCCCAGACGCAGCTCTTCACATATAGATGATCTTGGTACTTTTCTTTTTCAAACGCAGCAAACCTCGATATAACCGGTGCTTAGAATCGCTCAAAATCGTCTCCCGAAATTCGTCAATTCTTAAACCTCGTCGGATTTAGTTCTTAAAAGGCCGATCTTCCTTTCTAAAAGCAACGACGGCAGTAGCCTAGTGGCTAGCCTCATGTTGCCTAACAAGGAGGTCCGAAGTTCAACCCCATGGCATCCCTTATTCTTTTGTCGGATTTTTGGCTAGTGTTTTCTGAACCTGAATTGGTCGGTCTAAGAATTCAGTTAACCAGACTTTGCAATATTTTATCCAAAACCCCCAAATTTTTACAGTGAATAGATTTTGAATACTAACTCAAATTCGAAAACTATGATTATGAAAAGTATTTATAATCATTTAAAGATTCCAATATAAAGTTGAGATTTTTATTTTCATACCATCGATTCGTTAGTTGTACTCAGTTTTCCCCAGCCGCTTAGGTTTTTCTCACTTTTTCTCATCTTTTTGTACAAAACTCTCACGTGGTCTGAAACTCGCCGTCCATCAACCTTGATGTTACGTGCTGACAAATAGGGTCGCATTCGGTCGGGTCCCGTAGTGGACCCTCGTCGTTAAATGCTGACGAGTAGGGCCGTGTTTTGTCGAGTCCTATAGTGTACCCTTCCCGTTACATGCTGATAAGTGGGGCCACGTTCAGTCGGTTCCCGTAGTGGACACCTCTCTCAACTTATCCAGATCAGCATCAGATCCACAACTTATCCACGTGAGCGCCGGATCCACAGCTTATCCACGAGAGCACTGGACCCACATCTTACCCAGGTTGGTATTACAAGATGGGACCCCGAGCTAGCCCCGCGCCCTTTGTCTAGCTTTATTTTCATATAGTGAAATGTAATGCATATACGAAAATTATACACCTTTGAACTCTTTTAAATCGCACTTAATACGTGATAATATTGTGCTAAAAAAATCTTGAGAGATTATTATTTTCATAGAGTGGAATGTAATGCATAAATTTGCATATAAAAAAATTATACACCTTGAACTCTTTGAAATCGCACTTAAGGTGATAATGTTGTGCTAAGAAAATCTTGAGAGATTATTATTTTTATATAGTGGAATGTAATGTATAAACTGGCATATACGAAAATTATACACCTTTGAACTCTATGAAATCGCACATAGGTCATGATAATGTTGTGCTAATAAAATCATGATCATTTATCATTTCCATGGAGTGATATAATGCATGAACTTGCATATACGAAATTTTTAAACCTTTAAACATTGTGAAATCACACTTAATAACGAGATAATGATGTGCTAGCAGAATTTTGAGAGATTATCATTTTCTCCCTCTATTTTCATAGAGTGGAATGTAATGTATAAACTTGCATATACGAAAATTATAGACATTTGAACTCTTTGAAATCACACTTAATATGTGATAATATTGTGCTAAGAAAATCTTGACAAATTATCATTTTCATAGAGTGGAATGTAATGCACAAATTATACGCCTTTGAACATGTTCCCTTCAAATTATATTCAAGTTCAATTGTTTATGGAGTTAAAGTACCAGTGGTAATCTCGTTATTTTGCATGGATAGAGTGGTGCCCTCCGACAGATATAGGGGTTATCATGTCTGCTAGATCACAGAGGATCAACGGTTGGTGAGTACGATTTGCGTGACAACTGTCTCAACCAATCAGAGCGTAGCAGCGAAGATGAGCACATGTGCGAGAGATTGATACTAAGAGAGGGGAAAACTGAGTAGCACCTAAGAACCAAGGGCAAAACTGAATAGAACTTAAAAACCAAGGACAAGACTGGCAAAGGGATTCAAATAGAGAAAAAGATTTAAAAATGAAAAATTCGTCTTTTATACACTAAAATACATCTTGGCATACATCAAACTATTTGTAATTCAAATATACACTAGTTTGACAATTATTGCCTCATTCAGACAAACTATGTTTTGGGGAAGGATGTTTTGGGAAGAGGCTTGAGTAGAAATCCATGAACCTTCATAGATAGTAGGTGATTTGAAAAGTGGTGATTTAGGTTAAAACTTGGTTTATATACATTTCTTATGGTGGCAGGTCACATAATAAGACTTCCTGGGTAGATGCCACTATGTTTTGCTCTTTTTGAATTTGTTGTGCATAAAATGACTCAATTAGGTAGCTAAAACCTATTCGTTGACTGTCTGTTGACCAGCCACTGGAGGGTAAAACTAAGTATATTGCACACGGCAGTGTTAGTACTTCAGGGCAAAACTGAGTACAACCAAACTGCCAGTGTTACACTTGAGGGCAAAACTGAGCACAACTAAGTCGCGAAGGTTAGACACGAGGGAAAAAACGTGACTCACGGTACGCGTGTGCGGTGCACGGGGTGGTAGTGGACACATGTGGCCGTGCACGGTACAGTAGCGTACGCGGTTAAGCGGTGCACGGTGGTGCAACGAAACGTCGCTTCCCTTCTCCTTTAATAGAGGTCTCCTCACTCCTACTCATCACTCACTCGCTCACTCAACCGTCTCCAATATCCCATCACCTTCTACAAACCCCCAAGAAAACCCCAACCACACCGGTGATGGAGAAGAACGGTGCGGGGTGGACATCGGCACCTCCAAGGCCGCCGGTGAGGAGGCCCCCGTCCCTGTACAGGCCCCTGTCCAGGCATCGAAGGCAGCCGCCGTCCCCGTTCCCACATTGGCCGTAGCCACCGGTGAGGAGGCCCGCGCCGGTCTCGGGCAGATCCTGCTCGGCTAGGACCCCTACGAGGAGGTTGATTACATAAGGCCGAAGAACCCCTACGACACCAGCATCGGTAACCCATGGTCGCAGGTAACCATGGTTTTCTCCCCTTCCCTTGTTCTTTCCCCGTTCCCATCATTGGATGCTAGATCGTATGTTATTAGGGCTCGACTGTTCATATTTTTACAGTAACTAATCCTCTGATGTTAGATCTTGTATTCGATGAATCCCCATGTTCGTATTTGAACCCCCTGTTCGTAGTTGGGATTAGTATTCGATTTCGTTTTAGATTTGGGCAATAATCAGGAGATCTCAATCGGTTAATTTATGCAAATAATCAATCCTGATAATTAAAGTATCTGAATCATGTCATTATTACACTCTACTGTAACCTCCAGAAGGTTGCTATCGAGGAGGGTCGCATGTCCCCGATCAAGCCCAAGGCGCCCAAAGTCAAGGGACTTTGCAGCAAGAAGTGGAGGAGTCGCCCGAGGTAGGAGGCGGAGGCCCTCCTGGCAGAGGCCATAAAGGGCCACTAATTTTGTGATGTTGCTGTTGTAAAGCAGCTTCTTTTATCCGCTGCTGCTGCTGAGCAGCCTAATTATCAAACCTCGCTAAGTACCGTACTATATAACCTATATTAGTTGTTTTATCTATATGTGCTCTATTTACTGAATTTATTTATGGTGCTGATTAGATTTGCTGTTCTAGATTTGCTACAAGATTGGGGAAAAACAAGGGCCAAAAGGAACAATGAACAAAGAGAGAAGCTGCTCTAGATTCGCTACCTTTTGGGTAAAAAACACAATTGTTAGCGAGAGAGAGAGGGGAAAAGGTGCTTTAAAAAATATCAATCGTAAAAATAACAAAAAATAAAACTTCCAATTTAGGCGACAGGGCACACGTAACCATCCAACACGCCCCACATGGTCCCACACCACGTCCCCTATAATCAGCGAGAGATGGATGGCTGGTTCGCTTTGTATCCTGGCTCCACCTGTCATCATGTAACGGTCGAGGCAACATAACGTAACGCTCAATGCACGACCTGCCCCAACACGGCCCAACCGGTCAGCATGTAACAGTCAAGCCTTTGACCTGACGGCATCCCCCTATCCGAGCGCCTGTGAGGATTTCAGAATAGAGGGAGGGCAAAAGTGAGGAAAAACTAAGGGGGTGGGAAAAACCGAGTACAACTAATGAACCAAGGGCACGGAAATAGAAATCCCTATAAATTTTGTTTCAATTTGGATTATTCTAAATACATAAACTAATAACCATTTTGTCCTTTTTCTCTTTTTAAAAAATGAAATAAATTCATAACTTTAATTCTGTAACTCCCAGTTTAACAAATAATCTGTCTGAATCGAACAGCGCGACTAGCCCGTTCTGATTATGCATTCCATGATATGAATTGAAGCATGCATAATATAAATACTTAAAAACTTGAATGGTTTATGCAAGTAAAACTTGACCAAATAATTAATAAAAGTGCTTATTTCTTGTTGCACACCTCACTCTTGCCATGCTATGTTATACCATGCAATTGTGCATCTTTCCATCATGGCATACCTTGTTTGCTTGATGCATATGTTTTATATGGTTGTGCAATGTATTTATTTAGGCCCCTAGTGTGTTTGGATTTTATCCGGTTAGACACTTAGCAAGGAGAATACCAGGAGCCTCGGGAGTATTACCTAGACCCTTCTTATTCGACAACAGAACTGCTAGGCAAGCAATTCCCCATGCTTGCATACATATAGTACCTGTGCTTCTATCTTACTCTTGCATCATTGAGCCGCGATTGCATTAAATTGAATCCTAAGTATTGTATAGCCTTTACTTTTAAACCCCACCGAAGCTTGTTTCCCAATCCTATGAGCCACTACTACAGGAGTTGTTTGAGCCATGCAAGTCGTAGAATTGCATGTGTAGGGTTTATGCGAGTCTTGGATAATGAGGTACCTAAACAACTGAATTTGAGTAGTAATGGGATAACTAATGAAAGAGGTACCGATGAGCATTATCTGCTATTTGGTTCTTTAAGCTCACTTGTGTCCCGTAGGACCCCGAGTACTTTGATTCCTATTCCGTGACTATCACACTATCCGCATGTGGGACCATGAATCCCCTTTGCCGGAGCTTGATTCGCATTTTTTTATCTGGGCCACAAAGTAGATTGGGGCTTTATTACTATCTTGTACTTATGACATGCTTTATTTCTTTATTTATGATTGTGCGTGAAACACCTGTACTATTTTGGAACGTGGAATGTTTTTACGGTATCGACAAGCCCAGTCACACTTTCGGGTTCCCAGTCATTTACATCCATTGACACTAACCCAGGGTCCGTCTTAGAAC
Organism: Avena eriantha; assembly: GCA_910589775.1. NCBI lineage: Eukaryota > Viridiplantae > Streptophyta > Magnoliopsida > Poales > Poaceae > Avena > Avena eriantha. The sequence continues at coordinate 314,537,610 of OU342741.1, forward strand.
CATCCAACTTCATTGCGGGTAGCTTAGTGGGGTGGCCCCCTGAAATGATTTATGAATCCTGTGAATGCTTTTTCGTGAGGCCTAGTTGCGTTTTATTTGATTCTTCCCGAGGTTGATCGTGTGTGTGTTGCTATTTGTGCACCCCTGCATGGTAAATCTTTCTGAAAGCTATGTCCACGGTTATGGACAACTTGGAGAACAATTTCTCGATCATAGAGAAGAATAACTAAAGTACCTCCTTGAATTTGACTAAGACATGACTAGTAAATAGTGCAACGCTCATGGAATGGTTAATAAAATTGCCAACGGATGGAATGTTCTTCTGCCTTCTCGTCGGTAAGAGAGAAGGAGGTCGAGCGAGGTTATTTATGTTGCTTATATAACTATTGTTACTAATTAACGGGCATTTGTCCATCTCTGGTTGGGCGGATGTGTAGTGTATTCTATAGAACTTTGTAGATATTATCTTTCTCTGCAATTGCATCACCCCTAGGTTGTTCCCTTTAGATGCATTAAGACTTGCTAAGTACCCCTAGGGTCTCACACAATATATATTTGATTCAGATGGACAGGTATACTCCCAGGAAGGCTATTGGGTCGAACAGACCGATGATGGTGGCAACGACTATCAGGTGTAGAGATTCCGGGGATGGAGATCCATGAGATCTGTGGGAGGGATGTGCTTAGTTCTATGGCATCTTATGCTGATTTGCTTCTTATTCGTACTCGGATCTTGTATTCTGCTTCCGCTTGATACTCTGTTGCGTAATGTATGAGGAGATATCCTAAACTTATATATCTATCTAGGATATTTGGATCTTACCGTATGACGTTGAATATTTAAGTTTCTATTGTTTCTAGATGGTATGACTCTGATGTCTATTGTAAGTAGCAAACATACATACTCATTTGTGTATGTCATGGTCGCGTTACCTGTCGCTTACGCCACTCGCTCTTGTCCCGATGTTCTTGGAAGTGGATAAGGTGGTCGGCCGGTACTGTGCCCTGCTCCATGTCAATGGGCCTACACGTGGGTGGCCTTGGGCCTCCGCGGTAGAATCCCTTATCCACTTTTGGTTCATCTAGGCTCTTGCTTAGAGCATAATGTCCGAGATATTACACAATCCTGCAACCTTGAACATGAGCATAATATATCTGAACAATTGCACTTAAGTTCAATTCCTAAACGAAAGTAACTCCCTATATAATAGTTCTTATAACTCAAATGAGATTGTTAAAAATTTGGCTAGGCTTGCAAATCAATTTCTTTCGGTGCCTCTCTTATTATCAGAGTGAAAATGATTTGAGTGAAGTCGCTTGAGTCAAAATTAAGGTTGCACAAGTAGATGTCAAAAGAAGGATAAACTTAGAGATTTTTCATTAACACCCACTTCGATAATCGTGGCTATCAAATACCTCTTCTTTTCCTTGTCTTTCAAGAACTCTAATTGTTCAATCTAGGTGGTGAGGTGATGCCAAATATCAAAAGTATCGAATATTTTCAGCTTATATCTTGACGATAAATGTTTTCTTCCTTTCTCAAGGATCAACGAATGCTTCTTTTGTAAATGCTTACACAACATTTTGAGAATACTAATAATTTTGCCCATATAGAAACATCTATGCCACTCATGCCATCAACTCATATCCGAAATCTGGGATTATACCATAGATTGTTCAGAGGCTAGCGGATTTGTTGGCATCCCAAAGGTGTATATTTGAAACATAGAACTTTTATTTCTTTCTTCTCTCTTTTTTACAGCAGGTCAAAACAGGTTTTGGCATCTCCCTCTCCCACCATAAAAAGTCCATTCTATCAAACAATTCTTTTTCAAAAGGTATCATCAACTCAATGATCAGTATGTGGGGTTGAGTACTACTAATATTAAGCCCTTAAGACAAAAACATGGCACCAAAGTTGTCGATAGACACTTTCTCTTATTCTTAAAAGCTTGGAATTTAATCCAAAGGGTAGTTTTCCAAACTGATATTAATTGTCGAAAGTCTTAACCAAAGTAGTGACAAAAACCTTTGAGCTTAAGTCCTAAAAGATAACGAATTAAGCACGGAGTTGAACTCAAGTGCAATCGAACGGACACAACATGTTCACGAATAAGCTTATAGGAAGAAGGAAAATAGGAATGTGGTACCTCCTCTTGCTTTCTCATCTTCTACTTGTGCCAACTCTTTGCGTTCGCCTCCATAGCTCAATCACTAGAAGTAAGTATCCTATAGAAAAAATCAACGAGAGCCAAGAGAAATTTGCACAAATAAATTTAAAGGCTAGTCTAATATTTTTGGGTTTTCTTTTTATCAAATGCAAAACTGAAAGTAAACATGCATTGAAACAAAATAAATAAAAATAAGAAAGAAAAATGTGAATGCAAAAAGGTGGGAGGAGTTTAACCTCCCCAAGCTTAGGCTCTTGGCCTATCTGGAATCAAATGTCGCCATCGTCGGGCGGTAGCTGCTAGTACGGGAAGTTCGGGTAGCGGTTTGGAAAGTCGGTCATGAAAGATGTGAAGTCTTGGGTGAGGTTTACTATGTTGGCGTTCGCATCATAATCATACAATGTGTTCTCTATATTGTCAATGTGATGCACCACTTGGTCAAATTCTCCCCTCGGGACATAGTTGAATCCCGATTGTTGTTGAGGCATACCTTGCTATTGGTGTTGAGAGAAAGGTTGTTGGTGATGGTGTTGTTGACCTTAGTCATCCCAGCCTGCACTGTTCCAACCTTCTCCACCTTGATCTTGATGTTGTTGGCCAGCTGCTATGTTTTCCTAGCTGGGGTGACCTCCTTGCGGTACAATCCTTCCTTAGAGGATCGGTGCCTACCAGAACTCCTCCTCAGCAAGGAGCCAACTCTGTTTACCTGGCAAACCAAAAGCTTGGACAAAAGGAAGCAAAACTTGGTGAAGATCACTATTAGGCTCAAAATAAAGATGGTAAGCACGAAGGGAGCGTTCGGGTATATAGACCCCATCAACTTGGTGCTAGCCATATGAATGTCATCCAGGCTCTTACCGCCAGCCACAAATCCTTCCTGTGGTAGGACAAATTTGTTTGTGTAGGCGATCTGTGTGATTAACCCACCACAACGAATGTCCCCAGCGGAAGTCGACCTTTAGCGGCGAAAGTGCTGGATGAGCAAAGCACCTAAGTTTACCTTGTGCTCCATCTCTCGATGCAAGGCCATATGAATTACACTCATTTTGGGGCCTGCCATTGCCCTGACATCACCTTTCCCAAAAACATAATTTACTAGGAAGGTATGAAAATAATGGATAGTAGATTCTAAATGGTGGCTCTCTTTTTGCGCAAATAATCAGTGTTCCCGTGGACAGAAATTTTCTCCTACGAATGCATTTCCTCCACGTGCATATTGTCATTAATATCGAGATCCCCCTCATGGGAGAATCCGAAACTATCACAAAATTTATAGAAGGAAAGGTTGTGGAGCTGCCCATTGAGTACAAAACTTACAGTGCAATTACACTCTTAGGCTTCGAGATCATCATGGAATGATGACACAAACTCGTACTTGGCGAGCTTGTAGGTGTCGATGGAGAGGTAGGAGAAGTTGACCATGCCAGCTTGCACAGTCATCCGCTCGAAGTCCTCCATAAGACCTTGGAGGGATAGGAACTCATTGTCTACCCACTTAGGGGGCAAAACCTTGCGGTTGCTCACCCTCTCATAGTCTCGGCTCATGGCGGCCCTCAATTTGTCCACCTCCGAGTGCCTCTTCTTCGAACCCAGTGGCTTGGCAGAGACCGAGGCTCCTGTCATACCCGATCCCTTGCCCGAGCGTAAAATCCTTCCATTGTTATGTATTGTGCTGCAAAATTTTTAAAGAAAAAAATAGGCATCAAGTTTCTATCACATGGAAAAACGATTACAGGTAGAAGTTACAAATCCTAACATGAGAAATCAATAATAATATGAAAATATGATGAACTCATCTAAATAGCCAATGTGATGAATTCAACCATGGTGTCATGGTGGTGGCACGACAGATGCCATGGATAGGCTAAAGATGGGGCCAATGAGTGCTAGGGGAATCCAGGGAGGGAAAACGTGGTGATTCCACGCACAAATGTTCTTGTATTTTCTCTATCAATGGTGGACGCAAGTGCTCCTCGACCTGTTCGTGAGAAGGAGACTATGTCTCTTACTCCCCACAACCTAGCCCTAGAGTTCTAACTTAGACAGAGAAAATGATCGATGCCCCTCTATGGAGGCTCCAGTGCTGCTTATATAGGGACGCCCGGGTTACAAAGTTAGGGCACACAAGGCAGCATATTCTCCAAATATGCCCCTTGGTTAAAGCTAGATGTTTCTTCATTCCCTTTAATGGCTCGGCCGGGCTTTGGATGTAACCTGCAACGTAATCCTTGCCTTTAAGCATCACCAGACACGGGCTACGTCAGCCGACATTGTCCGTGTCATCTTGGTCGCTCCTGACCCACTGGTACTCCTCTCTGCTTTGCTTTGCTCATGCTACAGCTAACAAAGCCACCTTTTGACCAGCGGGAGATTCCTTCCTTCTCTTGGAAGCCATATGATAGTCCGTCTTGCACGTGGCTAACCCGGCTATGAGGGTACGTGCATAATAGAAAGACAAACATGGTCGGCATATATTTTATGCCGGCTGGGCTAAGGCTAGGGAGATGCTCCATGGACCGGGTCACTCCGTGGTTCGACCTGCCTTGAGGTGACCCGGTCAGCACCTGCTTTGACCGTGCCGTACCTCGGCTAACTCGGCCTTTATACCCCTGTGTTACCCTACCCGGGGGTATCCCCCCAACATTAGTCCCCGAAGCTAGTGCGGTCTTAGCAACTTTAGCTGTTAAGGCCACAGGAGGTTCCCATATCCGGATCCTTTCCTCCTTGGCCGAGTTACCCCGTAACCCGGAGTTTTTTCTCTTGTGATCCCTTGGCTCATTCCGAGTTATTCCTCACTGGCCGGGTATTTTGCTCGCTTATCCGGGTTATCTTTCCTTCTTTCATACGCTTCCCCATGTCCTACGTGGAGGGTAATCATCATTTTGCCTCATTTTAAGGGCCACACGCATTTAATGCACAAGTTACTGTTGCAATGTCAGGAATAACTGCTGCGCGCGTTCCTTCACTGCAGCGCCTCGTTAACTGTAACACCATGTCACGTCATGGGATCTTCTGCTCCATGTGGCCCTTGCTATGACCATGCTCTGATAGGCTGACTCGGCTGTCTACATGCCCGTTGCATGTGGCGTGGCAACCGCAAAGGATCCCACTACGCGCCCTCACGCACGGTTAAGTAGTGCGGTGGGGCCTCCATCTCTCGGGAAGTCCCCACATCTCTCGCACTTCCCTGCCTCCTTTCTCTCTCACTGTAACTCCACCGCCGCCGCTACTTCTTGGCCATTGCTGCACCGCCGCGACCGCACTTAGAAGCTCCTCGCGCCCGCGTCGCCGCTTCCGACCAAGGTCTTCACCACTGGGCCCTGCGCTTCCAGGCTCCCTACCACCGGTTACATCCACTCCGATTTTGTCCTTGAGGACCTCGACTTCGCCATGACAGAGGAGGAAGCTACCATGGTCGCTCAACAGGAGGAGGAAGAAGAGGGCCGCGAGCGTGGCTGTTGGGACGGTGCGTTCGTCTACGAGGACGATCTGGATTGGCTCCATGCCACGCACCGCATCCCCGCCAGTGTCGCTTGCCGCCTCGCCGCCAATGAGATTTCTCCCTCTCCCAATCCAGGGGAGTACGTAGTTTTCCTTTCCCATTTTCAGCGCGGCTTCGGCCTTCCCGTTTCTGATTTATTTTTTGATTTCATTTCCACATACCAACTGCAACCACACCATCTTCCTACCAAGGCCATCACCTCTCTCTCTCCTCTTTCGCCTCTGGCATAGAGGGATATGTCGGCCTCTGGCCCTCCAAGGAGATGTGGATTAAGTTCTTGGGTCTCCAGAAGAATGTTGTTCTAGCTAAGGATCTTACTCTGGCAGAGAAGCATCCGACCCAGTGCGGTGGGGCCTCCATCTCTCCCTACAAGGGTTCTGTGTTCCCCTGGGTTACCGGGCTCGAGTCTTGCAAAGGCTGGGCCCGGACCTTCTTCTATGTCTGGAACACTACGAATGAAGATTTGATCCGGCTCCTCCCCTTCAAGCTCGGACCCCCGGACACTTCTCTGTGGGAGAAGATTTCCAAGCGCCCCACGGCTCTGGCGAACCAGGTCGAGCGCCGGATCAAGGAGCTGCTCAAGGAGAAGCTGCGGGGGGAGGATATCATGATCATGTTCATTCGTAACCGGGTCTCCCCCTGTAGAAACCCGCCCACAAGATCTGCTACTTGAGCGGCACCATTGACCCCCACCGGACTTCCTCCTTTGAGCTTGATAACTCGGCAGTGTACCGCTGGGTTAAGGCCATTTTCAACGTGCAGAAGGAATTCTCCGAGGCTTGGGAATGGGGGCTTGTGCCCTTCACCCAGGACAATCCTCCTCCAGAGGTAAACTTATGGCTTTTCCGGTTCTTCTCGATATGCCAGAGAATTTTCTTAACTTAACCTCTGCTGTTCTATTCTCAGCGATTTCTCCAGCAGCCACTGGAAGATGGCCAGGAGCGGGCGAGCAGGTGGGTGCCGGACCGAGCCGAGGAAGACGAGGTGGAGCCTGATCCGGAGGCCTTCTTGCCCACTTCGGACATCGTCGAACGCAGCTCTGGTAAGGCCTCTTCTTTAAGGGATTGGTCGGATGATGATGACTCGGATGTTGAGGTTCTTGAGGTACTTGACCCGGTTCCCATATCTTACACATATCTGGTTATGTTCAAATCTTTAGCTAACCCGGCCGGTCAGGTCCACGAGGTTCCCCCCTCGCCACGGGTGGTCCGGTCCCTGCTCCCTCCCAAAAGCGCGTGACAACCTCGGCCGTAGCTTCGGAGGTGCCGCGCCCAAGAAGTGGCAGAAGAAATCTGGGGTTAAAGCCTCGACCAAGCCGGAGGCCAAGAGCACGGTCCGGAGGGCGCCCAAATCTCGGGCACCCCCAACCTCGGATGAGTAAGTCTTTTTGCATTTGCTGTTGGGTTTTCTCCTTTCTGTCTTCACCTTTGCTTCTTATCTGTTTTACTCGCCTCTTCTTGACTTGGTGCTTTTTATTTTACAGAGCTCCTAGGGTTATTCCCTAGAGTGGCTCCGGCAGTGCCTCTCCAATCCAGAGCAGTCCCTCTCCCCTCGCGACGATGACGCTCACTTAGTCCTATCCAAGACGGCTCCGCGGTTGCGCCTGACCAGAGCCCTTCTCATCATGAGGAGGGCAATGTCGGAGCAGGGGTTGGTGGTGCAGCTCTGGATACGGCTATGCCGGATCGTCTAAGCTCCTCTTCTTTGGCGCCAGCGCCTAGCTCTAAGGTGCCAGTTTCCTCGGCACCGCCCCAATAAAGTTCTTCTCCAGTTCAAGTTTCTTCAGAACCAGCAGCACCAGCATCACCAGCACCAATAGCACCAGTAGCACCAGCACCAACAACACCAGCAGTTCCAGCAGCACCAGCCCCAACAGCACCCCCAGCAGCACCAACAACAGCACTAGCAGCGGCACCAGCAGTAGCAACACCAACAGCATCAGTAGCAACAACCTCCACCAAGGCTCCAAAAAGGAAGGCTCCATCGGCCGCCTCCAGATCAACGTCGTCCGTTGCGGACATTTTTCCGCCAGCTTCCTAGGCCCTATCTGGATCAACTGCCTTGGATGTTCTGCCGCGTCCTCCGTCATCCGACAAGCTCAAGAAAGCTGCCGGATCAGCCAAGGGCATCACCTTTGGGTCTCCTGCTGCCGGATCGGAGGGTAGCCGGTAGCTGGTCCTGCATACCAGCCCTGCTGTAGCTCAATCTGCTAGGCGAGAAGCCCATGTCAAAGGCTTGATGGCGAGTCACTCTTCGAGCGGCGAAAGTTACAGTCCACTGCTCCTGGAGTATGTGCCTAACTGGAACAACGCTGAATTCATCGATCCTAAGGATGATCTGCCGGAGAAGTTTGGCCCAGCTAAGTTCAGCGCCCAGATGAACTCCGCCACCAAGGCCATTTCTTTGGCTGGCCGGATGATGGAGGTAACCCTTTTTCTTCTACTATGATAGTTTATATGCATGAACACTTGTAGATATATCCCCTAGTCCCCGAGCCTCCGAGGGAGTAATTTGTTACTCGGTCGGATGCTCCTAGAGAACTTCGTTTTCATCCTTAACAATTTCAAATAGTGATAAAGTTAGAGCCGGGTTAAGTTCCACTTGGCCCGGTTCTTGTAAACTTCAAATATCCACACACCTAGAGCCGGGTTAAGTACCACTTGGCCCGGATCTTGTAGACTTCGAATATCCACACACCTACAGCCGGGTTAAGTTCCACTTGGCCCGGATCTTGTAGACTTCGAATATCCACACACCTAGAGCTGGGTTAAGTTCCACTTGGCTCGGATCTTGTAAACTTCGAATATCCACACACCTAGAGCCGGGTTAAGTTCCACTTGGCCTGGACCTTGTAGACTTCGAATTATTTTCACTTTGCCTGTGAACTTGACATTGTCTTGCTTTTTCAGATTACCACTAACCGCCGATCTACTGAGCTCCAGGGCTTGCTGGACTCCTACAAAGATGTTCATGCGCGTTATGGCAAACTCTTGGAGGAGCACTAGAATAAGGGTAATTTTTCTTAGTTAATACTTTTCCTTCTTCCACTTTCATTCATTCGAGTTATCTGTGATCCGTATTAACTTGTTATCCGAACCATGCAGCCGAGGTTGAAGCTGAGAATATCATCATGCGGAAAAACTTGGCTGAAATCCAAGGTAACTTATCTCGTTCACGTGATCATTGCGTGTTCTTCTCTTGATTCGGTAGACATTTATACTTCGGCTCCGCCGGATTAACCCACTATTGCAGTTGCTCTTGAGGACAGCATACCTATGCCTGATATGATGACGCATTTTCTCGAACAAGTAGGAAAGCATCAGGCTGAGCTGAAGAAGGAGGATGACGAGATAGCTCGGCTGCGCCTCCAGGACTCGGAAATTACTCGGCTGAATGCCAAAATTCAGAGGCTTAAGGGCCTCCATAAGTCTGAATTGGAGAAGGCTGACCAGAAGTTTGCCAAGGAAAAAGAGCGTCTAGCCATGCAAATTTCCAAGGACCAGAATTTATTGCAGGAAGCCGGCGTTAAACTTACGACGGTGACCTCTGAATACGAAAAACTCTAGGCCCACAGCGCCAATGTCCATGCCGAGCTTCAGCGACTCCTTTTCCAGATTGCCCGTGAGTTCCTTTACCTTACTCAACTTTCATTTCTCCGGATTTAGTGCTTTTGCTCACTGTTTCCCTTGTTCTGTCCTCAAGAAAATTTCCAGAAGGTGATACTCTTGCTGATGCTACTATAGCCCGGTCCTGCGAGCAACGTGGTATCCCCACAGGCCCTGATGCCGAGCCAATCCCTTATGATACGGAGGATCTACTGGTGAGCTTCTTCACTCGCATGGAGCTAGTGAAGAACTATGGCGCATACATTATGCCGGCGGCAATGCGGATGTTCAACTCCCTCTAGCCCACTGAGCCAACTCCCAAAGGAAATGCGGCTTTCATAGCCAAATTGATGGAGTGCGATACTCAGGTGCATCTGTGGCGATAATCTGCTGCGCGAGCCGGGGCTGATATTGCGCTGCAGTTCGTCCTTTCATGGTACGAAGGAATTGACTTGGGGCTACTCACCCGCATGCGCACCAGATCTAAGTGGTTCAAAGATCCGGAGTGCGTTGCGCGCTGCAAAGCCTGTGCCAACAAGCTTATCCAGTACTCCTTCTGCCATGCCTGGAACAAGAGGCCGAGCTATCTTGTCGTGTTTGATGATGCAGTTGCTTCTGAAGGTGAAGAAGATGAGGGAAGTGAGGGTGAGGCCTTCGAACTTGGCGATGAGGCTGAAGACCCGGAGGATGGTGAGGACAACCCCGAGGATGAGGCCGAGGCTAGCGCCCTGCCCACAAGTTCCGAAGTACCTTGTCCTTCGGCCGATGATTCGGCTGCTGCCCCTGCTCCTTAAAAAACACTTGACCGTATTCGTCAGATCCCTGGAATGCCGGTTGAAAATGTATTTAAGTACTTTGGTGTGATTTTGCTACAATTTGTGTTGTTTTCAACTAAGTTTTTAATGTTGGATTATCATGGGCAAAGTCCCCGAGTTTTGGTTTCTTGTTCTCCCAATTTTTGACTCGGCTCGCGTCTACCTTGATTCGGTTTTTTACATATGAGTCTGAGGTTCAAAAAATTGACTTAACAATATTTGAAACTTTGAGATTGGCTCAAAATAATTCGGTGTTAGATGAATAAAGTAAACAGAGGGTTAGTCCGAATAACAAATGTCGGGTCGCTTAAGTTCTTTTCCTTAGTCGTTTTTCATGTGCTTTGCCATTCCAAACTTGTTCCTCTTGCTTTCCATGAAGCCAATTCTTGTTGGACAACAGCAAAGTCAAAGGTTTTTAGTGCTCACACATTAGTAATCCGGCTAAGATATAAGCGACTTAACCTAGCCGACATATAAGAATACGAAAGTAAGAAGAACAATTATTATGGCAGTCCCCAAGTTTCTGCTTGGGGTGCCAAAGTTTCATTAATAACCTCATTGCTGACATACATACTGACATATGAGTAGCTCGGATACATTCACCTCTTTGTCAGGTGTAAAAAGGACGAAGTAGTGCTACATTCCACGGTCGCTTAGATTCCTCTCCGGACCTATCCACCTTGTTCTTTTCCTGTGGCTGTGCATCAATAAGATAGTAGGGATCATTGTGCAAAGCTTTGCTTACAATGAAAGGTCCTTCCCATGGAGGGGATAACTTATGCATGCTAGCAGTGCGCTGCACAAACCGGAGTACCAGATCACCTTCTCAAAAGACTCGGGGATTTTGCTGATATATGGCGGATCTGGACAAGGCCAGTTCTCTCGCTTCTTCCAGCAGATCAACATCATTTTGTCGGGGTTCGCCCACTTCGGCTTCTGTGTATTGGGTGACTCTTGGCGAATCATGCTCTATGTCGGCTGGTAATACAGCTTCTGCCCCATATACTAGAAAAATGGGGTATAACCTGTTGATCGGTTTGGAGTTGTTCTTAAACTCCACAATACTGTTGGTATTTCTTCTATCTAGCACCCCGCTGATCTTTGCAACGGCTCTATGAGCCGACGTTTTATCACGGACAATACCAGTCCATTGGATCTTTCCACTTGCCTGTTCGATGCGGTGTGGGCCACTAAGGCTAGATCTAGCCGAATTTTCTTTTCTCGGCAGAACCTCACAAATGCTCCTTCAGCGATATTTGTGCCATTATCAGTTATGATACTGTGGGGGTAACCATATCTCAGGATTATATCCTTGAGAAACTTCACCGTTGTTGCTCCAAAGCACTTGGCCAGTAAAAACCATGCCGGAAAGTTTTTGCCACTAATGCTCTTGAAGATGCATGGTGACCACATTCTCAATGGTGGATATCCCGAAGTATGTCAAGTCCTTCCTCCGGGTCAATGCACCGCTGTAGTACTATGGTTACACTCCTCTTGTATAGTTCGGCATTGATAATGGTATAGGCCTTTGCCCTTCTCTGGATCTGCCTTGAGAGTATCTCATCACATGGCAAGATTCCCTCTTTCAGGAAGTCAAATATTGTCTTGGCCCAAGTGGGTATAGCTCGGATTGAGAAAGGTTCCTCGTCTATTTCCATTGCATCCACCGATATAACTCCTGCTGGGTTTGGCTTACCAGTCCCTAGGTTTGCTGAGGCAGTCCCCGGGTTTGCCGAAGCAGTCCCCGAGTTTGCTGAGGTGCCTCCCCAATCTATTTCCATTGGTGTAGCCTCTGACCAGGAGAATGCCGGGATATAAATTGATTCGGATTTGGGTGATGGAGTAATAGGTGGTTTTCTTAAGTGTACCAAGGCAACATTTGGCAGGATTGTTTGCCGGGATGAGCCCAACTTAGATAGTACATCGGCTGCCTCCTTTTCAATCCAAGGTATGTGGTGGAATTCACATCCCTCGAAGAATCCGCTTATCTTTTGCACATGAAATCTGTAGAGGGCCATATTTGCATCCAAGGCATCCCAGTTGCTAGATACTTGATGCACCACCAAATCCGAATCTCCAAAGCATTGTATCCGACGTATCCCCACTTCTTTTGCTACTTTGAGACCATGTACCAGTGCTTCATATTCCGCGACATTATTTGAGGCACTGAAGTGGATTTGGAGGACATATTTCAGTTGATCCTTTTTGGGCGAGGTAAGCACTACCCCGGTGCCCAACCCTTCTTTCAATATCGATCCGTCACATTCGCCAATAGTTTGAGTCCGGCAGTGGTGGCTCATATTGCATCTCGGCCCAGTCCACACAAAAATCTGCCACAGCTTGTGATTTGATCGCATCTCTTCTGTCGAACTGTGGTGCATACGTGGATAGCTCAATTTCCCACTTTGCTATCTGGCCACTTGCATCTTTGTTACTCATAATCTCTGATATTGGCGACTCGCATATCACCTTGATGGGGTGTTACTCAAAGTAGTGTTTGAGTTTTTTGGCCGACATATACACGCCATACGCCATCTTTTGATAGTGAGGGTAATTCTATTTTGACGTAGATAATAATTCGCTCAGATAATACACTGGCCTTTGCACTGACTTTCCTTCTTCTTCGCGCTCCACTACGATTACTGCACTTACAACTCGGTTGGTCGCGGCTACATAGAGCAACATTGGCTCCTTGGGTAGTGGTGCTGCTAGGATTGGTGCAGTAGATAACATCTTTTTCAATTCTCGAAATGTGCCATCCGCTTGTGGCGTCCATGTGAATTTGTTTGCCTTTTTCATTAACTGGTAGAGGGGCAAAGCTTTCTCTCCCAGCCGACATACGAACCGGCTTAAGGATGCTAGGCAGCCAGTAAACTTCTGCACATCGTGAAGACATTTTGGCAGTTCCATTCTCTCTATGGCCCAAATTTCGTCGGGTTAGCTTCAATTCCTCGGCTAGACACTAGAAAACCGAGTAACTTTCCTGCAGGCACACCAAAGGTGTATTTTCCAGGTTAAGCTTCATTCGGAACCGTCTCAAGTTCGCGAATGTCTACCGGATGTCATCAAGGAGCGTATTGCTTTCTTTAGTTTTTATCACCACATCATCCACATAAACTTGCATGTTTCGACCTATTTGGTCATGTAAACGTTTTTGCATGCATCACTGGTACGTTGCTCCAGCATTACATAATCCAAACGGCATAGTGTGATAGCAATAAGCCCCGCACGGGGTGATAAACGCAGTCTTTATTTGATCATCCGGGTTTAGGGGTATCTAGTGGAAACCAGAATACGCATCAATGAATGATAACAGTTCATATCCAGCAGTTGAGTCTATGACTTGATCTATTCTAGGGAGTGGGAATGGATATTTAGCACACGCCTTATTCAGGTTCGTGTAATCAATGCACATGTGCCATACCACGGCCATGTTCGGATCATCCTTCTTCTTTTCCACAAGCACCGGATTAGAGAGCCAATCCGGATAGAGTACTTCCATGATAAACCCGGCTACAAGGAGCCTAGCTATCTCATCCCCAATGACTTTTCTTCTGTCCTCGACAAAACGCCAAAGAGGCTGTTTCAGCGGCTTAGCACAGGGTCTTACATTCAAAGAGTGCTCAACCAACTCCCTCGGCACACCTTGCAGATCCTGTCTAGACCAAGCAAAGATATCCTGATTCTCACGGAGGAAGTTGACGAGATCGCTTTCCTATTTGCTGCTTAACCCGTCACTAATGGTTATGGTGCATTCCGGGAACTGATCATTGATAGGCACTTTCTTTGTATCTTTGGTTGCTTGGAATGATACGCTTCCATGCGGGTTGGTCAGAGCCGGCATATGTTGCTGCACAGATTGAGCCAAAGCCGCCACTTCATGTATCCTCCTTTTTTCCTGAGCTATCACGAGTGACTCGGCTAAGTTAGATCCGGCTGAGGCGCACTCAATCGAACGTTTGAAGTCCCCTGATACGGTTATCACTCCCCTAGGTCTGGGCAGTTTCATTTTTAAGTAGCTGATGTGAGTACTTTCCATGAACTTGTTCAGCGCGGGCCTGCCGAGTACCGTGTGATAAGCGCTCTCCAGATTCACTACTTCAAATTTCAAATTTTCAGTCTGACAATTATCCCTCATGCCGAATAACACATCAACCCAGACCTTACCAATTGGCTCACAGGAAATACCCGGTACAATACCGTGAAAGGTGGTCCCTGTTGCTTGCAGCGTGTTCTCTGATATTCCTAACTTGTGCATGGTATCCTTGTACATGATGTTGATGCTACTGCCATTGTCAATCAGCACTTTGGAAAACCTCACATTGAGATTCGGCCCGATGAACGTCGGATCCAGGACCAGTGCATAGGTCCCTGGACTAGGCATGATCTTTTGGTGATCCTTGATACTCCACGTAATCTCCTGGTCTGACTAAGGCATATATCTTACCACTGCTGGCATTACCGCATTCACCTCCATATGCCGGTGCTGCAAGCTTTTCCGGTCAGTTTCTTCCATGGTAAACACACAGTAGCTTTGATGATGTTCCCTGTATTCATTTTGTCCCTCATTTGCGTGGTAACCTTGGTATTGCTGTTGGTTGTTATTCACTTGATGCACAACATCCCTCCTTTCCTGATTTTCAAATCTCGGCGGAGGTGGAGGCAACATGAGTTGCTGTCCGTTTCCCCCTTCAGTAATGGCTGCCATGGTGCCTCATTCTAAGGTGCTTCGTTCTGAGGTGCCTGAGCATTCCCCGGACTGCCCTGTTCTAATTTCCTCATCCATTCACACTGCCGGGTTGTATGATTTGCCGGACTAGTTGGACTTGGCGTATGAAACTTGCAAGGTTGATCCAGCATAGACTCGAACGTATACCTCGGTCGATCTTTTCGCTCTTGCCATTGCTTTTTTTGCTTCGGGGTCCAAGGCTTTTTCCCTTCATTTTTCTGTTGCCAGTTTTGCCCTCTAGTTTTCTGGTGCTGGCTGGCACCGGCATTGGGTTGATCTCGGTCCACCGCTGCCACCTACCGCGAGTTATATCTGTATTCTGGACGCTCGTCCCTTCTCTTTCCTCGGAAATCATTTCTCCTCGATGACTCAGAGCCATCTCGGTTGTAATATTACTCGTTTGCCTCGCTTGACATTAGCCGGGGTTGAGTTGGATCTCCCAAAGCGTACGAATCTGCGATCCGGATCGTCTCAGCCAAAGTGGTTGGCATATCTTGTTGTAATATTTGCCACAACATACTTCCATATCTGCAGCCCTGGGCGAACCACGCATTTGCTTGTGATTCAATTACCCCCTAACATGAGTTTCGCACGTTGCACCACCGAGTCAAGAAATCTCGGTCTGGCTCATTCGGTCTTTGCCAGCATAATGCTAGCGTCTGTGGCCTGTTGGGCCTCTTGTAAATGCTCGAGAAGTTGCTAACGAATAACTCCACAAAGTCTAGCCAGCAGTTAACACTTCCTAGTGGCAAGTTGTTTATCCAAACTCTCGCTGGTCCTTCCAACATTTGAGGTACATAGCTCACTGCCCATCTCAAATTTCAAGTTGCAATCTTGACCGCCGTTGCATAATCAATTAGCCAATCCTCTGGTCTGGTACTACCATCGTAGGTCCTTGTCCCTCTGTCCAACTGAAAGTTTGGTACTTTCAGCTCCTTCATGATCCGGTGCCCAAAGCATGCCGGACCAGGAGGACCTTGCACCTTGATTAGCTTCGACCGATAAATTCTGTCAAGCTTCAGCCTCGCATCATCTGGTTGCAAGTTTCTGCTTCCCAGCTTTGACCCAATTATGTGGTGCTCCGGTCTGGGGTATCCGTCATTGATCATCGTAGAATAACCATCATTGTATCTTTCCTGATCCGGACAAGCATTATGTTGTTGCGCTGCTTGACCTGCACTTCTCTCCTATCGAGGTGCGCGCTGCTGCTACTGCCGAGGTATATTTTTTCCTATTCCCACTGGATCACGCTGTCCGGCATTGCCTTTGGTAGCGTTCCTTTGACCGGCATTGCCTTGGTCGCGGTTACCTCGGCCAGCTTCACCTCGGCTGGTACTATGATGATCTTCGTCCACTTGCACTGATTTGCCCTTTCTATCTCTCACTGGGTCATAGGGGACCATCTATTTGTCTCTTCTCCAGGAGTTTACCACCTCTTCTCTCCTGGGGTTGTGACCCGAAGATGATGCGGCTCCGCCGGATCTAGCCGGGTTATTTCTGGCCGAATGAACCACGTGTGATGTTCCCGGTGGTGCCGGGTTTGCTTTTTTTATTTCTTCATTTTGCTAGAAAGCGACCCTCAACAAGTGGTTCACCCTCTCTTGTTGCCTTTGCCAAGCCTCTCCATTTATACCTTCTAACTCGGACGCAGCCGCATTTGCTGCCCTGAGGTTCTTTGCCGGGGTGCTGAACCTCTCCAGCCCTCCTGTTACTATCGTGGTTGTCTGACCCGGCCTAGGCTCGTATTCCTTATCAATCTCAGTAATTAGGTTCCTACCTCGGAGTTTTACCCCATCTATGCGGTTTGCCTTCGCATATCCTCTCAAAGTAATGTTCAATGACTGTTGTAACTCTGCTACCTTCTTGGCCCTGGCTAACATTTTCTTCCTAGTTTCTTCTAACTCAGCTTGCACCAGAGCCGGATCTACCACAGGTGCTATTGGCGTCGCTAGGATATCTATTGCTTGCTGGAGCATATTCTCTGGCTTCTCTAGTAGGGGGAACGTAGACCTTGTCTGCTTCGGCGTGACTTCCGGCTCTAGCGCCAGGCCCTTGCTTGCTCCTGTGTGTGGCGCGGTCATCAGGACCTCATCGCTGCTAGTGGGGCGAGTGATACACACACCACGAGCTGCGCTAAGAGGTGGTTCACCTCCCTCAACGACATGCCGTGGATGAGCGCAGGACTCGTCCGCGCTGACATAGATCTTGTGCGCGCCAAGTTTGATGAGGACACCGTTGAGCGGAGGGGGATGCCTGCCGAAGCTCTCTGCATTGTCGCTGACGTAGTCCAGCACACCAAAGCGCTGAACCAAGCCGGAGACGACGCACTCGCCGGTGTTGGAGATGCTTCCTGACGAGGGTTTAACTCATCAATGCCCATTGTTATAGACTTGGGTTTTGGAGAAGAGGGGAGCGTTGGAGATCTCGGTACGGCTAGCAAACAAGCACACAGGGACGCAAGGTTTACCCAGGTTCGGGCCTCGTAGAGGACCCTACTCTTGCTTGTCTGCTCTTGATTGATGAAGGATCCGAAGGATTACAATGTCGCCGATGGCGGTAGATGCGCAGATTAGATCTGGCGTATGTGCTAGGTTTTGCGGTGTCTAGATTATTGTGGCGTAGTGAGAGATCGTAGATCTATCTATTGGGGGAGTCGCGATTGAGAGATTGCCTTCTCGTTGGACCCTCCTAGCCTTTATATATGGGGAGGCTAGGTCTCAGGTACCAATACGAGTTGGTTACAAGTTGTATTCAAACTCTAATCTTGAGGTTTCCTTGTCTTGTGCGTTTGGGAGTCTGTGTCATATGGGCTTCATATCAGTTGAACCGTCATAGGCGTCATGGACCTTAGCAATTCGTCGAGTGGGTCTTCCGTCGGGCTGCACCAGGTAGGCTGTAGTCGAGTGCCTATTGGGCATACCCATGTCAGTAGCCCCCAAGTATCCATGCGAATCATAGATTCGGGTGGAGACTTAGAAGTCTTGAGTCTTGCATTAGGATGTTGGAGTCGACATTTGTGTCGAGTGCGAAGCACTTCACTCGGAAGTACATCGAGTCAGTCGAATTTGTAGTAGTTCATATGGATGATGGTAAACGTGCCTGGTGTGCTCGATGGATCGAGACCAGTTAATTGCTCTAGGGAAAAAACAACGCTACCTACTCAAACTCGAGTCCCCGGACTCGAATTCGGAAATTGCTGGCGTAATTCGACTTAGGCCGCGGAGGTCTTATAGAGTCGAATCCCAGTGTATAAGTGTGAGCACTCGATGCGTCTGTCAAGGCTTATTCATCGTACCTGTAGGTACGGATTATTTCTGGTAGAGCATAGCAGATGCGTTGCCAGGCCTTATTCAGGTCTTATCTTCACGCTGTAAGCGCGGCATCCGAATTTTTTGTCATCGCGGAGATGATTCGGGTGGCCCAAGAGACGTAATCTCTTTGTAGGGAAAATATGAGGCCGAGTCGCCATAGCATTCGAGTGTGGATGTTATCGACACACAGTGCGATGTACAAGGAAAAATAATCATAGGGTGCGCGACCAGCGCTCCCTATGGGAGTAGCCCCCGAGTGCCTATTCGAGTCGTAGACTCGAGTGGGGACTATAAGTATTTTGCGGCTGTTGTCGTCTTTTGCTTGCTTCCGTCGAATATGCTTTCAGCGCTCCCTATGGGAGTAACCCGAAGCCCACGATCAAATCGTAGATTCGAGTGAAGGGTTTTCATAATGCTTGGATATCTTCACAAATTTCATCGGTTGCGCGGCCAACGCTCCCTATGGGAGTAGCCCCCGAGCCCTTAGATGAATCATGGATTCGAGTGAGGATTCAGAGCTTGCCACTCGAAGATCTTGTATATGCAGATTCAGCGCTCTAGTTTGGAGTAGCCCCTGAGTGTCTGGCGGAGTCGCAGACTCGGGCAGAGACTCGAGTATTTTATCTTGTAGACGTAATCGATAATCACACGAGGAGAAACCAGTGACCCGGAAGTGCATCGAGTCAACGTCTCATGCATAAGGAGCCAAGAGTTGACGATGTAGTCAAAGTCATGCAGCGATTAGCAGGATGAATCGACGATGCAGAGTCGACACAATCATTTCTGTCGGGTGCGCGACCAATGTCGCATGTGTGTAGCATCAAGCGATGCAACCATCCGAGGAGGTACTCGACTCGGGCCTTGAATGTATGCCGTAGCAAGTTGTTTTGTCGACTCCTGTTGGAGGATCCGATAGAATAGCTTGACGCAATCGGTGTCCTTGTAAGCTGCAGGAAATGCAAAGAGTTGTGAAGTATATGTATCTTGTAAAGAATATTTGCATGCCGGTTTGTAAAGTAAAATTCTGGTGCCAATCGAGTCGACACTTTTGCACTCCATGCTAGGCCTAGCATGATTACCCTTAGTCTCAGTGCCTTGCCGAGGCACTCGGAGTTCAAGGATTCGACGGTCAGGCAGAATCAGCTACTCGGGCTGTTGCGTATGAGGTGCTCGAGTGCGCGGAATCGACAACACATTAGGTTACTCGAAGAGGGCGCAACCCCCGAGTGTTTCGAGTGCGAGTTTAAAAAGAATAAGTTCTAAGTAGAGGTAAACTTAGCTTTATCAGTTGTTGACGTGGCGGACGGACTCGACACCAGCACGCGACTCACCACCAACCGAAGATTGTAGTGGGTAGCCGCAGTCGAAGACTGCAGCGGGTTGCTGGCCAATGGCGGTGACGGGTTCTGCAACCGAAAACCGCGGTAGGTCGTCGGAGTCGCTGGCAGTAGCGAGTTCCAAAGCTGAAAACCGCGGCGGGTCGTAGGAGTCGAAAACTGAAACGGGTCGCCAGAGCTGAGGGAGCCCCCGAGTCCCTAGAGTCGAAGATCGCAATGGGTCTCTGCATCCGAAGGATATATCGGGTCATCGCAGCAAAAAACCGCATCAGGTTAACGGTGTCGAGGGAGCCCCCGAGTCGAAGATCGCAATGAGGAGGGTTTACCACAGCCGAAAGCCGCGACTGGTCGCCGAAGTGGAGGGAGTCACCGCAACAGCAGGCCACACGTCGGACGTAGTCGACGCGGCGGACCGACGTCATGTGGTGATGATGAGTTTCCGCATATGAAGACTGTAACGGGCCACAGCAGTCGAAGATCGCATCAAGTTGCCTCATCCGAAGACCGTAGAAGGTTGCCGGAGTCGAAGGACACGGTGGGTCGCCGTAGAGGAGGGATCCCCCGAGCGCGCGAGTCACTGGAGTCGAGAACCGAAGTGGCTCATACGGCGGAGTCGAAGGAGCCCCCGAGTGTAGTCAACGCGGTCGACAGAGTCAGCGGTGGACGTGAGTCGAGATGACGTTCGAAATCATATGCGGTGTTCCGGAGTCGACGCGGTAGCGGGTCGCCAAAGCCGATGGAGTCCAGCGGTTTGCTACAGCTGAAGATCGTAGCGGGTCAATGTAGTCGAATATCGCAGAGGGTTGGCGCAATCGAAGACTTGGTGGGTCACGCGGTGGAGTGGGCGCAGCCCCAGTGTAGAGTTAATTCGTCCGACGGAGTCGCGTGACGGACAAAGAATAGACGTGGAGAACTTGTAGTTCCGTGGATTTTTGAGGTGGAGATCATATTATTTTTCTTCTTTTGCTGGTCCAGTTGCATCATAGAAGTATAGCAATACCAATCAATTATTTATCTAGCTAGCTAGTTTCGCATCATGCTAGCTCTAAAGGCCCATGCACATCAGAAGAAATCCATGAACACATGCAAATTTGATCCACTTTGTTCTTTGGCGACTCTTGAGTGTTCTAGTACAACTCTCAATCCTTCGCAGTTTCTACTCAATCTTACGTGATGCGTACTCCATCTGGTCTCTCCTCTGCGCATCTACGCCGCCAACGACCGCCATGTGGGAAAAAGAAGTCCTTTTATGACTCAGCTGGAAAATCAATCCATGTGCTTCTACCTTGCATGTAAGGATCTCTACTTTCACGTGATTATTTTCCCTTGGGACTTGGACGGTACGTGGCTTATTGTTGCTCTCATTTTGGAAGATCGGATCCACGAGACTTCAAAATAGACAGATTGACCTGATCCTTGGTAGTCACGTACATACAATAGGTGGTCTCCAAATCAATCCGATTTGGATCAGTGTACGTGCACGGAACTGAAGGCAATACTCCATGAAACCGTAGAATACCAGCACGATTAAAGATGCGATGTGTCGGATTTGTTTGATGAAGAAGCTAAGTGCGCCGATGAAGATTAAACGACCTGATGTGATCTGATCGCCATTGACAATGAGGGATCCGAAGTAGGTCTTCTTGCCGAAAGTCGACAAATAGTAGATTGCAGGTGATGGAGCCGTCGAGATCGCAACATCAGCACTCCCTTTTTCCCACAGACGGCGCCAATTGACAAGGGTTTAACTCATCAATGCCCATTGTTATGGACTTGGATTTTGGAGAAGAGAGGAGTGCTGGAGATCTCGGTACGGCTAGCAAACAAGCACACAGGGACACAAGGTTTACCCAGGTTCAGGCCTCGTAGAGGACCCTACTCCTGCTTGTCTGCTCTTGATTGATGAAGTATCCGAAGGATTATAATGTCGCTGATGGCGGTAGATGCGCAGATTAGATCTGGCGTATGTGCTAGGTTTTGCGGTGTCTAGATTATTGTGGCGTAGTGAGAGATCGTAGATCTATCTATTGGGGGAGGCGTGATTGAGAGATTGCCTTCTCGTTGGACCCTCCTAGCCTTTATATATGGGGAGGCTAGGTCTCAGGTACCAATACGAGTTGGTTACAAGTTGTATTCAAACTCTAATCTTGAGGTTTCCTTGTCTTGTGCGTTTGGGAGTCCGTGTCCATATGGGCTTCATATCAGTCGAACTGTGATAGGTGTCATGGACCTTAGCAATTCGTCGAGTGGGTCTTCCGTCGGGCTGCACCAGGTAGGCTGTAGTCGAGTGCCTGTTGGGCATACCCATGTCACTTCCCGTCCGGATTTTCACCCGTGCTAGCACCGCTAGCCCCACGGTGGGTGCCAACTATCATGGTGGTGGCACGGCAGATTCCATGGATAAGCTAAAGATGGGGCCAATGAGTGCTAGGGGAATCTAGGGAGGGAAAATGTGGTGATTCCACGCACAAATTTTCTTGTATTTTCTCTATCAATGGTGGATACAAGTTGCCGTGACCCAGCATACCACTGCATGATGTAGTACACTATAGTCATTGACATAACACCAATGAAACACCGTTCACTAGTATTACATCCCTCAGAGTGGTACAATATAAACACATCAGGTCCAAGACATGACTATAGATTATAACTCGACTCTTTACAAAAGATCCAGAGAACACTCTAGGTTAAAGAGAGAGAAAGAACTTCTTACAAAGAAGAACCAGAAATAATAACTCAGAACTATCTAGTAACTAAGACTAGTATCTAAACTATTTGGCCTGCCATTGCTACTATTGCAATTCTCTACAAAAATAGGTTTTATGGCTAGAGAATCTACTCCTATCTAAACTGACACTTTATCTTCACTTCAGTTGATGTATATGTTGACTTCATTGACTTTATTGAAGAACTTGAGTTGTCGATGATGGTTTCTTGAGCAAAAATTGATGTTGACGTCGTCTTCAATGGCTTAGAACCTAGAAAGAGTTAAGAAGGTACGGTTGAGTACGAGCGTACTCAACAAGTTCACTAAAAAGGAGTGTATGATGTACTATCTCTACAGCCACAAACCATAGGTCATAGGCAATGCAGGTATTCATAAACATTTTTTCAAAGATTGCTTTTATTCTGAAAACTAGGTCCGATAGCCTTCACAGGTTGACCAGAACCTTCGTGGGGTTTCTTTCCTGCCGTGTTCGTAGCTCCTTCCTGGAACAGGGAGTAACATGTGACAATTCTTACACTCTGCAGAGGGGCATCACTTTTCCCACAAGAGACCTTAAGCTTTGTTGGACAGCCGAGAGTATGTCCCCTTTCAAACTTCCTTGGTTCGAGGCCCAACTTAAGATCCAAGCCAATCGCTACCCTCTCCATGACCCCATATGTCTGCACGATCCTCCGGGGCTGACTACACCTCCGTTAAGCCCCCTTTTTGGGCAAGCTACAACCCTGGTGAGTTCTCGAAGACTCTATGAGCTGGTGATGCCCTTGGCAAGCTCCATAAAGGTCCGACTATACCTCCGGCAGCCACTCATAGATAATCTAGATACCAAAATCATGGGGCCTAAGGGTGCCCACTCATATGCTGGATCCAGACAAGGAATCACAGCATCACGATAAGGTCATCTTGCCTCCATATGAAAGGAATAAGATATAGCTGACTTCTCTGTCCCATTCCAAATCTCATGGTTGACGCGTAATATACGGCGCTAGAATCACTGGCGACATTGGTTGTTAAGTCTTAGATATTATGTTCCTTTACCACTAGAACTGTATTAGTAGATTATTACCATCTGGTAAATAATCCATAATCAAATTATTATGAAAATAGTGTTTTCTGACCTTTTTGAAATGCAGGTGATGACACAGTTGAGTTACAAGCATAGAAAATAATCAAGGGACATGAGCAAGTTGTGAACTTTCCTTTTGTGATTGCAAGATTATGCACTCACGGTCTTCAAGACAATAGAAGATCCAATTCTGTAAATAGCATCATTGGTCCGGTAAGGACTAATGTTTAAAGAAACAATATGTAATTGTGCATAAGTAATGTAATGCAATTTGATAAATGCGAATTCCTGGAATAGCCGTATTTGAACTAGGGTTTGGAAATTGGGAACGAGTTCTTTAGAATGTGTTGCACTTTTATAACAGATTCACACTTGTGCGTCTTATTAAGTCTTGTGAGAGTGTGTGAAACAATACGTAAATACAACAAGTAGTATCCAATACTAAAGCATTCCAATGGATCATGGTATCTAAAATATTTCTTAAACAAGATTAAGAATCAATTAGAGCTTTTAAAGAAGTGTTTAAGGATTACTTTTCATGTTTCTTAAAAGAATAACTTTTTAGGAAAACATACTTAACTAAACTAAAGTATTTAGACTATAAATTAACACTCGTCAGATTTCTTGTTAAATATAATTTTTTTAAACAAGAAAGAATTACTTTATTTACTTAGAAATGAATGGCTGTGATTCATAATGTGGAAACTTTATTGCTTAACCACCCATGAATTATCTTGGGATGTACTTATTAACTTGTGAGTGAAATAATAGTAAAGGTTTTAATAAGTCAAAATATTATTATTGAGGATTTTATAATTGATAAACTATTTTTGGAGAGAAAGATTTACTTAATTCTAAATGGTAGTTTTAGTAAGTACAACTTAAAATGGTTAGACTTATGCTAACTTCAATTAAACATTATTTGAACTAGTTATTACATTTTTAGACTCTAAACAAATAATGGTAAAGACAATAGTAAAGGTTTATATATTTTTAATGAATTAAAATAAAAGAAAAGAGTTAAAATAGGATTTGTTAAACCTTTCTCATTTATTTTACTTCAAAAGTGAGAGTTGACATTTTTAATGTGTAGACTTTATTTTTGTGATCTTAGGTGTATTATAAATATTTTTGTGATTTTAAATAATAAGATATGATTTTTATAAGTTTTATCACTTAATAAATACTTAATAAATAGTAAATAGTAGTTAAGTGATACAAAAATAATTTAAACAAGTTTGAAAATGTATATTTTGTTTTTGTAAGAATTTTGGTATATTATTTATATTTTTCTTATTTACCAATATTAAAATATGAATTTTCAAAGTATTATTACTTATAAAATCTTTATTAATTAATAATTATTTAAATAGTTAAGATATTAATGCTGAATAATAAGGTTAAATTATAGACTTTATTTTTCTATAAATTTTCATATATTAAACATATTTTTCTAAATTATAATGCAAAAGATATTAAATTTATAACGTTTAGTCATTTATTAAATTTCTAGAAATTATATTTATATCTAAACTCATTTGTTTTATCTATTTATTAAGCAGAAATACTTCTTATACCTAGATGCAAACTAACCCCAGCCACTGACCAGTGGGGTTAGGGCCTTGTTGGCATGCCATGTCGGCGAAGACCAGTCAAACGACGTTTGTTACCAACCCTATTTCTACCTAGATTCAATGACAAGCGGCCCCCAGGCCACGTCACATGCCACCTCAGTGGAGTGGGACCCGCTACGGTTTTGACTGAGCGCGATGACGTGAGCGCAACGTCGTGATGATACCAGCGCGGCCACCACAACCAGGTCGTGGTCGCCGACGGTGAACTGGACCACCCCGGCAGACACGAATAGCTGTATTAGAACCGCAAGACGAAGACGATCCTACTGCTACTTGTGCTGCTTGTTTTAGGTCACCAGAGGATGGCCATCGACGAACTTCAGTAGCGGCGCAAGCAGGTGCTTGTGGAGACGATGCTACGAAGGGCTAGAGACGAATCAGAGAGGAGAGGCGACGGCGAGGAGAGGCGAGCTCGGACGGTGTCGCCATGGTCGATGGTGAGCGGCGGACAGAGGTGGTCAGTGGCGACGATAGCGTGCAAGAGTGATCGATTCCTTCTGCCAGACGATCCATGACGACAAGAGGAAGCTTCCAGGCACCTCGACGGAGCTCGGTGAGATCTAGAACTAGGGTTTCCATGGCTCTATTCTAGCTAGGGTTTCGGCTCGAAGGGGAAAAATGGAAGAGAGTGCGAGAGAGAGTGAAATGGGTATGAATGGATAGAGGAGAGCGCGGGCGGTCTTATCCTCGAGGCCAGGTGCGGCAGCGGGCATCACAGCGCGGCGGAGGATCAACGACGGAGCTTGGTCCAGGCAGCTGCTTCTCCGCGTGAGGATGATGACGACATGACGAGTGATCGAACCGGTATCAGGGCCGGGCTGGTGTTGGGCTTGGCCCACCGAGCGAAAAGGGACTGCTGCTTGCGAGCGTTGGTTAGGCGAGAAATTCCTCTAGGCCGTGGGCCGGTTTCGCTGGCAGTTCTATTCCTTTTCTTTTTCTGTTTCCATTTCTGATTTAGAATATTCCTTTTAATTCGAATCCTTTTAAAGTTTCAAATATCCAACACTCATTGAATCAACGAGGGTTTGATATGGTTAATGTAACTAGTTGAGTTTGCATTCCTTTTTAGTATTTTCACTATTTATAACTATATAAAGGATTATTTATTTTAGAAAATATAAGTAGGAATTAGGGTTTTAGAGATTTACTCTTTATAATAAAATATTTTTAAAATGACTTTCCCTTCCACTAAAAGAATGTAGTAGTGATGGTTTAAGATGGACATCTATGTGTACCAAATCTTAGTACTACTTATCTTCAATAAAGAATCATATATATATATTCATTAATAAGATTTTTAATCCTTGTGGTTCATGGTAGGGTGATTTAACTTTCATGGTTCTCCCTATTTGGTGATGTTAAACAATTCAATTCTACTTGATTTGTAGTGTTTAGAATTACCACAAAGCACTTTCCTAATGTGACCTTGATAGTTCTTTGAGATTAGGTTCTTATTACAGTTTAAGATAATCGGTTAATGCTTTCCTCCGTATTCTAATCACCTCTTAGAAGTTTCATTTGACTAAGAGATACCTCTCCAATAGCTTCTTAAAACTAGGAATTGGTTTAACTACCCTCTTTATTCTAGGTTTAAAACAAAGAGGTAGACATGGTTCTAGTCCTATGTTGATATGGTCTTGGTTAAGGCTTCTAAAGAATCCTTACCTTAATACCTCTCTAAGGTTATCTTTAGATAAGGAATTCCTTTCCTAAATATACTCTATATATCTCTCTTATCATATTCACAAATATCACATGTTCCTAAATAAGACAATCATCTGTCTCCACCATATCCATCATCATATGATGACATGGTCATGCTACTTCAACATTACTCCATTCTTACTCCTTGTACTAACTCCTCTTAGTTAACTACCATTGGTGCACCTATCAATGTAGCAAATACTAACTCCATCTATTAACTTCCTTAAATCCATCTTGCAACTACTTCCAAGGCTTGCAAGATTATAGTTCTCGCTATATCCTATGTGATATCAATCCTCTGAAATAGGTATGGTAATACTCTCCACACTACAAGTTTGTTCTTGTATTACGTTGGTTAAACTATTATACTTCCCACTACTCCTACAGCTTATGTTATATACTTTATTATACTCTAGCTTGACTTATCATGATCAAGCTAGATGATTCAGCTTACTAGGCCTTACCTAATTTGGTATATCCACAACTCTTCTTCAACACCTAGTCATCTATTCTCAAGTGACTTGATAATAATGACCACCATCATTTGATCAAACTAAGCTTTGGCTTCTAATTGTTTATTCAAGATCTATTAAAACTAAGTACTAGATTTGTACTAGTATCTCTATAGGCTCATTTTGTTAATAAAACTTACTTTAAGTTTATGCCCACTTGGCTTAACAAGATTATCATTGGATACTGTAATACTACTAGCTTCCTTATAGCTCCATGATCACTAGTTACTTCTTGGGTTTAAATACTGCTTCTAGTTAACTCATAAGTGAGTTAACTCCTCTAGCATCAGATGGTTTGATCTCCACTAAGGATCACATTTTATTGATGATGGCACACTCTACCATATCTAGTTCCTCCTTCTTATTAATTAACTTAAGGCACTTGAAAGGGCAATACAATAGGTCAAAGCTAAGAGTCAATATGTGCTAGGTCAAGAATTGATCACTCACATTGATAATTAGTAGACAGTAGGACTTGGTTAAATAGGATTGTCATCTATTAACATGATACTAAGGGTATGTGATGGATGGTCTTGGCTTGACTTGACTTCCTTTCTACTCTATCTGTGAAAATAGTTAATGTTTAAGAACTACCATGATACCCATGGTAAGAGTAACTATGGAAAACAAGTGTTTCAAGATTTAGTTATAGAGTTTCTTTTACTTAAGTTATATACTTAACTTGGTATACAGAGTTTATGGTAGGTAATATCTTAATATCATCTTTAGAATATTAAGTATTCATCCTTGGGTTGTGGTATGGAATACCATGTAATGATGTCTAGAAGATCAAGTACTCCTTATTAAGTAGTGTGTTGTGAATTAGTTTTATTACATTTGATCTACCCTTAGATCAAATTATATTAACCAAAGATAAGGTTTGAGCAAAGGTCATATTGAAACTTATCGCAGTCGACTTGATGATCTACTTCAGTTCCACCAAGTTAAGAGAAGCTTCAATCACTTTGACAAGTTTTATTTAAAAGCGCGAAAATTATTCGGATTTTCTATGCATGAATGCAATGCACACACCTGTGTTCAACTTATTTCTAAGCTCTAATGCTGGGGTGTTACATAAGTTCTCCTCGAGCTGTTCGTGAGAAGGAGACTATGTCTCTTACTCCCCACAACCTAGCCCTAGAGTTCTAACTTATACAGAGAAAATGACCAATCCCCCTCTATGGAGGCCCCAGTACTCCTTATATAGGGAAGGCCGGGTTACAAAGTTAGGACACACATGGCAGCATATTCTCCGAATATGCCCCTTGGTTAAAGCTAGATGCTTCTTTATTCCCTTTAATGGCTCGTCCGAGCTTTGGACGTAACCTGCAACGTACTCCTTGCCTTTAAGCGTCACCAGACATGTGCTACGTCATCCGACATTTCCTGCGTCATCTTGGTCGCCCCTGACCCGCTAGTCCTCCTCTCTGCTTTGCTTTGCTCATGCTACAACTAACAAAGCCATCTTTTGACCAGCGGGAGATTCCTTCCTTCTCTTGGAAGCCATATGATAGTCCGGTTTGCACGTGGCTAACCAGGCTATGAGGAGAATATCATTTTGCGGCCCGAAAGTTGGGTCGCCGAGGCAATGCGGTACCCAAGTTGCTTACAATCAGCTGCGTTGCCCAAAGTTGGCGTGCCAAATACTTAGAGGGTCTTTTTCGGCACAAATTCAACTTTACGTTTCAATACAAAATATCAGGCTAACGGCCGTCAAGTTGGGCCCCCTTGTTAGCTTTCGTTGTTATGTCGCTGCCGTCATGGCTGCCATGTAGGCTTGCAACATTGGCGCATGCATCCTTTACATGTCTTCTTCTTCTTCCGGGGCGGCAATCTGTGTTTGTGTCCATGGCACGGAGCTAGGACTTGGATGAACCTGCTGGCCCGGCTCTCCTCCCCATCCCAAATCGGAGGTGGCCCTCACCATGGCCACACCCATCGCATGACGTGGGGACGGGAGTTCATTCCCGGGTGAGATCTGTCACCATGCCGACCATGCTCGGTCCTGTTGGCCTCCTCTAGAATCCGAGCTCGTCGTCGCCATGGTCGCACACGCACCAGCCACAACGCCTTCCTCTTCGAACCCCAAAGCCACATCCACCCAGTTCAGGACAACGCCAACAAGGTGAAAATGCATCAAGTTTTCTTCTTGTGATTGTAGAAAAACATGTATTTACCGTGGCCGTAGCATACTCTAACAATGTACACATATGTTGTTTACTAGATTTTCATTTGAAATTAGTAGCTTCGTGATGACGAAACATAGAGAACCTAAATAGAATGACGATAACGACCATGTTCTGTACTTTGCATTGCATCAAAAAGTGCTCGCTGACGAAGCATGTTACCAAGAGAGTGGAGTTCATCAGCGAGTGCCAAAAAACATGTGAACAAATCAATGAGCAATTCAATGCAAATACGCGCAGAAAAGCTAGATCCATGTCATCAATCATCAATAGGTGGCACATTCTAGTGATATGTTCAAATGCGTACACCATGTATCATTTATTTGAACTGGTTGTTATCCTGAGCAAAAATGCCTAGTATGCACATTACGTTTGTATGTTCTATGCTTCAATTCTGTTGTTATGGGCATGGAAAGAAAAGCTGGGCTTCACTGAATATTACGCAGTTAGGCCTAACTTAGTTTTACACAAATAAGCACAACTTAGTATTTACACAAATAAGCGTAACTAATGATAAAGATAAAGACTAATGGTTCATCGGATATGCCAGTATGAGCACTAGGTCCCTGGAGCTGGTGGTATCATCGGAACGAACCAGAATGCTACGTTTGGATGTCTGTCATTTTCCATCAAATCGTACGACCCCACTGATGAGCCAATTGTAGGCCCCTCCCCCCGACGTGGATTTGGCTCTAGGTCGGATCTGGAGTGTCAACATGATAGGCGCGTGAGTGTGCAGGAAACACACAATATGCTATAAACACTGGAAGTGCTGGCACCTCAGCAACAACACCAGCATGTTCTTCCTAGACTCCGACAGTAGCCTCAACATGTATTTCGTCAGCTTCACTAGTAGCAGCCTTGGCAGGTATTTCGTCAGCTTCACTAGTATCAGCATTAGCAAGTATTTCGTTAGCTTCACCAGCAGCAGCATCACCAAGTATTTCGTCAGCTACACCAGGAGCAGCAGCAGCTAGTTCTTCGTCAGCTCCACCACCACCACCACCACTAGCAGTATCAGGAGCCAGGGCTGCCTGAGCAATTACAGGTTTAACGGCTCCAAGGGCTCCGACAAAGAAACGGTAGTTCATCCCAAGAAACACAGATTGTCCCTTCAGATTGTCGACTCTGCTCCAAACTTGCTCTGCTGGGTCTTTGGATGGGCATGCGGACCTCGAGAAAACGTCACACCGCAGCGATGGGTATGAAGAAAGTTGTGTCCCCATATGTTCTATTGTATCACCAACGCTGTTTAGTGCTCCCCTTATATGAATCCACATGAGTTCAACATCCTGTTTCATGTCGCCTCCGAGAGGTGCCATGAACTAGTGTCGTGTCCCAAGTTCAGCATCTGCTACTACATCTTCGATGACCGGAGCTGGAATGATGCGCGGGGCTGCGTGGGTACATGCGTGTTACTTACAGCCAGTAAGAAGAATTTTGAATGGGATTTTACATGCTATATGACACCATGACTCACCCCCAAATGGATGGCTCCCAAACACGCACATCGCTGCTAGGTTCAGTGACTGCATAAATGCGTTGCGGTTTGTACGAATAGTAGCTGGAGGTGAAAACGGCGTCGACATACTTCTCCGGCTGTAGGAAGTTGTCGCGTAAGACTGTCCATTCCTTGTCTTCTCGGCATCTAATGAATGTGATTGCCTTGTCGAACACCGCTAAGAGGTCATACTCCCAGGTATTCCACGCCTCCTGCAGTCTATGTGGGAGTTGTACCTTCAGGAGCTCAAGTTCTGCCATGTTGAACCTGTAAGCAAATTCGGAAATGGGCGGCGGCCACCCGTTGTTGAATGCAGTAATGCCGACACCCTCCAAAGATGGCAATGTAAGTCTCAACGATCTGTAGCCATTTTTTAGAGTCCAAGTACTCCCATCCTAGGATAAAAGGACTAGCCACTCGCCGTTGCCACCCACCCAGTTCTGGTCATCTCCCATTTCCGTCTCTTCTTCTTCCTTGATATTCACCACTACTGATTCCGACCACTTATCTAGCAGCATCAGTTTTGCATGAATATTCTGCAGAGTCGGTTGTCAGTTGGTACAATCACCTAGCATGGATTCCATTGCAAATACAATTTGACAACTAGACCTTCAGATTAAAGTACACAAAATATCGCCTAAATACGAGTGTCTCCTCAGATATCACCTAAATTGTGCCTGTGTCACTACAAAGATACCCAATATATGGAGTAGGAGCATAGCCCCTAGAACAAACTCCTGACGATGATCATAAACAGCTCGGAGCATAACAGCCTTAAATCGTCTAATCTGTTTGTTTTTATTTTAGGAAACAGAATATCACCTAGCAGGCATTCCATTGCAAATCGAAATTGACAACTCGTCTATCACCTAAAGTAAGACTATGTCACTATGAAAATACCAGAATATCAGGTATGAGCAGAGCTTCCGCTATATAGAATAGTCTTAAATGGTTCAATTTGTTCAAACCCTGCGTGCACACAACACGTTCGACGAAACGAACATAGGATTCCGATGAGAGTTCTGCACATATGAATCAATGATATGACTGAACCAATAAGCAAGATACTGGAACTTATGTGGCCATCGCGGTCGTTTGGCCATTTGCTGGTATCAGGGTAAAGAAGGCCTAGCGTGCCGAACGGTTGTTTGTCCATATCCCGCATCGTGAAGCGGTAGCCAGGGATGCAACGAGCGAGGCGGCCGGTGCTGAGGTTCGGCCATCCCCAATCCTCGTGGTGGCGGTCGCCCTGGCCATCCGCGTCGTCATCGCATGCCTTTTGCTTCAGCGTGCTACTACCCCAAGCTCTACCCATAGCTGCAAATGGAGTCTGGAATCCGGTAGATTAATAGAGGCGTTGTGATAAGGAGGCGGATGGATTCGAGAGGGGATATAATTAGGGATGGGGGCAGTTGTTCGAGTAGGGAGTGACCCAGTGAGGAACCGCCGCCGCTGCTGGTTCTCGTCCGCGTGGAAGACAAGGAAGGGGGGCGTAATTATTGAGGGCGCGCACCGGAACTGTCTAGAGGAAGTGAAAAAATAAATCGTAAGAGAGAGAAATGTGTGGCCCTCCTGTCAGTGAGTTAAGGTCAGCACGCGCAAATGCAGACCTCGATTCCACCACATGCAAGTGGCGCAGAACAAATTTTAGGCAGCGCTAGCATCGACGTGTCAAACTGCCGGTTTTCTCCACCTTCACCCTACTACGAACGGTCGTGCACCATTCCAGATATTGGTAAGGGAGGTTCCAATCTTTCACTTGTTTGTCTCATTTCCTCCTCCACGGCCTCATCATCTTTCTCCTCCACGGCCTCATCCATTTCCTCCGCCACGGCATCACCCTCTTCCTCCGTATCCTTTCCCTCTTGCCTGTAGTCATGGACTTTTCGGACATCCGAAATGACGGTAGGCAAGCGACTGTGCACTTCAACCTAGAATTACATGGCGGGAAGAAGATCAATGTCATCTACACCACGGATCCTGTGACTGTCATCGGATTGATGACAAGTACGCCATGAGGGGGTCCTCGAGGCGTGCAGAAGAGAGGGGTGTGAGACGTACGGTGTTATGGGACGGTGAGCACTCAAGTTTACCTAGGTTCGAATCCGCCGGATTTGGACGGATCCTACTCCTGCTAGCAATCCAGTAATACGGCAGAACCAGAATATGGGTTACAAGGGTTCGCCTGTGCGAGTTGAGATTGTAGACTATTGAGTTGTGTCCTAAAGGCTCTCCCTAGGATGGCTTATATAGATATCCGGCCTAGGGTTTACAGGAGAGATCTATCCGGCCACGACTAAGAGTCGGTTATAGAGTACATCTTGAACTACAAGTAACACTATGGGCCTAAGTCGATAAGTCTTCTGGGCCTTCCCGTAGCCGGACTGGACTCCGTCTTTTCTCCCTGACTGGGCCGCCGTGAAGAAAATATCTAATCCAAAGTGGGCCACCCTGGTCAGTGAGGAACTATGAGGATACCCGGAAAGTATATCCCCAACAGCAGCCCCCGGAAGTCTCCAAGATCCAAAGTCGGATTTATCATCGTCTAGCTTGATCTTCGGCTTGCAGAATCTTGAAGGGTTCCTAAAACTTCACAACAAAAAATACGATCCGGGTCTCAAAAATAAGTTGGACCTATCAACATGTTACTCGGATTTTCCAGCTTGATTTTCAAACTAAGCCGGAACTTGGTCTCTAACGCCACCTGACACTAGTCATGGTCAAGTCACGTCATCTGACAAATATCCTGTCAGCACGACCATTGGTGGGTCCACCATTCGTGGAACCGAGGCGCCGTTTCAATGCGTACGCGGAGACCGAGGTGACGTAATCATCGCGTGGGTCCTTCCCAGTTCCTTCCACGACGTGTGGCGGTTACATAGTGCCATTTGCACGAATCTTGGTGCGGTTAGGTGGTTATAAGGGGCGAGGATTCCTCTTCCCTCATCTTCTTCACCTGTTCCTTCGCCGTTTCCTTATCCTTCACATCTCCCTCGCGTATAGAGCTCCTCTGCATTCCCCAAAAACTCCCAGCACTGCCCATCTTAGGTCACCAGCACACTAGAGAAATGGCTTCCTCTTCCTCTTCCAGTTTGGCGGCGGCGACAGAGAAGGAAAGCGACCGTGGGGTTTGGATCCCCTGCCTGCTAGATGATGAGAATCTCCACGGCGTGGAGACTGAAGGGCTCCTCCGCGCCGGCGACTAGCGGAGCGGTTTCGGCGAAACCATCCCCAACCCGCGCGCCGGCAAGCGGGTCCACTTTGGCACCCACATCGACAGAGGTTTGTCCTTTCCTCCCTCGGAATTCTTTTCCGAGGTGATCGACCACTATGGTGTACAACTCCACCATCTTCCCCCAAACTCCATCTTAGAGATGAGTTCTTACGCAGCCTTGTGCGAGGGGTTTCTCGGCATTAGGCCAAGTCTTACTTTGTTTCGGTACTACTTCCATGTCCAGAGAAATTCTATTACTGCCGGTAATCCTTATATTACCGGTACAATTAGTTTTTCAGTTAGGCGTGAGCGTGCATATCCTAAGATTCTAGCTAGTGACTCGGTCAAACAATGGCCAGCCACTTTCTTTTATCACAAGGATGTTCCTGCTCCTGGCAAAGCCACCGCTTTGCGGGCTTTCATCGATGGAGCTTCCACGCCTATTTATCTTAGGACGAGGCTGCTTCGGCTCTCAGTGACGATCTGCTTCTTGCCAAGAGGCGGGCCGGATATTTGATGAAACACAAAGGACTGAAGGCATCCGACTTAGTCCATTGTTGGTTATCACGCCGGATCCAACCCTTCCAGCACCACGGAGACCGACTGATGCACTCCATCACGACGTCCAAAAAAGATTCCCCGCGCATCAGCCCCAGAGCCTATACATCGCAAGGTTACATAAGCCAAATTAACTGGCAGATAAGGGAGCTGATCGAGAGGAGGATCTCGGAGGTTTCTCTAGACATGTACACAGCGAAAAACCCTATTGTGCTGGTAAGCTTTTAACAATAAACCCTTTCTATGTGTTTCACCTTTAAATTGATTCGCAATACTAAGATGTTTTCTTTCTTTTCAGCTTGCCGACCTCCCCGAGTCGGAACTTGCTCCACTCAAGGGATATCCTCCGGAGTTTTCTCAGGAGGCTGAATTGGTTCCATTACCGGACGTTGTGCCCAAGAAGCGCAAAGCTCCGACATTGGCTATTGGCACAAAGGAGGTGCCAGTCGGGAAGAGGTAACTATTCGACACAACTTTTTCGCCTTTGTACCTTACTCGAACTTTCTTTCGAGATGTAATGTTTTCCATTCTATTACATTCTCAGGGCTAAGAAGCTCATCAAGGGTAAGGGGAAGGGAACTTCCTCGAAGCCCTTGCGGCAGACGAAGCTGACATAGCTTCTCCTGCTGTGGCTCCTCTGACTCCTACCCCTCAACCCTCTGCAACGCGGGTGGTTACTCCATCACCATGTCGCAGAAGATCAGGCTACTTCAACGGAGCCAGTGATCCTTGAATCGCAGACTGACATCACCATGAGTGAGTCCGATTTTGATAAGGGTGAACCCTCTTCCGGTACTGATCCCTCGGCAGAGACCTTTGCCGAAAACCTTCTCACCAATCCGGGGCTTGCCAAACTTGGCTTGTCCCAGAAACCTGCGAAGGAGATCAAGCGGCTGGCCCGGCAGTGCCTGGAGAAGAGAAATCTCTCTGCCGAAGAAGAAGCACAAGAGGCGGAAGACATCAAGTATTCCGACCTTCTTGAACAAGTTCGCCTTCACGACGAGGGACTTAGAGCTGGTGTGCTTCCACCACCTCCGATTATTCCACTCACCCTCGCCGAGAAAGTTTCCACCGAGGTGAACATATGTCTGAGCAAGCTCACACATGAACATCATGTAAGTCGGAATTCTAACTCATGTTTTTATTTATTGTACTTTATATCATAACCTCTAGCCCCCAAGCAAGAAGTAGGATATATAATCCGGGTTTATGCTTCCTTAGGATGCCAAAGAATGAACTAGTGTAGCCCCAAGCCTTGTGCTGATATTAGTAACAATATTAGCCCGAGTCTTCAGTAGACTTCTGACTCTGGGTATTCTGACTTACAGAAAGTTAATTCATATAACTAGGATTTGTTGAAGAATATCTGCAACAAGCGGAGAGAGATCCGAGCTCTCCGACTTTGTTGGGGATATACTTTCCGGGTATCCTCACAGATCCTCACTGACCAGGGTGGCCCACTTCGGGTTAGAGCTTTGCTTCACGGGCGACCCAGTTAGGGAGAGAAGACGGAGTCCAATCCAACTACGGGAAGGCCCAGAAGACTTACCGACTTAGGCCCATAATGTTACTTGTAGTTCAAGATGTACTCTGTAACCAACTCTTAGTCGTAGCCGGATTGATTTCTCTTGTAAACCCTAGGCCGGATATCTATATAAGCCGTCCTAGGGAGAGCCTTTAGGGCAGAACCCAATACTTTAGATCCTCAACTCGCACAGGCGAAACCCTTGTAACCCATATTCCGGCTCTGCCGTATTACTGGATTGCTAGCAGGAGTAGGGTCCGTCCAAAGCCGGCGGATTCGAACCTAGGTAAACTTGTGTGCTCACCGTCGCGGAACACCGTACGTCTCACACCCCTCTCTCCCGCACGCCTCGAGGACCCCCTCATGGCGTACTTGTCCTCAAACCGATGACAGTTGGCGCCCACCGTGGGGCAAGTGAGCTTCGGATCTGCGTTCCGAGCGGAATCTGCAAGAATCGGAATCGGCGAGACCATCGCCGTCGGTCGCATCCTCTACGCCAGCGACGTCCCTCTCATCGTTCTCGACGAGACTTGGATTCCGGCTAGGGAGGCCGTGACTGCCTACACAATCATGTCTTTTGGCGAGATCGATGTTTACATCGGTTTCGCTGAACCTGCCCAACCCACCCCAGCGGTGATGATAGAGGCAGAAGAATTTTCTGGGTCCCCTTTGTTCGCGGAGGCGGCAGAGTTCCGGATCTCAGATAACCCTAATCCCACCCAGCCCGCACCAGTTGCGGAGATAGTGGAGAAATCCGAGCCTGAAGAAGACCTCACGGTCCAAGTCGAATCTGGAGTGGATCTCCCCGGAGAAGCCAAATCCCCGATCGACCCGTGGAAGTCGAAATCCAGGAGGAGCACATCAGCAACACTGATTCCGACTCTGACGATGTCAGGACAGACAGGCCTTTCCTCAGGTACACACTAAGATGTATGATACTGCAAGGCGCTAGCGCAGAAGCAATCCTCGAAACCATTAAAAGTTTCGATATAGATGATCGCGAAAGCCGCAGGTACCTCATGAAGCATGCATCGCACTTCATCGGATATGTTGGATTCGGATC
Source organism: Avena eriantha (assembly GCA_910589775.1). Taxonomy (NCBI): domain Eukaryota; kingdom Viridiplantae; phylum Streptophyta; class Magnoliopsida; order Poales; family Poaceae; genus Avena; species Avena eriantha. The sequence continues at coordinate 314,574,771 of OU342741.1, forward strand.
CGGCTCTGCCGATGCTGGAGAAAACACCGACTCAGTGCTGGAGGCAATTGGAACAAACGCCGACGTTCCTGCATCCTCGGATGAGTCAATGACGTTGGCAGATTTCCAAAAGTTCTCCGCGGAATATGACAAGGAGTACAACTCCAAAGCTGCAGAAGATGGAGAAGCCATGGACGAAGGATCCGGGGAACACTCTCCCAAAGCGCAGGATGATATGGAAGTCGGAGACAATCCCGAACTCCAGATGTCCGAAAGTACCGATTAGAGCTTGAGTCCGGGAAATGGACCCAAAGCCGTCTTTGCTACCGGCGCTGCCAAGAAGGCAAAGAAGAAGAACAAGAAGAACAAGACCCTGGCAAAAGACCCTCTAACAGAGGAGGTGATTGCCGAGGAATATGAGGAAGACTCGGATGGAGCACTTATCCCAGATGAGCCGAAAAAAGAAGCATCGGTGGATGGACACGTGATCACTGAAGGTGCGCGTAAACTCATCGATGCCGCATTAACCACACCTATCCCTACAGCTGCAGAACTTACTGCAGATGAGCTGGACGAAAGGGCCCAAGCCCTAGAAGCGTGTCGTCAACAACTCCTTGATGAAGCCAAAAACATCGAGGTGGAGAAGAAGCGCATGTCAAACAAGGAGTATATGTCCCGTCTACATCAGAAGACACGGAAGCGTCACACCAATGATGACCAATTCCCACGTGTCCGTGCCGTCCTTTTTGGGGATGAGATGGGAGAGCCGCGGAAAGATAGCAACGGAGATTGGGTATACCCAACACCAGTGCAAAATACCGTGGCAGCTCGCGAAATTTTATCGGCTAATCCAGGACCAGAGGAGATACGTTTAGGTATCAAGCTACTCAATAAGGGACTGGAGCAGCAGAAGGTCGCCCTGTCCGGAAGCCAAAATCTGGTCTCGGATTCCACCCAATGTCGCACAGATCCGGCATGGGCTGACGTAAAATCCCACTACGTCCGGGTGCAGTATCGTCAGTCCGAACGCAGGGAAGACAACTATTCAAGAACCGGATCATCAGGATAGCATCGTAGAACTACACATAACTGGAGCAACGTCGCTCCAGCATCCGAAAAAGACGCGATCGCTGCACTGATTCTGAGGAATCCTCCCCGAAAAGGAGAAGATAAAGAGAAACGTCGGGAGGAGGATCGTTAGAAAATGCCACCTCCTAGACATGAAAACCGTCCGGCTGAGCCTTACCATGGTGGGAATGACGGACGAAGGAACGACAGAAACCACGCTGGCACAAACCGGCAGGGGGCTCGTCATAGTCAAGAACCTCCCTGGAACCGGAATAATGACGCTCCGAACGGAGGCCGGTGATCAGCCGGAAACAACCCAGCTACACCACCCTCTCCACAGCACAGTTATCACAACGGCCCCAAGGAGGTCAAGGAGGACGACATGGCGGAGGAGGTGGTGGCAGAAGCCGAAGTCCAGCTCCAAGGCACCGCAGCTACAACCGATATTCGGGACGATCCCTATCCCCGAACGACGCAAGGCACAGGATCAACTCCAACATAGAGGCTCGGCACTACGAAAACGATGACGTGTACGTGGGCCCAAAGTGCTTCGGACCATGCATCAGAGCTACAAAATTCCCGGAAGGATTTGCTATCTCAAGACATATTCAAGCCTACGACGGCATTGCTCGGCTAGACACCTGGTTACAGGACTTCTTCCAAGCTTGCTGCATCGCCAAAGGCGGAAACAGCCTGTTCGCAACCCGATATCTCCCACTTATGTTGCGGAAGACGGCACAATCATGGCTCAATGAACTTCCGGCGAACACCATCCACAACTAGTATGATTTACAAAGTGCTTTCTTTCGTAATTTCGACGGCACATATCGAAGGCCCTGTACGGTTGGAGACCTACAGCGTTGCACCCAGAAAGCCGGAGAAACTTGCCGAGATTATCTCGGACGATGGATTGACACCAAGAACTCCTGCGAGGGAGTAAATGACCAAAATGCGATTGATGCTTTCATTTCAGGTCTCCCAATTGGTTTACTACACCATCGCTTGAAGTGTGACAAGGTTACTAATCTGGGAGAGATGATAGAAACAGCGAGCAAGTATGCAGATGCTGACGATGATGCAGAGGGATTACTCAACGTCCTGGTTGTAGCTCAGTCAGCAAAGACAAAGCAACAGGCTCAGAAGCGCAAAAACACCTCGGAAGAAAAACCCAACACGGAGACGGCAGTAGTCACTACTGTTTCCGGGTCTGGAGGACGAGGAGGGCGCGGCGGATGCCGCGGGCATGGCCGTGGGACATCAAGGGTCCAAGGTAGAGGAGAGCAACAACCAGGTAAAACCTACACTTGGGCCGACATCGCCAATAACCCATGTGTGCATCACTTGGATGCCAATGGGGGCTCGTCCCACACCAACACTGAATGTCATTTTAACGACGACATCAAGAGAGATGATACCGCGGGCTACAAAGCTAAGCGGAAGAAGGGAAAGAAAAATCCTGAAAAAGACAAAGAGAGCAAGGAAGATTCCGACATGGAGGAAGCCGACGCTTCAAATCCCAAGTCGGAAGGGAAGAAAACTTTTCCTAACAAAAAGGACACTTACGTCACCTTCCTCGGATCTCAACCAGCAAAGGTCAAGAAAGCAGTTCTCCATGAGCTCAACGCAACAGTTCTGGCTATCCCTCAGTATCTGGACGGGTCGGAAGTGGCAATAATGTTTGACCGCGCTGATCATCCGCCTAAACTACACAGACGAGGAAAATACGCCTTAATCGTCAATCCACTTATTGACGGTTATGGTTTCTCCAAGACCCTGATGGATGGTGGTAGCAGCATCAATATTCTCTATGTAGAAACGCTACACCGGATGAAGATCTCAGAAACATAGCTCAACCATAGCTCTGTGATTTTTCACGGAGTTGTCCCAGGAAGACAAGCTAACTCCCTGGGAGAGATCACTTTGGATGTTACTTTTGGAACAGCAAAAAATTATCGAACGGAGGCACTTTCCTTCGAAGTGGTCCCGTTCAACAGCGCATACCACGCTATATTCGGACGTCCGGCTTACTGGGCTTTTATGGCTCGTCCGTGTTACATTTACAATATGATGAAAATTCCAGGTCCCAATGGCGTGATCACCATCAGGGGAGACCCGAAGAAAGCGCGAGAGTGCGAGGATGGAAATTCCGCCTTTGCTGAAGCCGTGCTGCACGCCCAGGAGTACCAGGAGATCAAGAAGAGCATAGATCCGTCCGAGATGCCCACGACGAAATAGGAGGTGACAAAGCCAAATCCGGAGTTCAAGGCATCAGAAGAGACGAAGATGACGCCATTGAAGGATGATGACCCCTCCAAGGTGACCCATATAGGTGCAGGCCTAAGTAGCGCATAGGAAAGCGCGCTCATCAAGTTCCTCCGAGCAAATCAAGATATCTTTGCATGGCAGCCATCTGACATGACCGGTGTACCTAGGGAACTTGCCGAGCACTCTCTAAATGTAAACCCGAATGCTAAACCCGTCAAACAGTCCTGACGACGGTTTGGTGATGAAAAGCGTAAGGCAATAGCTAAGGAACTAGCGCGGCTCGAGTTAGCCGGATTCATAGAAGAGGTCATCCATACTGATTGGTCGGCCAACCCTGTAATGGTCCCTAAAAAGGACACCACTGATTTAAGGATGTGTGTTGATTATACTGCCTTGAACAAGGCTTGTCCCAAAGATCCGTTCGCTCTGCCTAGAATTGATCAAGTTATCGATTCTATGGCAGGCTCGAAACTCCTCTGTTTTCTCGACGCATATTCCGGCTATCACCAAATCTGGATGAAGGAATCTGACAAAATCAAGACTTCATTCATAACCCCTTTCAGAACCTTCTGCTATGTTACGATGCCCTTTGGGCTGAAGAACGCAGGAGCTACGTACCAGCGCACGATGCAGCGTTGCCTCCATGATCAACTCGGACGCAATGTACATGCATACGTGGATGATATCGCGGTCATGTCCAAAAAGAAGGAAACATTGATTTCCGACTTAGAGGAGACGTTCGCCAATTTACGAAAATACAACATCATGCTTAACCCAAAGAAATGCTCCTTTGGAATACCAGCCAGAAAATTGTTAGGTTTTATCGTGTCTCAATGAGGCATAGAGGTGAACCGTGACAAGATCAAGGCTATTCTCAATATTTCCAGGCCAACTCGCCTGGAGGACGTACAAAGATTAACTGGTTGCATTGTTGCGGTCAGTCGATTTGTAAGCCGGCTTGGTGAAAGAGCCGCACCATTATACAAGCTCCTGAAGAAAACCAAGGATTTTGTTTGGACTGACGAAGCTGAAGCTGCACTACAAGATCTGAAGAAAGTACTCTCATCTGCTCCTATCCTTGCAGCGCCGGAACCTTAGGAACTGATGTTTCTTTACATTGCTACGACAAATAGGGTTGTCAGTATAGTTATGGTGGTGGAGAGACCAGAAGAAAATCAGGAGCACCTGGTGCAGCGTCCGAAATACTTTGTCAACGAGGTCCTGACAGAATCAAAACAGCGATATCCGCACTATCAAAAGTTGGCTTACGGTGTTTTTCTAGCATCTCGTAAGTTACGACACTATTTTCAGGAGCATCCAATTACCGTGGTGAGCAAAGCTCCCATGAGAGATATAATCAACAATAGCGATGCCACAGGACACGTCGCCAAATGGGGCATAGAGCTTGCAACTTTTGATATTGAGTACAAACCCCGGACAGCAATCAAATCCCAGATCCTTGCCGACTTTGTCGCTGATTGGACAGAGACCAAGGAGATCATGGTCCTCCCTGAGTCGGAATATTGGACCCTCTTTTTCGATGAGTCTAAGGCTCAAGGGGGCTCGGGGGCTGGCGTAGTGCTCAAATCACCCCAAGGAGATAAACTTTTATACGTATTGCAGATCCACTTCACAGCGACAAACAACATTGCCGAGTATGAAGCACTGTTGCATGGAATCCGGATTGCTAAGGCTATTGGCATCCGACGTTTGATGTGTTACGGAGATTCGGATCTTGTTGCTCTGCAAGTCTCGGATATTTGTAATGCAAATAAGCACATGGCAGCATATAAAGCTGTCGTGGATGATCTATCTAAATCGTTCGAGGGGTTTGAAGTTCAACACATCCCTCGAGCAGAAAACAAGGAAGCAGATGCACTATCTCGAATAGGCTTTGCGCAGAAAGAGGTTCCGAATGGCGTATTTTTAGAGCACCTCAAAGTTCCCTCGATAAAGGGAGTAGATGAGGATTATCCGATCAAATCCGACTCACCTTTAATAGCAGTTCTGGCTGTAATTCCCAGCTGGACTCGACCCTACCTTGATTACTTGGTAGATGGAAAATTACCCGAAGACGAGGTGCTGAGCCGGCAGATTATCCGACGAGCAAAAGCCTATACTATTGTTAAAGGTGAGCTCCATAAACGGAGTGTTTCTGGTGTTTTTCAGTGCTGTGTATCTCCAGAAGAAGGAGTGGAAATCTTAAGAGAAATCCACGAAGGCAAGTGTGGTCACCACGCTGCAGCCAAATCTTTAGTGGCAAAAGCTTTTCGACATGGTTTTTTCTGGCTTACAGCTCAGGCGGATGCCGAACGATTAGTCAAGACATGCAAAGGCTGCCAAAAGTACGCCAAGCAAGCTCATGTTCGAGCTGATCAGCTGCGAGCAATACCTATAACATGGCCTTTTGCGATCTGGGGGATTGATATGGTAGGACCTTTTAAACGGGCTCCAAGTGGATTTACTCACCTCTTAGTGATGGTGGATAAATTCACGAAATGGATCGAGGCTAAACCTGTCACTAGTTGTGATGGAGGAACAACCAAAAGATTTGTCGAGAATGTTATAATCCGGTATGGTTATCCGCATAGCATTATCATGGACAACGGGAGTAACTTTTCCATGGGAGAGTTAGCTGAATTCTGCGACGAGCAAAATATCCGGCTTGACATTGCGTCAGTCGCACATCCACAAGCTAACGGGCAAGTCGAAAGAGCAAATGGTTTAATTCTACAAGGCTTGAAAAAAAGACTCGAAGCACCACTGAGACGTGCTGCGGGGGCTTGGGCAGAGGAACTACCCTCTGTAATTTGGAGTTTGCGAACAACTCCGAACAGGTCAACAGGATATACACCTGTCTTCTTGGTCTATGGCGCATAAGCAGTTATTCCTAGTGATTTGATTCATACTTCTCCTAGAGTGGCCACGTATATCGAAGAGGATGCCGAGATTTCTCGACAAAATGATCTCGACTTAGTCGAAGAAGTTTGCGTCGTTGCTGAAATGAGATCTACAGCCTATCAGCAGAAGTTACGCAAGTATCATAGCTAGGGAGTCCGAACTAGATCTTTCAATAAAGGTGATTTGGTTCTCTGGCTTGTGCAACAAAGAAAGCACAAACTTTCCCCAATATGGGAAGGGCCCTTTTTAGTTAGTCGAGTATTGCACAATGGGTCGTAGTACTTAACTGGCATGAGGCCTGTCAAAGAAAGACCTGCTACTAAGAAGAGAAAGAGAGCTGGAGGCAGTACAAATCCGGATGAGTTAGACAGACCGTGGAATATTGCTCAGCTACGTCCCTTTTATTCTTATTTTATCTTTCTTTGTAATCATACATATGTACATGCTCTGTGAGAAATAAAAGTTTTGGTTACCTCAAAGTTTTCCTGAGAAGTTTTTACCATCTTATTTCCTAATGATCATGTCATAGTCGAAAATCCCAGAATGCTTGAAAGTACTTTATGCTCATGTTCGTTCTGGTTTAGATTTTCGATTCTAAAACTGCTACCTTTGGGTATAACTCTAAAAAAATTCTAGTCTTTACTTGGGTTATTTGCCTGATTGCTGGATGCGGGTATCTTCCGAGTAGTGAATTGTTGGTACTGGAAGCCGGCTTTGTTTCCGAGTTTAAACTGGTTTAGCAATTGAGCTCCATTGCTCGGCAAAGTTTCCGGCTGAAGGTTTAGCCGGCTCACGAAAGGGACGAGGCGGAAAGCCAGATAAACGATAAGTAGAGGCGGAAAATTCTAAGTGCTTATGCAAACATTTCAGGCACACAAATAATCTAAGACAAAAGTGCTGAATAGATAAAAAACTTAGCACTAGCAAAAGTCATAGTACTTCATATTTACAATCGCATCATGTCTTTTCCGGAATAATACATAGTTTTCTGGTCTATGATGCAGGAGGAGATGAAGGATCTGCCGGCTCGCTGGCTACTTCACCTTGATATCTTGCCGAGATGTCTGGATCCGAGGTGGTCCGTTCATCGTCGGAAACATCATCGGCGTCTTCTGGAGGAGGTGGCAGAGTATCCACGCGGGTGAAGAAGGGCGTCTCATAGCTGGTCAGCTCAGCTACGTGGCACCCATATCCGGCACAGGAGTGCATGATGGCTTGAAGGTCTTGCTCCTGGCCGTCTTCGTCTACTTTGCAGTACCCTCTGGTCACTTGCCATATCTCCATGTTCCCATGGTGGCTCATGCCCATGGTGAGAGTGTTCTGCGCTGCAGTCCGCGCGTTGGACATGTTCTAGTCCCGAACGAGCTGCGGCATCTCCTTGGCCTTCTCCCGCACCTGGAAGTCCGACATGCTTGGCATGTCCGGAATCCTGAGAGATTTTCCAATGTCCTCAAGGGACTAGCGGTAGTCATGAAGAAGATCACCGACTTGGGTAAGCCGGTGAGTGCGGGGTTCGGACGAGGAGGAGTCCGTCAAGTTCAGAGGACCTATACACAAAACAAGGATATGAAAAAACTGACATTGATGAAAGTCGAAGAAATGTTAAGTCAGATAAATGGAACATACCAAGAATGACGTCGTCAATCTTGGCTTTCTCCTCCCGGAGACTCTGGAGTTCAGCCCGGAGCGCCTGGGAGATATCCTTTTCTCTGCCGAGCTCATTCTTGAGGTCCGATATAACCTTATCTTGAGCGGCAATCTTGAGATCGCGCTCTTCAGTGGCCATGGAGGAGAACTCGAGAACTTGAGCTATGCTCCTTTCATGATTAGTCTTGAGCTTATCCAGCTCTTGGCGAAGTCCCTTGTTCTCCACCACTAAGGTTTTGAGGTTCTCGGCCTCTTCAATCATAGCAATGGATTGTTTCACCAACGCTGTAAGTCAAAAAGAACAACAGTTCAGAAAAATTCGACATTGAAAAAATTAAAAGACAAGGTTTGAATCTCGAAATGTTTACCTTCGGCTTCATCCTTGGCTAACTTGTGCTCAACATTTTTAAGCCGGAGAGCTTTGATTTCTCTCCGCTTATCACAGACATTTTTTAACAATTCCTGGTTATAGGAATACACTTTCTGTAAGTCAGAATACCCAAAGTCAGAAAGCTACTTAAGACTCGGGCTAATATTTTTTGCTAAATATCAGCACGAGCCTTGGGGGCTACACTAGTTCGTTCTTTGGCATCCTAATGAAAGCATAAACACGGATTTCTATATCCTACTTCATGCTTGGGGGCTAGAGGAGATGATATAACATAAGATAAAAAACAAGAGTTGGAATTCCGAGTTACATATTGCTCGCGGGTGAGTTTGTCTAACCCCGCGTTCACCTCCGCTGCCACCTTGTCGGCGAGAGTGAGAGGAATTACTGGAGCTGTTGGAAGCTCGCCAGTCCTGATCCTCTCGTCGCGAAGGCGGACTTGGGCGAGAAGGTCAGAGAACTTGACGTCATCTGCTTCTTGCGCTTCCTCTTCGGGGGATAGATGGATTTTATCCAGGACTTGCCTGGCCAGCCGCTGGATCTCCTCTGCGGACTTCCGGGAAAATCCAAATTTGGCAAGTCCGGGGTTGCTGAGGAGGTTGTCGGTGAAGACTTCAGCCGAGGGATCATTACACGAAGAGGTTTCACCCTTATCTTGAGATGACGCACCCATGGTGACGTCAGTATGCGATCCAAGGATCACATGCGCCGTTGGAGGAGCCGGATCTTCTGCAACAGCCGGAGACGGAATAATCGCCGGTGTTGCAGAAGGTTGAGGGCCAGGAGTTGGAGGAGCCGTGGCAGGGGAAGCTATGGTAAGCTTTGTCTGTCGCAGGGGCTTCGCAGGAATCCCCTTCCCCTTACCCTTGATGAGAGGCTTTGCTCTGAGAATGTAGTAAAGTCGGAAACATTACATCTTAGAAAGAAATTCGAGAAAGGTATAGAGACGGAAATTGTGAATGAAAGTTACCTCTTCACAACGGGCACTTCCTTTGTGCCTACTGCCACTGTCGGAGCTTTGCGCTTCTTGAGCGCAAGGTCCGGCAATGGGACCACTTCAGTCTCCTGAGAAAACTCAAGAGGATATCCTTCCAGTGGAGGAAGCTTCGACTCGGGGAGATTAGCAAGCTGAAAACAAGAAAACATATCAGCATTGCAGTGTATGACTTGAAAGATTGAAACACGTAAAAGGTGTACTGATGGAAGCTTACCGCTACCACGGGGTTTTCTGCCGTGTGCATTTCCAGAGAAATCTCCAGAATTTTCCTCTCGATCCGCTCCTTGATCAGCCATTTAATCTGGCTTATGTAACCTTGGATGGTGTAGGCTTTGGGGCTGATGCAGAGAGAGTCTTTTTTGGAGGACGTGATGGAGTGCATCAGTCTATCCCCGTGGTGCTGAAGTGGCTGGATCCGACGTGCGACCCAGCACTGGATTAAGTCGGATCCTTTCAGACCCTTGTGCTTGATAAGATATTCGATCCGCCTCTTAGCGAGGATCAGATCGTCGGTGAGAGCCGGAGCAGCCTCATCCCAGGAAGGCTAGGCTGTGGCAGCTCCGTCGACAAAAGCCGGCAAAGTAGTAGCTTTGCCAGGAGCCGGAATATCCCTATGATAGAAAAAAGTGGATGGCCATTGTTTGACCGAGTCACTGGTAGAAATTTTGGGATATGCCCGGTCTCGTCTAACAGAGAAACTAATAGTACCGGTGATATAAGGAACACCGGCAGTAATAGAATTTCTCCGGACATGGAAATGATACCGGAAAAGAAGCAAACTCGGCCTAATGCCGAGAAAGCCCTCGCAAAGCGCGGCATATGCGCTCATCTCTAGAATAGAATTGGGAGGAAGATTATGGAGTTGAACTCCATAGTGGTCAATCACCTCGGAGAAGAACTCCGAGGGAGGAAAGGACGAACCTCGGTCCAGATGGGTGCCGGAGTGGATGCGCTCGCCCTTGCGTGGATTGGGGACGGTTTCGCCAAAACCGCTCCGCCAGTTGCCGGCGGCGAGAAGCCCCTCCTTCTCCATGTTTTTGAGACCGTCGTCGTCGAGGGCGCATGGGATCCAGATTCCCCGGAAGCTCTCTTTCTCCACAGCTGCTTCCGCCGCTGCCGCTGCCGCCGCCAGAGAGGAAGATGAAGATGAAGCCATTTTCTCTTCGGTGGAAAAGGGTGACCTTAAATTGGCGGCGCTAGGAGCTCTATGGGAGGAGGACGAAAAGGCTCTAGGCACGCTGGAGGATTGGGAAGAAACGAACGGCGAAGGGCTGGTGGAGAGGAGAAGAAGGAATCTAAACCCCTTATATCCACCTACCTACGCCAAGATTCGTGCAAACGCTACAGTGTGATTGCCACACGTCGTGGAAAGAACTAGGAAGGGCCCGCGCGATGATTGCGTCGCCTCGATCTCCACGCGCGCATTGAAACGGCGCCTCGGTTCCGCGAACCGCGGACCCACCAACGGTCGTGCTGACGGAACGTCTGTCAGATGACATGACTGGACCATGCTTGTGTCAGGTGGCGTTAGAGATCAAGTTTCGGCTTAGTTTAAAAGCGAGCTGGAAAATCCAAGTAACTAATTGAAAGGTCCGACTTACTTTTAAGACCCGGATCGTATTTTTTGTTGTGAAGTTTCAGGAACCCTTCAAGATTCTGCAAGCCGAAGATCAAGCTAGACGATGATAAAATCTGACTTTCGATCTTGGAGGCCTCCAAGGGCTACTGTTGGGGATATACTTTCCGGGTATCCTCACAGATCCTCACTGACCAGGGTGGCCCCCTTCGGGTTAGAGCTTTGCTTCACAGGCGGCCTAGTTAGGGAGAGAAGACGGAGTCCAATCCGACTACGGGAAGGCCCAGAAGACTTACCGACTTAGGCCCATAATGTTACTTGTAGTTCAAGATGTACTCTGTAACCAACTCTTAGTCGTAGCCAGATTGATTTCTCTTGTAAACCCTAGGCCGGATATCTATATAAGCCGTCCTAGGGAGAGCCTTTAGGGCAGAACCCAATACTTTAGATCCTCAACTCGCACAGGCGAAACCCTTGTAACCCATATTCTGGCTCTGCCGTATTACTGGATTGCTAGCAGGAGTAGGGTCTGTCCAAAGCCGGCGGATTCGAACCTAGGTAAACTTGTGTGCTCACCGTCCCGAAACACCGTACGTCTCACGCCCCTCTCTCCCGCACGCCTCGAGGACCCCCTCATGGTGTACTTGTCCTCAAACCAACGACAGACTTGAAAATGCTGAGCTGAAGGTGTCCAAAGATGAGGCCGAAGGTAAACATTCCGAGACTCAAACCTTGTCTTTGTGTTTTCATAGTCAAAAAAATTCATTGAACTGTTGTTCTTTTTGACTTATAGCACTGGTGAAACAATCCTGTGCTATGGTTGAAGAGGCCGAGAACCTCAAAACCTTGGTGATGGAGAATAAAGAACTTCACCAAGAGCTGGATAAGCTCAAGGTGGATCATGAGAAGAGCATCGCTCAAATTCTCGAATCCTCCTCCATGGCAACTAACGAGCGTGATCGGAAGATCGCTGCTCAAGATCAGAAAATCTCGGACCTCAATAATGAGCTTTGCAGAGAGAAGGACCTTTCTGAGGCGCTCCGGGCTGAACTCCGGAGTCTTCGGGAAGAGAAGACCAAAGTTGACGACGTCATCTTCGGTATGTTCCATCTGTCTGACTTGTCTATTTTCTTTGACTTCTTTCAATGTCGGATTTCCTTAATTGTTTTTGTGTATAGGTCCTCTGAACTTGATGGACTCCACCTCCGCTGAGCCTCGCACCCACCGGCTTACCCAAGTCGGTGATCTGCTTCATGACTTCCGCCAATCCCTTGAGGATATTGGCGAAGCTCTCAAGATTCTGGACATGCATAGCACGTCATATTTTTAGGTGCAGGACAAGGCGAAAGAGATGCCGCAACTTGTCTAGGATTGGAACATGTCCTACGCGCGATCCGCAGCGCAAAACACTCTCACCATGGTCATGAGCCACCATGGAAGCATGGAGATCTGGCAAGTGACCAGAGGGTACTACAAGGTGGACGAAGACGGACAGGAGAAAGACATCAAGGCAATCATGGACTCCTGCACCGGATATGGGTGCCATGTAGCTGATCTAACCAGCTACGACACTCCCTTCTTCACCCGCGGGGACACGCTGCCTCCACCTCTCGAAGAATCAGCAGAAGTTACCGATGATGACCACACCATGTCGGACGTGGACATCTCGGAATGATATCAAGGCGTTGTATCCAGCGAGCTAGTAGCTCCTTCCTCTCCTCCTGCATCATAAATTACTAGAAAATGTATTATTCTGAGAAACATGATGGGTCTATAAATATGCAGTACTAAGCTTTTGATCTATTCAGCAGTTTTGTCTTTAAATTTTTGTGTGCTTGAAATGTTTGCAAAAGCACTTATACTTTTTTGTCTATACTTATCGTCTATCTGGCTTTCCACCTCGTCCCTTTCGTGAGCCAGCTAAACCTTCTGCACGGAAACTTTGTCGAGCAATGGAGCTCAATTGCTAAACCAGTTTAAACTCGGAAACAAAGCTGGCTTCCAGTACCAACAATTCACTACTCAGAAAATACCCGCATCCAGCAATCAAACAAATAACCAAAGTATAGACTATAAACTTTTAGAGTTATACCCAAAGGTAGCATTTTTAGAATCCGAAATCTAAACCAGAACAAACATGAGCATAAAGTACTTTCAAGTATTCTAGGATTTTTGACTATGACATGATCATTCAGAAATAAGATGGTAAAAACTTCTCAGCAAAACTTGAGGCAAACAAGACTTTTATTTCTCACAGAACATGTACACATGTATGATTACAAAGAAGGATAAACTAAGAATAAAAGGAACATAGCTGAGCAATATTCCATGGTCTGTCTAACTCATACGGATTTGTACTGCCTCTAGCTCTCTTTGTCTTCTTAGTAGCAGGTCTTTCTTTGACTGTCCTCATGTCATTTAAGTAGTACGAACCATTGTGCAATACTCGACTAACTAAAAAGGGCCCTTCCCATACTGGGGAAAGTTTGTGCTTTCTTTGTTGCACAAGCCGGAGAACCAAATCACCTTTATTGAAAGATCTGTTTTAGACTCTCTAGCTATGATACTTGCGTAACTTCGGCTGATAGGCTGTTGATCTCATTTCAGCAATGATGCGAACTTCTTTGACTAAGTCGAGATCATTTTGTAGAGAAACCTCGGCATCTTCTTTGATATACGCGGCCACTCTAGGAGAAGTGTGAATTAAATCACTAGGTAGAACTGCTTCTGCCCCATAGACCAAGAAGAAAGGTGTGTATCCGGTTGACCTGTTCGGAGTTGTTTGTAAACTCCATATTACAGAGGGTAATTCCTCTGCCCAAGCCCCCGCAGCACGTCGTAGTGGTGCTTTGAGTCTCGATTTCAAGCCCTGTAGGATTAAACCATTTGCTCTTTCAACTTGTCCGTTAGCCTGTGGATGTGCAACTAACGCAATGTCAAGCCAGATATTTTGCTTGTTGCAGAATTCGGCCAATTCTCCCATAGAGAAATTACTCCCATTGTCCGTGATAATGCTATGCGGATAACCATACCGGATTATAACATCCTCGACAAATATTTTGGTTGTTGCTCCATCACAACTAGTGACAGGTTTAGCCTCAATCCATTTAGTGAATTTATCCACCATCACTAAGAGGTGAGTAAATCCACTTGGAGCTCGTCTAAATGGTCCTACCATATCAAGCCCCTAGACCGTGAAAGGCCATGTTATAGGTATTGTTCGTAGCTGATCAGCCAAAACATGAGCTTGCTTGGCATACTTTTGGCAGCCCTTGCATGTCTTGACTAGCCGTTCGGCATCTGCCTTGGCTGTAAGCCAGAAAAAACCGTGTCTGAAGGCTTTTGCCACTAAAGATTTGGCTGCAGCATGGTGACCACACTCGCCTTCGTGGATTTCCCTTAGGATTTCCACTCCTTCCTCCGGAGATACGCAGCGCTGAAAACCCCCAGAAATGCTCTGCTTATAGAGCTCACCTTTAACTATAGTATAGGCTTTTGCTCGTCGGACGATCTGCCGGCTCAGAACCTCGTCTTCGGGTAATTTGCCATCTACCAGATAATCAAGGTAGGGTTGGGTCTAGCTGGGAATTACAGCCAGGACTGCTATCAGAGGTGAGTCGGATTTGGTCGGATATTCCTCATCTACTCCCTTTATTGAGGGATCTTTGAGGTGCTCTAAAAAAGCTCCATCCGGGACCTCTTTCCGTGCAGAGCCTATCCGAGATAGTGCATCTGCTTCCTCGTTTTCTGCTCGAGGGATGTGTTGAACCTCAAACCCTTTGAACAATTTATATAGATCATCCACGACAGCTTTATATGCTGCCATGTGTTTATTTGCATAACAAATATCTGACACTTGCTGAGCAACAAGATCCGAATCTCCATAACACATCAAACGTCAGATGCCAATATCCTTAGCAATCTGGATTCCATGCATCTGTGCTTCATACTCGGCAATATTATTTGTCGCTTTGAAGTGGATCTGCAACACGTATAAAAGTTTATCTCCTTGGGGTGATTTGAGCACCACGCCAGCCCCCGAGCCCCCCGAGCCCCCCGAGCCTTAGACCCATCAAAGTAGAGGGTCCAATATTCCGACTCAGGGAGAGTCATATTCTCCTTCATCTCTGTTCAATCAGCAATAAAGTCGGCAAGGATTTGGGATTCGATTGCTGTCTGGGCTTTATACTCAATATCGAAAGCTGAAAGCTCTATGCCCCATTTGGTGACGCGTCCTGTGGCGTAACTGTTGTTAATTATATCTCTCATGGGAGCTGTGCTCACCACGATAATTGGATTCTCCTGAAAATAATGTCATAGCTTATGAGATGCTAAAAAACACCGTAAGCCAACTTTTGATAGTGCGGATACCACTGTTTTGATTCTGTTAGAACCTCGCTGACAAAATATGTCGGACGCTGCACTAAGTGTTCCTGATTTTCCTCCGGTCTCTCCACCACCATGACGATACTAACGACTTTGTTCATCGCATCGAGATAAAGCAACATCGGTTCCTGTGGTTCTGGCGCAGCAAGGATAGGAGCGGATGAGAGTACTTTCTTCAGGTCTTGTAGTGCAGCTTCAGCTTCGTCGGTCCACACAAAATCCTTGGTCTTTTTCAGGAGTTTGTATAATGATGTGGCTCTTTCACCAAGCCGGCTTACAAATCGACTAACTGTGGCGATGCAATCAGTTAGTCTTTGTACGTCCTTCAGGCGAGTTGGCCTGGAAATATTGAGTATAGCCTTGCTTTTGTCCCGGTTTACCTCTATGCCTCTTTGAGACACGATAAAACCTAACAATTTTTCGGCTGGAATTCCAAAGAAGCATTTCTTCGGATTAAGCATGACGTTGTATTTTTGTAGATTGGCGAATGTTTCCTCCAAGTCGGAAATCAATGTTTCCTTCTTTTTGGACATCACCGCAATGTCATCCACGTATGCATGTACGTTGCGTCCGATTTGGTCGTGGAGGCAACACTGCATTGTGCGCTGGTAGGTAGCTCCTGTGTTCTTCAGCCCAAAGGGCATCATAACAAAACAGAAGGTTCCAAAGGGGGTTATGAATGAAGTTTTGTTGTCAGATTCGTTCATCCGGATTTGGTGATAACCGGAATATGCGTCGAGAAAACACAGGAGTTCCGAGCCTGCCGTAGAATCGATAACTTGATCAATCCTAGGCAGAGCAAACGTATCTTTTGGACAAGCCTTGTTCAAGGCAATATAATCAACACACATCTTTAAATCAGTGGTGTCCTTTTTAGGGACCATTACAGGATTGGCAGACCACTCAGTGTGGATGACCTCTTCTATGAATCTGGCTAACTTGAGCTGCGCTAGTTCCTTAGCTATTGCCTTACGCTTTTGATGACCCACAAGAATAGGGGGTGTATCGCAGTAGTTTCGAGGGAAGTGAAACCCAATTTATTTATTCGACACAAGGGGAGCCAAAGAATATTTATAAGCCTTAACAACTGAGTTGTCAATTTAGCTGCACCTGGAAACAATCTTGCTCACAACAGTTTATCAGTAGCACCAGTTTTGTAGTAGGAATAGTAAAGTAGCAGCAGTAGTAAAGTAAAGACAGCAGTGACAATAGTAGTAAACAGTGGGATTCGAGTGCGGTAGGCATAGGGATGGATGGACAGGCGTTGCATGGACAAGACAATCCACATAGCAATCAGAACATTGGGAAATTGCAGATAAATAAGATAAAGCATCCAAGTACTAGACAATCCTAGGCATGTGTTCCATATATAGTCATACGTGCTTGCAATGAGAACTTGCACAACATCTTTTGTCCTGCCAGCCCGTTTGCAGCGGGGCCTCAAGGGAACTACTGGAAATTAAGGTGCTCCTTTTAATAGAGCACCGGAGAAAAGCATTAACACTCCATGAACACATGTGATCCTCACATCAAAGCCATTCCCTCCGGTTATCCCGATTTCTGTCACTTCGGGGCCATTGGTTCTGGACAACAACGTGTGTATACAACTTGCAGGTAAGACCATAAACAATACTATCATAATGAATCAATAACATGTTAAGATCTGAAATCATGGCACTCGGGCCCTAGTGACAAGCATTAAGCACAACAAGTCTCAACAAAGTCATAAAGCACTAATAAAAGTTACTAGGCACCATGCCCTAACAATCTGATGCCATTACATGAACGATCTCATCCAATCCCTACCATCCCCATAGCCTACAACGGGGGATTACTCACTCATAGATGGGAGAAACATGGATGGTCGATGGAGATGATGGTGGAGATCGATGGAGATGGCTCCGGGGGCACTTCCCCGTCCCGACAGGGTGCCGGAATAGAGACTTTCTGTCCCCTGAATCTCCCCTTTGATGGTGGCGGCGCTGCGGAACTTGTTCTAGAAAAACGTCGAACCCCCCTGAGTTTTTAGGTCAGAAGGCTTCTTATAGGTGAACAGTGTAACACCCTCGAATCGGCCCTATGCAAGTTTTAGCCCTTTCCGCCAAACCCACATAGAAACGATTCAAGGACGCCCACCAAACACTTTCGTGCGGGTGGAAAACAAAGTAATACCATTACACAACAGTCCTTGATGGGACCCACAGAACAGATATATATACAACAGCGACTCCATGAGTCAAGAATACAGATATAATATACAAAGATCCAAATCACCTCGAAACGATAGAGCGTCCGACTATGGACTAGATGCAAATGGCGGTAAGAGCCCTGAAGGATAACCAATGGCATCCATAACCCTACCCAGGACAAGCCGGAAGGGTAACCCTGCTAACGACGTCGAACTCGTACCTGCTAAACAAAAGGGGTGCTGACAAAGGGCGAAGGGAAAAAGAGGAGCGTCAGTACTGAGGCTAGTACACGGCGAGGCTAGAATTCGGCGGCTCTCGCCTACATAGGTATGGTGGACTGAAGCGGTAGCGCAACAGCATTAAACAACCTATAGAGACTCAGTACAACTGTCGGCTATTAGAGAGAGATAAGAAAGACCTACTTGGAACCACTTGATATTAACACCAAACATACCCATCCTGGTATTTCCCCCTCGAGACCAAACGAGGAAGTCGGACCAAGGAACTCACACAGTTGGCAGTTTTACTCATTCCATTATAGTTGCAGCATTTACTAGTCAGATATAGCAAGAGTCATCCTCATAGCATAAGTAGTGGGAAGTTTTAGTTAACATTCCGTTGTAGTTGGAACATTTATTAGTCAGATATAATTGTCCAGAGGAATCCCAAAACCCAGCAGTTGTTGGCACTTTTATCACATTCCATTGGAGTTGCAATACTTACTAGGCAGGTACAACATGACACGATACACCCCAGTTCCACCAGTTGTTGGCACTTTTATTATCCATTCCATTGTAGTGAAGCTGAATTACTAGTCACATGTTAAGTCAAATTTATAACACTACTTTAGTTATGCTTGGCTATGATCGAGATACTGTGCTCCAAGTCGTCCATAACCGCGGACACGGCTTTCAGAAAGATTTACCCTGCAGGGGTGCACAAATAGCAACACACACACGATCAACCTCGGGAAAACCAACTCAAAACCCAACGAGGATTTCACGACAAAGCAATCATAGGATTCATAAAATATTTCAGGGGGCCATCCCACTAAGCTACCCGCGACGAAGTTGGCCGGCTCCGAGATGGACCCAGGGTTTGTGTGGATGGCTGTAAACGACTGGGAACCCAAAAGTGTGACTGGGCTTGTCGATTCAGCAAAAACGTGTCACGAACCTAAACAGTACAGGTGCTCCACGCACAATCTTAAATAAAGCAGTAAAGCATGGCATAAGTACATGATAGTAATAAAACCCCAAACTAGTTTGTGGCCCCAAGAAATAAGAAATGAATCAAGCTCTAGCTAAGGGGGATTCATAGAGTCTCCCGTATGTGGATAATGCGAATAGTCAAGGAACATGTATCAAGTACTCGGGGCCTACGGGAGACAAGTGAGCATGGAAGAACCAAATAACATCTATTGCCCACCGATGCCTCTGCATTAGTTATATCTAGCATTTTAATAGTTGTAATTAAAGTCATGATCAACTCCACAGAAAACATCTGCCAGCATCCCAACAACTATGGCACTTGACGACACGAGATCGCACCTGAGCAAGCAACTACGACTCGCAAGGCCAGCTATCTACCAAACAACAGGTATTAGGAGGTGTCCATGGCAATATAGAGGCTGCACGGGTAAAACTGGTGCACGGAAACTAAAGCATCGCAACACGGATATCAATAGATCAACAGGAGGAAATAAAGACTATAAATGCAAAATAGGTAGAAGGGGGAGTGATGCTCGCCTAGGAAACACTGCCGGCGGTTCATATCCAGAGAACTTGTCGATACTCGCATCCACTCAACGGCCTAATCCACGAAGAAGCAAAGCACTAAAAGAAACACCGGATGCAATATTTAATACTACGGCAGAAGATCTGACATGATTATGATATGATGCATGGCATGGCACAGATGCGATGCAATTAGGCAATATTAAGTGGAACCGGGGTCCCGATAACTAATTAGGAGGTTCATGTTGTTTAGCTACCCCGCAATTTAAATGTTGTCTTAACACGGCAAAACATAGCATCGGTTTGCTACACAAATTAAAATGGAGTCCAGAATAAGAAAAAGATATCCCGCATATAGACTCCATATTTAATTTAGGTGAATCGACTATTTAACCCAACCCACCAGATGACATGTATGCAAGCATGATGATTTAATGATGCGACAGGTATATGTCATATTATAAAAATAGAGGCTTAGGGTCACACATCTGGGTTCGGAAGATCTTGGGTTCCGGGGTTCGGGGTCGCGTCTCGGGGTCCGGATCTGGCGGTTCAATTCGATGGGATCGGTCTTCGGAGGTCGTCGCGGATCTTGGTTTGGCGTCGGCGGCTCATTGGGCTCGCCTTGGTTGGTGTCGCTCTTGTCGTCACGAAGATCTTGTCGGGTCCTCGGTTTCAATTGTCGGTGTCGGACTCGGGTCTCGGCGCTGGGAGCTCTTGGTGTTCCGTGCGGTCGATCTTGCTGTTCCGGGATGGAGAACTTGTCGTTCTGTGTCGGCGACCTTGGCGTCCGGGTTCTCGGGCATCGCATCCAGGAAGGAGTACTTGTCGCACAGGGTCTCGGCGGGAAGAAGGACTTGGCGGTCCGAGGGTTCGACGAGGTGCTTCGGATTCGCCCGTGAAGGAGGTCTTGGTGTCCGGGGTCTCGTCATCTTCTGGTCCGGGTGTCGAACTTGGATTCAATGTCGGCGTTCTTCGGATAACGGGTCGGAGAGCTTGGATCTTGGCTTCGATTACTGACGGTGAACTTGGATTCCACATGGTGGGTATTTGTCTCATCCCGATCATCGGTTGCAGCGTCGGTTGACACGAACGGGAGTAGATCTTGGTGAAGGGGATCAACGCATACATGGGCCTCGTGGTCTTCGGACAGAGCCAACAACCCCCGTACGGGTCTTTACCTACAGAGGAGGCGCGGGGCGAGCGGCGAGATCGACGGCGATGCACATGCACGTAGAGACGTAGCAGCATAGGCGGCGGATGCAGACCGCGCCGGGACCCTGTCTAGGGAAAAAAGGTGGCCGGGAGGCCGAGACAGAGCATCTACGGGCCGTGCGCCGATGCGGTGGAACACTGCTGGAGTTCGACGAGCTCGGGCGCGAGGTCACGGATGGCTCGGTGCGAACGCGGAACGGATTCCCGGCGACAGCTGCCGCAGAAGCGAGGTAGGGCGCTCACAGGGAGGCGGCCCAGGAGCTGCAGGGCAGGCGTGACTGGCCTGAGGGAGGGCGGCGGCCGGCGGCCCGCAGAGAGGACGCATGATAGCTGGCTCGGGCGGTTCCGGGTTGAGCTCAGCAGCAGGGGAAGAGGAGGCTGGCGGAGGGCGGCGGGGTGGATCCGCCAGGCGGCGGCGGGGTCCTGCAAGGCAACGGGGAAGGAGACGGCAGCCCTGTGGCAGAGGACGCAGGGTTCGTGGTGGAGACCGGTGAGTCAGAGCCGGCCCGCGAAGAGGGAGGCCACACAAGGAGCCGGAGATAGCTGGCGCGGTTGACAGAGGAGAGAGGCGGCAGTTGGTGGCAAACGCTGGAGGCGGGGAGATGCGAGGAGAGAGGGGAGCGTCCGTGGAAGGTGGGGCCGGGCGGAGCTGGTGGAGTTGCGTGGTGGGGGTGAGCGACCCGGTCGGTGGCCGCGTGGGGATTGGTGCCAGGCGGGGCAGGTGGTGGGGCCTGCCACGATGGAAGCGGGCAGGGGCGTGCGGGATGGATAAGGCGCGGGGTGCAACGGTTCCAGGTGGAGCCAGGTGGGTGGGGAGACGGGTCAGGGGGTGAGGTGGCGAGCAGGGAGTGGCCAGGGTGAGGTGGCGGCTAGGAGGGAGTGTGGCTGGCGGCGGCTGTGTGTGGCGGGGAAGGGCTGGGGATTAGGGTAGGGGTTAGGGTAACATGGGTGTTGGGGTCAGGGTGTAGATATGGGGGTAGGTAGAGATTTATATTAGGGTTTGGAGGTGGCCGGCCGGGCTTTCGGGCCTGGCGGGCTGCCTCCTAAAAATATCTGAAATTTTTATTTATTAACAACAAGGCTTTTAGAATCCGATTGTAGACGAAACAAAATATTCCGGACAAGCCCGGGGTTTTCGATTTGAATTAAAGATGGGTATTTAGAAAACAAACATAGACTTTTCGAAAATAGTTTTAGACAAAACCATGCATGATGATGACAATGCTCTGGCATGTTGACATGAGCATGCGGTCATGATGATGCAATGCACTAAAACACCGCGATTTTCTAGTAGTGGTTTTAGCGGGGCGCCACAAAGAGGGAGACCGAGGGGGTGCCTGGGGCCACCACACCATTCCCTGGCGTGGCCAGGCCCAGCCCGCGCCTGGGGGGGTGTGGCCAGCCCATGGCCCTCCTTCGTCTCGTATTCTGGCTCCTGGAGTCGTCTGGAAAAATAGGCACTTTGGCTTTTGTCCCATCCAATTCCAAGAATATTCATTTTCTGACTTTGCTGGAACCAAAAACATCAGAAAACAGGCAGCTGGCACTGTGGCTCTTGTTAATAGGTTAGTCCAAGAAATCATATGAAAGGTACTCCAAAGTGTGGACAAAACACAAGAAAGTGGATAAAACCAAGCATGGAGCATCAAAAATTATAGATACATTTGTAATGTATCAACATCCCCAAGCTTAACTCCTGCTCGTCGTCGAGTAGGTAAGTGATAAGAAGAAAGAATAATTTTTGAGGTGACATGCAACATCATAAAATTGATCAAAGTATTTGTAAAACATTCAAAGCTGGGATCATAGTACTTCAATCATAACATGAAAGACAAAGTTCTAGCAATAAGACATAGCAACTATGTTGCAACATGAAAAGGCACAAACAAAAGATTCATGAATAACAATGCTTTGCAAGACGTTTGTTTGTTTCACATAAAGAAAACATAGCATAGTGGCATCCAGCTTGTCCCTCATAGAGTAGCAAACATAAATGCATAGGACACCTTCAAAGTTTACAAGAGTGACTAGATACAAATAGTTTAAAACAAGAAATATCAAGGTATGCATCAATCAACAAGTCTTGGGACAATGCACATAGAACTAAGAATGGCCACTATGCTCTCAAGAAAGTGCTCATAGAATGTGTGGAGACTCAACAAGGAAATGAACAGGTTTTGAAAAGTTTGAAAGGCTTCCAAATGCTGAAAGTATGGTACTAATTAGCTTTGAGCTCTCATTTGCCCCTATCATAAGCATCTTTAATGTGGTTAAGGTGAAAGTGAAGTCCAATCTGAGTTATATGCTTGACAGACTATAAACTGAAAATCCCAAGTCCCTTGAGTACGAGGGCCGCTCCTCATGCTACTCAACTTTAGTTACCGATAAGTTCTTGTCATCATAAGTATGTGCGTATCATTGAGAACCGCCAACCGGGTACCCCTTGCCTGATGATACGGAAGAATCCCCATATCAAAATGGCAAGGCAACAGACAATGAGTATCTCAGCAATCTTCTTATTTACCATGGGAAAATGGTGCTTTTTTATCTCTTTCCTCTTTTCATAAATCTCTTTTTTTCTTTTTCTCAATAGCTATCTCTCTCTTTTTTTAGAAGAAGAATGCTACATAGATATCATTATGGTTATGCTGCAGGTTTCCACCATGTCAGCATGGATTAAACTAGCGGCCCAGGCGTTTCTCTACCACACATACATAACTCCATGGACTTACAAGCTCCCCTTTTATTTCACACCGACGACATCCGCAAACAAAAGAGCAAGGTATCAACTGGGTATATATTTACAAGTGTTGAAAGCATTCCCCATAACAGCACGGTTATGCTAATCCCCAGCCTATAATTTGCAAGCATATAACATTCATGGAGAATCACAATGGTTCAGGTTTATTAAATGCAAGAAATAAAGTGTGCCATCAAGTTCGTGAGATCTTTACTAACTAACTTTCTCATAACAAGCAAACATTTTATTCGGAAGAAAACAAGGCATATTGAATATGCACGGAAATAGCAAATGATGCTAATAGGTAGGTATGGTGGAAACTTTTGGCAATATTGGTTTAGGGAGTTGGAAACTTGAGTAAAACATACTCAGTGAAAGTGAAAGCTAGCAATAGTAAGGGAGCGACAAATGAGAGAGCAATACTAGCCATAATCATGCAGAGCGACAAAACATCATTAATCAAAGCATAAAGTGATACTACAAGTTGAAAACTAAAGGATCATAAAGGCTTATGGTGACTTGAGATAGTCATAACATGGTGTGAGCATGCGCCAAGTCAACCCAAATAAAGCATCAAAGGAGAATACCACAATACTATGCTTTAATATGCTAAAACAACGCATGATTCATCCAAGGCACATTAAGCAATCTCAATTGTTTATAACACGTCATGCTACAACAAAGAATGCTAAGCATAAATCCAAAACAATATCAAGCATGGCATGATAGAGCATAGGCCACAGTCAAAAACAAGCTCTCTTTACCACTTAAGCATGAGCTGTCCTACTCTTTTCCAAACCAAACCAAACAAAACTATTTGAACACCAATATATGAAAGAGGAGGTCCAACAAATTTAGTCAGCAAACTAAGAAAACAAACCAAACAAAAAACCAAAACAAAAACAAAAAAGAAGACGCTCCAAGAACAACACAACTGTGCATGAAACAATAAAAATGAAGTGTTTGGAAGAAACCTGGGATTTTTATTGATGAAGAAGGGGATGCCTTGGGCATCCCCAAGCTTTGACTCTTGTACTTCTTGGATATTTCTTGGGGTGACACGCATGGCATCCCCAAGCTTGAGCTTTAGTCCATCCTTCATCTCATTACTCATTCCTTCCATACACCTGAAATTTTTCCTTCATACAAAACTTCAGACAATCTTTATTAGCAACATTAGTGCCCTCAAGATAATAAGTCTTTAGGTTCTGTTCTAACACCAATAAACTTCCATTAAAACACTAGCTACTGTATCACTTCCCTCAAAAAGCTCAATTCCCCAAAAAAATCAAAAAGGAACCAACAAGAAGCAAATACAGAAAATGGCAAAACTCTGTCAAAATAGACCAGCAGGTAAAGACGAATTTGTTTGAAGACCTTCTGCTGCTCAAATCAAAAAGTGTTGAACTAACGACAGTTAGATAACAACCTGCGGTAGAAGCACAAAAATGCACGCCTCAAAAAGACATTCAGAGATTTTACACGAATTTTTACGCTGAAGCGTAGAAATCTTTTTCGGGACAACAACTTTCCCAATCATTACTTCTCTCTCACTAGAGGTTACTCTTGGCACAAAAAGCAAATAAAAAGGATAAGGAGCGGTTATTACAGAGGTACTAACTTCCAAGACTCATCTAAAACTTTTGGGTTATCTCCCAATAAGTACTTTTCTTTAATGCGTTTAAGTTAGGCATAAGCAAAAACTAAAATGGATAGAATAGAAGTAAGCGGACATAATCATGGTGAAAACATTGTTTTGTTCAATGAAATCCTTTTGTTAACAGGGTTGATCAGGTCTTGCTACCAAAACAATTTAATATGAGACAAAACTTTGTATTCCACTAATGATTATGTTACCTCAACCTTGATAGCAGTGGTCCCAATCATAATAGTTTCAAATTTTTCTTTTGGTATGGGACAATATATTTCTCCAACTTGAATGCCCTCAACATGTTCAATTGAATTCAAAACTATAAGTCCTATCAATTTTCTTGGGGAAATAGATATTATGTTCCTTGTCATTGACATTGAACGTCACCTTCCCTTGATTACAATTAATAACAGCTCCTGCAGTATTTAAGAAAAGGTCTCCCAAGAATTATAGACATATTATCATCTTCAGGCATAAAAGTTTGAGAGGATGCTCTCATAAGAAATATGAGTTGAATTAAAAGAGAGCATCAAGAAGCAAATTCAAAACACATTTAAGTCTAACCCACTTTCTATGCATAGGAATCGTGTATGCAAATAAATTCACAAAGAACAAAGTGACAAGCATAGGAAGATAAAACAAGAGTAACTTCAATACCATGAAAACTTCTACAACCATATTTTCCTCTCTCATAATAATTTTCAGTAGCCACATGAATAAACTCAACAATATAAATATCACAGAAAGCATGTTTTTCATGATCTACAAGCACTAGAGCTTTATCCTAAACATCTTCAAAAGAATCCTCAGGAACATAACATTCATCCTTCTTTAGTAAGCATGGGAGACAAAAAAAATGTAAGGGATAAAGAGTTGCTCTCATTAGAAGGTAGGCATGGGTAGCTAATCCATTCTTCCTCCTTTTGTTCATCACTCTCCTTCTCTTTTTCATCTAATGAGATTTTAGGTTCATCAATTTCTTCTTCCATACGATCCTGCAAGGCATTAGTCTCTTCCATTTGTGGAAAGCATCTATTAAAATATTCAAGAATATAGCCATTTTCATCCTTGTAATTATCAAAGCAAAATTTAAGTATACCATAAACCTCATACTTATAAGGTGAATCATCAATATTTTCAAGCAAACTAGCAAGTTCAAATGCACCCTTCTAAGCAATAAATTCCTCAATTTGTTCCACGTCATAAAAGTCACAATTCCCTTTAACATAAGAAGATATGGTAACATTATCATTGTACTCACATTGAAAATGGAGGTGTTTGTACCTCCTACAGCAACAAGATTTATCAAAGCATAAGTAACATTATAAATAGAGCACACGTTTCTAGCAATGGTATACAATTTATCAATTTGTTCCCATAAGTGTTTCCCTTTTTGTGACAAGCGGTGTTTCTTATAATAATATTTTTCATCTTCCATGAACCCACCTTGCCAATAAGGTTCAGTTTCAAAGAAACCAACCATTGACAACAAGCATGATAAAACAAGACAATAACAGACCAACGAAAATAACAACTAGAGTAGGAACCAATTTTTTTGTATTCTTGATAAAGAAACAAACAAACAAGGTAGAAATAAACTTAGCTTGAACAATAGTGATTCCAAGTGGACTTGATAAATAAAGCTATGCTCCCCGGCAACGGCGCCAGAAAATAGTCTTGATGACCCACAAGTATTGGGGGTGTATCGCAGTATTTTCGAGGGAAGTGAAACCCAATTTATTGATTCGACACAAGGGGAGCCAAAGATTATTTATAACCCTTAACAACTGAGTTGTCAATTCAGCTACACCTGGAAACAATCTTGCTCACAACAGTTTATCAGTATCAACAGTTTCGTAGTAGGAATAGTAAAGTAGAAGCAGTAGCAAAGTAAAGACAACAGTGACAATAGTAGTAAACAGTGGGATTCGAGTGCGGTAGGCATAGGGATGGATGGACGGGCGTTGCATGGACAAGAAAATCCACACGCAATCAGAAGATAGGGCAATTGCAGATAAATAAGATAAAGCATCCAAGTACTAGACAATCCTAGGCATGTGTTCCATATATAGTCATACGTGCTCGCAATGAGAACTTGCACAACATCTTTTGTCCTGCCAGCCTGTTTGCAGCGGGGCCTCAAGGGAACTACTGGCCATTAAGGTGCTCCTTTTAATAGAGCACCGAAGAAAAGGATTAACACTCCGTGAACACATGTGATCCTCACATCAAAGCTATTCCCTCCGGTTATCCCGATTTTCTGTCACTTCGGGGCCATTGGTTTCGGACAACAACGTGTGTATACAACTTGCAGGTAATACCATAAACAATACTATCATAATGAGTCAATAACATGTTTAGATCTGAAATCATGGCACTCGGGCCCTAGTGACAAGCATTAAGCACAACAAGTCGCAACAAAGTCATAAAGCACTAATAAAAGATACTAGGCACCATGCCCTAACAATCCGATGCCATTACATGAACAATCTCATCCAATCTCTACAATCCCCATAGCCTACAGTGGGAGATTACTCACTCATAGATGGAGGAAACATGGATGGTCGATGGAGATGATGGTGGAGATCGATGGAGATGGCTCTGGGGGCACTTCCCCGTCCCGACAGGGTGCCGGAACAGAGACTTTCTGTAGCATCCCATCTGTCTAACATATGTAATGCTACATGGTCTAGTAATATAATGGCTACTTCCTACATATAATTGTTGCATCATAATTATATCATGCCCTTGTCATCATGCCACATTGCATTTGAGTGTCATATTAAAACCTATTTCATTTGGTTCTTCGCTTCATATTGCATTGTATCTTTAACAATTTGCTTCTTCATATACTGTATTTGTTTCTTGATTATTGTGATATGCCTAAGTTGAGTTGAGGGCATCTCTTTTAAAAACTTTCCACCTACTAACTTGATAACGCCAACTTTCTTTTTGATACCATCTATCTCTATCATATCTTATATACGTGGGCATTGTATATTTATCTTGGCATTTTAATTCTTAGATCACATATAGATTCATATGGATCTTGTGCTTCTTTTTCTCTTATTATTCTTGTGAGATGCCCAGATTTTTTTTGTGGGCATCATTTTTCCTACCTTCCTATTATTTTTCCCCTCTTGACTCTATTTTTGTTTTATATGGCTATCGTTATCTCTATTCTCTTTTCCTACAGCAGATTCTAGGCAGTACAGATGCTTTTGTTGCTAGAAATCATATTGGTGTCAATCCTCTAAAATCTGGCTAATTCCTTCTTATTCTTGCAAATAACCAAGTAAGTCAATACTTGGAGAATCTGCTATTTATCTGCATTCTAACCTCCTTGTGTTCTTTTAGTTACTATTCTGGTTCAATTTCGAATCTCCTCCTTCAAACCATCCTCTTACATGTGTTTATGTGGGTACCACATATACTCATGTTTTTATCCACCTATCAAATCTTTCCTTTTACATGTGGCCTTCTTCTAAATCTTCTAGAGAAAAACATGTTTTGTGTCTATTTCTTTTCTACTCTAAATCATCCTAATTCTACTCTATATGGCACCATGTGTATGTATACATGTTTTGTGCAAATCCTACCTACACAACTTCTACACCTAATCCTACACCCACCTATGCACGTGCCTGCTTCCACACACACATTTTTTTTTAAATCTAGCTAATCGTGTGCACACACACAGAGTCCTAGATATCTAGCTTAATGGACTCGCTATGTATCTACACCCAAACCGTACGTCCCTGGAGCATGTATCGATCAGCCCAGCTGATCTGAACCCCGCCTAGCTGCTCCCGCGTACTCTGTCTAAACCTGGCAACACCCAGCCCAGCCCCACGCCGAGCCCGTGTCCACAAAAGCAACCCAGCAGTAGCTGGCACAAGGTGCCGTCCCCTTCCACCCCACAGCCAGATCGAGTCCCCTCCCCTCTTTCTTCTTCCACGCCCAGGAGTTCCTCTCCTTCGCCCTGTACGCAGCGGCGAGCCGGAGAGCTCCTGCATCCTCTCCGTCTCTGCGCACATCGCCGTCGCCGTCTTCCTCTTCTTCGTCCACCGCCTCCGACAACCACTGTGAGGCCACTTCCCACTCTCTCCCTGGCCTCCCTCTGTGCCTATCTCTCGCCCGTGTCCCACCGCGCCGCGCCACCGTAGTCGCCTCCCCGCGCTGGAACGCGATCGACACAACAACTATAGCACGTACACCTCTTCCAGGCTAAACTTCCCGAATTTCTCCTGGCGTCTCTGTTGCTCCTTTGCAAAAACTCTGAACATCAATTTTGTTCTCCTACATCCCAACTTTCTAACTCATGAAACAACACCCCATTTGGCTAACTACAGCGATCGTAATCGTCTGGCGAAGATCTAACAAAAAAATCTGCTTTTCTGAACTAACCTGTCAAACAAACTAAACCCCCATGTATCTCCTTGTTTCCCGGCGCACACATGCTTCGGATGAAGAAACCTCCGACACAAAAGTTGTACCTATTTCTAAGATCTCTAACTTCCCTTTTTACACTTTAGCCAAATTCGGCTTGGTTTCATCGCTACCTTCTCGGAAACACGCGTAAAAAATTTCTTTTTGTGTGAAATCTGTCACATTTATCTGAATCCGCTCTGTTCGTCCCTCCTCTGCGTCGCGTATCTTGCTCCTTTGGCAAAACTTCCTTCTGAGAAGTTGTAGAACTTGCCGAGATCTAAAATTTTTGTTTTTACAGAATCTTCCAATTCGTCACCGATTCGTCGCCACATTCGTCCAAACTCGGGCTAGACCTGAGATTCAGTTTCAGCACATGTGGAACTTTTCCTATAAACCCCCCTGGATATTTTGGCCATCAAACACCGGTCCCCGATCGCCACGTGTCTACTTCGCACTGATCGGTGCGCAAGGTGGACCCACCTAACCGTGACCCCACATGTCTGTCTGTGCGGCTAGCTAACCCGGTGTAAGAAAAGTGTCCCAGTTTTTTTTAAAATACAAAAACAAAATAAAAACAAAAATTGTATAAATCTTAATTAATTCATATCTTTTTATATAAATTTAAATTTAACATATAATATATGTTTCTGAATCAGAAAAATGTGAGGAATTCAAATATGCCATCCAAAATAATGTTTGACTATTTTAAGTTTTCGAAATTTTTTAATTGCATTAAAAATGCCTTTTCTTAATCAAATTAATAACTTTAATTCTATAACTCCAAATTGGGCAAATAATATGTCTAAATCGATCAGCGCGACGAGCCCATTCTACCTATGCAGTCCTTGCTCTGAATTGAAGCATGCATCATGTCATTATTAAAAATCTGAACTGTTTATAGCATTAAAACTTGACTAAACAAATAATAAAAAGCTTTATTCTTGTACCCCACCTCACCATGCCATGCTACTTTAATGCCATGAAAATTGTGCATCATTCATCATGGCATGCTTGTTTGCTTGTCACATTTTATTTCATATGCTTGTGCACTTTATTTATGTTGGCCCTTGTTTGTTTGATTCTTCTTCGAATAGACGTCCAACAGGAGAATTACTAGGAATCACAGGAGTACTACCCAGATCCATCTCTCGCTTCAACTGAGCTGTCAGGCAAGCACTACCACATGCTTGCATACATATAGTACCTATTGCCTCTATCTTATTCTTGCATCATTGAGTCGCGATTGTATTAAATTGAATCCCAAGTACTGCATAGCCTTTATTTTTAAACCCCACCGAAGCTTCTTCCTCCATCCCATGAGCCATTACTACAGGAGTTATTTGAGCCATGCGAGTCGTAGAAAAGCATGTGTAGGGGATGTGAGTGTCTGATGAATCATGAGGTACCTAAACAATATAACCTGAGTAGCAATGGGATAACTAATGAAAGAGGCACCGGTGAGCAATATCTGCTATTTGGTTTTTCATGCTCACTTGTGTCCCGTAGGACCCCGAGTACTTGATTCCTGTTCCTTGACTATTCGCACTATCCACATCCGGGAGGCCTTATGGACCCCCCTGAGCCAGAGCTTGATTCATTCTTATTTCTTGGGGCCACAATTAGTTTAGGGCTTTATTACTATCCTGTACTTATGCCATGTTACTGTTTTATTAAGATTGTGCGTGGAGCACCTGTACTGTTTTGGATCGTGACACGTTTTCGCTACATCGACAAGCCCAGTCACATTTTCGGGTTCCCAGTCGTTTACTACCGTCTACACAAACCTTGGGTCCGTCTCGGAGCTGGCCAACTTCGTTGCGGGTAGCTTAATGGGGTGGCCCCCTGAAATATTTCTGAATCCTGTGATCGCTTTGTCGTGAATGCCTCGTTGGGTTTTGGTTTGGTTTTTCCGAGGTTGATCGAGTGTGTGTTGCTATTCGTGCACCCCTGCAGGGTAAATCTTTCTGAAAGTCGTGTCCGCGGTTATAAACAACTTGGAGCACAGTTTCTCGATCATAGACAAGTATAACTAAAGTACCGCTTTTAATTTGACTAAGTACTTGACTAGTAAATAGTGCAATACTCATGGAATGGTTAATAAAACTGCCAATGGATGATGGGGGATGTTCGTCCGCTTCCTCGTTGGTAAGCGAGGAGGAGGATGGATCTGTTAATTGTACTGTTATAACTGTTGTTCTTAATTCACGGACATCCGTATATCATTGGTTAGGAGGATGGTTAGCGAGTATCTATAGAATTGTTAGATATTATCTTTTGCTACAATTGCGTCACCCTAGGTTGTGTCCCCTTTAGTGGCATAAAGACTTGCTGAGTACCCCTAGGGTCTCACACGATAAATTGTTTGATTCAGATGAACAGGTGTACTCGCAAGATGGATACTGGGTGGAGGAGACAGATGATGTTGGCAACGATCATTCGGTGTAGAGATTCCGGGAACGGGGATCCGTGAGATCTGTGGGCGGGATGTGTTTATTTATGTGGCATCTTATGCCGATTTGCTTCTTATCCATACTCGGATCTTGTTTTCCGCTTCCGCCTGATACTCTGATGTTTGTTCTATGAGGAGCTATCCTAAATTATTATCTCTATCTAGGATATTTGAATCTTGCCGTATGGCGTTGCAATATTTCTATTTCTTTTAGATGGAATGGCTCTGAGGACTATTGTATGTGGCTTGCATACATACTCATTTGTGTATGTAGTTGATCCCTTCGCCTGTCGATTACGCCGCTCGTTCTTGTCCCGATGATCTGAAAGTGGTTAGGACGGCCGAAAGGTCTGCCGTGAGTGGCCCTAGGCCTCGCCGTACTATTTTAACCACTTTCGTTCATCCAGGCATGTAACTAAGAGCGTAATTCACCGAGGTAGTTACAATTGGTATCAGAGCCATCCCGCCCTTCAGGGTCTCAGCCAAAATGGTCGTTGTGAGTCTAGCAAATATTTTGGTTGTTATGTATACTAGGGAAAACAAAACGTGAGAGTAGGACTACTTCCATTTTTCTTCTTACCCACCCACCCACCCTTTTTCTGGTAAGGAAGTGTAACGTTTTCAACCCTCTTCTAAAAATTCAAACTAGGATTCACGTGTTCTGGGTTCCGTAGTACCATAGGTTGTGTGTGTGTGTGTGAGTTCCTTGTCTAACTGTTGCATCCAAATGTTATCACTATCTGCCTTTTGGTTATCAACTGTTGGTACATTCCATACCGACAGGCCTTTTTAAACCGACGCGATCTATCTGATTCGTTGTATACCAATGCGATCTATCTTACTCTTTGTTATCCAAAGTTATCTTGTTGGGGTGTTGTTTTTTCGTAGCTACCAATCTTTAGGTTCATCATAAGAAGAAGGTGTTGGGATAGGTGTTTTACTGATTCATGTGCGGAGTAATGATTTGAGTGCGGGATGGAGTCGCGACCATACCACTACTTTTATCATTTGCTCTTTTGTGTTGAACTAGTAGAGTTACTAATCTTAATTCGTTAAGTGGTTTTGCGCATATAGTGGTATTTTAATGCCGAATTTGCGGAATTTTTTTCTTTGTAGTTTGTGTACCACACTCCTTGTTCAGCCGTGTGCGTTATGCTTAATATCTTCTAGTTGCCTTGAACTTTGTTGATATTTTAATATCATCTCAGTGAATTGCATCCTTTAATCTTGGTTAATTCCATTTTGGTACTATTTTGGATTATTATCATTCTCCATTATAGTACTGACTTGTGTTTTATATCAATCACAGGATGGCACCACCACGCCATTCTGAGGAGGACATACCACCTGAACTTGGGGCTTCTTTGGCAAGTATTGCAAATGCTTTGGGCACTATGCAGCAGAACCAGCAGCGCTTCGAGGAAAGTGTCAGGAGGAATGAGTTTGTTCCGCTACCTCCACCTCCCAAGCGAGGAGACATCAAGAGTTTTCTCAAGTTCAACCCACACCAATTTGAGGTGTCTGATCAGCCACTTGATGCGGATGATTGGCTGCGTGAAGTGTCAAGGTTGCTGATGACTGTGGATGTTCCCGAGCAAGACTGGGTCAAATGTGCCACTCACCTTCTGAAGGGAGATGCAGCTCTGTGGTGGGAAAATTACCTCAAGGCAGACCTCTCTGGTTTTCAACCTACTTGGGAGCAATTCACTGGGGCTTTCAAAGAGCAATATCTGTCAGAAATTGTCATGGAAAGGATGAAGGAAGTGTTTCTCAACCTCAAGCAGGGCACTGACAATGTCAACACCTACATCAGAAACTTCATGAATCTTTCTCGTTATGGTGGCGATGAGATCTCTGATGACAAGAAAAAGCAAAAGAGGTTCCGGCAAGGCCTCAATGCTTCCATCAAATATGCTATCACTCATGCAAGGCCGACGTCTTTTCTAGAACTCCAACACACAACTCTGAAGGAAGAAGCAAGTAGGCAAGTATTTGAGGAGTCAAAGAAACACATCCGTGATACAGCAAGCCCTTCTGCTATGACAGCTCCTTCTAAGCGTCGTGTCTAGGTTCCTAACACCCCACCGTCGCTCCCTGCTCCACCAAGACCGTCAAGCTACGCGGCAAGGCCACCAAACTCCTTCATCGCGGCCCCCAGGGGCTACAACCACAACTACCCTGGAGCGCCTGGCGGAGTCCCTGGCTACGTTGCTCCACGTCCACCTGGTGCTTGTTATACTTGTGGAAACACTGGGCATCAACACTGGAATTGTCCTATGAACAACAAAGCTCTTCCACCACCACCTCCAAGACCTGCGGCAAGTTCTCCTATGATTCGTGCACCTCCACCTCGGGCTCTCAACATCAACACCAAGCCTGGGTCTACGGTTGCTCGTGCCAACTGTGTCAACGCCACTCAAGCTAAGCATGCACCTAGAGTTGTGATGGGTATGCTTCCTGTTAACTCAGTTCCTGCACGAGTTTTGTTTGATTCTGGTGCTTCGCATTCTTTTGTTTCTCACAAGTTTGCGCATGAGCAAGATCTGGCTATGGTTCCTTTATTACATCATCTTGTGGTACAATCTCCTGGGTCAAACATGAGGCTTCTCATATCAGCCATGCCAATCAAATTGAGATTGGTGGCTCTTCGTTTCTGGCTTCCTTAATAATTCAAGGCAATTCCGATATTGATGTTATCTTGGGCATGGATTGGTTAACAACAAATGCAGCTGTGATTGATTGTGCTAAACGTTCGGTTTCTCTGAAAATTCCTGAAGGCCATATAGTCTATTCTCCAAGTCTGAGTCCTGCAATTCAGCTTTACTCTTTGGCGGCTCTGAATGATGATGGTATGGAAGGTATTCAGAGTGTTCCTATAGTCTGTGAGTTCCCAGATGTCTTTCCTGAAGAGTTGCCAGGTATGCCTCTGGATCGTGAGGTTGAGTTTGTCATTGAACTTGAACCTGGTACCGCTCCTATCTCCAAGCGGCCTTATAAAATGGGTCCTGCTGAGTCGGCTGAACTCAAACGTCAACTTGACGAACAAGAGAAGTTGGGTTTCATTCAGCACAACACTTCTTCTTGGGGTAGCCCAACCATCTTTGTGAAGAAACGCGACAAGACTGATAGACTTTGTGTTGACTATCGGGCACTCAATGCTAAAACCATCAAGAATAAATATCCCCTTCCGCAGATTAATGATCTCTTCGATCAGCTAGCTGGAGTTGTGGTATTCTCTAAACTTGATTTGAGAAGTGGGTATCATCAAATCAAGATTCGCAAAGAAGATATTCCCAAAACAGCTTTCACCACTCGCTATGGCCTGTATGAGTACACGGTCATGTCTTTCGGTCTCACGAACGCACCTGCCACTTTCTTGAGGCTTATGAACTCGGTTTTCATGGAGTATCTTGATAAGTTCGTTGTGGTCTATCTGGATGACATTCTAGTCTATTCTAAGTCAAAAGAAGAACATGAAGAACACCTTTGGTGTGTCCTAAACAAGCTTCGTGAGAACCGCCTGTATGCAAAGTTCTCCAAGTGTGAATTCTGGCTACCTCAAGTCACCTACCTTGGTCGAGTCATCTCTGCCAAGGGCATTGCCGTCAACCCAGAAACTATTAAGACAATTATGGACTGGCTTCCACCCATAAATTTCAAAGAAGTCCGGAGTTTCCTTGGTTTGGCCAGTTACTGTCGTCGCTTCGTTCAAAACTTCTCAAAGATTGCGAAGCCTCTTACCGATCTCCTCAAGAAAGGCAAGAAATACCTTTGGACTCCTGCATGTCAAGCAAGCTTTGAAACACTCAAAGAGAAGCTCACTTCCACACCAGTCTTAGTTCCTCCAGATACATCAAGCCTTTCCAGATATTCTGTGACGCCTCATTGCAAGGATTGGGTGCGGTCCTTATGCAAGAAAAGCAAGTTGTTGCGTATGCATCTCGTCAGTTGAAGACGCATGAGATCAACTATCCTACACATGACCTTGAACTCGCAACAGTTGTCTTTGCTTTGAAAGTATGGAGGCATTACTTGCTTGGCAACCGTTGT
Source organism: Avena eriantha (assembly GCA_910589775.1). Classification (NCBI taxonomy): domain Eukaryota; kingdom Viridiplantae; phylum Streptophyta; class Magnoliopsida; order Poales; family Poaceae; genus Avena; species Avena eriantha. Next base: position 314,610,439 of record OU342741.1, read on the forward strand.
GAGATCTTTTCTCATCACAAGAGTCTGAAGTACATATTCACACAACCTGATCTCAACCTTCGTCAGAGGAGGTGGATTGAAACAATCAATGATTTCGATTTGACCATCAACTACACTCCGGGCAAAGCCAATGTCATGGTCGATGCTCTAAGCCGAAAAGCTTATGTTAACAATCTCATGGTGGAAGAACAACAGCCTCTCTTGTGCGAGGAATTCCGTAAGCTAAACCTTGAAATTGTCGATCAAGGGTATCTTCTGAACCTTCTAGCAACACCTCTTTTGGAAGAAAAGGTCCGTTCCATTCAACTTGGTGATCCTTACACTAAAAAGATCATCTCCAACATTCAACTTCCGAAGTATGAGTCCTTCCACGTCGACGACCAAGGCACTCTTTTCTTTGAACACCGTATGTTTGTTCCGAACTACCCGGTTTAAGAGAGCAAGTTCTTAAGGAGGCGCATGATTCTGTTCTTTCTATCCACCCTGGCAGCACTAAGATGTACATGGACTTGAAAACACAATATTGGTGGCCTGGGTTGAAACGATATTGTGCCAAGTATGTCTCGGAGTCTGATGTCTATCGGAGATTTAAAGCTATCCATCAGAAACCTTTCGGTCTTCTACAGCCATTTAAGCCTCCGGAATGGAAATGGGAGAAAGTAGAGATGGACTTTATCACTGGTTTTCCAAGGTCGCAGAAGGGCAACAATGCAATCTTTGTTGTCATTGACATGCTTTTCAAAGTAGCTCACTTCTTTCCAGTCAAGGAAACAATTTCTGCAATTCAGTTGGCTGAGCTCTATATCAACAGAATTGTCTCTCTGTATGGAGTTCCTCTAGAGATCAGTTTAGATCGTGGAAGCATCTTCACTTCCAAGTTCTAGGGAAGTTTCCAAAATGCTTTGGGAACAAAATTGAACTTCAGCACAGCTTACCACCCTCAGTCGCAAGGACAAGTTGAAAGGATCAATCAGATTCTAGAAGATATGCTCCGTGCTTGCGTTATCTCTTTCGGCATGAAGTGGGAAGAATGCCTTCCTTATGCTGAATTCTCTTACAACAACAGCTTCCAGAAAAGTCAAAAGATGGCACCATTTGAGGTTCTCTATGGACGCAAATGCAGAACTCCGATGGGTTGGTCGGGTGTAGGAGAAAGAACATTGTTTGGCCCCGACATTGTAACTCAAGCGGAGGAGAAGGTTCACATCATTCTCGAAAATCTGAAGGTTGCTCAAAGTCGCCAGAAGAGCAACTATGACAGAAAGCACACGGACATGGAGTATGTTCCTGGTGATCTCGTTTACCTTTGTGTCACTCCCATGAGAGGCACGCACCGCTTTGGTATCAAAGGAAAGCTGGCTCCTAGTTACACCGGTCCTTTCAAAATTCGTGGAAGAAGAGGAGAAGATGCTTATGCTCTTGAGCTCCCTGAAAAACTCAAGGTCCATGATGTTTTCCATATCTCTCAACTCAAGAAGTGCTTCAAGGATCCTAGCAAGACCGTGGACCATGAACTCATCAATCTCCAAGAAGATCTGTCTTATCAAGAACACCCCATAAAATTTTTAGAAGTCACAGAAAGAAGGACTCGCAACAAGTCCATCAAGTTCTGCAAGGTGCAGTGGTCGCACCATTCCGTTGATGAAGCCAGTTGGGAACGCGAGGATGAGCTCCGTGCCAAGTATCCTACCCTCTTTGAGTCTTCTTCTTTTTCCTAGAATCTCAGGGCGAGATTCATGTTTAGTGGGGGAGAGTTGTAGCATCCCATCTGTCTAACATATGTAATGCTACATGGTCTAGTAATATAATGGCTACTTCCTACATATAATTGTTGCATCATAATTATATCATGCCCTTGTCATCATGCCACATTGCATTTGAGTGTCATATTAAAACCTATTTCATTTGGTTCTTCGCTTCATATTGCATTGTATCTTTAACAATTTGCTTCTTCATATACTGTATTTGTTTCTTGATTATTGTGATATGCCTAAGTTGAGTTGAGGGCATCTCTTTTAAAAACTTTCCACCTACTAACTTGATAACGCCAACTTTCTTTTTGATACCATCTATCTCTATCATATCTTATATACGTGGGCATTGTATATTTATCTTGGCATTTTAATTCTTAGATCACATATAGATTCATATGGATCTTGTGCTTCTTTTTCTCTTATTATTCTTGTGAGATGCCCAGATTTTTTTTGTGGGCATCATTTTTCCTACCTTCCTATTATTTTTCCCCTCTTGACTCTATTTTTGTTTTATATGGCTATCGTTATCTCTATTCTCTTTTCCTACAGCAGATTCTAGGCAGTACAGATGCTTTTGTTGCTAGAAATCATATTGGTGTCAATCCTCTAAAATCTGGCTAATTCCTTCTTATTCTTGCAAATAACCAAGTAAGTCAATACTTGGAGAATCTGCTATTTATCTGCATTCTAACCTCCTTGTGTTCTTTTAGTTACTATTCTGGTTCAATTTCGAATCTCCTCCTTTAAACCATCCTCTTACATGTGTTTATGTGGGTACCACATATACTCATGTTTTTATCCACCTATCAAATCTTTCCTTTTACATGTGGCCTTCTTCTAAATCTTCTAGAGAAAAACATGTTTTGTGTCTATTTCTTTTCTACTCTAAATCATCCTAATTCTACTCTATATGGCACCATGTGTATGTATACATGTTTTGTGCAAATCCTACCTACACAACTTCTACACCTAATCCTACACCCACCTATGCACGTGCCTGCTTCCACACACACATTTTTTTTAAATCTAGCTAATCGTGTGCACACACACAGAGTCCTAGCTATCTAGCTTAATGGACTCGCTATGTATCTACACCCAAACCGTACGTCCCTGGAGCATGCATCGATCAGCCCAGCTGATCTGAACCCCGCCTAGCTGCTCCCGCGTACTCTGTCTAAACCTGGCAACACCCAGCCCAGCCCCACGCCGAGCCCGTGTCCACAAAAGCAACCCAGCAGTAGCTGGCACAAGGTGCCGTCCCCTTCCACCCCACAGCCAGATCGAGTCCCCTCCCCTCTTTCTTCTTCCACGCCCAGGAGTTCCTCTCCTTCGCCCTGTACGCAGCGGCGAGCCGGAGAGCTCCTGCATCCTCTCCGTCTCCGCGCACATCGCCGTCGCCGTCTTCCTCTTCTTCGTCCACCGCCTCCGACAACCACTGTGAGGCCACTTCCCACTCTCTCCCTGGCCTCCCTCTGTGCCTCTCTCTCGCCCGTGTCCCACCGCGCCGCGCCACCGTAGTCGCCTCCCCGCGCTGGAACGCGATCGACACAACAGCTATAGCACGTACACCTCTTCCAGGCTAAACTTCCCGATTTTCTCCTGGCGTCTCTGTTGCTCCTTTGCAAAAACTCTGAACATCAATTTTGTTCTCCTACATCCCAGCTTTCTAACTCATGAAACAACACCCCATTTGGTTAACTACAGCGATCGTAATCGTCTGGCGAAGATCTAACAAAAAAATCTGCTTTTCTGAACTAACCCGTCAAACAAACTAAACCCCCATGTATCTCCTTGTTTCCCGGCGCACACATGCTTCGGATGAAGAAACCTCCGACACAAAAGTTGTACCTATTTCTAAGATCTCTAACTTCCCTTTTTACACTTTAGCCAAATTCGGCTTGGTTTCATCGCTACCTTCTCGGAAACACGCGTAAAAAAATTCTGTTTGTGTGAAATCTGTCACATTTATCTGAATCCGCTCTGTTCGTCCCTCCTCTACGTCGCGTATCTTGCTCCTTTGGCAAAACTTCCTTCTGAGAAGTTGTAGAACTTGCCGAGATCTACAATTTTCGTTTTTACAGAATCTTCCAATTCGTCACCGATTCGTCGCCACATTCGTCCAAACTCGGGCTAGACCTGAGATTCAGTTTCAGCACATGTGGAACTTTTCCTATAAACCCCCCTGGATATTTTGGCCATCAAACACCGGTCCCCCGATCGCCACGTGTCTACTTCGCACTGATCGGTGCGCGAGGTGGACCCACCTAACCGTGACCCCACATGTCTGTCTGTGCGGCTAGCTAACCCGGTGTAAGAAAAGTGTCCCAGTTTTTTTTAAAATACAAAAACAAAATAAAAACAAAAATTGTATAAATCTTAATTAATTCATATCTTTTTATATAAATTTAAATTTAACATATAATATATGTTTCTGAATCAGAAAAATGTGAGGAATTCAAATATGCCATCCAAAATAATGTTTGACTATTTTAAGTTTTCGAAATTTTTTAATTGCATTAAAAATGCCTTTTCTTAATCAAATTAATAACTTTAATTCTATAACTCCAAATTGGGCAAATAATATGTCTAAATCGATCAGCGCGACGAGCCCGTTCTACCTATGCAGTCCTTGCTCTGAATTGAAGCGTGCATCATGTCATTATTAAAAATCTGAAATGTTTATAGCATTAAAACTTGACTAAACAAATAATAAAAAGCTTTATTCTTGTACCCGACCTCACCATGCCATGCTACTTTAATGCCATGAAAATTGTGCATCATTCATCATGGCATGCTTGTTTGCTTGTCGCATTTTATTTCATATGCTTGTGCACTTTATTTATGTTGGCCCTTGTTTGTTTGGTTCTTCTTCGAATAGACGCCCAACAGGAGAATTACTAGGAATCACAGGAGTACTATCCAGATCCATCTCTCGCTTCAACTGAGCTGTCAGGCAAGCACTACCACATGCTTGCATACATATAGTACCTATTGCCTCTATCTTATTCTTGCATCATTGAGTCGCGATTGTATTAAATTGAATCCCAAGTACTGCATAGCCTTTATTTTTAAACCCCACCGAAGCTTCTTCCTCCATCCCATGAGCCATTACTACAGGAGTTATTTGAGCCATGCGAGTCGTAGAAAAGCATGTGTAGGGGATGTGAGTGTCTGATGAATCATGAGGTACCTAAACAATATAACCTGAGTAGCAATGGGATAACTAATGAAAGAGGCACCGGTGAGCAATATCTGCTATTTGGTTTTTCATGCTCACTTGTGTCCCGAAGGACCCCGAGTACTTGATTCCTGTTCCTTGACTATTCGCACTATCCACATCCGGGAGGCCTTATGGACACCCCTGAGTCAGAGCTTGATTCATTCTTATTTCTTGGGGCCTCAATTAGTTTGGGGCTTTATTACTATCCTATACTTATGCCATGTTACTGTTTTATTAAGATTGTGCGTGGAGCACCTGTACTGTTTTGGATCGTGACACGTTTTCACTGTATCGACAAGCCCAGTCACATTTTCGGGTTCCCAGTCGTTTACCGCCGTCCACATAAACCTTGGGTCCGTCTCGAAGCCGGCCAACTTCGTTGCGGGTAGCTTAATGGGGTGGGCCCCTGAAATATTTCTGAATCCTGTGATCTCTTTGTCGTGAATGCCTCCTTGGGTTTTGGTTTGGTTTTTCCGAGGTTGATCGAGTGTGTGTTGCTATTCGTGCACCCCTGCAGGGTAAATCTTTCTGAAAGCCGTGTCCGCGGTTATAAACAACTTGGAGCACAGTTTCTCGATCATAGACAAGTATAACTAAAGTACCGCTTTTAATTTGACTAAGTACTTGACTAGTAAATAGTGCAATACTCATGGAATGATTAATAAAACTGCCAATGGATGATGGGGGATGTTCGTCTGCTTCCTCGTTGGTAAGCGAGGAGGAGGATGGATCTGTTAATTGTACTGTTATAACTGTTGTTCTTAATTCACGGACATCCGTTTATCATTGGTTAGGCGGATGGTTAGCGAGTATCTATAGACTTGTTAGATATTATCTTTTGCTGCAATTGCGTCACCCCAGGTTGTGTCCCCTTTAGTGGCATAAAGACTTGCTGAGTACCCCTAGGGTCTCACACGATAAATTGTTTGATTCAGATGAACAGGTGTACTCGCAAGATGGATACTGGGTGGAGGAGACAGATGATGTTGGCAATGATCATTCGGTGTAGAGATTCCGGGAATGGGGATCCGTGAGATCTGTGGGCGGGATGTGTTTATTTATGTGGCATCTTATGCCGATTTGCTTCTTATCCGTACTCGGATCTTGTTTTCCGCTTCCGCCTGATACTCTGATGTTTGTTCTATGAGGAGCTATCCTAAATTATTATCTCTATCTAGGATATTTGAATCTTGCCGTATGGCGTTGCAATATTTCTATTTCTTTTATATGGAATGGCTCTGAGGACTATTGTATGTGGCTTGCATACATACTCATTTGTGTATGTAGTGGATCCCTTCGCCTGCCGATTATGCCGCTCGTTCTTGTCCCGATGATCTGAAAGTGGTTAGGACGGCTGAAAGGTCTACCGTGAGTGGCCCTGGGCCCCACCGTACTATTTTAACCACTTTCGTTCATCCAGGCATATAACTAAGAGCGTAATTCACCGAGGTAGTTACACTTTCTCTCCCCCGAATCTCCCCTTCGGTGGTGGCGGTGCTGCGGAACTTCTTCTGGAAAAACGTGGAACCCCCTTGAGTTTTTAGGTCAGAAGGCTTCTTATAGGCGAAGAGGGAGACCGAGGGGGTGCCTGGGGCCACCACAGCATGCCCTGGCGCGTCCAAGCCCAACCCGCGCCTGGGGGGTGTGGCCAGCCCATGGCCCTCCTCCGTCTCGTATTCTGGCTCCTGGAGTCTTCTAGAAAATAGGCACTTTGGCTTTTGTCCCGTCCAATTCCGAGAATATTCATTTTCTGACTTTCTTGGAACCAAAAATAGCAGAAAACAGGCAGCTGGCACTGTGGCTCTTGTTAATAGGTTAGTCCAAGAAATCATATGAAAAGTACTCCAAAGTGTGGACAAAACACAAGAAAGTGGATAAAACCAAGCATGGAGCATCAAAAATTATAGATACATTTGTAATGTATCAGCTTTTCATCGCCGAAACATCGTAAGGATTGTTTGACGGGTTTAGCATTCGGGTTTACATTTTAAGAGTGCTCGGCAAGTTCCCTAGGTACTCCGGTCATGTCAGATGGCTGCCATGCAAAGATATCTTGATTTGCTTGGAGGAACTTGACGAGCGCGCTTTCCTATGCGCTATCTAGGCCTACACATATCTGGGTCACCTTGGAGGGGTCATCATCCTTCAACGGCGTCTTCTTCGTCTCTTCTGATGCCTTGGACTCTAGATTTTGCTTGGTCACCTCCTTCTTCATTGCGGGCATCTCAGACGGATCTATGCTTTTCTTGATCTCCTGGTACTCCTGGGCGTGCAGCATAGCTTCAGCAAAGGCGGCATTTCCATCCTCGCATTCTCGCGCTTTCTTCGGGTCTCGTCTGATAGTGATGACGCCATTGGGACCTTGAAATTTCATCGTATTATAAATGTAACACGGACGAGCCATAAAAGCCCAGTAAGCCGGACGTCCGAATATAGCATGGTACGCGCTCTTGAACAGGACCACTTCGAAGGAAAGTGCCTCCGTCCGATAGTTATTTGGAGTTCCAAAGGTAACATCCAAAGTGATCTCTCCTAGGGAATTGGCTTGTCTTCTTGGGACAACTCCGTGAAAGATCACAGAGCTATGGTTCAGCTGAGTCTCCGAGATCTTCATCCGGCGTAGCGTTTCGACATACAAAATATTGATACTGCTGCCACCGTCCATGAGGGTCTTGGAGAAACCATAACCGTCAATAAGTGGATTGACGATTAAGGCGTATTTTCCTCGCTTGTGCAACTTAGGCGGATGATTAGTGCGGTCAAATGTGATTGCCACTTCTGACCAGTCCAAGAATTGGGGGACAGCCGGAACTGTTGCATTGAGCTCATGTAGAACTGCTTTCTTAACCTTTGTTGGTTGTGATCCGAGGAAGGTGACATAAGTGTCTTTCTTGGTCGGAATATTTTTCTTCCCTTCCGGCTTGGGATTTGAAGCATCAGCTTCCTCCATGTCGGAATCTTCCTTGGTCTCTTTATCTTTTTCGGGATTCTTATTTCCCTTCTTCTGCTTAGCTTTGTAGCCAGCGGTGTCATATCTTTTGATGTCGTCATTGAAACGACATTCGGCGTTGGTGTGGGACGAGTCCCCATTGGCGTCTAAGTGATGCACACATGGGTTATTGTCAATGTCGGCCCAAGAGTAGGTTTTGCCTGGTTGCTAGTCTCCTCTACCTTGAACTCTCGAAGTCCCACGGCCACGCCCGTGGCCTCCGCCGCGTCCTCCTCGTCCTCCAGACCCGAAAGTAGGAGTGACCACTGCCGTTTCCGCGTTGGGTTTCTCTTCCGAGGTATTTTTGCGCTTCTAAGCTTGTTGCTTTGGTTGTTTTGCCGACCCTGGCACAGCTAGGGCATTGAGTAATCCCTTTGCATCGTCGTCAGCATCTGCATACTTGCTCGCTGTTTCTATCATCTCTCCCAAATCAGTGACTTTGTCACACTTCAAGCGATGACGCAGTAGACCAATTGGGAGACCTGCAATGAAAGCTTCAATCGCATTTTGATCATTTACTCCTTCACAGGAGTTCTTGGTGTCGATCCATCGTCCGAGGTAATCCCGGCAAGTTTCTCCGGCCTTCTGGGTGCAATGCTGTAGGTCTCTAACCGTACAGGGCCTCCGGTATGTGCCTTCGAAATTCTGAAAGAACGCACTTTGCATGTCATACCAGTTGTGGATGGTGTTCTCTGGTAGTTCATTAAGCCATGATCGTGCCGTCTTCCGCAACATGAGTGGGAGATATCGGGTTGTGACCAGGCTGTTTCCGCCTTTGGCGATGCAGCAAGCATGGAAGAAGTCCTGTAGCCAGGTATCTGACCGAGCAATGCCGTCGTAGGCTTGGATATGTCGTGAGATAGCAAATCCTTTAGGGAATCTTGTAGCTCTGATGCGTGGTCCGAAGCACTTCGGGCCCACGTAGATATCATCATTTTCGTAGCGCTGCACCTCTATGTTGGAGTTGATCCTATGTCGCGCTTCACTTGGAGACAAAGATCGTCTCCTAGAGTGACGGCTCTGACTGCGGTGCCTTGGAGCCGGACTCCGGCTTCTACCACCACCTCCTCCGCCACGTCGTCCTCCTTGTCCTCCTTGAGAGCCGTTGTGATGACTACTTGGTGGAGAGGGTGGGGCAGCTGGATTGTTTCCGGCTGTTCGCCGGCCTCCGTCCGGAGCGTCGTTATTCTGGTTCCGGGGAGGGTCTTCACTACGACGAGCCCCCTGCCGGCTTGTCTCGGCATGGTTTCCGTCGTTCCTTTGTCCATCATTCCCACTACAGTGAGGCTCAGCCGGACGGCTTGCATATCTAGGAGGTCGCATTTTTTGACGATCCTCCTCCCGACGTTTTTTCTTTATCTTCTCCCCTTTGATTGTTCGACTCCCGTCGGGAGGATTCCTCGGATACAGTGCAGCAATGGCCTCTTGCTCGGCCGCTGGAGCGACGTTGCTCCAGTCACGTGCAGATCTGTGATGCGGTTCTGATGATCTGGTTCTGGAGTAGTTGTCTTCCCGTCGGTCGGAACTGCTATTCCGGAACACGCTGGGGCCTTATATCATTCCAGGCTGAGTCCACGCGACATTGGTCAGATTTGGAGACCAGCTTTCCGCTTCCGGATTTCACAGCCATCTGTTGCTCCAGACCCTTGGTGAGTAGCTTGATGCCCAATCGAACCTGTTCGGGGCCTGGGTTGTTCGACAGGATATCCCGAGCTACGACAGTGTTCTGTACCGGTGTTGGGTACACCAGATCTCCTTTGCTGTCGAGACGAGGCATCCCTGGATCTCCTTCAAAGAAAACTTTGTTCACTTCCGGAAATTGATCGTCATGTGTGTAACCTTTCCGTGTCTTCTGATGCAACCGAGAGATGTAATTCTCCGTAGTTGCCATGCGTTTCTGCTCCTCCTCGATGTTTTTGGCTTCCTCCAGGAGTTGTTGATGACGCGCTTCTAGGGCTTGGGCCCTTTCGTCTAGCTCTTCAGCAGTAAGCTCTACATCTGTAGGGATAGGTGTGGTTAATGCATAATCGATGAGTTTACGCGCACCTTCGGTGATCACGTGTCCATCCACCGATTCTTCTTTTTTCGGCTCTTCTAGGATAAGTGCTCCATCTGAGTCTTCTTCGTATTCCTCGGCGATCACCTCCTCTGTCAGAGGGTCTTTTGCGGGGGTCTTGTTCTTCTTGTTCTTCTTCTTTGCCTTCTTGGCAGCGCCGGTAGCGAAGATGGCTTTGGGTCTGTTTCCCGGAGTCAAGCTCTGATCGGTACTTTCAGACCTCTAGATCTCGGGATTATCTCTGATTTCCATGTCATCCTACGCTTTGGGAGAGTGTTCCCCGGATCCTTCATCCATGGCTTCTCCTTCTTCTGCAGCTTTGGAGTTGTACTCCTCTTCATACTCCACGGAGAACTTTCGGAAATCTGCCGACGTCATCGATTCATCCGAGGATGCGGGTACATCGGCATTTGTTCCAATTGCCTCTAGCACAGAGTCGGTGTTGTCTCCAGCATCGGCAGAGCCAAATCCGGATCCCACATATCCGACGAAGTGCGATGCGTGCTTCCAGAGGTACCTGCGGCTCTCGCGATCAGCTTCGTCGAAACTTTTGATGGTCTCGAGAATTGCGTCTACGCCTGAGTTATGCATTATCATACGTTGTAGCATGTACCTTAGCAAAGGTCTGTCTGTCCCGGCGTCATCAGAGCCGGAATCAGTGTCGTTGATATGCTCCTCCTGAATTTCGACTTCAGTGGGATGGTTGATCTGGGATTCGGTCTCTCCAAGGAGATCCACTCCAGATTCGACTTGGGCCGCTAGGTCTTCTTCAGGCTCGGATTTCTCCACTATCTTCGCAACTGGTGCGGGCTAGGTGGGATTAGGGTTTTTTGAGATCCGGAACTCTGCCGCCTCCGTGAACAAAGGGGACCTAGAAGATTCTTCTGCCTCTATCATCACCATTGGGGTGGGTGGGACAGGTTCAGCGAAACCGATGTAAATATCGATCTCGCCACAAGACATGATTGTGTAGGCAGTCATAGCCTCCCTAGCCGGAATCCACGTCTCGTCGAGAACGATGAGAGGGACGTCGCTGGCTTAGAGGATGCAACCAACGACGATAGTCTCGCCGATTCCGATTCTTGCAGATTCCGCTCGGAACGTAGATCTGAAGCTCACCCGCCCCACGGTGGGCGCCAACCGTCGTCGGATTGATGACAAGTACGCCATGAGGGGGTCCTTGAGGCGTGCGGAAGAGAGGGGTGTGAGACGTACGGTGTTCCAGGACGGTGAGCACACAAGTTTACCCAGGTTCGAATCCGCCGGCTTTGGACGGATCCTACTTCTGCTAGCAATCTAGTAATACGACAGAGCCGGAATATGGGTTACAAGGGTTCGCCTGTGCGAGTTGAGATTGTAGACTATTGAGTTGTGTCCTAAAGGCTCTCCCTAGGACAGCATATATAGATATCCGGCCTAGGGTTTACAGGGGAGATCTATCCGGCTACGACTAAGAGTCGGTTACAGAGTACATCTTGAACTACAAGTAACACTATGGGCCTAAGTCGATAAGTCTTCTGGGCCTTCCCGTAGCCGGACTGGACTCCGTGTTTTCTCCCTGACTGGGCCGCCCGTGAAGCAAAGCTCTAACTCGAAGTGGGCCACCCTGGTTAATTAGGAACAATGAGGATACGTGGAAAGTATATCCCCAACAGTGACGGTGAGGAAGACTCTGAGTAATTACACGAGTTGGCGGCGGTTCGAAGAAAATAGGTTCGTAGGTCTCGACCTCGAGTACAGCCGCAATCACCGTAGGATCGCCATTGTGCAACTCTCCATGAAGGGGCACATCCTCGTATACCGGCCTTTTTGCGAGAAGGGGGCTCACGGGATCTGGTAGACTTTGCTGTCTTTTTGTTCCTGAACCGTCTGTTTGCAAAAGTTATTGCTATATTATTTGTTTGAATTCATTTTCATGCAGGTGGGGCGAAAGCATTAGGGATCTGTTTCATGACTTTCTCGTGACATTAGGGATTTGTTTCATAACATTTACTAGTGTTGACATCACGAATGACACTAAAGAAGTGCAGAGTGGACATCCAAGAAATTTACTGGATCCCAGGGACGAAGGGTGGCAGTACCGGGATGGCCGCTCTTGCCTCTGAACTCATCGACCCGTGGTACGCTGACATGAAGGGCAAATTGCCGAGATGTTCGTGGAAGCCTTTAGGGCCAGATTACTGGGAGGATAAGCCGCTTTCTGAACCTAATCTGAAGTACGCTGCAATTGACGGGTATGTTAGCCACGAGCTGTACCGCCAGATTGCAAAATCTTGTTCCAGGCATCACATCATTGAACCACCACCAAGGCAGGTTGTTTGCTCCAGATGCCGGAGTGTAGATGAATCTACAAGCCGGGGCAAGCGATCGAAGGCATCCTGGGATCGGTTGCCTTCTCCAACAGGCTGGGTTGTAGACTTTTAGTGCATGATTGTTGTGTTTGTATGGGGCTTGTTATGTTTGAAAACATGTTATTTCAGAAGTACACTATGTGAGCAATTACGAACTGTTGTGTATTACCTTTGTCGAACTATAATCTGGGTTTGGTTATGACTCCATCCTTCACTATAATCTGGGTTTGGTTATGACTTATGACTGTATCACACCTTATGCATGTCAGTCCTGGATTCTGCCGCATGCAAATGGCACAGACATAATTTGTAAGAATGAATGTTGAGCATACAAAAGGGGGAATGTAATTCATACAGGTTAAGTAGCTAATAGCACAGGGATCATACGATCTTGGTTCTTACACACAGAATGCTTAGAAAATACATGCGAGATAAAATACAGGCGAGATAAAACTAGAAACGAAATTCAAAACTAGTAGTGGTAAATAGCACACTAGTTGGGGGGATACCCCCGAGTAGGGTCACGCCGGGGTATAAAGGCTGAGTTAGCCGAGGTTCGGCAAGGCCAAAGCAGATGCTGGCCGGGTCACCTCAAGGCAGGCCAAATCACGGGGTAATCCGGACCTGGGGGCGTTCGCCTAACTAGGCCTCATCCGACTTAAGCGGTAAGTCGGAAGTGTATGTTTTACCTGTATGCAGGAAAGGGTGTGGCCGGATGAACCATCATCCGGGTCGCAGCAAGCTTCTAGGAGAAGGAAGGAATCTTGCTGGTCAAAAGGAGCTCCGGTACGCACTGCCTAAGCGAAGCGAGCAAGGACAGGACCACCGGGGCGTGGCCGACAAGCGTGACGACGTTCGTGTCAGCTGACGAGGGCACCGTCAGAGGCTCACGTAGCTAAAGCATGTGTGACGCGGGGGAAAAAGCACCCCGGTCGGCTTACCACTTTGGGAGGAGGCATATTCTTAGGAATATGCCTCCACGTATGCCCTAGGCAGAAACCGAGCCTCCCCTATAAAAGGGGGGCTAGGGCTTCTATAGAGGGGGTTGGTTGGTCTCTGTTCGATTCAGTTTTGGACTAGGGTTTCAGGTGTGATCTGTGGGTGAGAGTAAGAGAGCTCCTTCTTCCTCCTCTCGCCAATACAGTTCTAGGAGCACTTGTAACCTTGGAAGTAAATCAATACAGGCTCTTGTGTGGAGAATCACTTCACTATCCCTCCCTGGATTCCCCTAGCGTGTATTAGTCCCCACCTTTAGCCTATACATGGCATCTGCCGTGACACCACCACGACAGTTGGCGCCCACCTTTAGCCTATACATGGCATCTCCCGCGCAACGGCATCTTCGTCAAGCTCGGCGCACACAAGGTCTACGTTGCGGTGGACGTGTCTAGCGTTCATCCGCGCCACGTCGTCGAAGCAGGCGAACCGCCCCTCACTGTGGCTCGCAGGGAGCGTATCGCTTGTTCCCCGGACCATGCAGAGGTAATGATGACAGCGCCAGGTGCGGGCGCAAGCAGAGATCCGGCGCTAGATCCGGAGGTGACGCCCAAGGCACCAAGGAAAGGTAGAGGTCCTCCGCTAGAGAGGTCGGAAAACGTGTTGAGAGAAGCAATGGATAGCTTGGCAAACCCTGTAGTAGCAGCGGTAGATCCGGCTCGTGCACAGGTCGAGCTGGAAGAAACTAGGCAGAAAATACTAGAGGGCGCAAAGAAAATAGCCGTGGCCCAGCAGTCGTTGAACATGACGCTGCGTGAGTACGCTAAGGCGAACAAAGTTGATAATGTAAAAGTCAAAGGGAGAAATCTCATGAGCGAGATGAACCGAGAAGGTGATGTTGGAATCAAAGAATCAGAAAACTGTTTGTCCGTGGGGCTGCCGAGGTATAGTACCCTAGCCAAGAACCTCAGAGCAGCGGATGCAGCTGCATCCGAGTTAGAGGGACTGACGGGTGAAGCCCGGCAAAGGCAGCAAGATCGGGTTAACGAGTTGGTTCGGATTGCAAATATGAAAAACGAGGAACTGCTCAGGGCAAACCCAGAGAGAGCTGGAGCCTCTAAGATCGTCCATTCGGCGGTGGGTAACCCGGAGAAATCCGCTGGAGCCGCATCGTCCCCTCATGGTGGACCAAGGAGAGAGGAGGTGGTAACCTCGGCCAGACGGAACAAACAGATTGTCCTGTATGACCCGACACGGGCAGGGAAAGAAAAAGAAGCACAGAAAAATGATGATCGATGAAGTGTGAGCCAAGGCGAAGCTGGCCGAGGTAACCACGACCAAGGTAATGCCGGTCAAGGGAATGTTGTCAACGGCAATGCCGGGCAGCAAAACTCAGCTGGAGCAAGACAACCGCAGCAGCGGAACATGCCAAGGCAAGAGCACAGTGCCGGCCGAGGTATGAAATAGAAAGGTGCGCCGCAAGAGCAAAACTGGTACAACGACGGTGATTCAGAGATGGCAAATGCAGGATACCCAAGACCGGACTATCATGTGATAGGGTCGAGATTGGGAAGTAGGGATTTGATGCCGGACGATGCAAGGTTGAAACTGGATCGACTATATAGGTCGGAACAGATTTAATGTCAAGGTCCACCGGGTCCAGCATGTTTTGGGACCCCGGATCATGAAAGAGCCACCAGTACTGAACTTTCAGCTGCCCAGGGGCACCAAGACTTATGGCGGTAGTACCAAGCCAGAGGATTGGCTGATAAACTATGCTACGGCCATAAAAATTGCCACAGGCAACCTGAGATGGGCTGTACGATATATACCCCCGATGTTGGAAGGCCCGGCAAGGGTATGGTTGAACAATTTGCCACCAGGAAGCATCAACTGTTGGATAGATTTCGAGGAGATGTTCATCAACACTTTTTCGAGTACGTATCAAAGGTCAAATAGGCCACAGACCCTAGCTATGTGCAAGCAAAGACCCAATGAGACAGACTAGGAGTTCTTGACCCGGTGGTGTACCGTGAGAAACTCATGCGAGGGCGTGATAGAATCACAGGCCATAGCATGGTTTGCACAGGGGTGCAGATATGGAAGCGAGCTGTGGATGAAGTTGCAACGGAAAATGCCGGCTACGTTGGCAGAAATGATCCTGATTGCAGATTCGTATGCGTTGGGTGACCCGACCCAACCAAGGCTCGCCTCGAACGAGTCAAGCGATGAGTACTATCAGAGGGATGGATCCGGATCATCCCGGAGGAATGATTATAGAGGAAAAGGAGAGATGATAGACCGGACCACAGGTACGGTTTGCATCAAGTTGCAGCTGTGAATCAAGATCAACCCGGAGTAGGGGGTAGCCAGCGTCAGAAAACTGGAGGTCAATGGACTCCAAGGAACGATGGGAAGAAAACGTGGACACCGGAGCAAAAGAAGCAGTGGCAAGAAAGGAAAGACCGTCCGAGGTATACTTACGAGTCGATGTTGGACCAGCCGTGTAAGTTTCACACGCCAAATCCGAACAACCCAGCGGGTCATACGACGAGGCAATGCGAGTGGATGCGCAATATCGAGCAAGGTGGTTCGGGGAATGCTCAGGCACCCCGGAATGATCAGCCTCGGCAGGAGTTACCCCGGCAGCAATTGCTCTCCGGAGCGAACACGCAATAGCTAATGTTGCCTCCCCCTCCGCCGAGGTATGATAACAATGAAAGAAGGGACGTAGTGCATCAGGTAGAAAATCAGCATCAGCCGGATCAGAGGCACCCCGGAAATGAGGGGAGAAATGAGTATAGGGAGCATCACCAGAGCTACTGTGTATTCACCACAGAGGAAACTGATAGAAAAAGCCTGCAGCGTAGGCATATGGAGGTGAATGCAGTAATGCCGGCAGTGACGAGGTACATGCCTTGGTCTGATCAGGAAATCACCTGGAGCATTAGGGATCATCTTAAGCTCATGCCGAGTCCTGGTTCGTATGCGTTGGTGCTGGATCCTATGTTTATTGGACCTAGCATTAATGTAAGGTTCTCCAAGGTACTGATCGATAACGGCAGTAGCATAAATATCATGTATGTGGACACAATGCGCAAGTTGGGTATCTCGGAGAACATGCTCCAGGCCACGAGGAACAACTTTCCTTGGCAGTGTGCCCGGCATTTCTTGCGAGCCCATAGGCAAGGTCTGGGTCGACGTCTTGTTCGGCACGAGGGATAATTGCCGAACTGAAAATCTGGAGTTCGAAGTGGTGAACTTAGAAAGCGCGTATCATGCGTTGCTCGGAAGGCCCGCGCTGAACAAGTTCATGGCAAGTTGTCATATCAGCTACTTGAAGATGAAATTTCCCGGACCAAACGGAGTGATTACCATTGCTGGGGACTTCCGACGTTCGATGGAGTGTGCGTCGGCCGGATCAAACTTAGCCGAGTCACTTGTGATCGCGCAGGAAAAGAGAAAAATTCAAGAGGTGGCGGCTTTGGCTCAGTCCGCGCAGCAGTATATGCCGGCGCAGAGTAACCCGCATGGAACTGTCTCTTTCTAGGCCACGAAAGATACCAAGAAGGTTCCTATTGTTGACATGTTCCCAGAGCGCACCGTAACAATTGGTGCCGGGCTAAGTGATAAATAGGAAAGCGAGCTCATCAGCTTCCTCTTTGAGAATCAGGACATTTTTGCTTGGTCCACACAGGACTTGCAAGGTGTTCCGAGGGAGTTGGCCGAGCACTCTTTGAATGTGAGACCCAGAGCCAAATCGGTGAAGCAACCTCTCCGCCGCTTCGCCGAAGATAGGAGGAAAGTCATTGGGGATGAGATAGCTCGGTTGCTAGCTGCAGGATTTATCATGGAAGTCCTTTACCCGGATTGGCTGTCTAATCCGGTGCTGGTGGAAAAGAAAAAGGATGACCCGAACGTGGCAGTGGTTTGGCGCATGTGTATCGATTACACGAACCTGAACAAGGTGTGTCCAAAAGACCCATTTCCGCTGCCAAGAATAGATCAAGTCATAGACTCAACTGCTGGATGTGAATTGTTGTCATTCATCGATGCTTATTCTGGTTTCCACCAGATACCTCTGAATCCGGATGATCAAATAAAGACTGCGTTTATTACCCCGTACGGGGCTTATTGCTATCGCACCATGCCGTTTGGTTTACGTAATGCAGGGGCAACGTACCAGAGATGTATGCAAAAATGTTTGCACGAGCAGATAGGTCAAAATGTGCAGGTGTACGTGGATGATGTGGCTATCAAGACCAAGGAAAGCAAAACGCTCCTTGATGATATCAGGCAAACATTTGCGAACCTAAGAAGGTTCGGGATGAAACTTAACCCGGAAAAATGCACCTTCGGTGTCCCGGCTGGAAAATTGCTCGGTTTTGTGGTCTCCAGCCGAGGTATCGAGGTTAATCCAACCAAAATCCGGGCCATCGAACGAATGGAACTGCCGAAGTGTCTTAACGATGTCCAGAAGTTCACAGGTTGCCTGGCCTCGTTAAGTCGGTTTGTATGTCGGTTGGGAGAGAAGGCTTTGCCTCTTTACCAACTCATGAAAAAGTCGGATAAGTTCATTTGGACACCACAGGCTGATGAAGCCTTTGCCCACCTAAAGAAAATGTTAGCCACGGCACCAGTGCTAGCCTCACCACTATCAAAGGAGCCAATGTTGCTCTATATAGCCGCAACCAACCGAGTTGTAAGTGTAGTGATAGTGGTGGAGCGCGATGAGGAAGGTAAGTCGATGCAAAGGCCGGTGTATTACTTGAGTGAAGTGTTGTCAACTTCAAAGCAGAACTACCCACATTATCAGAAAGTGGCTTATGGCGTGTACATGGCCGCCAAGAAACTGAAGCACTACTTTGAGGAGCATCCCATTCGGGTCATATGTGAGGCCCCCATATCCGAGATAATGAGCAACAAGGATGCAAGCGGCAGAATTGCAAAATGGGCAATTGAGCTAGCTCCTTATGCTCCGCAATATGACCGGAGAGAAGCCATCAAGTCTCAGGCTGTGGCGGACTTTTTCGTCGACTGGGCCGAGGTACAGTACGAACCACCACTTCCGGATCCGAACTATTGGCGAATGCACTTTGACGGATCAAAAACCAAAACCGGGCTAGGTGCCGGAGTTGTACTCACGTCGCCAAAGAAAGACCAGTTGAGTATGTGCTGCAGATCCACTTCACCGCATCAAACAATGTCGCTGAGTATGAGGCACTTGTGCATGGGCTCAAGGTAGCAAAAGAAATTGGTATACGTCGGATCATATGCTTTGGTGACTCGGATTTGGTGGTGCAGTAAGTGTCCGGAGTGTGGGACGCCCTTGATCCAAACATGGCACTATACAGATTTCATGTGCAGAAGATTTCTGGTTACTTTGATGGATGCAAATTTCATCATGTACCCCGGTTGGAAAATGAGGCTGCCAACATGCTGTCAAAGCTCGGGTCAACCAGACAAGAAATTCCACCGGGTGTAGCATTAGAGCACCTCAAGAAACCATCCATCAGGCCATCCCCAGAATCCGAGTCAATCTACGTCCCGGAGGACACAGAATCCGGAGCTGTGCCCATGGACGTTGACACAGGAAGTGGTGCGCAAAACCCGGGGACTGCTCAGCATGGTATGGTTGAAGTTATGCCGGTGGATCTGATGGAGATAGACGAGGACCTGTTCCCCGTACGTCCAATACCGGCTTGGGCACTGCCTATATTTCAATTCCTAAAGGATGGAACGTTACCCACTGAGGAGGTGCTATCCAGGCAAACACGGAGGAGGGAAAAGGCCTACACGATCATCAATTCCGAGTTATACAAAAGAAGCGTGACCCATGTCCTCCAGCGGTGTGTTGACCCGGAAGAAGGGCTTTAAATCATCCGAGTTATACATCAGGGGGAATGCGGGCATCACGCCTCATCCCGAGCCTTGGTAGCAAAAGCTTTCCGACACGGATTCTACTGGCCAAATGCCTTAGAGCAAGCAGAAGATCTGGTGAGAAAATGTAATGGTTGTGAGAGGTACACTACCAAGACACATATGCCAATGTCGGAACTCAAGACCATCCCAATCACTTGGCCATTTGCCGTATGGTGCTTGGATATGGTGGGCCCGTTCAAACCAGCAAGGGGAAATATGACTCACATTCTGGTAATGGTGGAGAAGTTTACGAAGTGGATTGAGGTAAAGCCTATAAGAAAATGTGATGGAGCTATGGCCGTAACGTTTCTCAAAGATATCATCTTGAGGTACGGTTATCCACACAGTATCATAACTGATAATGGCACAAATTTTGTGGAAGGAGCATTTGCTCGTTTCTGCCGGGATAAGAGGATCCGGCTTGATGTAGCTTCGGTAGCCCACCCCGCATCGAACGGGCAAGTGGAGAGATCCAACGGATTAGTATTATCCGGGATAAAACCCCGGCTCATTGAGCCGCTGCAAAGATCAGCGGGGTGCTGGATAGAAGAACTACCAGCGGTACTGTGGAGTTTAAGAACAACTCCGAATCGATCAACAGGCTATACGCCGTTCTTTCTGGTATATGGGGCAGAAGCTGTATTACCAGCCGACATAGAGCATGATTCGCCTAGGGTCACCCAATACACAGAAGCCGAAGTGCAAGAAGCCCGGCAAAATGATGTTGATCTGCTGGAAGAAGCGAGAGAACTGGCATTGTCCAGATCCGCCATATATCAGCAAAATCTCCGACGCTATCATAGCTGGAAAGTGTGCCCCCGGGTCTTCCGGGAAGGCGATCTGGTGCTCCGGTTGGTACAACGTACTACTGGAATGCATAAATTATCCCCCCCATGGGAAGGGCCGTTCATCGTGAGCAAAGCATTGCACAATGATTCTTACTATCTTATAGATGCAAAGCCACAGGAAAAGAACAAGGCGGACACGTCCGGAATGGAAACCAAGCGACCATGGAATGTAGCTCTACTTCGTCCCTTCTACACTTAGCTAAGAAGTGCATGTATCCGAGTCATCTCATATGTCGGTATGTATGTCGGCAATGAGCTTATCAATGAAATGTTGGCACCTAGAGCAGTAACTCGGGGACCACCTTAATAATGTTTGTTATTTTCTGCGCGTCAGCCGGAGTAAGTTATTCTACTTAGCTCGGATTAGTAGTGTGTGAGCACCAAAAACCCAACTCTTCGACTTGCTGCTGTCCAACAAGAATTGGCTTCATGGCAAGCAAGAGAACAAGTTTGGAATTGCGTAGCACATGAAAAACGACTAAGGAAAAGAATTTATTCGAGCTGACATTTATGTTTCGGACTAACCCCGTATTCATTTTCAAATTGTTATACAGTTTTATTTTTGAGCTAAGTCTAAAAGTTTCCCAGTATTGTTAAGACAATTTTTCAGGCTCGGATTCGTAAGTTGTAAAACCGAATCAAGGTAGACACGATCCGAGCCAAAAGATTCAACGAACAAGAAAAAGAAACTCGGGGACTACGCCCAAGTTAATCCGGCATAAGTACTCAGTAGCAAAAGATCACATGTGTTTGGAATACAATTCCACCCGGCATACCGGGGATCTCATAAATTTTCAAGTGTTTTTTTCATAAGGAGCAGCGGGAGGAAGTTTGGCATCATCGTTGCCCTCTTCAATATCCGAGGCAGTGTCCTCTTCGTCTTTGCCCGAATCATCTTCAACGTTTTCAATGTCCTCTTCGCCTGCGACTTCTAGGAAGCTCGGACCCTCAGTCCATTCGTGAATGGGGGCATATTCGATGAGGCTGTGAGCGCAAGCCTGGCGCCGAGCTACCCACTCCGGGTCATCCGTCCATTTGGATCCGGTGCGCAGGCGTGTGAGGAGGCTGAGATCTATCTTTTCATACCACGTCAAAATGTGGTAAAGGATGGTATCGGCAGCAGCGCGTCCAGCGGATTCTCGCTAGAGGTCGAGCTGGGTCTCAATTTCCGACAGTCTTTCAGCGAGCTGTGTGACTCTTTTCGGAGCATCATCGGCGGGCCAGAAGGCGTTGAAGACCCGGACTGAAACATCGAGGAGGTCCCTGCCGTAGTTCTTGATGATTTCCACGCAAGATGACAAGCTGACCAACAGGTCCTCCATGTCAAAGGGAATGCTCTCACCCTCACGAGCGATCGGAGTACCCCTTTCTCGGCGGAAATTGGCGACAGCAGCACTTGCAATTGCAGTACCCTCTGGAAAGTGGCCTGGGAAACAAGGCAAAGGACAAAGTTGAGAAAACAAGACATATGATGTAACCCGGAGAAATAAGGCGGATAAAGGAAAAGAAATTACGTGAGATGTGACTGTGAATCCGGGTCAATTCCTTGGTGCAAGCTTCACGCCTCTTCCGAAGTTGCTCGAGCTCAGCATTTGCTGACTCAAGTTTGACCTCGGCTTCCTGAAGAAGTTCACGGTCTTTAGCATTTGGGAGCTTGAGGCGCTCACGTTCTTCAGTATAATCCTGGCCAGCCCTTTTCAGTTCAGTTTGGTGCTGTGCCTTCATCTTAGCCATTTCAGCTTTGAGCTTGGCTATCTCATCATCTTTGGTCCGGAGGAGGGCGAGCTCATCATCTTTCTTCTTCAGCTCGGCTTGGTGTTGTCCTGCTTGTTCGAGAAAATGCAGCATCATGTCAGGCACATGCACACTTTCTTCAAGCAATGCTGAAATCGTGTGTTGGCCCGGCAGAGCCGAGGTATGAATGTTTGCCGAGCCAAGGAGGAAAGCCGATGGAAATCACGGTAAAGACAGACAAGAAGGCCGCACCCTTGATCTGCTCCAAGTTCTTCCGCATTATCTTATTTTCGGCTTCCACCCCAGTTGCGGAAACCGAACAATCAGATTAGTTCGGCAAGCGAAGTTGAAGAAAATTGAGGAAAGTATTAGGAAGAAATTTACCCCTTTTCTCGTACTCCGCGATGAGTGCAGCCTGTTTCGTGCGAAGATTTTTGTGCGTATCCAACAAGCGCTGGAATTCAGCACTTCGGCGGTTGGTTGTCACCTAAAAAAGATACAGAAACTTAAGTCAGCCTAGTGCATATTCGAAGTGTACTAAAATCCGGGCCTAGTGGAACTTAACCCGGCTCTAGGTGTGTGCATGTTCGAAGTGTACTAAAATCCGGGCCCAGTGGAACTTAACCTGGCTCTAGGTGTGTGCATGTTCGAAGTGTACTAAAATCCAGGCCAAGTGGAACTTAACCCGGCTCTAGGTTTGTGCATGTTCGAAGTGTACTAAAATCCAGGCCAAGTGGAACTTAACCCGGCTCTAGGTGTGTGCATGTTCGAAGTGTACCAAAATCCGGGCCAAGTGGAACTTAACCCGGCTCTAGGTGTGTGCATGTTCGAAGTGTACTAAAATCCGGGCCAAGCGGAACTTAACCCGGCTCTAGGTGTGTGCATGTTCGAAGTGTACTAAAATCCGAGCCAAGCGGAACTTAACCCGGCTCTAGGTGTGTGCACGTTTGAAGTGTACTAAAATCCGGGCCAAGTGGAACTTAACCTGGCTCTAGGAGTGTGCATGTTTGAAGTTATCATGGAGCTACATTAGTTCTATAAAAGAGCATCCGGCCGAGTGACAACTTACTCCCCGGAGGCTCGGGGACTAATGGTTATTATATACAATTTGCAAAGGAGAGAGCAACATACCTCCATCATTCGTCCAGCGAGGTTAATGGCCTTTGCGACTGTGTTCATCTGAGCGGAAAACTCGGCAGGACCGAACTTTTCCGGGAGATCAGATTCCTGGACTAACTCGGCCTTGTTCCAGTTCATAACAAATTCCATCAGGCTCGGAGGGTACCGTTCTCCCGTGGGCATATGGGGCGTCACCAAGCCCTTTGCATGTGCTTCCTTCCTCTCCACCAAGGCAAGAGCGGGGCTGGTGTGCAGAACCAACTGCTGGGCTTCGGTTGGCTCGGCAGGCGTGTCCTTTGCTGCTGATGTCTTCTTGGGGAGCATTGACTCAAGGGTGCGTTGCCCAGGCTCGGCAGCACTGGGCTTGGCAGCGTCTTGAATCTTCTTGCCCTTGGCTTGCTGGGAAGAAGAAGCCGTAGCAGCGGTTTTTCCCTGCCGAGGTTGAGAGGACTCGGAAGATGCATAGGAACTGGGCGCTGGTACTCTCGTTGCTGGACTTGGTGCCGGCACTGATGTTTTTGGAGCCGGAGTGGGTGCTGATGCCGGAGATGGAGATGGTGTTGGTTTGGCTGCTGGTACTGGAACGGATGCTGGAGTCGAGGTAGCCTTAGTGGCTGCTGGTTATGGCGTTGCCGAGGTGGTGGGTGCCGTTGCTCTGGCTGGGCCGGTTCCCCACGCTCTAGGATGACCCGGAGCGGCCGTAGAGCCCTCCGGAATAGGGCTCAGCGGACGTGACTCGTCGTCACGACAGGGTGAGGGGCTAGGCCGGAGAGGTGAAGAGATGCTGGATCCACTTT
Source organism: Avena eriantha (assembly GCA_910589775.1). Taxonomy (NCBI): domain Eukaryota; kingdom Viridiplantae; phylum Streptophyta; class Magnoliopsida; order Poales; family Poaceae; genus Avena; species Avena eriantha. Next base: position 314,634,165 of record OU342741.1, read on the forward strand.
GAGGGACCTCCACCGGAGCACTATGAAATCAAGTAACGTCAGAAGAAAAATTACGATGAAGTAAGGAAGAACGAGTGACAGAAGAAAGAAGGACTTACGCATTCGAGGTTTCGGCTGCTCTGGGTTTCCGAGCCCTTTGTGCTAGGGCCTTCTTTCGCCTTTTAACGGGCTGGGAAGGTCCAGAGGAAGAGCTTGAGGAAGCCCCGCGCTTTTTCTTCGACGCCACCGGAACTGGCTCGTCCGTAGCGAGGGGAGGATCCTCGTGGATATGACCACCGGGGTGAGCTGATGGCGGAAAAGCAAAAGAAAGGGGGGCAGCCTCAAAGGGTTCAATTATCTCGATATCTGAGTAATCTTCATCATCGGGCCAATCTCTAGCAGAAGAGAAGTTACCCGTGGGTCGTTTCGTGGCGTCGGTCATGGGGAGAAACATCTCTTGGTCCGGCTCCTCCTCATCCGAAGTCACCCGGTCCGGTGCCCACTTAAGGGTCGGATCGGTGCCGTCCTCGAGCGTCTGCTGAAGGAATAGCTGAAGAAAAGAGTAAACAAACGAGTCAAAAATGCAACAATAATAGACACGTGATTAGTCCGGGGTAATTTTGCAGCATGAAACTTACCGCGAGAGGAAGCCGGTCACGGCAGAAATGCTCAATCCCCCAAGTCCACTCAGAGGAGAAGTCCTTGTGAGTGGTGAAGAGAGCCTTAACCCGGCGATAAATCTCTGTGTTGTTCAGTTCAAAGGAGGAAGTCCGGTTGGGATCGCGGCCGTAGCTCATATGGCACACCTTGTGGGTGCGCTTCTGGAGAGGGGAGATTCGGTTGCGCACGAAAGTGATCATTCCATCCTCGTTGCGCAACCCGAGCTCCTTCAGCTCCGTGAACCTTTTGTTCACTTGGTTGGCCAGGGCCGTAGGTTTCCTCGGAACGGCGTCCCACAGATCCGGGTTTGGCAGACCCGGTGTATAGGGGAGCAACCAGATCGAATCTTTGGTGCCCGTGTTCCGGACGTAAAAGAACGTCCGGGCCCACCCTTTGCAGGATTCTAGCCCTGTGACCTAGGGGAAAACAGAGAACCTCCGGGGTGAGATGGAGGCCGCTCCGAGCTGAGTGAGCCGCTTGTCCTCCGGATCAGTGTGGATGTCGGGAATAACGTTGCGACGAAGGGCGAAAATCCGGATCCACAGCTCCTTCGTGGGCCATAATCCGGCGTAGCCTTCGATTGTAGAAGCAAAGGCGGAGAGAGAAGTAATGGCATTGGCTGGAAGATGGTGCGGCTGGAGATGGTAGGTACTGAGCCAATCGTGGAAGAAATCGCTCACCAGCAGTCCGAAGCCCCGTTGAAAGTGAGACAGGAACACAACGAACTCCCGGGATTGGGTGAAGGAGCTAGCTCGGCGGAGGCGAGGCGAGTGGCGACGCCGGCGGGGATGCGTCTGGTCCGGTAGAGCCAGTCCAGACCGTCCTGGCAGACCCAGGAGCCGGCCCACACGCCGCGGTCCGCAGCAGCGGCGTCCTCCTCCATCTCTTGTTCAGCAATGGCGAGTTCTTCTTCCGTCATCTGCTCCTCGAAGCCCTCGCTGGCGCTGGAGGCGGCGGGGGACAGTGGCCTGGATTGACGAGGACCCGTCCCGGGAGATTTGCGTCGCAGTGACGGTGACGCAGAGGCGCAACGGAGAAGTGCGGCGGCGACGCTGCTTTTTGGCAGTGCTGGCGGCGGCGCGGTCGCGAGGAAGACGAAGAGGAATAGCAGCGGGTAGAGGGGTGCGGCGGGGGAAAAATCCTAAGGGAGGCACCCCTCCGCTATTTAACCACTCCCATCAGGGGTGAGTGGGATCGTGCCCTGTGGACCGGCCACACGCTGTGGCCGTGTATTACCCGTCCGGACCAATCAGTGAGGAGCCACACGGAAGGCCACAGAGCGGAGAGAGTCCTGTGACATGACGCGCGGATGCGGTAAACGAGGAGGCAGGCGTGACGTGACCCGCACACAGTGATAACTGACAATTACTGCGGCGGTTACTGTACCGTCCCTTAAAATAAGATGACATAATGATTACCCTTCACATGGGCTAGCGTACGAGAGAAGGAAGTAAGACCCGGATGGAACTGTGGTAACCCGGCCGGCAAGTGAAAACTTGCAATGTGCAAAGGGAACGTAAATCCAAGCTGTCCGAGGTATAGAGGTAACCCTGCCGGCAAGTGAAAACTTGCAATGTGCGAAGGGAATGTAAATCCAAGCTGTCTGAGGTACAGAGGTAACTCAGAGACAACGACAGGGGTGCAAAATGGAACCTGGTGTGGCCTTAGCAGCCAAGGCGGCTAAGACCGCACCAGCTTCAGGGACTAATGTTGGGGGGATACCCCCGAGTAGGGTCATGCCGGGGTATAAAGGCCGAGTTAGCCGAGGTTCGGCAAGGACAAAGCAGATACTGGCCGGGTCACCTCAAGGCAGGCCGAATCACGGGGTAATCCGGACCTGGGGGCGTTCGCCTAACTAGGCCTCATCCGACTTAAGCGGTAAGTCGGAAGTGTATGTTTTACCTGTATGCAGGAAAGGGTGTGGCCGGATGAACCATCATCCGGGTCGCAGCAGGCTTCTAGGAGAAGGAAGGAATCTCGCTGGTCAAAAGGACCCCCGGTACGCACTGCCTGAGCGAAGCGAGCAAGGACAGGACCACCGGGGCGTGGCCGACAAGCGTGATGACGTCCGTGTCAGCTGACAAGGGCACCGTCAGAGGCTCACGTAGCTAAAGCATGTGTGACGCGGAGGAAAAAGCACCCCGGTCGACTTACCACTTTGGGAGGAGGCATATTCTTAGGAATATGCCTCCACGTATGCCCTAGGCAGAAACCGAGCCTCCCCTATAAAAGGGGGGCTAGGGCTTCTGTAGAGGGGGTTGGTTGGTCTCTGTTCGATCCAGTTTTGGGCTAGGGTTTCAGGTGTGATCTGTGGGTGAGAGTAAGAGAGCTCCTTCTTCCTCCTCTCTCTAATACAGCTCTAGGAGCACTTCTAACCTTGGAAGTAAATCAATACAGGCTCTTGTGTGGAGAATCACTTCACTATCCCTCCCTGGATTCCCCTAGCGTGTATTAGTCCCCACCTTTAGCCTATACATGGCATCTGCCGTGACACCACCACGACAACACTCACCCACCCGCTAGATCCTGTTGAGCATCTCGTAGCAGACATACGCGTCCCTGGTTGCGTACTTGATCGCATCATAATCCAGGTGCCTCCACTCCCATCGCTCGTGTAGGTGCTTCAGGAACTCGACTTTCATGCCGGCGTACTCACGGTCGATGATGTCGGTAGCAAGTCTAGCCATGCCGGCTTCCCCCGTATCGCCATCCGGGTACCTCCACAAACGTTGGAGATCGACGTGATTGACGACATGAATGAGGAGATCTTGCTCTAGCTTTGGAGTGTCGTTCTTGATGTCGACGCTGGCGAAGTAGATCTCCCTCCTGTGTATGAACTCACAAAGCTCCGGGCATACAGATTTGGCCTGTAACATCCCAAAATTTCATCTGAAATCATCATCATTGCACTCATATCATCATGGCATGTTTTTGCACTGCATTTAGAATGTCCTCCAAAAATCTGGTGCAATTTTGGGCCATGGTTAGGAATTTATGAAAATGGAACCAAAGAAAATGCTATATTACCTATTAAGTCCAAGTGAGTACTTTGGATTAAAATAGTAGGTAAATATGTTTTATAATACCCTAAAAAACCTAGTTTGAGTTTTACAAATTTTCACAAATTGGTTTGAATCAATTTGAACCATTAAATCAAAAGTTTTGGAGAAAACTGAATTAGAAAAAGAAAAGGAGGGAAAATTCAAACAGCAGCAGCTGCAGCATTTTGGCCCATTCTGGCCCAATAGGCACAGCCCACCCGGACCACTCCCTCTCCCCTTCTCTGTCTTTTTCCACCCACCGTCTCTACTCCCTCTCTACCTCCACAAACGTTGGAGATCGACGTGATTGACGACAAGAATGAGGAGATCTTGCTCTAGCTTTGGAGTGTTGTTCTTGATCTCGACGCTGGCGAAGTAGATCTCCCTCCTGTGTAGGAACTCACAAAGCTCCGGGCATACAGATTTGGCCTGTAACATCCCAAAATTTCATCTGAAATCATCATCATTGCACTCATATCATCATGGCATGTTTTTGCATTGCATTTAGAATGTCCTCCAAAAATCTGGTGCAATTTTGGGCCATGGTTAGGAATTTATGAAAATGGCACCAAAGAAAATGCTATATTACCTATTAAGTCCAAGTGAGTACTTTGGATTAAAATAGTAGGTAAATATGTTTTATAATACCCTAAAAAACCTAGTTTGAGTTTTACAAATTTTCACAAATTGGTTTGAATCAATTTGAACCATTAAATCAAAAGTTTTGGAGAAAATTGAATTAGAAAAAGAAAAGGAGGGAAAATTCAAACAGCAGCAGCTGCAGCATTTTGGCCCATTCTGGCCCAATAGGCACAGCCCACCCGGACCACTCCCTCTCCCCTTCTCTGTATTTTTCCACCCACCGTCTCTACTCCCTCTCGCTGACAAGCCGGCCCCACGCCACGTCACCCCCCACCCCGTCGTCTTCAACCACGCCGTCGAGCAACCCCCCCTTCTCAGCAGTTTTCAAAATGATTGAACTCTGGCCGTTTCTCGTACTGATTCTCCCTGATGAATGCTCCTACTTAATCCTCACCCCCTCCTCGTCATTTTCCCCCAGTCGCCACCCCCAAAGAGTCCCCAGGCTCCCCTAATTCCGAGCTCGAACCGCCGCAGTCCGACGAACTCCGGCGACGATTCCGGTGAGCCCATGCCGCCTGGCGCCCTCCCTTTGGTCCCATCTACTTCCCCATCTCCTGGCGCACCTACTGACCGAGCCACACGATTTCTTTTGCCCCAGGTCGACGACACGGACAATTCCGGTTAACTCCCTCGGCCGCCACCATCAGTCGCCTTCTCCGGCAAAGGTAGGGTTCTCGCCGCCCCTTTTTGGTCTTTACTAGGTCGTGCAGACACTTGCGCACCTCGCTGAACTCTTTGCCGGTTGGTTTGAGCCCCAGGTCTTCATCTCCGTCGTTGAGCTCTGAGTTCTGCCGGCAACCGCAACTCCGGCGAAGCATCCAGGCCAAGCCCAAGCACCCCCCGCACCGCAGTGACCTCCATCAAGACCGCCGCGACCTCCCTGACCTCTGGTACGTGTCCACGGTCTCCTAGCCCTCGTAGAGTCGCCAGAACCCCATCGGCCGACGCTCCGGCGAGATGCTTAGCAGCCGTTCGATCAGATCCTAGCGGTTAAGATTAGATCACTTAAACGAAAGGGTACGGCTGATCTGATCCGTCCAACGTCACTTAAATCTGATGGCTCGCAGCAGTCGATCCGGCCGAACCGGTATCAGCCAATAGGAAAACGCCACGTCGCCAGACTATTTCTGTTTAATTAGAAAATAGATTGATTTAGTATTTAACTTGGAAATTCAATAACTTTTGTTCCACAAATCAGAAAAATACAAATTTGGTGTCTATGGATTCAGAAAAATGAGACTTTTATTATGGAGGCCTTGTTTCACACTTTTGCCTCTGGAAAAATGGAATTATAGACAGAACCTTTTTAGGAGTATTTTATTCACAAAAATTGTTCTATAGATTATTTTTGAGTATTTCTTATGCATTTAGATGAGGTATTCTATCCTCAGTACTGTAGACTTTGTAAATTAAGGAGTTTTGATCATATCTTTGCATGTTGCATGCATTCATGTGTTTGTAATGTTTTATTGATTGAATTATTATTGTTGTATTGATCTTGTGTAGATTGTGTGGATTGTGAAGTTTGTTGCTGTGAGGATTGTACCTATTCCCCTAGCTACCAAGGCAAGTGATATTTCATCCCATGTCCTATTATTTTCACTATTGCACTAGTGATATTTTGGTAGACCTTGATATGATAGGATTATTCCTATATTGCTATACTATGCTATGCTATATAGATTATATCTTGGTAGTATCCACTAGTCAAAGGACTTGGTATGCTAGAATGCTTAGCTATGCTAGTAGAATTTGTGGGTGGAAAATACATATCAAGATAATATGGAAATGATATTATTTTTGTTTAACTAAGAAAACAACTATTATTAATGAAACACCTGGGTGGATTGGGACTTGCTTGGATTATGTTGAGTGGTTACTCAGGGGCCATGTCTATGGTCAGCTGGTGTATCACACTTGTGGATGGCCACCCAGGAATAAAGAGACTAGAGACATTCTTGTCATGAAGCTTCCAGTGCAACCACATGGCATATGGGCTCTGCCTTGACCAACTAAGTTGCAAGAACTCAGCTAGGCGGACAGAGGGTGGTAGTGATGATAGGATGGAACGCATCCGTGGTGGTCTGAGGGATTGCTTCTGAAAGGTCTTGTCTCGATGCATGTCGAGTCTTGTGGGGAAAGTGCACCACCTCTCGAGAGGGTAAAACTAAGTACTTAGCCGTGTCCCCGGTTATGGACAACTTCTGAGCCTCAAGACAGTGAAGTAGTTCAATAATCTCCTCATCCAAATTTCTCTAAGTTAAAACTTGTGGGTGAACAGGGATAAAGGTTCAGTGATGTCTATCATTGGTACCTTATAGCTTGAATGAAAAACTTCTTCAAAAACTATAAGTTAAACTATTTTAGCAAAGCCAGCCATAACCCCCACTTAGCATTATATTCATGTAGTTGTTGGATTATACTAAGTAACTTTAGTATCACTTGCCAATACAATTCCAAATGTATTGACCCTTGTGGCTGTAACTTATTATGTTGCAGGTTACTCTGATGATGAGTAGGGTTGCGAGTCTACACTCGACATGCTTGCCTGTGGCACATGAAGACTAAGGACTCTATTATTATTATATGTTATGTGAACTTGTGTCTTAGCCTTGGGCTAAGTGAGTTGTAAGAACTATTATACTCCTGGATGTGCGATGTAATAATGACCTTTGTTTCTGTGTACTTCATCTTAAACTGTGGGTGCTAGCAATTCGATCCAGGGACTAGCACTGCAATCACAGGGATCTTACCTTATCATGGTGAGATCTTACAGATGGTATCAGAGCACTGTGTTGCCTGTAGGATCGTGACCCTAGAATGGATTAGACTAAGGAAAACCCTTAGGAAAACTCTATATTCCAATTTTACACCTGTCTTTTCATCTCGTAAAACTTTTCTTAATCATCCTTCTCATCTATTTTTGTAGATGTCCACCATCAATGAATCTGTCAAGAAGGGACCACTGATGACTATGACCTTGGAGTGTGAGACAGAATTTCCCAATGTGCTCAAGAACCTCATGCTTGGCTTGGGGATGAATGGTGAAGCCATGTACAAGGGATGTCCTGTGATAGATGAAGGACAAGAGTATTGGTGGGTTCAACTCCACTTGTACAAGAACAAGGAGGACGATCCCAAGAGTATGGGATTTTGCATGTTCACCAACTCTGAGATGCACCCGTCATTCTTTGACTCTGCAAGGAATGCTGCATGGAGAGCTATTGAGGAACTTGGGGAGAGGCTCAAGTATAGAATGCTCAATACTCAGGAGGATCTCAAGGAGGAGAAGCGTCTTGCCCAAGACTCAAAGGCCACTGTGAAACGCCTAAGGATATCATAGGCCTAGCATTGGAGCTATGTGACCAAGACAAGCAGATTTCTGCCAAGGATGCCCTGATTGCCACCTTGGTTAAGAAGGAGTGAGATATTAGTTGGACCACCACCCTTGGCGTTTTATCACGTTAGTATCTCGACCATACCAACCTATGTGGTATGGCGAAAATAAAGTTATGTCTGGAACCTTGAGTGCTTAAGTTGAATTAATGTATTGCTACTTGGAATGTTTTGTTGGTTGAACTCTCTTTTATTTGGTGACTTGTATTTTCTTTCTCTATTGTGTTACTAATTTTCTCCATACTTTGCAAAAGATGCCGAATTTTGTCTACAGCACGGCCAAGGATTTCAAGGGGACTCGCTTTGGGACTCGCCTATTGGAGCTAGTCCAAGTGCTCGCTCTTCCAATCCCTACCATTCAGGGACTTCAGCTGCGGAAGTTTCAGAGGAAGGACTTATGGGGATTCAAAGTTACTCAGCCAGGACGTGAGACGGAGCCCCAAACTGGGGAGATTACCTTCAAGATACTCCATGATGATATGGAGAGGGGCCTTGACGTCGCTATGCAGGAGCTGTTGGGACGCCTATGTGGACGTCACTCTTCTGAGATCAAGAGCCACTACTTCCATTTCTTTGGGAGACGCGACGAGGAAGGAGAGCCTATTGTGTTGGACGAGGCCACTAAGGAGTCTATCAAGCCCGTACGACACTACCTCCAGGACTTAGAGAGCCTCATTAGACACCTTGATACTGATAGGACTAATGTGATGCTTAGCAACGATGAACTACGAGTCCAACTCAAGGAGAAGGACAAGGACTTCCAGGAACAGGAAAATCGAATCAAGGAAATGGAGAAGAAGTTTGAAGACCAAGATAAGAAATTCAAGAACCAAGAGAAAAGAGTTCAGGAGAAGAACAAGAAGATTAGAGACTTGGAGACCGAGTTAGAGCTACAGAACATTGAGCTGGAAGCGGATCACGAGGTGATAGAGAGGCTACGCACACAGAAGAGAGAGTTACAAACGAAGATCGATGCTCTGACTACCAGCTTGGAGGAATACAAGGCAGGATTCGCATCAGCAGGACTTGCTCTAGTGGAGGAGGAAGTCGACATGGAGGAGTAGTGATACTGTTCCATCTACCTTTCGTTTATTACTATTGAGTTGCATAAGTCATACCGACTTGTGGGTGACTATGCTAGTATGTTATCTTTGCATACTCTGTTATTGTTGTGATGTTGGAACTTGCATGTGCTTGTTTGTCTAAATTGTTGTTTTATTTGGGTTATCTATCATTACTTACCCTTACTAAACCCACAGATGCCTCCCCGACGCAACAATGAGGATAACCATGACAATGACAATGGAATGCAGCAGATGATGGCTGCACAGACCCAATTGATGCAAATGATGACTCAATTCATGGCGAACTAGAACCAGAACAACAATAATAACAATAACAACCAGAACAATCCACCACCTTTGGATATGCTGACCAGATTTCTAAGGCTGAGACCTGCCAAGTTCTCAGGTACCTCAGACCCCATGGTAGCAAATGATTGGTTACGCTCTGTGAATAAGGCCCTAGTCACGGTTGGGTGCACAGATGCTGAAAAAGTCAGATTTGTAGCACACTTGTTGGAAGGTCATGCAGCTGCTTGGTGGGATAATTTCCAAATTACCCACCCAATTGAGGAAGTGACTTGGGCAATGTTTGAAGATGGGTTTCGCACCACTCACATCTCTGCTGGAATAATGGGATTGAAGAAGAAGGAGTTCCATAACCTCAAGCAACGCCACCGTAGCATCTCTGAATACATCGAAGAGTTCAATAATTTGTCACGTTATGCACCCGACGATGTTGACACTGATGCAAAGAGGAAGGAGAAATTCCTGGATGGGCTGAATGATGAAATTGCTATGCAACTATCTGTCGCATATGTTCCAACTTATCAATCTTTATGTGATAAAGCTACCATCCTAGAAAACAAGATGATGCTAGTGGAGGGTAGAAAGAGGAAGCACCATTTCGATAAGTTTGGATCAGGATCTCCTCACAAGCGCCCTCATGGTGAAGGAAGTGGGAGCTCAGGATTCCACAAGAATGGGAATCATAATAACCATCGTAACAACAACCACAACCATGATGGAAACAATCATCGTGGGCACAACAAAAGTGGATTCAGGAACAATCACAATAATCATGGCCATGGGAACCAAAATGGCCAGAACCGTCATAGTCAGCCAGCAAAGAAAGACATCAGTCAGGTGGAATGTTTCAAGTGTAAGAAAACAGGACACTATGCTAATGAATTCCCAGAAAAGAAGACTGATGGGGCTAAGCCAAACCCATTCCAAAAGGGCCATGTGAATCACATTAATGTGGAGGAAATCCAAGAAGGATCTGATGCCGTGATCGGTAAGTTCAAAATTAATTCCTTTTCCGCACTTATCCTTTTCGATACTGGCGCATCGCATTCATTCATTTCAAGAGCATTTGTAATCAAAAATGGACTCACCACTGAAACTATTGGATGTCCTATTAAGGTAAGTTCTCCGGGTGGAGAAATGATAGTAAATTCAGGTTGCCGACAGATCATCCTAGAAATTGGGAAACACAAGTTCCCGATTAGTTTAATAATCCTAGAGTCCCAAGGATTAGATGTCATATTAGGAATGGACTGGTTGACCCGTTATGAAGGAGTGATTGATTGTGCCAAGCGAACTGTTATGCTCACCACCCCAGAAAAGAAAAGGATCAGGTTCAAGTCTAACTTTGAACCCAAGGGGAACAAGGTTAATTCTCTTAAGGGGGTTAGCCTAGATGATGTGCCAATAGTGAGGGAATATCCAGATGTGTTCCCTGAGGAATAACCTGGCATGCCACTAGATAGGGACGTGGAGTTTCTAATAGACCTACTGCCAGGAACAGGGCCTATAGCAAAGAGACCTTATAAGATGTCAGTTGACTAGTTAAAAGAACTTAAGAAGCAATTAGGAGAACAACTGGAAAAGGGATTTATCCAACAAAGTTCATCGTCTTGGGGAGCACCAGTCTTGTTTGTCGAGAAGAAGGACCTAAGCCAGAGACTATGCATAGATTATCGTTCACTTAATGAAGTGACAATAAAGAATAAGTACCCCTTGCCTAGAATAAATGATCTCTTCGATCAACTAGAGGGTGCATGTGTGTTCTCAAAAATCGATCTCCGATCAGGATACTTTCAACTCAAGATTAGAGAACATGACATACCCAAGACTGCATTCACCACTAGATACGGGTTGTATGAATATACAGTGATGCCGTTTGGATTAACTAATGCACCAGCCTATTTCATGAACATGATGAATAAAGTATTCATGGAATTCCTTGACAAGTTTGTAGTGGTATTCATCGATGATATATTGGTATATTCCAAAAGCAACAAAGAACATGAGGAACATCTACGCCTGATCCTATTGAAACTCAGGGAACATAAACTTTATGCCAAGTTCAGTAAATGTGAATTCTGGCTGAACGAAGTGGGTTTTCTTAGGCACATAGTATCTAGAAATGGTATAGTTGTTGATCCAGCAAAAGTGGCAGCTGTGACAGAATGGGAACCTCCTAAATCAGTTAAAGAAGTCCGAAGTTTCCTTGGTCTGGCGGGATACTATCGAAGGTTCATTGAGAATTTCTCTAAGATTGCAAAGCCCATGACTAATCTGCTGAAGAAGGAGAATAAGTTTAATTGGACAGAAGCTTGTGAAACCAGCTTTCAGGAATTGAAAAAGAGACTTGTGTCAGCACCAGTGTTATGTTTGCCAGATCTTGAGAAAGATTTTCAAGTCTATTGTGATGCATCTCACCAAGGACTGGGAGGTGTACTGATGCAACAAGGTAAAGTTGTAGCTTATGCATCAAGGCAACTCAAAAATCATGAAGTAAATTATCCTACTCATGATCTAGAGTTGGCATCAGTTGTGCATGCACTAAAAACATGGAGGCATTATCTTATGGGAAAACGTTGTGAGATGTTCACCGATCACAAGAGTTTGAAATATATTTTTACATAGAAAGAGCTCAACATGAGACAAAGAAGATGGCTAGAACTCATTAAGGACTATGACTTAAGTCTACAATACCATCCTGGAAAGGCAAATGTTGTAGCCGATGCATTAAGCCGCAAAGTCTATGTGAATGGCCTCAACAAAGGAGAATTGCCGGAGGAGTTGTGTGCTCAATTTAGAGAGCTAAGACTCGAAATTGTCCCTGAAGGGTACCTTGCATCCTTGGAGGTGCAGCCCACACTAATGGATAGAATTCAAGAGGCCCAAAAGTTGGACAAAGAAATAGATGAAATCAAAAGTAAAGTTAGTGAAGGAAAGGCAAAAGGATTCCATGTAGATGAACAAGGAAGCTTATGGTACAAAAAACGTATCTGTGTTCCACAGGATCCGGAACTTAAGAAGTTGATCTTACGAGAAGCTCACAATTCACCATATTCGATTCACCCTGGTAACACCAAGATGTATATGGATGTTAAGGAAAGATTTTGGTGGAATAATCTAAAGAAATATATAGCAGAACATATTGCTCTATGCGACGTGTGTAGTCGTGTAAAGGCAGAACATCAAAAACCGGTAGGACTATTGCAACCGCTACCAATACCTGATTGGAAATGGGATAAAATCGGTATGGATTTCATCACTGGACTGCCAAGGACTAGGTCTGGATACGATTCCATAGGGGTTATCGTTGATCGCTTGACAAAAGTGGCCCATTTCATACCAGTGAAGACCACTTATACAAGTGCAAAACTAGCCAAGATTTACATGAATAGAATTGTATGTTTGCATGGGGTACCTAAAAGTATCATGTCCGACAGAGGAACTCAGTTCACTTCACACTTTTGGCGAGAACTTCACGAGTCATTAGGAACTCGGTTAGAATTCAGCACTGCATTTCATCCGCAAATAGATGGACAGACAGAAAGGACCAATCAAATATTAGATGATATGCTAAGAGCATGTGCGTTAGATTATGGATCCAGTTGGGATGAAAGTCTACCGTACGCAGAGTTTTCTTACAATAACAGTTATCAGTCAAGCATAGAAATGGCTCCATTTGAATTCCTTTATGGAAGGAAGTGTACTACACCATTGCTATGGAATGGAGTAGGAGAAAGAAACTTGTTCGGGCCAGACCTAATCAAAGAGGCCAAGGAGAAAGTCAAGATGGTAAGAGATAGGCTAAAGGTAGCTCAATCTCGGCAAAAGAGCTATGCTGATCCAAAACGTAGAGAGGTTACCTACGAGGTTGGTGATAGAGCTTATCTCAGGGTATCACCACTTCGTGGTGTGAAGAGGTTTGGAATCAAAGGGAAACTAGCACCACGCTATGTAGGGCCTTTCAAGATTTTGAGTCGCAAAGGAGAAGTAGCATATGAGATAGAATTACCAGAATCTTTGTCAGCAGTTCACAATGTATTCCATGTTAGTCAGCTGAAAAAGTGTCACCCAGAGATGGAAGAAACTTCGTTGAAAGACACTATACCATTGGAGGAAGTTCAGCTAGATAATGATCTCACTTATGAAGAGAAACCTATTAAGATTCTGGAGACTGCAGAAAGAATTACCCGTACCAAGACCATCAAATTCTGCAAGGTGCAGTGGAACCATCACACCGAATCAGAAGCAACCTGGGAGCGAGAAGATGAACTTCGGAGAGATCACCCTCACCTATTTGCTAGCCAACCCGAATTTCGAGGGCGAGATTCATCTTAAGGGGGTTAGATTTTGTAACATCCCAAAATTTCATCTGAAATCATCATCATTGCACTCATATCATCATGGTCGGTTTTTGCATTGCATTTAGAATGTCCTCCAAAAATCTGGTGCAATTTTGGGCCATGGTTAGGAATTTATGAAAATGGAAGCAAAGAAAATGCTATATTACCTATTAAGTCCAAGTGAGTACTTTGGATTAAAATAGTAGGTAAATATGTTTTATAATACCCTAAAAAACCTAGTTTGAGTTTTACAAATTTTCACAAATTGGTTTGAATCAATTTGAACCATTAAATCAAAAGTTTTGGAGAAAACTGAATTAGAAAAAGAAAAGGAGGGAAAATTCAAACAGTAGCAGCTGCATCATTTTGGCCCATTCTGGCCGAATAGGCACAGCCCACCCGGACCACTCCCTCTCCCCTTCTCTGTCTTTTTCCACCCCCCGTCTCTACTCCCTCTCGCTGACAAGCCGGCCCCACGCCATGTCACCCCCCACCCCGTCGTCTTCAACCGCGCCGTCGAGCAAACCACCCCTTCTCAGCCATTTTCAAAACGATTGAACTCCGGCCGTTTCTCACAGTGATTCTCCCTGATGAATGCTCCTACTTAATCCTGACCCCCTCCTCGTCATTTTCCCCCAGTCGCCACCCCCAAAGAGCCCCCAGGCTCCCCTAATTCCGAGCTCGAACCGCCGCAGTCCGACGAACTCCGGCGACGATTCCGGTGAGCCCAGGCCGCCCGGCGCCCTCCCCTTGGTCCCATCTACTTCCCCATCTCCTGGCGCACCTACTGACCGAGCCACGCGATTTCTTTTGCCCCAGGTCGACGACACGGACAATTACGGCGAACTCCCTCGGCCGCCACCGTCAGTCGCCTTCTCCGGCAAAGGTAGGGTTCCCGCCGCCCCTTTTTGGTCTTTACTAGGTCGTGCAGACGCTTGCGCACCTCGCTGACCTCTTTCCCGGTTGGTTTGAGCCCAGGTCTTCATCTCCGTTGTTGAGCTGTGAGTTCTGCCGGCAACCGCAACTCCGGCGAAGGATCCAGGCCAAGCCCATCGGCCGAAGCTCCGCCGCTGCGCGCCGTCGTTAGCACCGCCAGACTCCGTCGAGATGCTTAGCAGCCGTTCGATCAGATCCTAGCGGTTAAGATTAGATCACTTAAATGAAAGGGTACGGCTGATCTGATCCGTCCAACGTCACTTAAATCTGATGGCTCGCAGTAGTCGATCCGGCCGAACCGGTATCAGCCAATAGGAAAACGCCACGTCGCCAGACTATTTCTGTTTAATTAGAAAATAGATTGATTTAGTATTTAACTTGGAAATTCAATAACTTTTGTTTCACAAATCAGAAAAATACAAATTTGGTGTCTATGGATTCAAAAAAATGAGACTTTTATTATGGAGGCCTTGTTTCACACTTTTGCCTCTAGAAAAATGGAATTATAGAAAAAAACCTTTTTAGTAGTATTTTATTCACAAAAATTCTTCTATAGATTATTTTTGAGTATTTCTTATGCATTTAGATGAGGTATTCTATCCTCAGTACTGTAGACTTTGTAAATTATGGAGTTGTGATCATATATTTGCATGTTGCATGCATTCATGTGTTTGTAATGTTTTATTGATTGAATTATTATTGTTGTATTAATCTTGTGTAGATTGTGTGGATTGTGAAGTTTGTTGCTGTGAGGATTGTACCTATTCCCCTATCTACCAAGGCAAGTGATATTTCATCCCATGTCCTATTATTTTCACTATTGCACTAGTGATATTTTGGTAGACCTTGATATGATAGGATTATTCCTATATTGCTATACTATGCTATGCTATATAGATTATATCTTGGTAGTATCCACTAGTCAAAGGACTTGGTATGCTAGAATGCTTAGCTATGCTAGTAGAATTTGTGGGTGGAAAATACATATCAAGATAATATGGAAATGATATTATTTTTGTTTAACTAAGAAAACAACTATTATTAATGAAACACCTGGGTGGATTGGGACTTGCTTGGATTATGTTGAGTGGTTACTCAGGGGCCATGTCTATGGTCAGCTGGTGTATCACACTTGTGGATGGCCACCCAGGAATAAAGAGACTAGAGACATTCTTGTCATGAAGCTTCCAGTGCAACCACATGGCATATGGGCTCTGCCTTGACCAACTAAGTTGCAAGAACTCAGCCAGGCGGACAGAGGGTGGTAGTGATGATAGGATGGAACGCATCCGTGGTGGTCTGAGGGATTGCTTCTGAAAGGTCTTGTCTCGATGCATGTCGAGTCTTGTGGGGAAAGTGCACCACCTCTCGAGAGGGTAAAACTAAGTACTTAGCCGTGTCCCCGGTTATGGACAACTTCTGAGCCTCAAGACAGTGAAGTAGTTCAATAATCTCCTCATCCAAATTTCTCTAAGTTAAAACTTGTGGGTGAACAGGGATAAAGGTTCAGTGATGTCTATCATTGGTACCTTATAGCTTGAATGAAAAACTTCTTCAAAAACTATAAGTTAAACTATTTTAGCAAAGCCAGCCATAACCCCCACTTAGCATTATATTCATGTAGTTGTTGGATTATACTAAGTAACTTTAGTATCACTTGCCAATACAATTCCAAATGTATTGACCCTTGTGGCTGTAACTTATTATGTTGCAGGTTACTCTGATGATGAGTAGGGTTGCGAGTCTACACTCGACATGCTTGCCTGTGGCACATGAAGACTAAGGACTCTATTATTATTATATGTTATGTGAACTTGTGTCTTAGCCTTGGGCTAAGTGAGTTTTAAGAACTATTATACTCCTGGATGTGCGATGTAATAATGACCTTTGTTTCTGTGTACTTCATCTTAAACTGTGGGTGCTAGCAATTCGATCCAGGGACTAGCACTGTAATCACAGGGATCTTACCTTATCATGGTGAGATCTTACATGGCCCTACATACGTGGTAAGGAGGCAGTGGTTGTGCATGGACAGCTGCAAAAGCGCTATCCTCTTCCTATCTCTGGTATACTCGAGGTCAAGGCCTACGATCTTGTACCTGTCCATAGGCTCCTATAGCCACCGCTCATACATAGCGATGAACTTGGCGAACTCCGCTGACGCATTTGTGTGGACGACCGTCAGCTTGGTGGTTCCATGGGCGGTGACGGTGTACTCGTCGGTGAAGTCGCTCCCATCGCCGAACACGCCGTACTCTGCGTCCATGGCAGCAGCTATTGCGGTGGCGGTGGTGGTGGCCTAGGGTCGGTAGCAGTGGCTGGGACTGGGCGTGGCGGTGGAGTCATCTGTTGCGGTGGTATGGCCCGGCAGAGGCGGTGCCTGTGGCAGCGTCGATGGTTCTTGCGGTGGCTGCGGCGGTGGCAGAGGGCAGCGGAAGGAATGAGTTGGCGATTTTTGCACAGTGATGTCCTGAGGAGACGGAAGGCGATGCTTAAATTGCGTTTACTAATATTCCGGTCATACCCATGTGGAAGCAAGTTTGACCAAGCAAGCACCGTTTGTTTCCAATCCTAGCGATTAAATTCGGCATCCGTCCTAGTAGGCGATGGGAAGGGTGTGCAACGTGGCTTTGGCATGGCAGAGACCGGTCACGTAGACCACTGACCCGTTGCCGATCCGTAGTGGCTGCGCGGTGCTGACATGACGTAATGTGAAAGGACAGAAGGAAGTGTACACCTATTATTCCTAACAAGTTTAAGAAGTGTAAGCATAGACAGGGACCTAGCACCCCTGCACCCCGGGGCAGCCGCCCAGCCGATCAGGCCTACCGATTGCGCAAAGCTTGCAATTTCCTTTCTTTAATTTGGTGATTTTGTCCAGAATTTGCCAATTTGAAGCTCGTTTGCCCATGCTTCTATAAGTTTCTGTGTAGGCCACTTGTGTAAGCATGCATGACCAAGAAACTTTGCAACACACGTGTCGGTGGAAAAGCATGAGGTTTCAACACACCACATAGTTTAGGGATTTAGAATAGCTACATAGTGGAGCTCTAGCCAAATTGCATGGTAAAGCCAAATTCAGCTTTTTGTCAGATTTAGCTATAGCAACATTGTGTCTCGTTTGTCCTCACTTTTATCATCACTTTTTCCCTCCCGATATTCCGAAGCCCTCAAATGCGCTTGGAGGGGGTGCCGTCTGGTCAAAGGCTTGGCCGTTACGTGCGCCCTAACACCTAAATTGGAAGTTTTTTTTTGTTATTTGGCCTTTTTAAGAGCGCCTTTTCCCCTCTCTCGCTAACAGTTGTGTTTTTGTTTCCCAAAAAGGTAGGGAATCTAGAGGGGCTTCTCTCTTCATTCATTGTTCCATTTGTCCTTGTTTTTCCCCAATCTGGTAGCAAATCTAGAGCAGCAAAACTAACCAGCACCCTAAATAAATTCAGTAAATAGAGCAGATGTAGATAAAGCAGCTAATATAGGTTATATAGTATGGTACTTAACGAGGTTCGACAATTAGGCTGCTCAACAGCAGCAGCTGACAGGTTCAATACAAACAAGACAAAAGAAACTACTTTACAGCAGCAGCAACTGATCAATGGCCCCTCGTGGCCTCTGCCAGGAGGGCCTCTGCCTCCTCCCTCTGGCGCCTCCTCCACTTCTTGCTGCCCAGCCCCTTGACCTTGGGCGCCTTGGGTTTGATCGGGGGCATGCGACCCTTCTCGATAGCCATCTTCTGGAGGTGAATACCGAGCACCTAGTGCTTGGCTATGAAGCCGTGGACGTTCATGTACTCACCGCAGGTCCTCATGTCCTCGGCATGCTTCACGAGGGAGTTGAACTCCGTGGCGCAGAGCCTCCTGGTGGGGCAGAAGGGGCACCTGTACACGTCGGCGGCGAAGAATTTGTTGTACTGGCCGGACTTTAGCCTCCTCAGCACATGACGAGTATTGGTGTCCTTGGACTCGTTGTCACTGCGGACGTTGCTGCTATCCTCCTGTTGGAAAAAAATAGTAGAGTGCAATAAGGACATGATTTAGATACTTTGATTATCGGGATTGATTATTTGCATATATTGACCGATTGAGATCTCCCGATTATTCCCCAAATCTCAAACCAAATCGAATACTGACCCCAACTACGAATAGTGGGATTCATCGAAAATCGAGGATTAGCTACTGTAAAAATATGAACAGCTGAGCCCTAATAACATACGATCTAGCATCCAACGATGGGAATGGGGGAAGAACAAGGGAAGGGGAGAAAACCCTGGTTACCTCCGACCATGGGTCGGCGATGCTGGTGTCGTAGGGGTTCTCCAGCCTTATGTAGACAACCTCCTCGTAGGGTCCCAGCCGAGCGGGATCTGTCCGAGACTAGCGGGAGCCTCCTCGCCGGCGGCTATGGCGGATGCGGGGACGGGGAAGGGGGTCTGTACGGGGACGGGGGGCTCCTCACCGGCGGCCTTCGAGGCACCGATGGCCACCGCGCCATTCTTCTCCATCACCGGCGTGGTTGGGGTTTTGTTGGGCATTTGCAGAAGGTAAAGGGACAGTGGAGACGGTTGAGTGAGCGAGTGCATGGTGAGTGGGAGTAGGGAGGCCTCTATTAAAGGAGAAGGGAAGTGACGTTTCGTTGCACTACCGTGCACCGCGTATGCTACTGCACCGTGCATGGCCACAAGTGTCCGCTACCGCCCCGTGCACCGCACACGCGTACCGTGAGTCACCTTTTTTCCCTCGTGTCTAACACTGGCGATTCAGTTGTACTTAGTTTTGCCCTCGAGCGTAACACTGCCGGTTTGGTTCCATTTTTAAATCATTTTCTATTTTATATTTGAATCCTGTTGTCACTCTTGCCCTTGGTTTTTAAGTTCTACTCAGTTTTGCCCTTGGTTATTAAGTTCTACTCAGTTTTGCCCTTGGTTTTAAGTGCTACTCGGTTTTCCCCTCTCTTTGTATCCATCTCTCGCACCTGTGCTCATCTTCGCTGCTATACTCTGATTGGTCGAGACAGTTGTCACACGGGTCGTGCCCACCAACCGTTGATCCTCTATCATCTAGCGGACAGGATAACCCTTATATCTGTCGGGGGCACCCCTCTATCCATGCAACATAACGAGTATGCCACCGGAACTTTAACTCCATAAACAAATGAACTTGAATATAATTTGAAGGGTACGAAAATAGAAATCCCCATAGTTTAAGGTTCTAGATACGGTAAGAGAACTAAATATTATTAGTGGCTAGGTCAGCACAGTGACGGGTTGGTCGGCTAGAAGTTGCTAATTCCTAAGTAAGGGGACACTAGGCCAGTGTTGACATACTCCCTCAGGAATTTGCCATAAGCAGCGTGCTTAGCCTTGGTCGCCGACTTGTGTTTACTAGCTGGGCTTTTACCGATGCCAACCGCATGCGGAATCAAGCTGGCAACCCTCGGGTTGACTCCTTTCTTACAGAAAGGGCACCTGAGCTCCCCAAATCGAGTGCGGAAAGGGATTATCTTGCTCTTGAGCTTCTTCATGACATGGCGGCTCTTGTTGTCCCTGGTCTCCTTGTTAGAGTCCATCTCACTTGAATCCACCTGTAAGGTATGGAATGCAAACCGAAATGAGCAAAATAATAAATATATATTCCTTCCACCATTCTGAGTTACTTTCGGTGCAATAACATGTCTATATAGGTTTGTGTTCTTGGAAACTTATTAATAAATAAATAATGTGGATTCATTCAGAACAGACTAGATCTCTCCATGTACCGATTCGTACATTGCATCTAATCATTATGACTATATTTTTTTATGACGCCAGGATTGATAAAGGTCGAGCAGAAAATATGAAACATGTAGAAATATATGTACCTCCGGGTACACAAGCGGAGCGTGTTCGTCGAACTCCACGCCCTCATTGGGGCCTCCGAAGTCGTCAGCACCGACGAGCACATGGTCCCCCAAGGGGTTGAACTGCATGTCCTCCTCGCCTTGTGCTGCGTGATGCACCTCCAGATCTGCCACGTGAAGCACCACCCCGGCGGCGATGCCCGCACACTCACCCCCACACACTGGTTTCATGGAGAAGCTTCGTGGAAGTACGTTCAAGATTTTGGGGTTTTGCTAGATAGGGAAGAGAGAGTAGTGGATGAGTGCGAATGGAGGACCCGATAGGCTGGGTTTTTAATGCGGGGACATTTAGGCCTCCTCGAGGGCCCCGGTAGGCAGCTCTTCCAGCTGCGGCTGCCGCGTGGAAGGTTCGTGTGGTGGGGGCCTGTCGGAAGTGAGACTGCAGGCGCGCTGCATAGTAAAAATGGTATAGCCCATGGGCCGTGGATGACCAGTTGCCGTGTAGTATACTTGTAGCTTTGCAGACTAGATTAAACGTGACATGACCACTCGACGACTTTTCCATGGACGGCATCGTGTTCCTTCTTGTAGAAGTCTCCTTGAGGGAGACATCCGTGCTATCTTGCGCTGTCCTGTGAAGGGCACGACGTGTGGAACAAGCCTTGTTGGATCACACATGATCAACGGTTGGTGCGCACGATCCGTGTGACAATTGTGACAACCAATCAGGGCGTAGCAAACATAGTGGGCATAGGTTTGGGATTCTACGAAAGACAGAGAGGGGGCAAAACTGGGTAGTATCAAAAAACCAAGGGCAAAGCTAAGTATTATAAAAATGGAAAGTGAGTTTCTTTTACAATGAAATACATCGTGGCATACATAAAATTATGCCAAGATAGATCCACTAGAGTTCATTGCATATGTGTACTTTCCACAAACCACATATGTATCCACTAGAGTCATTGCATGTGTGTTCCTGTCATGAACCACATATGGATCCACTAGTGTTCATTGCATGTGAGTTCTTTCCACAAACCACATATGTATCCACTAGAGTAATTGCATGTGTGTTCTTTTCACAAACCACACATGGATCAACCAATGTCATTGCATGTGTTTTCTTTCCACAAACCACATATGGATCCACCAGAGTGATTGCATGTGTCTTCTTTCCACTAACCACAGATGGATCCACTAGAGTCATTGCATGTGTGTTCTTTTCACAAACCACACATGGATCCACCAGAGTCATTGCATGTGTGTTCTTTTCCACAAACCACATATGGATTAACCAATGGCATTGCATGTGTGTTCTTTTAACAACCCACATATGGATCAACCAGTGTCATTGCATGTGTGTTCCTGTCATGAACCACATATGGATCCACCAGTGTTCATTGCATGTGTGTTCTATCCACTAACCACATATGTATCCACTAGAGTCATTGCATGAGTGTTCTTTTTACAAACCACACATGGATCAACCAATGTCATTGCATGTGTGTCCTTTCCACAAACCACATATGGATCCACCAATGTCATTGAATGTGTGTTCTTTCCATAAACCACATATGGATCCACGAGAGTCATTGCATGTGTATTCTTTTCACAAACCACATACAGATCCACCAATGTCATTGCATGTATGTCCTTTCCATGAACCACATATGGATCCAGCAGTGTCATTGCGTGTGTGTTCTTCCCACTAACCACACATATATCCAAAAGAGTCATTTCATGTGTGTTCTTTTTGCAAACCACACATGGATCAACCAATGTCATTGCATGTGTGTTCTTTCCACAAACCACATATGGATCCACCAATGTCATTCCATGTGTGTTCTTTTCACAAACCACATATGGACCCACCTGAGTCATTGCATGTGTGTTCGTTTCCACAAACCACATATGGATCCACCAATGTCATTGCGTGTGAGTCCTTCCCACTATCCTCACATGGATCCACTAGAGTAATTCTATTTTTGTTCTTTTCACAAACCACATATGGACCCACCAGACTCATTGCATGTGTGTTCTTTTCCACAATCCACATATGTATCCACCAATGTCATTGCATGTGTGTTATTTTCACAAACCACATATGGATCAAACAATGTCAATGCATGTGTGTTCTTTCCACAAACCACATATGGATCAACCAATGTCATTTCATGTGTGTTCTTTCTAGAAACAACACATGGAACCACTCGAGTCATTGCATGTGTGTTCTTTTCACAACCACATATGGACCCACTTGAATCATTGCATGTGTGTTCTTGCTACAAACCACACATGGATAAACCAATGGCATTGCATGTGTGTTATTGTCACAAACCACATATGGATCAACCAATGTCATTGCATGTGTGTTACTGCCATTAACCACATATGGATCCACCAGTGTTCATTGCATGTGTGTTGTTTTCCACAAACCACATATGTATCCACTAGAGTCATTGCATGTGTGTTCTTTTCACAAACCACACATGGATGAACCAATGTCATTGCATGTGTGTTCTTTCCACAAACCACATATGTATCCACTAGAGTCATTGCATGTGTGTTCTTTTCACAAACCACACATGGATCAACCAATGTCATTCCATGTGTGTTCTTTACACAAACCACATATGGATCCACCAATGTCATTGCATGTGTGTTCTTTTCAACAAACCACACATGGATCAACAAATGTCATTGCATGTGTGTTCTGTTCACAAACAACATATGGATACACTAGAGTCATTGCATGTGTGTTCTTTCCACAAACCACATATGGATCCACCAATGTCATTGCATGTCTGTTCTTTCCACAAACCACACATGGATCAACCAATATCATTGCATGTGTTTTCTTTCCACAAACCACATATGGATCCACCAATGTAATTGCATGTGTGTTCTTTTCCACAAACCACATATGTATCCACTAGAGTCATTGCATGTGTGTTCCTGTCATGAACCACATATGGATCGACCAGTGTTCATTGCATGTGTGTTCTTTCCACAACCCACATATGGATCCACTAGAGTCATTGCATGTGTGTTCTTTTCACAAACCACATATGGATCCACCAATGTCATTGCATGTGTGTTCTTTCCATGAACCACATATGGATCCATCAATGTCATTGCATGTGTGTTCTTTCCACTAACCACACATGGATCCACTAGAGTCATTGCATGTGTGTTCTTTTAACAAACCACGTATGGGTCAACCAGTGTCATTGCATGTGTGTTCCTGTCATGAACCACATCTAGATCCACCAGTGTTCATTGTGTTGGAAATATGCCCTAGAGTCAAATAATAGTAAAGACTATTATCATATTTCATATACTTTATGATTAAGTTGTATATCATGCTATAACTGTATTGAGTGGAAACATCAATACACGTGTGATATACAAACAACCAGGGGTACCCAGTGAAACTCTAGTCACTGGTTCATTGGTCAACAGATGATCAAGTTTCCTGATCATGTGGCATTTATGCCAGTTGGAAATGAGGTCATCTCATTCTGAGAATGAGATGATGAACCAATACACAACCTAAACATCGTGACCCGATCATGTCATGACGTTCAAGTTACGATGATTAGAAATGGATCCTTGTAGACTATTCCTTAGACCGTGAGGCCATATTAATCACTGTCTCCCGAGGGTGCTTAGATAGCATCAAACGCCACTTGGTAATACAGTGGTTATAAAGGTGTGTTCAGGTACTCGGAGGAAACCGTAGAGGCAATATGTGTCAAGAGCGGGATTTGTCCGTCCATGTGACGGGAAGATACCTAGGGGCCCACTCGGAGAAGTAATATCCAATAGCTGTGCAGCATGTGATTTGATCACTGGGGTATCACTTGTCGGAACGAGTCAAGTAGCATTGTTCGGTAATGAGATTCAACACAACATGGTGAAGTCATTGATCAGATCTCGGGTAATGCAAGTATCGAGTGACAAAGGGAATAAGACACGACTGTCCCGGTTCAAACGACGAAAGATCTTCGTGGAACACACAAGGGTCACATGGCCATCCAGGACCCTCTGTGGATCATTGGTGCGGGAGTGTCCCGACCATGTATGGACTGTTCCCGAACTGTGGGGTATCACGCTTAAGGGCTTGATGATGCTTAGAGAGTGTTTATATGATCGGTAGAATCGCCGAAGAATAGTAGAGAGAAAACCGAAAGGGTTTCGGTAAGTCCGGAGGTTGTCCGGAGTGGAGGTGGAAGGTGTTCCATAGCCACAGAGGTTGAATAATATGTGAATGCATGTTAAATGTTGATTTAATCATTTATTCATAATTATTTAATAAAGAGAAAATCAATTTAAATGGTCAAAGGCTTAATGGGCCAAATCCCGGAGGGGAAAAGGCCCAAGAGTGGATCCCACCCCTAGGAAGGGCCTAGGGGTGGCCAGCGACCCTAGTGGGCCTTCCCCCACGTGGGGCCCATGGTGGGGGCTGGCCGGCGCGCTACCCCTCTCCCATGTTTAGTCCAACCTCGGGACTTTGAGGGAGGGTGTACCCACTCTCCCCTATATATAGTGGGGGTATTTGGCCAGATAAATACACACAAAATCAATAAAGGTCTTCTCACTTTTGGGAGGACCTCTAATTGATATTTTCTCTCTCCCCCTCTCTCTCGTAACCGTGGTCCCAAGGCTGGACTGCACGAGCGAGAGACATCTTCACTGCAGAGCGCCGTCGTGCTGCGGGATTCAGATCTGGGAGCTCTACTTCCGCAACTGCTGCTGGATCGGGGAAGCGGGAGTCATCGTCAGGCACCGGACGTGTGTAATCTCCGCGAGGTGTCGCACTTGAGGCACTCAAGTCGTTGGAGCCAAGGAGCGCAAGGACTTCATCACGACCTTGAGTTCGGCTTCGGCTCGTCTACATCAACCACGTTCACCTAAGCGCTGACAACGCTTTTCGGTCTTCAAGGGTAAGTTCACGATAAGCCCCTCCCATTACTGTATTACTAATAGATAGGTCCTGGTAGCTTCATGGGTTCAGGGGCATAGGGTAAAATTTATTGTTTTCATACGCGGAACCCCAACAGTGGTATCAGAGCTAGATCTATGCGTAGTAATGCTAGTACGGGTAGAACACATGAGATGTAGCGTGTGGGCGCTGATCTTTTAGTTGTTACCCTCCCACGTGTACTTGTGTATACCGCAGTAATGCTTGATGAAGCGGCCCCCAACCGACTTTACGCGTTCATTCGCGAGACTGGTCCATGCTTGACATATGGCTTGTAGCGTATAAAGTGGCTTAGGGGGGTGTTTGTATCTCTTGCATTAGTTGGTATGCCTTTTACAATGGAGGGCCCCGAAAGGGGTGTAGTAGAGACAACTATTGGATCAGCGTTGTGCTGAAAGTTCGTAGGTAAGAACGGTTCTTATGCGAAAGCCCATTCAGCCACATAAAACATGCAAAGATAAAGTGTAGGCGTCTACCTTTGTTTTGCGGGAGGGCATTGCTTTGTGATATGGTTGTGGCAAAGGTAAAGTGATTACCTTTTGTTACATAGTATTAGATACTCACGGAGGTGACGAACTACCACGCTGGAATGACACCGGTACCATGGTGTCTATGGCGCTAGAACCCTGGCGCCGGAACCCGGTGACGACGGATGGAGATCATGACATGAAGGACCATATCACATTGCATTTACATTCAATGTTATTGTTTGTATATCTTATTGTGTGCTAGTATTAGATACTCGACGGTAGCCTAATAAGATGATCCCTGTAAAAATTACCAATGATTGTGTTCCCCCTTAGTGTGCACCACCAAGAAAGTTCTTCGGTATGAGGCAGGCCGTGATGATCGGGTGTTAGACATATCTACGTTCGCATACAGTGGGTGTAAGCCATGTTGCACCACGAATACACTAATGTTGAGTTGGCGAGCCTAGCATGTACATACATGGCCTCAGAACACGAATGGCTGAAAGATCGAGCACGAGTCGCATGAATGATGTGACCGACATTTATCGTCCACCCTTGAACCCACATTGATGGCCGTGATGATCGGGGGAGATGTGGCTGATAGGGGTCGTGGTATCACTAGGAACCCTTCTGGAGATAGGTGTTTCTGAGTGGAGTTATTATTAACTCATTTAATTAGAAACTTAGTCTAAATTCCTTTTACAATTATAAATGTAGAAAATGGTTCTCCCCGAGATTACCTACCCTATCGACGATTGGTTAAAAGGAGAAAAGCTCAAGTTAGATGGATCGAACTTTTCTGCATGGGTCATGTGCCTGTTTGATCTCCTTGGTGAGCACAATATAGCTGACTACATGACCTGCGAGATGTATTTGGAGCCACCCTATTCTCATGAGACCCAGGAGCAGCAGGATCTATGGTGCCATCTTCGTGTGATGGCCACATTTATATCTGTGACGATGCACCTCAGAATGGAGGATGGGCTATGGCCAATGGTCGGAAGTCTTAAACCCAAAGTGGTCATGACACATCTGAGATCACATTTCGTGGAACAAGTGGGCATGTGGGAGTATGAGCCGATGGGGAACTTCCTCTCCATAAAGATGGAGGAGGGATCCTCACTAGACGAGCACTTATTGATCATCTACAATGCATACATGAGTCTGACATACTACCTGGACAACTGGTTCTCAAGATCTTTTGCGATAGGAGTTGTGCTGCGGTCGCTGCCACCAAGCTTCCAAGCACAACTCAGGATCTGCATTATGAGAGGCGACAAAGAAACACTGGATTTCCTCGAGTTCATGTCATATTTCAGAAATGTGGTGGATGAACCCGACGTCGCTGGAGTCATCGGTGACACAGGTATATATTTGATATATAGTTTTATAAATGTTATATTCTTGCAAACACATTTGCAGTGTTAAGTATATTTGATACTTGTTCTGTTTTGCTGAAAACAGGTCCTTCTGCATGAGAGGTGCTTGCTGGAGAGGAGGTGACATTGCGTGTTGATGGCGAGCATGATGGTGATGGCCGACGACACTCTCCCTCAATATTTATCATTTAGTTTATGTTTTAGGATGGTTAATGTAATCAAGAGATTGTGAACTTCTTTAGTGTGTCTCACACTTCGTGAGACGGCTATTCATATGAGTTTGTAACAAACAGATGTTCTACTTTTATGAATGTTTTTTATTCTTGTTCATATCTTGTTTGATTATGTGTGAATTATCTTTGTTGTTTGAAACTAATTGATAATGCATGAACATTTGTAAGACATTAAAATGCCTTGTTTAAAATACCCAACTTAATGATATGTTCATTAATGAATGAAAAGACCATTGTTTAAATTCAAAATTATAGTGATAATATGTGAAAGTCATTCGATTTCTTATCACATATAAATCATGCCTAAGTTCGGCAAAATAACTTGAACACCATGTATTACTTGAATACAAAGTGTTTAATGAATTTTTGAAAGTAAATACATATTCGATGTATTGTGTTTTAACAAAATGGTAATATCATTACATGATTGTTTAAATGTGTAAATAGGTTTACCAAAGGAAACATGAATATGAAACTATTTGATTTGATCGAAGTGTTTCATCAACAAAGGGTATAAAGATAAAAGAGAATTTAATTACTATGATTTGATCAATAGTAATGAAATTCGACTTTATAGGATTGGCATAAAATAAATTGTGTAATGCAAAGTGTTTTGAAATGTCAAAATACAAAGCATCACAATGTGATATTAAATATCAAAGTGGGTGGATAGTAGGCGCCAAATAAATTGTTGTAGTGTAGATGTAGAGACCATTAGTTAGAAATAGTTAGCACTCAATTAGAAAGTAGTGAACCATTTCAATTCGTGAAAGTTTTGGGGTTATTCGATATAACCAAGACAATAGCGAATAAGTCCTTGTAGAGTATTCATTGGAAACTTTGAAGACGAAATCCATAGCTAAACAAAAAGAGAAGCAAAACTTGTATTGCTTGGATTTTGGTACATTCTTGAGAAAGTTCACTTTTTGTGATATTTCTCAACTATGGGGCATATGGAAAATAGTTAAAACATGATGAGGATTCAAAACCTGCATTAGAGTGTTGAGAAGCGCAACAGACAATGTTCCTGAACGATTCTCTTCACAACAGGAAAGAATCAATGATATTGATCATTGTATTTTCCCCACTAGTGTTTTCACTACATGAAGTAGGATTCAAAGTGAAATCCATATCTAGTATGGAGACATTTGAGAATCATTTGTCATGATTATTGGAATATGACATACCTACGAACTACAAAGGAAATAATGGTAAACTAAAATTATGAGAAATCCTAAAAGCAAAATTCACTTGAGATTAGAAAGCAATTCATTGCTGAATCTCACAAGTAAAAGGGGTTACTTGGAATTTTCCCAAATGACTTCAAAGCCATAATGTAAAAATGGGTGAATGACAAAAAGCACAATTTGTCAAGTATTAGACGAATTCAAATGAATTTGATTAATGTGTGCTTAAATGTCTATTGGATTTAAAACTAGCAAAGGTACTAGTATCTCATAGTAGATCTACAAATTTGATATTTGATCAAAGGTTTTGAAGTTGTTCAAAATAGTGAGTAGATATGCAGTTTGCATAAAATTGAGTGGGAGCTATGACAGTCTTCCTAAAACAATATGTGTTTGACATATTTTTGAGTGGGAGCTTATAAAGTGATTCTTAAGGGTGTTAAGAATAAAAGCACAAGTACTTATAAATAATGATTTATAAGATGTAGAAGTTGATAATAAGTATGTTATGATATTATGAAGTATTCCTTAAGGGATTCTGAAAAGGGTTTCAGAATAGAAGTTAATTAAGGAACGGGTCCTTAATAACTCAAGTTAGGAATAGTATTAAGTTTAACATCAATGGTTGAAAGAAAGAAAAGGATGATCATCATCCACTATGTTGAGACATAAGTTCTATCTTAGTAAACCATGATGATAACTTAGCATAATATGTGATCTAAATAAGGAACATTTAAAAGTGATTAAGTTTGAATCACAGAACGTTGAGCTGAGTTTGTCCGTAGTGTCTAGTAGAGAACTACAGACATGTTCTCCAAATCCATAAAGGATGACATATCTTAGAACATAAAGAGTTATGTTATAAGGGAATATTTTGGGAACTCCTATGAATACCGATTAAAGTCAAGTAGGAAGCGAGGTGAACTAAAACATCGAAAGTTGCACAGAGTGCACTAGTGTTTCGATGAATACATTTATAATAATAGATAAGGGTACCATCTAAAGTGTTGTATAATGTTATGGCGGGGCTAGTTCGCTTTTAACGTAGAATGATGTGTCCCAGGGCACAGTGCCCATGAGAAAGCCCTCGAGGTTGATCTAAAGTCACTGTAGGCTCCTAGAATCAGGCCTCATTCTGCTGCCATAACGACGATGCATACACACAGATGCTATCATGTGATGATAAAGTATTAATGTCAATCAAGGTGACACTAGTAAGTTGCAAAGTATTTGGGACAGTAAAGTATAGACCCAAGACTCAACCTCTTCCATGAGTAAGCATGTACAGTGTACCGGATATATGGTGCTAAAGATTAAGAACAAATGTAGCTAGTGTATTTGTACTCGAGTGCAAGTGGGAGACTGTTTGAAATAAACCCTAGATTCAAATAGTAGTAAGGACTATTATCATATTTCATATAGTTTATGATTAAGTTTTATATCATGCTATAACTGTATTGACTGGAAACATCAATACACGTGTGATATACAAACAACTAGGGGTTCCCAATGAAACTCTAGTCACTCGTTCATTGGTCGACAGATGATCAAGTTTCTTGATCATGTGGCATTTATGCCAGTTGGAAATGAGGTCATCTCATTATGAGAATAAGATGATGAACCAATACCCAACCTAAACATTGTGACCCGATCATGTCACGAAGTTCAAGTTACGATGATTAGAAATGGATCCTCGTAGACTATTCCTTAGACCGTGAGGCCATATCAATCACTGTCTCTCGAGAGTGCTTAGATAGCATCAAATGCCACTTGGTAATACAGTGGTTATAAAGGTGTGTTCAGGTACTCAGAGGAAACCGTAGAAGCAATATGTTTCAAGAGCGGGGTTTGTCCGTCCATTCGACGGGAAGATACTCAGGGGCCCACTCGGAGAAGTAATATCCAATAGCTGCGCAGTGTATGATTTGATCACGGGGGTATCACTTGTACGAGTCAAGTAACATTGTTCGGTAACGAGATTGAACACGACATGGTGATGTCATTGATCAGATCTCGGGCAATGCAAGTATCGAGTGACAAAGGGAATAAGACACGACTGTCCTAGTTCAAACAACGAAATATCTTCATGGAACACATAGGGTCACATGGCCATCCAGGTCTCTCTGTCGATCATTGGTGCGGGAGTGTCCCGAACATGTCTAGAGTGTTCCCGAACCGTGGGCTATCACGCTTAAGGGCTTGATGATGCTAAGAGAGTGTTTATAGGATCGGTAGAATCGCCGAAGAATAGTAGAAGGAAAACCGGAAGGGTTTCGGTAAGTCCGGAGGTTGTCTGGAATGGAGGTGGAAGGTGTTCCATAGCCACGGTGGTTGAATAATATGTGAATGAATGTTAAATGTTCATTTACTCATTTATTCATAATTATTTAATAAAGAGAAAATCAATTTAAATGGGCAAAGGTTTAATGGGCCAAATCCCGGAGGGGAAAAGGCCCAAGAGGGGATCCCACCCCTAGAAAGGGCCTAGGGGGTGGCCGGCGGCCCTAGTGGGCCTTCCCCCATGTGGGGCCCATGGTGGGGGCTGGATGGCACGCCACCCCACCCCTCTCCCATGTTTACTCCCACCCCCAGACTTTTAGGGAGGGTGTACCCCCTCTCCCCCTATATATTGTGGGGGTATTTAGCCAGATAAATACACACAAAATCAATAAAGGTCTTCTCACTTTAAGGAGAACCTCTAATTGATATTTTGTCTCTCCACCTCTCTCTCTAGTGACCATGGTCCCAAGTCTAGACTACGCGAGCGAGAGACATCTTCACCGCGGAGCACCGTCATGCTGCGAGATTCGGATCCGGGAGCTCTACTTCCGCAGCTACTACTAGATCGGGGAAGCAGGAGTCATCGTCAGGCACCGGACGTGTGTAACTCCCCGCGAGTTGTTGCACTTGAGGCACTCAAGTCGTTGGAGCCAAGGACCGCAAGGACTTCATTACGACCTTGAGGCTGGCTTCCGCTCGTCTACATCAACCACGTTCTCCTGAGCGTTGACAACGCTTTTCGGTCTTCAAGGGTAAGTTCGCGAAAAGCCCTTCCCGTTACTGTATTACTAATAGATAGGTCCTGGCAGCTTCATGGGTTCAAGGGCGTAGGGTAAAATTTATTGTTTTCATACACGGAACCCCAACACATTGCATGTGTGTTCTTTTCCACAAACAACACATATGTATCCACTAGAGTCATTGCATGTGTGTTCTTTTGACAAACTACACATGGATCAAACAATGTCATTGCATGTGTGTTCTTTCCACAAACCACATATGGAACCACCAATGTCATTGCATGTGTGTTCTTTTCCACAAACCACCCATGGATGAACCAATGTCATTGCATGTGTGTTCTTTCCACAAACCGCATATGGATCAACCAATGTCATTTGATGTGTGTTCTTTTCACAAACCACACATGGATCAACCACTAGAGTCATTGCATGTGTGTTCTTGACAAAAACCACACATGGATCAACCAATGTCATTGCATGTGTGTTCTTTCTACAAACCACATATGGATCCACAAGAGTCATTGCATGTGTGTTCTTTTCACAAACCACACATGGACCCACTAGAGTTTTTGCATGTGTGTTCTTTCCACAAACCACACATGGATCCACCAACGGCATTGCATGTGTGTTATTTTCACAAACCACATATGGATCAACCAATGGCATTGCATGTGTGTTCCTGTCATGAACCACATATGGATCCACCAGTGTCATTGCGTGTGTGTTCTTTCCACTAACAACATATGGATCCACCAGTGTCATTGCATGTGTGTTCTTTTCACAAACCAGACATGGACCCACTAGAGTCATTGCATGTGTGTTGTTTCCACAAACCACACAAGGATCCACCAATGGCATTGCATGTGTGTTATTGTCACAAACCACATATGGATCAACCAATGGCATTGCATGTGTGTTCCTGTCATGAACCACATATGGATCCACCAGTGTCATTGAGTGTGTGTTCTTTCCACTAATCACACATGGATCCACTAGCGTCATTCCATGTGTGTTCTTTTCACAAACCACATATGGACCCACCATAGTCATTGCATGTGTGTTCTTTTCCACAAACCACATATGTATCCACCAATCTCATTGCATGTGCGTTATTGTCACAAACCACATATGGATCAACCAATGTCATTGCATGTGTGTTCTTTCCACAATCCACATATGGATCAACCAATGTCATTGCATGTGTGTTCTTTCTACAAACCACATATGGATCCACTAGAGTATTACATGTGTGTTCTTTTCACAAACCACATATGGACCCAATTGACTCATTGCATGTGTGTTCTTTCCACAAACACACATGGATTAACCAATGGCATTGCATGTGTGTTATTTGCACAAACCACATATGGATCGACCAATGTCATTCCATGTGTGTTCCTTTCACGAACTACATATGGATCAACAAGTGTTCATTGAATGTGTGTTCTTTCCACAAAGCACATATGTATCCACTAGAGTAATTGCATGTGTGTTCTTTTCACAAACCACATGTGGATCCACTAGAGTCATTGCATGTGTGTTCTTTTCACAAACCACATATGGATCCACCAATGTCATTGCATGTGTGTTCTTTCCATGAACCACATATGGATCGACCAATGTCATTGCATGTGTGTTCTTTCCACTAACTATACATGGATCCACTAGGGTCATTGCATGTGTATTCTTTTCACAAACCACGTAGGGATCCACCCGAGTCATTGCATGTGTGCTCTTTTCCACAAACCACATATGGATTAACCAATGGCATTCCATGTGTGTTCTTTTAACAACCCACATATGGATCAATCAGTGTCATTGCATGTGTGTTCCTTTCATGAACCACATATGGATGCACCAATGTCATTGCATGTGTGTTCTTTCTACAAACCACATATGGATCCACTAGAGTCATTGTATGTGTGTTCTTTTCACAAACCACATATGGACCCACTTGATTCATTGCATGTGTATTCTTTCCACAAACCACACATGGATCAACTAATGTCATTGCATGTGTGTTATTGTCACAAACCACATATGGATCAACCAATGTCATTGCATGTGTGTTCCTGTCAAGAACCACATATGAATCCACCAGTGTTCATTGCATGTGTGTTCTTTCTCCAAACCACATATGGATCCACTAGAGTCATTGCATGTGTGTTCTTTGCAGAAACCACATATGGACCCACTTGAGTCATTGCATGTGTGTTATTTTCATAAACCACACATGGATTAACAAATGGCATTGCATGTCTGTTATTGTCACAAACAACATATGGATCAACCAATGTCATTGCATGTGTTTTCCTATCATGAACCACATATGGATACACCAGTGTTAATTGCATGTGTGTTATTTACACAAACCACATATGGATCCACTAGAGTCATTGCATGTGTGTTCTTTTCACAAACCACATATGGATCCACCAATGTCATTGCGTGTGTGTTCTTCCCGATAAACACACATGGATCCACTAGAGTAATTCCATGGGTGTTCTTTTCACAAACCACATATGGACCCACCAGAGTCATTGCATGTGTGTTCTTTTCCACAAACCACATATGTATCCACCAATGTCATTGCATGTGTGTTATTGTCACAAACCACATATGGATCAACCAATGTCAATGCATGTTTGTTCTTTCCACAAACCACATATGGATCAACCAATGTCATTGCATGTGTGTTCTTTCTACAAACAACAGATGGATCCACTAGAGTCATTGCATGTGTGTTGTTTTCACAAACAACATATGGACCCACTTGAGTCATTGCATGTGTGTTCTTTCCACAAACCACATATGCATCAACCAATGTCATTGCATGTGTGTTCCTGTCATGAACCACATATGGATCCACCAGTGTTCATTGCATGTGTGTTCTTTTCCACAAACCACATATGTATCCACTAGAGTCATTGCATGTGTGTTCTTTTCACAAACCACACATGGAGCAACCAATGCCATCGCATTGTGTTCTTTCCGCAAACCACATATGGATCCACCAATGTCATTGCATGTGTGTTCTTTTCAACAAACCACACATGGATCAACCAATGTCATTGCATGTGTGTTCTTTCCACAAACCACATATGGATCAACCAATGTCATTGGATGTGTGTTCTTTTCGCAAACCACACATGGATCAACCACTAGAGTCATTGCCTGTGTGTTCTTTCCACAAACCACAGATGGATCAACCAATGTCATTGGATGTGTGTTCTTTCTACAAACCACATATGGATCCACTAGAGTAATTCCATGTGTGTTCTCTTCAGAAACCACATATGGACCCACCAGAGTCATTGCATGCGTGTTCCTTTCCACGAACCACATATGTATCCACCAATGTCATTGCATGTGTGTTATTGTCACAAACCACATTTGGATCAACCAATGTCAATTCATGTTTGTTCTTTCCACAAAGCACATATGGATCAACCAATGTCATTGCATGTGTGTTCTTTCTACAAACAACACATGGATCCACTAGAGTCATTGCATGTGTGTTCTTTTCACAAACAACATATGGACCCACTTGAGTCATTGCATGTGTGTTCTTTCCACAAACCACACATGGATTAACCAATGGCATTGGATGTGTGTTATTGTCACAAACCACATATGGATCAACCAATGGCATTGCATGTGTGTTTCTGTCATGAACCACATATGGATCCACCAATGTTCATTGCATGTGTGTTCTTTTCCACAAACCACATTTGTTTCTACTAGAGTCATTGCATGTGTGTTCTTTTCACAAACCACACATGGATCAACCAATGTCATTGCATGTGTGTTCTTTCTACAAACCACATATGAACCCACTAGAGTAATTCCATGTGTGTTCTTTTCCACAAACCACACATGGATCCACCAGAGTAATTGCATGTGTGTTCTTTTCACAAACCACATATGGATCAACAAATTTCATTGCATGTATGTTGTTTTCAGAAACCACATATGGATACACCAGAGTCATCGCATGTGTGTTCTTTCCACAAACCACATATGGATCCACCAATGTCATTGCATGTGTGTTCTTTCAATGAACCACATATGGATCCACCAATATCATTGCATGTGTGTTCTTTCCACTAACCACACATGGATCGACTAGAGTCATTGCATGTGTGTTCTTTTAACAACCCACATACGGATCAAAAGTGTCATTGCATGCGTGTTCCTGTCATCTACCCAATATGGATCCACCAGTGTTCATTGCATGTGCGTTCTTTTCCACAAACCACATATGTATCCACTAGATTCATTGCATGTGTCTTCTTTTCACAAACCACACATGGATCAACCAATGCCATTGCATTGTGTTCTTTCCACAAACCACATATGGATCCACCAATGTCATTGCATGTGTGTTATTTTCCACAAACCACACATGGATCAACCAATGTCATTGCATCTGTGTTCTGTCCACAAACCACATATGGATCAACCAATGTCATTGGATGTGTGTTCTTTTCCCAAACCACATATGGATCAACCACTAGAGTCATTGCATGTGTGTTATTTCCATAAACCACACATGGATCAACCAATGTCATTGCATGTGTGTTCTTTCTACAAACCACATATGAATCCACTAGAGTAATTCCATGTGTGTTCTTTTCCACAAACCACATATGGACCCACCAGAGTCACTGCATGTGTGTTCTTTTCCACAAACCACATATGTATCCACCAATGTCATTGCATGTGTGTTATTGTCACAAACCACATATGGATCAACCAATGTTAATGCATGTTTGTTCTTTCCACAAATCACATATGGATCAACCAATGTCATTGCATGTGTGTTCTTTCTACAAATAACACATGGATCCACTAGAGTCATTGGATGTGTGTTCTTTTCACAAACAACATATGGACCCACTTGAGTCATTGCATGTGTGTTCTTTCCACAAACCACACATTGATTAACCAATGGCATTGTATGTGTGTTATTGTCACAAACCACATGTGGATCAACCAATGGCATTGCATGTGTGTTCCTGTCATGAACATCATATGGATCCACCAGTGTCATTGTGTGTGTGTTCTTTCCACTAACAACATATGGATCCACTAGAGTCATTGCATGTGTTTTCTTTTAACAACCCACATATGGATCAACCAGTGTCATTGCATGTGTGTTCCTGTCATGAACCACATATGGATCCACCAATGTTCATTGCATGTGTGTTCTTTTCCACAAACCACATATGTATCCACAAGAGTCATTGCATGTGTGTTCTTTTCACAAACCACACATGGATCAACCAATGCCATTGCATTGTGTTCTTTCCACAAACTACATATGGATCCACCAATGTCATTGCATGTGTGTTATTGTCGACAAACCACACATGGATCAACCAGTGTCATTGCATGTGTGTTCTTTCCACAAACCACATATGGATCAACCAATGTCATTGGATGTGTGTTCTTTTCGCAAACCACACATGGATCAACCACTAGAGTCATTGCATGTGTGTTCTTTCCACAAACCACACAAGGATCAACCAATGTCATTGCATGTGTGTTCTTTCTACAAACCACATATGTATCCACTAGAGTAATTCCATGTGTGTTCTTTTCGACAAACCACTTATGGACCCACCAGAGTCATTGCATGTGTGTTCCTTTCCACAATCCACATATGTATCCACCAATGTCATTGCATGTGTATTATTGTCACAAACCACATATGGATCAACCAATGTTAATGCATGTTTGTTCTTTCCACAAACCATATATGGATCAACCAATGTCATTGCATGTGTGTTCTTTCTACAAACCACATATGGATCCTCTAGAGTCATTGCATGTGTGTTCTTTTCACAAACAACATATGGACCCACTTGAGTCATTACATGTGTGTTCTTTCCACAAACCCCACATGGATTAACCAATGGCATTGCATGTGTGTTATTGTCACAAACCACATATGGATCAACCAATGGCATTGCATGTGTGTTCCTGTCATGAACGACATATGGATCCACCAGTGTCATTGCATGTGTGTTCTTTCCACTAACAACATATGAATCCACTAGTGTCATTGCATGTGTGTTCTTTGCAGAAACCACACATGGATCCACCAATGGCATTGTATTTGTGTTATTGTTACAAACCACATATGGATCAACCAATGGCATTGCATGTGTGTTCCTGTCATGCAACAAACACATATGGATCCACTAGTGTCATTGCGTGTGTGTTCTTTCCCCAAACTAGACATGGATCCACTAGAGTAATTAAATGTGTGTTCTTTTCACAAACCACATATGGACCCACCACAGTCATTGCATGTGTTATTTTCCACAAACCACATATGTATCCACCAATATCATTGCATGTGTGTTATTGTCACAAACCACATATGGATCAACCAGTGATATTGCATGTGTGTTCTTTCCACAAACCACATATGGCCCACTAGAGTTATTGGATGTGTGTTCTTTCCACAAACCACACAGGGATCCACCAATGGCATTGCATTTGTCTTATTGTCACAACCCACATATGGATCAACCAATAGCATTGCATGTGTGTTCCTTTCATGAACCACATATGGATCCACCAGTGTCATTGCGTGTGTGTTCTTTCCCCTAACCACACATGGATCCACTAGAGTAATTCCATGTGTGTTCTTTTCACAAACCAAATATGGACCCACCAGAGTCATTGCATGTGTGTTCTTTTCCACAAACCACATATGTATCCACCAATGTCATTGCATGTGTGTTATTGTCAGAAACCACATATGGATCAACCAATGTCATTGCATGTGTGTTCTT
Organism: Avena eriantha; assembly: GCA_910589775.1. Taxonomy (NCBI): domain Eukaryota; kingdom Viridiplantae; phylum Streptophyta; class Magnoliopsida; order Poales; family Poaceae; genus Avena; species Avena eriantha. The sequence continues at coordinate 314,672,437 of OU342741.1, forward strand.
TCCACAAACCACATATGGATCAACCAATGTCATTGCATGTGTAATCTTTCTACAAACCACATATGGATACACTAGAGTATTGCATGTGTGTTGTTTTCACAAACCACATATGGACCCACTTGAGTCATTGGATGTGTGTTCTAACCACAAACCACACATGGATTAACCAATGTCATTGCATATGTGTTATTGTCACAAACCACATATGGATCAACCAATGTCATTGCACGTGTGTTCCTTTCATGAACCACATATGGATCAACCAGTGTTCATTGCATGTGTGTTCTTTCCACAAACGACATATGTATCCACTAGAGTAATTGCATGTGTGTTCTTTTCACAAACCACATATGGATCAACCAATGTCATTGCATGTGTGTTCTTTCAAGAAACCACATATGGATCCACCAATGTCATTGCATGTGTGTTCTTTTCGACAAACCACATGGATCAACCAATGGCATTGCATGTGTGTTCTTTTCACAAACCACATATGGTTCAACCAATGGAATTGCATGTGTGTTCTTTTCACAAACCACGCATGCATCAACCAATGGTATTGCACGTGTGTTCTTTTCAAAAACCACACATGGATGAACCAATGGCATTGCATGTGTGTTCTTTTCACAAACCACACATGGATCCACCAGAGTCATTGCATGTGTGTTCTTTCCACAAACCACATATGGATCAGCCAGTGTCATTGCATGTGTGTTCTTTCCACAAACCACATATGGCTCCACAAGTGTTCATTGCATGTATGTTCTTTCCACAAACCACATATGGATCCACTAGAGTGATTGCATGTGTGTTCTTTTCACAAACCACATATGTACCCACTAGAGTCATTTCATGTGTGTTCTTATACTAAAACCAGCACAAGAGTCATTGCATGTGTGTTCTTTTCACAAACCACACATGGATCCACCATAGTCATTCATGTGTGTTCTTTCCACAAACCACACATGGACCCACCCGAGTAATTGCATGTGTGTTCTTTTCACAAACCACACATGGATCCACAAATGTCATTGCATGTGTGTTCTTTGCACAAACCACATATGGATATATCAGAGTCATTGCACGTGTGTTCTTTTCACAAACCACACATGTATTAACCAATGGCATTGCATGTGTGTTCTTTTAACAACCCACATATGGATCAACCAATGTCATTGCATGTGTGTTCCTGTCATGAACCACGTATGGATCCACCAGTGTTCATTGCATGTGTGTTCTCTCCACAAACCACATATGTATTAACCAATGGCATTGCAATGTGCTATTGTCACAAAACACATATGGATCAACCAATGTCATTGCATGTGTGTTCCTATCATGAACCACATATGGATCCACCAGTGTTTATTGCATGTGTGTTCTTTCCACAAACCTAGTATGTATCCACTAGAGTCATTGCATGTGTGTTCTTTCCACAAACCACACATGGATCCACCAATGGCATTGCATGTGTATTATTGTCACAAACCACATATGTATCCACTAGAGTGATTGCATGTGTGTTCCTTTCAAGGACCACATATGGATCCACCAGTGTTCATTCCATGTGTGTTCTTTCCACAAACCACATATGGATCCACTAGAGTCATTGCATGTGTTTTCTTTTCACAAACCACATATGGATCCACCAATGTCATTACATGTGTGTTCTTTCCACAAAGCACACATGGATCCACTAGAGTCATTGCATGTGTGTTCTTTTAACAACCCACATATGGATCAACCAGTGTCATTGCATGTCTATTCCTGTCATGAACCACATATGGATCCACCAGTGTTCATTGCATATGTGTTCTTTTCCACAAACCACATATGTATCCACTAGAGTCATTGCATGTGTTTTCTTTTCACAAACCACACATGGATCAACCAATGTCATTGCATGTGTGTTCTTTCCACAAACCACATATGGATCCACCAATGACATGGTATGTGTGTTATTTTCCACAAACCACATATGGATCAACCAATGTCATTGCATGTGTGTTCTTTCCACAAACCACATATAGATAAACCAATGTCATTGCATGTGTGTTCATTTCACAAACCACACATGGATCAACCACTAGAGTCATTGGATGTGTGTTCTTTCCACAAACCACACATGGATCAACCAGTGTCATTGCATGTGTGTTCTTTCTACAAACCACATATAAATCCACTAGAGCCATTGCATGTGTGTTCATTTCACAAACCACACATGGATCAACCAATGTTAATGCATGTTTGTTCTTTCCACAAACCATATATGGATCAACCAATGTCATTGCATGTGTGTTCTTTCAAGAAACCACATATGGATCCACCAATGTCATTGCATGTGTGTTCTTTTCGACAAACCACATGGATCAACCAATGGCATTGCATGTGTGTTCTTTTCACAAACCACATATGGTTCAACCAATGGAATTGCATGTGTGTTCTTTTCACAAACCACACATGCATCAACCAATGGTATTGCACGTGTGTTCTTTTCAAAAACCACACATGGATGAACCAATGGCATTGCATGTGTGTTCTTTTCACAAACCACACATGGATCCACCAGAGTCGTTGCATGTGTGTTCTTTCCACAAACCACATATGGATCAGCCAGTGTCATTGCATGTGTGTTCTTTCCACAAACCACATATGGCTCCACAAGTGTTCATTGCATGTATGTTCTTTCCACAAACCACATATGGATCCACTAGAGTGATTGCATGTGTGTTCTTTTCACAAACCACATATGTACCCACTAGAGTCATTTCATGTGTGTTCTTATACTAAAACCAGCACAAGAGTCATTGCATGTGTGTTCTTTTCACAAACCACACATGGATCCACCATAGTCATTCATGTGTGTTCTTTCCACAAACCACACATGGACCCACCCGAGTAATTGCATGTGTGTTCTTTTCACAAACCACACATGGATCCACAAATGTCATTGCATGTGTGTTCTTTGCACAAACCACATATGGATATATCAGAGTCATTGCACGTGTGTTCTTTTCACAAACCACACATGTATTAACCAATGGCATTGCATGTGTGTTCTTTTAACAACCCACATATGGATCAACCAATGTCATTGCATGTGTGTTCCTGTCAAGAACCACGTATGGATCCACCAGTGTTCATTGCATGTGTGTTCTCTCCACAAACCACATATGTATTAACCAATGGCATTGCAATGTGCTATTGTCACAAAACACATATGGATCAACCAATGTCATTGCATGTGTGTTCCTATCATGAACCACATATGGATCCACCAGTGTTTATTGCATGTGTGTTCTTTCCACAAACCTAGTATGTATCCACTAGAGTCATTGCATGTGTGTTCTTTCCACAAACCACACATGGATCCACCAATGGCATTGCATGTGTATTATTGTCACAAACCACATATGTATCCACTAGAGTGATTGCATGTGTGTTCCTTTCAAGGACCACATATGGATCCACCAGTGTTCATTCCATGTGTGTTCTTTCCACAAACCACATATGGATCCACTAGAGTCATTGCATGTGTTTTCTTTTCACAAACCACATATGGATCCACCAATGTCATTACATGTGTGTACTTTCCACAAAGCACACATGGATCCACTAGAGTCATTGCATGTGTGTTCTTTTAACAACCCACATATGGATCAACCAGTGTCATTGCATGTCTATTCCTGTCATGAACCACATATGGATCCACCAGTGTTCATTGCATATGTGTTCTTTTCCACAAACCACATATGTATCCACTAGAGTCATTGCATGTGTTTTCTTTTCACAAACCACACATGGATCAACCAATGTCATTGCATGTGTGTTCTTTCCACAAACCACATATGGATCCACCAATGACATGGTATGTGTGTTATTTTCCACAAACCACATATGGATCAACCAATGTCATTGCATGTGTGTTCTTTCCACAAACCACATATAGATAAACCAATGTCATTGCATGTGTGTTCATTTCACAAACCACACATGGATCAACCACTAGAGTCATTGGATGTGTGTTCTTTCCACAAACCACACATGGATCAACCAGTGTCATTGCATGTGTGTTCTTTCTACAAACCACATATAAATCCACTAGAGCCATTGCATGTGTGTTCATTTCACAAACCACACATGGATCAACCAATGTTAATGCATGTTTGTTCTTTCCACAAACCATATATGGATCAACCAATGTCATTGCATGTGTGTTCTTTCTACAAACCACATATGGATCCACTAGAGTCATTGCATGTGTGTTCTTTTCACAAACAACATATGGACCCACTTGAGTCATTGCATGTGTGTTCTTTCCACAAACCCCACATGGATTAACCAATGGCATTCCATGTGTGTTATTGTCACAAACCATATATGGATCAACGAATGTCATTGCATGTGTGTTCCTGTCATGAACCACATATGGATCCACAAGTGTTCATTGCATGTGTGTTCTTTCCACAAACCATATATGGATCCACTAGAGTCATTCATGTGTGTTATTTTCACAAACCACATATGGATCCACCAATGTCATTGCATGTGTGTTATTGTCACAAACCACATATGGATCAACCAATGTCATTGCATCTGTGTTCCTATCATGAACCACATATGGATCCACCAGTGTTCATTGCATGTGTGTTCTTTCTGCAAACTACATATTGATCCACTAGAGTCATTGCATGTGTGTTCTTTTCACAAACCACATATGGACCCACTTGAGTCATTGCATGTGTGTTGTTTCCACAAATCACACATGGATTAACCAATGGAATTGCATGTGTGTTATTGTAACAAACCACATATGGATCAACCAATGTCATTGCATGTGTGTTCCTGTCATGAACCACATATGGATCCACCAGTGTTCATTGCATGTGTGTTCTTTCCACAAACCACATATGTATCCACTAGAGTCATTACATGTGTGTTCTTTTCACAAACCACACATGGATCCACTAGAGTCATTGCATGTGTGTTCTTTTCACAAACCACATATGGACCCACCAGAGTCATTGCATGTGTGTTCTTTTCCACAAACCACATATGCATCCACTAGAGTAATTGTATGTGTGTTTTTGTCACAAACCACATATGGATCAACCAATGTCATTGCATGTGTGTTCTTTCCACAAACCACACATGGATCAACCAGAGTCATTGCATGTGTGTTCTTTTCACAAACCACACATGGATCAACCAATGGCATTGCATGTGTGTTCTTTCCACAAACCACACATGGATCAACCAATGTCATTGCATGTGTGTTCTTTCTCCCAACCACATAAGATCGCGTCTTCTAGAAGCCCCCCTAAAGTAGTTGTCCGATCCGATTGTCGCAGACCATTTGATTAGGGCATGTGGACGAATAAGATGGTTCTTCATAAGAGCGATCCACGAGTAGGCTGTTCTGCGACATGATTGGCCGCGCTGACATTTTTCACTTATATTACTATTATTTCCACTACCTTATATCCTACTACTAATATCATAGAGCTCGAGAGTGAGCACGTCTACTCCGCAGCCCCCTCTCCCCTCATCCACCACATGTCACCGTGCCCGGACGACGCCACCGGCTTTTGTGCGCCGTTCCCGGACGACATCCGGCAATTCTCGGGTTGCTAATTGCATGCTAAGAAATCATTTTACAAGCTTTTGAACTTATCCTACATATTCATGCTATTCGCCAATCTAACTGCTGATCTCTTTTCCGATTTCTCGACGAACTTCATATGTGGCAGATGATGCAGCCCAAGAATCTGTAGATCATTGCGTGCAACTTCGTAGCGACGTTCCCGCTAGTGTGCTCCCACCCAGGATGCTTTCTCCGTTACTCCTACCACGACCTCCCGCTCCATGGGCTCGCGTGCCCGCACGGCGCGTGCTCCTACACGGAGCCGGGCTACAACTACATCGGCCCGCCGACAGAGCTCGTCATCCACCTTGCAGAGGAGCACTTGATCGAAGTGATTAGGATATCGTATAGGCAAGCCCAACTTCTCCAAGAGCAGGTGCCGTTCACTGACTCGGCATGCCACCGGCTAATTTTCTAGGGGGGACGACTCTATTTTCGTCCTGACCATCACCGCCGGTGTTCCGGGAACCAGAGCCGGGCCCACCTTCATGTGTGCGATATGCGTCAGGTCGATCTCATGCGCCTGGCCCGTATACATGGTGCCCATGTGTGCGAACGCCCAACCACCGTCGTCCGATAGCATTCTTGTGCTAGCCGAGGCGTCGAGCTGCCCGATGCTACGGGAGGTGGAGTATGCGGACCTAAGGTCGATCCTATGTGTGCCATCGCAGTACCTTGTCGGTGCTGGACGAACATGCAGATGCATTTCTACATTTGTATCAAGAAGACTGATAGGGAAATGTAGTACTTATGTTGTCATTACTGTTAAACTTAAGCGATGCTTCTCAGGTGCGTAGAGCATACATGTTGTGTGAATGTACCCCATTTGTATTTTTTTAGTACTCCTTAATAATTCGACGAGTTATTGGTCCAATCGGCTTGCTGTTGTCACGTTGCAAAGTCCGCTTGCTCTGGACAGATTGGCAATACCGTGTGCTCCCGCCCCCGCATGTCAGTGTCACGTGTTCCGAGGGCCCACCTGCTAGTGTCATGCCCCCTTCTCTTCCTTCCCCTCGAAGCCACTGTCCCAACTTCTCTTCCATCATGCCACTCCCGTCTAATGGTTGTAATCTGATATTCGTTGGATTGTTTACATGTAATCTATTTTCATAATGCAACATGCAAATGGCACAGACACAATTTCTAAAGTGGAAGCACTCATACGCTGCTATTGCACATATTTCTCAATATAGCTCGACAAACCCATTACAATAATTGTACTCGCACTAAACACAACCGAAATTGTAACCATCCTAAACAACATCTAAACCCACATCACAACATTGTCATCGGAGTCCACCTCGATTGGTGACACCGCCGTGCCCTTCCCAGCGACATCCACTCCAGCCCGTGGCTTTCCCTTTGCCAAGGAGGCAGGCGTTCTGCACAACTTCGTCCCCGTCGTCCTCCACATCGGAATCGACAATGACGAAGGTGACGGGGTTGGCATGGACCGAGCGCCGTCGCGCCCGGCGGCTCCTGCTCGAGCTCGACACCGCATCAGTCCTTCTACAGGTAGGAGGGGCCGAGCTCGGATACGTAGCGTCATCGCTCCTCTCAAGAAACCATGGCCATTTGGTACTACAACGGTAGGATCTTGGGGTGGATCCGCCGCGGCGAGCCCTACGAGAAGCGGCGGAGCGGATGGATCTGCCGGCACGAGCCATGACAAGTTCCTAGGAGGGAGTAAGATTGTGGGCCAGGCGTGTCTGGTTCCTAAGAAAGGCCTCCCAGTGATATGTACGCGGACAAGGTGCCAAAAAATTTCATCCAATGCACGCAAGAGGGCCTTTGAACCACGAAGGTGCGAGGTTTGGTTGACAAGTCCACATGCTAGGTCCCCCACCTGTCAGCCAAATGTGGTTGGTAGGATTCTGCCCGAGTTATTAAGTGGGGATAAATCATCCTTCACCACTACCCTGACATCCAAAGGATCCTCTTTCCTCTGCCCTCACTCCCCTCGCTCCCCTCGCTCATGGCTCGCAGCTCATGCCGTTCGTCTCGGCGAAATCAGGGTCGGCTCAACGCCGTCAGGCGGGTGCCCCCATCAGGTATCGGAGGGCGGCCTACAATTACTACCTCGATATGCTGTGTTTGTGTGGTGAGAAGATGCCGAGACGGATTTCATGGACCAACGAAAATACTGCAGGAAAATTCAGCAACTGCAGCATCAGAGCAGTAAGTTCGTACTGTAGGTACAATGGTAACCCGGATCCGGAAAGCGTAATGTAATTCTTTTTTTGTTTCCTTCGATCTACTTCCCAGGAAGGGAGGGGGACTGGCTGTGACAAGTTTGTGTGGATCGAAAAGCCACTGACAGGTTTTCACAAAGAGCTTGTTCAGGATCTGCGTGATGCTGTGTGGGACAAGAAAGAGGAGATTCATGCGATGGAGCGAGAGATCCGGGAGCTTCGCCAGGTGTAGGGGAGGCAGGTGGAGGGAGGTGGTGAGATAGACGGGCTCAAGATTAGGCCAGATAGTGGAAACAATTTCCTCATTATCTGTTGCATTTGCAGTTTATGTTGCCATGTCGTTGTCCAGCAGCTGAAATAAGTTGCTGCTTCGTGGAGTGTAGCAGCCAGCTTAGAAATTGTTTTTCAGCCTAGAAACTTATCATAAGTGTAATGCCAATAGCAGAGCACCTATAAATAATTCATGTCTGTGCCACTAACACCCATCGATTTTGGAGACCCCTTAACCGCTCAGCTATCGCGATTGTTTAGATAGTAGTGGCACAATCACAATTTTAGATTCAACTAGTGGCCTGTGCCGTATCTAATCCTAAAGTCGTGATACATTTTACTCCGAGTACGGGAGGCAGATTGTTTCGCCCGACAAGTTCCACGCACACAGCTCCAGAGTTTAACTGAACTACATATATAGGTTCAAGTTCAATACATCATTAGGCTTCTACACTGCTAGCCTTCTTTCTCTGCTTGGGTGCCAACTTTCTTCCTCTTGCCTTCACATCAATTGGCTTCTTCATCTCCTGCCTTCTTCCTCTTCCTGGGTGCCAATTTTCTTACCTTCACGTACCGTGCATCTCTGGGTCGAGGGAAGTAAGGCCAATCAGCACCAGAATCTTGTCCAGCATCATCACACCACTCGTTTTGGTTTTCTTCCCGCAGCAAAATCACTAAGTCGGCTGTCTTGTTTCTTACCTTGCGCTTCCTGTAAAAAAATAGTACATGGATCACTACCTTATATCTACAGACTATAAACAATTTTTTGTGTGAATGTACCATCTCATACCTAGGTTTGGGAGCATTAAGGAGACATCCCACTGCTCTATGGCCTATAAGATGGCAGGTCTTACATCTGTTTTTGCCCTTCTTGGTAGCACAGAAAGAGGAACCCTTCTTCTCGAGAAAACTCTTAAACCTATTCACCTTAGGTATTCCGCTGCTCCTTTTTGTAACTGGCTAGAAAAGCTCGAAAGATAGTTGGACTTGAGGCCACTGAGATGGGTCTGTACATGGCTCAACGGATCCAGCGTACGCATCTTTGAACTTTTCCATAGAGTAGTTGTCTGAAAAATACTAATCCAAATGTGGTAGAGTTCTTTTCTTCACCAAGAAGGCCAAGGCGTGGTCGTAATGTTTCCCTGTATGCTGCCACTCTAAGCAGGTGCATTCTCGCAGCTGGATGTTCACAACATCCCTTTTGCCACTCTTGGACATATCGACCACCTCACAGCTGCTGCTGGTTGACGGGAGAACCTTAAGATGAGCAGGTCATCGGCTTCTCTTGTTCAGTTGCTGTACAACTGGCGGTAGCTTATGTCCTCTAAGTCTCCTACCGATCTCTCTCCTTATATTTAACAGCTTCATGATCATACCAGGTATGCTGTCCATCAAGATATGAACAGGACGCACTTTTATGTCCTTCACCCAGTTATTCAGGCATTCTGCAAGGTTGTTGTTTATGTAATCAACTTTGATGTCAGGGTTGAATTGACTCCTCTTCCATAGCTGCGAATGATGGATGTCTAAGTACTCTGGAAGTTCAGGGGCTTCCGCAAAAATCTTGCTCATGAAATATTCGCTGCTACTAGGTTTGTAAACTCTAGCAGCAGGAAACATGTAACAAAATACGCTGCCTGCGTAGTGTGAGTACAATTTGAGAATCATATGGGAATGGCATTCTCTACCTTCAGCTCGTGGGAACACCTCCTTCACTGCATTCGTCAGCCCTTTGCATGCATCCGTGGATATAGCCAATGGATCCATGTGGCCTATTGATCTCCTGAGCTGCCTCATAAACCATACCCAGTTTTCCTCATTTCTGTTTCAAATAGCCCGAATACCACTGGGAACATCCAGTTGTGACCATCAAGTGATGTGGCACATGGCAAATAGCCTTTCCATTTGCCAGTTAGGACTGTGTTGTCTACACTCAGATACGACCTACATCCGTCCTTGAATCCCTGGATGCAAGGTTTAAGCGCCATGGAAAATCTTTTGAAATATATTTTACCACGTACTGATTCGGTGTCAATCTCCACAACACTCCCCGGACACCTAGCTTGTACCTCCGCCTTGAAGTTGTACAACATCCTGAAGCTATTGGTCCAATCCCCGTGCAAGACCCCTAGAGCTTTCTCTTTACCTTTCCAAACCGTGTAATACAGTAGGACAATGTTGAATTTAGAACCCAGACTAGTCTGAATATTCTTCGCGGTCTCCTTAGGGCTATCCTTTAGTATGGACATAGATTGCATAGCCACCCACTCCGTATCAGCCATTGAGGATTTCAGTTTGCTGCCTGTCGGACACATGTGTGGAGGGCCATTTTGTTCACCTGCAACACAGATTCATTTAAAAGATAAGCGGAGTCGACTAGTTGCCAGAAAGATATCGCACATCAATTGTAGTTAAAGAGTGAAAAGAGAGAAAGTTCTAATGGTTTGCTGCATTCATTGCTCCAGTACCCTAATTGCCTTCGATGCAAGTAAGGCTCTTGCTGTGATCCTCCATGGACAATGTACCTCGGCTCGTCCATTCATCCACGTTAACTTGCAAACGACCTCATACCTCTAGGCAGTGTTCTTAAGTCGATAAACGTCGAACTCCCCCTTGATACAAAAATGCCGGAATGACATCCTGAACTCATGCATGCTCCTGAACTCGGTGCCGACCAAAATTATAGGATACTCGTGGTCATGTTTCATTTCTTCTACTTCAACACCCAAATCATCGACTGGAATACCAACCTCATTGTTAAGTTCCTCGTCTATTTCATCATTACCGGATTCTTGATCCTCTACAATGCCTTCTTCTTCATCTGATTCAGAATCCTTGCCATCGTCTCTAATGCCTAGTATTGCACACATCATATGGACTCCCATGGGTGGGGCTGCACCATCGTCTCCACCCGGATGGACCGGAACATTGCCCCAATCCACCTCACCGGCAACTCTATTTTCTCCAAGACACTCGGTTGGTTCTGCTGCAACCACATGGGGTGGTCTTACATTTGCACGCATCCCAGGTACTTCAGTGGACAAACAATAGTCAGAATCAATTTCATCTTGACTATATAGAACCCTCTTGCTCTTCGTGTGTACATCCTCCTTCCTGATGGTATTAGTAGGGCTTGACATCTGCGTTCCATTCCCCATCAAACTAGGCTTTTTGCTACCGCTCTTGGGTGTGATCTCCTTACTACCTCCCCTCACGGGTGTTGGCTCCAGGGTGCTGGCATAATTGCCTGACCTCTGCGGCCTATTCTTCTTCGAATTAGCCCTTTTGTTGCTACTATTGGGCATGTTCTCCTTCGTGCTGGCATTATTGCCTGACCTTAGCGGCGTGTTCCACTCCAAATTAGCCCTTTTGCTGCTACTATTGGGCGTGTTATCCTTCGTGCTAGCATTATTGCCTAACCTCAGCAGCGTGTTCCACTCCAAATTAGTATTTTTTCTACTCCCACTAGGTGTGGTAGCCTTCGTGCTGGCCATCTTCGCCTCTTTGCTACCACTCCTAGGAGTGTTCACCACCGTGCTAGCCCTCTTAGCGTTTTTGTTCCTACCGTTCGGTGTGGCTTTTTGACTGGATCTTAGGGGTGTACTCTGCGGCGTGGTGCCTTTTTTCGTGCGACTCTTGGGCGTCCTCTTCTCTGGCATGGTCTCCTTGGTGACGTTCTTCTTCGGGGTGCCCTTTCTGGGGATGCTCTTCCTACTCCTCTTTATGGCACTCCTCTGTAAGACTCTCCTCTATTTGAAGCTACCCTCAGTCGCACCAACCCCAATGATGCCATGGATCAGGTCACACATGCCTTCTAAAAGTCCATCATCTCTATTGTCGAGTTCCAATTCCTCTCCAACCATTTGCACTATCAAGTGGAAGTACATTTCACCTCTATAATGTTTCCTTGTAAACGGTACGACTAAATCCCTGGTATCTTTCACTTCGATAGCATTTTTGCTCCTATAACCAAAATATAACAAACGTGCTTCCTGGGAGGACCCCCACAACACCTTCACATGTAACGATGCCATCAGGTCAGATAACTGTACCACTTCAGGATCGTATCTGCAAAGGATTACATCAAACTCGTCATAGAATTTTTCTGTGCCATCATCTAATTTTGCAGTATAATCCGTGACACCGATACGAATGATTACTTGGGCATCATCAGGTTCTTCAGAATAGAAACCTCCGAGAGGTTCGAGAGGTGGAGCGGCACCATCAGACCTAGCCCCAATGCCACCATCGCCATCAACAGCGTCATCGTTAGCTGGATCAACCTCGGTGGAAGTACCAGAACCAGGAGCAAGGCGAAGGCCCTTAGCAGCGGGAGCTACAATACATGGTGGACAGGCAGGGCCCCTTCTAATGGCGTCCACAATAGGATCAACTGCTGCCATGCGACATCAATGATCAGGAGCAGTTCCCACAACAACAATGTTTCGAGTGCTAGCAGAGTCCAGACCATGAGCTAGCTCCAGACCAGCAGCTCGCTGAGCCTGAGCATGGGTTCGAGGAGGACACAAAGCATTTGTCTTTGCAACAACAGTGGGGCAGCCTTCGGAAGCCTTAGTTTGCTCAACAACGGCATGGATTGGGTCAATAGAGGCCAGATGAACAACAACACGAGGACGACTAGTACCAGCAAATTCCAGAGCACGGGTTCACACAACTTGAGGACGGTTTCAAGGAGGAGCAGCACACAAGGCAGCGGTCTTGGCAACAAAAGTGGGGCAGCCTCCGGAAGCCTTAGTTTGCTCAACAACGGCATGGATTGGGTCAGCAGCAGCCGGAGCAACAACACCACAGGGACGACCAGTACCAGCAGATTCTAGAGCAGAGTTTTCCACAATGGTAATACAGGGACTCCTACGAGGAGGTTGCCTGACAGACGCATGTCGCGGACAAGGAACCACATTTTTCTCAACAACAGTAGGGGTTCGAGTTAGACCACCCTGTCCAATAATAGCTGGGCGACTCCCAGTAGCAGGAGCTTCCTCATCAAGTATGTTATAAATCAGCATAACCACGCGAAGCCCAGCATGCTGTTTCATCAATCCAATTAGCTGAATGTCACACGCTATAGGAACCTTGAAGCCTCGTTTATCAATGATGCTGAATCGTGCAGTCTTCTTCGGCCTCATTTCAGCAAGTTCACGCACAACAATAACCAAACCATGGATAATGCATAACTGCATAGGCGCTACTTCCATCTTCAGATTGTGAGCTTGATTCCACGTGCTCTTTCCATCTGCTAATTTAATATGCTAGCCGCAGATGGTGACTAGAACCATGGGGTTTAGCGGAGATCCTACTTGATAGAAAATTGGGGACAAAAGATAAGAATTGTTTGTCAGCGGCGTGCTAGCAAACAATTCTATGTTCGATATATCTCTGTAATGCCAATAGCCAGCTAGCAGTTATAGGTAGTGCGAATAGCAACGAGAAGAGTAACTCACCCGCAATTAGCCAGAAATACTTCTTCCTCGGCAAATGGATCTGCCATCCTTCACGCTGCTCATCTCGTCGGCGGTAGAGGCGGGCTAGATCATCATAACGGCTGGCACGACATTCGGCATTAGAGCTTGGTAGCAGCGAGTAGGTGCATTAACTTGGTGCCGGAAGTCAAATGCCCGAAGAGATCATTCTGGTTGGAGAGGGGATTTCGACGCTGCCGGTGCTAGGGTTTGATGACCCACAAGTATAGGGGGTGTATCACAGTATTTTCAATAAGTAAGAGTGTCGAACCCAACGAGGAGCAGAAGCTGTTGGCTAGTGATATGGATCAGGAATTCTCTGCAAATACTTAGCAAACGGATTTTTAGGGGTTTTTGATAAAGCAAGTAAATAAAGTACGAGTAAATAAAAGACAATAGAAATAAATGCAGCACGTGGCCCAATCCTTTATGCAGCAAAGGACAATCCGGTTGTATTACTTAAGATGACCAACCGTTCTCGAGGACATACGAGAGTTCTGTCAAGTGCTTTCACTTCATATAGTTGATTAATCTTCTTTAGCTTGCTAAGTGTTGTGTGGGTGAACCTGTGCTAATGTACCGACCTTCCTAGGACTAATACATACTTTTGATTATACCCCTTGCAAACATCCGTAAGTATAAGAAAGTAATTAAGGTAGAAACCTAACCACCGTTTTAAACTCTAAGACCCTGACGTCCCTTATGCAATGGTTTCCTAACGAGGGTTCAGGTTTCTGTCATTCCGGCAACCCCTACGATTAGTAGCCAAATACACAATGCATTCCCCTAGGCCCATATAGGTGAAGTGTCATGTAGTCGACGTTCACATGATACAACTAGTAGAAGTACACCACAACTTAAATATCAAACTATTGAATCTTTCTCAACACAACTCCACTACTAACAATATGACTTCTCCCATGTCCTCAAGAACAAAACGAACTACTCACAAGACATCATATGGATCATGATCAAAGATGGAATAATGATGTATAACAATCTGAACATAAACAATAATTCAAAGGTTCACTCAGTAGGATCAACTACAAAGAGTAATCAACACCGGGAAAGTTTCCCCTAAGAACTATGCAATATTCAACCCAATTGTTAAAGCAATATGGAGATGGTGATGAGGGTGCTGATGGTGATGATGGTGATGATGATCCCGACGAAGTCTAGCTTGATGGTGGTGTTGATGGCGACGATCTCCATCAACCATGCAAAAACAGATGAAATAACATAAGTATCATCTCTTAATATGAAATATATCAATGAATAACAGTGAATTATGATATAGAATAGTGATGCAAAATGGACGTATCAGGGTTCATGCGAAAGGAGGGAGGGAGTGGATTTGTGAATTTGGTCAACAGACCATGCTCCTTTAGTCTCTCGTTTCGCCTACGTGGTTCCCGCATTGGCGCTCGCGTCATGGAAATATTACTGACATGAGGGTCCAGTCCGCCTACTTCACGGGGCAGTTTCACGGAATGTTTGGATTTGGTAGGGGTGAGATTAGTTTGCATCGAAATAAGCCCATCTCGGTAGTTGGAGGCCCAACATTTCGAAACACGGCAATTTTAGGCAACTTAGGTACCACGGTGCACTCGCTCGGGTACTTTGGTACCACAGACGAACATGCCTGACTATGAGGGTACCTGCATAATAGACAGACAAACATGGCCAACATATATTTTATGCCGGCTGGGCTAAGGCTAGGGAGATGCTCCATGGGCCGGGTCACTCCGTGGTTCAGCCTGCCTTGAGGTGACCTGGTCAGCACCTGCTTTGACCGTGCCATACCTCGCCTAACTCGACCTTTATACCCTGACATTACCCTACCCGAGGGTATCCCCTGAACACATGGATTTCAAAAAATAGAGCATGGATTGGATGAGAAACTTACCAATGTGAAGATTCCCAACTCAAGAACATGAAATCAATGAAGAACCAAAGGTTCTAGGAGGCTAGGGTTTGAGGTGGAGAGAGAAAGAACAAGAAAGAAAGAGGAGGAAGAAGAAGGAGGATGGCTGGGAGCCAGCTGCCATCGGCCTTTACCTGGCGATGCAATCGGTACGTGCGGGCGGTATGAACGCAACCATCCCTTACCGGTGGTCGTCACCGTTGGATCAATGTTAGGGTTCGAGATCAAACCTGGTTGGTCTAGTACGGGCGCATCCTGGCTATACCGTTGTTCGTTACCAGTACTGTGAATCTTGGTTGCCTTCATCGAGGTTTGGTATGGGCGCGTGGTACGGGCGCATCCCGGTCGTACCACCTCTCTTTATCGATACTGAGCCCCTTGTCGAATTTGCCGAAATTTAGTATGGATGCGCGGTACAGGCACACCAGACCCTACCGGCACTCGTTACGCAATCTGAGCCTTATATTTAATTTCTTCTCTTCATTTTTCTCTTGCTTCTCAACATTTCTAAGGTAAATTCTCTAGAAAATTCAAGGCTTGAAATAAATTTATTAGTACATACAAATTAGAAAATAATATAAACTTAAACATAATTAATTGAGAATAGGTTAACACCCATTAAGTATTTTATTCTAAAGTTTTGATCAGCCAAACTCCATATGATTAGCGTTTACCTCAAGCTACTCTTTATCTTTGGTTCTTGCTTCTTGAACATGCTTAGGTGGTGGAACATATTTTCCATTGTATTCCTATTTCTTTGGAAAGTATGGAACAATTTGATCATCATATATATTTAAGACAATCTTACCGCTAAATCAATCTATGTTAGCTCCATCTGTGCTAAGAAAAGGTCTTCCAAGGATGATAGAAAGTTTGTCATCCTCGGGGACATCAAGAATAATAAAATCAGTCGGTATAACATGTTGATCTATACTAAATAGAACATCTTTGATCATACCGACAGGTTGTTTAGTTGTTTTATCCGCCATTTGTAAGGTGATTGAAGTAGGAGAGTATTCTCCAAAGTTCAATTTTAAATAGGGAATAAGGCATAACACTAACACCCGCTCCTAAATTAGAAAGAGCGTTAAATATATTAGTTTTCCCAATTGTATAGGAGTTGGTTGGTACACCTAGGTCCCCAAGCTTAGCATTCAGCTTATCACCAAAGCTTGTCATTACTGCTACAGTCTTAGTTACCTTCATCTTTCTACTAAGAATATCTCGCATAAACTTTTTATAAGTAGGAACTTGAATAGCTTCAGTTAAAGGAAGTTCTAAACGTAAGCTTCCTAGTGCCTCAGCAAAAGATTCATAAATAGCTTTATCCGGTTCATACTGAACTGGATTAGGGTAAGGAATTTTCTTTTTGGTGGGTATTACCTTTTCCTTTACCTTTGCTACTAGTTCAGCATTCTTTTTGTTTTTCCTTGTGGCTGGTTGATGTCTACGCACTTCTATTCTTGTAGGCAGTTGTTGGGCCTCCAAGTGCAGAGGTTTATAAAACAGCAGCAAGTTTTCCCTTAAGTGGATTACCCAAGGTTTATCGAACTCAGGGATGAAGTGGTCAATTCCCTCTCAAGCAACCCTGCAATCAAGATACAAGAAGTCTTTTGTGTCCCCAAGACACCCAATACACTTGTCAGATGTATAGGTTCACTAGTTCGGCGAAGAGATAGTGAAATACAAGTGGTATAGATAATTATAAGTGGATAACCCTAAAGAGTATAGGTGCACTAGTTCGGCACACCTCAAAGTAAGCCTTTCCCATCTAGATAACCCCACACTGTCACCTTGAGCACTAGATGGTTCCAACAAACACCACAATTTCATAAAGACATCCAACTCCAAATATAACTCATAACAAGTATTTGTAATCTCTAGCCTAAGTGCCACCATGGTGTGCACGCTATCACTTTCACACACATGGGGAGAGCGAAGATCTATTAAAGCACTTAAGTAGCAAGGTAGATCTACTTGATTACAAAGCTCATGATCACAATATGATCACGCATAGAGAGAGAGATGAACACATAGCTACCGGTAGAACCCTTAGACTCGAGGAAGAACTACTCCCTCGTCATCATGAGAATCAGCAACGGCGATGGAGATGGTGGTGGAGATCGATGGAGATGGCTCTAGGGGCACTTCCCTGTCCTGGCAGGTGCTAGAATAGAGACTTTTTGTCCCCCGAATCTCCCCTTCGATGGCGGCGGCGTTGCGGAACTTTTTGTGGCTGGAGGCTGGTCGATTTAGGGTTTTTGCATCGGGAGGCATCTTATAGGTGAAGAGGCAAGGTCGGTGGGCAGCCAGGGGGCCCACACCATGCCCTGGCGCGGCCTAGGGTTACCCGCGCCAAGGAGAGGTGTGGCCACCCTATGGCCCCTCTTCATCTCGTCTTTTGGCTCCGTGAGTCTTTCGGTAAAATATCGACTTTGGCTTTTGTCTGGTCCAATTCCGAGAATATTCATTTTCTGAATTTTCTAGAACCAAAAATAGAAGAAAACAGGCAACTGGCACTGTGTCATCTTGTTAATAGGTTAGTCCAAGAAAGTGTATAGAAATACTCCAAAGTGTGGACAAAATATAAGAAAGTAGACATAAACAAGCATGGAACATCAAAAATTATGGATACATTAGCAACGTATCAACATCCCCAAGCTTAACTGCTGCTCGTCCTCGAGTAGGTAAGTGATAAAAGGAAAGAATAATTTTTGAGGTGATATGCACCATCATAAACTTGATCAAAGTATTTGTAAAACATTGATAGTTGGTATCATAGTACTTCAATCATAACATGAAAGACAAAGTTATAGAAATAAGACAAAGCAAGACGTTTGCAAGACGTTTGTTTGTCTCACATAAAGAAAACATAGCATAGTAGCATTCAGCTTGTCCCTCATAGAGTAGCAAACATAAATGCATAGGACACCTTCAAAGTTCATAAGAGTGACTAGATACAAATAGTTTAAAACAAGAAATATCAAAACTATGCATCAATTAACAAGTCTTGTGCCAATGCTCATAGAACTAAGAATGGCCACTATGCTCTCAAAGTAGGTGCATAAAGGTAGACGGTGGAGACTCAACATAAAAGTAAAATAAAGGCCTTCATAGAAGGAAGTAGAGATTCAAGTTTCATAAAGAGCTTCCAAAAATTATGGTACTTGTTAGCTTTCAGCTCTCATTGCCCCTATAATAAGCATCTTTAGGTGATTAAGGTTAAAGTGACACAACTAAGAGGATATGCTTGACAAGATATAGGCTGAAATCTCATGCCCCTTACTTACAAAGACCGAACCTCATGCTACTCAACTTTAGTCACAAGTAAGCTCTTGTCATTGTAAGTACATATGTATCATAAAGAACCACCAACGGGGTACCCCTTGCACATGATAAAGGAGCTATCCCATAATCAAAATGACAAGGCAAGCAGACAATGAGCATCTCAGCGATCTTTTTATTTTCTATTTGCATAGGTTTTTATTGAGGATGCTTCATAGAGTGCTCATTATGGTTATGCTGCACGTTTCCACCATGATTAGGCATGGCTTAGGCTAGCGGCCCAGGCGTTTCTCTAACACACATACAAACTCCCTGATCTTACAAGTTCCACTTTTATTTCACACCACCGGGATCCATCAGCAAAAGAACATGATATCAACGGGGTACAGAGTACAAGTGCAATGTTGAAAGCGTTCCCCATGATACATGGTTCTGCTAATTTTAACTTATAAAGTGCAAGCATATACGCAACAAATATGGACACAATGGGTCAAGTTTATTAATTGCAAGAAAATAAAGTGTGACATCAAGTTCGTGAGAGCTTTAACTCTAATTTTCACATAACAAATTTAATTCAGAAGGTAGATAAAAGCATGAATTTACTTGGAATAGCAAATGCTAATAGGTAGGTATGGTGGACTCTTTGGAATAACTTGGTTTAATGGAGTTGGATGCATGAGTGGGGCTCATACTTGGTTATGGAGGCTAGCAAAAGACTCGGAGCGACCAACTAAGAGAGCAATAATGGCCATAATCATGCAGAGCGACAAAACATCATTGATTAAAGCATAAAGTGATATTACAAGTCGAAAACTAAAGGATCATCAAGGCTATGGTGACTTGGGATAGTCATAACATGGTGTGAGCATGCACCAAGTCAACCCATATAAAACATCAAAGGAGAATACCACAATACTATGCTTTAATATGCTAAAACAACGCATGATCCTTCCAAGGCACATTAAGCAATCTCAATTGTTTATAACAAGTCATGCTACAGCAATAATCGCTAAGCATAAATCCAAAACAATACCAAGCATGAAATGACAAAGCATAGGCCACAGTGAAAAACAAGCTCTCTTTACCACTTAAGCATGAGCTTTTCCTACTCTTTTCTGTTCCAAACCAAACTATTTGAAAACCAATGCATGAAAGAGGGGGTCCACCCAATTTATTCAGCAAACTAAGAAAAACAAACAAACAAAAAAACAAAACGAAAACGAAAAAGAAGATGCTCCAAGAACAACACAACTGTGCATGAAAAAATAAAAATGAAGTGTTTGGAAGAAACCTGTGATTTTTATTGATGAAGAAGGGGATGCCTTGGGCATCCCCAAAATTTTACGCTTGTACTTCTTGGATATTTCTTGGGGTGACACACGTGGCATCCCCAAGCTTCAGCTTTAGTCCATTCTTCATCGCATTACTCATTCTTCCATACACCTAAAATTTTTCCTTCATACAAAACATAACACAATCTTTATTAGCAACATTAGTGCACGCAAGATAATAAGTCTTTGGGTTCAGTTTCAAAACCACTAAAATTTCCAATAAAACACAAGCTGCTGTAGCACTTCCCTCAAAAATCTCAATTCCCCAAAAGAACTCAAAAAGGAACCAACAAGAAGCAAATGCAAATAATGGCAGAAATCTGTCAAAACAGAACAGCAGGTAAAGACGAATTTTTTCGAAGACCTTATGTTGCTCAAATAAAAAAGTGTTGAACTAACGAACGTTACATAACAACCTGGGGCAGAAGCACAAAAATTCACGCCTCAAAACGACGTACAGAGATTTTACACGAATTTTTACGGTGAAGCACAGAAATCTGTTTCGGGACAGCAACTTTCCCAATCATTACTTCCCTCTCATTAGAGGTTACTCTTGGCACAAAAAGCAAATAAAAAGGATAAGGAGCGGTTATTACAGAAGTAATAACTTCCAAGACTCATCTAATATTTTTGGATTATCTCCCAATAAGTAATTTTATTTAACGCCTTTAAGTTAGGCATGATAGTTTGAGAAGATGCTCACATAAGAAATATGAATTGAAGTAAAAAAGAGAGCATCAAGAAGCAAATTCAAAACACATTTAAGTCTAACCCACTTTCTATGCATAGGAATCTTGTAAATAAACAAGTCATGAAAGCACAAAGCAACAAGCATAGGAAAGCAAAACAAGTGCAACTTCAAAATTTTCAACATAAAGAGGGGAAACTTAATATTGTTGAGACACATAAAACCATGTTTCCCTCTCTCATAATAACTTTCAGTAGCATCATGAATAAAATTAACAATATAACTACTGCATAAAACATTCTTATCATGAGCCACATGCATAAAATGATTATTACTCTCCACATAAGCATAGTCATTCTTATTAATTGTGGTGGGAGAAAATTCAACAAAATAGCTATCATTATTATTCTCATCACCATAATCATCAAATATAGGAGGCATATTGTAATCATAATTAATTTTCTCCTCAATAGTACGTGGACTGAAAATATCATATTCATCATTGTAATCATCATATATTGGAGGTTTGGTATTATCATAAGCAATAGAAGAGCTATCTTCCAAAGATGGGGAACTAAAAAGATCATTTTCATAAAAACTAGCTTCCCCAAGATTAGACTTTTCCATAGCATTAGCAATAATACTGTCCAAAGAATTTGTACTAACAACAATGCTATTAACATGCAAATAAAGTTCCATAGGTGTTTTAATTTTCTCTTCAAACACTTCATGTCCTAACTCAAGATAAATACTATAAAGCTCAATAATTTTGTTGTTGTTTTCCATTAAGCCTAACTAGTGAAAACAAGAAACAAAAAGACAAAATTGCAGAATCGAAATGAAATAACTTCAAGCACTCACACCGGAGGATGTGAGTACCTTTTACCTTACCTTCCCAGCAACGGCGCCATAAAAGAGCTTGATGTCTACGCACTTCTATTCTTGTAGACAGTTGTTGGGTCTCCAAGTGCAGAGGTTTGTAGAACAGCAGCAAGTTTTCCCTTAAGTGGATTACCAAGGTTTATCGAACTCAGGGAGGAAGTGGTCAAAGGTATTCCCTCTCAAGAAACCCAGCAATCAAGATACAAGAAGTCTCTTGTGTCCCCAACACACCAAATACACTTGTCAGGTGTATAGGTGCACTAGTTCGGCGAATAGATAGTAAAATACAAGTGGTATGGATAATTATAAGTGGCAATAGTGCTACAAAATAGCTTGATGGCGTGTGGTTGACATGGAAAAAGACTAAAGGAAAACTGAAATAAAGATGGCAACAAGCAAACATGTAACAGATCTAGTTGCAAACGGTGTTTCAATGCTTAGAAACAAGGCCTAGGGATCATACTTTCACTAGTGAACACTCTCATATAAATACCTTCTCTTTATGATACTACTCTTAACTACTCTCCGGTTGGACACTCTAATCCATGGTAGGGCTATAACAACACACCTCAAAGTAAGGCTTTCCCATCTAGATAACCCCACACTGTCACCTTGAGCACTAGATGGTTCCAACAAACACCACAATTTCATAAAGACATCCAACTCCAAATATAACTAATAACAAGTATTTGTAACTCTAGCCTAAGTGCCACCATGGTGTGCATGATGTCACTTTCACACACATGGGGAGAGCAGAGATCTATTAAACCACTTGAGTAGCAAGGTAGATCTACGTGATTACAAAGCTCATGATCGCAATATGATCATGCATAGAGAGAGATGAACACATAGCTACCGGTTGAACCCTTAGCCTCGAGGAAGAACTACTCCCTCATGATCATGGGAATCAGCAACGACGATGGAGATGGTGGTGGAGATCGATGGAGATGGCTCCAGGGGCACTTCCCCGTCCTGGCAGGGTGCCGGAACAGAGACTTTCTGTCCCCTGAATCTCCCCTTCGATGGCGGTGGTGCTGCGGAACTTTTCATGGATGGAGGCTGGTCGATTTAGGGTTTTTGCATTAGGAGGCACCTTATAGGAGAAGAGGCAAGGTCGGTGGGTAGCCAGGGGGCCCACACCATGCCCTAGCGTGGCCTAGGGTTGCCCGCGCGAA
Organism: Avena eriantha; assembly: GCA_910589775.1. Classification (NCBI taxonomy): domain Eukaryota; kingdom Viridiplantae; phylum Streptophyta; class Magnoliopsida; order Poales; family Poaceae; genus Avena; species Avena eriantha. Next base: position 314,695,308 of record OU342741.1, read on the forward strand.
GGGGGGTGTAGCTACCCTGTGGCCCCTCTCCGTCTCGTCTTCTAGCTCCATGAGTCTTCCGGTAAAATATCGACATTGGCTTTTGTCCGGTCCAATTCTAGGAATATTCATTTTCTGACTTTTCTAGAACAAAAAACAGAAGAAAACAGGCAACTGGCACTGTGGCATCTTATTAATAGGTTAGTCCAAGAAAGTGTATAGAAATACTCCAAAGTGTGGACAAAACATAAGAAAGTAGATATAAACAACCATGCAACATCAAAAATTATGGATACATTAGCAACGTATCACTGGTTTTTTCATATCGGCGTGTTCTTCATGCAAGATGATAACGTTCTCTTCTTGCTCCTTTCTAAGATCGGATTCTTCCCTTGAATCGATTCTCTCAGAGTCTGAATCATATAGTGTATGTTTTTCCCCTGCTTCCCCTTCTTTTCTAGTTTTGGAAGCTTCATTCTCCCTTTTCTGGGCCTCATAATCAATGTCATCTTGGGGATCAACTAAATCTTCTTCTTATCGACTCATATCCTGAGTCTCTCTTGCCTTTCTAGCTTGTTCTTCCTGATACCAAGGTGGTCCTTATGGTTCTTGAGTTTCTGTACCACGTCTAGTAACAATGTTAGTAGAAACAGTATTGAAATTCCCTTGGTTCAAAATCAAAGTTTGGGTTTTAACCATGCTTATATATCTATCTAAATGTTTTGTAACTTGACCCAAGTCATCAAAGGCTTCAGTTAGATATCTTATATTCTTTTCTTGTGTCATGTGATGTTTGTATCTTATATTCTTCTTTTTCTCATAGAACTGATTTTGTTGATATCTAAACTTTTGCATTACAAGATTTATGTCATATTCTATTACATAAGTTTGAAGAATTTCAACTATATTTTCTCACACAAGTTCTGCGGCTATACCTTTTTCTTCCATGGACTTTTTGACTTCGGGTATAAGATTTGGTGGTATGTGAATCATACCTTTTCGAGGTTAGACATCCATAACTGGATTGTACTGTTTGTCATTAAAGTATCTTACCTCAAAAATCTTTACACATTCTGGCAGTATTAAGTTGCATATAGCTCCTCCTGCAGATAGATAAATCATTTCTTTTGTCTCATCATTAAGCCCATTGTAAAAATATTGAATAATTAAATTCTCATGAAAACCATGATTTGGGACTTTCATAATCATTGCATAAAATCTATTCCATGCTTGATAAAAGTTTTCTCTAGCTGTTTGAAGAAAGTTTTTTATACTAGGTTTGATTTGCATGATTTTAGTGAATGAACAATATTTCTGCATGAATTCTCAGATCCAATCTTCCCATCTTTTTATAGCGTGATTAGGTAATGATTGTAACCAAGCAAAAGCATTATCTTTCAGAGACCAGCGAAAGAGTTTAAGGGGTACAAACTCTATTGGTAAACTTGCTGGTTTAAGAGTAGTGCAAAGGTCATAAACCCTTGTCAAGTGGTCACTAGGATCTTTGCTCTTCTTTTCCTGCGAAAGAAATTTATTTCATCATATAAATTAGCTCAGGATATATTTTGAATTCTCGGCCTTCAAGTCCAGGACAAAGAATAGGAATTTTCCTTAAGTGCCTAGATGGATTCCCATATTCTCCCAACGGTAGATCCGGTTGGTCCCCTCGGGTGATGGTTAAATCTGCCATCAGTTGAATCAAACTGTTCATGTCTACAATACATGAGTTATTAAATCTTTCCATAAATTCTAGGCATCTCTCGATCGGAACACAATCAATATATGGAGGTAAATAAGTTTTTCCTGGTCGAGTGGTACCTCTATCTTCAACGGAGATCATGAATGGTGTCAACAACTGCTGTTGTCAAGAAACGACACTTGGCGCTTAGCTCCCCAGCAACGGCGCTAGAAAATATCTTGATAGCCTGCAAGTATAAAGGTTCATCAGAGAATGTTTCCGTGGAAGTATTAATTCTAGTTTTTATATTGATCCCAATAAGGAGCCTAGGTAAGTGTTTTTATGTGGTGTTTTTGTCGCACTCAAGGTGTCATAGGTCTTGAGTGAATTGACTGCAAAAGCTGACGGTGGAAGCGGTGAGTAAAAAATAGAGGAAACTTTCTTAGGAAATAAATAAATCGCATAAAAGTAACGATGTGAAAAGTGTGTAAAGGTCCTGGAGATGAGAAGTTAGGCGTGGAGAGAAATAGTTCATCATGATAGTGAAAGTTCCAAATGGATAAAGTGGAATAAGTGATGGTGATATTTCTTATTTATAAGTGAGTAGGCAAGAAACCCATATACCGACTAGGAGTCCTCATGGCCAATTCTCCCTAGTCCCAATGATCCATTTGCATGTTACCATGACAATGGTCAGCACATTAATTAAGGTCTTGTGACCGGATCAAGGCTTTAATCATGATGGTTCCTTGTTGTACTCGAGTAGTGCTAGCTCTTCATTGATATCGGCCTTGTCACTTGGGGCTTTCCAAATTACTAGCATACAAGCTCATACCTATGAGTCTTTGGATCATGTTACCTGGGCCCTTAAATTAGATAACAAGCATTAGGCAAACATAGATAATCATTCTCACTATTTAATAAATACTACAACAATCACAAATGGGTGGATTTAAAGGAGGCACAACACATCTCACCAATCCCCTACATCTCTCACGCCTATGGGGATTTACTCAGACATGAGAGAAGACAAATCAAAGGCATAATTGTATTGCAAGTAAGAATCATCTCAAAGTTATTCTAGCAAACCACAATAGCGATCAAAGATCAAATCAAATACAAACCAAAGGTAGATCAAAGTATCAAACCCTAATCTTACAAGTGCCAATCTCTCTCTCTCTAAGTAATGATGTGAATGATGGTGGAGTGTATGGATTGGGAGCTGGATATCATCGAGGAACGAGGTGAAGTTCTTCTCCTCTTCCACATCCGATCTAACCCCCTATAGATGGCTTGCAGCGGCTGTGTTTTCTATTCTGTTGTTCTTCTCGTTGTCCTCCCTTCACAAAAGTTGCTTCTATTGATATAAGGGAGACATCGGCGTGTAGTTCGGGAAGATGGTATGGGCGCATCCTGACCGTATCGCTGGTCATTAAGCATGTTGAACGCCTCCAGTGAAAGGGGCTCCAATTGGGGAATTACTTTTTAGATGAAATTAGCCCATAAATGCTATTAGATCTTTAATAAATGTTCATTACCTGAAAATCATCACAATAAACCAAGGATTCGCTAATTGCGACATTAACATTAGTAGAAAGGGGTAATCTTCAATGAAATCTGGCAATAAACAAGAGGAATATCAATAGTAAAAAGTGATGAAATTTGGAGCTATCATGTTGCGTGCATCGAAGTACTCCTTCATCCCCGCCCAATAGATGCCTCTTGATTGGCCGGTGCCAACCAATGGTTCCATGGCAACCACCAACCATGCTCGGCATAGCAACCTATCTTCCTCAGCGGTGTAGTTGACTGTCCTACCAACCGGCGCTCAATCAAACCTTCACCATGCTCATCCACCACATACTCTTCTTCTTATTATTAATCTTCTTCACCATTTCCTTTATTTCCTTGCTCGATGGCAAAAGATGAGCCAACATCCACATTCATGTGTGCCATGAATGTCTCATCGTTGACACTATAATTTAATTGAATGACCACATATGAGTATGCCAACACTAGAATCCATGGCACATGCATCTACCACATCGAAAAGACGAGTTTTTACATTGTTGTCAATTCATCGAGCAGTTCGCGGGTGCTCATTTGCAGAGTGGGAGCTGGCGGAGGTGGTGGCGGGGGCATCTGCCAGGGAGTTGGAGCTGTTGCAGGAGGTCGAGCTGGGCATTGGCACGAGGCCACCTTCTTGTATGGCTTTTGGGCACCGGTTGTCGCTGAAGGGAATATGCCCGAGAGGGAATAATAAAGTGGTTATTATCTTATTCCTTGTTTATGATAAATGTTTATTTTGCATGCTATAATTATATTAATTGGAAACATCAATACATGTGTGTTTAATCAACAAAATACAAAGTTCCTAGTAATGCCTCTCATATATACTAGCTCGTTGATTAACAAGATGATCAAGGTTTCCTGATCATGGACATTGGATGTTGTTAATAACGAGGTCACAACATTGATGGAATCATGTGGTGAACATTCATCCGAAGTATAGCATTACAATCAAAGTAATTATGTTTATATTTCTATGACATCATACAAAGTAATCTTAGTCCTTATACCATGAGATCATGTTAATTTCTAACACCGGAAGAGTATCTTGATAACATCAAACGTCACACCATAACAGGGTGACTATAAAGGTGGGTTCAGTGCTACGAAGGTGTTATGTTGAGGCTCATGGATCAAGAGTGGGATTTGTCCATCCCAATGACAAATAGATATACTCTGGGCCCTCTCGGTGATATCACATTGAAATAGCTTGAAAGCAAGTGATGTGATCACTAGAATGTTATATCATGGGAACAAGAAAAGAGTGCATGTCGGTAACGAGATCAAACTAGGTATTTGGATACCGATGATCGAATCTCGAACATGTAATATATCACGAGACAATGGGATTTAGTTATGACGTTAAAGGTTCACACGATCACAAGAGTCATCGTTGAATATGTGGGACTTAGTACGGATCTCCAGGTCCCGCTGCAGATTATTGATCAGAAAGGGGTCTCGATCATGTCTACATCATTCGCGAACCGGAGGGTGACACACTTAAGGGATACCGACACCATTTGGAGAAAATATGTTTCAGATAAAGATTTAAGAAAGCGCTGGAATCATTTTGATGGAAACCGGAATTGTTTTGGGTGAAATTGCAGAAAGTGGTTCTGCATGTGATATTGAAATGTTGCAGGGGGTTTTATGTGAATGTTTGTTAATTAATGTAATTGAATAAATTCTGAATAAAATAAATAAAATAGTTTTATTTAATGACAGCTTGCATTACATTTGGTGGAAATTTAATGCATGTGTGAGTGGAATTTTGAGTGGAGGCTTTTTATGGGAGTTGGAGCTCCACCGACATGAATGTGGAAGAGGTGGGGGCACCACCATGGCTGCCATGCCATGGCCCTTGGGTGCCTCCCCTCTTCCCTATAAAAGGACCCCTCTCCTCCTCACAAACCACACCTCCTCGTGAAGGATCTCTCTCCCCCTCTAGTTACTCCCCATGGTCTCGGATTAGCGAGATGCATGTTCCCAGTGGCTTTATCTGGAAAGGAGTTGTTGCTTCCGCTGCTTTGATGGAGCGAGGGACGGAGATTTTTGGGTACCGGACGTGTGTGCGATCACGGATGCACCGCTGCTTTGCGGTGCTAGACTTGCTGGAGCTGGATATGATGGACGTGTTGGAGCCAGACCTGCTGGACTTCATCACGATCTTGAGATCGGCAAGTGTACGACTACATCATCCATGAGTTCCAACTCGTTAACAAAGCTTTGTTGTCTTCGAGGGTAAGTTCTCTATGGATGTATATCCACCCGTTGCTTGTATCTAGTAGATAGATCTTCGTGTATAGTTCCCATCGTAGGAAATTTTTTGTTTTCTATGCTGCGAACCCAACAGTGATATGAGAGCCTGATCTATGCGTAGGTGCTCTGCACGGGTAGTACACATATGTTTATATGTGGGCGATGATGATCATGCTATTGCATCATTCATGTATTTTGGATATTGGTGGTATAGTGGGATGAAGCGGCCCGGACCAACCTTACATGTCATCGCACATGAGACCGGTTCCACGACTGACATGCAACTAGTTTTGCATAAGTGGCTGGCGGGTGTCTGTCTCTCCTACTATAGTCAATATCTGATTTACAACGAGTTGTTAATAACTTGGTTATCCTCGTTGTGGTTCATGTTCGTAGGTAAGACCGGTTCTATCTCCGAAAGGCCTAAGCCACGTAAAACTTGCAATTGATAAATTAGAGGCATCTAGTTTAGATCATTGCTGGGCTAGTGTATTGATATGGTAATGTTGTAAGTAGATGTATGGTAGATACTATTACAACACACTTAACGTGTAAATTCCATAGACCTTGGCCTTACACACAAAGGAATGATAGAGATCATACCACGATGCATATGATGGTGATCAAATGCATGGACCATATCATCTCACTTTACACATTAGATGTTTGCATCTTATATTGCTAGTTTGGCGCTTTTAGTAGCATTGTAAGATGATCCCTCATTTAAATATCAAGATAAAATGTGTTCTTCCTTAAGTATGCACCGTTCTACGGATCGTGTTTGGAGACATCATGTGATGATCAGGTGTACTCGACTCTATGCTTTCATGCAACGGGTGTAAGACAGTTTTACACACGTGAATACTAAGGTTCTTACTTGGCGAGCCTAGCATGTACATACATGGCCTCGGAACACAGACCGAAAGGTTAAGCATGAGTCATATAGTTGATGTGATGACCATATTGATTCTCTCCTTTGAAGCTACACCGACTCACGTGATGATCAGACTTGGTGTAGTGGATTTGGTTCATGTAATCACCAAAAAGGCACGAGGGATGTCCTTTTTGAGTGGGAGTTCATTTCTAATTTGGATTAGTCGAACTCAATTTGTCATAAACTAAATCAAAGTGAATTTGCATAATTTATTGTAGTCATTGGCATCTGTTCACTACCTTATGCTTAGTTTTAATTGAGATAATAGAACTATAGAATTCTGGATATTTACTTTACGAACTGGTATCGTATTGTTTTGAATGTCAATTTAAAGTTTAGAAGTCCTATTGCAAACTTTCAACAAACTCTATTTACTCCATGAAGTTTAATAAGTGGTATTAAATTAAGAGTAAGAATTCCAATGTTAGTATCTAAAGTATCATGTTTGCCTCCATGATTATTGATATTCAAACGTTGTTTTAATATCAAGGTTATCTAGGAGCTGAAAGAATTGTTTCAGGAACCATCATGTGTGGAAGATATTGTGATATCTGAAATAATGTTTTTGGTTGCATTATGATAGAGTATAATTTAGCAAAATACATGTTCTCATATATATGAGAATTTGTGAAGGATGGAGATCCTAGGCATCTGGATCCCCCAAAAAGGTTTTGGGAATTAACATTATACTCGCGATTCTTTCTTATAGGCTATAGTAGCTTGATCATGATAGTAGCTTGAATATGTAAGTAAATTGTTTACTACACTAATAGATTACTAAAGAATGGATTTTTGAAAGAACACCAAACATTTGATGATGGTGATCCACTTCAAAGTGCAAGTCCAAAGGTATTAGTATTTGACTATTTACACTTTTTACTATGTGTCATGTGAATGACACCACTATTGATGTTGATTGATTCTTTTAAAAGAAAAGGAATTGTTGACAGAGAATCTATAAAATATTTGGCAGAAAATAAAAGGTTGGAGATGTCCAACTTAGGTATATAGAAGATATACATGTTATGGCTGTATTCCTTGCTTGTTAAACAATGTGGTTCTGAGGTATTGGATACCGAATTAGTTGGTGTGAATTTTCATATAGAACAACACAATTCATGAACTGCAGCGGCCTAAGCAACTGGCAAGAGAATAAGTGATGATGTTCATCAAAAACAAATAAAGTGTTATTGTGTTTTCGTTGTCGTCAAACCTAGCCTTCAAGATTTGTTTTAATAATTGTTATTTTGTTCCGTTATTACGAGAACAATGGTTGTTCAAATGATTACCGTATTCCATAAAGGATGGATGAACTTTTACATGTCTAGTTGGAGAAATCACACCCATAAACATTATTGCTAAAATGTCGTAAGATAAATGATTGGAAGATCACTTATGAAGTGACATCGCTGTTTGAATTATAATGGAAAGTAAACATGAAGAAACTCCATGTTGATGGATTTTTGGAGTCTTTTGATTTTGATCAATTGACGATTGTGAAACTTTCCTCGAGATAATTGAAACTCCGTCCATGGGCCAAAGAGGAACGGATGACTAACTTATTGGATATTATGCATGTTGATGTATATAGTCCATTATGTGTAGCCATATGCGATGGATCTTTTTGCTTCATATGCTTTCTCCAGAAATTTGAGTGAATATATCTATATATTTACTTAATAAGGAAGAAGTATAAAATATTTGAAAATTGTTCAAAGACTTTCAAGATGAAGTGAAAAATCATTGTAACAAGAAAGTAAAAGAGTTTATGGTTTGATCATAAAGGAAGATATTTGAGTTACAGGTTTAGCAAAACACCTAAGATTTCAGGAATTGTTCCATGAATTTGCATTTCCCGATAAACCACAGGAGTATGGTATGTCCGAGAGATCAAATCAAACCTTGTTTGACATGGTAAGATCAAAGGTGTCATTTATAAAACTGCCATTATGTTTTAAGGATTAAAGCTTTAGAGACTACCACTTTTACATTGAAAAGAGCACCATCGGGATCCATTGAAATGACACCATATGAGTTATGGTTTGGGATAAAACCCAAATTGTGTTTTCATAAATTTTGGTACGCTATGCATAAGAAAAAGTTTACAACCAAAGTCGGATAAGCACGTCTTTGTAGGTTATCCCAAAGAATTTGTTGGGAATTCCTCCATAACACCGAGGACAAAAGAGTTTGTCGCTTGGAACATTAAGTTTCTTGAGAAGGAATTTTTCGTGAAAGGTTAAGTGGGAGGACAATAGAATTTTGATAAGGTTGTTGAACCTTAGCTATATGTGCTAAGGAGCGCAACGCCGGAAAGTGTCCCGGTGGCAGCCACAATTCTCATGGCTCCCGTAATTACAAAGGGTGTGATCTTGGAGATTAGAGTTCTTATTGAACCATGTGGGTCGGTAAGAATCAAATAGTAAGATTTGAAACAGAAGTCGTTATTGTTTTGACAATGATGAACCGACTGCATGCAAAGAAACGATGATGGACCCTGACTCCATAAAATGACTAGAAGTCATAGAATCCGTGATAGTATCCATACACGAGAAATCAAGTTTCTGAACATGGAAGACCCTCCGGAAAAGCGTGAAGCCTATCGGCCGTGTTTGGATCTATAAAGAAATAGACATGGATGTTTAAAATCTATGAAATAGTCGACATGTCGAAAAGAAGTTTACGTCAATGTTCAAGGAGTTGACTATGACAAGATTTGATCTTTCATAGCGATATTTAGTCTTGACAGATTAATGTAGCAACCACTACATATAATTTGGTATATGGTAGTTGAATAAACAAAACAAGGTTCATCTAATAGAATGGTTACCTAGGACCTGTACATGACACGGTCCGAAGGGTTTTTGTTAATTCAAAGGGTGCTAAAAGGGCATGCAAACTTCAATAGTTGAAGTGAGCATAGAGGAGTTGGAATCTTCACCATGATGAAAATGTCAAAGGAGTTTAAATTCATCGAAGATGATGAAGATGCTTGCATTTGCAAGAAATTAAGTAGGAGCCCTAAGACATATTTCTAATACATTATGTAGAGGACATGGTGTTGATTGGAAATGATGTATCTTGTATTGACATAAGTTAAGAATTTCATTAAAATAGGATTTCAATGAAAGACTTGGGCAAAACCAGAATATTCGGCATGAATGTCTATATGGATAGATTGAGGTGCTAATATGGTTATGCCAGACGTACATATATGAGATATTGAAAGGGTTCAATATGGAAACAACAAGAAAGGTTCTTGCTACATGGAAATGATTGTATCAATATTTAAGTGTTTGAACACTTGGTGAGTAAAATCACATGAATATTTTGATCGATTATACCGTGATATGTATATATCTAGATATGTCCTATGCTCTAAATGTTATGAGCACATACCATAATGATTCATAAAATGATCATTAGATGATGGTAAAGATATTCTTATGAGCTTTGGAAGAACTAAGAATATATCATGTATAAGTGACAAGTAATTAAAGCTAGTTCATTGTAAAGTGTTACATTGATACTAGTTTTGTCACAAGATACAAATGAAATTTATCTCAATTTATACTATGGGTGGCACAATTTAATGGAAAGGATGTTCCATGATGGATTTGGATGAGTTCCAAAGTTGAGACATTGTGACGGATACTACAACAAAAAAAGGCTAAGTATATGATTGCTATAGTAGCAGCAAAGGAGGGCATTTGTGTTAACTAGTTTGTTATCAAACTAGGTGTGGTTCAAAGTGGGCTAATACTATGAAGATATATTGTATGACAATAATATCAACATATTTTAACCCGAATGAACTAAAGGTCTCACCAGAGGACCAAATTTATACAATGCCATCTCATTTGAGAATGAGTGATGCGTAGAGACGCAAAGACATGCAAATACACACGGACCTAAAACTGTCAGATCCGGAGATTATTTTAACCACTAGCAATCGCGTATATGCAACACCAAAAATCCATAGGTGTTCAATACGCACAGTTTTTCAAACTAGATTATTGACTCTAGTGCAAGTGGGAGACTGAAGGGAATATGCCCGAGAGGCAATAATAAAGTGGTTATTATCTTATTCCTTGTTTATGATAAATGTTTATTTTGCATGCTATAATTGTATTAATTGGAAACATCAATACATGTGTGTTTAATCAACAAAATACAAAGTTCCTAGTAATGCCTCTCATATAAACTAGCTCGTTGATTAACAAGATGATCAAGGTTTCCTGATCATGGACATTGGATGTTGTTAATAACGAGGTCACAACATTGATGGAATCATGTGGTGAACATTCATCCGAAGTATAGCATTACAATCAAAGTAATTATGTTTATATTGCTATAACATCATACGAAGTAATCTTAGTCCTTATACCATGAGATCATGTTAATTGCTAACACCGGAATAGTATCTTGATAACATCAAACGTCACACCGTAACAGGGTGACTATAAAGGTGGGTTCCGTGCTACGAAGGTGTTATGTTGAGGCCCATGGATCAAGAGTGGGATTTGTCCATCCCAATGACAAATAGATATACTCTGGGCCCTCTCGGTGATATCACATTGAAATAGCTTGCAAGCAAGTGATGTGATCACTAGAATGTTATATCACGGGAACGAGAAAAGAGTGCATGTCGGTAATGAGATCAAACTAGGTATTTGGATACCGATGATCGAATCTTGGAGATGTAATATATCAGGAGACAAAGTGATTTAGTTATGACGTTAAAGGTTGACACGATCACAAGAGTCATCGTTGAATATGTGGGACTTAGTACGGATCTCCAGGTCCCGCTGCTAATTATTGATCGGAGAGGGGTCTCGATCATGTCTGCATCATTCGCGAACTGTAGGGTGACACACTTAAGGGATACCGACACCATTTGGAGAAAATATGTTTCAGATAAAGATTTAAGAAAGCGCTGGAATCATTTCGATGGAAACTGGAATTGTTTTGGGTGAAATTGCAGAAAGTGGTTCTACATGTGATATTGAAATGTTGCATGGGGTTTTATGTGAATGTTTGTTAATTAATTTAATTGAAAAAATTCTGAATAAAATAAATAAAATAGTTTTATTTAATGAGACCTTGCATTAAATTTGGTGGAAATTTAATGCATGTGTGAGTGGAATTTTGAGTGGAGGCTTTTTATGGGAGTGGGAGCTCAACCCACATGAATGTGGAAGAGGTGGGGGCACCACCATGGCTTCCATGCCATGGCCCTTGGGTGCCTCCCCTCTTCCCAATAAAAGGGCCCCCTCTCCTCCTCACCAACCACACCTCCTCGTGAAGGATCTCTCCCCCCTCTAGTTATTCCCCATGGTCTCGGATTAGCGAGATACATGTTCCCGGTGGCTTTATCTGGAAAGGCGTTGCTGCTTCCGCTGCTTTGCTGGAGCGAGGGATGGAGGTTGTTGGGGTACCGGACGTGTGTGCGATCACGGATGCATCGCTGCTTTGCGGTGCTGGACTTGGTGGTGCTGAACTTGCTGGAGCTGGATCTGATAGACGTGCTGGAGCCAGACCTGCTGGACTTCATCACGATCTTGAGATCGACAAGTGTACGACTACATCATCCACGAGTTCCAAATCGTTAACAAAGCTTTGTTGTCTTCGAGGGTATGTTCTCTATGGATGTATATCCACCCGTTGCTTGTATCTAGTAGATACATCTTGGCGTATAGTTCCCATCGTAGGAAATTTTTTGTTTTCTATGCTGCGAAACCAACAGTCGCGGTCGCGGCCTGTCGCTTGCTAGTGTTGCCCCTTCCTTTCGACGTGAGCGGCGGCGGAGGATGGGCTGCGGCGGTCGAGGTCAGGCATGGCGGTACAAAGTTGAGTTGGCGCAAGTTGGAGCTTGCGGCGGCGCCAACATAAGTAAGTTTAGGGTTTGCGGCCGCCAGAACTCCCACGCCACCGTCGTTGGTTCCAAAGATCGAGTACCGCAGTAAGGCAGAGGATGGCTCCATTGCCGTAAAGTCGCTGGCTTGCACGAGGAGGCGAGGTGTGAATCATAGCGCGAGTGTGGGAGAGGGGGGTTTCAGCTCGGCGGTTGGGCGTTTGTGTAACATCCCAGCATTTAGGAACCAACGAAAGGTAGAAATAGAAATTTGTGCATCTGCATGCATTCATCTGTAAAATTGGGGTAAATTTTTCTCCAAACAAAACCTTGGGGAGATCAGAGTTTCTTTCACTACTTTTAGTTAGGGTTTAGGTCTCAGGAGTGTTTGCTATGACTTATGACATGGACCTTAGGAGATATTATGAATTTGGGTGAATAATTTGAGTTCATATTTGAATAATTTAAATAAGTATAGTGAACTAGAATTAATAATGTTTATTTGATTTCCAAAAAGATTTAGTTATTATTATTGTTTGAGTATTAACCAATTATAAAACAAAAAATGAAATTGAGAATAATACAAATGTATAAGTATAATCAGTATTTCTTTATTCTTTCCTTATTCCACAAGTAATAAATCGATATAGATATATACTTGTAGAAGGAAAATTACAGAGACCATTGTAGGGTTCGTAGCATGGAAAACAAAAAATTCTACCGCAAGAATAAACAAAACCAAGATCTAATCTATGGAAAAGCCAAGATCTAATCTATGAGATAAGTGCAACGAGATAGATATGTACTAACCCTTGTAGATCCCCAGCCTTGATCGAGATCAGATCTCGTGGTTGATGTAGACAATCACTTGGCGATCTCAAGATCGAGTAGACGATCCTTCTGGTGCCACGTTCCGACAGCGCTTCCGCACTCGGTCACACGTACGGAGTCAATGTAGATGATCCTCTCCCCGTTCTAGTGGGCAGCAGAGGTAGTAGATCTCCACGGAACCCTAGTAGCACGACGTCGTGGTGGTGGTGGTGGAGGAGAATTCCTGTAGGGTTTCACCTAAGCCGGACTAGGAGGAAGGATGAGCGAGTGGCGGCTAGGATTTTTGGGGTGGAAGGGGCAAGGGGGAGGCACCCCTCTCCTCTTTATATAGAGGGGGTGCGTCCTAGGGTTCCCACCCCTTGGCCCACCTCCTAGGGCCAGCGCACAAGGGAAGGGGGAGGTTTCCTTCCCCCCACAAGTCTTATCCCCTATAATCTAGGGATTTATATTTATCTCTTCATAGAACCTTCTGGAACATTCTGAAACCTTCTAGAAGCTCCAAACAAAACTCCGAAACTTTTCCTGAACCCCAGAAAACGACTTGCATTATATGAATCTTATTCTTTGGACCATTCCGGGTCTCCTCGTGATGTCCTAGATCCAATTCGAGACTCCAAACAACATTCGGTCTCCAACGCATATTCCATATCTACCTAAACAACATCGAACCTTAAATGTGTCACCCAACGGTTTGTGAACTAGGTAGACATGATCGAGACACCTCTCCGATCAATAACCAATAGCGGGACCTGGAGATCCATAATGGCTCCCACATATTCAACGATGACTTCGTGATCGATAGAACCATTTACATACGACACTGAATCCCTTTGTCATGCGATACTCTACTTATCTGAGGTTCGATCATTGGTATCTCCATACCTAGTTCTACCCATTACCGATTAGTACTCTTTACTCGTTCTGTGATATGACATCCCTTGTGACCTAGTCACATGTTCTTCATGCGGGATGATAACGTTCTCTTCTTGCTCATTTCTGAGATCGGATTCTTCCCTTGAATCGATTGTCTCAGAGTCTGAATTATATAGTATATGTTTTCCCCTGCTTCCCCTTCTTTTCTAGTTTTCGAAGCTTCATTCTCCCTGCGCATATGTATCCGTCATATGGATGGAAAAATCCCATTTTTGATCCATGCGCTTCAACACATACTTTTAGAATACCTAATGCCACCTTGATAACCACCCAGTTATGAAGCGGCGTTTGATGTCATCAAAGCACTCATCCGGTGATGGTGATTAACACAATCTCATGGTCGAAGGATTAGGTTACTATGCATTAGAAATCTTGTAGCAAAACGAACTTAATGACTTGATCTTATGCTATGCTTAATATGGGTGTATGTCCATCACATCATTCTCCTAATGATGTGATATTGTTATTAATAACATCCAATGTCCATTATGAGGAAACCATGATCATCTATTAATCAACAAGCTAGTCTTAACAAGAGCTTACTAGGGACTCTTTTATGTTTACAAAACACACAAGTATGAGTGTTTCCTATTAATACAATTATAGCATGGGATGTAAACATGTATCATAAACACAAAGATATAATAATAACCACTTTATTATTGCCTCTTGGACATATCTCCAACAGTCTCCGACATGCACTAGAGTCAATAATCTAGATTACATAGTAATATACCTAACACCCATGGCGTTCTGGTGTTGGTCATGTTTTGCTCTAGGGAGAGGTTTAGTCAACGGATCTGAGACATTCAGATCAATGTGTACTTCACAAATCTTTATGTCACCATCTTGGACATACTCGCGAATAGAAGGGAAACATAGCTCGATGTGCGTTAGCTTGCTGTGTTACCTTGGCTCCTATGCATTAGCTATGGCCCTCATGTTGTCACAATAGATGGCCATCGGGTCAAATGCACTAGGAACCACACCAAGCTCGGTAATGAACTCCTTCATCCATATCGCTTCTTGTGCAGCCTCCAAAGCAGCTATGTATTCCGATTCAGTTGAAAATTTCACCACAATGATTTGCTTGGCACTCCTCCATCTCACTACAGCACCATTAAAAATAAATATGTATCCATACTGTGACCTCGAGTCATTCGGATCAGGGTTCCAACTAGCATCGATGTAACTGTTTACAACAAACTGTTCATGTAACATCCCAATTTCAGCAACCCTGATTATTTTCCCCGAATGTAAAAATCAGGGGGAACAAACACTTTTTATTGTTCATTAGTGCAGTGTTTTGTTGTTTGTTTGTACCTGTGCATAGGAGTGTGTATCTTATGATACTCCTTACCTCACCATCAGTTGACAAAAGCTATTTAGCAAAACTATCCTGGCTCATTGTACATATTCTCAAATGTTCTGGCATTTCAAAACTTGAGCCAAGATGCTTATGTAACCAAAAACTATTTTTTTAGCTATTATTGACAAAACTATGGGGAGATATATAATAGAACCTCCTTATGTTTTCAAGATAGAACCCTCAACTAATCTTATCTCTAGTGTTCGCAAAACCTGTTTACCAAGCATTTAAATTCAACTCTTGGTAGAGGTACCAAGGACTCTCATCCTACTCAAAAATTCAACTCTTGGTAGAGGTACCAAGGACTCTCATCCTAAGCCAGACTAGGAGGAAGGATGAGGGAGTGGCGGCTAGGGTTTTTGGGGTGGAAGGGGCAAGGGGGAAGCACCCCTCCCCTCTTTATAAAGAGGGGGTGCATCCTAGGGTTCCCACTTTAACATCCCAAAACTTCAATCCAAACTTATCAAGATCCAAATCATCAAATTTAGGGTTAACAAAAACTTTTCCAAATAAAAAATGAAAGAATTCATGTGTATGTGCATTTAATTTAGAAATTGATTTGAATTGCCATGGTTCTATGATTCTTTGGTTGTAAAATGTTTTATTGGTAAATTAAACATCATCTAAAGCTTTCCCAAGCAAATCCCAAAGAAAATCAATTAAAAAACAATTAAAAAGGAGGAATGGTCATTTTGGTCATTTTAATCCACTACCCTACTTTGAGTGTTCCTAGCACTCATTTCTCAATAGAAAATAATTCTAGATCTTTACACCCCTTGCTAGTACACATAATGAGGTACCAAGGCCCACTTTTTGATTTGATAAAAACCTTCAAATACTTATTTTAAATGGCATGTGAAAATTGAATTCAATACATATGCCTAGATCACCCCTATTTCAAATACCATCAATTTGAGCTCCACTTTCAAAACCCTTGCAACCAGAGACTACCTAGTACTAGTGGAGATCACTCAAAAATTTTGAAACCAAAATTCAAACTTTGGTCTCTTGCGGCCATTTCATCAAACAGGTGGCAGACACAAATCTTGCAAATTCCAAAACACTATAGTGAGCAGTGGATTTGGTCACCATTTGGGCCTAACTCGGTCCCCTTGTCCTCCCAGCTAAAACCCCTGCCCTAACTCTCTCTCCCTCTCCCCTATCTGCTCTAGTACCAAGCCGCACGACGCCATGCACCAGGTCGACCATGGACAGCTCGCGCTCGCCCATCCCGCACTCTCCTTCGTTCGCTGGCAGACAAGCGCCATCACACCGCACCGCCTCGACCAGCCCCCGACAAAAATTGAGCGGAGGACCAGCCGCATTTGCTCGCGACCATGCCTCTGTCCGCCATGCTGATCACCCCAGAGCGCCGCGCCTACCAGAGCAGCACCGGCCTCACCAAGCCCTAGCCTTGCGTGGCAGCACCCGCAGCAGGCCCAGCAACCGCCAAAACATCCTCGTTCGCCGCCTCGCGACCAGTAGCCCGAAGGAACCTCATCGAACACCGCCGCCCTCGCTTAGTGCACCGCACGCTCCTAACCAGCATAGACCTTGCCTTGCTACGCCTTTAAGCCCTAGAGGACCACCGGGGGACAAAGAATCCATCGCCGCCCTCGCCCATGCTGAGAGAGCCCCGCACCATCGTCACCGATGACGTCATCGGAGCTGGCTCTTCCCTCTCGTTGACCCTATATAAAGTGGCCACACCAGCCTCTTTTCTCCATGCTCACTCACTCCCCACCTCTCTCTGAACCTTACCCACCTCTAGCCGACGCCGCTCGAGCTATGCCTCGCCGGAATTGGAGCCGAAGCCGCCGCAACAGGAGGAGAAGGGCGTCTGCGATTTAGGGCACCCCAAGCTCCGCCACAACCGCGCCTCACCTCGCCGTCGGCTACCAGCCCGTTTGCCCGCCTCACCGACCTTGCTGGAGCCCTGGTATGCCCCCAATCGACCCCCACCGCCGCGTCTAGGTCAGACTCTCGCCGGAGTAATCCTTCGTCGACGATGACTCTCCACCGTTGGATCGTCTTTAGATCCTGTGGCCTAGGATGCTAGATACCGTTTCGGTGTTTCTGTGCCGCTGACTGGTGGAGCCCGCATGTCAGGCAGCCCGTTGCGCTCACTGTGCATAGCTGGGCCGGCCCAGTTAGTTCCCGCGCGAGTTAGAGATTCAAATTTAGTTTTTCTATTTAGAGTTAATCTAGTTTCTGTCCACTAGTTTAAAAATCAATTCTGGGAGTTTGCCAAATCCAAATTGCATGAAACCAATTGTGCCTGAAAGGTATTGAAATTATCTATCCAAGCCCATTGGATTTAATTCAATTAGAGTTATAGATCTCCCCTAGTAAAAATAATAAAACAGAAGCATTTGCACCTTGCAACGTTTTTATAAAATCAGCTAAGATAGATTTTGAGTTGATTCCAACTCTCAAAATTCACATTTTATCATACCTATCTGAATATGTAATAATATTAATGTTTACATGCAGTGACATTGGACTAGTACTATATAGGCATTTCTATTCACTTTAAATCATTAAATAATGAACTTAAACCAAAGTAATTATGATCCAATACTTAAATCACATTCCGACATTCTAGAATATGTGGTGAGGACATGTGTCCACATGATCCCATATGTTAAGTGGTGAATATTGAATCTTAGCTAATTTTTCAATGAGTAGAAATTACTTTTCCAAATTAAAAAGAGGGAAACTATTAAATTAAACTTGTGGTGCTTGAGATGATAATAGATCATCAAATGTGTCTCTTAGAATGCTAATTAGACTAGTTAAGTATTGTTTGGTGATTGTGTACTCCGTATGTATTTATAGACGATAGTACCGACCAAGCTTTCGAGGAGGAGGAGTTCTACCAAGAAGAAGAAGAAGAAAACTTCAACCACTGCACCAACCAAGGCAAGCCACCATTAACAATGCAAGCTAACACTTGCAAGGATAATGCTTAGCAAGCTAGGATTAAACTAGATGGTTTAGCAAAGATGCTTTAGGCATGCTTTGGTCACACTACTTTGACTATTAGACACCCAAGTCTTATTTATAAGCTTTACTTCCTGTACTTTACACAAAGTTCTTTACTTGTTTTGAAGGTAGCATAAAGAGTATAAAACTTGACCTATTTAGAATCCTTTAGATGTCATTCTATGGCATGAGATTGAACCCACCTATTCCACCTTAGTGAACACTCTTAACTTAGTAGTTTAGAGTAGATCAAAAACTTGAGTCACTTTAGATGGGAACACTTGGTGTAAATGAATTATGAAAACCTTGGAATGATGAGTCATTCTATTGAGATGTTTTGACATGTGTTGAGAAACACAAATGGTTTATGATGGTGAAAATGTTGAGGCATGAGCCTTAACCCTTTATTAAAACAGATGGTTGGATTCGGATGAGATACCATTCCAAATTTACCGTACAACCACACTACCTGAATTGGGTAAGGCTTAGCTGGAAATTTATATGCATTAGTATTAGTTCCCTAGCGGGAGAGGTTTGAGCTGAGGCTACCTCTCATGATGTCCACCTATGCAGTGCCCAAGATGACTGATGGTCATGGTTGGGAGGCCATGCTCATAGGAGAGGTGCTTATACTAGGGTGTGTAAAGGAAAGGTTATGTTTGATTATCTACATACTATGTATGATGATTCAGGGTTATCCCTGACAGATGTATCGAATCTTGTGGTGAAAGTGTACCACCTCTATAGAGTGTCAAACTATTAAAATAGCCGCGTCCGCGGTTATGGACAGTTGGAATGGCCATAATGTTTCATTGTCAGATGTTTTCCAAATAACTTGTGAAATAAATGATGAATCTTGACTTGACCACAACAGGGCTGTGTGTATGACAATAGTTTCCCAACTTAAATGATTCTAGGACTTTACTTTATCTTTCTTTGCTTCTGAACTCAGCTTAGGTTTCAAAGTTAACCTTATAGTTAAACTTAGATTTAGCACTTTAACCTAGAACTATATTACTTGTTAGTGGTAGTTTGCGAGTACTTAAAGAGTACACATGGCTTTTGTCCCTGGCAATTCTCATGGCCAGACTATGAAGGAGACTATCAATATGATGGCCAACAGGACGGCTATGATAACTAGGACTATCTGCCTTCGTCAGCATTGCCTGTGCCCCTGAAGATGGACCCCACCGCTACGCTTATCTTTTATTTCCGCTGTTTGTTGTACTAAGACTGGATCATGAGATCCTTATTTCTGTAAGACCTTATGTATGGTTTGTAATGGATGATGTACTGTGATATCCAATCTGTTATGTCTCGCAAAAATGGTAATCCTAGGATTGCGAGGTATGGCATAACGGGCATCTAGGATTAAAAATCCGGGTGTTGACAAGTTGGTATCAGAGCCATCCTGACCATAGGAGACCCTAGTTAGAATGGACGCCCAAAAAAAGACTTAGTTTCAAAACCAAAGTAAGTAATTATGAAAAACTATCTCCTCTCTTATCCTTGTGGATTCATTCTTTCTCAAAAATTCATGTTCCTCAAAATTCTTACATTACTACTTAAAATTTGACACACTTGATCACTTCACTAATTTCCTCATCCTTAATTTTTGTAGATGGAGACTCAGTTCAGCATGTTTTACCAGTTGGGAAACAGAGCTCAGCTGATCTTCAAGAGGGATCTGGATTCACTGTCGGAGTTACTGGGACGCCCACATCCGGAGTTTCTTGGAGCTCAATTTCTAGGACACCCAGGAGGAGATCAACAATGACTAGTCACCGCAGATCTTAGAGGAAGCATCGAAGCACCAACTTCCGGGAGAATTCAGTTCTCCGTGAGAGAGAACAACTGGCTAGATGGATTAGCCAGGGCAATGCATGAAGCTCTCGCACGTCTATGTGCCCTCAGCGTCAACAAGATCCAAGGAACCCATTTTGCCCACTATGCAAGACGTGCCTTCATGGGAATGCCGATGGAGATGCCAAGTCACCCAGAGTTGAGGCGTCAAGTGGAGAATCTTGACTTCTTGCTTCACGACAGACAGCAGGAACTAGACAATGCCAGAGAGTTAGCCAACCGGAACCGTGCCATTGCCGACCAGAAGGCCCAGACTTTCGCACTCTCGTCCAAGATCGCCAGTCCCTTCGCCACCAGCGTGCAAAGAAGGATCGCACTATCGCCTGTCTTCGCAAGAAGGTGGCCGACCTCAAGAAGACCTTCAAGGAGTAGGAAGCTCAGCTTGCAGTAAAGGAAGAAGAAGATGAGGGTGAAGACATCCAGGGAGACATGGATTCTTACCTCAGCAATGATGATGACTTTCTGGAGGCGGATGTCGTGGACTTCTACACTAATGATGAGGACTCGGACTTCATCGACGATGAGTATATGCACTAGAGCACTATCGTAGCACGAGATGTATCGGTCTCACTGTATCGTAGCTTGCAGAATGGTTCTTCAAACCATCTGTTTTCCCTTTGATTGTTGTGGTGTGTGTTTGTATCGTGTGTTGCTTGCATGAATGAAAATGAAGTTAGTTGAAACATCTGAGTCTAACTCAAAGTTTTAGCTTTGAAAACCCAAAACCATGAACCTTAGAATTTCCCTCTTACCCCTATATCTATCTCAATCTTCAGATGACTCGTGGAAACCAAGGAGGTAGCAGCTCGTCACAAGACCAAATGCTGCAGATCTTGCAGAATCTCATCGCAGACCGTGAAGCAAGCAGGGCAGAGCGCCCACCTAACTTAGGAAAACTCCAACAGATCGCCTAGATGGCTATCAATAACCAAGGGCATGGAAATCAGGATCACTAGGGATCAAACTCAAAAAATTTCAGAATACCAATCCCCCAATCTTCAACCAATCTGAGAACCCACTAGATGCTGATGACTAGTTACAGATCACGGAAAACAACTTAGAAGTTGCAAGAGTTGATGAAAATGAGAAAGTTCTCTTCGTCACCCATTACCTGGCGGGAGATGCAAGAGCTTGGTGGAATAGTATCCCCAATATGAACCATGGTCAAGTGATGACATGGGAAGCATTCAAAGTCAAGTTCAGCCATACCCACGTGCCACAAGGTCTAGTCAACAGAATGAGAGATCCGTTCCGTGAATTGAAGCAAGGAAGAATGACTGTGGTAGAGTACCGTGACCGATTCCTGTCACTTGCCAGATATGCACCTGATGAGATCAACACGGAGTCCAAGAAGAAGGAGAGATTCCTGAACGGACTGCATGATGAGATGCAGACTATCCTCGTCAACATGCGTTTCGAGGATCTCGAAGAGCTAGTCGACTCTGCCATTCAGATGGAAGGGAAGATTAACCAGGCAAACGACAACCGCAAGCATCGTATGATGCAGCAGTCTGGATCCAGTAGTCACCATAAGTACCGTCCCAACCCTTCATCAGGATATGCACCAAGGAACAACCAACCCCCAACATCTCGCCCAAGCTACCCCAACCGTAGCGGAGGAAATTGGAAGCCCGGAGGAAACAATCATAACTCTGGCAATGCCAACAATTTCAACCGTGCACCTCCCAAGAACAACAGTAACAACAAGAACAACACTACACCCAGAACTGGCAGCAATGCTGTACCTGTCGCAGTCAAGGACAAGTCCCAGATCACTTGTTTGAAATGTGGAGTTAAGGGTCACTACTATAATGAGTAGCCAATGCTAATGTGAATGCCCCAGCTCAGTAGGAGCGTCGTGTTCAACCATGAAGAAGATTTGCCCCAGGGAACCCGCACAACCGCAATGGCCGTCTCTTCCACATGAACGCAGAAGAAGCCCAGGAAGCGCCAGATGTAGTGCTGGGTATGTTTTCTGTCAACTCAGTTTTAGCAAGAGTATTGTTTGATTCAGGAGCATCACATTCATTTGTCACCGATGAATTTGCATGCACTAGTAAGATTCACCCAACCAACCTGAAGCATGTCATGATAGTTCAAATCCCAGGTTAAACAACCAAAGCTAGGAAAAATTGCAAAGTTGTACCTATCAGAATACATGGGATATATTTTTATGCCAACCTAATTGTACTTGGAACCAAAGAATTGGAAGTAGTACTAGGTATGGACTGGATGTCAAGGCATATAGGACTGATAGACTGTTCTAAGAAATCCATCACCGTGACCAGTAGTTCTGGAGTAATAGTAGAGCATATATCTGAAACCTTACCCCGTCAATTCAAGTGCAACAAGAGTGTATCCCTACCCACCATAGACCAAGTCAGAGTAGTCTATGAATACCCTGACGTATTCCCATATGAATTGCCAGGCATGCCCCCGGATAGGAATATTGAGTTCATCATCGAACTAATCCCCGGAACCGGACCCATAGCCCAGAGACCCTATAGCATGAACCCCTCAGAGTTAGTGGAACTAAAGAAGCAGTTGGATGCCATGTTAGAGAAAGGCTTGATTCAACCAAGCGCATCGCCATGGAGATCACCAGTGTTATTCATCGATAATAAAGATGGAGGCAATCGTTTGTGCACAGATTACAGAAAGTTGAATGATGTTACCATCAAGAACAAGTACCCATTGCCAAAGATAGAGGATCTATTTGATCAGTTGACTGGAGCCCAGGTATTCTGAAAGATTGATCTTAGGACTAGTTATCACCAACTTAAGATTCGTGCAACGGATATTCCGAAGACCGCCTTTACTACTCGCTATGGTTTATACGAGTATACGATTATGTCTTTTGGATTAACCAATGTCCCTTCTTATTTCATGAATCTCATGAATAAGATCTTTATAAATTTCCTAGATAAGTTAGTAGTTGTGTTTATCAACGACATCCTTATCTATTACAAGTCAGAAGAAGATCATGAGCAACATCTGAGAAGCATCCTAGAAACCCTGAGAGAGCATCAGTTATATGCCAAGTTCAGCAAGTGTGAGTTTTGGCTGAAAGAAGTAGGATTCCTAGGACATATTGTGTCTGCCGGAGGAGTTTCTGTTGATCCCGCCAAGATCAAAGATGTCGAAGAATGGGCAGCCCCAACAACTCAAACCCAAGTCCGTGCATTTCTTGGATTAGCAGGATACTACCACAAGTTCGTAGAAGGATTCTCGAGCATCGCCAAACCCATGACCCAATTGTTGAAGAAGGACAAGAAGTTTGAATGGACAGACAAATGTGAAGCCAGTTTTCAAGAGCTGAAGAAGAGATTGATATCAGCCCCAATATTGATCATGCCAGACATCAAGGAGCCGTTTGATGTGTATTGTGACGCATCCAAGATTGGTCTAGGATGTGTATTGATGCAAGAAGGCAAAGTCATTGCGTATCTGTCTCGACAACTGAAGCAGCATGAGAAGAACTATCCGACCCATGATCTTGAGCTAGCAGCTGTGGTTCTAGCGTTGAAGACATGGCGTCATTATTTGATGGGTAGTCGCTGTGAGATTTACTCAGATCACAAGAGCTTGAAATATATTTTCACTCAAAAAGAGCTGAATATGAGGCAAAGGAGATGGATAGAGTTAATCAAGGATTATGACCTTGACATTCACTATCACCCCAGCAAAGCCAATGTGGTAGCAGATGCTCTTAGAAGATTGTCGTGTAGGCTAAACACCATGATCAAGGAGAAGCAACCAAGTTTGTATGAAGAGTTGGAGCAATTCAGAACTGAATTAGTTAGCAAAGGATTCTTAGCTAGCATTGAACTTCAACCCACTTTGATTAGCCAAATCAAGGAAGCCCAGAAGTGGAATGAAAGTATCGACGGAATCAAACGTCGTATTGGTACATGAAAGGTAACTGGATTCATTGAAGATGAAGAAGGAGTACCGTGGTACAAAGGACATATCTGTGTGCTAGCAGATTCGGAGCTAAAGCAAGTTATCATGAAGGAAGCTCATGATACTCTTTATTCTATCCACCCCGGAGGAACGAAGATGTATGAGGATTTGAAAGAGCAATGTTGGTGGCACAAGATGAAGAGAGAAATCGGAAGCTACATCGCCAAATGTGACATTTGTCAAAGAGTCAAAGCAGAGCATCAGAGACCTACAGGACTGTTGCAACCATTGCAGATTCCAGAATGGAAATGGGATTCCGTCAGAATGGACTTTATCACCGGTTTGCTTACTTCTAGTAGGGGGAATGACTCAATCTGGGTCATAGTTGATAGACTGTCCAAGGTAGCCCACTTTATACCTGTCAATACTACCTACCAGAGTGCGAAGCTAGTAGAGCTGTACATCGCTAGAATTGTTAGCCTGCATGGAACCCCTAAGACCATAGTATCAGATTGAGGAACCCAGTTTACCTCGAGATTTTGGCAGAAAGTCCAAGAAGGATTGGGAACCAAGTTGAACTTCAGTACAGTTTATCACCCACAAGCTGATGGACAGACTGAGAGAGTCAACCAAATCCTAGAAGATATGCTTAGAGCTTGTGTGTTAGAATACGGACCAAAATGGGAAGACTGCCTGCCTTTCATAGAATTCTCATATAACAACAGTTATCAGGCTAGTTTGCATATGGCACCATTTGAATTCCTATACGGAAGAAAGTGTCCTACCCCTTTGAATTGGTCGCAAGTAGGAGAGAGTCAGATCTTTGGACTCGACATTCTCAAAGAAGCAGAAGAGAAAGTTCACAAAGTCCATGAGCACCTCAAGACCGCCCAATCCAGACAGAAGAGTTATGCTGACAAAAGAAGGAGAGGCCTGACTTTCAATGTTGGAATTTTGTGTGTCTCAAAGTTTCGCCATTGAAATGAACTCAACGCTTTAGTCTGAAAGGAAAGTTAGCCCCCAGATATATCGGGCCCTTCAAGATTCTAAACCGTCGAGGAGAAGTATCGTATCAACTGGAACTACCTAAAGAGATGTCAGCCATCCACAATGTGTTCCATATCTCGTTACTTCGCAAATGCTTGAAAGTGCCTGAGAAGACTGAAGTTTTCAAGAACATCGATCACAAGGCTGTAGAAATCAACAATGACCTGACCTATCGGTAAGTGCCCATCCGTATCTTAGAAGAAGCCTACAGAACCACCCGGACCAGGAGCATCAAGTTTCTCAAGATTTAGTGGAGCAACCATACCGAGGAGGAAGCCACTTGGGAGCGCGAAGATTACATTAGGACAGAGTTCCCAGATCTCTTTAGTTCCTAGTTTTCTTTGTAAATCTTGGGACGAGATTTTGTTTAAGGAGGGAAGGTTTGTAACATCCCAAAACTTCAATCCAAGCTTATATAGATCCAAATCATCAAATTTAGGGTTAACAAAAACTTTTCCAAATTAAAAATGAAAGCATTCATGTGTATGTGCATTTAATTTAGAAATTGATTTGAATTGCCATGGTTCTGTGATTCTTCGGTTGTAAAATGTTTTATTGGTAAATTAAACATCATCTAAAGCTTTCCCAAGCAAATCCCAAATAAAATCAAATAAAAAACAATTAAAAAGGAGGAATGGTCATTTTGGTCATTTTAATCCACTACCCTACTTTGAGTGTTCCTAGCACTCATTTCTCAATAGAAAATAATTCTAGATCTTTACACCCCTTGCTAGTACACATAATGAGGTACCAAGGCCCACTTTTTGATTTGATAAAAACCTTCAAATACTTATTTTAAATGGCATGTGAAAATTGAATTCAATACATATGCCTAGATCACCCCTATTTCAAATACCATCAATTTGAGCTCCACTTTCAAAACCCTTGCAACCAGAGACTACCTAGTACTAGTGCAGATCACTCAAAAATTTTGAAACCAAAATTCAAACTTTGGTCTCTTGCGGCCATTTCATCAAACAGGTGGCAGACATAAATCTTGCAAATTCCAAAACACTATAGTGAGCAGTGGATTTGGTCACCATTTGGGCCTAACTCGGTCCCCTTGTCCTCCCAGCTAAAACCCCGGCCCTAACTCTCTCTCCCTCTCCCCTATCTGCTCTAGTACCAAGCCGCACGACGCCATGCACCAGGTCGACCATGGACAGCTCGCGCTCGCCCATCCCGCACTCTCCTTCGTTCGCTGGCAGACAAGCGCCATCACACCACACCGCCTCGACCAACCCCCGACAAAAATTGAGCGGAGGACCAGCCGCATTTGCTCGCGCCCATGCCTCTGTCCGCCATGCTGATCACCCCAGAGCGCCGCGCCTACCAGAGCAGCACCGGCCTCACCAAGCCCTAGCCTTGCGTGGTAGCACCCGCAGCAGGCCCAGCAACCGCCCAGACATCCTCGTTCGCTGCCTCGCGACCAGCAGCCCAGAGGAACCACGTCGAACACTGCCGCCCTCTCTCAGTGCACCGCATGCTCCCTACCAGCATAGACCTCGCCTTGCCACGCCTTTAAGACCTAGAGGACCGCCTGGGGACAGAGAATCCATCGCCGCCCTCGCCCATGCCGAGAGAGCCCCGCACAGTCGTCACCGATGACCTCACCGGAGCTCGCTCTGCCCTCTCATTGACCCTATATAAAGCGGCCACCTCAGCCTCTTTTCTCCACACTCACTCACTCCCCACCTCTCTCTGAACCTTACCAACCTCTAACCGATGCCGCTCGAGCTCTGCCTCGCCAGAATTGGAGCCGAAGCCGCCGCAGCTGGAGGAGAAGGGCGTCTGCGATTTAGGGCACCCCAAGCTCCGCCGCAACCGTGCCTCACCTCGTCGTCGTCTACCAGCCCGTTTGCCCGCCTCACCGACCTTGCTGGAGCCCTGGTATGCCCCCAATTGACCCCCACCACCGCGTCTAGGTCAGACTCTCGCCGGAGTAATCCGTCGTCGACGATGACTCTCCACCATTGGATCGTCTTTAGATTGTGTGGCCTAGGATGCTAGATACCGTTTCGGTGTTTCTGTGCCGCTGACCAGTGGAGCCCTCATGTCAGGCAGCCCACTGCGCTCACTGTGCGTAGCTGGGCCGGCCCAGTTAGTTCCCGCACGAGTTAGAGATTCAAATATAGTTTTTCTATTTAGAGTTAATCTAGTTTCTGTCCACTAGTTTAAAAATCAATTCTGGGAGTTTGGCAAAGCCAAATTGCATGAAACAAATTGTGCCTGAAAGGTATTGAAATTATCTATCCAAGACCGTTGGATTTAATTCAATTAGAGTTATTGATATCTCCTAGTAAAAATAATAAAACAGAAGCATTTGCACCTTGCAACATTTTTATAAAATCAACTAAGGTAGATTTTGAGTTGATTCCAACTCTCAAAATTCACATTTTATCATACCTATCTGAATATGTAATAATATTAATGTTTACATGCAGTGACTTTGGACTAGTACCAAAATAATGTTATATAGGCATTTCTAGTCACTTTAAATCATTAAATAATGAACTTAAACCAAAGTAATTATGATCCAACACTTAAATCACATTCCCACATGCTAGAATAAGTGGTGAGGTCATGTGTCCATATGATCCCATATGTTAATTGGTGAATATTAAATCTTAGCTAATTTTTAAATGAGTAGAAATTACTATTCTAAATTAAAAAGAGGGAAACTATTAAATTAAACTTGCGGTGCTTGAGATGATAATAGATCATCAAATGTGTGTCTTAGAATGCTAATTAGACTAGTTAAGTATTGTTTGGTGATTGTGTACTCCGTATATATTTATAGACGATAGTACCGACCAAGATTTCGAGGAGGAGGAGTTCTACCAAGAAGAAGAAGAAGAAGAAAACTTCAACCACTACACCAACCAAGGCAAGCCACCATTAACAATGCAAGCTAACACTTGCAAGGATAATGCTTAGCAATCTAGGAATTAACTAGATGGTTTAGCAAAGATGCTTTAGGCATGCTTTGGTCACACTACTTTGACTATTAGACACCCAAGTCTTATTTACAAGCTTTACTTCCTATACTTTACACAAAGTTCTTTACTTGTTTTGAAGATAGCATAAAGAGTATAAAACTTGACCTATTTAGAATCCTTTAGGTGTCATTCTATGGCATGAGATTGAACCCACCTTTTCCACCTTAGTGAACACTCTTAACTTAGTAGTTTAGAGTAGATCAAAAAATTGAGTCCCTTTAGATGGGAACACTTGGTGAAAATGAATTATGAAAACCTTGGAATGATGAGTCATTCTATTAAGATGTGTTGACATGTGTTGAGAAACACAAATGGTTTATGATGGTGAAAATGTTGAGGCATGAGCCTTAACCCTTTATTAAAACTGATGGTTGGATTCGGATGCGATACCATTCCAAATTTACCGTACAACCACACTACCTGAATTGGGTAAGGCTTAGCTGGAAATTTATATGCATTAGTATTAGTTCCCTCGCGGGAGAGGTTTGAGATGAGGCTACCTCTCATGATGTCCACCTATGCAGTGCCCAAGATGACTGATGGTCATGGTTGGGAGGCCATGCTCATATGAGAGGTGCTTATACTAGGGTGTGTAAAGGGAAGGTTATGTTTGATTATCTGCATACTAAGCATCAAATCTTGTGGTGAAAGTGTACCACCTCTGCAGAGTGTCAAACTATTCGAATAGCCACGTCCGTGGTTATGGACTGTTGGAATGGCCATAATGTTTCATTGTCAGATGTTTTCCAAATAACTTGTGAAATGAATGAAGAATCTTGACTTGACCACAACAGGGTTTTGTGTATGACAATAACTTCCCAACTTAAGTGATTCTAGGACTTTACTTTATCTTTCTTTGCTTCTTAACTCAACTTAGGTTTCAAACTTAACCTTATAGTTAAACTTAGATTTAGCACTTTAACCTAGAACTATATTACTTGTTAGTGGTAGTTTGCGAGTACTTAAAGAGTACTCATGGATTTTGTCCCTGGCTATTCTCATGGCCAGACTATGAAGGAGACTATCAAGATGATGGACAACACGACGGCTATAATAACTAGGACTATCTGCCTTCGTCGGCATTGCCTGTGCCCCTGAAGATGGACCCCACCGCTACACTTATCTTTTATTTCCGCTGTTTGTTGTATTAAGACTGGATCATGAGATCCTTATTTGTGTAAGACCTTATGTATGTTTTGTAATGGATGATGTACTGTGATATCCAATCCGTTATGTCTCGCAAAATGGTAATCCTGGGATTACGAGGTATGGCATATCAGGCATCTGGGATTAAAAATCCGGGTGTTGACACCCACCCCTTGGCCCACCTCCTAGGGCCAGCGCAAAAGGGGAGGGGTAGGTTTCCTTCCCCCCACAAGCCTTATCCCCTATAATCTAGGGATTTTTGTTTATCTCTTCATAGAACCATCTGCAACATTCCAAAACCTTCTAGAAGCTCCAAACAAATCTCTGGAACTTTTCTGTACCCCAGAAAATGACTTGCATTATATGAATCTTATTCTTCAGACCATTCCGGATCTCCTCGTGATGTCCCAGATCTAATTCGAGACTCCGAACAACATTCGGTCTCCAACACATATTCCATATCTACCTAAACAACATTGAACCTTAAATGTGTCACCCTACGGTTTGTGAACTATGTAGACATGATCGAGACACCTCTCCGATCAATAACCAATAGCGGGACCTGGAGATCCATAATGGCTCCCACATATTCAACGATGACTTCGTGATCGATAGAACCATTTACATACGACACTGAATCCCTTTGTCATGCGATACTCTACTTATCTGAGGTTCGATCATTGGTATCTCCATACCTAGTTCTACCCGTTACCGATTAGTACTCTTTACTCGTTCTGTGATATGACATCCCTTGTGACCTAGTCACATGTTCTTCACGCGGGATGATAACGTTCTCTTCTTGCTCATTTCTGAGATTGGATTCTTCCCTTGAATCGATTGTCTCAGAGTCTGAATCATATAGTATATGTTTTCCCCTGCTTCCCCTTCTTTTCTAGTTTTCGAAGCTTCATTCTCCCTTTTCTGGGCCTCATAATCAATGTCATCTTGGGGATCTACTAAATCTTCTTCTTATTGACTCATCTCCTGCGTCTCTCTTGCCTTTCTAGCTTGTTCTTTCTGATACCAAGGTGGTCCTTGTGGTTCTTGCGTTTCTATACCACGCCTAGTAACAATGTTAGTAGAAACAGTATTGAAATTTCCTTGGTTCAAAATCAAAGTTTGGGTTTAATTATTTTCTCACACTAAGTTTTAACCATACTTAGATATCTATCTAAATGTTTTGTAACTTGACCCAAGTCATCAAAGGCTTCAGTTAGATATCTTATATTCTTTTCTTGTGTCATGTGATGTTTATAGTTTTTCTCACATAACTGATTTGTTGATATCTAAACTTTTTCATTACAAGATTTATGTCATATTCTAATTCATAAGTTTGAAGAATTTCAACTTTATTTTATCTCACAAGTTCCGAGGCTATACCTTTTTGTTCCATGGACTTTTTGACTTCGGGTATAAGATTTGGTGGTATGTGAATCATACCTTTTCGAGGTTCAACATCCATAACTGGATTGTATTGTTTTTCATTAAAGTATCTTACCTCAAAAAGCTTTACACATTCTGGCAATATTAAGTTGCATATAGCTCCTCCTGCAGATAGATCAATCATTTCTTTTGTCTTGTCATTAAGCCCATTGTAGAAATATTGAATAATTAAATTCTCATGAAAACCATGATTTGGGACTTTCATAATCATTGCATAAAATCTATTCCATGCTTGATAAAAGTTTTCTCTAGCTATTTGAAGAAAGTTTGTTATACTACATTTGATTTGCATGATTTTAGTGAATGAACAATTTTTATGCGTGAATTCTGAGATGCAATCTTCCCATCTTTTTATAGCGTGATTAGGTAATGATTGTAACCAAGCAAAAGCATTATCTTTTAGAGACCAGTGAAAGAGTTTAAGGGGTACAAAATCTATTGGTAAACTTGCTGGTTTAAGAGTTGTGCAAAGGTCATAAACCCTTATCAAGTGGGCACTAGGATCTTTGCTCTTCTTTTCCTGCAAAAGAAATTTATTTCATCATTTAAATTAGCTCAGGATATATTTCGAATTCTCGGCCTTCATGTCCAGGACAAAGAATATGAATTTTCCTTAAGTGCCTAGATGGATTCCCATATTCTCCCAACAGTAGATCAGGTTGGGCCCCTCGGATGATGGTCGAATCTGCCTGTTCATGTCTACAATACATGAGTTAGTAAATCTTTCAATAAATTCTAGGCATCTCTCGATCGGAACACAATCAATATATGGAGGTAAATAAGTTTTTCCTGATCGAGTGGTACCTCTATCTTCAACGGAGATCATGAATGGTGTCAACAACTGCTGTTGTCAAGAAACAACACTTAGCGCTTAGCTCCCTATCAACGACGCTAGAAAATATCTTGATACCCTACAAGTGCACAGGTTCATCAGAGAATATTTCAGTGGAAGTATTAATTCTAGTTTTTATATTGATCCCAATAAGGAGCCTAGGTTAGTGTTTTTATGTGGTGTTTTTGTCACACTCAAGGTGTCACAGGTCTTGAGTGAATTGACTGCAAAAGCTGATGGTGGAAGTGGTGAGTAAAAAATAGGGGAAACTTTCTTAGGAAATAAATAAATTGCATAAAAGTAACGATGTGAAAAGTGTGTAAAGGTCCTGCAGATGAGAAGTTAGGCGTGGAGAGAAATAGTTCATGATGATAGTGAAAGTGCCAAATGGATAAAGTGGAATAAGTGATGGTGATATTTCTTATTTATAAATGAGTAGGCAAGCAACCCATATACTGACTAGGAGTCCTCATGGCCAATTCTCCCTTGTCCCAATGATCCATCTTCATGTTACCACGACAATGGTCAGCACATTAATTAAGGTCTTATGACCGGATCAAGGCTTTAATCTTGATGGTTCCTTGTTGTCCTCGAGTAGTGCTAGCTCTTCATTGATATCGGCCTTGTCACTTGGGGGTTGCCAAATTACTAGCATACAAGCTCATACCTATGAGATCTTTGGATCATGTTACCTGGGCCCTTAAATTAGATAACAAGCATTAGGAAAACATAGATAATCAATATCACTATTTAATAAATACTACAACAATCACAAATGGGTGGATTTAAAGAAGGCACAACACATCTCACCAATCCCCTACATCTCTCACGCCTATGGGGATTTACTCACACATTAGAGAAGATAAATCAAAGGCATAATTGTATTGCATGTAAGAATCATCTCAAAGTTATTCTAGCAAACCACAATAGCGATCAAAGATCAAATCAAATACAAACCAAAGGTAGATCAAAGTATCAAACCCTAATCTTACAAGTGCCAATCTCTCTCTAAGTAATGATGGGAATGATGGTGGACTGTATGGATTGGGAGCTAGAGATCATCAAGGAACGAGGTGAAGTTCTTCTCCTCTTCCACATCCGATCTAATCCCCTATAGATGTCTTGCGGCGGCTATGTTTTCTATTCTGTTGTTCTTCTCGTTGTCCTCCCTTCACAAAAGTTACTTCTATTGATATAAGGGAGACGTCGGCGTGTTGTTCGGGAAGATGGTATGGGCGCATCCTGACCGTATCGCTGGTCATTAAGCATGCTGAACGCCTCCAATGAAAGGGGCTCCAATTGGGGATTTACTTCTTTAGATGAAATTAGCCCATAAATGCTATTAGATCTTTAATAAATGTTCATTACCTGAAAACCATCACAAGAAACCAAGGATTCGCTAATTGCGACATTAACATTAGTAGAAACGGGTAATCTTCAGTGAAATCTGGCAATAAACAAGAGGAATATCAATAGTAAAAAGTGATGAAATTTGGAGCTATCATGTTGCGTGCATCGAAGTACTCCTTCATCATCGCCCAATAGATTCCTCTTGATTGGCCGGTGCAAACCAATGGTTCCATGGAAACCACCAACCATGCTCGGCATAGCAACCTATCTTCCTCAGTGGTGTAGTTGACTGTCCTACCAACCTGCGCTCAATCAAACCTTCACCATGCTCATCCACCACATACTCTCCTGCTTCTTCTTCACCATTTCCTTCATTTCCTTGCTCGATGGCGAAAGATGAGCCCACATCCACATTCATGTGTGCCATGAATGTCTTATCGTCGACACTACAATTTAATTGAATGACCACATATGAATATGTGGCACATGCATCTATCACATCGAAAAGACAAGGTTTTACCTTGTTGTCAATTCATCGAGCAGTTCGCGGGTGCTCATTTGCGGAGCGGGCGCTGGCGGAGGTGGTGGCGGGGGCGTCTGCCAGGGAGCTGGAGCTGTTGTAGGAGGTCGAGCTGGGCGTTGGCGCAAGGCCACCTTCTTGGATGGCTTTTGGGCACCGGTTGTCGCGGTCGCGGCCAATTGCTTGCCAGTGTTGCCCTTCCTTTTGACGCGAGCGGCGGTGGAGGCTGGGCTACGACGGTGGAGGTCGGGCATGGCGGTACGAAGTTGAGTTGGCACACGTTGGAGCTTGCGGCGGTACCAACATAGGTAAGTTTAGGGTTTGCGGCCGCTAGAACTCCCGCGCCACTGCCGTTGGTTCCAAGGATCGATTACTGCAGTAAGGCACAGGATGGCTCCATTGTCGTAAAGTCGCCGGCTTTGACGCGCAGATGAGGTGTGAATCGCGGCGAGTGTGGGGGAGGGGGGTTTCAGCTCGGCGGTTGGGCATTTGTGTAACATCCCGGCGTTTAGGAACCAACAAAAGGTAGAAATAGAAATTTGTGCATTTGCATGCATTCATCTGTAAAATTGGGGTAAATTTTTCTCCAAACAAAACCTTGGGGAGATCGGAGTTTCTTTCACTACTTTGAGTTTGGGTTTAGCTCTGAGGAGTGTTTGCTATGAATTCTGACATGAACCTTAGGAGATATTATGAATTTGGGTGAATAATTTGAGTTCATATTTGAATAATTTAAAAAAGAATAGTGAACTAGAAGTAATAATGTTTATTTGATTTCCAAAAAGATTTAGTTATTATTTATGTTTGAGTATTAACCAATTATAAAACAAAAAATGAAATTGAGAATAATACAAATGTATAAGTCAAATCAGTATTTCTTTATTCTTTCCTTATTCCACAAGTAATAAATCGATATAGATATATACTTGTAGAAGGAAAATTACAGAGACCATTGTAGGGTTCGTAGCATGGAAAACAAAAAATTCTACCACAAGAATAAACAAAACCAAGATCTAATCTATGGAAAAGCCAAGATCTAATCTATGAGATAAGTGCAACGAGATAGATATGTACTAACCCTTGTAGATCCCCAGCCTTGATCGAGATCAGATCTCGTGGTTGATGTAGACAATCACTTGCCGATCTCAAGATCGAGTAGACGATCCTTCTGGTGCCACGTTCCGACAGCGCTTCCGCACTCGGTCACACGTACGAAGTCAATGTAGATGATCCTCTCCCCGTTCTAGTGGGCAGCAGAGGTAGTAGATCTCCACGGAACCCTAGTAGCACGACGTGGTGGTGGTGGTGGTGGAGGAGAATTCCTGTAGGGTTTCACCTAAGCCGGACTAGGAGGAAGGATGAGGGAGTGGCGGCTAGGATTTTTGGGGTGGAAGGGGCAAGGGGGGAGGCACCCCTCTCCTCTTTATATAGAGGGGGTGCGTCCTAGGGTTCCCACCCCTTGGCCCACCTCCTAGGGCCAGCGCACAAGGGAAGGGGGAGGTTTCCTTCCCCCCACAAGTCTTATCCCCTATAATCTAGGGATTTATATTTATCTCTTCATAGAACCTTCTGGAACATTCTGAAACCTTCTAGAAGCTCCAAACAAAACTCCGAAACTTTTCCTGAACCCCAGAAAACGACTTGCATTATATGAATCTTATTCTTTGGACCATTCCGGGTCTCCTCGTGATATCCTAGATCCAATTCGAGACTCCGAACAACATTCGGTCTCCAACGCATATTCCATATCTACCTAAACAACATCGAACCTTAAACGTGTCACCCAACGGTTTTTGAACTAGGTAGACATGATCGAGACACCTCTCCGATCAATAACCAATAGCGGGACCTGGAGATCCATAATGGCTCCCACATATTCAACGATGACTTCGTGATCGATAGAACCATTTACATACGACACTGAATCCCTTTGTCATGCGATACTCTACTTATCTGAGGTTCGATCATTGGTATCTCCATACCTAGTTCTACCCATTACCGATTAGTACTCTTTACTCGTTCTGTGATATGACATCCCTTGTGACCTAGTCACATGTTCTTCATGCGGGATGATAACGTTCTCTTCTTGCTCATTTCTGAGATCGGATTCTTCCCTTGAATCGATTGTCTCAGAGTCTGAATTATATAGTATATGTTTTCCCCTGCTTCCCCTTCTTTTCTAGTTTTCGAAGCTTCATTCTCCCTGCGCATATGTATCCGTCATATGGATGGAAAAATCCCATTTTTGATCCATGCGCTTCAACACATACTTTTAGAATACCTAATGCCACCTTGATAACCACCCAGTTATGAAGCGGCGTTTGATGTCATCAAAGCACTCATCCGGTGATGGTGATTAACACAATCTCATGGTCGAAGGATTAGGTTACTATGCATTTGAAAGCTTGTAGCAAAACGAACTTAATGACTTGATCTTATGCTATGCTTAATATGGGTGTATGTCCATCACATCATTCTCCTAATGATGTGATATTGTTATTAATAACATCCAATGTCCATTGTGAGGAAACCATGATCATCTATTAATCAACAAGCTAGTCTTAACAAGAGCTTACTAGGGACTCTTTTATGTTTACACACAAGTATGAGTGTTTCCTATTAATACAATTATAGCATGGGATGTAAACATGTATCATAAACACAAAGATATAATAATAACCACTTTATTATTGCCTCTTGGACATATCTCCAACAGTCTCCGACATGCACTAGAGTCAATAATCTAGATTACATAGTAATATACCTAACACCCATGGCGTTCTGGTGTTGGTCATGTTTTGCTCTAGGGAGAGGTTTAGTCAACGGATCTGAGACATTCAGATCAATGTGTACTTCACAAATCTTTATGTCACCATCTTGGACATACTCGCGAATAGAAGGGAAACATAACTCGATGTGCGTTAGCTTGCTGTGTTACCTTGGCTCCTATGCATTAGCTATGGCCCTCATGTTGTCACAATAGATGGCCATCGGGTCAAATGCACTAGGAACCACACCAAGCTCGGTAATGAACTCCTTCATCCATATCGCTTCTTGTGCAGCCTCCAAAGCAGCTATGTATTCCGATTCAGTTGAAAATTTCACCACAATGCTTTGCTTGGCACTCCTCCATCTCACTACAGCACCATTAAAAATAAATATGTATCCATACTGTGACCTCGAGTCATTCGGATCAGGGTTCAACCTAGCATCGATGTAACTGTTTACAACAAACTGTTCATGTAACATCCCAATTTCAGCAACCCTGATTATTTGCCCCGAATGTAAAAATCAGGGGGAACAAACACGTTTTATTGTTCATTAGTGCAGTGTTTTGTTGTTTGTTTGTACCTGTGCATAGGAGTGTGTATCTTATGATACTCCTTACCTCACCATCAGTTGACAAAAGCTATTTAGCAAAACTATCCTGGCTCATTTTACATATTCTCAAATGTTCTGGCATTTCAAAACTTGAGCCAAGATGCTTATGTAACCAAAAACTATTTTTTTAGCTTTTATTGACAAAACTATGGGGAGATATATAATAGAACCTCCTTATGTTTTCAAGATAGAACCCTCAACTAATCTTATCTCTAGTGTTCCCAAAACCTGTTTACCAAGCATTTAAATTCAACTCTTGGTAGAGGTACCAAGGACTCTGATCCTACTCAAAAATCCAACCTCTTCAAAATGCCCCCAACCTTACCTCAAGCTAATCTTGATGGTAACCCAGTAGTTGATTTGCTTAGTTTATAAGATGAGTTGCCTTGATCTGATGTTTGACTTGTTTGATTAGGAAGTAGTATCAGCTATTATAGGAGCTCATCACTAGGATAAAGAGGTTTCCAAATCATCACCCCCTAAGCAAGAATATAAGCTGGACCCAATCTCTAGTCACCAGGTGACTATCTGAAAACCTTTAACCAGATCAATTCTGAAGTGATCCATTCTAGAAGCTTCCAAGTCCATGAAGACCAATATCAAGCATGGATCCCTTCCACCCAATATACACTTCAACATCATCCACTTGATGATGCTTGGGTACCTTCCAACCCTCCAAAAACAATCCCTCTCATACTCTAGTGAAAATCCTCAAAACTGCCAAATTTGACAAAGTCTGGAAACTGTTCCAACATCACCTTTTTGAATGCCTCCCTTCCTCAACCCTTGTGCATTTTTGATAATGAATTTGAACCATATTTTTAACCATCCTAAGGACTACCAAGGCCCACATTTGCCCTTGGTTAGATCATCCTCTAACCCACTTGGTTTATAAAGCATCATGACTCATCTGGTATGGCAACCTTAATTTCAACAAAGTTTGCAATCCCTCCCAGACCATCTAAAATGTCACCACTCCAAACCCCTTCTGTAATGATCATCTATATGACTTGGTCTAACCAATCATCTATCCCTTGCATCAAGGTGAGCTCTGAGCTCTAAGACCCAACAAGGTTTTGGTGGTATAAAAATAACATCACCCTAGTTCATCAACTCCTTGTTTTTCCATCTAATTCAAGTTGGATTTCCAATTACCATGGTTGCAAATGCTTTCTACACCTTGTCTACCTCATCTACCTTGATCATCAAGATTTATCAAATATTACCCTTAATTATTAGGTCTCCTGATCTATTTTATTCGTTTATTAGGTAAAATCTCAAAACCCCTTTCCCAATGGAAATTTTGGGTTTTGTCAAAACACTTACCCAAATTTTGGCTCATGTGAGTTCCATATATCATACTCTATCTCCCCACCTCAAAAATAAATATTTGTGAGAAGCTTTAGTATTTCTTTTTGCGTATTTTCTAAAAAGGCAGAAATGGAATAATAATTATTTTAACTACTTTTAAGCCACAATAAATCTTGGGAAAATTCCCCTAAGTGTGCATACACATTTGGGACCCTCTCACACCAAAAACCAACCTTGTCCAATGTAATAATATCAAATGATCTTCTAGAAACTACTTCTGCCCTTTTTGAATAAATAGTGTTAAGTGGACTAAAACTCCTTTGAAAAATCCCAAATAATTCCTAGAGAGGTCTTTTAACCTCATCTACCCACCAGTACCATCTTCCCCATCCTTTCCAATGCAAATCTATGAACTCCTTCACAAGCTCTCTAGTGATCAATGTCTTGCAAAACAATTAAACTTGAACAAAACTAGGACCAAACCACCACCAAAGCTTGTCAAGAACTCCTCCACAGCACCCAACACTCCCCTAGTCGTGAGCATTGTAGATCCACCCCAACATTGCCCCTTGTTACCCCTAGATTAGTGGGGGAGAGAGAGAGACAACCAAATCTTACAAGATTTGCCACATTTAATTACCACAGCCCCTCCCTCTATCTCTGCCCGAGCAATACCCATTCTTACCCCTCCCCACCGCCCTCTAGGCCAATCCCTGGCCAGCACCACCCCTCCCCCATGTCCAAAGTGGACATTTTCTCCATCTAGCTCTCCCCCTTGGTATAAAGGCTAGAGGCCACCCCCAGCACCCCTCCCTGCATCATTTGCTCCCTCTCCCCTCCACTCTCTTCCCCAACACTCCACTCCCTCTCCTCTGCTCTATGCTGTCCAGAAAAAGAAGAAGAGGAAGCTTTGGCCTTGCTCAAGATCTGAGCGTAGCTCCGTCCTCTTAGCTCCTCTCCTCCTGCATGTCACCTTGTTGTGACCCTCTCCTCCTCCTCTATCTAACCATGGTGTTCTTTTTGCCCAGGACCGTCCCCTTTGTCGTCGCCGTTGAGCTCCGACGAGGTAGCCCTCAGTCGCCGCCGCGCGAGCCGCTTCCGGGAGGCCACCACCACCGTGCCGCCCCTCGGTCTGCTCGCCGTCGTCCACCGCATCGCCCCATCACCTCCCCGACCTCCCTCGAGCCCCAGGTAAGCTCCCCCTGCGAGCCCCGTCGCCCCTAGGGTTTCCGCCGCCGGCCTCTTCTTTCGTTGTAGACAACGACTTGGCGCCGTCGATCGACAATAGATCGAACGGCCCATCGCCGCTGATACCTCTCTGCGCCCCTCGCCCACTAACGGACGGGCCCCGCCCATCAGGTTCAAACCCGCGCCGCACACGCTCTCTCTGGCGCCGCTTGGACTAGCCCGTCTCTGCGCGGCCCAGCACCCCCCAGATCCAGCCTAGTTAACAGTCTACCCTTTTCTTTTTTTTAAATTACATATCTAGGTGTACCGGTTAATTTAAATCTGCTTGAAAATGTAAACAAGATCCAAATGCCAGGATCTAAAATTCTGGGAGTCCTCAGATGTTTTCTTAAGCATGCAGAACTGGTCCCTTGCCAAAAATAGTTTTTATTATTCCTAGGCAATAAATCCACTAAAGATTGTACTATGCACTAAATAAATTCCTCAGAGATTTTTACATCTCCAATTGGGAAGAAACAAAACTCTACTAGAATGTATTTGATATACCTGTCCTCCAGCATAGATCCTATGCCAAGGTGAATAGTAGTGTGCCCAGAAAAAAATAACAAAAACAACAATTATCTGCCCTAGGTAATTTCTCTAGGTCAAACCAAATGTGGTATCGACCGGATTCCCCCTCCCAGTACACCCTAATAGAAAATCTATCAAACCACAACAGCTCATATTTTATTGAGCTATGGTTGAATTGCGGTGAATTAAATACTTATGTAAGTGATATTTTCACTAAATAAATCACTCTAGGAGTTTGACAACTCCAAAAAGAGTGAATCCAATTCCTATAGAAGGGTATTCCAAATGCCTAACACCTTACCTTGGAATCAACTCAACAGCTTCTGTAGAATTAATCTGGTGAAAAAGAGAATGACCAGACAGAATTGCCTTTGATGATTTATTAAGGGTATTCTGGTAATTGTTTAGACTTGATTTCAACTCCATGTGTTTCAGTACATCGAACTCTACCTAACCACCCAAGGAAATAATTTTTGGGTCTCCAGATAAGGTCTGGTGAATTATTTCCTCAAACTAGAGTTTATTCCACTATAAAAAGCATAACTAAATCTACGTATTTGATAATCTAGTGAACCCACTTGTGTTGGTCTTGTTTTGTCAAGACCTATCCGAGGATTCCATTGATGCACCTTTATATCCTACAAACCTCGGGTCTCCACCACAATACCTTGGTTTATACCATAGACAACTATCTTCCAAGGGAAAAACACCTATATGAGAATCTAGTATTTCCACTATTAATACCCAACCCCTCCAAACCTACTAAGTCAAGTAGGATTCCTTATGTTTGTTGCTGTATGCTTTGGGCATGTATGCCTTGTATTGATTGTGGTATTGTCTGCTTGCATGTATATTTGATGACGGCGATAGTGTGAGTGTTTGACGGCAAGAAGGAAAGGACTTCTTATTATTATTTATCTGGGTATTCTTGGTTATCTAAGGAAGTCCAGGGACTTATTGCTGATCAGGCAAGCCACCATTCCAGAATTCCGGTACTTGTCCTACTCCCTTTATTACTTGTTTTGTATCCTCTTTATAAATTGCATTATCTATCTACATGTCTTGTTTTACAAATACTGCGGTAATGACTTGGCTCCACCAAGTTATGAATTTGTGTCCCTCGTGGCACCACCCCAATGTACCTACCATTTTATCCCTTTAGACCGAGTGTATGATGGTTAGAATCCCACCTCGTTGGAAACTCGGCTTTGAGAAAATAACTTGTTTTGGGATTTACCCTACTACAAATTTTTCAAAAACTGCTTCGTAAAACCCTTAGGAAGAGCCCTCGTTCCAAGAGGATGTTTTAACAAAAGAAATGGTGTTGATGAGAAATGAGAAAGTGAAGGGATGTTCTACGCCTTTACCAAAAAAAATTTTATCCGTGCCACCACATTACTCCAGGCGCTGGGGCTTAGCTCGTAGTTTGTCTGCATTAGCCGAGGCAGCTTGTACAATGCTTATAGGGAGAGATCCCTTGAATTCCGGGCAGGCGCTACCAGATCTATGGATCTGGAGCCTGTAGCTTGCTTCGGTAAGAGTGAGCCTGTTCTGGAAGGAGTGCCGATGCAACAATTGGGTCTCCCGCGAACGGTATGACTTAGGCGGTACGGAAGGAAGTGGAGTCACCAGATTAAGGTATACGCCAAGCTATGGTTGGGTATACGCGTGTACGGAAGGCTGGACTATGGCTGGGAGCCACATACTCGTTGTCGGGGAGAACAAACCCAAAAGGAAAAGCAACCTTTGCTAGGGTCTACAAGCGAAAGGTTAGGTTTGATTATCTAGAACCCCATCTACAGTGGTAGTGGGCCGTGGTTTTATCCCGGTGGATGTATTGATTCTTGTGGGGAAAGTGCACAAACTCTGCAGAATACAATCTATTCGAATAGCCATGTCCACGGTCAACGAAGGTTGGAAAGGTGATAGCTAGGAGTACCCAAATGCTGTTTGTTTGGAAAGAATGGATGAAAGTATGGAGGTTCCGGGGGAACCTGAGTTCAAAAGTTTTGTTTTGACCCGAGGTGGTCAAGGAGGTTTAAAAAGGGTTTTTACTCCAAAACTGTTTTCAAAAAGGTTTTCAACGAAGATATGGGGATATCTTGATTTATCAAAAAGGTTTTCAACGAAGATATGGGGATATCTTGATTTATAAAACAAAGGAATGTTTCCAAAACTCATTTTCAACAAACATATGGAGATGCCATAACTACAAGAGGTAGTCTAGGCTTTTCAAAAACACCCCCAGATAGAGCTATCTCGCCATAGCCAGAATAGCATTTCCTTATTTTACTTATCTTGGTGGTTTGCGAGTACATTCCAAAGTACTCATGGCATTGTCCGTGGCTATTTACTTGGCCAGGCTTTCAGAGGTTCGACATCGCAATATTAAGGTGACCTCTAGCGAGCTAGGTCGTCTCCCCAGTCAGTCACCTATAGGTTGAGGCACGATTGGGCTCTGCGCGTGATGATGTTCCACTTCTAAAGATGGTGTACTCAAAATGGCCTTTATGTAAGTCTTGGAAATTCGTTAAGTTTCAGATGTTGTAACGATACTTGTCGGTTATGTTCCGTGGCTCACTGATCATGGGAACGTGGATATATGCATAATAGGGATTTTCTCAGATGGTTAATCCGGGGAGCCCACAAACTTGGTATCAGCGCCATCCTGACTGTTGGAGACCTTAGTTTGCATAGATGTTAGACAGGAAACGACAAACCTATTTTCTAAAAGACAAAGGAGAAGAGATGACTATTTGCAAAAGTGCTTATGTATTTTCCCCCTCTGTTTTGAAAAATACTTGCATTAATATGATTTTCTAATCTTAAAATATTGCACACTTGGCACTAACCCAACCTGGCCCTAAACACTTTTGTAGATGGAACCTATTGATGAAGAGTGGCTGAAGATTGGATTTCCCTGACTCCTCTGAGACTCTATGCAACTTTGCGGTTACCAGCAGAAACCTATCTACACCCTCCACATGGGACTGGAATCAGGAGATTATGTGGGACAGATTGTCATACTAGCCAAGCCGGGAACCAATGGAAGCCCTATCTATTCCACTGGACGTCAGATGCCCAGTCCCTTACTTGCTGTTGATTTGGTAGCCAGAGAAGCTTTGATGTGCATCCGTAGCTCCCTCCCAGAGATGAGACAGCCCACAACCTTCTACCTCCCCATGAAGGGAAATGTCGACTACAACAGAGGATCCCAAGACCCCAGCCTGGCATACCCTGCTCTCTCCTTTCAGACCCGCTTCAGCTACTCTAGCAATGAGGTGCTAACAGCAGTCATTGACGAATACCGCCGCTCCCAGATGGAGCTCCGTCGCCTACAAGCCATTCTCACCCGTAAGGAAGCTCTGGAGACCCTGCAAAGGAATCAAGCATGAACCACCGCCACTAAAAGAACCTCGAGAGAAGGCGCCCCCAAGGGAAGCAGGAAGTGCACCACCGCTAGTAAATATATCCGTAGGTTCAAGCCAATCAAGGAGGTGCATGAAACCTCCACTGCTCCGCCAGAAGCTAGCCTCGACTCTACAGATGCACCCTCCGAGTAATCACCCGCGTTGCGGTACTCGCTCATCTAGCAATAGGGTAGAGTCATGTATCGTCCTTGATCGCGTTTTGTAATGCTTTAGTACTATCAGCACCTTCAGGTGCAGACTAGCTTGATGTGTAATAACTTCCATGTATTGCTATGCTTGCTTTGATGATTTCCCTCTTGCGTGTTTTACACAAGACGTTGCATCAGACCCAACCCGGAACGCTTACCACCAACCGGAACTCCCCCAGGATGGCCATGAAGACCGGAAGCTCGAAGAAGGCATGTAGCCGTTGTGGAGATGAAAGACACAAAGTCAGCACGTGTTTCGGCCACTGCCCAAACTGTGGGACACCTCACTCATCCAAAGTTTGTCCAACTCGGTTTGTCACTTGTTTCCTCTGCGAAGGCCAAGACCATGTCCCTGCCGACTGCCCAATATATCTCCTCATTGGTAATGCCTGCCAAATTCATGGAGTCAGCATAGGAAGGTTGTCAACTCAGTTACAACGAAAGAAAGGTACCTGTTTCTCGTGTGATCAACCCGGCCACTTCAGCCGAGAATGCCCCCAAGGTAAAACCATCAAGACCTCCGTGAAAGTGAAGCCCGAAGGCATCCAGGGCCCTTACCTTTCAGAAAAGATGGCCACCCTACCTCTCGCAGCCCTGCAACTCAAGATTGAAGATTCCCCTTGCATCTATAAGAGACTACACCCCGTTGGGAGTAAAGATCGAGAGAAGCTCCTTAACTTACCCTAGGACTCCCTGAACATCGGCAAGTGCAACTTG
The DNA here is from genome assembly GCA_910589775.1 of Avena eriantha. Lineage (NCBI taxonomy): Eukaryota > Viridiplantae > Streptophyta > Magnoliopsida > Poales > Poaceae > Avena > Avena eriantha. The sequence goes on from OU342741.1 coordinate 314,739,588, forward strand.
TAATAAACTAGTCCATGTTCCCCTCCTAGAGTGACACCTATGATGCTACCCTCCCTTAAGTCTATGTCTGCTACCTTCAGAACTATCTTTTGTCACCTTTACAAGAAAGTCCCCGACTGGTAACTCTCCGAGCTACCCTAGCTTCACCCTAAGGGGGAAAGACTGCGTCTTTCCCGCAAAATAGAATAACCCCCACCCCCCTTCTAGAAGCAATCCAACAGTTGGATATGGAGACATATACTAGGATACGATAATCCCTCAGGAGAGCCGCCGTACATCCTTACCGCAGGAAGATCACTCCTCGCAATCCTGGTTGGAGCCTGCTCGACACTCGTGTTTCAAGACGTTCGAAGTTCAACCTCACTGTAAGAGTAACCCTGTTCAAAGACAAAGCCAACAAGTTAGTACGCGAGAAGCAAATAGCAGTAACTCCAAAATAAAATCCCCTAACCGTACTCTCCTGAATCTCGGGACGAGATTCTTTTAAGGGGGAAAGGCCTGTAACATCCCAATTTCAGTAACCCTGATTAGTTCCCCCCGAATGTAAAAATCAAGGGGAACAAAAACTTTTTCTTGTTCATTAGTGCAGTGTTTGCTTGTTGTTTGTTTGTACTTGTGCATAGGAGTGTGTATCTTATGATACTCCTTACCTCACCATCAGTTGACAAAAGCTATTTACCAGGACTATCCTGGCTCATTTTACATGTTCTCAAATGTTCTGACAATTCAAAACCTGAGCCAAGATGCATATGTAACCAAAACATTTTTTGGAGCTTCTATTGACAAAACTATGGGGAGATATATAATACAACCTCCTTATGTTTTCAAGACAGAACCCTCAACTAATCTTATCTCTAGTGTTCCCAAAACCTCTTTACCAAGCATTTGAATTCTACTCTTGGTAGAGGTACCAAGGACTCTCATCCTACTCGAAAATCCAACATCTTCAAAATGCCCCCAACCTTACCTCAAGCTAAGCTTGATGGTAACCCCAGTAGTGGATTTGCTTAGTTTATAAGACGAGTTGCCTTGATCTGCTGTTTGACTTGTTTGCTTAGGAAGTAGTATGAGCTATTCTAGGATCTCATCACTAGGATCAAGAGGTTTCCAAATCATCACCCCCTGAGCAAGAATACAAGCTGGACCAAATCTCTAGCCACCAGGTGACTATCTGAAAACCTTTAACCAGATCAATTCTAAAGTGATCCATTCTAGAAGCTTCCAAGTCCATGAAGACCAATATCAAGAATGGATCCCTTACACTCAATCTACACTTCAACATCATCCACTTGATGATGCTTGGGTACCTTGCAACCCTCGAAAAACACTCCCTCTCATACTCTAGTCAAAATCCTCAAAACTGCCAAATTTGACTAAGTCTGGAAACTATTCCAACATCACGTTTTTGAATGCCTCCCTTCCTCAACCCTTGTGCATTTCTGATAATGCATTTGAACCATCTTGTTAAACATCCTAAGGAATACCAAGGCCCACATTTGCCCTTGGTTAGATCATCCTCTAACCCACTTGATTTATAAAGCATCATGACTCATCTGGTATGGCAGCCTTAATTTCAACAAAGTTTGCCATCCCTCCCAGACCATCTCAAAGATCACCACTCCAAACCCCTTCTGCCATGATCATATATATGAATTGGTCTAACCAATCATCTATCCCTTGCATCAAGGTGAGCTTTGAGCTCCAAGACCCAACAAGGTTTTGGTGGTATAAAAATAACATCACCCTAGTTCATCAACTCCTTGTTTTTCGATATAATTCAAGTTGGATTTCCAATTACCAAGGTTGCAAATGCTTGCTACACCTTGTCTACCTAATCTACCTTGATCATCAAGATTTATCAAATATTACCCTTAATTATTAGGTCTCCTAATCTTTTTAATTCCTTTATTAGGTAAAATCTCAAAACCCCTTTCCCAATGGAAAGTTTGGGTTTTGTCAAAACACTTCCCCAAATTTTGGCTCATGTGAGTTCCATATATCATACTCCATCTCCTCACCTCAAACATAAATATTTGTGAGAAGCTTTAGTATTTCTTTTTGTGTATTTTCTAAAAAGGCACAAATGGAATAATAATTATTTTAAATACTTTTAAGCCACAATAAATCTTGGGAAAATTCCCTTCAGTGTGCATCCACATTTGGGACCCTCTGACACCAAAAACAAACCTTGTCCAATGTAATAATATCAAATGATATTCTAGAAACTACTTCTGCCCTTTTTGAATAAATAGTGTTAAGTGGACTAAAACTCCTTTGAAAAATCCCAAATAATTCCTAGAGAGGTCTTTTAACCTCATCTACCCACCAGTACCATATTCCCCATCCTTTCCAATGCAAATCTCTGAAATCCTTCACAAGCTCTCTAGTGATCAAAATCTTGAAAAACTATTAAACTTGAACAAAACTAGGACCAAACCACCACCAAAGCTTGTCAAGCACTCCTCCACAGCACCCAAATCTCCCCTGGTCGTGAGCACTGTAGATCCACCCCAGCATTGCCCCTTGTTACCCCTAGATTAGTGGAGAGAGAGACAATCAAATCTTACAAGATTTGCCACATTTAATTACCACAACCCCTCCCTCTATCTCTGCCCGACCAATACCCATTCTTACCCCTCCCCACTGCCCTCTAGGCCAATCCCTGGCCAGCACCACCCCTCCCCCATGTCCAAAGTGGACATTTTCTTCATCTATCTCTCCCCCTCGGTATAAAGGCAAGAGGCCACCCCCCAGCACACCTCCCTGCCTCATTTGCTCTCTCTCACCTCCACTCACTTCCCTCACGCTCCACTCCCTCTCCTCTACTATGTGTTGTCCAGAAAAAGAAGAAGAGGAAGCTTCGGCCTTGCTCAATATCTAAGTGTAGCTCCATCCTCTTAGATCCTCTCCTCCTGCATGTCACCTTGCTGTGACCCTCTCCTCCTCCTCTATCTAACCATGGTCTTCCTTTTTCCCAAGACCGTCCCCTTCGTCGTCGCCGTTGAGCTCCGACGAGGTAGCCCTCGGTCGCCGTCACGCGAGCCGCTTCCAAGAGGCCACCACCGTCGTGCCGCCCCTCGATCTACTCGCCGTCGTCCACCGCATCGCCCTTTCACCTCCCCGACATCCCCCGAGCCCCGGGTAAGATCCCCCGGCGAGCCCCACCGCCCCCTAGGATTTCTGCCGCCAGCCTCTTCTTTTGTCGTAGACGACGACTGGGTGCTGTTGATCGGCACTAGATCGAACGACCCATCACCGCCGATACCACTTCGCGCCCCTCGCCCACCGACGGACGGGCCCCGCCCGTCAGGTTCAAACTCACGCCATGCATGCTCCCTCTGGCGCCGCTTGGACCAACCCGTCTCTGCGCGGCCCAGCACCCCCCCAGATCCAGCCTAGTTAACCGTCTGCCCTTTTATTTTTCTTTTAAATTACAGATCCAGGAAGTACTAGTTAATTTAAATTGGTTTGAAAATGTAAACAAGATCCAAATGCCAGGATCTAAAATTCTGGGAGTCCTCTGATGTTTTCTTAAGCATGCTGAACTAGTCCCTTGCCAAAAATAGTTTTTATTATTCATGGGCAATTAATACACTAAAGATTGTACTATGCACTAAATATATTCCTCAGAGAGTTTTAACTCCAATTCGGGAGAAACAAAGCTCTATTGGAAGGTATTTGATATACCTATCCTCCAGCATAGGTCCTATGCCAAGGTGAACAATAGTGTCCCTAGAGCAAAAAAAACAAAAAAAATTGTTATCTGCCCGAGGTAATTTCTCTAGGTCAAACCAAATGTGTTATCGACCTGATTCCCCCTCCCAATACACCCTAATAGAAAAATCTATCAAACCCCAGCAACTCAGATTTTATTGAGCTCTGGTTGAATTTTAGTGAATTAAATACTTATGTAAGTGATATTTTCACTAAATAAATCAGTCCAGGAGTTTGACAACTCTAAAAAGAGTGAATCCAATTCCTACAGAAGGGTATTCCAAATGCCTACCACCTTCCCTTGGAATCAACTCAAGAGCTTCTGTATAATTAATCTGGTGAAAAAGAGAAAAACCAGACAAAACGGCTTTTGATGATTTATTAAGGGCATTCTGGTTAGGTTTTAGACTTGATTCCAACTCCATGTGGTTCAGTACATCAAAATCTACCTAACCACCCAAGGAAATAATTTTCGAGCCTCTAGATAAGCTCTGGTGAATTATTTCCTCAAACTATAGTTTATTCCACTATAAAAAGCATAACTAAATCTAGGTATTTGATAATCTAGTGAAACCACTTGTGTTGGTCTTGTTTTGTCAAGACCTATCTGAGGATACCATTGATGCATGTTGATATCCTACAAACCTCAGGTCTCCACCACAATACCTTGGTTTATACCCTAGACAACTATCTTCCAAGGGAAAAACACCTATATGAGAATCTAGTATTTCCACTATTAATACCCAACTCCACCAAACCTACTAAGTCAAGTAGGATTCCTTATGTTTGTTGCTGTATGGTTTGGGCATGTATGCCTTGTATTGATTGTGGTATTGTCTGCTTGCATGTATATTCGATGACGGCGATAGTGTGAGTGTTTAACGATAAGAAGGACTTCTTATTATTATTTATCTGGGTATTCTTGGTTATCTAAGGAAGTCCAGGGACTTATTGCTGATCAGGCAAGCCACCATTCCCGAATTCCGGTACTTGTCCTACTCCCTTTATTACCTGTTTTGTATCCTCTTTATAAATTGCATTATCTATCTGCATGTCTTGTTTTACAAATACCGCGCTAATGACTTGGCTCCACCAAGTAATGAATTTTTGTCCCTCGTGGCACCACCCCAATGTACGTACCATTTTATCCCTTTAGACCGAGTGTATGTTGGTTAGCATCCCACCTCGTTGGAAACTCAGCTTTGAGAAAATAACTTGTTTTGGGATTTACCCTACTACAAATGTTTCAAGAACTGCTTTGTAAAACCCTTGGGAAGAGCCCTCGTTCCAAGAGGATGCTTTAACTAAAGAAATGGTGTTGATGAGAAATGAGAAAGTGAAGGGATGTTCTACGCCTTTACCGGAACAATTTTTATCCTTGCAACCACATTACCCCAAGTGCTGGGGCTTAGCTCGTAGTTTGTCTGCATTAGCCGAGGCAGCTTGTACAATGCTTACAGGGAGAGATCCCTCGAATTCCGGGAAGGCGCTAATAGATCTATGGATCTGGAGCCTGTAGCTTGCTTCGGCAAGAGTGAGCCTGTTCTGGCAGGAGTGCCGTTGCAACAATTGGGTCTCCCGCGGACGGTGTGACTTAGGTGCTATAGAAGGAAGTGGAGTCACCAGATTAAGGTATACGCCAAGCTACAGTTTGGTATACGCGTGTACGGAAGGCAGGACTATGGCTGGGAGCCACATACTCGTTGCCGGGGAGAACAAACCCAAAAGGAAAAGCAACCTTTGCTAGGGTGGACAAGCGAAAGGTTAGGTTTGATTATCCGGACCCCCATCTACAGTGGTAGTAGTCCCTGGTTTTATCCCGGCGGATGTATTGATTCTTGTGGGGAAAGTGCGCAAACTCTGTAGAGTATAACCTATTCGAATAGCCGTGTCCACGGTCAAGGACGGTTGGAAAGGTGATGGCTAGGAGTACCCAAACGGTGTTTGTTTGGAAAGAATGGATGAAAGTATGGAGGTTCCGGGGGAACCTGAGTTCGCAATTTTTGTTTTGACCCGAGGTGGTCAAGGAGGTTTAAAAAGGGTTTTTACTCCAAAACTATTTTCAAAAAGGTTTTCAACGAAGATATGGGGATATCTTGATTTATCAAAAAGGTTTTCAACGAAGATATGGGGATATCTTGATTTATAAAACAAAGGCATGTTTGCAAAACTCTTTTTCAACAAAGATATGGAGATGCCATAACTACAAGAGGTAGTCTAGGCTTTTCAAAAACACCCCTAGATAGAGCTATCTCGCCACAGCCAGAATTGCATTTCCTTATTTTACTTATCTTGGTGGTTTGCGAGTACGTTCCAAAGTACACATGGCATTGTCCCTGGCTATTTACTTGGCCAGGCTTTCAGAGGTTCGACATCGAAAGATTAAGGTGACGTCCCGCGAGCTAGGTCGTCTCCCCAGTCAGTCGCTTGTAGGTTGAGGCACGAGTGGGCTATGCGCGTGATGATGTTCTGCTACTAAAGATGGTGTAGCCAGAATGGCCTTTATGTAAGTCATGTAAATTCGTTAAGTTTCGGATGTTGTAACGATACTTGTCGGTTATGTTCTATGGCTCACTGAATATGGGAATGTGGATATATGCATAACATGGATTTTCTCGGATGGTTAATCCGGGGAGCCCACAGTTAATCACCTCCATAAGAAAGAATCATATCCTTAGTCCTATTCAGGTACTTTAGGATATTTTGACTGTTTTCTAGTGTCACTACAAGGAATCTAGCTATATATGACCCTCCATTTCCGTCACAGAATCGTCACAGTAGTACGTCTATGACGATTTTATGACGATTTTGAGATCGTCGAAAGCTAGGCATCGCAAATGAACTATAATGATGATTTTAGTAAAATCGTCATAACCGTTTACGACAATATTGGATCATCATAAGCGTTATGACAATCCAATATCGTCACACGCAAACTGGTCTAGCCAGGTCAGATCCTACGTGACCGATCCAACGTGGCAAGGAATCAGCCGGTCCACTTCAGCCATTTATTTGGGCCAAGCCCAACAATTTAGACCGTTTATGTTTTTTTCTTGCTAGTTCTTATTAGCTATACAGGAAATACAAAACATTTTAGCCGTTTTATTTTATGGGACATAGCCTATTTACAGTCCATTTAAACTCAAAATTAGTCTTTTTTATTTTATGGGTCGTAGCCTATTTATATTCCATTTAAAATCAAATTTAGCCTTTTTAAGACCTGATTCCACTATTCAGATAGGTCCGACTTGTCATCTTCATCTCAAAAATTGACCCCACATGTCAAAAGGGTCCAAAATAACATATTCATTTCAGTCATGCGTTTCTATTCACAAGTTTGAGATCCATACATAATCAATAATTGAGACAGATCAAAGAGAACACATGTAACTATTTAAAACTACTGCTGAAATCAGGCTATTACAAATTTACATAGTCTAGTGCAACCCAGAAATGCCTAACTATTTACAAGTGCCTACTCTTCGATGGCTACTCTTCACAGCTTCACTGACTTCATATTTGCTCTTGTAAACAAGGAACAACTACACTTTCAGTCTCAATGAAAGGCATCATTTAAGTACAACAAATCAATCTTGCAACCAATAGTAAACAAGTACTTTTAGAATTCTATAGTATAGGACATAGCCTGAGGGTACTCTGCTAGGTGCATAAACTCACACGCACGCAACAAACAACTCGCTCATTATATAATCAAGTTCACCGAATTCAAATACCGTTTATTCTAGCTAACAAAATAATACCTGAGAATAATAATCAGTTTAAACAAACTCCTCTAGGCTAAAACAATAGAGAATACTACTCACTTGATCAACATGGGGACACAGAAGTAACAACGTTAAACAATAGAAACTAAGAAATGGCAAGGATGCACGTTTAATAACCTGATGAATAATATTATTAATAGGTAGCAAAGTAGTAGATTGGTTGAGAAACAGACACAAGTTTTCACGCGTGCGAATCTATGATAGATAGCAGATTGTACTGTAGTAAAAAGTTATTCATATTTACTAATTTGTTTGTCACATAAGCAATAGTTGAGCATAATAAGGAGCTAAATGTTGCACCAATCAGTAATTGAGAAAATCTAATAAGTTAAGATGTTATTATTCAAGATCTCCATCATGTAGACAAAATCACAACTTATACTTGAAATTCAGGAATGCAACACAAGCATCATACCATGGTCCATGGAGAAATTTCGAGGCTAATAATCTAATATACACAAGCATCTACCATCACTACTTTGAAGTTAGATCAGAGAAACTGTGAGGCTATTTGCCTCACATTCGAGGGTAAAAAAACCTGAACATAGGGGAAATAATAACTACCTGAAGTGTTGCCCAAACGGGCAGCCGCAAGGGTAACCTAGTTGGAGGCACGACCCAGCACTCGAGGGACCATGTGTGAACAAGTGGGATCATGAACATGAGCAAGAGCTGCTCCACCATAGTCCTTGGGATGTAGCGTTTTCATCCTCTTCGCCATCTATGCCCCCCTTGTCTCTCTATAGCTTGAGAAACAAGCCACTCTACAAACATGATAGGGTATGTAACTTTTCTTATTCTATTAATTCTCAGAATTCTAATCTAGCAAACAATGATTAATAGTACTATCAAATCTTAGCTAAAGCAAGCAGTACAAGAGTGCTACCAAGTATTTGTTCATTTGCATACATGCATCAAGATATACACAAACTTATCAACTAATCAGTAGTATCAAATCTTAGCTAAAGCTAGCAGTATGAGTGCTATGAATAGAGGTTATCCAGCCATTCCTATGAATTATGGTACTAATAGCTTCTAAATAGACCAATTGCTATCTGCTAGGCATAAATTGGCAATCATATGCTTTTTTTTGCAATCACAGATCCATAATAAGTAATAACAAGAACATGATTGCTAGTATTCCCTTTGTACCTGTTTCATCATGGATACCCCAATCCAAAACATTCAGCAAGGACTAATCTAACAACCTAGAGCATCATCATACTAGTAAAATAGATAGGGCCTCGAATCTCTGGTGAGACGGCCATGCTTGCTTGGTCTGGAAGGCTATGGACTGCTAGGAAGTGGATATAATGCCCATTGCCCGTACCATCCTTCTTGTGGAGCAGTATAGTGTGGATACTAGGCAGTACAACGACATGACCATGAGAGAGCGGCAGGGAGAACAAAATAAGGGGAGAGGAGATGGGGTTTACCTCAGCAGCGAGGTACTTGGGGACGACGGTGAGGTAGATGGTGTCTACGCCGATGTAAAAGGCGACCTGGGCCATTTGGATGTAGAGAAGGACGATGAGGTAGCTTGGGTAGCTCATGGGGGTCCGGATGATGTGAGGCGACAGTGAGCTTGGGGCAGCTCGGGTCGATGTCGAACTGGGAAAGACGGATCAGTAGCTTACTAGTGCTATCCACCCAAACCAACCCTAAGGCCTACCGTCACCTGCGTAGAGTAGCGTCTACGCGAGATCCCCTGGAAACCCTTCACTGAAGGCCTTCTGGCAGCGTGTACTCGATCTAAGTCACCATGGGTGAGGAGAGCAGAGAGGAAGAGAGGTTAGGTTGTGGTGCTGGGGGAGCAAGGGTGGAGGGGGACAAGCGGGAGTGATAGGGGTGGGGGTGGCGGTGGCGGTGGAGAGATGAGGAAGGGAGGGGTGGATCGATGAGATGGGAGAACTAGCGGCACAAGAGGGGGCGATCCGGAGTTGGTGAGGTTAGGGTTGGGGACGTGCGTGTAGTGGAGACTAGGGACTACGGTGTGTTTCTTCGGGTGAGCGGAAAGGCATCGGATCGAAACTGAATGATCTAAATCATGCCCATGAGGACGATCCGTGGAATTTGGTTTGCTGTGTTTTGATTGGTCCGTTCACAAAACACCTCTTTTTTGCACTCGGAAAATAAAAAATCACTTTCTGTGCAACGAAAATAAAAATTTCCTCCGACAACAATGTTCGCAATTCCAAGATATACATGTGTGCACATAAATGACTTATCATGTTCGACGTTTCATGGCTTTGAAGTTGACGAGGGTTTAACTCATCAATTCCCATTGTTATGGACTTGGGTTTTGGAGAAGGAGGGAGCGCTGGAAGCATCAATCGGCTAGCAAACAAGCACACAGGGGACTCGAAGATTTACCCAGGTTCAGGCCTCGTAGAGGTCCCTACTCCTGCTTGTCTGCTCATGGAATTAACAAAGGAATCGAAGATTACAATGGTGCGCAGATGTAATCTGGCGAGGGTTGTGGAAAACTAGGGTTGCATGTGTCCTCCTCACCGCCCTCTCCTAGCCTTTATATAGATAGGCTAGGTCTCAGGTAGCAGGTCGAGTCGGTTACAGGTTAGGGTTTTCCCTTTAAACTTTCTATCTTTAGCTTCTTCTTGCTCCGCAAGCAATCGAGAGTCCGTAGGTTACTCGAGTTCTCCATTTGGGCCTTGGCAACGCCATGGGCTTCCACTGTACGTAGCCCGTATATACCAAGCTCGAGTACCTGTAGGGTATACCCATGTCAGTAGCCCCCAAGTGTCTAGTGGAATCGCAGATTCGACTAAGGACTTTATGAAGCCTTTCGAGTGCATGACTAAGTATTTTTCGACTGCTCTGTTTGTGTCATAGGGATTTGTTGATGTGCGCGCCTGATTTAACCGATGTATCGGTATCATTTAACTACCTTAGGATAAAAAAACGCAATCTACTCGAACTCGAGTTGCCAGACTCGAATTCGGGAAAGTGCTGGTGTGTAATTCGACTCTGGCTGTGGAGGTCTTACATGAGTCGAATTCCAGTATATGGGTGTAAGCACTCGACGCGTCCGTCAAGTCATGTTCATCGTACTTGTAGCCACGGATACATTACTGGTAGTGCGCAGCAGATGTGTTGTCAGGCCTTATTCAGGTCTTATCTTCACGCTGCAAGCGTGGCATCCGAATTTTGCCATCGCGGAGATGATTCGGGTGACCCAGGAGACGCAGTCTCTTTGTAGGGAAAAAATCATGAGGCGGTGTCGCCGTAAGCTTCGAGACATGGATGTTATCGACACACAGTACGATGTACAAATAATCATAGGGTGCACGACCAACGCTCCCTATGGGAGTAGCCCCGAGTGCCTAGTTGAGTCGAAGACTCATGCTAGGACTAAAGAACTTCTGCGATTGCTGATGTCTATTGTTGCTTGTTTCAGTCGAATTTATTTCCAGCGCTCCCTATGAGAGTAACCCATGTCCATAGTCGAATCGCGGATTCGAGTTATTGGATATGCTTTCAATGTCCATGTTCCTGTAGAAGAGAAAAAGAAAAATCATAGGGTGCGCGACCAGCGCTCCCTATGGGAGTAGTCCCCGAGTGCTTGGTGGAGTTGAAGACTCGAGCAAGGACTAAAACAGTCGAATTGTTCTACTACTTTGAACTTTGATGACGTCAGTGCTAACGATTTGATGATCTCAGTTGCCTGCATGAGCGGTATTGACGGGACGTGACTAGCGGTGGATCCCATTTTCTGACCCTGACTTGACCAGGCGTGCGTAATCTTTGTTTTAACTGTGCCTCCTAAATTTCCGCGCTTAATGGAGGTAGTGGGGGACGGTTTGCGCTTCGGGTCCTCCACGTGTCGATCACGATGAACGCCACTCGTCTGATAGGGTTTTTGCTGGCTGTTGGATTACATCTTCCAGGGGGTTAAGTAGCAGTGCTGTGACGGTAATTTTCCCATCTGCTCTTTTCCCTACCTTTGCCTCCGTCGCCATTGCTGCGTCTCCTCTGCTTCCTAGAGTTCATATTTCTCATGGCACTGGACCAGCTCCACGTATTCCCTAGTTAATTCCTCTGGTTGGATCGCCACCACAAGATGGAGAAGAAGAAGGGAGGTGCTGCGGCTGAATCTGTTGCTGCCACTGTTGCTACCAAGAAGAAGGGCAGCTCCACCGCTACGAGCACCAGTGCCGCCTTTGCCAGGAAGAAGAAGGGCGCGGGCACTCATTCACCAATGGCGTGTGGCGCGTGTCCATTACCAAGTATTTCGAGCTCCGTCTCCTACGCCAAGACGGAGTTCTATCTTCCGCGGTCGCTGACTCGCGTGTCCCAGGTGGTGAGGTAACCCCTTGTCCTCCTGCCGGTTTTCGGGTGATGTTCCTAGCATTCATCATCCGCAGTCTCTCGCTGCCCCTGCATCCTTTCTTCAGGGGCCTTCTTTGTATCTACGGGCTCCAGCTGCACCAGCTGTCCCCCAACTCCATCCTCCATATAGCTTGCTACATTACACTTTGCGAGTGCTGGCTCGGAATCGAGCCACACTTTGGTCTCTTCAAACGTCTCTTCAAACTGAAGCGTCAGTCGGCGTCTGGCTCCGTAATCTATGATGTAGGCAGCTGCGGTATCCACGTCGACTCCTCCGTCATGTATTTCGACATCAAACTCATGACGTCCGTTCAAGGGTGGAGGGACAAGTGGTTCTACATCCGCGACTTGAAGGCCGACGGAGACCACTTTGGACTCGCGCCCTTCGATCCTGCGACGCCATGAAGAGGAGGGGCTCCTGGAAGAACATGGTGATGCTCGGCGAATCCGCGGAGACAGATGTGTTGTACGAGCACGTCTGCGACCTCGAGAGTCGCATGGGTAAAGAAGAGGGAGGATGCGCCCTCATTCGCACGTGGCTACGCCGTCATGTCCAGCCCCTGCAGGCCATAGTCCACCCTATGTTCCAGTGGGTTGGCGCGGACGATGTCACTCGCATATCTGCCGATGGCATTTCCGCGAGTGAGGTAGATAAAAGGGTGCGACTGGTCACAAAGTACACCATCAAGGATGTGCTCCCTAGTGAACCAGTCGTACCTCCATTCGATGCTACTAATCCTCCTCCTCAGGTATGGTTGTGCTACGAAGTAGCTTTGTTTGTCAAATGCTTGTCTTTTCTTGATTTGTGCTAACTTGTAATTTGTATACAGGATCGGAGGGTGTCACCCTGAATGCTACCTCTTCCTGAGGGGGTTATCCCTCGCGAAGACTTGGAAGAGGACGAGTCAGAGTCGACCGTCCCATATGAAGGGGAAGAGGAAGCCCCCGAGTCGAGTAGTCCAGACACTCGCAAGCATTCGTGCAGCAAGGATTCGGATGCATCATCTCCTTCGGCTCTAGAAGGCGCGACTATTGGTGCAGAGTTGCTGATACCTGCCGTTCCTGTGAGCGCTATGGCACCATCTTCCTGCAAGAAGATGCGGCTGCCGAAGGAGTCGTCATCAGAGTCGGGGGATCAAACCTTCGATTTTGACAAGTTTGATTGGTAAGTATACAAGTATTCCTTTTGGTTCTTCTTTTCGAGTTGCCTTCTCTTGATGTTGGTTTTGATCTAAAGTCAGCCGGCGTCGTCATCTTCTAGCGACGTCCCATTTTTAAGGAATCTAGAGTCGCGACCTCCAAGGCCAAGAAAGTGGTTGAGCGCGCTCGTTCCCCTCCATTGGCGGCCCACTCTGGGCATAATTCATCAAGTTTTCCACACGATGTGGAGCATCAGATGGTTGTCCGGACGACTGAGCATCAATCGACTTCGGAGTCATTGGAGGATCATGTATGTGTAGTATTGCTTCTTCTGATTTTGTAGTTGAATTTTTTGTCCATACCATATGTTGATCCTTTACTGTTCCTTTTGTCGCAGCTCATTGTGAAGGAAGCCGCTCGCCTAGCGGAGCAGGTGCTTGCAATGGGTCGCCAGCATGCAATGCTAGACAATCGCCATCACACGGTTGAAAGTGAGTGTTTTTTTGCTTCTTCTTCTTCATCCTTGTGGTATATTCGACTAATGGTCTATCCTTGTTTGTTTCACAGCTGAGCATAATGTGCTCCTTCGCCACGCCGCTTCCCTCGGAAAGACGCTCACCGCGGCGGTGAAGAGTCGCGATGGGGCAATTGCAGCGCATGACGAATCGCGGAAACGCGAAGAGGATCTGTGCGCCTCCATCATAGCTAGGGAGAAGTTGTTCGTAGAACAACTTTTCTCGATTGCCAAGGCTCTCTCAGGTATTCCCTTGTCTGGGTTTTCGTCGTGTCTCTTCTTTCGAATTTGTTGTTGTGCTGACATTTGTGCCAATGCTTGAGTCTTGTATAGATACCAGCGGTCTGAGCTTCGACGCCCAGGCACTCCACCGTGATGATGCCCTGGCAGGCGCCATCTCAGCAGTCGAAGATGAAAGTGATGCCGTTCAGGGGAGGCTCACCAAGGCCAAGGGCATACTCAGTCGCCTCCATGAGGAGCTGGCACCCAAGGCTGAGTTAATCGAGAATATGGATGATCTGGTGGAGTCCCTTGCTAGAGGCATTCCTGCAAGCTTCAAGAACTCACTCCGTGCGGCTGGAGCTTCGATGTCACTTACGATGGTTCAAGCCCATGGAGTCAAGGTTGATCTTGCTGTGGTCTCCAAGGCAATGCCTGTCAGCGTGGATGGCCAACAGGTAGTCTTTGCTCCCTTCACAGCTGCCTGTGGCAAGTACGGACCGTAGCTGATCAATATAGTTGCGAAGTACTCTTAGGAACTGCAGCGGGCCAAGAAGGCGGCAAAGGCTACGGCGTCAGGGGCCGGCGGGAAGTTTGTGGCATCTGATACTGCCACAGACTCGATGAGGCCCCCAAAACCGAAGTCCAAGTCGAAGAAGCCAGTTGCTCCTCAGTAGTCATGTCTGTAATAATTACATAGCTTGTCTCTTTTGTCTTGAACATTCTTTTGGTGAGTGTATCTATTGATACCGTATTCTGCTTGAATGCACTCGAATCTTTTGTCTATGCATCGCCTTAGTCTTCTCATTATCTCTTGCTTGGCTTGTGATAGGGCACATCGAGTGGTCCTTCGAGTGAACCTCAGAATGTGCCATCCACTGATGATACTTTGGCGCAGTCGCACTCAAGGGTGGATGAACTGTCTCTGCTCTCGTGACTCCATGACCGCGTGAAGCAGTTGAGCGCGAATTTCCTGTACTCCATGGTAACGCGGATGTATGGAAGTCGAGGGCAGAAAAGGCTTTTGCCCGAGAGCAATATCTGCTAGGGGAGGTGACGCAGCTGGGCGACCAATTCAAGTGTTAGCTTTCTTCTTCATTATCTTTTCCTTGTAGTTGCTCGCAGTGGTTCGTTGCCCTCATACTTTTGGCTTTGCTTGGAATAGTTGTCAGTGCATGCCATCCGCAGGATGAGAAGGATAGGATTTCCATTCGCATGAATGATCTGACCCAAGAGCAGCTTCAAGTGAGTGGGTACTTCTGGGTGGATCATGATCGTGCAATCGCACTTTCGACCCTGTAGGATCGTGCTTCGCGAGTGCTTCACTTCTTGAAGAAGTCACAATCGTGCTTGAGGAATATTTATTAGGCGATGTTCCTGTTGAACGTCGCTCCATCGAGCCTGCTGGCCCTTCTTGCCAAATTCCAAGACTTGAGTGCAGTCCGCGAGTGTGTACGGCAATAGTTAGTGGATGGTGCCAAGGCTGCCCTGTCGCTGGTGCGACAGCACAAGCCTAATGTGGATGTTGCAGCAATTGCAGCCGGACCGCCCACGTCACCGGCAGATTCGACTTGGAACATGGTTCCTCACTACCAGGCGGTGGATTGCCCAGCAGAGTAAATCGTCGACTTCTTCGAGGAGCAGATCAACGTTCCTTTGTTGCAATAGTAGTGTATTTTATATCCTGCACATAGTTACACCAGTGTTGTAAAGTTCATATGTGTATATACTGTGCATAATTGATTGACATTGATGTATATAAGGAGCTTGTTAGCGTGCATGTTTGGCGAGTGCGTTGCACTATGCGATTCCTTTTCGTTAGCCTGACTTGTGTTTATCTCAGCGCCTTGCCAACCTGTCAGGTGCGTTGCAACTGGGTTGGTGTTTGTCAAGGGTTTTGATTAGTCCGTCAGCTACTTAGGATATCGCATTAGTTCGTAGAACAGATGTGTATAGGGTGGCGCAGCCCCCGAGTGGATAATTTGCAAAAGTAAAAGGAACACAGAGTTTCAGGGCACTTAGCTTTATTTATTCGCAGGATAGTACGGGGTACAATGTGTGGCTAAGTAGCCTTGGCTGAGTAGCCTTATTTGCAATGTAAAAAATAAAAGATGACTAAGGGTAGAAGTGCCGCAGCTGCGCGACGTTCCAGGGGTTGGAGTACGCGACTCCTGTCTCGAAGTCTTTGAGGTGATAAGCGCCACCTGGGATTACTTCTGCAATCATGTATGGTCCCTTCTAGGGGCACTCGAGCTTGAGATGCCCTTGCTGTTTCAGTCGCAGTACCAGATCTCCTTCGACGAAGGACCTAGGGCGTAGCCTTCTGATATGGTAGTTGCGCAGGTTCTGCTGATAGATCGTTGATGTTTCCGCGACGATTTCCCGTGCCTCGTCAAGAAGGTCGATGGAGTCTTCAAGTGCAAGAGTTGAGTCCTGCTCGCTGTAAGCGACCACTCGTGGTGCTTTGTATCGTACCTCTGCAGGTAGCACCGCTTCAGCACCGTGCACCATGAAGAATGGGTTGTACCCCGTGGCACTGTTTGGAGTTGTGCGCAGGCTCCAGAGTACCGATTGCAGTTCGTCTGGCCAGCATCCTGCCGCTTGCTTGAGTGGTCAAAGGACTCGCTTCTTGATGCCGCCGCAGACGAGCCCGTTGGCTTTTTCGACCTGACCGTTGGTTTATGGATGTGCGATGGAGGCATAGCTTACATTGATTCGCAAATTCTCGCAGAAGCCTTGGAACTCTTTGGATGTGAAGTTCGTCCCATTGTCAGTGATGATGCTGTGTGGTACCCCGAAGCGGTAGACGATGGACTCGAAGAACTTGAATGCGATGTATCCTGAATGGTTAGTCACTGGCATGGCCTCTATCCACTTGGTGAATTTGGCGACTACGACCAAGAGGTAGATGTAGCCTCCTCGTGGGGACTTTGGGAGCTTGCCGACCATGTCGAGTCCCCATTGCGCGAAGGGCCAGGCCAATGGAATTGGCCGGAGATCCACGCCAGGTGCGTGTGGCCTGTCTGCGAATCACTGGCAAGTGTTGCATTTTTGGACGATGTCCTTGGCGTCACGCATGGTCGTAGGCCAGTAGAATCCAGCTCGTAGAGCTTTGGCGACGAGGGCTCGACTGCCAGCGTGGTGCCCGCAAGTCCCCTCATGGATATCTAGGAGACCAGCTCTTCCATCAGTGTTGGAGACGCATCGTTGGAGCACTCCTGTGATACTGCACTTATACAGTTCACCATTGATAACAGCGAATGCCTTGGATCGCCGCGCAATGTGGCGTGTGCCAGTCGGCTCGTCCGGTAGCCTTTTGCTAAGAAGGTATGTGATGTATGGTTGAGTCCAAGATGGCTCGATCATCATGACGCTCATCGGTTGTTCGAGTCCTATTGCAAGCTCCAGGTCGTCGAGTGCTATTGGCTCATTGGTTGGCGCAGCTCCCGAGTCCGATGTCGTGCTTGTTTTCTTCTCTGCGACCTTTGGCTTGATGGAGCGTTCGTAGATGTGCTCAAGAAATACCCCAGGTGGTATGGGGGCACAAGTAGAGCCAATATTGGTGAGTGTGCCTGCCTCTTCATTGCTTTCGCGTCCTATGTGTTGCAGCTCGCAACCGTCGAAGTCCCCTTCAAGTGTGTCGTAGAGGTCGCGGTAGGCGATCATATTGTCGCTCAGTGCCTCGCACTCGTGCATTGTCTGGTTGAAAACCAGCTTGGAGTTGCCGTATATTATAATCCTTTTGGCACCGCCGGCTTTTGCCATCCTCATCCCGTGCAACAGGGCCTTGTATTCAGCCTCATTGTTGGTAGCGGTGAACTGCATTCGCAGAATATATTTCAGCTTGTCTCCCTCGGGCGATGTCAGTTTGACACCTGCGCCTGCTCCATCCTTTCGCTTGGATCCGTCGAAGTGCATTGTCCAGAGGTAGGACATCTCTGGTTTTTCAGGGAGCTGGTTCTCCATCCAGTGCACGAGGAAGTCAGGGAGAACTTGCGACTTGATTGCGTCGCCTTTTTCATACGTAATGTCTCGTGGAGTCGGGATTGTTGAGGATGTGCCCAAGCGGGGTGTCGTTGACTACCACGATTGGGTGTTCCTGGAAGTAGTGGTGCAGTCATCGGGCTATCATGAAGACGTCGTATGCTAGCTTCTGGTAGTGCGGGTAGCGCTGCTTTATTGGTGTAAGTACCTCACTGAGGTAGTAGACTGGGCGTTGTACCCCGTGGACCTTGTTTTCCTTGGCTCGTTCCACTACGAGCACTGTGCTGACCACCTGGTTGGTGGCGGAGATGTATAGCAGGAGTGGTTCCCTTTCGCGTGGGGTCACCAGTACTGGCGAGGTGGATAGTAGACGCTTGAGGTCTTCGAATGCTTCATGTGCCTCGTTGGTCCACTCGAACTTGTTGGCTTTACGGAGAAGTTGGTAGAAGGGTAGTGCCTTTTCGCCCATTCGACTGATGAATCAACTGAGCACCGCAATTCGCCGAGCTAGCTGCTAGACACCTCTTATGTTCTTCGTCTTCTCATGGCCAGTATGGCTTTTATTTTCTTCAGGTTCGCCTCGATCCCTCTCGCGAAGATGAGATACCCAAGTAATTGCCCAGATGGCCGAGTAATTTGTCCGGATTGAGCTTGATCTGGTAGCGGTCGAGGTTGGCGAAGGGTTCGCGCAAATCGTCGATTAGCAAGGCCTCCTCCTTGGTCTTGATGATGATGTCATCAACGTAGACTTATATGTTGCGACCGGGAGGGCTTTTGAGGCAGGCCTACATGCACCACTGATAGGTGGCTCCTGCGTTTTTGAGCCCGAAGGGCATTGTGCTATAAAATAACACACCGGAAGGCGTTGTAAACGCAGTCTTCTCTTGATCTTCCTCCTTCATTCGAATTTGATTGTAGCCTGAGTAGGCATCGAGGAAGCAGAGTGTTTCACATCCCGTGGTGGAGTCGATGATTTGGTCGATTCATGGGAGCGGGAAATGATCCTTTGGGCAGTGCTTATTCAGAGAGGTGAAATCCACGCACATCCGGAGGATATCCGTGTCCTTTTTTGGTACTAGCACCGTGCTGGCGAGCCAAGTGCTTTCCTTGATTTCGTGTATGAAGTTTGCGCCGAGGAGTCTGTTGATCTCCATCCTGACCGCTTGTGCTCGTGGTTCAGACAGTCGCCGAATTGTTTATTTGACTGGCCTTGTGTCTGGGTTGACATTGAGTGCGTGCTCGGAGAATTCCCTAGGAACTCCTGGCATGTCTGCAGGACACCAGGCGAAGATTGCCCAGTGCTCACGGAGGAATTCGACGAGCGCGAGTTCCTATGCGGAACTCAAGTTGTTGATGATGAGAGCCATCTTGTTTGGGTCCGTTAGGTGGACCTGGATTTTCTTTGTGTGCACCGATGAGTCGAAGGATAGGTCGGGTGAGCTTGGCCTGCTTAGGGGAGGCAGACTGTTGTCTGTCGACTCCTTCAATCTTGCGAGTTGCTCCTGCATGCCAAAGGACTAGGAGATTCTGTTGAATTCCCAGTCACAACTATCGGACCTCTCAAAGCTCCCGTTGATTGTGATGACGCTGTTTGGACCTGGCATTTTCATCTGCAGATAGGCGTAGTGTGGTACAACCATGAACCTAGTGAACGCGACGCGTCCGAGGATGCAGTGGTACTGTGAAGGCCAGTCGATGACTTCAAAATCGATGCGCCCGCGCCAGAAGTTTTTCGGCGTTCCAAAGATGACGTCGAGGTTGATTTTGCCTAGACGATATATGCCCTTGCCTGGGACGATGCCGTGAAATGTCGTGTTTGAGGCTTCTAGGCATGTCAGAGGGATCCTCATTGCCCGCAAGGTGCTTGTGAACATGAGGTTGATGCCGCTTCCACCGACCATGAATACGCGACTCATGTCGAAGCCTCCGATCTGCGCCTCGAGTACAAGGGGACAATAGCCTGCACGAGGGACTTGGGGAGGATGGTCGCGCTTGTTGAAGGTGATGCAGGAGTCGCTTCCACTGAGGTAATCAGTGGTGGATGGTGGGGAATTTATCGCCAGATTCACTTGGTGAGTGATGGCCTTTAGCACTCGATTAGAAGGCCGGCCCTTTTGGATCATCATGGTACCCATGGCCCGTGGGTACGGCTTGCCGCCTTGTTTGTGGGCCGGCGCGGCGGCGGGTGGTGGTGGTCTAAGTGGGGGTGGAGGGGCTCCATGTGCCATGGCGCCTGGTGTGGCTCTATAGCCTATGTTGACCGCATCGCGATTCATCTGAGCCAGGCCCTCATGGAGTTTGAGGAACTCGCGATAGTCCTTGAGGAGGTGGATGGACTTCCTTTTACCATCGTGCTTGTCAATGTAGAAGTGCACGATGCACGGTCCGGACAGTTTCTCCTCGATAGTTGCTGCGGGTGCCTCTTCGCGAGTGCGATGCTGCCACACTTCGTGGTTTTTCCCAGAGTCACGATATCCACCACTGCGGTAGCCGCTGTTGCGGCCGTCATCGTGTTTTTCGGCGTAGCCGGCTGCAACCATGTTGACGTCGTCGCGGTCGTCGTAGACGCGCATGCGCCGCTTGCCTCGGCGGTTGCGTCTGCACCCAAGGTCTTCATCATCGTCGGAGTAGGTGCGGTTTCACACTGAATCTTCTCCATCAGCCTACTGGTTCGCGATCTCTATCAGATGGTCGATTGTTTTGCGCTTCGAGCGACCCAGTGCCTCTCTGAGCTCCATGCGGTGAACACCGCCGTTGAATGCGTTGATTGCGTGATCTTCCGACATGTTTTCTGTGGAGTTCTTGATGATAGACCACCTTTGGATGTATGAGCGTAGCGATTCGCCTGATCTTTGCTGGCAGTTTCTCAGTTCTTCGATTGATGCAGGCCGCTTGTAAGTGCCCTTGAAGTTGCGTACAAAGCTATAGGACAGCTCTTCCTAGCTACGAATGGATCCGCGCGGGAGGTTATTGAGCCATGCGCGAGGTGGGCCCTGCAGCTATAGCTGCAAGCATTGCATGGCCGTGATTCGAGTCCCACCATGGAGCCTGACGGAGGAGATGTGGTCATCCAACCAGATTTTCGGGTCCTGCAGGCCGTCAAACTTTGGGTTCTCCGATGGGAGTTTGAACCCCTTGGGCATTCGCTTCTGCCCGATGGCTCTGCTGAAGCATCTGGCGCCGCAGAGCTCCACGTCTTCTTCCTCTGATTCAGTCGAGCGGGCACGTCGTGCCCTCAACTTGTCGATCTTGCGCTGCGTGATGTCATCGCGTGCATCGTATTCGTGGTCGTGTCGTCGTGAGCGGCGACGTCGAGACAGATCATGACTGTCATCGCTAGATGAGGGCAAGGAATATCCTTTTGCCAGAGCATTGCCTTTCTTCGGCTCCGATGTCCGCTCTTTGTCAAGAGCGGCTTCCACTAGGCCCAAGCCCGCGATCGTAGAATGGTGCATGGCGACTCGGGGATCTCCAGCCGGTGGCTGGTTGTTGAGAAGGTACATGGTGGCCGCAGTCACCGCATCTTGCGGCGTCTTTGGGACCACATTTCCTCGTGCGTCGACTATCATAGAGCTGAAGTCGAGGACTTTCGCAGCTTCTATATGCTCCTGCTTAGTGAGATGGGCCATTCGAGATCGTCGCTTGTTGGCCACGTACTCGTTGCCTTTTGAGGAGGATCCTCCGTGGGAGGAGAGCCCGGCCCTTCGAAGGCTCTACTCGTGCGCCGCCTTTTTGTGCGCTTCGAGTTGCACGATCGTTTATAGCTGGCGACTGTATTCCTCCTTTAGTAGCCAATGTTAGCCCATCAGCAATTCTTGCAGTGTGCCTAGAGGCAGAGGGTTGCCTCGCAGAGCTTCTCGTCAATGGGCCCATTCGAGATCATTGAGCCTGATCACGATGCGTTCGCCCGTGTGTTCGTTCACCATGGTCGGAGGTTCGACTGCTCCTCCGTTCTTGACGGGTACGCCATTTTCGCTGTTGGTGGGGTCACCGTTGGGTGGTCCGCCATTAGGCGTGCTGCCGTTGGGCGGATCTGGCCCGGTGCCGATGTTTTCGCGATTGGCGCTAGTTGCGCCAACGTTGATGACGGCACACATGAAGTGGTTGGGGACGCTGCTGCTCCCACAACTTTCAGTTCCGGAGCCGTAGGCTCCATCTTCAGTTGCTAGATCGCCTAGATCTGATTCGCGACTGCTGTCGCTGTTCATATTCTCAACTGTTATCGAGGCATTGAGCTCACTGAGGGTGCCGATTGGCAAAGGGAACCACGATGCTGGAGCAATCGATGGTGTCCTCGGCTGGTCAGGCATGCGAAGCGTGCCCATCTGACCAACTTGGAAGCGGAAGCTCCCGATGGCCAGGCTAATCCCGTCGCCGACGGACGCGAAAGCCGGGCGAGTGGCCGGCGTATGGATGGAACACGCCGAAGAGCTACCGAATCTCCACTGTTACGGAGTTGTAGATCACAGTTGATGGGGCCGAAGAAGCTGCAACATCAGCACTCCCAATTCCCACAGATGGCGCCAATTGACGATGGTTTAACTCATCAATGCCCATTGTTATGGACTTGGGTTTTGGATAAGGAGGGAGCGCTAGAAGCATCAATCGGCTAGCAAACAAGCACACAGGGGACTCGAAGATTTACCCAAGTTCAAGCCTCGTAGAGGTCCCTACTCCTGCTTGTCTGCTCATGGAATTAACAAAGGAATCAAAGATTACAATGGTGCGCAGATGCAATATGGCGATGGTTGTGGAAAACTAGGGTTGCGTGTGTCCTCCTCACTGCCCCCTCCTAGCCTTTATATAGTTAGGCTAGGTCTCAGGTAGCAGGTCGAGTTGGTTACAGGTTAGGGTTTTCCCTTTAAACTTTCTATCTTTAGCTCCTTCTTGCTCCGCAAGTAATCGAGAGTCTGTAGGTTACTCGAGTTCTCCATTTGGGCCTTGGCAATGCCATGGGCTTCCGTTGTATTCAGCCTGTATATACCAAGCTCGAGTACATGTAGGGTATACCCATGTCAGAAGCCAAATGGACAATGTTCTATCCGGAATCGCGGCATAATTTGTGATAATGTGCTCATATATATTATGCATGCATGTGCATCTTGGGATGGCGAACAATGTTGCAGGAGGAAGTTTTCCTTTTCGTCGCATGGAAAAGCCATTTTCTATTTTTCGAGTGCCAAAATCGGGGCGTTTCGTGAAGCAACATCAAATGGTCAACTCAAAATGGTACCATCCCATTTTTTTAAAAAATTAGACCACCTTACATGGACAATGTCCGAACCGGGAATTTGAAAACCTTTTCGTTCACCCCTGGTTAAAATGATAAATTCCTGCCGAATCGGCAGGAAGTGGGTCCGGTTTTAACTACAGGTACATGATCTGATGCTCATGATTTTTTGAAACAAATCAATTTTAGACTCACAATATGATATTTCTTTAGAGATCCAATCCATGTTTAGCGAGACTCATTCCCTATCTTCATGCCCGCCGTTTTGACCATAGATTGAAATAGGAAACTTTTCAAACGGGCATAAGAAATTCAAAAACGGTCCGAACAATGTAAATCCTTCGTCTGGTGTCATATTATGTGACATAGTTGTATGTAAAAAAACCAAACTTGGTATATTGATTGCATCTTGAATTTTTTTCATAGAAATGTCCTATCATGTTCGAGGTTTCATGGCTTTCAGGCCAAACGACCAATGTTATGGCTATAATCACGACATAATTTGTCATAATATGCCCACATTGTGCGTGCAAGTGCATCTTGGGACGGTGAACAATGCTGTAGGAGGAAGTTTTCCTTTTCATCACACGGAAAATCCATTTTATATTTTTCGCGTGCTAAAATCGAGGCGTTTTGTGAAGCAACACCAAATGTCCAATTCAAAAATGCTACCACCCCATTTAAAAAAATTCTAGACCACCCTACATGAACAATGTCCCAATCTGGGATTTTAAAACCTTTTCGTCCACCCTTAATAAAAAGACAAATGTCTGACTAATTGGTAGGAAGTGGGTTCGGTTTGAACTACAGGTACATGATCTGATGTTCATGTTTTTTTCCAAAAATCATTTATGGAGTCACAATATGATGTTTCTTCAGATATCCAATGCAAGTTTAGTGATACTCATCCCTATCTTCATGCTTGTCATTTTGACCATAGTTTGAAATAGGAAATATTTCAAACAGTCATAAGAAATTCAAAAATGGTCCGACCAATGTAAATCCTTCGCGTGGTGTCATATTATGTTACATAGTTGCGAGGAAAAATACCAAACTTGGTATATTGATTGCACCTCGAAAAAACCTTCACATAAATGACCTATCATGTTCGAGGTTTCATGGCTTTCGGGACAAACGACCAGTGTTATGGCTAGAATTGTGTTATAGTTTGTGATAATGTGACCATATTGTGCATGCATGTGCATCTTGGGTTGGTGAACAATGTTGCAGGAAGAATTTTTATTTTTGTTGCATGGAAAAGCCATTTTCTATTTCTCAAGTGCTAAAATCGAGGTGTTTTGTGAAGCAACACCAAATGTTCAATTCAAAAATTCTACCACCCCATTTTTCCAAAATACTATACCACCATACATGAACAATGTTCCAACTGGAGATTTTAAAACCTTTTTGTCCACCCCTGGTGAAAAAGACAAATATCTACCGAATCGATAGGAAGTGGGTCCAGTTTGAACTACAGGTACATGATCTTATGCTCATATTTTTTTGCAAAAATCATTTTTAGAATCACAATATGATGTTTATTTAGAGATCCCATTCAATTTTAACGAGACACGTCCCCTAGCTTCATGCCCGCCGTTTTGACCATAGTTTGTAATAATAAAATTTTCAAACGAGCATAAGAAATTCAAAAACGGTCCGAACAATGTAAGCCCTTCGCGTGTTGTCATATTACATGACATAGTTGCAAGGAAAAATACCAAACTTGGTATATTGATTGCATCTCGAAAAAACCTTCACAAAAATGACCTATCATGTTTAAGGTTTCATGGCTTTCAAGCCAAATGACCAATATTATGGCCAGAATCATGACATAGTTTGTGATAATGTCCCCAAATTGTACACGCATGTGCATATTGGAATGCCGAACAATGTTGCAGGAGGAATTTTTCCTTTTCGTCGCATGGAAAAGCTATTTTCTATTTTCGAGTGCTAAAATTGGGGTGTTTTGTGAAGCAACACCAAACGGTGAATACGAAAATGCTACCATCCTATTTTTCAATAATGATAGACCACCTTACATGCACAATATCCCAACCGTGGATTCGAAAACCTTTCCGTCCACCCCTGGTGAAAAAGACAAATGTCTGTCGAATCGGTCGGTAGTGGGTCCGATTTGAACTACAGGTACATGATCTAATGCTCATGATTTTTTTGAAAAAAATCATTTTTAGACTTACAATATGATGTTACTTTAGAGATCTATTGCAAGTTTAGCAAGCCTCATCTCCTATCATACCCGCAGTTTTGACCATAATTTGAAACAAGAAAATTTGAAAACGTGCATAGGAAATTCAAAAATGGTCTGAACATTATAAATACTTCGCGTGGTGTCATATTATGTGACATAGTTGCAAGGAAAAATATACCAAACTTGGTATATTGATTGCATCTTGAAAAAACCTTCATAGAAATGACCTATCATGTTCGAGGTTTCATGGCTTTCAGGCCAAACGACCAATGTTATAGCCAGAATTGTGACATAGTTTGCGACAATGTGCCCATATTGTGCACGCATGTGCATATTGGGATGGAGAACAATGTTGCAGGAGGAAGTTTTCCTTTTCATCGTATGGAAAACCCATTTTCTATTTTCCGAGTGCCAAAATCGAGGCGTTTTGTGAAGCAACACCAAATGGTGAATACAAAAATGCTACAACACCATTTTTGAAAAATACTAGAACACCTTACATGAACAATGTCCTAATCGGGGATTCGAAAACCTTTCCGTCCACCCCTTGTGAAAAAAACAAATGTCTGCTGAATCGGTAGGAAGTGGGTCCAGTTTGAATTACAGGTATATGATATGATCACTACAAGAAATGTGTTAACTAGTGACCTTTTCTTAATGACCATGGTTTTTTTGGTCGTAGAACTACGACCATTTCGAACCAAATGGTCAGATTCCATTTGGGAGGGTCCAAACCCTAAAAAACTACGACCTTTTATGTTAGTAAGGTCATAACTTACTTACACTAATTGGTCATAACATAGATTATATTGGTCTATGACCTAAATTTTGGCCAACTACGACCAATTTAAATTGTCATGGATGCTATGTATGGTTACTTAAAAAATACAGATCGCCACCTCAGCAAGTTGGTTACATGTCACATCCATGTGTCAACTTTTGCTGGCATGTCTGCATACGTGTCATATCCATCTGTAAATTTCTGCTTAGTGTCCACATGTTTACATGTTGACTATGCTAATGACATATGGAACCCACATGTTGACTGGTTGACCAAGCTGATTAGGCGCCAATATATGATGTGTGGGACCAACCTATATTATAGGTCAGCCAACCAAACTGAACCAGCTGAACTGACCCTTGTCTCCACCAAACTAACATGGGGCCACCACCGACCTGAATAGGATATGTGGCACCTACAGAACCAGTCGAGAAAAGTTGTTCTGGTGCGAATTAAGAAGCATATTCGTGGTAGATGCTTTAAGAAAAGCTCACTTTTGCAACATAAAACTGGAACCATTGGATCACAACAGAATGGACGTACAAGATTTAGGTCGAGATAGTAAGCCCGGATCGATGATGTGGCATGCTGGCCACTCGCGAGCCCGCACCCACCCAATCCACGCGTGGACCCACTCGCTTGTCTCACACCACCCGCACAAGACACGAACCGCTCAACGCAACCACAACCACAACCGCACAACCACCACCCCAAACCCTAGATCGATCCCACCTACTCCCCTATTGCCCCCTCGCCGCGCCGCCACGCTCCTCGTTATCCCATCTTCAACGCGTGCGAGACCCGCCTCCACCGTCGTCCCCGCGTGCAACACCGAGCCCCCTTCCCCCATCTCCACCAGCTCCTCCGCACGGATGACCTCGAGCGGCGGCGGCTGGTGTCTCTCTGTCAACGTCATCGGATGCGTGGGTGGGGCCCTAGCCTCCTATCTACCGCGTCTCACTAAAGTGGTCAGTTGGTGGCTATCCCAACCCGCCCTGATGGATTAGACGTGCGTGGCATACATGGAGGTGTTTCTTCTCGATGTCGAGGAGGCTGTGGCCATGGAGTCGGAGACCATCCGCCACATGATCGAGTACGATTGCATCGACAACGGGATCCCGCTTCTTGCAGATGCCATGGGACACGAGAGTGGAGCCCGGGCCTCCTCGTCGTCGTGTCTAGCTGAGGTGGTATGTTGATGGTCTCCACCTGCACTAATGGATTGGGCGGCGGTGCTGCTCCCCGTCGCGGCGGTGCTGGCCATCACGTTCAGGCACATCTACTATGTCGGGCTCATGTTGTGCTTCAGCGTTCGCCACATATCGAGACCTTGTTTGGTACGTGCCTATTCATAGCTGGCTGTATGTTCATACCTTGTTTGGATTCAATGATTCAAGTTAGGTTCCTAGTGCTGATTGTAGCTGTACTATGCTCCAGTTTCATATTTGTTGAAATATATAGGAACCTAGTTCCTAGTTTGGTTGTGGACCTAGTGCAATTTATACCTGCATATAAATGAACCTGTCTTGAGGTTTGCCCATTGTTATTTCTGCATATCAATGATCCTGTCCTTCAGTACATGCATTTCTCTATGTAGACTTTGGCATGGCCATTGATACGATCTTTGACAAATGTTTAACCTTAATATTGTCTTTCATATGGCAACAACAGTAATTATGGTTAACAATCATGCCTTATTCGAAAATGCAGGAACGATTTCAAGACATATCGGCTATGTGGCAAATAGTAGTCGAAGGGTGAAATTAGGCATCTTATAGAGCTCCATGTTTTTGCATTTTCCTTTGGCATGATAACATTGTCTATGTGTATTGGTTGGGGAGTTCTTGTTTGATGGCTGGGAGATGGACGAGCACCTGTTATTTGTAAGATGCCAAATGAATCTTTGTATGTGCATATGCATAGATGTTTGTTGTAGAGACTATCAGTTTTGATGAACTTTGGTTCCGGGCATGCATGGTCCCTGGTAGGTCACCTGCTGCATCACTGCATGGTAGTGGTTTTGGTGTAGGCCACCTAGTGCATCACTGCATCGTGGTGGTTTTGGTAGGTCATCTGCTGCATGGTAGTGGTTGTTTTTTCTTAGCTCGGCTGTGTGTGTGAATAACAACTTTGGTTCTGATCGGTATTTTATAATACATGATGCCTGATCGGTACACTTGCTTGCTGATGCTGTCAAAGTTGATGTCTTTATTCAAATGATTTTCATTGTTCTAGGATTGGCTTTTTAGTATTTGATAGCAGAACATCAATACATCCATATACATGTGCACCAAACAAGAAATTTTACACTTGGGATTGTGATTAGAGTGGATCGGGGATTAGTGTGGATTGGTTGAAGATAGGGGATTCACCCAATACCTGTGAGGATTATTCCCACTAATCCCTTACAATACACCAGTACCAAACATGGACTTATCGTGTATATGCCTGGCATTTTTAGGATTCAGTCCTAATTATGTCGTTCATTGTTTTAATAGACTTCATTTTTATCTTTATCTTGACTTTTGTATATCTTACATGCAGAATGCACTCCAGGGTACATTCATCATCATATGCGGCTGTGGGATAGCATGTCTCATAGTATTAGAGAAATATATATTCTCTACAAGTATTGTATTAGTTCATATATTAGTAGCTAATTGTAATCAGAACTTTGTACTAGACCCCTCTTTACATTGCTCATGATCCACATGGTACGGTGGTTTAAAAAATTCAACTCTATGTACTATACACCTAATTACATGGACGTTTGATTGTTCGGAGTTCCGTGATAGAAAACCTTGTCAGGTGTCACTTTGATGCATCCGCAAAAAAATAAACTCCTAGGCATTTCACTTTGATGCATGTTTTGTTTAAAGTTTATGCTAGAGTTTCTTGACATATTCATCTACATGTAGGACTGGGATAGTTAGCTTCGCTCGATCAAAGAACCATGAAATGCTCCTGTTATTTTGGTTTTGCCTATCTATCACATGAATCTGATGTCCATAGGCTTTAGTTAAATACGTTATGGTCTAATTTCTGAAGAAATTAATTACTATATTTGATATTAATCATTCTAGTTATTATCCTTTCCATGCTTGTACAATTAAATTGGTGGTTTCTATTAAATTGGTGCTTGCATAATTAAATTGGTGGTACTAACATGTATATTTTTCCCATCCTGTACAATATCAGATGTGTATTTCCCGTTCCCTGGCTTGGTTTGATTTGATTTGTTGTTGTTAAATTTGATTGATGATGTTTGTTTTGGTTTCAGCTGGTCTCTGATGTGTTTTTGGTAGGAGCTGCCAGACTACATATTGGAGTGGAGGAAGTAGCTTGCACTAATTCCACCTATGTATTTGCCATTTAAGTTTTCTGATTTTTTGTGTTGAAATATAAAGTTTGAACTGCTCATCTACTCTGCCTAATGTGTATTGTTACCGATTATATACTTCTTGAAATACATTTTTTTCCATTTTAAATTTCCTGTAATACACATTATTATGTTCTTATATTTCGCCCATTTCTTGTATAGTCATTGAGACAAGGTGTTGACCATTTGGTAATCTATGCTCCCATCGCCATTGGCCTTCCTTCGATGGAAGAACCACAAGATGCATGTACCTCGACGAATGCAGTACAAGTTTCGCCTTCGACATGTTGTAGCTGTGGCCAACATCGATGCCCCACTAGTGGTGCCACGTCTACTTTCTGTGTTGCCCTTGTAAGCTTGTCTCTCCCGCCTGCTTTGTTGGTTTCATACTGGTGTAAGCTCCATCTCAATCCAAGTTCACTTGTTAATGTTGAAACTTGAAATCGATGCATCTCAATGGTCGTCATGGTGCTTCATGTCTACCTGTTACTGCCATGGCTATGCTTTTGAGTTTTTTTGTTCTAGATTGCAACTATTGTTGTCAAGATGCATGTTCCAATTATGTTACAAGTTAGTGAATATAATCTGGATCATGGGCTGATCATCTAAATAGTTTTTTCTTTTACTGTTGTCCAAGTTCTTTTTCCTATATGTTATTTGAATTGTCCAATCCATGCATTTCCTGAAATCAACCATGCGTGTTTTTGAGTGCCAATTAAAAGCGATGTAGTTTTGTTTCACCAATATAATTTTGTTGCTTTCTTTTTGACTGACAGCCATATATTTTCTCTTTTTTAGGAGCTATAGGCTAAAGAAGTTGGAATGAGCGAAGGATTCATACTCGACAAAAGATAGATAGTCATATTCTTGTAGCTAGTTGTATGTTCCTAGGTGATCTGAACTATGAAATGGCTGTGATATACTATAGTAATATTTTTGTCGCTGTTTTATATTCCTGGCTGATGTGAACGATGTCCTCATTGTAATATATGTTTTGATTGTTGTTGTCATTACTGAAAGTGTTATCTGGGATCTACTTATTGAAATATTGTTTATTTACTGCTTGGACGTTTGAAATAATCTAAATGCTTGTTGGGCTCTAAAAAGGCCAGGGCCCAAAAAAATTGTCTGGAACAATGTATAAATATTGAAAAAACGTTGAAAATGAAAAATAAATGGATTGTAAAAAGGCGAGAATGTTGACTTTAGCCCATATATTTCACCATAATTAACATGAAAAAAAAGACCGAAATTGTTGGGCTTGGCCCATGTAGAGCCCCACATTGGACTGGGCTGATTTTGATCTAAAACCTGCCACGTAGACCTACCACGTAGGATCTGACATGGACATGCCAAATTACCTATGACCAAAATTTTGGTCATGGACACTATGACCATCACTTTTGGTCATAAAAGTCCATGACCAATTCCAAAAATAGGTCGTTAGTTGTCTATAGTGACGCTCGATATGTGACCTATTACTTTTGGTCATAGAAAGGTCATAGATGGATAACTATGACCATTCTATGACCAATATTTGGGGTCACTAGTTAGTACATTTCTTGTAGTGGATGCTCATGATTTAAAAAAATCATTTTTAGACTCACCATATGTTGTTTTATTAGAAGTACATTGCACTCACCCAAAATTTTGAAGCCAAAACTCTAATTTCAAAATCATATTTTCAATAATAATATTATACCTAATATGGACTAATGTGGGAATACTAAAACCACTATTTATAAATACTCAAAGTAATTTAGCACCCTAAGTTGATCTACCGAA
This sequence comes from Avena eriantha, assembly GCA_910589775.1. Lineage (NCBI taxonomy): Eukaryota > Viridiplantae > Streptophyta > Magnoliopsida > Poales > Poaceae > Avena > Avena eriantha. The sequence continues at coordinate 314,770,675 of OU342741.1, forward strand.
TTTTATAAAAATTTAGAAACAAAAATTAATTGTTTTGGACTTCTTATGCAAAAGATACACAAGAATTAAAAAATAGAAAAAAAGAAAAGAAAAAAATATCCTAACGGACCAGCCGAGTTGGCCTGCACCTAGTCAAGGGCAACCCAAGCGGACATCGTGGCCCAACCGGTGTAAGAAAAGGTAAAGGAAAAAATAAAGGGGGTGATTAAGAAGAGAAGGTCCGGTGAGGCCTAGGCCTAGTTGTGCCTTCGTATGTTCATATATCGGAAGCCCTGTAGTTCAACACGAGTGAAGTCCTGGTAAAATGATTTGTAGCGGTCGGGAGTGCGGGGAGATTCCCGGTTCAAGCCCCCGGGGAAAACTTTTTTGTGCCATTTATTCGCAGCTGTATCAGCCACATGTATCAGTCAGCGGGTCCCACCTTGCTGTGTCAGCGGTCCAACATGGAAGCTGGCACGGGTCCCATCTAACAGCATGGTCCGACATGGAAGCCGGTGGGTTGAACTACACCTAAATAAATTTAGACATATGCAAGACACATAGACAAAAAGAACTGACACATAGGTAAGACATGTAGACAACAACTGACACGTAGGCACGACATGAAAAATTAAATCATCGTAACCAACTATAAATAATGTCATAGGTTACTTCTGCCAGACTGTGATGATTTTGCATAGTGAAGCTATGATGTTTTTGAGCCAAATCGTCTTAAATTTTTAGGGTTTTGACCCCTCCAAACGGCTTATGACCATCTAGTCTGAAATCGTCGTAGATGTATGATGATTTCATTCACGGTCACAACTAGAAGGTCATAGATTAACACATTTCTTGTAGTGTGTTCCATTCCAAAATCACTTTGATATCTGCTAGTCAAACTAACAACATGTGTTATATCCGGTCTTGTACACATCATAGCATGCATGATAAAACCTATGGCTGAGGCATAGGGAATTTTACTCATCTTCTCTCTATCTTCTGCCATTGCTGGACTTTGAGTCTTACTCAAGGTCTTACCTGGCAACATGGGCAAGAACCCTTTCTTGCTTTCTTCCATTCTAAAGTTCTTTAAAACCTTGTCCAGGTATGTACTTTGTGCAAGCACTATTAAGCGTCGTGATCTATCTCTATAAATCTTGATGCCTAAAATGTATACCGCTTCGCCAAGATCCTTCATTGAAAATCAATTATTCAAATAGGCTTTGCCACTTTCCAGAAGTTCTATATCATTCACAATCAACAATATGCCATCCACATATAGTATTAGGAATGCTACAGAGCTTGCACTCACTTTCTTGTAGATACAAGCTTCTCCATAAGTTTGTATAAATCCAAAGTTTTTGATCACCTTATCAAAACAGTGATTCCAACTCCGGGATGCTTGCTTCGGTCCATAAATGGAGCGCTGAAGCTTGCATACCTTGTCAACATCTTTAGGATCGACAAAATCTTTTGGGTTGTACCATATACAAGTCTTCCTCAATGTCACCATTAAGGAACGCCGTTTTGACATACATCTGTCAAATCTCATAATCGAAATATGCAACGATTGCTAACAAAATCCTCACAGACTTTAGCTTCGCTACCGGTGAGAAAGTCTCATCATAGTCACCTCCTTGAATTTGTCGAAACCCTTTCGCAACAAGTCGAGATTTATAGACAGTAACATTACCATCAGCATTTGTTTTTCTTTTAAAGATCCATTTGTTCTCGACAGCCTTGCGGCCATCTGGTAAGTCCACCAAAGTCCATACTTGGTTTTCGTACATGGATCCCATTTCGGATTTCATGGATTCTTGCCATTTGTCGGAATCTGGGCTCAATATGGCTTCCTCATATGTCACAGGGTCATCGAAGTTGTCCACCAACATGACATTCAAGGTAGGGTCATACCAATCAGGAGTGGCAGAAACCCTCATTGACCTGCGAGGTTCAGTAGCAACTTCGTTTGAAGTTTCATGATCATCATTATTTCCTTCCTCTCTTATTGGTGCAGGCAGCATAGAAACATCTTCCGGTGCTGCGCTACTCTCAAATTCGAGAGAAGGTTCAAGAACCTCATCGAGTTCTACTCTCCTTCTAGTCACTTCTTTTGATAGAAACTCCTTCTCAAGAAAGGATCCATTCTTATCAACAAAAACTTTGCCTTCCGATCTATGATAAAAGGTATACCCAATTGTTTCATTAGGGTATCCTATGAAGACGCATTTTTCCGCTTTGGGTTCAAGCTTGTCGGGTTGTAACTTCTTTACATACGCTTCGTAGCCCCAAACTTTAAGGAACGACAACTTAGGTTTCTTACCAAACCACAATTCATACGGTGTCATTTCTATCTCTAATGCATAACCCCAAAATGATAATGGTAAATCTGTAAGAGACATCATAGACCGAACCATATCTAAGATAGTTCGATTACGACATTCAGACACACCATTTTTCTATGGTGTTCCCGACGGTGCCAATTGCGAAAGTATTCCACATTTCTTTAAATGCATGCCAAACTCGTAACTCAGATATTCACCTCCACGGTCAGAACATGGAAACTTAATCTTCTTGCTACGCTGATTTTCTACTTCACTTTGAAATTCCTTAAACTTCTCAAAAGTTTCGGACTTATGTTTCATAAAGTAGACATACACATATCTTAAGTCATCCGTGAAAGTAAGAACATAATGATATCCACCACGCGATGCTACACTCATTGGGCCGCACACATCGGTATGTAGTATTTCAAATAAGTCCATAGCTCACTCCATTATCCCAGAGAATGGAGTCTTAGTCATTTTCCCATTAGACATGCTTCGTATCTTTCAAGTGATTCAAAATAAAGTTATTCAAGAAGTCCATCGGAATGGAGTTTCTTCATGCGCTTCACTCCAATGTGACCAAGACGATAGTGCCACATGTATGTAGAATTATCATTCATTTTTATTCGTTTAGCATCTATGTTGCGAACATGTGTATCACTACTATCGAGATTCAATAAGAATAAACCATTCAACTCAGGTGTAGTGCCATAAAAGATATTACTCATATAAATCAAACAACCATTATTCTCATACTTAAGCGAGAGACCATCTCGCAATAAACAAGATCCAAAAATAATGTTCATGCTTAACGCAGGCACCAAATAAAAATTATTCAAGTTCAAAAATAATACGGAAGTTAGGTGAAGAGGGAGCGTGCCAACGACAATCACATCAACCTTGGAGCCATTTCCAACGCGCATCGTCACATCGTCTCTCGCTAGTCTTTGTTCATTCTGCAGCTCCTGTTTCAAGTTACAAATATGAGCAACCGAACCAGTATCAAATACCCAGGCATTACTACGATTACTAGTAAGATACAGATAAATAACATGTATATCAAATATACCTTTCTTCTTGATGTTGCCGTTCTTCACATCTGCCAGGTACTTGGGGCAGTTGCGCTTATCACCCTTGCAATAAAAACAATCAGTATCAGGCTTAGGACCAGCCTTGGGCTTCTTAGCAGGTGCAGCAGCTTTCTTGCCATCCTTCTTGAAGTTTCCATTGTTATTAGGCTTTCCCTGTTTCTTGAAATTGGTGGTATTATTGACCATCAACACTTGGTGCTCTTTCTTAATCTCTAGTTCAGCAGTTTTCAACATGGAGAAGAGTTCAAGCAATGTCTTGTTCATGCAATGCATATTGTATTTCATCACAAAGTTCTTGTAACTAGGTAGCAATGATTGGAGGACACGATGAATCCTAAACGCATTAGGAATCGTTATTCCCAATTCTTGGAGCTTGTTCGCGTGCCCAGACATTTTGAGCACGTGCTCGCTAACGGAGCTGCCATCTTCAATTTTACAGTTAAAGAACTTCTCGGAGGCCTCATAGCTCTCCACGGCCGCATGAGTCTCATAAATCAGCTTGAGCTCAGTGATAATCTCAAAGGGGTCATGGTGCTCAAAGCGCTTCTGGAGCTCTGATTCTAAACAGTACAGGATGGCACACTGAACTATGGAGTAGTGATTCTTCCAAGTGACGAAAACATTTTTGACATCATCTGGATCATCCTCTACAGGTGGGTCACCTAGAGGTGCATCGAGCACATAGGTCAACTGACCGGCGCTGAGAACAATCCTCAATCCACGGAACCAGTCCGTGAAGTTGCTTCCATTGTTTTTCAGCTTTTCTTTCTCTAGGAACGCATTAAAATTGATGGAGGGGGTCGCCATGATCTACAACATATTTGCAAAGAGTTTAGACTAAGTTTATGAAAAATTGAGTTCAAATTTGATTCTTCAATTAACTAGGTGAACTCCCACTCAAAACAACATCCCTCATGTTTCCTTAGTGATTACGCGAACAAACTCCACTACACCAAGTCCGATCTTCACGAGAGAAGATGTAGCTTCAAAGGCGAACAATCAACATGTTCATCATATCATTCATATGACTCATGCTTTACCTTTTGGTATTCCGAGACCATGTATGTACATGCTAGGCTCGTCAAGATTAACCTTAGTATATGCATGTACAAATCTGGCTTGCAACCGTTGTATGCACAAGTAGAATCTATAACACCTGATCATCACGAGATGCTTTGAAACGATGAGTCTTAGAAATGATGCCTACTAAGGACGAACACTTTATTACTTGATATTTTAGTGAGAGGGATCATCTTATAATGCTACTGTCGCAATCTAAGCAATACAAGATGCAAAAAGGATTAACATCACATGTAATTCATAATATGTGACATGATATGTACTTTCTTCTTGTGCCTTTGATCTCCATCTCCAAATCACGGACACGATCTCCATCATCACCAGCATGGCGTCAAGGTCACTGGCGCAGCTTCATGGATGTCCATCACTAATAGCAACTACTACAACTACTTGGAATAAAGCTATTACATGATGAATACACACGCAGGTCTTAAGAAAAATTAAAGACAACCATTAGGCTCCTACCGGTTGCCATATTACAATAAGGATCATTGCATACATCAAATATATTCACAATCACATCGTGGCCATATCACATGACATGCCCCTGCAAAAACAAGTTAGACGCCTCTAATTTTCCTTGCATGTTTTACGTGGCTTGGGGGTTTCGTATAAGAACTAATCTTACATACGAACAAGAACCACAACACTGATACAAGTGTTGTGAGATGCTAATTGGAAAATGAATCTTAACTATGGTGGGAGAGATAGACACCCGCAAATCCACTTGTGCAATGCAAGTTGCACGTCAAGCATGGAGCAAGTCTGATGTGCAATGACATGTAAGGTTAGCCCGATCCATTTCATCTCACCATACCGCAAGATGCAAAGTACACATGAAGACAATGTCAACAAACGCATCAACACCCACAAAACCATTGTGTTCTACTCGTGCAACAGATCTACGCATAGACATAGCTCTGATACCACTGTAGGGTTCATAGCATGGAAAACAAAAAAATTATAACGCAAGAACGCACAAAACCTAGATATAACCTATGGAAAATCCAAGATCTAATCTATGAGATAAGTGCAACGAGATAGATCTATACTAACCCTTGTAGATCCAAAGCCTTGATCGAGATCAGATCTCATGGTTGATGTAGATGATCACTTGCGGATCTCAAGATCGAGTAGATGATCCTTCTGGCGCCGTGTTCCAGCAGCGCTTGCAAGTGCACAGATCGTTTGTAGCTAGTTTTGAAATAAAGATATCGATCCCACATGGAGCAGGAGTTTAAAGTGTAATAACTCTTTGAACTAAATACTGAAATATTAATGCCAAATAACGTTCTAAGTAACAAGATAAAATGCGTGTTTTGTGTAAAAAATATTTTTGGGTTTTCAAATAAGAGAACAATAAGTAGACTAAAGCTGTAAGTAAACAAGAGCATGCAAGTATGATTATGAAAGTCTGCAAAATGATGAAAAGAGTTCTCAGGGAGTAGTGGATCCACCACTAGTAATTAGAAAGAGTGATCAAAATTATTATAATGAATAAGACCATTTATGATATGTATGGGAGGAGCTCCATATATGGACAAATAGGCAGCAACCACTGCACACATCATCCGTCAAAACCATAGTAGACAGCAATCGACATCAATCGAATTACTACGCTATTAAGGGACTTTACCCTGTAGGTTGTATCCCATGGCATGGACAATGTTCCGTGATTTCTCCTCGGTTCCCAAGTTGATACGTATGGAATGAAAACAACTTTATAATCACCATAAGTGCTATCACCCCTCTGTCTACCAACAAGTAGTTCCCCCATCTAGTCCTTAGTGAGGCAAATATTGAATGGCGCACTTCAACCAGCATCAAGATGAAGGAAATCTAACACAGACACATAACGAACAATATCACATAACAATATTTATCTCAATTCAATCTCATACTATGGTTTCTCCATCTCCCCAAGAACAAACGAAACAACTCACACATGAAGGCAATCAACATCATGGATAGAATATGGATAAAGTATGATGATACAATTGAATACAAGTGCAAAACCAAGATTTCAATCTAGAATTACAACAAGTAACCAAAGGGGATCGACGGTGGAGACGTTGTTGATGAAGATGACGATGTAGATCGATGTGGAGGCCTTCAAGATCCTAGTCCCTTCTCATCTGTGCGATGGTGATGGTGTAGATCTGATTGGAGACGGCTATGGTGGTGGCACGGCGGCAGGGCTCTCCCGTGGTGGAGGATATGGCTTAGTGGCTCTCTCTTGGATCCTCCCTCCTTTATATAGGCCTTGGGGCTGCCCTAGAGTTCCCCCAATACCTTCATATGACTTAGGGAAGGTTCTGGAGCTTCTGTAGGGCGAAATCCCGTCGTGTGCGACCATTTTTATTAACTATACGGCCAAGCTATATGGCGGGAACTTTTAGTTCCGGCTGTATAGTTGGTCGTTGAACGTGCAGATCTTTTAGTATTTTGGTCACCATTTCTTCATACGAACTATGTTTTGGGTGTTCTTGAGCTCGTTGGGTTCGTCTCGTCGAGGGATACAACCCCATGGTCTTGGATATTTATTTTGAGATGTTGGAAAAATTCAATTTTTCAACCTTTCAAATGGCTAAGTATGGTCCCTGCAGCTCCTCCATACTATCCTCTCTTTGTTCCTTTTTATCCATAATCTTCACCAACACCTACACACATGTCATAGACAAGGAAAGTGACAAAACTTCTACCTAAACTACTAAATATGCAAAGCTCATATGAAAGTAAATGAGAACTAGAAGTCATGCATATAAGGCATAGCTATAGCTGGAAGAAACATGATATGAGAGATAAATGGCACATTTTATATGGATAAAAGGGGTAGTATTTTACAGCCATCAACTTCCCCAAGCTATACCTTTCTCATCCTCGAGTAGGAAGGGTCGATAATAAATTAATGGTTGTGAAATAACTTATCATTGGAAATCAATGCCTTGCATCCTTATTTATTCTACAAGCTCGTAGAGAGAAAACATGTATTCATACAAGGCAACAGAAGCTCGGTTATAAAGACCACTAAAGATTCATCAAAACTTATATGCTCCATGTCAACAGTGAATCTACTTGCACACAAACTTGTGATCCTCTTATTGCACCTTTTGTATAACTTTTCATATCATTATTTTTTTATGAGGAAAAACTTAGTCACAAATAGATGTCAAGCATAAATAGGATTCTACCCAATCATGTCATCTAGTTAAGGCTCTCAAGTGTAAACATCATTTATTGAGTTTAAGAAAGTTTATCTCTTAGTAAAGAGATTTATGCCAAAAGGAAATGCGAGAACATTTCAAAAGAAGCATAGCATTAGAGTGTCTCTGTTTGGTCATCCACATCAATGAATCATGTCTATCAAACACTCATTTTCTATTCTTTGTCTTTCCAAAACTTCAGCTCCTCAGTAATGAGATCATGCCAAAACATAGTATGTTTAATCAGACTGTGCAGGCTAAGAATGGATACTCGTGACCATTACCAAGGTTTCCCGTTTCGGTATAATGATTTCTCATAACGGTTACAGGAGTATTCCCTCTTTTGATTTGAATGCAGGCCCATTAGAATACCAATACATACCCAAATATAGCATTTCTGCTACATATGTTGGGCAACTCAGAGCCAAACTCCAAGAGTTTCCTCTTTTTGGACTATTCAAAGGCCAGTGGAGTTGTTAGCATCCCATGATGTGCGATAGTGGTGCAGACACGCGTAAAGCAATATCATACTTTAATCAACAGGTCAAGATTTGGCATGCATCTTATATTACTGCTAAATATTAGTTTCTTCAAACAAATCCTTTCAAAGAGTACTATCAAGTCGATCATCACATCTATGGTGTTGAGTATCTTTAAGGCTAAACTCTTAAGTCAATTAAACAACACCTTATTTAGCATAGAACTCAAAAATTTGAAATATCATTTCCAATTGACAACTCCTTCCGTAAGAAAACTATCAAGTCTATTTTTTTTACATTGTGGGGTCAAGCATAACCTATTCATTTAAGACAAAGCTCTTTAGTGACAACCAAAAAATTTCAAAAGATCTTAATCAAGTATTCATTCTTTCCAAGTGTAGAGATTGTGGCAATGTTTTCTAGAGGATCACAAATAGTGTCACAAGCTTGATAAACAATTTGGCAAGATGCATGCAAGCTCTAAATCAACTCCTATGGTGCCTATCATGAGCAAGTGTATCCCCATATGAATACAAAACTGGACTCACTTAAAACAAGTATTCAAAAACAGCGGAATACATGATTGCATTTAACCTTCATCGAATACGAACATTGCACAAGACTATACACATGCAGAAGTAACCTCCCTAAGCTTAGAACTTTGCAAGAACCAAACTTGAGTATATCACCAAAAGAAAAGAGAAAATACAGTTTCCAAAAGAGAGTGTGATAAGTGGTTACCTCCCCAAGCTTAGTTAAAAACAAGGGTGACACACTTTACCGTTGAGGTACAAGTAACCTCTCTTTTGATGGACAAAGAACCTTTACTTTAACATATACTTCTTGATATAGCCTGGTGGCTTCCTTCCTTGCGAACCTGCTTGGAAACTAAGAAGAAAATAAAACACTTTGTGTTTTTTAAGGCACGGGGATTAGCTCAGAGTGATAAAAATACAAGCCCCACTGAGTCGGTTTATCAGCCTAAGCACCACGCTTAATTCAACAAACTAGTTCTAGAAGATGCCTCTCCTAGATTGCGATGAGGTGCAAGCGAAATAGGATACGAGACACACATACCCTATGTGCTTAATAATAGAGGTTCGAGTTGGAAGGTTTACCGGACGCTGATTGTCGAAGCATTGAATTGAAGAAACCAAGTGGCTCGTGTGAGTGTTTGCACGGTTGGCACTACCGTACACGTCGTCACACAAGGTTCAAGTCTCTGTGAAAATAACACACAAAATAAAATGCATCAGTTTGGTATACAAACATAGTTCATTTACCCCACCGATAAAAGGAAAGTAAAAAGAAAACATGAACTTCTATAGAGAATTACAGTCTAGGAGGTGTCTAAGGTAGAATTTTATTGCTTACATATGCTTGGAATCTCTAGATCATGGGAGAAGCTCCCAAGTGGTGTTTCGAGGTTTATAGAAGAAGAAAGAATAAAATGTTGAGCAATGGTTACCTTCTAGTTGGCGTTTGAGGGATTTTCCCATCTGTATGAGCGCAACTATACGGCCAGACCAAAAAGGTCCCGCCGTATAGTTGGTCGTTAAACATACTGTACATTGGAAAAGAATTTTGACGAAGGCATCGATATCTATATGGTCGGAACTATACGGCCGGAATTTCTATTCCCGTCGTATGGTTGGTCGTTAAACCTTCAGTATCCTGGAATAGAAATTTTACAAAGCCATTGATAACTATACAGCTATTTTTATGAGAACACTATCTTCACTATTAATACGTGATATAACATGTATTATTAGCTCATGGGCACCATGAAAGATAACATACTCTAATACTTCACTAGTGGTATCACCATTATTATAAGACACTTAAGATTCATTAAAGGTAGCAAAGCATTGAAAACAAAAGTAGTGCCCAAGTTTCATACATCGAGGACATATTATTGGATCGTCTATCGTATCCGAAGAAATTAACTTTTTAGCATATTCCACTATTTGGGAATACATTTCACTTACCATCGTATTGCTCACTTGTTCTTCAAAATACTCATCCTCCTCTTCCAATGAGGATTCATGTCCCATGTTAATAGCATCACAATATTCATAGAAAGATTCATTTTCTAGTTCCTCACCAAACTCCCCAAAATCACTCTCTAGGCACATATCCTCCTTAGAACAATCATCATAAGATTTGGACTTATAGAAATCATTACTAGAAATGAGACATAGTTTGCATGCATACTATTTGTGTGTGGAAAGTTATTTTCAGAAGTAGGAGATTCAAGTGATTGACCAAGTTGCTCCTCTTCATTCTTACGAAGATAATTTGTGAATAGCTCAGCGATAGTCTTACCTTCGGGCTTACCTTCCACTAGTTGAGAGGGTTTAACATCAAGCACCACCTCTTTATTAACAACATGTTCTGGTGGTTTAGGTGGAGGCTCTTTCAGTGGAGTTCCCTCCACATTATCTTTTGGAGCACCATGCAAAAGTTTAGATTCTTCCATGGCAGCTTTAATCTGCTCAACAATAAATGGACTATCAAGGAAGTTATCTTGGAAATAGCAGGATATATGGTGAACTTATTTATAGATCATATCAAGTGGTTTACTTTCTACCTGTATATCTCTTAAAATAAATAACAACTTTTGACAACCAGTAAAAAGCACAAATTGTAATGTGTCCTCCCTAGCAAGGCATTTAAACTCATCTCTATTATTGTCTGCTAGTTCGATGCCAAAATTATACTCACATTGATAATTGATGTGATTTAAAGATTCGCAACAATCACAACGTAATTGATAAGAGGCACATAGTGTGGATGAATACTTGTCCACCCATGTCGACCATTCTTTTAATATGCCTTGCCTCTTATGAATATCTCCCAAAGTTCTCCCCTTTGACTCCTCCCTTATAGATTTCATCTGTTGGAAGGTAGTTATCTCGGAAGACATGATTAGTAACAAATATTTTTATGGGTTTTTTTGTAAACAAAAGCAAAAATACAAATGCAGCAAATAAAGAAATCTTAAAACAAAATCTAGCAAAACTAAAATAAATAAACAAAAGCTAAAAGACCTACAACGCTTAGCTCCCCGGCAACGGTGCCAGAAATAGCTTGATGACTACAAGTGCACAGATTGTTTGTAGCTAGTTTCGAAATAAAGATATCGATCCCATAGGGAGAAGGAGTCTGAAGTCTAATAACTCTCTGAACTAAATATTGAAATAGTAATGCTAAATAACATTCTAAGTAACAAGATAAAATGCGAGTTTTGTGTAAAAGATATTTTTTGGGTTTTCAAATAAGAGAACAATAAGTAGATGAAAGGTGTAAGTAAACAAGAGCATGCAAGTATGATTACGAAAGGCTGCAAGATGATCAAAAGAGTTCTCAGGGAGTAGTGGATCCACCACTAGTAATTAGAAAGAGTGATCCAAATTATTATAATGAATAAGACCATTTATGATATGTGAGGGAGGAGGTCCATATATGGACGAATAGGCAACAACCACTGCACACATCATCCATCATAACCACAGCAGATAGCAATCAACATCAGTCAAATTACTGTGCTATTAAGGGACTTTACCCTGTAGGATGTATCCCATGGCATGGACAATGTTCGATGAGTGCTCCTCGGTTCCCAAGTTGATACGTAAGGAATGACTACCTCTTTATATTCACCGTAAGAGCTATCATCCCTCTCTCTACCAACAAGTAGTTCCCCCCATCTAGTCCTTAGTGAGGCAAATATTGAGTGGCACATGATACCTTCGATCCGGATTACGGATGTAGTTTAGCTATTTCCCCAGGTAGACCTAGGTTTCTCGAATCCTCGGGAAGCAGAAAGCATAGTGAAGTTACTTTAATGGACCTTCAGGAGTTTTAGAATTCCTTTTGTGGTTTTACTGGACCAAGCGTTTGCATCTTTTGTTGTTGTCGATGATGGAGAGAGAGGGCCTAGGGCGTTCGATTTCACCTGTAGCTGTGCAAAACATCTTATGGGAATAAAAGATAAAAATAAAGTATGCATATAGTTGTTAGAGCTAGATAAATTATATGTGGGCAGTGCATCCATAATTGCTATTGCCTCTGCAACCGCTTATAGCAATAACCCAGTAGTCTCATCCATAGAAGAAAGAGAACTAATGATATGCACAGTGATGTCACCATTAATCCCAAGTAAATCCCGCACATACAGCCGTACTACCCCTTCTGTCACTTGGGTTCCCAACCTACAGAGTAGTCATTACTCATACTCCCTATACCTGGCTCAATCCTCGGGGTCTTGGGTTCCTAACAAGTCCTTAGATTGAGGCAAGAGAGGATACAATAATCATCATGTCATACAAACTAATACATGATCCCATCTATGATAAATAACATGCACAAAAGCTACATGGCTCTTTCTTATCCCTTAGCCCAAGGAGAATTACTCACACATAGAGGTGAGATCAAAGATCATAAACATTGTAATGGAAATAATGAGGTTGATAGAAAATAGTCTTACAATGTCGCCAATCAGAGAACAGATCTACTATTACAAGTGGTGGAATATGGTTATGGTGATGAAGAAGGGTATGGAGATTAGATCTAAGTCTATTCCTCCGGTGGCTCTTTGGTGTTGTGGATGGAGATTTGGAGGTGGTTGATGATCGGAAAGAGATCTCTTTTCTCGTCGCCCGAGGCCTCTTTATATAGGGGTCCCTTCATGAAAGTTGTTCTGTTTGACCTAGCGGTGTTGATGGCAACTATACCACCAGAACTATATGGCCAGAATTTTTATTCCCACCGTATAGTTGGTCGTTAAAGCGTATGTCTCCACTTTACGGCTCCGGGTTTCTTCGGGTTGTTGGAAATCTTGTATCTTCGACTTTAATGTTGTGATTCCCATCATCAAACATCATTATCTGAGCAGGACAAAATAGAAAGAAAGGATTGCATACCCCTTTGATCATTAGGCATTAGTGGCAGGGTTTAGAGAGATATTTCATAAAAAATATGAGTAATATCCAGTTTAAATGTGAACATAGTTGGCTATATTTCAGAGCCATGAACCTCCCCAAGCTTAAACTTGATCTTCCTCGAGCAAGAAAACCAAAACCAAAAAGGAACTCGGCATTTAAACTGAAATAACGAGATGATGATCTTACTCATGATTGGTAGTCTCATGTTTCCTCCACTTTATAAATCTTAAAAACTTCAGCATACATAGAGTAATGGCAAGCATATCATACGTGTTTTTATGCATCCTTATAATGCAGCAAAATTATTGTTAACATGGATGATTGAAATGACTAAACTTTAGTCCATGTCATGTAATCAACTCATAGGCTTGCCTTTGAACAAAAAAGTATAATCATGTAAAATTGAGAGTGTGAGAGTTGTCATGAAAAGAATATACACTAGAGTATCTCAATTCTCCCACATCAATAAATCAAGACTCTTCAAGCACTACTTTTCTATTCATTGTCCTTCAAGAATTCCAGTTCTTAAGTAACTAAGAGCATGCCAAAGATTTTAATTAGTTTATCGGGCTGTGATGGACACTCGTGGCATCACTAATGTTTTTGTTCCTTTTATACAATGATTACTCATCATAGCTAGAGGAGTGATTCCATCATGAACACAGTTACCCGGGAGTGTCAAGAATCTTACCCATTATAACATTGCTGCTACATATGTTTAATAAACTCATAGCTGAAATCTAGGAGTTTCCTCCATGAAGATCGTTCGTAGGCTAGCGGAGTTGTTGGCATCCCATGAAGTTTGACACACATAAAGTTATATCATTCCTATGATTCACAAGTCAAACTTTGGCATGCTCACAAAAACCGCTAAACATTAATTCAATCAAACAAATCCTTTTAAAGAGAGCTATCAAGTCAATTATTATATTCCATGGTGTTGAGTGTCTCTAAAAATAAGCCGTCAAGACTAAACACTACAATACCCAAGCCTTCAATTGTGAGACTTTTTCTTATTACAATTGTTTAGCAAATTTTTAGGCAAGACTTGGTTAACTACACAAGCTGGAACAAAACGTACCCAACTAACTACCCATGCAAACAAAATTTTACTACAATACAAAGACTCACTCCACCAATATTATATCTCAACATTTACTAATAACTAGCATGGGTTTCTCAAACTTCAAAAGTGGGGAGTCATAAGGCATACCTCTCATGTTTGGTTCCACTTATCTCTTCCTTTTTGATTCATTTCTTGGAAACACAAAGTCAATCACTCTTCCTGCAAATACATGAGAACCTCGAGGCGAAAAGAAAAGAAATAGTGAAAATAAAGATTAATGGAGAAATCTTTTTGTTGTTTTTAAGAGGGAATTAAAAAATAGAAAAATTGGTGGCAAAGCTCGGCTAGAAAATCTCGAAAGCAAATAGAAATAACTAAATATAAAGTGTTGGGAGACCAACATGAGTGCTTATAAACTCGAATTAAAAACATAACCTCGAAATAAATAAAAGAAAATGAACGCCAAATAAAGATAAATGAGGAAACTTCCCCAAGCTTAGGCTTTTGCAAGCCCTTCAAATCATTCTAGTGGCAGGAAAAAGTCAGAACTCTAGTTCGCAAATTGAGTTGATAAATTACTAGTTGTTCCTCGGAGGTTCAAGGAGAGGCTATGCATCCTCTCCACAGTCCCTCCAAGTTCATGGAAGTCATGGTATGTAGCGAACCGGGTTGGTGGCTGCTCTTCTTGATAAGGAACTTCTTGCTCCTCTTCTTGGTCCTCGTCCTCATCTGGAATCTCCTCCTTGGGTTGGTCTTGCTCAACCTGCAAGTGCTGACTCGTGTAATAACGAGCTTGTTGGGGAACCCCAAGTGGAAGGTATGATGAGCACAGCAGTAAGTTTCCCTCAGTTATGAAACCAAGGTTATCAATCCAGTAGGAGCAAGGAAACACCTCAAAGGTGTTGCTAGTTGGACTTTGGTAGGGCGCACTACCGATGCCAGTAGCAATGTGGAGACCTGCACAACACAACCACAGAACTCTGTCCCCAACTTACGATGAGGTTGTCAATCTCACCGGTATTGCCGAAAACAAAGGATTAAACGTATCAAGTGGAAGAAAGTAATAGTTTGCAGAAAGTAAATAGAAAGCAGTAAGCAGTTGATTGTAGATTGATGGTAAAAGAAAGGATCGGGGTCCATAGTTCACTAGTGGTGGCTCTCCTTAAGATAGATGACATGTTGGGTGAACATACTACAGCGGGGCAATTGACCAACATCGAGAAAGCATACAAGCATATACTACTCATCTTGACTCCTTTGAGACTTGATTAGGCATTACAACATTATACATAGACCATAATCCAACTGCATCTATGACTAATAATCCACCTTCAGGTTATCATCCGAACCCCGTCCAGTAGTAAGTTGCAAGCAACGGATAATTGCATTACGCATTGCATGTCACGTAAACAATACGATTGTTCTATGAACAAAGTATTGTTGTTTTCTCCCTAGTAGCAACAACACATCTAGTACCTTAGAGATTTCTGTCACTTCCCTAGATTACTAGAGGCATGAACCCACTATCGAGCATAAATACTAACTCTTGGAGTTGCTAGCATCTACTTGGCCAAGATAGCTACTAACAATGGAAAGCATGCAAGATCACAAATAACAAAGACATGATAGAATCAATAATTAATCTGAAATAGCATCTCAATATCCATCGGATCCCCGCAAGCACAACATGTAGGATTACAAATAGATGATCTTGATCATGAACGGAGCTCACAAGATGTAAACATGATAGCACAAAGGAGAAGAACCAGCCATCTAGCTACTACATGGACCCGTAGTCTAGAGATGAACTACTCGCGCATCACACCGGAGGCTTGCATGATGATGAAGAAGGCCTCCAGGGTGAATTCACCTCTTCGGCAGGGTGCCGGGAAGAGCTTCAGATCCCTCCCGGTCTAGGGACGGAGATGACGGCGGCTACAGACTCTTTCGTGCAATTTTGATCGGGTACTTAGGGTTTCTGTATCGGAGGCAATATATAGGCGAAAGGAGAGGCCGAGGGGGTGCCTGGGGCGGCCAGACCACCCCATGGCGCGTGCCAGACCTGGCCATGCGGCCAGGTGGTGTGGTCGGGCCCCAGCCCGTCTCCGTCTCGTATTCTGGCTCCTGGTGTCCCTCGGTGAAAAACTGACTTTGGCTTTTGTCCCGTCCAATTCTGGGAATATTCATTTTCTGACTTTCCTAAAACCAAAAACAATAGAAAACAGGCAGCTGGCACTATGGCTCTTCTTAATAGGTTAGTCCAAGAAATCATATGAAAAGTACTCCAAAGTGTGGACAAAACATAAGAAAGTAGATAAAACCAAGCATGGAACATCAAAAATTATGGATACGTTAGCAACATATCAACATCCCCAAGCTTAACTCCTACTCGTCCTCGAGTAGGTAAGTGATAAAAATAAAAAATAATTTTTGAGGTGACATACACCATCATAAACTTGATCAAAGTATTTGTAAAACATTGATAGCTCGGATCATAGTACTTCAATCATAACATGACAGACACAGTTCTAACAATAAGAGAAAGCAACTGTGTTGCAACATGAAAAGGCACAAACAAAAGATTCATGAATAACAATGCTTTGCAAGACGTTTGTTTGTTTCACATAAAGAAAACATAGCATAGTGGCATTCAGCTTGTCCCTCATAGAGTAGCAAACATAAATGCATAGGACACCTTCAAAGTTCATAAGAGTGACTAGATACAAATAGTTTAAAACAAGCAATATCAAAGCTATGCATCAATCAACAAGTCTTGGGACAATGCACATAGAACTATGAATGGACACTATGCTCTCAAAGTAGGTGCATAAAGATAGAAGGTGGAGACTCAGCATAAAAGTAAAAGAAAGGGCCTTCATAGAAGGAAGTAGGGATTCAAGTTTCATAAAGAGCTTCCAAAAATTATGGTACTTATTAGCTTTCAGCTCTCATTGCCCCTATCATAAGAATCTTGAAGGTGATTAAGGTTAAAGTGACACAACTAAGAGGATATGCTTGACAAGTTATAAGCCAAAATCTCATGCCCCTTACTTACGAAGACCGAACCTCATGCTACTCAACTTTAGTCACAAGTAAGCTCTTGTCAGTGTAAGTACATATGTATCATAGAGAACCGCCAACGGGGTACCCCTTGCACATGATACAGGCGAGCAGATAATGAGCATCACAGTGATCTTTTTATTTGCTATTTGCATAGGTTTTTATTGAGGATGCTTCATAGAGTGCTCATTATGGTTATGCTGCAAGTTTCCACCATGATTAGGCATGGCTTAGGCTAGCGGCCCAGGCGTTTCTCTAACACAAATACAAACTCCATGATCTTACAAGTTCCCCTTTTATTTCACACCGTCGGGATCGATAAGCAAAAGAACATGATATGGTACAAAGTACAAGTGCAATGTTGAAAGCGTTCCCCGTGATACATGGTTTTGCTAACTTCAACTTATAAAGCGCAAGAATATATGCAACAAAGATGGACGCAATGGTTCAAGTTTATTAAGTGCAAGAAAGTAAAGTGTGCCATCAAGTTGTGAAATCTTTAATCACTACTTTTCTCATAACAAGTTTAATTCGGAGGGTAGACAAAAACATGAATATACTTGGAATAGCATATGCTAGTAGGTAGGTATGGTGGACTCTTTGGAATAACATGGTTTTAGGAGTTGGATGCATGAGTGGAACTCACACTTGGTTATGGAGGCTAGCAAAAGACTAGGAGCGACAAACTAAGAGAGCAATAATGGCCATAATCATGTAGAGCGACAAAACATCATTAATCAAAGCATAAAGTGATACTACAAGTTGAAAACTAAGGGATCATAAAGGCTATGGTGACTTGGGATAGTCATAACATGGTGTGAGCATGTGCCAAGTGAACCCAAATAAAGCATCAAAGGAGAATACCACAATACTATGCTTTAATATGCTAAAACAACGCATGATTCTTCCAAGGCACATTATGCAATACCAATTTTTTATAACATGTCATGCTACATCAAAGAATACTAAGCATAAAGCCAAAACAATATCAAGCATGGCATGACAAAGCATGGGCCACAGTCAAAAACAAGCTCTCTTCACCACTTAGGCATGAACTTTCCTACTCTTTTCCAATCCAAACCAAACTATTTGAAAACCAATGTATGAAAGAGGGGGTCCAACCAATTTATTCAGCAAACTAAGAAAACCAAGCAAACAAAAACCAAAACAAAAAACCAAAAAGAAGATGCTCCAAGAACAACACAACTGTGGATGAAACAATAAAAATGAAGTGTTTGGAAGAAACCTAGGACTTTTATTGATGAAGAAGGGGATGCCTTGGGCATCCCCAAGATTTGACGCTTGTACTTCTTGGATATTTCTTGGGGTGACACGCGTGGCATCCCCAAGATTTAGCTTTAGTCCATTCTTCATCTCATTACTCACTCCTTCCATACACCTGAAATTTTTCCTTCATACAGAGACTTCACACAATCTTTATTAGCAACGTTAGTGCAATCAAGATAATAGGTCTTTAGGTTTAGTTCCAACACCAATAAAACATCCATTAAAACTATAGCTACTGTAGCACTTCCCTCAAAAAGCACAATTCCCCAAAAGAACTCAAAAAGGAATCAACAAGAAGCAAATGCAAATAAAGGCAGAAATCTGTCAAAACAGACCAGTAGGTAAAGACGAATTTTTTCTAAGACCTTCTGTTGCTCAAATCGAAATGTGTTGAAGTAACGAAAGTTAGATAACAACGTGGGCAGAAGCACAAAAATTCACACCTCAAAACGACGTACAGAGATTTTACACGAATCTTTATGGTGAAACACAAAAATCTGTTTCAGGACAGCAACTTTCCCAGTCATTACTTCTCGCACATTAGAGGTTACTTGTAGCATCCCATCTGTCTAATATCTGTAAGGCTACATGGTATAATAATAATATGCTACATTCCTACATATAATTGTTGCATCATAATTATATCATGCTCATGCCATCATGCCACATTGCATTTGAGCATCATATAAAACTCTTTTCATTTGGTTTTTGTCTCATATGCATTTATCAATTGTATTTGGTTCTTAATAAAATGTAGTTGCTTCTTGATGAATTTCTCATGCCCAAGTTGAGTTGGGGGCATCTCTCTTTTAACTCCACCACCTTTCTTTGTCACCACCCCATAATTCCACCATCCAAACTATAGGTGGGCTTTTGCACTTCTTTTGGCTCTTGTCTGGCTCACATATATTAAGATGGATCCACTTCTACTTCCACATGCTCCCATATATGGATCATGTTGTTTTCACATTATTGATATGTGGAGAGCCATATAGCCACCTTTGCATTCTATGTGAGTGGAATCCTTGGCAAGCTTACATATGGTTTGAATTTGAATAAATGCTCGTGTAAGAATATAACTTTGGCCATATTATGCCTAGTGGCTCACACCCACCAGCTTGGCCACCTTATATTCATGCATGATCTTTTATTTAGACCATGTGGTAAACAAGCTCTCTTTCCTTTTGTTGGTCCTTATTCCAAAATTTGGGAAACTTGCTTATATAAATGCCATGAGATATTCTAGTGGTTTTCACTACTAGAGGGGGCATTTACTATTTATGCATGGGCCATGCAAGATCATCATCCACTCTCTCGTTTTGGATTTTTATTTGATTTTTGAGTGGAGCATGGTTCCTTTGGAATCAAGTCAAGTTGGCTCAAGTTTGTTTGAACTCCACCATCCTAGGGGCATCCTCTCTTGGTTTATGGGCATATGTGACATGCATATGGTACATGGAATATATGTTTTCCCACTTAACCAAGGTCTTTTCTTTCTTAACCCAAACCCTACCCCTAACCTCACTTCCTCCACCCTCAATACCCCATGCAAGGTGACATCTTTTCCCACCTCTTGCTCTTGATAGATATAGTTTATTTGTTGGAGTCACACACATTTGAATCAATTCAAATAAAATTTATAAACCCTATCTATCCTACCTAGCTCAAACCCTAAACCCTAGCTACACTCACCACCCCCTCCCCTTCTACCCTAGGCGCCACCACCACCGGGTCCATGCCGAGCCACCTGACTCGACCCAACCCTCCCCAACCTAGCTACCCTTGGCTAGACCTAACCCCTCCCGAGCCTCCCTTGCTCGACACACCCTAGCCGAGCCCCTTCTCCCTTCCCCTTTTCCTCTTTCCCTCATTGCAGCCCCTCCCCTACCTCCCGAGCCTCGCAGAACACGTGATGCAAGGAGGAGAAAAAGGTGTCTACCACCACCTTTCCACCCGACCACCCCATGTGCACCTCCCCCTCCCATGCCTTATCTACTCCCTCCTCTCGTACCTGGGGCTCTTCTCAGAACCCCAGGGCTCTGCCCATCACCCCAGACCCCCACCTGCCTGCTGCATCTTCCTCCCTCTCCCAGCTACACCCCAACCTCGACATCTACCGCCACCACCGCAACCAGGAGACGGGCGAGGCGTTTGCATTGGGGAAAGGCCGAGCCGCATACCTGCATCACCCCTAAACACAGAGACGAGGAGGAGACGGGCCCAGTGCAGCTGCAGATCCCCACGCCGACGACGAAACCCTACCTGCAGTACGGCAGCGCTGCCGCAGATCCCCTATGCCCCGGCCCGATCTAACCCCACCAACCTCCCCACGGTGAGACGCTGATCCTCCCAGACATCTCCTCTCGCTTTGTTGCTTCCTAGACGCGTCGTTCCATCCGAAGAGCACCCTCTGTGCATGGTGTTCGCTGGCCGTTTTCCCGCGTTGCGCCGTAGTAGCTTATTCCCGCTGCGTAGCAGATCCCAGCAACCAGCCCGGGCTAGCCGCAGCGGTAGCCGCCGCCTGCACGCGCACACCGTGTCGCGAGATCGAACCCCCGCCGCGCCGGTGTCCGCGTCTTTAGTTTCGTCAGACAACCGGGTGGAGGAAAAACAGTACCAGCGGGGGGGGCAATTTTTGGATACCCCCGTAACCTTTTGTTTTCGCAACCCGCACTCCACCCAGGCCCGCCTATCTGCCTCTGTGGCCTTTTTACAAAAAGGCTCCTGCAGTTTTTGACCTCAACCAGTGCTCCCCATCGGCGCCACGTGGCCGCGCCCTGTTCGCGCGCCCGCGTGTGGGCCCGCGAGACCGCCGACCCCACCTGTCTATCCCCCGGCTAGCTAACCCCACGGTAAGAAAAGCTCTGCCGCGCGCGTTTTCCGCTAGCTCAGCGTAGGCCCCACATGTCAGCTGTAGTGACTAGTTCTTCCTGTGTGCAAAAAGTATCTGCCTTTTATCTGTTTAATAAAATTGATTCAGAAATGTTTAATATGATTTTAATCCAGGTTTTAATAACTTTTAATTGGTAACTCCCAATTTGACAAATAATATGTTTAAAACGATCAACTCGACGAGCCCGTTCTATTTATGCATTCCATGTTATGAATTGAAGCATGCATCATATAAATATTAAATAATTAGAACTGTTTATGGTAATAAAACTTGGCCAAATAATTAATAAAATGATTTGTTCTTGTCCCCACACCTCACCCTTGCCATGTTACATTATTGCCATGTAAATTGTGCATCATTCATCATGGCATGCTTGGTTGCTTGTCGCATTTTATTTATATGCTTGTGCACTTTATTTATGTTGGCCCTTGTTTGTTTGGTTCTTCTTTCGAATAGACGTCGAGGAGGGGAATTATCAGGAATCCCAAGAGTACTACCCAGATCCATCTCTCGCTTCAACTGAGCTACCAGGCAAGCACTACCACATGCTTGCATACATATAGTACCTATTGCCTCTATCTTATTCTTGCATCATTGAGTCGCGATTTCATTAAACTGAATCCCAAGTATTGCATAGCCCTTACTTTTACACCCCACCGAAGCTTGTTCCTCCATCCTATGAGCCATTACTACAGGAGTTGCTTGAGCCATGCGAGTCGCAGAATTGCATGTGTAGGGTTTTTGAGCGTCTGTTGGTTAACGAGGTACCTAAACAACTTAACCTGAGTAGTAATGGGATAACTAATAAAAGAGGCACCGGTGGGCAATATCTGTTATTTGGTTTTTCATGCTCACTTGTGTCCCGTAGGACCCCGAGTGCTTGATTCCTGTTCCTTGACTATTTGCACTATCCACATACGAGAGACTCTGTGGATTCCCTTTTGCCTGAGCTTGATTCACACTTTATTTCTTGGGGCCACAAACTAGTTTGGGGCTTTATTACTATCATGTACCTATGCCGTGCTTTACTATTTTATGTATGATTGTGCGTGGAGCACCTGTACTATTTTGGATCGTGACACGTTTTCGCTGTATCGACAAGCCCAGTCACACTTTTGGGTTCCTAGTCGTTTACCGCGGTCCACACAAACCTGGGTCCGTCTCAGAGCCGGCCAACTTCGTCGCGGGTAGCTTAGTGGGGTGGCCCCCTGAAATATTTTAATCCTATGATTGCTTTGTCGTGAAGGCCTCGTTGGGTTTTGATTTGGTTTTTCCGATGTTGATCGTGTGTGTGTTGCTATTTGGGCACCCCTGTAGAGTAAATCTTTCTGAAAGTCGTGTCCGCGGTTATGGATGACTTGGAGCACAGTTTCTCAATCATAGACAAGAATAACTAAGATACCATGTTTAATTTGACTAAATATCTGACTAGTAAGTAGTGAAATACTCATGGAATGGTTAATAAAACTGCCAATTGATGGGTTATTCGTCCGCCTACTCGTTGGTAAGCGAGAGGGAGGATGGATCTGTTACTTTATACTGTTAAAATTGTTGTTTCTAATTAACAGACATCCATCTATTTTTGGTTAGGCGGATGGTTAGCGAGTATCTATAGACTTGTTAGTTATTATCTTTTGCTGCAATTGTGTCACCCTAGGTTTATGTCGCCTTTAGAGGCATAAAGACTTGCTGAGTACCGCTAGGGTCTCACACGATAAATTTTTTGATTCAGATGAACAGGTGTATAAGCAAGATGGATATTGGGTGGAGGAAACATATGATGTTGGCAACGATCACTCGGTGTAGAGATTCCGATGATGGGGATCCGTGAGATCTGTGGGCGGGATGTGCTACTTTATGTGGCATCTTATGCCGATTTGCTTCTTATTTGTACTCGGATCTTGTTTCCCGCTTCGGCTTGATACTTTGTTGATTGATGTATGAGGAGCTATCCTAAACTATTATCTCTATCTAGGATATTTGGATCTTGCCGTATGGCGTTGCAATATTTCTATTTCTTTTAGATGGTATGGCTCTGAGAACTGTTGTAAGGTAGCTTGCATACATACTCACTTGTGTATGTATTTGATCTCTTCGCCTATCGCCTACGCCGCTCGCTCTTGTCCTGATGTTCTTGGAAGTGGTTAGGGCGGTCGACGGGCCTACACGTGGGTGGCCCTGGGCCCCCCCGCTGTAAAATCCCTTATCCACTTTTGGTTCATCCAGGCTTGAACTTAGAGCGTAGGGTCCGAGGTTGTTACAATTGGTATTAGAGCCATTCCGCCCTTCAGGGTCTCAGCCAAAATGGTCGTTGTCAGTCTAGCAAATATTTTGGTAGCTATGTATACCAGGAAAAAACAAAACGCGAGAGTAGGACTGCTTCCATTTTTCTTCTTACCCATCCACCCACCCTTTTCTAGTAAGGAAGTGTAACGTTTTCAATCCTCTTCTAAAATTCAAACTAGGATTCACGTGTTCTGGGTTCCGTAGTACCATAGGTTGTGAGTGTGTGTGTGTGTGTGGGTAATTCTTTGTCTATCTGTTGCATCCAACTTGTTGTCGCTATCTGCCTTTTGGTTATCAACTGTTGGTACATTCCATACCGATAGGATTTTCTAAACCGACACGATCTATCTTACTCTTTGTTATCCGAGGCTATCTTCTTAGGGGTGTTTGTATTCCATAGTTGATAATCTTTAGGTTCATCTTAAGAAGGAAGAGAGTCGGGATATGTGTTTTACTTATTCATGTGCGGAGTAATGCTTTGAGTGTGGGATGGAGTCGCGACCATACCACTACTTTTATCATTCGCACTTGTATATTGAATTGGTAGAGTTACTAATCTTGATTCGTTAAGTGGTTTTGCGCATATAGTGGTATTTTAATGCCGAAATTTGCGGAATTTTTTTCTTTGATAGCTTTGTGTACCACACTCCTTGTTCAGTCGTGTGCGATATGCTTACTATCTTCTAGGTGCTTTGAACTTTGTTGATATTTTAATATCATCTTAGTAATTTGTATCCTTTAATCTTGGTTAATTCCATTTTGGTACTATTTTGGATTATTATTATTCTCCATTATGGTACTGACTTGAGTTTTATATCAATCACAGGATGGCACCACCACGCCGTACTGAGGATGACATACCACCTGAACTGGGAGCTGCGTTGGAAAGTATTGCTAATGCCTTGGGCGCAATGCAACAGAACTAGCAACGCTTTGAAGAAAGTGTCAGGAGGAATGAGTTTGCCCCGCTACCTCCACCTCCCAAGCGAGGAGACATCAAGGACTTTCTGAAGTTTAACCCGCGCCACTTTGAGGTGTCTGATCAGCCACTGGATGCTGATGATTGGCTTCGTCAGATGTCAAGGTTGCTGATGACTGCTGATGTTCCTGAACAAGAATGGGTAAAATGCACCACGCACCTTCTGAAAGGAGACGCAACTCTATGGTGGGAGAATTACCTGAAGGCAAACCACTCTAGTTTTCAGCCTACTTGGGAGTAGTTCGCTCGGGCTTTCAAAGAGCAATACCTGTTAGAAATTGTCATGGAGAGAATGAAGGAGGTGTTTCTCAACCTCAAGCAGGGCAATGACAATGTCGACACCTATATCAGAAACTTCATGAATCTTTCTCGGTATGGTGGTGATGAGATCTTTGATGACAAGAAGAAACAAAAGAGGTTCAGGAAAGGGCTCAATGCATCTAGCAAATATGCAATCACTCATGCAAGGTCGGGGACTTTTCTGGAACTCCAACATACAGCTCTACAGGAAGAAGCCAGTAGGCAAGTATTCGAGGAGTCCAAGAAACACAGTCGTGACACAACAAGCTCTTCAGCTATGATAGCTCCTTCTAAGCGCCGCGTGTGCGTTCCTAATACCGCACCGCCGCTCCCGACTCCACCAAGACCTCCAAGCTACGCAGCAAGGCCATCAAACAACTTCAGCGCTGCTCCTAGGGGCTACAACCACAACTACCCTAGAGCACCGGGCGAAGTCCCTGGCTACGCTGCTCCACGTCAACCTGGTGCTTGTTACACTTGTGGGAACACTGGGCATCAATACTGGAGTTGTCCCATGAACAACGAGGCTCTTCCTCCACCACCTCCAAGACCTACAGCAAGTTCTTCTATGTTTTGTGCACCTCCACCTCGGGCTCTCAACATCAACACCAAGCCCGGGTCGACTGTTGCTCGTGCCAACTGTGTCAACGTCGCTCAAGCTGAACATGCAACTGGAGTTGTGATGGGTATGCTCCCCGTTAACTTAGTCCCTGCACAAGTTTTGTTTGATTCTGGTGCATCGCATTCTTTTGTTTCTCACAAGTTTGCACATGAGCATGCTCTGGCTATGGGTCCTCTATTGCATCGTCTCGTGGTACAATCTCCTGGATCAAACATGAGGGCTTCTCATATCAGCCATGGCAATCAAATTGAGATTGGTGGCTCTTCGTTCCCGGCTTCCTTAATCATTCTGGGAAATTCTGACATTGATGTTATCTTGGGCATGGATTGGTTAACAGCAAATGCATCTGTGATTGATTGTGCTGAATGCTCGGTTTCTCTGAAAATTCCTGAAGGCCACATAGTCTATTCTCCAAAGCAAACTCCTTCTATTCAGCTCTATTCTTTGGGTGTCCAAGACATTGATGTTATGGAAGCCTTGCAAAATGTTCTGGTGGTCCGTGTGTTCCCAGATGTTTTTCCCGAAGAGTTACCAGGTATGCCTCCTGACCGAGAGGTCGAGTTTGTGATTGAGCTTGAACCGAGTACCGCTCCTATCTCCAAGCGGCCTTATAAAATGGGTCCTGCTGAGTTGGTTGAACTCAAACGTCAGCTTGATGAACAAGAGAAGTTGGGTTTCATTCAGCATAGCACTTCCTCTTGGGGCAGCCCAACAATCTTGGTGAAGAAGCGAGACCGGACTGATAGACTTTGTCTTGACTATCGGGCTCTCAATGCTAAAACCATCAAGAATAAATATCCCCTTCCACGGATTAATGATCTCTTCGATCAGCTAGCTGGAGCTGTGGTATTCTCTAAGCTTGACTTGAGAAGTGGATATCATCAAATCAAGATTCGCAAGGAATATGTTCCCAAAACAGCTTTCACCACCCTCTATGGCATGTACGAGTACATGGGCATGTCCTTCGGTCTCACCAACGCACCTGCCACCTTCTCGAGACTTATGAACTCAGTTTTCATGGAGTATCTTGATAAGTTCGTCGTGGTCTATATGGATGACATTCTAGTCTATTCTAAGTCAAAGGAAGAACATGAAGAACACCTTCGGTGTGTCCTAAACAAGCTTCGTGAGAACCGCCTGTATGCAAAGTTCTCCAAGTATGAATTTTGGCTTTCGAAGTCACCTATCTTGGTCACGTCATCTCTGCTAAGGGCATTGCCGTCAACCCAGAAACTGTTCGGACAATTGTTGAGTGACTTCCACCCAAAAATGTCAAAGAAGTCCGGAGTTTCCTTGGTTTGGCTAGTTATTGACGTTGCTTCGTTCAGAACTTCTCGAAGATTGCGAAGCCTCTTACCGATCTCCTCAAGAAAGGCAAGAAATACCTTTGGTCTCCTGCATGTCAAGCTAGCTTTGAAACACTCAAAGAGAAGCTCACTTCCACACCAGTCTTGATTCCTCCAGATACATCAAAGCCTTTCTAGATATTCTATGACGCCTCCTTGCAAGGATTGGGTGCAGTCCTCATGCAAGAAAAGCAAGTCGTTGCTTATGCTTCCCGTTAGTTGAAAACTCATGAGCTCAATTATCCAACACATGATCTTGAACTTGTAGTGGTTGTTTTCGCTCTAAAAGTACGGAGGCACTACTTGCTTGGAAACCGTTGTGAGATCTTTTCTGACCACAAAAGCCTGAAGTATATCTTCACTCAGCCGGACCTCAACCTTCGCCAAAGGAGATGGATTGAAACCATCAACGACTTTGATCTTTCGATCAACTACACTCCGGGCAAAGCAAATGTGATGACCGATGCCCTCAGTCGTAAGGCATATGTGAACAACCTCATGGTGGAAGAACAACAACCTCTCTTGTGCGAGGAATTCCGTCAACTCAACCTTGACCTTGTACCTCAGGGATATCTTCATAACTTGATAGCTACCCCTCTCTTGGAAGAAAAAGTTCGCTCCATTCAACTTGGTGATCCTTACTCTAAAAACATCATCTCCAAGATTCAGCTTCCGAAGTATGAACCTTTCCACCTTGACGACCAAGGCACTCTATTCTTTAAGCACTGGATGTTCATTCCGAAGTATCCGGGTTTGAGAGAGCAACTTCTTAAAGAAGCTCATGATTCTGTTCTTTCTATCCACCCTGGCAGCACAAAGATGTACATGGACCTGAAAACACAATATTGGTGGCCTGGATTGAAACGATATTGTGCCAAGTATGTCTCGGAGTGTGATGTCTGCCGTAGAGTAAAAGCTGTCCATCAGAAACCTTCCGGTCTTCTACAACCATTGAAGCCTACGGAATGGAAATGGGAGAAAGTAGAGATGGACTTCATAACTGGGTGTCCAAGGTCGTAGAAAGGCAACATTGCAATCTTTGTTGTCATCGACAGGCTTTCTAAAGTGGCTCACTTCTTTCCAGACAAGGAAACAATTTCGGGTAGTCAGCTGGCTGAGCTCTATATCAACAGAATTGTCTCTTTGTATGGGGTTCCTCTCGTAATTAGCTCAGACCGGGGGAGTATCTTTACCTCCAAGTACTGGTAGAGTTTCCAACAAGGCTTGGGAACAAAGTTCAACTTCAGCACAGCTTACCACCCTCAGTCACAAGGGCAAGTTGAAAGGATCAATCAGATTCTGGAAGATATGCTTCGTGCTTGCGTCGTCTCTTTCAGCATGAAGTGGGAAGAATGCCTTCCTTATGCTGAATTCTCTTACAACAACAACTATCAGAAGAGTCTCCAGATGGCACCCTTTGAGGTCCTCTATGGTCGCAAATGCCGAACTCCGATTGGTTAGTCAGGGGCAGGTGAAAGAAAATTCTTTGGCCCCGACATTGTCACTCAAGCAGAAGAGAAGGTTCTTATCATTCTTGAGAACCTGAAGGTTGCTCAAAGTCGCTAGAAGAGCAACTATGACAAAAAGCACACGGACATGGAGTATGTCCCTGGTGATCTCGTTTACCTTCGTGTCACTCCCATAAGAGGCACGCACCGGTTTGGTATCAAAGGGAAGCTGGCTCCTAGATACATCCGTCCTTTCAAAGTTCGTGGAAGAAGAGGAGAAGTCGCTTATGCTCTTGAGCTCCCTGAAAAACTCAAGGTTCATGATGTTTTCCATATCTCTCAACTCAAGAACTACTTCAAGGATCCCGGCAGGACTATGGACCATGATCTCATCAATCTCCAAGAAGATCTGTCTTATCAAGAACACCCCCACAAAAATCCTAGAAGTCGTACAAAGAAAGACTCGCAACAAGTCTATCAAGTTCTGCAAGGTGCAGTGGTCGCACCATTCCGTTGATGAACCCACTTGGGAACGTGAGGATGAGCTCCGTGCCAAGTATCCTACCCTCTTCGTGTCTTCTTCTTCTTCCTAGAATCTTGGGGCGAGATTTCTGTTTAGTGGGGGAGAGTTGTAGCATCCCATATGTCTAACATCTGTAATGCTATATGGTCTAATAATAATATGCTACATTCCTACATATAATTGTTGCATCATAATTATATCATGCTCATGTCATCATGCCACAGCGCATTTGAGCATCATATAAAACTCTTTTCATTTGGTTTTTGTCTCATATGCATTTATCAATTGTATTTGGTTCTTAATAAAATGTAGTTGCTTCTTGATGAATTGCTCATGCCCAAGTTAAGTTGGGGGCATCTCTCTTTTAACTCCACCACCTTTCTTTGTCACCACCCCATAATTCCACCATCCAAACTATAGGTGGGCTTTTGCACTTCTTTTGGCTCTTGTCTGGCTCACATATATTAAGATGGATCCACTTCTACTTCCACATGCTCCCATATATGCATCATGTTGTTTTCACATTATTGATATGTGGAGAGCCATATAGCCACCTTTGCATGCTATGTGAGTGCAATCCTTGGCAAGCTTACATATGGGTTGAATTTGAACAAATGCTCATGTAAGAATATAACTTTGGCCATATTATGCCTAGTGGCTCACACCCACTAGCTTGGCAACCTTATATTCATGCATGATCTTTTATTTAGACCATGTGGTAAAAAAGCTCTCTTTCCTTTTGTTGGTCCTTATTCCAAAATTTGGGAAACTTGCTTATATAAATGCCATGAGATATTCTAGTGGTTTTCACTACTAGATGGGGCATTTACTATTTATGCATGGGCCATGCAAGATCATCATCCACTCTCTCGTTTTGGATTTTTATTTGATTTTTGAGTGGAGCATGGTTCCTTTGGAATCAAGTCAAGTTGGCTCAAGTTTGTTTGAACTCCACCATCCTAGGGGCATCCTCTCTTGGTTTATATGTGACATGCATATGGTACATGGAATATATGTTTTCCCTCTTAACCAAGGTCTTTTCTCTCTTAACCCAAACCCTACCCCTAACCTCACTTCCTCCACCCTCAATACCCCATGCAAGGTGACATCTTTTCCCACCTCTTGCTCTAGATAGATATAGTTTATTTGTTGGATTCACACACATTTGAATCAATTCAAATAAAATTTATAAACCCTATCTATCCTACCTAGATCAAACCCTAAACTCTAGCTACACTCACCACCCCCTCCCCTTCTACCCTAGGCGCCACCACCACCGGGTCCATGCCGAGCCACCTGACTCGACCCAACCCTCCCCAACCTAGCTACCCTTGGCTAGACCTAACCCCTCCCGAGCCTCCCTTGCTCGACACACCCTAGCCGAGCCCCTTCTCCCTTCCCCTTTTCCTCTTTCCCTCATTGCAGCCCCTCCCCTACCTCCCGAGCCTCGCAGAACACGTGATGCAAGGAGGAGAAAAAGGTGTCTACCACCACCTTTCCACCCGACCACCCCATGTGCACCTCCCCCTCCCATGCCTTATCTACTCCCTCCTCTCGTACCTGGGGCTCTTCTCAGAACCCCAGGGCTCTGCCCATCACCCCAGACCCCCACCTGCCTGCTGCATCTTCCTCCCTCTCCCAGCTACACCCCAACCTCGACATCTACCGCCACCACCGCAACCAGGAGACGGGCGAGGCGTTTGCATTGGGGAAAGGCCGAGCCGCATACCTGCATCACCCCTAAACACAGAGACGAGGAGGAGACGGGCCCAGTGCAGCTGCAGATCCCCACGCCGACGAGGAAACCCTACCTGCAGTATGCCAGCGGCGCCACAGATCCCCTGCACCCCGGCCCAATCTAACCCCACCAACCTCCCCACGGTGAGACGCTGATCCTCCCAGACATCTCCTCTCGCTTTGTTGCTTCCCAGACGCGTCGTTCCATCCGACGAGCACCCTCTGTGCACGGTGTTCGCTGGCCGTTTTCTCGCGTTGCGCCGCAGTAGCTTATCCCCGCCGCGTAGCAGATCCCAGCAACCATCCCGAGCCAGCCGCAGCGGTAGCCGCCGCCTGCGCGCGCACACCGCGTCGCGAGATCGAACCCCCGCCACGCCGGTGTCCGCGTCTTTAGTTTCATCAGACAACCGGGTGGAATAAAAACAGTACCGGGGGGGCAATTTTCGGATACCCCCCTAACCTTTTGTTTTCGCAACCCGCACTCCACCCGGCCCCGCGTGTCTGCCTTTGTGGCCTTTTTACAAAAAGGCTCCTGCAGTTTTTGACCTCAACCAGCGCTCCGCGTGTGGGCCCATGAGACCGCCGACCCCACCTGTCTGTCCCCCAGCTAGCTAACCCTGCGGTAAGAAAAGCTCTGCCGCGTTTTCCGCCAGCTCAGCGCATGCCCCACATGTCAGCTGCAGTGACTAGTTCTGCCTGTGTGCAAAAAGTATCTGCCTTTTATCAATCTCTCGCTTCAACTGAGCTACCAGGCAAGCACTACCACATGCTTGCATACATATAGTAACTATTGCCTCTATCTTATTCTTGCATCATTGAGTCGCGATTGCATTAAACTGAATCCCAAGTATTGCATAGCCCTTACTTTTAAACCCCACCGAAGCTTGTTCCTCCATCCTATGAGCCATTACTATAGGAGTTGCCTGAGCCATGCGAGTCATAGAATTGCATGTGTAGGGTTTGTGAGCGTATGTTGGTTAACGAGGTACCTAAACAACTTAACCTGAGTAGTAATGGGATAACTAATGAAAGAGGCACCGGTGGGTAATATCTGTTATTTGGGTTTTCGTGCTCACTTGTGTCCTGTAGGACCCAGAGTGCTTGATTCCTGTTCCTTGACTATTCGCACTATCCACATACGGGAGACTCTATGGATCCCCTTTTGCCTGAGCTTGATTCGCACTTTATTTCTTGGGGCCACAAACTAGTTTGGGGCTTTATTACTATCATGTACCTATGCCATGCTTTACTGTTTTATTTACGATTGTGCGTGGAGCACCTGTACTGTTTTGGATCATGACACGTTTTCGCTGTATCGACAAGCCCAGTCACACTTTCGGGTTCCCAGTCGTTTACCATCGTCCACACAAACCCTGGGTCCGTCTCGGAGCCGGCCAACTTCATCGCGGGTAGCTTAGTGGGGTGGCCCCCTGAAATATTTTATGAATCCTATGATTGCTTTGTGGTGAAGGCCTCATTGGGTTTTGATTTGGTTTTTCCGAGGTTGATCGTGTGTGTGTTGCTATTTGTGCACCCCTGCAGAGTATATCTTTCTGAAAGCCGTGTCCACGGTTATGGACGACTTGGAGCACAGTTTCTCGATCATAGACAAGCATAACTAAGATACCATGTTTAATTTGACCAAATATCTGACTAGTAAGTAATGCAATACTCATGGAATGGTTAATAAAACTGCCAACGGATGGGTTGTTTGTCCGCCTACTCGTTGGTAAGAGAGAGGGAGGATGGATCTGTTAATTTATACTGTTAAAATTGTTGTTTCTAATTAACGGACATCCATCTATTTTTGGTTAGGCGGATGGTTAGCGAGTATCTATAGACTTGTTAGTTATTATATTTTGCTACAATTGTGTCACCCCAGGTTTATGTCCCCTTTAGAGGCATAAAGACTTGCTGAGTACCCCTAGGGTCTCACACGATAAATTGTTTGATTCAGATGAACATGTGTATTCGCAAGATGGATACTGGGTGGAGGACACAGATGATGTTGGCAACGATCACTCGGTGTAGAGATTCCGGGGATGGGGATCCGTGAGATCTGTGGGCGGCATGTGCTTATTTATGTGGCATCTTATGCCGATTTGCTTCTTATCCGTACTCGGATCTTGTTTCCCGCTTCGGCTTGATACTTTGTTGATTGATGTATGAGGAGCTATCCTAAACTATTATCTCTATCTAGGATATTTGGATCTTCCCGTATAGCGTCGCAATATTTCTATTTCTTTTAGATGGTATGGCTCTGAGAACTATTGTAAGGTAGCTTGCATACATACTCACTTGTGTATGTATTTGATCTCTTCGCCTGTCGCCTACGCCGCTCGCTCTTGTCTCGATGTTCTTGGAAGTGGTTAGGGCGGTCGACGGGCCTACACGTGGGTGGCCCTAGGGCCCCCATTGTAAAATCCCTTATCCACTTTTGGTTCATCCAGGCTTGAACTTAGAGCGCAGGGTTCAAGGTTGTTACATTACTCTTGGCACAAAAATCAAATAAAAAGGATAAGGAGTGGTTATTACTGAAGTAATAACTTCCAAGACTCATCTAACACTTTTGGGTTATCTCCCAATAAGTACTTTTATTTAACGCCTTTAAGTTAGGCATAAGAAGCAAGAATAAGAATCAAGTGTTCTCAAATGAAGAAGCATTAAGAGCAAATTTGGTTTTCATAGGAGAGGCAAAAGAAATCTTCTCTCTCTTTTTAGGGAAGTGTTTTATACCTTTCTTTAGTGGGAGTTGATATTTAATGGTGCCTACTTTCATATCAATACTGGCACCAACAGTTCTAAGAAAAGGTCTTCCCAAAGTAATAGGACAAGAAGCATTGCATTCAACATCCAAAACATAGAAATCAATGGGGACATAGGCATTGTTAACCATAATAAGAACATCATTAATACTTCCCATGAGTTTCTTTTTAGCATTATCATCAAGTGGGACATTCAAATAACAATCTTCCAATGGTGTCAAATCAAGCATATCATAGATCCTTTTAGGCATAATAGAAACATTACTATCAAGATCACATAAAGCTTTGAAATCAAAATCATTCACTTTCATATTAATGATGGGTTCCCAACCATCTTGTTTTATAGGAATAGAAGCCTTATGTTTCATCTTTTGTTCTTTAATCTTTATGAGAGCATCAGTAATGTGTTTTGTAAGGGCCATATTCATAGCACTAGCATTAGAACTTTTAGCAAGCTTTTGTAGGAACTTAATAACTTCAGAAATATCAAAATCATAATTATCATATAAAGTAATACAGGTATTACTAGCCTCAACACTAGTGGTAGTGATAGTAGAAACACTAATGTTTCTAGCAATTTCATCTTCTCTTTCCCACTTAGCATGCAAATCATATAATAGTCTAACATTTTCATCAATTCTAACTTGTATGGCACTAGTGGCAGCAAAGGGATTATCATTAGTTTCAGGTTTAGCAACCATTTTATTCAAAGAAGATTGAGCTTCAGCTAAAGATGTTATATTTCTTTCAGCATTAGAGAGTTTTTCCTCAATAGTTTTATTGAAAGCGGTTTGTTTACTAATAAAGTCTTTAAGCAGAACTTCAAGTTCAGAGGAAGCACTCCTATTATTGTTGTACGAATTTCCATAAGCATGACCATTGTTGGGAGGATATGGCTTATAATTGTTGTTACCAAAATTATTTTTGTAGGAATTATTGCTAAAATTATTATTCCTTATGAAGTTCACATCAACTTGCTCTTCTTGAGCAACCAAAGAGGCTAAAGGAACATTATTTGGATCAATATGGGCTTTCCCATTAACAAGCATAGACATAATAACATCAATTTTATCACCCGATGAGGAGGTTTCTTCAACAGAATTTACCTTCTTACCTTGTGGAGCTCTCTCAGTATGCCATTCAGAATAGTTAACCATCATATTATCTAGAAGCTTTGTTGCAGCACCCAAAGTAATGGTCATAAAGGTACCTCCAGCAGCAGAATCCAATAGATTTCTTGAAGAATAGTTCAATCCCGCATAAAAGGTTTGGATAATCATCCAAATAGTCAGTCCATGAGTGGGACAATTCTTGACCAAAGATTTCCTTATTTCCCAAGCTTGAGCAACATGTTCATTATCAGATTATTTAAACTTCATTATTTCACTTCTCATAGATATAATCTTAGCAAGAGGATAGTATTTTCCAATGAAAGCATCTTTGCATTTAGTCCAAGAATCAATACTATTCCTAGTTAAGGAATTCAACCATTCTTTGGCTTTTCCTCTCAAAGATAAAGGAAACAATTTAAGCTTAATAATATCTCCATCTATATCCCCATGCTTTTGCATCTCACAAAGTTCAACAAAGTTATTCAGATGGGCTGCAGCATCTTGATTACCTATACCAGAAAATTGTTCTCTCATAACAATATTGAGCAAAGAAGGTTTCATTTCAAAGAAAGTAACTTCAGGAACAGGTGGAGCAATAGGTGTGCTCTTAAAATCATTGTTGTTGGTCCTAGTGAAGTCACACAACTTAGTATTTTCTAGAGTAGTCATTTTTTGTGTTTTTAATAAAGAAAGCAAACTAGTAAGACTAATTTTTGTGTGTTTTTGGTCAAGAAACAAGCAAACAAAGCAGAAATAAACTAAGCAAAAAAAACAATAAAGTAAAGAGATTGGTTATGAGGGACTCCCCTTGTGAAGATGTCCTTGACTCCCCGGCAATGGCGCCAGAAAATCGTTGTTGGCGTGTGGTTGACATGGTAGCTTCTTGTTCTTTACTCCCCGGCAATGGCACTAGAAAATCACTTACTGACTCGTGAAATAACGAGCTCGTTGGGGAACCCTAAGAGGAAGGTATGATGAGAACAACAGTAAGTTTCCCTCAGTTATGAAACCAAGGTTATCAATCCAATAGGAGCAAGGAAACACCTCAAAGGTGTTGCTAGCTAGACTTTGGCAGGGCGCACTACCGGTGCCAGTAGCAACGTGGAGACCTGCACAACACAACCACAGAACTCTGTCCCCAACTTACGATGAGGTTGTCAATCTCAGCGGTTTTGCTGAAAACAAAGGATTAAACGTATCGAGTGGAAGAAAGTAATAGTTTGTAGAAAGTAAACAAAAAGCAGTAAACAGTTGATTGTAGATTGATGGTAAAAGAAAGGACCGGGGTCCATAGTTCACTAGTGGTGGCTCTCCTTAAGATAGATGACATGTTGGGTGAACAAATTACAGTGGGGCAATTGACAAACATCGAGAAAGCATAAAAGCATATACTACTCATCTTAATTCCTTTGAGACTTGATTGGGCATTACAACATTATACATAGACCGTAATCCAACTGCATCTATGACTAATAATTCACCTTCAGGTTATCATCCGAACCCCCTCCAGTATTAAGTTGCAAGCAACGGATAATTGCATTATGCATTGCGTGTAAAGTAAACAATACGATTGTTCTATGAACAAAGTATTGTTGTTTTCTCCCTAGTAGCACTAGCACATCTAGTACCTTAGAGATTTCTATCACTTCCCCAGATTACTAGAGGCATGAACCCACTATCGAGCATAAATACTAACTCTTGGAGTTACTAGCATCTACTTGGCCAAGATAGCTACTAACAACACAAAGCATGCAAGATCACAAATAACAAAGTCACGATAGAATCAATAATCAATCTGAAATAGCACCTCAATATCCATTGGATCCTCGCAAACACAACATGTAGGATTACAAATAGATGATCTTGCTCATGAACGGAGCTCACAAGATCTAAACATGATAGCACAAATGAGAAGAACCAGCCATCTAGCTACTACATGGACCCGTAGTCCAGAGATGAACTACTCACACATCACACCGGAGGCTTGCATGATGATGAAGAAGGCCTCCAGGGTGAATTCCCTCTCCGACAGGGTGCCAAGAAGAGCTTCAGATCCCTCTCGATATACGGATGGAGATGACGGTGGCTACAGACTCTTTCATGGAATTTTCATCGGGTACTTAGGGTTTCTGTATCGGAGGCAATATATAGGCGAAAGGAGAGGCCGAGGGGGTGCCTGGGGCGGCCAGACCACCCCCTGGCACAGGCCAGACCTGGTCGCACGGCCAGGTGGTGTGGCCGGGCCCTAGCCCCTCTCCATTTCGTATTCTGTCTCCTGGTGTCCCTCGGTGAAAAACTGACTTTGGCTTTTGTCCCGTCCAATTCCGAGAATATTCATTTTCTGACTTCCCTGGAACCAAAAACAGCAGAAAACAGGCAGCCGGCACTGTGGCTCTTGTTAATATGTTAGTCCAAGAAATCATATGAAAAGTACTCCAAAGTATGGACAAAATATAAGAAAGTAGATAAAACCAAGCATGGAACATCAAAAATTATGGATATGTTAGCAACGTATCAGCAAGTCATATAACAAACGTCCTTCCTTGATAGAGAAAAGACCATTAGGCATAGGAGCGGGGTAGAGACGCACAGCTCCAGCAATATGCAAGTAATAAACACCACCTCTCCTAGTGAGCATTCCACAAGCTTTTAAAGTAGAGAAACCAACACGTCGCTCACCTAGAACAGGTTGCAACTCATCTAGGTTGATGCCTAGGGAAATGGCAAGCACGGTAATGACGCCTCCACCTGTGATTGTTCCTTGGCTTTGGGAGGATTGGTAC
The DNA here is from genome assembly GCA_910589775.1 of Avena eriantha. Taxonomy (NCBI): domain Eukaryota; kingdom Viridiplantae; phylum Streptophyta; class Magnoliopsida; order Poales; family Poaceae; genus Avena; species Avena eriantha. The sequence goes on from OU342741.1 coordinate 314,807,984, forward strand.
TCCTGGTAGCACAAAAGGATTGCGCCCAAGTTGAGTGAAAAGTTGCAGTTGTTGAAAGCAGCCTTTGCAAGCACTAAGATGTCCTCCTCACCGAGTCTCGTGAACTCATTTTGTGTCTGCAAGGTGTTAGCAATAAGATAGAACAAATAGAGAATTACAGGATGTTGAATATTCTTCCCCTTGCTCCTCTAGAAGTGAAGCTCATTCTATTATAATATTGTTCCGGGGAAGGGTCTAAGCCAGTAAAGGATGTGCACAAGTCATTATCATTATTGTTTGGCAAATTAAAACATGCGCACCACTCATTCAGTGATTGAGTGTAATTGTTGTTCATAAGCTGGAAAGAAATCATGTCCTCTCCATGCCATAGTTTAACGGTGCTTGCAAGGAACTTAGAAATTCAAGATTTAATCGGTGATAAGTAGGCACATCATTGAATACAAAGTTTTGCAGGCCAACCCTATTGCAAAGTAAATTGAAGTCATTAGAAATACCGAGTTGGTTCAATATAATGGGGCAAGCCTACTTGGTTCCCTTCACTTCTTGGTTCTTGATCCTGTCGAAGCGATCATGTTTGAGATCATTCCTGAACCGTATCCCCATGCATTCTTGAGTGACAGCCCGAGTAGCACTAGCAGCGGCACGATCATGAGTTTGGCTCCTTGTGTTCATCATCTAAAATAATAAAGAAAGACAAAAATTAAACTTTTTGATCTAACAATAGTAAGCATAACATATTCCTCCTCATAGCACACTAAAGAATCCCCTCAAAATAATAATCTAGGCAAGAGAATCATGGAAATTAGTTCATAGTAGGTCTCACCCTAGATTGACAAGGACAATAGATGAAAATGAATTTGCAAAAAGTAACTGGAGGATCGGAGGAGAAACATACCGTAGATCACTTGTGTGCGAGGAAATCGAACGAAAATGAGTAGAGATGAAGATCTCTTGAGGTTTTGAGAGAGTTTGGAGGTAGAAGAGTTAAAAATGATTGAAGTTTTTGGAGTTGGAGGGAACTTCCCGTGGTGTTTTTGTGGTTGGACGCGACTATATGGGCAAACTATACGGCGAGCAATGTGTTCCCGCCCTATAGTTGGCCTACTGTCAAAATTTTAGGGTGTCCACCTGGGGGCGCAGCTATACGGCCAGAACTATACGGCTGAAACAGTGTGTTCCCACCATATAGTTGGTCGTCAAACCCTCTGTACCTGGAAAAGAAATTTTACAAAAGCATCGATATCTATACGACCGGAACTATACAGCCAGAATTTTTATTCCCGTCGTATAGTTGGTCGTTAAACCATCAGTACTTTTGAAAGAAAAAAATCGATGGCAAAAGTATCTATATGGCCGAAATTTTTATTCCCGTCGTATAGTTGGTCGTTAAACCATCAGTACTTTTGAAACAAAAATTGTCGATGACAAAAGTATCTATACGACTGGAATTTTTATTCCCGCCATATAGTTGGTCGTTAAACTCTCTTTAGCCATCAAAAAATTTCCATTTCTTCGAGAATTATTTCTTATTCTGAAACTTAGCGAAATACCTTGTTTTTCATAGAAAGTTGACAGTAAAAATTGTCGACCAACAACAACATGTATAAAGTAGGATTTTTAGTGCTACCAAACTTCTTCTCCTCAACTAAAGTTTTCTAGCACTCTTTACTAAACATAAACTTAAACAAAAATTGAAAAAACTTTACTTAAACCTTTATTTCACATGGGTTGCCTCCCATGGAACGCTCTTTTATGGTCAATAGCTTGAACTTGATGTTGCTCACTTAGGCAAGATGAGTGGAACACCCACTCCAAAATAGTTGGCCTTCAAAGTGATGGCCTTCTTTTCATCATGCCTGGCTTTCTTCTTCCTGAGGAAATGGATAACAAAAGGATTCCGCGAAGGCAATTCAAGCTTCACGTTCCCTTCATGTAGATTAATCAAAGCCTTAATAGTTCTTAAGAAAGGATGGCCTAATATAATAAGAGCAGTAGCATCTTTAGACATGTCAACAATAATAAAATAAATAAGAGCAGGACATCCTTTAATGTACACAAAAGTATTCTCCTTGATTCCCAATTTTAATCTTAATAAGTGCAGCTATCTCATTGGTCCCAATTTTAATCTTAATAGTAGGCTCAAATATATCATCAAGCTTAATAGGTAATTTTTCAGCAATTTTCTTATATTCTTCTTCAAGCTCACATACCTTTATTGCTACCTGATTAACAAAGTGTTGATACATGGCTTCAGCATTTCCTTCACGTACCGTCATCTTAATGTTGATCCTTTTTACAAGATATTCAACAGTGTAACTTGGTGAAGGAGCATTACTATAATCAAGTTCTTTAGGCTCCTCTCTTTGGATTCTCATTATCTTGAGGTCTTCAACGGTATTTGGCTCAGCTTTACCTGCAAATTTATCTAGAATGAGAGTTTAACTCTCGGTTATCTTACCTAGTTGTGCCTCAACAATCCTCGTTCTTTCTTGGAGGGCCTGCAAATCATTCCTCAAACTTATAGCTTGGTTAGATAATTTACCAAGCATAGCATCATGGTTCTCCGTTATTTTAACAAGGATATTGTTTTGCTCATTTTGTGAGTCTATAAAAGACTTAAGTGTTTCTTGGAGACTACCATTACTTGATCTCATATTATTATTAGAGTAACCTGCAGGACTAGAACAATGCTTTTGAAAATTAGGATTATAATTCTTCTTCCAAGAAGGGTTGTAATCATTACGAGCTATGACGTCTACTTGGTTTTCCTTACCTTCTACGGCTAATATGAGCTCATCCAGCTTAGCATTGAGTTCTTTATTTTATTGTGGTGAGACAGATTTTACCTTCTTCGTGTTTGATCTATCCACATGCCGCTGGGCATGGTTGTCTTGCATATTATCTAGCAGCTGCTTTGCTTCGGTAATATGTTTACTCATAAATGTTCCTCCAGCTGTAGTATCAAGCATAGACTTAGACACAGGATTAAGAGCACTATAAAATAAATGGAGAATTAGCCAATCTTCCATCCCATGACTAGGACAGTTTCTCATGCATTCTTTCATCCTCTCCCATGCAAATGCTAGTGGCTTACGCTCTTCCTGTCTAAAACCACTAATATTTGATCTTAGTTGCATAGTCTTTGCAGGTGGGAAAGATTTAGTCATAAATAAAGAAGTACATGCCACCCATGATGTAACAGTATTTCTAGGCAAAGATAGCAACCCTCTTTTGCTCTTCCTCTAAGAGAGAAAGGAATTAAGCACAATTTGACTGCATCGGGGTCAACATATTTTATGCGCATCATGTCACATATTTCAGTGAAAGTATTCAAGTGCATACATGCGTCCTCAACAACAGAGCCTCCAAATTGATTCTGTCGAACCAAACTTAAATAATGGGGCTTAATTTTATAGTCATCAGCAACAATTGCTAGCTAAGTAATAGGAGTACGCAAATAATCATTATTGGGAGTTGCAAACTCCCCAAGCTTCTTTTCAACTATATTTCCTATGTTTTTTGGGTTTTCTTAAACAGAGACTTATGATAATAAAAACAAGAATTTAAAGAATAACTATTATTTTGGATTTTCAAATAAAGACTGAAAGAAAACTAACAAAATTAAAAACAAGAATTAAAACTAGCAAGGTTCCTACTAACCTCACTAGGGTAGCTATTGCTTCCCTGGCAACGGCGCCAAAAAAAGGGTTGATACTTTTGATCCAGATTACAGATGTAGTATAGCTCTTTTTCCCTAGTAGACCTAGGTTTATCGAATCCTCGGGAAGCACAAAGCGTAGTGAAGTTACTTTAACGGACCTTCGGTAGTTTTAGAATTCCTTTTGTCGGACCAAGAGTTTCATCTTTTGTTGTTGTCGATGATGGAGAATGAGGGCCTAGGGCATTAGGTTTCACCTATAGCTGTGCAAAACATCTGATGGGAATGAAAGATAAAAATAAAGTATGCATGTAAGTGTTAGAGCAAGATAAATTATATGTGGGTAGTGTATCCATAATTGCTATTGCCTCTACAACAGCTTATAGAAATAACCTATTAGTCTCATCCATAGAAGAAAGATAACTAATGATATGCATAGTGACATCAACGTTAATCCCAAGTAAATCCCGCACATACAGCCGTACTACCCCTTCTGTCACTAGGGTTCCCAACCTGCAGATTAGTCATTACTCATACTCCCTATACCTGGCTCAATCCTCGGGGTCTTGGGTACCTAACAAGTCTTAGATTGAGGCAAGAGAGGATACAATAATAATCATGTCATACAAACTAATACATGATCCCATCTATGATAAATAACATGCACAAAAGCTACATAGCTAGGCCAAAGCCCTTAGCCCAAGGAGAATTACTCACACATAGAGATGAGATCAAAGGTCATAAACATTGTAATGGAAATCATGAGATTGATACCAAATAGTCTGACAATGTCGCTAATCGAAGAAGATATATACTATTACAAGTGGTGGAATATGGTTATGGTGATGGCGGAGGGTTTGGAGATTGGATCTAAGTTTATTCCTCTAGCGGCTCTTTGGTGTTGTGGATGGAGATATGGAGGTGGCTGATGATCGGAAAGAGCTCCCTTTTCTCGTCGCTCGAGGCATCTTTATATAGGGGTCCCTTAACGAAAGTTGTTCCGTTTGACCTAGTGGTGTCAATGGCAACTATACGACAAGAACTATATGGCCCGAATTTTATTCCTGCCATATAGTTGGTCATTAAAGCGTCTGTTTCCACTTCATGACTCCTGGTTTCTTCGAATTGTTGGAAATCTCGTATCTTCAACTTTAATGTTGTGATTCCCATCATCAAAAGTCATTATCTGTGCAGGGAAAAATAGAAAGAAAGGATTGCATACCCTTTTGATCATTAGGAATTAGTGGCAGTGTTTAGAGAGATATTTCATAAAAAGTATGAATAATATCCATTTTAAATGTGGACGTAGGTGGCTATATTTCAGAGTCATCAGTACACTTCACCCAACATCAAGATGAAGGAAATCTAACACAGACACATAATGAACAATATCACATAATAATCTTTATCTCAATCCAATATCATACTAGGGTTTCTCCATCTCCCCAAGAACAAAGGAAACTACTCACACATGAAGTCAATCAACATCATGGATATAATATGGATGAAGTATGATGATACAATTCAAGACAAGTGCAAATCCAAGATTTCAATCTATAATTACAATAAGTAACCAAAGGGGATCGATGATGGAGACATTGTTGATGAAGATGACGATGTATATCGATGTGGAGGCCTTCAAGATCCTAGTCCCTTCTCCTCTTGTGTGATGGTGATGGTGTAGATCTGATTGGAGGTGGCTATGGCGATGGCACGGGGGCGGGGCTCAGCCGTGGTGGAGGATATGGCTTGGTGGCTCTCTCTTGGGTCCTCCCTCCTTTATATAGGCCTTAGGGGTTCCCTAGGGTTCCCCCAATAACTTCATATGACTTAGGGAAGGTTTTGGAGCTTCTTCAGGGCGAAATCCCGTCGTTTGTGACCTTTTTACCAACTATACAGCCAAACTTGGAGATCATTTAGTATCTTGGTCGCCATTTCTTCATACGAACTTCATTTTGGGTGTTCTTGAGCTCGTTGAGTTCGTCTTGTCGAGCACTACAAACTCATGGTCTTGGATATTTATTTTGAGAAGTTGTAAAATTTTACTTTTTGAACCTCTCAAATGGCCAAGTCTGGTCCCTGCAGCTCCTCCATATTATGCTCTCTTTGTTCCTTTTTATCCATAATCTTCACAAACACCTACACACATGTCACAGAGAAGGAAAGTGACAAAAATCTACCTAAAATTCTAAATTTGCAAAGCTCATATGAATGTAAATGAGAACTAGACGTCATGCATATAAGGCATAGCTATAGCTGGAAGAAACATGATATGAGAGATAAATGGAACATTTTATATGGCTAAAAGAGGTGGTATTTCACAGCCATCAAACTTCTGCACTCCCTCACACGTACGGAGTCGATGTAGACGATCCTCTCACTGTTCTAGCGGGCATCAGAGGTAGTAGATCTCCACGGAATCCTAGCAGCACGACGATGTGGTGGTGGTGGTGGAGGAGAATTCCTATAGGGCTTCACCTAAGCCGTAGCAGGAGGAAGGAGGAGGGAGTGGTGGCTAGGTTTTTTGGGGTGGAAGGGGTAAGGGGGGAAGCGCCCCCACCCCTCTCTATATAGAGGGGGGTGTGGCCTAGGGTTCCCACCTCCTAGAGCCGGCGCACAAGGGGAGGGGGAGGTTTCCTTCCCCCCAAGTCTTATCCCCTATAATCTAGGGATTTATGTTTATCTCTTCATAGAACCTTCTGGAACATTCTAAAACCTTCTAGAAGGTCCAAACAAAAGTCTGGAACTTTTCCCAACCCCAGAAAATGACTAGCATTATATGAATCTTATTCTCCAGACCATTCTGGATCTCCTCGTGATGTCCTGGATCCAATCCGAGACTCCGAACACATTCGGTCTCCAACTCATATTCCATATCTACCTAAACAACATCGAACCTTAAGTGTGTCACCCTACGGTTCGTGAATTATGCAGACATGATCGAGACACCTCTTTGATCAATAACCAATAGCGGGACCTGTAGATCCGTAATGGCTCCCACATATTCCACGATGACTTCATGATCGATAGAACCATTTACATACGACACCGATTCCCTTTGTCATGCGACACTCTACTTATCTGAGGTTCAATCATTGGTATCTCCAAACCTTGTTCTACCTCATTACCAATAAGTACTCTTTACTCGTTCTGTGATATGACATCCCTTGTGACCTAGTCACATGCTTGCAAGCTAATTGGATGACATTCCACCTAGAGGGCCCAAAGCATATCTATCCGTGGATGGACAAATCCCATTCTTGATCCATGCGCTGCAACACATACTTTCAGAATACCTAATGCCACCTTTTTAACCACACAGTTACGAAGTGGCATTTGATGTCATCAAAGCACTCATCCGGTAATGGTAATTAACACGATCTCATGGTCGAAGGATTAGGTCACTATGCATTTGAAAGCTTGTAGCAAAACAAACTTAATGACTTGATATTATGCTATGCTTACTATGGGTGTATGTCCATCACATCATTATCCTAATGATATGATCTTGTTATTAATAACATCCAATATCCATGATCAGGAAACCATGATCATGTATTAATCAACAAGCTAATCTTCACAAGAGGGTCAATAGGGACTCTTTTATGTTTACAAAACACACAAGTATAAGTGTTTCCTATTAATACAATTATAGCATGGTATGTCAACATTTATCATAAACACAAAGATATAATAATAACCACTTTATTATTGCCTCTTGGTATATCTCCAACGACCATATTAAAAGAAATGAAAGCTTTATTAATAATCAGTGTATATTACATTGTTCCTACAAAAGAGGAAAAGAAAATGATTAGAAGGAAAACTAACAGACTAGTCCTAACTAAGCCTAGTCTAAATTTTATTAATCTTTCACCTGAACTTGTACCTGCAAATAAGACAGAAATAGAATAAAACAAAGTGAGGGGTTAGTATTAGGTTGCACTCCGTTATTAATATGAAGTGCACTGTTTTCTAAACATCATTGAGCCAAATCTGTTTAGAAGAAGGGAAAAATCATGCAAGTGTAGTATCTATTCATTTCACAGTATATGCCTTAGTACAACCTCATTGGAAGTCACCAGGAATGGAAATAGTGGGGGAGTTTAAAACAAGACCACGTGATCTCATACACAGCCAGAGAAATTATTGAAGCTGCTCACATACCTAAATGCATGCATTGAGGTGTCAACCATAGAGTACAAGCAAGCAGTTTAAATCGCAGTAGCAGAGTGCAAAGCCAAGCTTTGCTAGTCACTTCACAGAGAGCCAAACACTAGTTTGTCACCAGCACAAACTATTATAATTGAGTTTGAGTTTGAGTAGGCCTCTAGTCCTAAGTCGGTCCTATGTCGGTTTAGGTCAGCCGACCCCCCTCTCTTCTATATAAACTTTGTACTATTGTTCAAACCAATACAACTTATTATTATCCCAAAATATCATGGTATCAGACGCCTAGGTTTTTCCGCACATAGATGGCTCCGCCAACTCCGCCGCTGCCGACAAAGAATCCACTCTGGCCTCCGGCCGAAGCCCGCGCTGCCAGTGCACCTCTATCTTCCTCCTCCACCTCTACTCTCCACCAAATTGTTCTAGCGCCGGCCCCTACAACGTCGGCCCCTCCAGCACCGACACCTCCCTCCGTCGCAGCACCCTCGCCAACCTGGCAGCCGTAGCAGGATCCATGGACGGGTCTCGTTTAGGCATGTCCTATGCCTTGGTCGTCTCCTTCTCCCTATGGCGCCCGACCGGCTTACACCAAGACATGGAATCCTGGTCTTCGTCCATCCATAGGCTCGCTAGGGCCTCTTGGACCCTGACGTCCGCAGCAGGTCTACACCGCCCCAGCTCCACCGATGGCCAACATGGTGCCCCATGCGCCACAATTCTACATGCCATCCTCGACGCCAATGAACTACATGTACGGGGCTCCTCCGACACTACTTTAGATGCCTACGTCATCGCCATCAACCACTTCATCAACCGCTCTACCATTCTGGGACCAATCTTCCTTCATCGCTGCCATGAAAAATTTCACGCTCAACAACCACGAAGGTACGGATTGGATTTTCGATTCTGGTGCATCTTCACACATGTCTTCAAATATGGATTTTCTGGTAGCTTGTTCTTCTTCCCCTTTTTCCTCTATAACTATTGGTGATGGTTCTTCAATTCCTATATCTTGTGCCGGTCAATCATACATCACTAATCCTCACACAAATTTCTTCTCCGCAATATTCTTGTTCCTCCATCTTTAATCAAAAATCTCATCTATCTTCATCGCTTTACTATTGACAAAAATGTTTCTTTAGAGTTTGATCCGTTTGGCTTATCTGTGAAAGATCTGAAAATTGCGGAGGTCCTCGCTCGCTATAATAGCTCGAGCGATATCTATCCTCTACATGGCGCACCATCTTCCACACCTCAAGCCATGCACACCTCCGTCAACCTTTGGAACCGTCGGCTTGGCCACCCCAATTAATATACTATGTTGTCTTTGCTTCAAGAATTTAGTCTCCCTATAGATAGTTCTACTTCTTCTCATGATCCCTCTATTTGTAATGCCTGTCAATGCGGCAAACATGTTAGATTACCTTTCGGCACATCAACTACCTATAGTACTTTTCTGTTTGAGTTATTGCATTGTGATCTATGGACCTCTCCGCTTCCTAGTGTTTCTAGTTTCAAATACTATCTTGTTATTCTTGACGATTATTGTCATTACATATGGACCTTTCCTATTCGTGCCAAATCCGATGTGCACTCATTTTTTCTAAATTTTCGGCGATATGTTCTTAGACGGTTCGGCCTTAACATATGTTTTATCCAATGTGACAATGGTTGAGAGTTTGACAATACCCAAAACAGATCTTTCTTTCTCTCTCAAGGCATTCTCTTACGTTTTTCTTGTCCAAACACTTCTCCTGAAAATGGTAAAGCCGAACGATCCATCAATGACATACTTTGTACTTTACTCATCCAATCCTCTCTCGCCCCTCGGTTTTGGGCTGAAGCCCTTCGCACGGCAACATATCTCCTCAACATCCGACCAACCAAAACATGTCCACTATATACTCCCTTTTAGTCTATCTTCCTACATCATCCCAACTATTCTGAATTGCGTGTTTTTGGTTGTCTTTGTTTACCAAACACCGCCTCCACCGCCTCCAACAAACTTTCTCCTCACTCATTACCATGCATTTATCTCGGACCCTCCGACAATCACAAAGGCTCTCGATGTTTTGACCCCTCTTCTAGACGTGTTCTTGTCTCACGTCATGTCATCTTCGATGAAAGTACTTTTCCATACTCCATCGTCTAGTCGTGTACGCCTAATTCCTCCCCGCCTACCCAACATATGATCACGCCACACTCCCTTATTCCCGCCTTCGTGCCCACAGTTACCTCTGCCATGGCAGCCAACCAGCCTGCTGAGGCTCCACGGCAACCTGTCGCACAACTTTCTCCTGCCGCGGTAGGATCTCCTACCAGGTCCTCGCCCACCACCACCACGTCCTCTGCAGGAACATACATACCTACCCCATCTCCTGTTAGCGCCGCTAGTACTCCGAGTAACTCTCCTACTCCACAACTTCCTCCTCACACCTTTCCCGTCACTATTCCCGCTAATGATCATGTCATGTGTACTCATGGTAAAAAGGGCTTTCATGTTCCTCGTTGTTTTTTTAACCTTAATGCCACCCCAAATATTTCCCCAATTCCTAGCTCCTACAAAAGAGCACTTCTAGATCCTCTTTGGTATTCTGCCATGCGTGACGAGTTTGATGCCCTTCTTCAAAATAATACATGGACTCTCGTTCCCAAAACCTCTCGTCGACAATGTTGTTTCAGGCAAGTGGGTTTTTCACCACAAATATAATTCTGATGGGTCTCTCGCACGGTGCAAGGCTCGTTGGGTATGCCGAGGTTTTTCTCAACAGCAAGGGATTGACTTCGATGAAACCTTTTCACCTGTTGTTAAACCAAGTACTATTTGCATTATTCTCAGTCTTACTGTATCTTCCTCATGGTCGATTCATCAACTTGATCTTAAAAATGCTTTTCTGCATGGCACTCTCAATGAGACCACCTATTGTCAACAACCCTCTGGCTTTGTAGATTCTTTCCATCCTGACTTTGTGTGTCTTCTCCAAAAGTCTCTTTACGGTCTCAAACAAGCACCACGTGCGTGGTTTCAACGATTCGCCACATTTATTCAAACTATAGGTTTCCTTCACTCTAAATCCGATTCCTCTATCTTTATTTTACGCTCTTCTACTCAAACCGCTTATCTTCTTCTCTATGTCGATGATATAGTGCTAATCGCCTCCTCTGACTCCTTTCTTAGCCATATTATCACCCTTCTCAATCAGGAATTCTCTATGACTAATTTAGGACCCCTTCATCATTTTCTCGGTGTTACCACTTCTCGAAATTCTTCCACTCTCTTTCTTTCTCAATGCAAATATATTATCGATCTCTTATCTTCTGCTGGCATGCTTGACTGTCAGCCCAGCTCTACCTCTGCTGACATCGGTGCCAAACTGTCGGCGGATGGTGATCACGTTCCCAATCCTACATTCTATCGCAATCTCACAGGGGAACTATAATATGCTACTCTCACTCGTCCTGATATTTCTTATTCTTTTCAGCAAGCTTGCTTGTATATGCATGATCCTCGTGTTCCCCACCTTTATTATGTCAAACAAATTCTCCGCTATCTTAAAGGCACTCTCCACCATGGTCTACTTCTTAATTCTTCTACTCCTACCAGCTTGACAGTTTATTCTGATACAGACTAGGAAGGTTCTCTAGATACTCGACGATCCACATCCGGCTTTTGTGTTTACTTGGGTGATAATCTTGTTTCTTGGACTTCGAAAAGGAAGGTTACAGTTTCTAGGTCATCGGCGAAAGCAGAATACAGGGCGGTTGCTCATGTAGTGGATGAAGTAGTCTGGATATGTCAGCTTCTTGCCGAGCTTCATCGACTAATTGAGCATGCTACCATTGTCTATTGTGACAATATATCTGCAGTATACATGGCCTCTAATACAATTCAGCATCGACGCACCAAGCACATAGAGATTGATATTCATTTTGTTCGAGAGAAGGTGTCTCTCGGCGAGGTTCGCGTTCTTCATGTTCTGACCAATGCTCAATTTGTAGATATCTTCACCAAGGGTCTCTCCATTGCAGCATTTACAATATTCGCTCTAGTCTCAACATCGTGACGCCCGACGTTGACATTGCGGGGGGTATTAGAATTGAGTTTGAGTTAGAGTAGGACTCTAGTCATAAGTTGGTCCTAAGTCGGTTTAGGTCGGCCGACCCCCCCCCCCCCCAACTCCTCTCTTCTATATAAACTTTGTACTATTGTTCAAATCAATACAAGTTACTATTATCCCAAAATATCACACACAAGAACACTACAGGGTCTTGCAACCCACACCACCCAAATCAGTCACTTTCCACCATAGAAAACCTAGGGGATCACCATCAAGGATGGTGACTTGAGGAGGGGGAGGATCTAGGTGGACAGCAAGGCCACACATGAGTAGCAGCATTAGGAGGAGAAAGCCAAGGCCAAAGGGAAAGGCGGAAGCAGATCCAGGGCTACCACAAGCTAGAAGAAAAAGGCAACATCAAGACAAGGCTTCCAAGGTATATCCCAATCTCTAGATCTAATCATTTTTCATCGTACATATTTGTTTTCATGCAAGTGCATGATTAAGATGAACATATTAAGCAACAAATAGTAGGCAAGCAATATAGAACCTGTGTTCTTACATAGAGGGTCTCAGACCAGCATCATGGACCAAGAGATCTAGTTTTAATTAGATAGATACACATCACAGATGCGGGTACATGGCACATCCCTAGAGGGTAGCACCTCTGTACCAGGCAGACCTATTCTTTGATTGAGCACAAGTTCAAGCCCAACATCTATAGCATATCAATTCAAGCACAGTTAATCATTTTCCTAAATGATTTAGGAATCATACTAGGCAGTTTGTTTCAGAAGAGATAGTGAACATCAGTACTGTCTATCACTAGGCCACAAACCATTAATCATGTTCCTATAAGATAGATAGGAATCATTCATCTCTCTATATAATCTCTATATAAATTATTTCCTCATTAATCACAGAGCCCAGATTAGCTCTAGGAGCTTTAGATTTACATAGTAGCAGGAGTAAATCCTGAGATTAAGCACATCAGTGCTTCACAAGCAAGTATTAACAACATCACCTCAATAGAGAGCATCTCAACTCTAGCATAATAGTGAGTCACAACCCAATGAAATGAACTCACCACCGTTGCAACATGGGCAATCACATAAACATTAAGTATACTTTCATAGAAGGTTCTCTGATAGAGAATAGGGTACCAACAACATGTTCAGTAGAGTACTAACTAATAGAGAGGAGAGCAACATGCTACAATCATTAGGGTGTAGCATGTATCACTAGCAGACTACCATCTAGGAGGATACCATTGGTAGGATGAACTAGAGAGCCTAACTGAACATCACTCCAAAGGGGGGCAAACCCTAGGTCTAGGGAAGCTAAACGGGGCGAAATCCACTGCAAGAAAGCATGGCTTGGTAGAGAGAGCACATAGGGGGTAGGGAGGAACTTACTCAAGGTCCTCGCAAGAAGATTGAAGAGGAAGTAGAGAAGAGGCCATTGGCAGAGGAGCGGTGGCAAGGGGAGCACCCCGAAGGGGGCACTACTACCCGTGCCAGTAGCACGTCAGAGACGGCTAGAGGAGAGGAAGACGAACAGCACCAGAGAGTCGTTGCAAGAGCACCAAAGCGGCCAAACCCTAACCCTAGTCATGGGCAGGGGTCAGCGGGCCAACAGAGGGAGCCAACATCAAATCAGCCTGGACAGCAGTGTGTAGCGGCATTGACTATGTCATCTTGCATAGCAACAGTGGCCACGATGGCCGGGATTGGCCAGAATCACACATAACGACGACATTGAGTGGGCAAGAGAGGTGTCGTGCGAGAGAGATAGGGGAGAGAGGAGAGAACGTGTGGGGGTAGTGGGCCGGTAGGCAGGCCAGTATTGCCCAAGGGGTAGTTGACCAGTCCACGTGGGCCGGGTCGGATAGGGCCAGGCCAGCCCAGTGGGCCAGGCCCAGGATTTGACATAAGGGCTCGTTTAAAAATAAATATTTACAAATATGCCCCTGAAAGAAAATTAGCTCTATAAAATAAATAAAAATCCTAAAAATATAAATAATATATTTATGAACTCACAAAAATATCCTCTACCCTATAAATTGATAGATAATAATTTTAAGTAATTAAATCTAGGTATGTTATAATTATTGTATTTATTTCTTTTGGAATTTTATAAAAATAAATAAAATGCTTAAAATTGAATAAAATTTACTTTTGAGATCCTAAATTTATTTTCTATGTTAGAAAAATACTAAATTGTATTTTTGAAAAGTAAATTAAGTTTGTTAAAAAATAGATCATTATTCCTTGATGGAATTTTAAGAAAATACTATAAAGAGTTAAAATTTAAATAAATTCATTTTTAAACTCTTAGAATGTTACTAGTTATCACAAAAATATTAGATATAAGAATTATGCGAAAGTTAAGAGTCTTTGATTATTACATTATTTTATTAATTAAAAGAAATATAAAACCTTTATAAGGTGGGTAAAACACGCAAATAATAAACATAATAAATCATTGCATGACATTACTAAGCATTATATGTTGCTTATTTAAATATTGTCCTTATCAGGCAATACTGGTGTTTTCTAGAAACTAGAGCTCAAGGCTAGGTGGAAGTATCCAACTTCAGTACCTTACAGTCACAAGGCAAGTTCATCACTTGCACATGTCCTTTGAAGAGTCTTTATGAATGTATTTGAAAATTGTGTGTTATCACCTATATTCTAAAAATAGATAGAAAATAAGTATTTTCACAAACAATGAAATGCTATTATCATCCTAAGTGATAATAAATACTAAGAATGACAATGGAATCTAGGATTCCAGTTGCCAAACAACTAGGGCTTAATAACCCATCACATCAGTGATTCTAGCACCGTACAATACGCGTTAACCATGAGATTTGGAAGAGAAGTCAGATGGATCTTCTTCCTTTCGCATGGACGGACGACCTGATCATGAGGCTAAGGATTCCTCATTGAGAACCTAGCACATGGGTGGAACCCCTTAGTTTCCCGTGATTTTGGTGTCTACATTATCTTTTAGAGGCTGCCAGTGGTATAGTAGGTCCTTTAAGGGAGCTTACCAGGGCATAACCGGCTCATAGAGTCTTCAGGTGACTACCAGAGCTATAGCTGGTCCTATAAGGGGATTAACAGAGGTGGGGCATGTCTTAGAGGGTCGTGTCTTCATGCAGGGTCACGGAGAAGGGAAGTGATTGGCTTGGATCATCTACTACGCCCCACATCAAGGAATTGTGGATGGGAAAGTACGCCCGGTTGTGCATGAAGGATTTAGTCTCTTATGGGTAAAGCAACACACCTCTATAGAGTGTAAGAACTGTAACTTGTTACTCCTTGTTCCGAGAAGGAGCTACGAACGCGGCAGGAAAGGAAATCCATGAAGTTCTGGTCAACCTGTGAAGGCTGATGGGCATAGTTTTTGATAATAAAATCAATCTTTGAAGAATGTATTACGATAACTGCATAGTGCCAATGACTTATAGTCTGAGGTGGTAGTTAGAGCATCAAACGTCCCACCGTGCATATAAGTAATGATGCTACTCACCCTTTCCTTTGAACCCCTTGCTAGACTTTGAGCAGAAGAAGGATAACTAGGTGTATGCTACAGAAGTCCAGAACGACGTCTACTATCAAGAGCCGCACCTATCCGGTGGAGTCGAAGGGGTGGACACGGGATACACTATGGATCTGAAGACAACGAGTTAGAGTAGTTGTCAGGCCGGAACTTAGTTATCCAGGTTGAGCCGAGTAGCATGAACCCTATAGAATAAGTTGTTGAGGTCACGTATTTCTTATCATTGTGTCTTTTGTTCTTCCACTGAACTTATTAAGTAAGTTATTTGTTTTGTAAGTTTGAACTGTTCAAAGATCTCGATCTTTTGGTATTGTAATAATATGTGAATGTTTGTAATTTGGACCTGCAATGTTTCTGTTGTACCACTCAAAGGGATGTAATATTTGTAGATGGTGTTCCGTGAGTGTTATATCAATGACTATAGTATACTACAACATGTAGTGGCATGCTGGGTCACTACAGCTGGTATCAGAGCAATCTACAGGAGCAACGGTAAATAGTTCTCTAGATTATATGATGAATATTCAATTGGGAATATTTTGTTATATCATTTAGTGCGATATTTCTTTATTATGATGCATAGTTACTAATCATAAATATTTTGTATATAGCTAGTATGGCGCCAAGATTTCCTAAGCACACTTGTACTACGGTGGAGGATAGTCTTGATGGTTATCATGGAGAGATGATGGATTAGCTTTGAGAAATTTTGGGCGTATTTGGATGTGAAGCCAAGATTCCAGTGATGACTTTCGCATACTTTGATGGTAAAATGATTGCCAAGTATCGAGTCAATATCTTTTTACCTAAGAACCTTAGACCAACCCCAGCCATGCCACATGGTGAAGGCCGTAGTCAGTCCGTGACGTATCATATTGCGCTAGTGGAAGCACTCGCCATTATTAGGGAGCACAAGGCTGAATTCCTTGCAGGGAGCTCATACACTATGATTCCTCATGATTCCATGGACTTTGATGCAGCTGCGTACCATCTTCAGCTTGTCAAGGAGTACCCAATGTTAGCTTCTAAGTACATGGATCAATATCGGCCGTTGGTAGAATCTTTCTACAATGCTCATCGTCTAATAGTGGAAGACAATGATAGTATGCTGGAGGATCTTACCAATCCTCAGAAAAGGGACTTTTTGGCTGATAAGTTTGAGAAGGAAGCAAGAGGTGAAACTAGTCCATTATCCAAGGATATACCTATAGATCCAGTATCCTATACACGATATCCTTATTCACCTATGCCAGAACCTACTAGTTATCCGGTACCACAAAATTCTCGGGGAACTGAAGATTCAGAACTTCCAATTGGAAATTCTGATGGATGGAGAAGGGGATCCAGTTGGACTCAAATGTCAAAGGATGGTCCTGATAGGGAGGTTGGACAATCTAGTTGGATGTGCGAGAGAGATAATGCTGCATATGATAATGATGCAGTGTTTGGAGATGGAGAAGACGAGGAGGAAGATTTTGAAGAAAGGGTGTTTGAGTCACCGAAACATTATCCTACCCTAGATAATGTGCATTATCTGATTACTGCTGAGGAGTATCGTACCCAGCAGAGTACCTGGGGGGCACCAGAATGGGAATATTCTATTGAGTACTCTAAGGCTAGGACACATGAGACGTTGGGAGAAGATAGTGAGGAGGATGTTTCTAAAGACACCTCGGATGAGTTGGAAGGTACGGACACACTTCAGCTAGATTACGTGTCGAGTCTAGATACTTCTGATACTGAGTACCATCCATCTAGGTCAAGGGAATATGCCCGAGAGGCAATAATAAAGTGGTTATTATCTTATTCCATGTTTATGATAAATGTTTATTTTGCATGCTATAATTGTATTAATTGGAAACATTAATACATGTGTGGTTAATAAACAAAATACAAATTTCCTAGTAATGCCTCTCATATAAACTAGCTCGTTGATTAACAAGATGATCAAGGTTTCTTGATCATGGGCATTGGATGTTGTTAATAACAAGGTCACAACATTGGTGGAATGATGTGATGAATATTCATCCAAAGTATAGCATTACGATCAAAGTCATTATGTTTATATTGCTATAACATCATACGAAGTAATCCTAGTCCTTAGACCATGAGACCATGTTAATCACCAACACCAGAAGAGTATCTTGATAACATCAAACTTCACACCGTAATAGGGTGACTATAAAGGTGAGTTCAGTGCTACGAAGGTTTTATGTAGAGGCTCATGTATAAAGAGTGGGATTTGTCCATCTTGATGACGGATAGATATACTAAAGGCCCTCTCGGTGATATCACATTGAAATAGTTTGCAAGCAAGTGATGTGATCAATAGAATGTTATATCACGGGAACAAGAAAAGAGTGCATGTCGGTAAAGAGATAAAACTATGTATTTGGATACCGATGATTGAATCTCGGACATGTAATATATCGCGAGACAAAGGGATTAAGTTACTAGCGTTAAAGGTTCACATGATCACATAAGTTGTCGTTGAATGTGTGGGAGTCAGTATGGATCTCTAGGTCCCACTTCTGATTATTGATCTAAGAGGGGTCTCCATCATGTCTGCATTATTCTTGAAACGTAGGGTGACACACTAACCGGATACCGACACCCTTTAGGAGAAAATATGTTTCAGATAAAGATTATGAAAGCGCTGGAATCATTTCAATGGAAACCAGAATTGTTTCGGGTGAAATTGCTGAAACTGGTTCTGCATGTGATATTGAAATGTTGTAGGGAGTTTTATGTGAATGTTTGTTAATTAAAGTAATTAACAAAACTCTGAATAAAATAAATAAAAGTGTTTTATTTAAAGAGAAAATGCATTTAATTTGGTGGACATTAAATGCAAAGTGAGTGGAGTTGAAATTGATGTGAGTGGGCTTAGTGGAAGCTCCACCCACATGAATGAGGGAGAGTTGGGGGCACCCACCATGGCCGGCCAGCCATGGACTTGGGGCTGCCCCCTCCCCTATAAAAGGAGCCCCATGGCTCCTCTCCTCTTGCCCCACCTCCTCGTGAAGGTTCTCTTCTCCCTCTAGTTATTCCCCATGGTCTCGGATTAGCGAGATAAATGTTCCTGGTGGCTTTATTTGGAAAGGAGTTGCTGCTTCCGCTACATCACTGGAGCGAGGAGGTGGAGGTTGTTCGATGGACCGAACATGTGTGCGATCACAGATGCGCCGCTACTTTGCGGTGCTGGACCTGATGGTGCTGGACCTAAAGGACTTCATCATGATCTTGAGATTGGCAAGTGTACGACTACATCATCCACGAGTTCCATCTCGTTAACATAGCTTTGTTGTCTTCGAGGTATGTTCTCTATGGATATATATCCATCTATTGCTTGTATCTAGTAGATAGATATTGGCATATAGTTCCCATCGTAGGAATTTTTTGTTTTCTATGTTGCGAACCCTTCAGTGGTATCAGAGCCTGATCTATGCGTAGATGCTTTGCACGGGTAGAACACGTAAGAGTATGTGGGCAATGATGATCATGTTATTACTTATTTCATGTATTATGGATATTGGTGGCATAGTGGGATGAAGCGACCTGGACCAACTTTACATGTCATCGCACATGAGACCGGTTCCACGACTGACATGCAACTAGTTTTGCATAAGTGGCTAGTGGGTGTCTGTCTCTCCTACTATTGTCAATATCTGATTTACATCGAGTTGCTAATAACTTAGTTATTATCATTGTGGTTCCATGTTTGTAGGTAAGACCGGTTCTATCTTCGAAAGCCCTAATCCACGTAAAAACTTGCAATTGATAAATTAGAGGCATCTAGTTTAGATCGTTGTTGGGCTAGTGTCATGATATGGAAATGTTGTAAGTTGATGTATAGTTGATACCCTTACAACACACCTAACGTGTAAGTTCCATAGACCTTTGCCTTACACACAAAGGAATGATAGAGATCATACCACGATGCACATGATAGTGATGAAATGCATGGACCATATCATTCCACTTTACACATATGATGTTTGCATCTTATATTGCTAGTTTGGCATTTTAGTAGAGTTATAAGATGATCCCTCATTTAAATATCAAGATGAAATGTGTTCTTCCTTAAGGATGCACCGTTCTATGGATCGTGTTTTGAGATATCACGTGATGATTGGGTACTTGACTCTGCGCTTTCATACAACGAGTGTAAGACATTTTTACACACACGAGTACTAAGGTTATTACTTGGTGAGCCTAGCATGTACAGACATGGCCTCGAAACACGGACCGAAAGGTTAATCATGAGTCATATAGTTGATGTGATACCCATATTGATGCTCGCCTTTGAAGCTACACCGACTCACATGATGATTGGAGTTGGTGTAGTGGATTTGGTTCATGTAATCACCAAAAAGGCATGAGGAATGTCGTTTTTGAGTGGGAGTTCATTTCTAATTTGGATCAGTCAAACCAGATTTATCATAAATTAAAACAAAGTGAATCTGCATAATTTGTTGTAGTTATTGGCATATGTTTACTACCTTATGCTTAGTTTTAATTGAGATAATAGAACTATAGGATTCTGGATATTTGCTTTACGAACTAGTATCTTATTGTTTTGAGTGTCAATTTAAAGTTTAGAAGTCCTATTGCAAACTTTCAACAAACTCTATTTACTCCATGAAGTTTAATAAGTAGTATTAAGTCAAGAGTAAGCATTCCAATGTTAGTATCTAAAGTATCATGTTTGCCTCCATCATGATTGATATTCAAAACTTGTTTTAATATCAAGATTATCTAGGAGCTAAAAAAATTGTTTCAGAAACCATCATGTGTGGAAGATATTATGATATCTAAAACAATGTTTTTGGTTGCATTATGATAGAGTATAATTTAGAAAAATACATGTTCTCATATTGTACTCCCTCCGACCCAAATTAGTTGACTTGGTTTTGTCTACATTCAGATGTATCTAGCACTAAAACAAGTCTAGATACATGCGAATCTAGAAAAATCTAAGTCAACTAATTTGGGTCGGAGGGAGTATCAGAATTTGTGAAGGATGGAGATGCTAGGCATCCGGATCTCCCAAAAAGGTTTTGGAAACTAACATTATACTCGCGATTCTTCCTTATAGGCTATAGTAGCTTGACCATGAAAGTTGTCATGATAAGGATGAATAGAAGATGTAAGTAAAATGGTTACTACACGAATAGATTACTAAAGAGTGGATTTTTGAAAGAACACCAAATATTTGATGATGGTGATCCACTTCAAAGTGCAAGTTCAAAGGTATTAGTATTTGACTATATACACTTTGTACTATGTGTTATGTGAATGACACCACTATTGATGTTGATAGATTCTTTTAAAAGAAAAGGAATTGCTAAAAGAGAATCTATAAAATATTTGGCAGAAAAGAAAAGGTTGGAGATGTCCAACTTAGGTATATAGAAGATATACATGTTATGGATGTATTCCTTGCTTGTTAAACAATGTGGGTATTGGATACCGAATTGGTTGGTGTGAAGTGTCATATAGAACAACACAATTCATAAACTGCAACGGCCTAAGTAACTAGCAAGAGAATAAGTGATGATGTTCATCGAAAACAAATAAAGTGTTATTGTGTTTTTCGTTATCGTTAAACCTAGCCTTCAAGATTTTTTTTAATAATTGTTATTTTGTTCTAGTATTACGAGAAGAATGGTTGTTCAAATAATTACCGTATTCCATAAAGGATGGATGAACTTTTACAAGTCTAGTTGGAGAAATCACATCCATAAACATTATTGCTAAAATGTCGTAAGACAAATGATTGGAAGATCACTTATGAAGTGACATTGCTGTTTGAATTTTATTGGAAAGTAAACATGAAGAAACTCCATGTTGATGGATTTTTGGAGTCTTTTGATTTTGATCAATGATGCTTGTGAAACTTTCCTCGAGATAATTGAAAATTCGTTCATAGGCCAAAGAGGAACGGATGACTAGCTTATTGGAAATTGTGCATGCTAATGTGCATAAAAAATTATGTGTAGCCATATGTGATGGATCTTTTTGCTTCATATGCTTTCTCCAGAAATTTGGGTGAATATATCTATATATTTACTTAATAAGGAAGAAGTATGAAACATTTGAAAATTGTTCAAAGACTTTCAAGATGAAGTGAAAAATCATTGTAACAAGAAAATAAAAGAGTTTATGATTTGATCATAAAGGAAGATATTTGAGTTACACGTTTAGAAAAACACCTAAGATTTCAGGAAATGTTCCATGTGTCGTCGGATTGATGACAAGTACGCCATGAGGGGGTCCTCGAGGCGTGTGGAAGAGAGGGGTGTGAGACGTACGGTGTTCCGGGACGGTGAGCACACAAGTTTACCCAGGTTCGAATCCGCCGGCTTTGGACAGATCCTTGTCCTGCTAGCAATCCAGTAATACGGCAGAGCCGGAATATGGGTTACAAGGGTTTCTCCTGTGCGAGTTAAGATTGTAGACTATTGTGAGGGTGCCCTAAAGGATCGCCCTAGGACGGCTTATATAGATATTCGGCCTAGGGTTTATAGGAGAGATCTATCCGGCTACGACTAAGAGTCGGTTATAGAGTACTTCTTGAACTACAAGTAACACTATGGGCCTATGTCTGTAAGTCTTTTGGGCCTTCCTGTAGCCGGACTGGACTCCGTCTCTTCTCCCTGACTGGTCCGCCCGTGAAGAAAAGCTCTAACCCAAAGTGGGCCACCCTGGTCAGTGAGGTACTGTGAGGATACCCGGAAAGCATATCCCCAACAGCCGCCCCCGGAAGCCTCCAAGATCCAAAGTCGGATTCATCACCATCTAGCTTGATCTTCGTCTTTGAAAATCTTTAAGGGTTCCTGAAACTTCAAAACAAAAGATACGATCCGGGTATCAAAAAATGAGTCGGACCTATAAATACGTTATTCGTGTTTCCAGCTCGAAATTCAAACTAAGCCAGAACTTGGTCTCTAGCGCGACCTGAGAACAGTCATGGTCAAGTCACGTCACTGATAGACATTTCCTATCAGCACGACCATTGGTGGGTCCGCCTTTCGCGGAACCGAGGTGTCGTTTCAATGCGTGCGTGGAGATCGAGGTGATGTAATCATCGCGCGGGGGATTCTTAGTCCTTTCCATGACATGTGGCATGTTCACTCTAGCGTTTACACGAATCTTGACGCGTCTGGTAGATATAAGTGGTGAGGATTGTTTTCCCCATCTTCTTCACCAGTTCTCAGCGCCATTTCCTTCTCCTCTACTCCTCCACGACCTTAGCGCTCCACTACTCCCTAGAAAAACCTCCAGCACCGCCCATCCAAGGTCACCGGCACACCCCAAAAAATGGCTTCTGTATCATCCTCCGGCTCGGCAGTGACGGCGGCGGCGGCGGAGAAGGAGGGCTACCGTGGGTTTTGGATCCCGTGCATCCTCGAAGATCCCAAGCTTCGTGTCATTGAAGATGAAGGGCTCCTCCGCGCGGGCGACTGGCGGAGTGACTTCGGCAAAACAGTCCCAACCCCCACGACGATGAGCGAGTGCACTTCGGCACTCACCTTGAGAGAAGTCTGAGTTTTCCTCCCTCAGATTTATTTTCCGTGGTTATAGATCATTACGGAGTTCATCTCCACCATCTCCCCCCGAACTCCATCTTAGAGATGAGTGCGTACACCTCTTTGTGCGAGGGGTATCTCGGCATTAGGCCGAGCCTTACTCTCTTCTGGTACTACTTTCATGTCCAGAGAAATTCCATAACTGCCGGTAATCCTTATATTACCGGTACCATTAGTTTTTCGGTTAGGCGAGAGCGTGTTTATCCTCAGATCTTGGCTAGTGAGTCGTTCAAACAATGGTCGTCCACTTTTTTCTATCACAAGGATATCCCCGCTCCCAGCAAAGATCATGCTTTGCCGGATTTCGTCGACGGAGCAACCACGCCCCATGTGTCCTGGGATGAGCTTGCTTCGGCTCTCAGTGATGATCTGCTTCTCCCCAAGAGGCAGATCGAATATCTGATGAAGCACAAGGGCCTGAAAGGGTCCGACTTGGTTCAATGCTGGGAGGCACGCCAGATCCAACCTCTTGAACATCATGGAGATCGACTGATCCATTCCATCACATCGTCGAAGATGGATTCCCTCCACATCAGCCCCAAGACCTTAGAGCCAAAAGATTATGTATGCTAAACCAGATGGCTGATAATGGAGCGGATCGAGAGGAAGATTCCGGAGCTGTCCCTGGACATGCATACAGCAGAAGATCCCGTTGTGCCGGTAAGCTCCAACATCAACTCTTTTCATGTGCTCATCTTTATGTCATTTTTGCAATACTGAGATACTTCTCCTTTTCAGCTTGTCGACCTCCTCGAGTCGGAGTTCGCTCCTATCGAGGGATATCCTCCTGAGTTTTCTCAGGACAAGGGTGTATTGGTCCCAATGTCGGACATCGTTCCTCGGAAATGCAAGGATCCGACATTGTCCATTGGCACCAAAGAAGTGCCCGTTGTGAAGAGGTAATCTTTCCTCACAAGGTCTTTGTATTTTGCCTGTAATTCCTTCTGAGATGTAATGTTCTTTGTTCTATTACCTTCTCAGAGCTAAATAGCTCATCAAGGGCAAGGGGAAGGGAGTTGCCTCGAAACCCTTGTCAGTTGAAGCTCAAATTGGCTTCTCCTGTCGTGGCTCCTCTGACTCCTGCCCCTCAACCTTTTGTAGCGCTAGAGAATATTCCATCTCCAACCGTTGTAAAAGATCTGGCTCAAACAGCAGAGCCAGCGATCCTTGAATTGCAAACTAACGTCACCATGGGTGACTCAGGTTTTGATAAGGGTGAACCCTCTTCGGGTAATGATCCCTCGGCAGAGACCTTCGCCGACAATCTCCTAGACAATCCGGGACTTGCCAAACTTGGCTTGTCTCGGAAGTCTGTGGAGGAGATTCAACGCCTAGCTCGACAATGCCTGGAGAGCCGGACTCTCTCTGCCAAAGAAGAAGCACAAGAAGCAGAGGATATCAAATACTCTGATCTTCTTGAACAAGTTCGTCTTCGTGACGAGAAGCTGAGGTCCGGCGAGCTTCCAACTGCGCCGGTGATCCCCTTAACCTTCGCCGAAAAGGTTGCCACCAAAGTGAATGCGAGTTTAGACAAACTCATTCGCGAACAATATGTAAGTCGGAATTCTAACTCCCGTTTTTCCTTATTTCATATCATATGCTCTAGCCCCCAAGCATGATGCTGGAAAATCAAGTCCGGTTTTATGCTTCCTTAGGATGCCAAAGAATGAACTAGTGTAGCCCCCAAGGCTCATGCTGATATTAGTAAAAATATTAGCCTGGGTATTTAGTAGACTTCCGACTCTGGGTTTTCTGACTTACAGAAAGTATATTGGTATAACCAGGATTTTTTGAAGAATGTTTGCAACAAGCGGAAAGAGATCAGAGCTCTCGGACTTGAAAATGCACAATTGAAAGTTTCCAAGGATGAGACCGAAGGTAAACATTCCGAAACTCAAACCTTACCTTGTATTTCATAGTCGAATATTTTGTTGAACTGTTGTTCTTTTGACTTACAGCACTGGTGAAGCAGTCTTGTGCTATGATTGAAGAGGACAAAAATCTTAAGACCTTGGTGGTGGAAAACAAGGAACTTCGCCAAGAGCTGGATAAGCTTAAGGCAGATCATGAGAAGAGCATTGCTCAAATTCTCGAATCCACCTCCATGGACACCGAGGAGCATGATCGTAAGATTAAGCTTCAAGATAACAAAATCTCGGATCTCAGCAATGATCTATTGAGAGAGAAGGACATTTCCGAGGCACTCCGGGCTAAACTGTAGAGTCTTCGAGAAGAGAAGGCCAAAGTCGACGATGTCATCTTTGGTATGTTTTCCCTTTATCTGACTTATCTTTATCTTCCGACTCTTTGGAGTCCGAGTTTACTTGACTTACCCTTTGCATTATATGCGCAGGTCCTCTCAACTTGATGGACTCAGCTTGTGACGAATCTCGCACCAACCGGCTTACCCAAGTCGGTGATTTACTGCATGACTTCCGCCAATCCCTCGAATATATTGGCGAGGTTCTCAAGGTTCTGGACATGCATAGCATGTCCGGCTTTGAGGTGTGAGATAAGGCCAAGGATATGCTGCAGCTTGTTCAGGACTGGAACATGTCCTACGCGCGAACCGCTCTTGCCATGGTTATGAGCCACCATGGAAACATGGAGATCTGGCAAGTAACCAGAGGGTACTGCAAGGTGGACGAAGACGGACAGGAGTAAGACATCAAGGCTATCATCGACTCCTGTGCCGGATATGGGTGCCACGTAGCTGATTTGACCAGCTACGACACTCCCTTCTTCACCCGCGTAGACACGCCGCCTTCGCCTTCCGAAGAAACATCTGAAGTTTTTGATGATGATCAATCCATATTGGACTTGAACGTCTCGAAATGTTATCAAAACGAGGCCGATGTATCCGGTGAGCTAGCAGCTCCTACCTCTCCCCCTGCATCGTAGAGTATCAGAAAGAACGATGTGTTATCCTGAAAACAATTTGGGTCTGTAAATAAGTAGTATAATACTTTTGCTAGTGCTAGGCTTTATTTTATCTATTCAGCACGTTTGGCTTTGATACTATGTGCCTGAAATGTTTGCATAAGCACTTGTGTTTTTTGTCTTCACTTATCATTTATCTGGCTTTCCGCCTCGTCCCTTTCGTGATCCGGCCAAATTTTAGCACGGTAACTTTGCCGAGCAACAGAGCTCAATTGCTAAACTAGTTTAAACTCGGAAACAAAGCCAGCTTCCAGCACGAACAAGTCACTACTCGGAAAATGCCCGCATCGAGCAATCAGACAAATAACCAAAGTATAGACTAGAAAATTTTGATTTATACCTGAAGGTAGCATTTTTAGAATCGGAAATCTAAACCAGAACAAACATGAGCATAAAGTAATTTCAAGTATTCTGGGATTTTCGATTGTGACATGATCATTTGGAAATAAGTTGGTAAGAACTTCTTAGAAAGATCTTTAGGCAACCAAGACTTCTATTTCCCTTTGAACATGTACAGATATATGATTACAAATAAAAATAAACTAAGAATAAAAGGGACGTAGCTGAGCAATATTCCATGGTCTATCTAACTCATCTGGATTTTTACTGCCTCCAGTTCTCTTTCTCTTCTTTGTAGCAGGTCTTTCTTTGACTGGCCGCATATCAATTAGGTAGTATGAACCATTGTGCAATACTCGACTAACTAAAACTAGCCCTTCCCATATTGGGGAATGTTTATGCTTTCTTTGATGCACAAGCCGGAGAACCAAATCGGCCTTATTGGAAGACCGGTTTCTGACTCTCTGGCTATGATACTTGCGTAACTTCTGCTGGTAGGTTGTTGATCTCATCTCAGGAACGTCGCGAACTTCTTCGACTAAGTCCAGATCATTTTGTCGAGAAATTTCGGCATCCTCTTCAATATACGCGACCACCCTAGGAGAAGTGTGAATCAAATCACTAGGAAGAACTACTTCTGTGCCATAGACCAAGAAGAAAAGTGTGTATCCGGTTGACCTGTTTGGAGTTGTTCGTAAACTCCATATTACAGAAGGTAATTCCTCTGCCCAAGCCCCTGCATCACGTCTTAGTGGTGCATCAAGACTTGGTTTTAGGCCTTGTAGGATTAAACCATTTGCTGTTTCGACTTGTCCATTAGCTTGTGGATGTGCGACTGACACAATGTCAAGCCGGGTATTTTGTTCATTGCAGAATTCCGCAAGCTCTCCCATAGTAAAGTTACTCCCGTTGTCCGTGATAATGCTATGTGGATAACCGTCTCGGATTATAACATCCTCAACAAATCTTCTGGCTGTTGCTCCAGCACAACTAGTGACAGGTCTAGCCTCATTCCATTTGGTGAACTTATCCACCATCACTAAGAGGTGAGTAATTCCACTTAGAGCCCGTTTAAACGGTCCTACCATGTCAAGCCCCCAGACCGCAAAAGGCCATGTTATAGGTATTGTTCGCAGCTGATCAGCTGGAACGTGAGCTTGTTTGGTGTACTTTTGGCACCCCTTGCACGTCTTAACTAGCCGTTCGACATCTGCCTTAGCTGTAAGCCAGAAAAAAACGCGTCGGAAAGCTTTTGCCACCAGAGATTTGGCTACAGCGTAGTGACCACACTTGCCTTCATGGATCTCTCGTAAGATTTCCACTCCTTTTTCCGGATATACACAGCGCTGAAAGACCCCAGATGCACTCCGCTTATAGATCTCACCACTAATTATATTATAGGATTTTCTCGTCGGACGATCTGTCGGCTCAGAACTTCATCTTCGGGTAATTTTCCATCTACCAAGAAATCAAGGTAGGCTTGAGTCCAGCTGGGAATCATAGCCAGAACTAGTACTAAAGGAGAGTCGGATTTGGTCAGATATTCCTCGTCCACTCCCTTTATAGAGGGAACTTTGAGGTGCTCTAAAAAAGCGCCATCCGGGACCTTTTTCCGGGGAGAGCCTATTCGAGATAGTACATCTGCTTCCTCATTTTCTGTTCGAGGGACGTGTGGAACTTCAAACCCTTCAAACGATTTAGATAATTCATCCACGACAGCCCTATATGCTGCCATGTGCTTGTTTGCCTTACAGATATCTGACACTTGTTGTGCAACAAGATACGAATCTCCATAACACATTAAACGTCGGATGCTGATGTCCTTAGCAATCCGAATTCCATGTAGTAATGCTTCATACTAGGCAATGTTGTTTGTCGCCGTGAAGTGTATCTGCAATACATCGAAAATATTATCTCCTTGGGGTGACTTGAGCACCACGCCAGCTCCCGAGCCCCCGAGCGCTTTAGACCCGTCAAAATGCAAGGTCCAGTATTCTGACTCTGTCAGGGTCATATTCTCCGTTGTCTCTGTCCAATCAGCGACAAAGTCAGTGAGGATTTGGGATTTGATTGTTGTACGAGGTTTGTACTCAATGTTGAAAGCTGAAAGCTCTATGCCCCATTTGGCGACGCGTCCTGTGGCGTCACAATTGTTGATTATATCTATCATGGGAGTTGTGCTCACCACGGTGATTGGATGTTCCTAAAAATAATGTCGTAACTTACAAGATGCCAAGAACACACCGTAAGCCAGGTTTTGATAGTGCAGATATCGCTGTTTTGATTTAGTTAAGACCTCGCTGAGATAGTAAGTCGAACGTTGCACCAAGTGTTCCTAATTTTCCTCCGGTCTCTCCACCACCATGAAGATACTAATGACCTTGTTTGCCACAGCGAGATAGAGCAACATCGGTTCCTGTGGTTCCGGTGCTGCAAGGATGGGAGCAGATGAGAGTACTACTTTCAGGTCTTGTAGCGCAGCTTCAGCTTCGTCGGTCCAAACTAATTTCTTGGTCTTTTTCAGGAGCTTGTATAGTGGTGCGGCTCTTTCACTGAGCCGGCTTACAAACCAACTGACTACGGCAATGCAACCAGTTAGTCTTTGAACGTCCTTCAGGTGATTCAGCCTTGAAATATTGAGTATAGCCTTGATTTTGTCTCGGTTTACCTCTATGCCTCTTTGAGACACGATAAAACCTAACAAATTTCTGGCTGGGATTCAAAAGAAACACATCCCAGATTAAGCATTATGTTGTATTTTCATAGATTGGCGAACGTTCCCTCTAAGTCGGAAATCAAGGTTTCCTTCTTTTTGGACATCCCCGCAATATCATCCACATATGCATGTACATTGCGTCCAATTTGATCGTGGAGGCAACGCTGCATAGTGCGTTGGTACATAGCTCCTGTGTTCTTCAGCCCAAAGGGAATTGTAACAAAACAGAAGGTTCCGAAGGGGGTTATGAATGAAGTTTTGACTTTGTCAGATTCCTTCATCCGGATTTGGTGATAAACGAAATATGTGTCAAGAAAACATAGGAGTTCTGAGCCTGCCATAGAATTGATAACTTGATCAATCCTAGGCAGAGCGAATGGATCTTTGGGACACGCCTTATTCAAGGCGGTATAATCAACACACATCCTTAAATCAATGATGTCCTTTTTAGGGACCATTACAGGATTGGCCAACCAATCAGTGTGGATGACCTCTTCTATGAATCCGGCTAACTCGAGTCATGCTAGTTCCTTAGCTATTGCCTTACTCTTTTCATCGCCAAAACGTCGTAAGGACTATTTGACGGGTTTAGCGTTCGGGTGTATATTTAAAGAGTGCTCGGCAAGTTTCCTAGGTACTCCAGTCATGTGAGATGGCTGCCATGCAAAGATATCTTGATTTTCTTGGAGGAACTTGATGAGCGCGCTTTCCTATGCGCTATCTAGGCCTACGCCTAGCTGGGTCACCTTGGAGGGGTCATCATCCTTCAATGGCGTCTTCTTCATCTCTTTGATGCCTTGAATTCCAGATTCGGCTTTTTCACCTCCTTCTTTGTCGCGGGCATCTCGGACGGATCTATGGTCTTCTTGATCTCCTGGTACTCCTGGGGATGCAGCACGGCTTCAGCAAAAGCAGCATTTCCATCCTTGCACCCTTGCGCTTTATTCGGGTCTCCCCTGATGGTGATCACGCCGTTGGGACCTGGAATTTTCATCATATTGTAAATGTAACACGGACGAGCCATAAAAGCCCAGTAAGCCAAACATCCGAATATAGCATGGTACGTGCTCTTGAACGGGACCACTTCGAAGGAAAGTTCTTCCATCCGATAGTTCTTTGGAGTTCCAAAGGTAACATCAAAAGTAATTTCTCCCATGGAATTTGCTTGTCTTCCTGGGACAACTCTGTGAAAGATCACAGAGCTGTAATTCAGCTGGGTCTCCGAGATCTTCATCTGGCGTAGCGTTTCGACATACAGAATGTTAATGCTGCTGCCACCATCCATGAGTGTCTTGGAGAAACCATAGCCGTCAATAAGATGATTGACGACTAAGGCATATTTTCCTCGCCTGTGTAACTTAGGCGGCTGATCAGCACGGTCAAAAGTAATTGCCACTTCCGACCAGTCCAAGAATTGACGGACAGCCGAAACTAATGCGTTGAGCTCATGTAGAACTGCTTTCTTGACCTTAGCTGGTTGAGATCCGAGGAAGGTGACGTAAGTGTCTTTCTTTCTCAGGAAATTCTTTTTCCTTTCAGGCTTGGGATTTGAAGCATCGGCTTCCTCCATGTCAGAATCATCCTTGGTCTCTTTATCTTTTTTGGGATTCTTCTTTCCCTTCTTCCGCTTAGCCTTGTAGCCAGCGGTATCGTCTCTCTTGATGTTGTCATTGAAACAACATTCGGCGTTTGTGTGGGACGACCCCCATTGGCAGCTAAGTGATGCACACATGGGTTATTGGCAATGCCGGCCCAGGAGTAGGTTTTACCGGGTTGTTGGTCTCCTCTACCCTAGACTCTTGATGTCCCACGACCGCGTCCACGGCCACCGCCGCTCCCTCCTCGTCCTTCGGACCCAAAAGTAGCAGTGACCACTGCCGTTTCTGCATTGGGCTCTTCTTCTGAGGTGTGCTTGCGCTTCTGAGCTTGTTGCTTTAGTTGTTTTGCCAACTGTGCCACAGCTAGAGCGTTAAGTAATCCCTCTGCATCATTGTCAACATCTGCATACTTGCTCGCTGTTTCTATCATCTCTCCCAAATCAGTGACCTTGTCACACTTCATGACGTAGTAAACCAATTGGGAGTCCTGCAATGAAAGCTTCGATCAAAGTTTGGTCATTTACCCCTTCACAGGAGTTCTTGGTGTCGATCCATCGTCCGAGATAATATCGGCAAGTTTCTTCGGCTTTCTGGGTGCAACGCTATAGGTCTCCTACTATATAGGTCCTCCGGTATGTGCCTTCGAAATTCTGAAAGAACACGCTTTGCATGTCATACCAGTTGTGGATGGTGTTCTCCGGAAGTTCATTGAGCCATGATCGTGCCGTCTTCCGCAACATGAGTAGGAGATATCGGGTTGCGACCAAGCTGTTTCCGCATTTGGCAATACAACAAGCCTAGAAAAAATCTTGGAGCCAAGTATCTGGCCAAGCTATACCATCATAGGCTTGAATGTGCCTTGAGATAGCAAATCCTTCCGAGACTTTTGTGGCGCTTATGCGTGGTCTGAAGCACTTTGGGCCCATGTATATATCATCATTTTCGTAGAGTCACGCCTCTATGTTGGAGTTAATCCTATGCCTTACGTCACTTGGGGATAAAGATCATCCTGAATGACGGCTATGGCTGCGGCGCCTTGGAGCCGGACTTCGGCTCCAGCCACCACCTCCTCCGCCATGACGCCCTCATTGACCTCCTTGGGAGCCGTTGTGATGGCTGCTTGGTGGATAGGGTGGGGCAGCTGGGTTGTTTCTGGCTGATCGCCGACCTCCGTCCAGAGCGTCATTGTTTCGGTTTCGGGGAGGATCTTCATTACGACAATCCCCTTTCCGACTTGACTCAGCATGGTGTCCATCGTTCCTTCGTCCTTCAGCGGAACGGGTTGTGTGTCTAGGAGGTGGCATCCTTTGACGGTCCTCCCAATGTTTCTCTTTGTCTTCTTCCCTGCGATCATTTGACTCTTGCCGGGGAGGATTCTTCGGATTAAGAGCAGCAACTGCCTCTTGCTTCACAGCTGGAGTAACATTGCGCGAGTCACGTGCAACTTTGTGATGTTGTCCTGAAGATCCGGTTCTTGAGTAGTTGTCTTCCCGACAGTCGGAACTATGATGCTGTTCCGGAGCATGTTGGGGTCTTACGTCATTCCAGGCCAGATCCGTGCGACATTGGTCAGATTGGGAGACCAGTTTTCCGCTTCCGGACAGGGCGGCCTTCTGTTGCTCCAGACCCTTGTTGAGTAGCTTAATGCCCAATTGAATCTGCTCTAGGCCTGGATTATTTGCTAGGATTTCTTGAGCTGCGACAGTGTTTTGCACTGGTGTTGGATACACCCAGTCTCCCTTACTATCGAGTCGAGGCATCCCATGGTCTCCTCCGAAGAGAACTTTGTGAATTTCTAGGAATTGGTCATCACGAGTGTGATGTTTCCGGGTCTTCTGATGCTGCCAAGAGATGTTCTTCTCCAAAGTTGCCATGCATTTCTTTTCTTCCTCGATATTTTTGGATTCATCCAGGAGTACTTGGCGACGCGCTTCTAGGGCCTGGGCCCTTTCATCCAGTTCTTCAGCAGTAAGTTCTATAGCTGTAGGGATAGGTGTAGTTAGTGCAACATCGATGAGTTTACGTGCACCTTCGGTGATCACGTGTCCATCCACCGACTCTTCTTTGGGCTCGTCTGGGATAAGTGCTCCATCCGAGTATTCTTCATATTCCTCGGCAATCACTTCCTCTGCCGGAAGATCTTTTGTCGGGGTCTTGTTCTTTTTGTTCTTCTTCTTTGCCTTCTTGGCAGCGTCGGTAGCAAAGACGGCTTTGGGTCCGTTTCCCGGAGTCAAGCTCTGATCGGTACTTTCGGACATCTAGACCTCGGGATTATCCCCGATATCCATGTCATCCTGCGTTTTGGGAGAGTTTTCCCCGGATCCTTCATCCATGGCTTCTCCTTCTTCTGCAGCTTTGGAGTTGTACTCCTCTTCATATTTCACGGAGAACTTTAAGAAATCCGCCGATGTCATAGAATCATCCGAGGATGCGGGTACGTCGGTGTTTGTTCTGATTACCTCTAGCACCAAGTCGGTGTTGTCCCCAGCATCGGCAGAGCTGGATCCGAAACCAACATATCCGACGAAGTGTGATGCGTGCCTCCTGAGATAGTTGCGGCTCTCGCGATCGGCTTCCTCGAAACATCTGATGGTCTCGAGAATATCATCCATGCTTGCGTCTTGCATCATCATGCGCCTCAACGTGTATCTCAGGAGAGGTGTATCAGTTACGGTATTATCAAAGCCGGAATCAAGGTTGTTTTCTTGCTCCTCCTGGATTTTGAACTCCGCAGGTGGGTCGATCTGGGATTCAACCTCGCTAGGGAGATCCACTCTAGATCCGACTTGTACTGCGAGATCTGCCTCAGGTTCAGCTTTCTCCACTATCTCCGCAACTGGTGCGGGCTGGGTGGGATTAGGGTTTTCTGAGATCCGGATATTTGCCTCCTCCATGGACAAAGGGGACCCTGTAATTTCTGCTGCCTCTATCATCACCGCTGGGGTGGGTGGGGCAGGTTCAGCAAAACCGATGTAAACATCAATCTCACTGAAAGACATGATGGTGTAGGCAGTCACGGCCTCCCTAGCCGGAATCCAGGTATCGTCGAGAACGATGAGAGGGATGTCGTTGGCATAGAGGATGCGACCGACGGAGATAGTCTCGCCGATTTCGATTCTTGCAGATTCCGCTTGGAACGCAGATCCGAAGCTCACCTGCCCCACGCTGGGCGCCAACTGTCGTTGGATTGATGAAAACTACGCCATGAGGGGGTCCTCAAGGCGTGTGGAAAAGAGGGGTGTGAGACGTACGGTGTTCTGGGACAGTGAGCACACAAGTTTACCCAGGTTCTAATCCGCTGGCTTTGGACGGATCCTACTGCTGCTAGCAATCCAGTAATACGGCAGAGCCGGAATATGGGTTACAAGGGTTTCGCCTGTGTGAGTTGAGATTATAGACTATTGTGAGGCTGCCCTAAAGGCTCTCCCTAGGACGGCTTATATAGATATTCGGCCTAGGGTTTACAGGAGAGATCTATCCTACTACGACAAAGAGTCGATTATAGAGTACTTCTTGAACTACAAGTAACACTATGGGCCTATGTCGGTAAGTCTTCTAGGCCTTCCCGTAGCCGGACTGGACTCCATCTCTTCTCCCTGACTGGGCCGCCCGTGAAGCACAGCTCTAACCTGAAGTGGGCCACCCTGGTCAGTGACGTACTGTGAGGATACCCGGAAAGTATATCCCCAACACCATGAATTTGCACTTCCCGATAAACCACAGGATTATGGTATGTTCGAGAGATCAAATCAAACCTTGTTTTACATTGTAAGAGCAAAGGTCTCTGACATGGGTATGACTACTCGGATGCTCATTATTCGCTACCCTACATTGGGTAAAAGGCCTACGGCCCATAAAGATTCTAGATAATGTCCCAAGGAAGCAACCGATAGAGACTTTTTATTGTATTAGAGAAAGAAACCACGAACGGACATTACGTTGGTATTGTAATCACGCGTGTATGAAACCTATCCTCATACAGCTTTGAGACCCGGCCTATTATATATAGGGCGGGAGAAGCCCAAGCGAGGGTAATGAAATCTAGAGGACAACTTGTAATAGAGTGTTTTCCTAATATTCAGGCAACTTTGTCTTCATTGTTTTCCTAACATCCAACGAAATCCCCAGTGTTCTCTTTTCGGCGAAACCCCAAGTCCATCACCATGGGAATTGTCGAGGTTACCCCTCATCAATTGGAGCCGTCTGTGGGAAACGTGAACACTGGAAACACGGATTCGGTGGAACGCTCTCCACCAAGCATCAAATCAACAAAAATAGATCCACGCCCGCCCACCCAAATAGCTACGTCAACAGAAGTACATGAACCTTTAGTGGGATCCTCCATAGAAGTCGAAGCACGGATTGAAGAAGACGACGAAAGAGGACAGGTCGATGGGATCCGGGGGTTCTTGATGGTCTCTATGACAATCTCTCCTTCGAATCAGACCAACCATTCACACCACAACGTGAAGCAAGCCTGGCCAATTCAGAACCTAAAGAAAGTGGCGAAAGCATTGATTTTGGAATTTGGATGGCAGAAATCTATCTAGAGCAAAACTAGTGGAATTCACCGATTCATCTGATAGTGTCTCCATCGGGGAAAATGACGACGCTACCAGTCCATATGCCACTCAGCACCAAGTCTGCATGATCATCGGAGACACCAGGACCCAGCAAGACTCCAACGGTAACCCAATTCTTAACCCCGACGATATTCTTTCAAGCCATAATGCATTAATTAATGACAACAAAGGGAGTCGAGGAAACGGGGAAAACCCAACAGTCAACCAGGAAAATGAGGAAGACGAGCAACCATGTGAAGATGAGAGGCGAACCCTTGACCTACCAGCTAGTGGATGGGAAAAAAGCAAGAGAAGCAATCTCGGGTGCGGTCCCAATGGCAACAGACGCCACCCACGAAGATCTATTGGCATACTAGTACCTACTACACTGCAAAAAGAGAGAAATCCTCAGGATGCAAAGGCAGCTCGATGAAAGGAAAAAGGTAGCCGGCGAATGTAGCTTACGATGGTCACACCTAAGCCCCACCCGAGGATCAAGAAGCATAACAGGAGGAACATCGCCAAGAAGATGAACGTCTAGATTATGAGGTACATGCGAAGAAGAGAGAAGCGGATTAATTCGAGACCTTGATCTCTCGTTTATGTTGGTAGACCAAGATGGAAATATCAAGGCGAAATAGCCCAGGCAGCTATTGTGGCTGCACAAATATACCTAATCACAACACAACTTGCACCCGACGATCCTCGTGCAGCCCTCCACCGATCCGCCTTGATAAACCTCGGCTTGGTGGGAGAAACTTTTAAGCAAGTAGATAAAGAAACCACGAGGCAACATGACCGGTCCCCACGCTATCGCAATAGCCCTCGGCAAGGAGGTCACACCCGACAATCCCGGTTTCCACATCGGGTCCACTTTTCCAAACAAGAACCGCGCAACGATGCAAGAAACGACATCACCTAGCGAAGGATTGATCGATCACGAGAAGAGCACAACACCCGAGGGCACCGTGACGGCGAAAGTGAGGACGAACAAGAATTATGTGGAGCTAGCTGCTTTACCCGACGGGTTCGCAAAACTCCAGTGCCGAAAGATTTTAAGCTACCCCAAGATCGACAAAAATACGACGGCCTCCAAGAACCTGAAGCTTGGCTGATAGATTATCTAGCGACTGTCAGATTACAAGGAGGATCCAAAGCCACGGCAATGCAAAGCCTATAGCTCCACCTAACTGGTGTGGCACGCTCCTAGCTAAAGCAACTACCAGAATATTCCATCAGCAGTTGGAATGACCTTGAAGACAAATTCATCATAAACTTTGAATCCACATTCAAGAAACCCATGTATTTAGAGAAATTGCGTGCCTGTAAGCAAAACCCAGGAGAATCAATACGAGCCTTCATCCAATGATGGAACATTACCAAAAATTCGGCTGAAGCAATATCCAATGAAAGAGCAATTGACGCCTTAAATGATGGTCTCCGTCGACAGGAGTTCATTGAAGAACTAGGACGAACAAA
This sequence comes from Avena eriantha, assembly GCA_910589775.1. NCBI lineage: Eukaryota > Viridiplantae > Streptophyta > Magnoliopsida > Poales > Poaceae > Avena > Avena eriantha. The sequence continues at coordinate 314,844,663 of OU342741.1, forward strand.
GCCAAAAACAATTTCACAGCTGATGGAAATAGCCAATCGTTGGGCCAATGGAGAGGATGCAGTACACAACAAAAGGGCTCGTTCACCTGACGACAGAGACTGGCGTAAAAACGACCGGAGACGACGAACCAATGATGGATACCATACACCCAATTATGTCCTGGTGGGATTTTCTGGAAAGGACAACCGACGAAGTGATGACTGTATATGCATTACTACATCCACTCAACAAGGAAAAGGCGATCAAATCACCTCCTAAAAGACTGTCGGGCATTCCTAAAGATGCAAGAACTATGCAATGCAAAGGCAGCCGAAGCGACAAACAGAAACTACTACCCTACACCTGGCACTTTGGCCATTGGCGCTCCACCACCATCGCAGGGGCCTCCACCAGCGGGACAGCCGCAAATAACAGTATATCAAGACAACGAATGTCCCAGATCAAAGGGAGCAATGTCAAGTACGCCATGAGGGGGTCCTCGAGGCGTGCCGAAGAGAGGGGTGTGAGATGTACGGTGTTCGGGGATGGTGAGCACACAAGTTTACCCAGGTTCGAATCCGCCGGCTTTGGACGGATCCTACTCCTGCTAGCAATCCAGTAAGAAATTTGGCGGTATCAAAGCCACCTCCTACACTAGAGTATCTCCATTGGTCAGAGCAAGAAATTACTTTCAGCAGAGCTGACCATCCATCATGGGTCCCTCAGCCAGGCCAATCAGCACTAATAGTGGAAGCACAAATCGGCAGGTTCGACATGAGCAAGGTTTTCCCGGATGCAGGAAGCAGCATCAATCTGATTTACGCCAAAACTTTGCAGGCCATGAACTGGTCCATGACGAACCTAACACCAACATACACAACCTTCCACAGGATAGTTCCAGGAAAAGCCAAAATTCCATTTGTCGTCGGATTGATGACAAGTACGCCATGAGGGGGTCCTCGAGGCGTGCCGAAGAGAGGGGTGTGAGATGTACGGTGTTCGGGGACGGTGAGCACACAAGTTTACCCAGGTTCGAATCCGCCGGCTTTGGACGGATCCTACTCCTGCTAGCAATCCAGTAATACGGCAGAGCCGGAATATGGGTTACAAGGGTTCGCCTGTGCGAGTTGAGATTGTAGACTATTGAGTGTTGCCCTAAAGGCTCTCCCTAGGACGGCTTATATAGATATCCGGCCTAGGGTTTACAGGAGAGATCTATCCGACAACGACTAAGAGTCGGTTATAGAGTACATCTTGAACTACAAGTAACACTATGGGCCTAAGTCGGTAAGTCTTCTAGGCCGTCCCGTAGCCGGACTAGACTCCATCTTTTCTCCCTGACTGGGCCGCCCGTGAAGCAAAGCTCCAACCCGAAGTGGGCCACCCTGGTCAGTGAGGAACTATGAGGATACCAGAAAAGTATATCCCCAACAGCAGCACCCGGAAGTCTCCAAGATCCAAAGTCAGATTCATCATCGTCTAGCTTGATCTTTGGCTTGCAGAATCTTGAAGGGTTCCTGAAACTTCACAACAAAAAATACGATATGGGTCTTAAAAATAAGTCGGACCTATCAACAGGTTACTCGGATTTCCCAGCTAGATTTTCAAACTAAGCCAGAACTTGGTCTCTGATGTCATCTGACACTAGTCATGGTCAAGTCACGTCATCTTACAAACATCCTGTCAGCACGACCGTTGGTGGGTCCGCCGTTCGCGGAACCGAGGCACCGTTTCAATGCGTACGTGGAGATCGAGGCGACGTAATCATCGCGTGGGTCCTTCCCAGTTCCTTCCACGACGCGTGGATGTTACACAGTGTCATTTGCACGAATCTTGGCGTGGTTAGGTGGATATAAGGGGTGAGGATTCTCCTTCTCCCATCTTCACCTGTTCCCTTTGCCGTTTCTCCTCCTCCACTTCTCCCTCGCGCACAGAGCTCCCCTACTTCCCAAACTCCCAGCGCCGCCCATCTAATGTCACCGGCGCACCAGAAGAATGGCTTCGTCTTCATCATCTGGCTTGGCTGCGACAGCAGCGACGGCGGCGGCAGAGAAGGAAAGCAATCATGGGGTTTGGATCCCTTGCTTGCTGGACGACGAGAAGCTCCGCGGCGTGGAGTCTGAAGGGCTCCTCCGCGCCGGCGACTGGCGGAGTGGTTCCGGCGAAACCATCCCCAACCCGCGCGTCGGCGAGCGGGTACACTTCGGCACCCACCTCGACACAGGTTTGTCTTTCCCTCCCTCGGAATTATTTTCCGAGGTGATAGATCATTATGGTGTTCATGTTCACCATCTTCCCCCCAACTCCATTTTAGAGATGAGCACCTATGCGGCCTTGTGCGAGGGATTTCTCGGCATTAGGCCGAGTCTTACTTTATTCCGGTACTACTTCCATGTCTGGAGAAACTCTATCACCGTCGGTAATCTTTATATTACCGGTACAATTATTTTTTTTCAGTTAGGCGTGAGCGCGCATATCCTAAGATTCTAGCTAGTGATTCGGTCAAACAATGGCCGTCCACTTTCTTTTACCACAAGGATGTTCCTGCTCCCGGCAAAGCCACTGCTTTGCCGGCTTTCATCCACGGAGCCGCCACGCCTCAATTATCTTGGGACCAGGCTGCTCGGGCTCTCTATGACGATCTGCTTCTCGCCAAGAGGCGGATTCAATATCTGATAAAACACAAAGGACTGAAGGGATCCGACTTGGTCCATTGTTGGGTATCACGCCTGATCGAACCCCTCTAGCACCACGGAGACCGACTGATGCATTCCATCACGTCGTCCTAAAAGGATTCCCTCCGCATCAGCCCCAGAGCCTATTCATCGCAAGGTTACATAACCCAGATTAAATGGCTGATAAGGGAGCAGATCGAGAGGAGGATCCCGGAGGTTTCTCTGGACATGCACACAGCGGAAAACCCTATTGTGCCGGTAAGCTTTTAACAATAAACCCCTTCTATGTGTTTCATCTTTAAATTGTTTCGCAATACTGAGATGGTTTCTTTCTTTTCAGCTTGCTGACCTCCCCGAGTCGGAACTTGCTCCACTCAAGGGATATCCTCCGGAGTTTTCTCAGGAGGCTGAACTGGTTCCATTGCCGAACATTGTTCCCAAGAAGTGCAAAGCTCCGACATTGGTTGTTGGCACAAAGGAGGTGCCAGTTGTGAAGAGGTAACTTTCAACACAACTTTCGCCTTTGTACGTTACTCGAATTTTCTTCCGAGATGTAATGTTTTCCATTCTATTACATTCTCAGAGCTAAGCAACTCATCAAGGGTAAGGGGAAGGAAACTTCTTTGAAGCCCTTGCGGCAGACAAAGCTGACCATAGCTTCTCCTGCCGTGGCTCCTCCGACTCTTGCCCCTCAACCCTCTACAACACCGGTGATTACTCCATCACCAGTTGTTGCAGAAGATCCGGCTCCTTCAACGGAGCCAGCGATCCTTGAATCGCAGACTGACGTCACCATGAGTGAGTCAGCTTTAGATAAGGGTGAACCCTCTTCAGGTAATGATCCCTTGGTAGAGACCTTCACCGAAAACCTCATTAATAATCCGGGGCTTGCCAAACTTGGCTTGTCCTGGAAATCTGCGGAGGAGATCCAGCGACTGGCCCGGCAATGCCTGGAGAAGAGAAATCTCTCAGCTGAGGAAGAAGCACAAGAGGTGGAAGACATCAAATACTCCGACCTTCTTGAACAAGTCCACCTTCGGACGAGGGACTTAGAGCTGGTGCGCTTCCACCACCTCCGGTTATTCCGCTCACCCTCACCAAGAAGGTTACCACCGAGGTGAACATGTGTTTGAGCAAGCTCACACATGAACATCATGTAAGTTGGAATTCCAACTTACGTTTTTCTTTATTGTACTTTATATCATATCCCCTAGCCCCCAAGCATGAAGTAGGATATACAATCCGGGTTTATGCTTCCTTAGGATGCCAAAGAATGAACTAGTGTAACCCCAAGGCTCGTGCTTATATTAGTAAAAATATTAGCCCGAGTCTTTAGTAGACTTCTGACTCTGGATATTCTGACTTACAGAAAGTTAATTCATATAACCAGGATTTGTTGAATAACATCTACAACAAGCGGAGAGACATCAGATCTCTCCGACTTGAAAATGCTGAGCTGAAGGTTTCCAAAGATGAGGCCGATGGTAAACATTCCGAGACTCAAGCCTTGTCCTGTATTTTCATAGTCGAATATTTTTTGCTGAACTTTTGTTCTTTTGTCTTACAGCACTGGTAAAACAATCCTGTGCTATGATTGAAGAGGCCGAGAACCTCAAAACCTTGGTGGTGGAGAACAAAGAACTTCACTAAGAGCTGGATAAGGTCAAGGCGGATCATGAGAGGAGCATAGCTCAAGTTCTCGAATCCTCCTCCATGGCTATTGACGAGCGTGATCGTAAGATTGCGTCTCAAGATCAGAAAATCTCGGATCTCAATAATGAACTTTGCAGAGAGAAGGACCTTTCCGAGGCGCTCCAGTCTGAACTCCGGAGTCTTCGGGAAGAGAAGACCAAAGTTGATGACGTCATCTTCGGTATGTTCCGTCTGACTGACTTGTCTATTTTCGTCGACTTCTTTCAATGTCGGATTTTCTTAACCATTTTTTTGTTATGTGAATAGGTCCTCTGAACTTGATGGACTCCACCTCTGTCGAGCCTCGCACCCACCGGCTTACCCAAGTCGGTGATTTGCTTCATGACTTCCGCCAATCCCTTGAGGATATTGGCGAAGCTCTCAAGATTCTGGACATGCATAGCATGTCGGATTTTCAGGTGCGGGACAAGGCGAAGGAGATGCCACAACTTTTCCAAGATTGGAACATGTCCTACGTGCGATCCGTAGCGCAGAACGCTCTCACCATGGTCATGAGCCACCATGGAAGCATGGAGATCTAGCAAGTGACCAGAGGGTACTCTAATGCGGATGAAGACAGACAAGAGCAAGACATCAAGGCAATCATGGAATCCTGCGCCGGATATGGGTGTCATGTAGCTGATTTAACTAGCTACGACGCTCCTTTCTTCACCCGTGTGGACACGCCGCCTCCGCCTCCCGAAGAAGCAGCTGAAGTTTCCGACGATGACCACACCATGTCGGATGTGGACATCTCGGAACGATATCAAGGCGATGTATCCAGTGATCCGGCAGCTCCTTCCTCTCCTCCTGCATCATAGATTACCAGAAACAACTGTATTATTCTGAGAAACATTATGGGTCTGTAAATATGCAGTATAATACTTTTGCTAGTGCCAAGTTTTAATCCATTCAGCACTTTTGACTTTAAATTTTTGTGTGCCTGAAATGTTTGCATAAGCACTTATACTTTTTCGTTTATACTTATCGTTTATCTGGCTTTCCGCCTCGTCCCTTTTGTGAGCTGGCTAAACCTTCTGCACGGAAACTTTGCCAAGCAACGGAGGTCAATTGCTAAACCAGTTTAAACTCGAAAACAAAGCCGGCTTCCAGTACCAACAATTCACTACTTGGAAAATACCCGCATCCAGCTATCAGACAAATAACCAAAGTATAGACTAGAAACTTTAGAGTTATACCCAAAGGTAGCATTTTTAGAATCGAAAATCTAAACCAGAACAAACATGAGCATAAAGTACTTTCAAGTATTCTGGTATTTTTGACTATGACATGATCATTCGGAAATAAGATGGTAAAACTCCTCAAAAAATTTTTGAGGGAACCAAGACTTTTATTTCTCACCGAACATGTACACATATATGATTACAAAGAAGGATAAACTAAGAATAAAAGGGACGTAGCTGAGCAATATTCCATGGTCTGTCTAACTCATCCGGATTTGTACTGCCTCCTTCTCTTTTTCTCTTCTTAGTAGCAGGTCTCTCTTTGATTGGCCTCATGTCAGTTAAGTAGTACGAACCATTGTGCAATACTCGACTAACTAAGAAGGGCCCTTCCCATACAGGGGAATGTTTGTGCTTTCTTTGTTGCACAAGCCGGAGAACCAAATCACCTTTATTGAAAGATCTGTTTCGGACTCTCTGGCTATGATACTTGCGTAACTTCTACTGATAGGCTGTTGATCTCATTTCAGCAACGAAGCGAACTTCTTCGACTAAGTCGAGATTATTTTGTCGAGAAATCTCGGCATCCTCTTCGATATACGCGGCCACTCTAGGAGAAGTGTGAATTAAATCACTAGGAAGAACTGCTTCTGCGCCATAGACCAAGAAAAAGGTGTGTATCCGGTTGACCTGTTCGGAGTTATTCGTAAACTCTATATTACAGAGGGTAATTCCTCTGCCCAAGCCCCCGCAGCACGTCGTAGTGGTGCATCATGTCTTGGTTTTAGGCCCTATAGGATTAAACCATTTGTTGTTTCGACTTGTCCGTTAGCCTGTGGAGTGCCACTGACGCAATGTCAAGCCGGATATTTTGCCCATTGCAGAATTCGGCAAGCTCTCCCATAGTAAAGTTACTCCCGTTGTCTGTGATAATACTATGCGGATAACCATACCGGATTATAACATCCTCGACAAATCTTTTGGCCGTTGCTCCATCACAACTAGTGACGGGTTTAGCCTCAATCCATTTGGTGAATTTATCCACCATCACTAAGAGGTGAGTAAATCCACTTGGAGCTCGTTTAAACGGTCCTACCATGTCAAGCCCCCAGACCGCAAAAGGCCATGTTATAGGTATTCTTCGTAGCTGATCAGCCAGAACATGAGCTTGCTTGGCATACTTTTGGTAGCCCTTGCACGTCTTAACCAGCCGTTCGACATCTGCCTTAGCTGTAAGCCAGAAAAAACATGTCGGAAAGCTTTTCCCACCAGAGATTTGGCTGCAACGTGGTGACCACACTCGCCTTCATGGATCTCTCGTAAGATTTCCACTCCTTCTTCCGGAGATACACAGCGCTGAAAGACCCCAGATGCACTCCTCTTATAGATCTCACTACTAATTATATTATAGGATTTTCTCGTCGGACGATATGCCGGCTCAGAACTTCGTATTCGGGTAATTTTCCCTCTACCAGATAATCAAGGTAGGGTTGGGTCCAGCTGGGAATTACAGCCAGTACTGCTATTAGAGGTTAGTCGGATTTGGTCGGATATTCCTCATCCACTCCCTTTATTGAGGGAACTTTGAGGTGCTCTAAAAAAGCGCCATCCGGGACCTCTTTTCGTGCAGAGCCTATCCAAGATAGTGCATCTGCTTCCTCGTTTTCTGCTCGAGGGATGTGTTGAACCTAAAACCCTTCGAATGATTTAGATAAATCATCCACGACAGCTTTATATGCTACCATGTGTTCATTTGCATTACAAATATCCGACGATTGCTGAGCAACAAGATCCGAATCTACGTAACACATCAATCGTCGGATGCTGATATCCTTAGCAACCCGGATTCCATGCAGGAGTGCTTCATACTCGGCAATATTATTTGTCACTGTGAAGTGGATCTGCAACACGTATAGAAGTTTATTCCTTAGGGTGATATCTTGATTTGCTTGGAGGAACTTGACGAGCGCGCTTTCCTATGCGCTAACTAGGCCTACGTGTATCTGGGTCACCTTGGAGGGGTCATCGCCCTTCAACGGCCTCTTCTTCGTCTCTTCTGATGCCTTGAACTTCGGATTTCATTTTGTCAGCTCCTTCTTCGTTGCGGGCATCTCGGACGGATCTCTGCTCTTCTTGATCTCCTGGTACTCCTGGGTGTGCAGCACGGCTTCAGCAAAGGCGGCATTTCCATCCTCGCACTCTCTCGCTTTCTTCGAGTCTCCCCTGATGGTGATTACGCCGTTGGGACCTGGAATTTTCATCATATTGTAAATGTAACACGGACGAGCCAAGCCGGACGTCCGAATACAGCATGGTACGTGCTCTTGAACGGGACCAATTCGAAAGAAAGTGCTTCCGTCGGGTAGTTCTTTGGAGTTCCAAAGGTAATATCCAAAGTAATTTCTCCCTGGGAATTAGCCTGTCTTCCTGGGACAACTCCGTGAAAGATCACATAGCTATGATTCAGCTAGGTCTCCGAGATCTTCATCCGGCGCAGCGTTTCGACATATAGGATATTGATATTGTTGCCACTGTCCATGAGAGTCCTGGAGAAACCATAACCGTCCATAAGTGGATTGACGATTAAGGCGTATTTTCCTCACATGTGCAACTTAGGCGGATGATCAGCGCGGTCAAATGTGATTGCCACTTCCGACCAGTCCAAAAATTGGGGGACAGCCGGAACTGTTGCATTGAGCTCATGTAGAATTGCCTTCTGGACCTTTGCTGGTTGAGATCCGAGGAAGGTGACATAAGTGTCTTTCTTGGTTGCAAAATTTTTCTTCCCTTCCGTCTTGGGATTTGAAGCATCAGCTTCCTCCATGTCGGAATCTTCCTTGGTTTCTTTATCTTTTTCGGGATTCTTCTTTCCCTTGTTCCGCTTAGCTATGTAGCCCGCAGTGTCATCTCTTTGATGTCGTCATTGAAACGACACTCGGCGTTGGTGTGGGACGAGCCCCCATTGGCATCTAAGTGATGTACACATGGGTTATTGGCAAAGTCGGCCCAAGTGTAGGTTTTGCCTGGTTTCTAGTCTCCTGTACCTTTAACTCTCGAAGTCCCACGGCCACGCCCGTGGCCTCTGCCACGTCCTCCAGACCCGAAAGTAGCAGTGACCACTGCCTTTTCCATGTTGGGTTTCTCTTCCGAGGTATTCTTGAACTTTTGAGCTTGTTGATTTGGTTGTTTTGCCGACTGTGGCACAGCCAGGGTGTTGAGTAATCCCTCTGCATCGTCGTCAGCATCTGCATACTTGCTCGCTATTTCTATCATCTCTCCCAAATCAGTGACCTTGTCACACTTCAAGCGATGACGCAGTAGACCAATTGGGAGACCTGCAATGAAAGCTTCAATAGCAGTTTGATCATTTACTCCTTCACAGGAGTTCTTGGTGTCGATCCATTGTCTGAGGTAATCCCGGAAAGTTTTCCGGCATTTTGGGTGCAACGCTGTAGGTCTCCGACCGTACAGGGCCTCCGGTATGTGCCTTCGAAATTCCGACAGAACGTGCTTTGCATGTCATACCAGTTGTAGATGGTGTTCTCGAGAAGTTTGCTAAGCCATGATCGTTGCATCTTCCACAACATGAGTGGGAGATATCGGGTTGCGACCAGGCTGTTTCCGCCTTTGGCAATGCAGCAAGCTTGGAAGAAATCCTGTAGCCAGGTATGTGTCCGAGCAATGTCGTCGTAGGATTGGATATGTCGTGAGATAGCAAATCCTTCCGGAAATCTTGTAGCTCTGATGCGTGGTCCGAAGCACTTTGGGCCCATCTAGATATCATTTTTTTCGTAGCGCCGCGCCTCTATATTGGAGTTGATCCTATGCCTTGCGTCGTTCGGGAATAGAGATCATCCCGAGTGTCGGCTGTGACTGCGGTGCCTTGGATACGGACTTCGGCTCTGTCACCACCACCTCCACCACGACGCCCTCCCTAGCCTCCTTGGGAGCCGTTGTGGTGGCTACTTGGTGGAGAGGGTGGAGCAGTTGGGTTTTTTCCAGCTAATCGCCGGCCTCCGTCTGGAGTGTCATTATTCCAGTTCCGGGGAGGGTCATCATTGTGACGAGCCCCCTACCGGCTTGTCTCGGCACGGTATCCATCACTCCTTCATCCATCATCCAGACGGCTTGCATGTCTAGGAGGTGGCATTCTTTGTCAGTCCTCCTCCGACATTTCTCTTTATCATCGTCCCTGCGGTCTATCGACTCTCGCAGGGGTGGGTTCCTCGGATTCAGTGCAGCAATTGCTTCTTGCTCTACAACTGGGTTAACGCTATGCTAGTTGCGAGCAGCTTTGTGGTGCTGTCCCGAAGATCCGGTTCTTGAGTAATTGTCTTCCCGGCGATCGGGGCGGCGGTGCTGCTCCGGTACGTGCTGGGGTCTTACGTTAGCCCATGCCGGATCCGTGCGACATTGGTCGGAATCAGAGACTAGCTTTTGGCTTCCGGACATGGAGACCTTTTGCTGCTCCAGTCCCTTGTTGAGTAGTTTGATTCCCAACCTGATCTCCTCCGGGCCTAGATTAGCCGATAAAATTTCTCGGGCTGCCACGGTATTCTGTACTGGGTTGGATATACCCAATCCCCTTTGCTATCTTTTTGAGGCTTCCCCATCTCTTCTCCGAAAAGGACGGCATGAATCTGCGGGAATTGGTTGTCATTGGTATGACGCTTCCTGGTCTTCTGGTATTGCCTGGAGTTGTACTTTCCCGCAGATGCTATGCGTTTCTTTTCCTCCTCGATGTTTTTGGCTTCATCGAGGAGTACTTGATGACGCGCTTCTAGGGCCTGTTCCCTTTCGTCCAGTTCTTTAGCAGTAAGTTCTGCAGCTGTAGGAATAGGTGTGGTTAATGCAGCATCTATGAATTTATGTGCACCTTAAGTGATTACGTGTCCATCCACCGATTCTTCTTTTTTTGGCTCGTCTGGGATAAGTGCTCCATCCGAGTCTTCCTTACATTCCTCGGCAATCACCTCCTCTGTCAGAGAGTCTTTTGCCGGGGTCTTGTTCTTCTTCTTTGCCTTCTTGGCACAGCCGGTAGAAAAGACGGCTTTGGGTCCGTTTCCCGGAGTCAAGCTCTGATCGGTACTTTTGGACATCTGGACTTCGGGATTATCTCCGATTTCCATGTCATCCTGTGCTTTGGGAGAGTGTTCCCCGGATCCTTCATCCATGGCTTCTCCTTCCTCTGCAGCTTTGGAGTTATACTCCCCTTCATATTCCATGGAGAACTTTCGGAAGTCCGCTAACATCATCGATTCATCCGAGGATGCGGGTACGTCAGTTTGTTCCGATTGCCTCCAGCACAGAGTCGGTGTTGTCTCCAGCATCGGCAGAGCCGGATCCGGATCCCACATATCCGACGAAGTGCGCCGCGTGCTTCCTGAGGTACCTGCGGCTCTCACGATTAGCTTCGTCGAAACTTTTGATTGTCTCGAGAATTGTGTCCACACCTGCGTTTTGCATTATCATACGTCGCAGCGTGTACCTTAGGAAAGGCCTGTTTGTCCCGGCGTCATCAGAGCTGGAATCAGTGTCGTTGCTATGCTCCTCCTGGATTTCGTCTTCCGCAGGTGGGTCGATCTGGATTCGGTCTCTCCAAGGAGATCCACTCTAGATTCGACTTGGACCGCTAGGTCTGCTTCAGGTTCGGATTTCTCCACTATCTCCGCAACTGGTGCGGGTTGGGTGGGATTAGGGTTTTCAGAGATCCGGAACTCTGCCACCTCTGCGGACAAAGGGGACCCAGAAGATTCTTCTGCCGCTATCATCACCGTTGGGGTGGGTGGGACAAGTTCAGCAAAACCGATGTAAACATCGATCTCGCCAAAATACATGATTGTGTAGGCAGTTATAGCATCCCTAGCCGGAATCCAGGTCTCTTCAAGAACAATGAAAGGTACGTCGCTGGCATAGAGGATGCGACCGACGGCGATAGTCTCGCCGATTCCGATTCTTGCAGATTCCGCTCGGAACGCAGATCCGAAGCTCACTTGCCCCAGGTTGGGCGCCAACTGTCATTGGATTGATGACAAGTACGCCATGAGGGGGTCCTCGAGGTGTGCGGAAGAGAGGGGTGTGAGACGTACGGTGTTCCGGGACAGTGAGCACACAAGTTTACCCAGGTTCGAATCCGCTGGCTTTGGACGGATCCTACTCCTGCTAGCAATCCAGTAATACGGTAGAGCCGGAATATGGGTTACAAGGGTTCGCCTGTGCGAGTTGAGATTGTAGACTACTGAGTGTTGCCCTAAAGGCTCTCCCTGGGACGACTTATATAGATATCCGGCCTAGGGTTTACAGGAGAGATCTATCCGGCTACGAGTAAGAGTCGGTTACAGAGTACATCTTGAACTACAAGTAACACTATGGGCCTAAGTTGGTAAGTCTTCTGGGCTGTCCCATAGCCGGACTGGACTCCATCTTTTCTCCCTGACTGGGTTGCCCATGAAGCAAAGCTCTAACCCGAAGTGGGCCACCCTGGTCAGTGAGAAACTGTGAGGATACCTGGAAAGTATATCCCCAACACCATTAGGCAAAATCCACCTCGACATTGTTTTCAGGTCAAAAAACAACTTCAGACGAGAAAAGATGGAATTCGAAGTCATGGACTGGCTATCGCAATACCGCACAATCCTGGGACGACCAGCTTTCGCTAGGTTCATGGCAGTACCTCACTATGCATACTTAGTGCTAAAAATGCCAGCCCCAAATTGGGTGATCACAGTCAAAGGAAGCTTCAGCCGTGCAGACAACTGCGATCGAGAATTCAACAAAATCTCGGAATCTTTCAGGATGCGAGCGGAGCTCAGACAGCTAAAATTGGCGGATGAAGAGTTAGCACACGAAGGGCACACCCGCAACAAGAAAATATCAGAAGAGCAATCATGCAGCAGCCTCGCAAAAAGCAATGTATGCGGCCTCCAATAATGGTCCCTCATAAGAAGACTCACTGATTGAAGCCAAAGTCCCTTTAGAAAATTTCTATTTAGATACACCTTACTTTCAATAAAAGCCAACGGCCAGGCAATCGCGCCACCACAATGTACTTTCACCCATTGTTATGAATAACTGAAGAAAGTATTCCACGACAAAAATTTCTATGGCACCTCAGTTCCCTAGATTCCCCCGTAAGAGAATACAACATACAATCAACATATCGTATAAAGCATAGGACCTTTTTGACAAGTATAAAGTAGTTCCATACAGAGTACAAAAGCGAAGCAAGGAAATAATTAGATAGGGAAATTTACAAAAAATTCTTCGTCTGCCTCCAAACATTTTTGGACAATTCTAATGGCAGGTCTACGAGCAACGGCGTAATGGGGCACCATAGCAATAAGACCATGCTGACTCGTGGTTGATATCGAGCTCGTTGGGGAACCCCAAGAGGAAGGTATGATGAGCACAACAGTAAGTTTCCCTCAATTATGAAACCAAGGTTATCGAACCAGTAGGAGCAAGGAAACACCTCCAAGGTGTTGTTTCCAACTCAGAATCCTGCACAACACAACCATGGAACTTTTCCCCCAACTTACAATGAGGTTGTCAATCTCACCAGTTTTGCTGAAAACAAAGGATTAAACGTATTGTGTGGAAGAAAGTAATAGCTTGCAAAAAGTAAACAGAAATCAGTAAACAACTGTAGAATGATGGTAAAAGAAAGTACCGAGGTCCATAGTTCATTAGTGGTGGTTCTCCTTAAGATAGATGACATGCTGGGTGAACAAATTATAGCAGGGCAATTGACAAACATCGAGAAAGCATAAATGCATATACTAATCATCCTGACTCCTATGAGATTTGATTGGGCATTACAACATTATACAAAGACCGTAATCCAACTGCATCTATGACTAATAATCCACCTTCAGGTTATCATCCGAACCCCCTCCAGTATTAAGTTGCAAGCAACAGATAATTACATTATGCATTGCGTGTAAAATAAACAATACAAGTGTTCTATGAACAAAGGATTGCTATTTTCTCCCTAGTAGCAATATCACATCAGTACCTTAGAGATTTCTATCACTTCCCCAGATTACTAGAGGCATGAACCCACTATCGAGCATAAATACTCCCTCTTGGAGTTGCTAGCATGTACTCGGCCAAGATATCTACTAACAACGGAGAGCATGCAAGATCACAAATAACAAAGACATGATAGAATAAATAATCAATCTAAAATAGCATCTCAATATCCATCGGATCCCCGCAAACACAACATGTAGGATTACAAATAGATGATCTTGATCATGAACGGAGCTCACATGATCTAAACATGATAGCACAAAGGAGAAGAACCAACCATCTAGCTACTACATGGACCCGTAGTACAGGGATGAACTACTCACGCATCACACTAGAGGCTTGCATGGTGATGAAGAAGGCCTCCAGGGTGAATCTCCCCTCCGGCAGGGTGCCGGGAAGAGCTTCAAATCCCTCCCGATCTAGGGATGGAGATAACGGCGGCTACAGACTCTTTCATGGAATTTTGATCGAGTACTTACGGTTTCTGTAGCGGAGGCATCTTATAGGCGAAAGGGAAGGCCGAGGGGGTGCCCTAGGCGGCCACACCACCCCCTGGCGCGGGCCAGGCCTGGCCGCGCGGCCAGGTGGTGTGGGCGGACCCTGGCCCTTCTCTGTCTGTAATTCTGGCTCCATGCCCCCCTCGATGAAATATTGACTTTGGCTTTTGTCCCGTCCAATTCCGAGAATATTCATCTTCTGACTTTCCTAGAACCAAAAATAGTAGAAAACAGGCAGTTGCACTGTGGCATCTTGTTAATAGGTTTGTCCAAGAAAGTGTATAAAAAGTACACCAAAGTGTGGGTAAAACATAAGAAAGTAGATATAAACCAAGCATGGAACATCAAAAATTATAGATATGTTTGCAACATATCAGACCACCATCAGAAGGAGAAGGTAGCCACGAAGATACATCGTCCAAGTCTAACGTCGGATGATGCACATGCACCCAGGGAAGAGCGAGTTTAGCACCCGCCACAAGTTGAAGCTTCACAAAATGATGGATCTTCTCACCCTATTGGAACTTCGCAATCAAGTCCGCCAAGGTTTGAGGCAGCGGATGCCGAGGAAACATGGCATTATAAGTAATGGCCAGAGATCTACGGATTGCTCCAACTCCGACAGGCGATCCTGAAGCAACGCTACAGTATAGGCGCGGCGGTGATCAGTCCAAAAGTCCGTCTCAGAACTTCAGGAAGCAACCACAAGAGCTTGCATTTGGTTGCACAGACGTTGGGTCTCATCCCTCTCGCACAATCGAATGCCTAGAAACCAAGAAGACAAAAAATAAATTTCCCGCATGAAGGAAAAGGCAACCAAAGAAAAAAGAGAGAGGACAAGTACTTACACAACAACCTCTCACTCACCCTGGAGATTTCTTCCAAGAAAAAAGCCTCACGATCGAGAGCTTAGCGTGTTTTTGACTGGGAAACATCCACCATCGATTGAACGACCCAAAGTTTTCCTTCAAGTTTTTTCACCTGCTCTATCTTTTCGGCATACAATGGAGGGTCCATCGTATGCATAATGGCGGAATTGGTTGCGCCTAGTACAGCGGAGGACGGAACAACATCCAACAATTGTGCGGGTCCAGAAGGAGCCGAAGAATCATTCAAGATCTGACAAGACAAAAAGATGCGAAATATTCAACATACAAAAGCAAGCTTGAACACATATATTCAAAAGTTGCCTCCTTCCAAAAAGAAGCAAGGGGAAAGATGGATAAAGTCAAGGTTCACTACAAAGAGACACGACAAATGATTACAAAACAGGGCCTATGAGGCTGTGTCCTTCAAAGACAAGGTGGCGCTAGCAGAAGGAGCACTAGCCACAGCAGCGGCAGGAGTAGCCGAAGAAAGAGCGCTCGTCGTAGTAAGAAGAGCTGAGGAAGCGGCAGCCAGTTTCCCTGAACCCGAGACCAAACCCAGGAGCAACCGATAATATTATCTGGCCTTTTTAATATGCGGCTTCAGGTCAACTTCTTTGCCACTAGGGGTGACCGAGAAAGAGGAGCTAACCTTCTCCCAGTCGACCTTCTCGCCATACGCCATCGCCAGGGCCATCGAAGTTTCGGCACCGCTCCTTGACTACGACAGACTATAACCAACAAGGGGGTCGGGATCAGCACCAAAAATAGTGTCAAGATCATTCAGGTCCTCCGGCACATCCGTGGTTGGAAATACTTCGGCATGGATCTTCTTGAAGGCGCGGGGAAAACGGACAAGAAGATTGCGCCCATGAACGCTATTAGCCTCCAAAGTGCTAACAACATCCAACAAAGGATCAACCTTCTTATCTTCATCTAGCGTCAGGTTCTGGCCAGTCAGCTCAGACAAACAAAAAGAGAGAAGAAGAGGTTGACAACCAAAAAAAGAAACAAAACAAAAATACACGCACGGCTTTCACCTTGTGATTGGCCTCTTCAGCAGCTTGGAGCCTGCTTTCTAGATCATCGGCACGCTTCATCGCCTCATCCCGAATAATTCCGGATTGCTTGGCAGCGACTATAGGAGCGAAACACAAAAATGAGGATGAACATGTTTACAAGGAGATTACAAAAGAGATCAGCACATACCTTTCATCTCTTCAGCATCATCACAGATCCTTATAAAACGAGTGGCCATACCGACCATCTCGTGCATCAAAGCCCGAGCAAGGGAAAAAACACAACAAAAGGATATAAAGGCAGACTAAATATACGGGGAAGGAAAAATTCTAGCATCAAAAGTGTCTTACATCCTTCATGTCCACATCAACGGGTTCTTCAGATATCACCACCCCTTTACCCGCCATTTTCCTCCTTTTTTGCGGTGGCGGCTTGGATGAAGCGGCGACATCCTTCTCGACATTTTTCTCCACAGGAGATAGAATTTTCTCCTTTGGCTCTGTCGATGCCGGAGGGGTCTTCCTTGTGGAGCAGCCCACAGATGTGGGAAGAGGAGAAGCGGGAAGATCTTCATCCTCACTACAAACAACATGACTAAGAGTAAGCATCAACAGTAAAATCACCTGGTGAAACAGAAAAAGAAGAAAGCAAATACTTACGAAG
The DNA here is from genome assembly GCA_910589775.1 of Avena eriantha. Lineage (NCBI taxonomy): Eukaryota > Viridiplantae > Streptophyta > Magnoliopsida > Poales > Poaceae > Avena > Avena eriantha. Next base: position 314,861,271 of record OU342741.1, read on the forward strand.
ACACATCCTGCGCAAGACAAAACAAGTTCATCTAGGCAGGAGAAGTTGGGACCAGAGAAGTGCCAAAAGGCTTGGAAGCAGTCGAATCATCCAAATCCTCGACCCTTTCCACAGCACAAGGGTGTTTCCTCTTTTCGCCGGCACGCTCCACACGGAAATCTCCGGAGCCAGCCGAAGGGAGTGATGGCGTCTTCGACGAAGAGTCAGACGCATATCCCCCTCCTCATCCGCGGCAGTCCCAGTCATAGGGAGATTGTCGGATGTAGAGGGGTGGATAGGGGGCTCACCAATTCCAGGAAGAATAGGAAGTGAGCTTAGGTGATCAAAATCCTACAGAAAGCGGAAGAATTGAAAAATGTATCTATAAACAGAAGACAAGAAAAAGACAAAGGCGAAGGAAATGTACCTCGGGAAGCCGTTTCTTCTTGCCATAGGGCTCCACAAGGCAAGTCGAAGGAACCAGGATTTTCCCATCAAGGTTGTGAAGCTCCGGACTCTCTTCTCATACACCTTAAGGGTGAGGTCCTCCGAAGAAATCCTCATCAAGTCCTTCTTCCCGGTATACGCCCACATACCAGACAACCGGGCTTGAAGCGGCTAGACACAAATCCGCAAAAATATGCCAGGACCTGGAGACCCGACAATTCTTTTCCAACCTCATGCCATAGCTCGGAAATACGATTAGCAAAGGGTTGGATTTCCTCCATTTCCTCGGCAGAGGGACACTGATCCCATGAGTCAAGTTTATGACAGACTTTTTTAGGTTCAAAGGAGGCTAACCTGAAAAATTGGCCTTCGAGTGGCTGGTCCTTGACATAAAACCACTTAGACTTCCAACCTTGGACATAATCCTCGAGTTTGAAGTCCAAGTAATCAACATCGGATCGGACAGTAAAAATGGCACCACCAACATCATGGACAATGGTGTTAGTGGCGTTGCAACGAACATAGAAGAAGTATTTCCAAAGGCCCCAATGCGGATGAATCCCAAGGAAACACTCGCAAAGAGTGACAAAAGAAGCAACATGGAGGATGGAATTGGGCGTGAGCTGATAAAGCTACACGCCAAAAAACAAACAAAAGGCCCCGAAGAAATTCATGGATAGGAAGGGAAAGAACACGGAAGAGGAAGAGACGAACATTACCCTCCAGTCAGGCTCATGGATGGGAGTAGCCTTGTCCCCAGGAAGCTTGAAGGAACCCTCCATTAGGTGACCAGACTTTCGCGCTTCACAGAGTTCCCATGCCGTGCACTTGGTGGGGGCCATCCGACATCCCTCTTCCTGGTGGCCTTCGCCGCGGCAGTAGATGTTCCAGCAGCTTTGCTTTTGCCCATGGTAGCAAAGAGGAACAACAGCACAAGAATCAGGGATTTTGCAGGGGAGCAAGAACAAGAGTCCACAAGGGGGCAAGAGCGCGAGGAGTAATATGAGGCAAGGGAAGGTGAGGTAAAATAGTAAAACAAACCCTTCCTCCATTTTAAAGAGCAACGATAAGAGGACTGAACCATTCGATGCAAAATCAAACCGACAGAAGGGCCCACGATGATGACACGTGTCGCAAAGATCCCGTAAAAGAAAAAATTAAAGAAAAGTTATGGCTACGGTAAAAACCAGAGACCAGCGCGCGACGCCTCGATTTTCATGCAGAGAGGGGACATGTAGTCAAGTATCTCCGCTGAATACGCTATCACGCGTCATCATTACTGCTGCATGGGCCCATGTTCAAAACGTCCCGTCATGGCGTGTTTTGCTGAAAACTAATAGCATCAGATACATCATCACTGACATCACAAAAAATGCACTACAGCAAAAATTGCGGCTTTTTCAGGGTATGACCCAAAGAAATTCAATTGGAGTTGAAGTAAATTCCTCCAGGATAAGATTTGAGACTCCACTCGAATATTCAACATTACGAATGTAGCCTTGGGGGCTACTCCTATCAGGAACACTGGTCGCGCACCCGAAAAATTTACACAAACAATGACGCATTTTTCGAGCATATGTTTTGATACATATATCCAAACATAGCCTCGAGGGCTACTCCTATCAGGAGCACTGGTGCGCACCTGATAAAGAAAAACAAAGGAAACGTTCAACGATAAATACTCCTATCGGGACCAGATTACATAAAGTAAAATAAAAGTCTCGGATCGTACCCGACGCGAAAAAAATCCGAATGTCGTGTTCAGAAACATGAAGGTAAGACCCTAGGATTTGTCCTATGTGGCCTGGTAATCGCACAAGAATGCGCTCTGCCAGTAAAATATCTATCTCAACGATACGATGAAAAATCCCGATGGACGCGTTGGGTACTTGATAAAATAGAAACTGGAATTCAGTATTCGGTAAGACCTCAGTGGCTCGAACTGAATTACAGCAGTTACAAATTCCGAATTCGAGCCTAGGGACTTGAGTTTGATGTAGGTCAACCTTGTTTTTGCCCAGGAGCAATTAACTGATTCCTGATCCGTCGGAAGCATCAGACTCGTTTTACCAAAATCCCTACAAAAATAAAAATCAAACAAGAGAAGGAAGAAAGAAAAACTTTGAGACTCAACCTAAAACTACGGATTCAGATAGAGTCTCGGGGGCTACTGACATGGGTATGACTACTCGGATGCTCATTATCCGCTACCCTACATTAGGTAAAAGGCCTATGACCCATAAAGATTCCAGATAACGGCCCAAGGAAGCAAGCGACAAAGACTTTTTGTTGTATTAGGAAAGAAACCACGAACCGACATTATGTTGGTATTGTAATCACGCGTGTATGAAACCTATCCGCATACATCTTTGAGACCCGGCCTATTATATATAGGGAGGGATATGCCCAAGCGAGGGTACCGAAATCTAGAGGACAACTTGTAATAGAGGGTTTTCCCAATATTCAGGCAACTTTGTCTTCATTGTTTTCTTGACATCTGACGAAATCCCCAGCATTCTCTTTTCTGCGAAACCCCAAGTCTATCACCATGGGCATTGCCGAGGTTACCCATCGTTAGTTTAATTTATAAAACTACAATTATGTTTTAAGGATTAAAGCTTTAGAGACTACCGCTTTTACACTGAAAAGAGCACCATCGTAATACGTTGAAATGACACCATATGAGTTATGGTTTGGGATAAAACCCGAGTTGTCTTTTCTTCAATTTTGGTATGTCATGCATGAGTAAAATGTTTACAACCAAAGTCGGATTAGCACGTCTTTGTAGGTTATCCCAAAGAATTTGTTGGGAATTCCTCCATAACACCGAGGACAAAAGAGTTTGTCGCTTGGAACGTCAAGTTTCTTGAGAAGGAATTTTTCGTGAAAAGTTAAGTGGGAGGACAATATAACTTTGAAAAAGTTGTTGAACCTTAGCTATATATGCTAAGTAGCGCAGCACCGGAAAGTGTCCCGGTGACGGCCACAATGTTCATGGCTCCCGTGATTACAAAGGGTGTAATCTTGGAGATTGGAGTTCCTATTTGAACCGTATGCATCGGGTAAGAATCAAATAGTGAGATTTGATGAACAAGTCATTACTGTTTTGACAATGATGAACCAATTGCATGAAAAGAAGCGATGATGGGCCCTGACTCCATAAAGTGACTAGAAGTCATAGAATTCGTGATAGTATCCATACATGAGAAATCAAGTTTCTGAACTTGGAAGACCCTCCGGAAAGGCGTGAAGCCTATCGGTCGTGTTTGGATCTATAAAGAAATAGCCATGGATGTTTAACATCTATCAAATAGTCGACATGTCGGAAAGAAGTTTACAAGCAATGTTTAAGGAGTTGACTATGACAAGATTTGATCTTTCGTAGTGATATTTAGTCTTGACAAATAATTGTAGCAACCACTACATATAATTTGGTGTATGATAGTTGAACAAACAAAACAATGTTCTTCTAATAGAATGGTTACCTAGGACGTGTACAAGACACGGTCTGAAGGGTTTTGTTAATTCAAAGGGTGCTAAAAGGGTATGCAAACTTCAATAGTTGAAGTGAGCATAGCGGATTTGGAATCTTCACCATGACGAAAATGTTAAAGGAGTTTGATGTCATCGGAGACAATGAAGATGCTTGCATTTGCAAGAAATGAAGTGGGAGAGCTGAGACAAATTTCCAATACATTATGGAGAGTACATATTATTGATTGGAAATGATATATCTTTTATTGACACAAGTTGAATTTCATTAAAATAGGATTTTGATGATGGACTTGGGAAAAACCAGAATATTTGGCATCAATATCTATATGGATAGATTGAGGCGCTAATATGGTTGTGTGAGACGTACATATATGTGATATTGAAAGGGTTCAATATGGAAACAACAAGAAAGGTTCTTGCTGCATGGAAAGGATTGTATCAAGATTCAAGTGTTTCAACACTTGGTGACTAAAATCACATGAAGATTTTGATCGATTATACCATGATATGTATATATCCAGATATGTCCTATGCTCTAAATGTTATGAGCACATACCAGAATGATTCATAAGATGATCATTGGACGATAGTAAATATATTCTTATGAGCTTTGGAAGAACTAAGAATATATCATGTATAAGTGACAAATAGTTAAAGGTAGTTCATTGTAAAGTATTACATTGATACTAGTTTTATCACAAGATACAAATTAAATTTATCTCAATTTAGACTATGGGTGGCACAATGTAATGGAAAAGATGTTTGATGATGGATTTGGATGAGTTCCAAAGTTGAGACATTGTGATGGATACTACAACAAAATACTAAGTATATGAATGCTATAGTAGCAGCAAAGGAGGGCATTTGTGTTAAGTAGTTTGTTATCAAACTAGGTGTGGTTCAATGTGGGCTAATACTATGAAGATATATTGTATGACAATAATATCAACATATTTTAACGCGAAGAATCTAAAGGTCTCACCAGAGGACCAAATTTATACAATGCCATCTTGTCATGGTATTGGCCACGACAGATGCTATAGGGTAGCTTACGTAGAGGAAAGGGAAAGACGACATAGGAGAATCCGGGAGCGAGATTGGCACACGATGTACCCAGGTTCACATCCCCAAAGTGGAGGATCGCTACGTCCTGCTATCAATCCAGTATATTGATGTCTATGCACTTCTATTCTTGTAGACAGTTGTTGGGCCTCCAAGTGAAGAGGTTTGTAGAACAGTAGCAAGTTTTCCCTTAAGTGGATTAGCCAAGGTTTATCGAACTCAGGGAGGAAGTGGTCAACGGTATCCCCTCTCAAGCAACCCTGCAATCAAGATACAAGAAGTCACTTGTGTCCCCAACACACCCAATACACTTGTCAGGTGTATAGGTGCACTGGTTCGGTGAAGAGATAGTGAAATACAAGTGGTATAGATAATTATAAGTGGTAACAGTGCTAGAAAATAGCTTGCTGGCGTGGAAGAGACTAAAGGCAAACTGATATGAAGATGGAAGCAAGCAAACATGTAACATATCTAGTTGCAAACGGTATTTCTATGCTTAAAAACAAGGCCTAGGGATCATAGTTTCACTAGTGAACACTCTCATATAAATATATCTTCTCTTTATGATACTACTCTGAACTACTCTCCGGTTGGACACTCTAATCCATGGTAGTGCTATAACAGCACACCTCAAAGTTCGCTTTCTGCATCTAGATAAACCCACACTATCACCTTGAGCACAAGATGGTTCCAACAAACACCACAATTTCATAGAGACATCCAACTCCAAATATAACTCATAACAAGTATTTCTAATCTCTAGCCTAAGTGCCACCATGGTGTGCACACTATCAACTTCACACACATGGGGAGAGTAGAGATTCATTAAAGCACTTGAGTAGCAAGGTAGATCTACTTGATTACAAAGCTCATGATCAAAATATGATCATGCATAGAGAGAGAGATGAACACATAGCTACCGGTAGAACCCTTAGCCTCGAGAGAGAACTACTCCCTCCTCATCATGGAATCAGCAACGGTGATGGAGATGGTGGTGGAGATCGATGAAGATGGCTCCGGGGGCACTTCCCCGTCCCAGAAGGGTGCCAGAACAGAGACTTTATGTCCCTCGAATCTCCCTTTTGGTGGTTGTGGTGCTGCGGAACTTTTCGTGGCTGGAGGCTTAACGATTTAGGGTTTTTGCATCGGGAGGCTTCTTATAGGCAAAGAGGCAAGGTCGGTGGCCGGCCAGGGGCGCACACCACCTGTTGGCGCGACCAAGACTAGCCCGTGCCACCACATGGTGTGGCAACCCTGTGGCCCCTCTCCGTCTCGTTTTCTGGCTCCGTGAGTGTTCTGGTAAAATATCGACTTTGGCTTTTGTCCGGTCCAATTCTGAGAATATTCATTTTATGACTTTTCTGGAACCAAAAACAAAAGAAAACAGGCAACTGGCACTAGGGCATCTTGTTAATAGGTTAGTCCAAGAAAGTGTATAGAAATACTCCAAAGTGTGGACAAAACATAAGAAAGTAGATATAAAACAAGCATGGAACATCAAAAATTATGGATACGTTTGCAACGTATCATATATGTTCATAGATTGGTTTACAACGGATTCATCGGCGGCAGGGGGAGACTAGATCTACTCTGACGTGAGAGAGATCTAATATGATGTCCTTAGTGGAGGTGCCCCTGGTTGCTTAATATATGTATCCAATTAGGGTTTACAAGTGCTAATGGGTTTTTTATTGGATCACTTTGTTGGGCCTTCAGTCGGCATGGTGTTTGGGTCTAGTATGAGCCAGTCGCCGTATTTGGCGAGTTGATCCGCCTAGGGTTAGGCTTTAGTCGGCTCGCTCCAGCTGGCGACTCTTCTTCGTGGGCATACCCCGATTGGTATTCCCCCATCAGTAGTCCCTGAACGCGTCAAGGACTCGGAGATGACTTCAAGCCGCCGAATCGGCGCAGGGGATTCTAGGGTGGAGTCGGTGGTGCGTCATTGGCGATCTCCTGAAATAGAGAAATAGTCATGAAGTAGCCCAATCACCAAGGTGAGTCGACATGTCAGGCGAGTCGTAATTGGACGGAGACGCCCCTTGGAGAAGTTTGGCCAACGCCTTGTCAACTTGCTATCGTAGAGGACGTGGAGGCCACCAAATCATTGATGGTGAAGTCGCCAAGTCGGTGCAGGGAAATACACGAGACGAGTCCGCGAGGGGCGAGTCCCTGAGCGTGTTGAGTACACGAGGGAGAATCTATGGTGGCGAGTCCCCAAGCGTGTTGAGTACATGTGACACCCCCGAGATCAGGGCTAAACAAATCCAGGCCTTAGCCTGACATAAGCTTAACCTAGAGCTTGAGGATATCCAGTGAGAAATCGGTAACATAACAGTATATCATGGTCAACTTGTGAAGGAGTGTTCAGAAACAACTCTAAGATGATGACATGAAACACATCAAGGTAATGGAGGAAACAAAAGGAGCTGGTTTCAAGGTGTTAGATAGATGGTCTTCATAAGGATTGAGACCATGGAGCTTCAGAAGGTTTTAAGCTTCTGAAAAGGAAAGCTTACAATGAAAAAACATGACCACAAACTTCGAGATATGAAACTCTACTAGACGGCATAAGTAGGGCTTCCAGGGATACAGAGATACATATAACCAAGTTGTTGAACTACTTTTGATATAGAAGGGTCACTCTTTCGTTCAACAGAAGGTTAAGACAGAAAGGTGTTTTTGTTGAAAATATGCCCTAGAGACAGATAGTTATAAGGACTATTATCATATTTCATAAAGTTTATGATTAAGTTTTATATCATGATATAACTGTATTCAAAGGAAACATCAATACACGTGTGATATATAAACAACCAGGGTTCCCAGTGAAACTCTAGTCATTGGTTCATTGGTCAACAGATGATCATGTTTCCTGATCATGTGGCATTTATGCCAGTTGGAAATGGAGTCAACTCATTCTGAGAATGAGATGATGAACCAATACCCAACCTAAACATCGTGACCCGATCATGTCACGATTTCAAGTTACGATGATTATAAATGGATCCTCGTAGACTATTCCTTAGACCGTAAGGCTATATCAATCACTATCTCCTGAGAGTGCTTAGATAGCATCAAGTGCCACTTGGTAATACAGTGGTTATAAAGTTGTGTTCATGTACTCGAGGAAACCGTCGAGGCAATATATGTCAAGAGCGGGATTTGTCCATCCATGTGACGGGAAGATACTCGAAGGGCCTACTCAGAGAGGTTATATCCAATAGTTGTGCAACATGTGATTTGATCACCGGGATATCACTTGTCGGAACAAGTCAAGTAGCATTGTTCAGTAACAAGATTGAACACGACATGGTGATGTCATTGATCAGATCTCGGGAAATGCAAGTATCGAATGACAAAGGGAATAAGACACGATTGTCCCGGTTCAAACGACAAAATATCTTCGTGGAATGCACATGGGTCACATGGCCATCTAGGTCGCTCTGTCGACCATTGGTGCGGGAGTGTCCCGACCATGTCTGGAGTGTTCCCGAACCGTGGGGTATCACGCTTAAGGGCTTGATGATGCTTAGAGAGTGTTTATAGGATCAGAAGAATCGCCAAAGAATAGTAGAGAGAAACCCGGAAGGGTTTCGGTAAGTCCAGAGGATGTCCGGAGTGGAGGTGGAAGTATTCCATAGCCACGGAGGTTGAGTAATATGTGAATGAATGTTAAATATTGATTTAATCATTTATTCATAATTATTTAATAAAGAGAAAAATCATTTTAAATGGTCAAAGGCTTAATGGGCACATTCCCGAAGGGGAGAGGGCCCATTAGGGAAAGGAGAGAGGGAGAAGGGGCCAAGGGGGTGGTCGGCGCCCTAGTGGGCCAGCCCCCCTCCCCCACGCGGGCCCATGGAGGTGGCCGGCGGTGCCACCCCTCCCCCTCCTCTCCTTTAGTCCCACCCTGGGACTTTGAGGGAGGTAGTACCTCCCCTCCCCCTATATATAGTGGGGGTATTTGGCCAAATAAGATACACCAATAATCAATAAAGGTCTTCTCACTATTGGGAGGACCTCCAATTGATATTTTATCTCTCCCCCTCTCTCTCACGTGACCGTAGTCCCAAGTCTGTACTGCACGAACAGGAGACATCTTCACCGCGGAGCACTATCGTGCTGTGTGATTCGGATCCGGGAGCTCTACTTCCGCAACTGCTGCTGGATCGGGGAAGCGGGAGTCATCATCAGGAACCGTACGTGTGTAACTCCCCACGAGGTGTCGCACTTGAGGCACTTAAGTCGTTGGAGCCAAAGGAGCGCAAGGACTTCATCACGACCTTGAGGTCGGCTTCGGCTCGTCTACATCAACCACGCTCTCCTGAGCATTGACAACGCTTTTCGGTCTTTAAGGGTAAGTTCACGAAAAGCCCCTCCCATTACTGTATTACTAATAGATAGGTCCTGGCAGCTTCAGGGGTTCAGGGGCATAGGGTAAAATTTATTGTTTTCATACGTGGAACCCCTACAGTGGCATCAGAGCTAGATCTCTGCGTAGTAGTGCTAGTACGGGTAGAACACACGATATGTAGCATGTGGGCGTTGGTCTTTTAGTTGTTAGCGTCCCACGTGTACTTGTGTTAACCATAGTAATGCTTGATGCAGCGGCCCCCAACCAACTTTACACGTTCATTCGCGAGACTGGTCCACGCTTGACATATGGCTTGTACCGTATAAAGTGGCTTAGGGGGGTGTATGTATCTCTTCCATTAGTTGGTATACCATTTGCAACGGAGGGCCCCGAAAGGGGTGTAGTAGAGACAACTACTTGATCAGCGTTGTGCTGAAAGTTCGTACATAAGAACGGTTCTTGTGTGAAAGTCCATTCAGCCACGTAAAACATGCAAAGATAAAGTAGAGGCGTCTAACTTTGTTTTGCGAGGGGGTGTTGCTTTGTGATAAAGGTTGTGGCAAAGGTAAAGTGATTACCTTATGTCACATAGTAGTAGATAGTCACGGAAGTGACGAACTACCACGCCGGAATGACACCGTTACCCTGGTCTCTACGGCGCCAGAACCCTGGCGCCGAAATCCGGTGACGACGGATGGAGATCACGATGTGAAGGACCATATCACATCGCATTTACATTCAATGTTATTGTTTGTATATCTTATTGTGTGTGAGTATTAGATACTCGACGGTAGCGTAATAATATGATCCCTGTTAAAATTACCAATGATTGTGTTCCCCCTTAGTGTGCACTGATACATTGCAAATGTATCTATAATTTTTGATGTTCCATGCTTGGTTTTATCTACTTTCTTATGTTTTGTTCCAACTTTGGAGTACTTTTCATATGATTTCTTGGACTAGCCTATTAACAAGTGCCACAGTACCAGTTACCTGTTTTCTGCTGTTTTTGGTTCCAGGAAAGTCAGAAAATCAATCTTCTCGGAATTGGACCGGACAAAAGCCAAAGTTAATATTTTCCCAGAAGACTCACCGAGCCATAAGGAGAGTCGGAGAGGGGCCACAGGGTGGCCACACCACCCCATGGCACGGGTCCCCCCAGGCCGCTCTAGGGCATGGTGTGGGCCCCCTGGCCGCCTACCGACCTTGCCCTCTGGCCTATAAAAAGCCTCCTGATACAGAAACCCTAAACCGTCAAGCCTCCAGCCACGAAACATTCTGCAGCGCCGCGGCCACCGAAGGGGAGATTCAGGGGACAGAAAGTCTCTGTTTTGGCACCCTGTCGGGACAGGGAAGTGCCCCCGTAGCCATCTCCATCGATCTCCACCACCATCTCCATCACCATTGCTGATTCCCATGATTAGGAGGGAGTAGTTCTCTCTCGAGGCTAAGAGTTCTACCGGTAGCTATGTGTTCATCTCTCTCTCTATGCATGATCATATTGTGATCATGAGCTTCTAATCTATAGATCTACCTTGCTACTCAAGTGCTTTAATAGATCTCTGCTCTCCCCATGTGTGTGAAAGTGACAACGTGCACACCATGGTGGCACTTAGGCTAGAGATTACAAATACTTGTTATGAGTTATATTTGGAGTTGGATGTCTTTATGAAATTGTGGTGTTTCTTGAACTCATCTAGTGCTCAAGGTGACAGTGTGGGGTTTTCTAGATGGGAAAGACTTACTTTGAGGAGTGATGTTATATCCCTACCAACGATTAGAGTGTCCAACCGGAGAGTAGTTCAGCGTAGTATCATAAAGAAGAATATATTTATATGAGAGTGTTCACTAGCGAGAGTGTGATCCCTAGGCCTTGTTTCTAAGCATTGAAACACCGTCTGCAACTAGATCTATTACATGTTTGCTTTCTTCCATCTTTATTTCAGTTTTACTCTATTCTTTTCAACGCCATCAAGCTATTTTCTATCACCTTTACCACTTATAATTATCTATACCACTTGTATTTCACTATCTCTTCGCCGAACTAGTGCACCTATACACCTGACAAGTGTATTGGGTGTGTTGGGGACACAAGAGACTTCTTGTATCTTGATTGCAGGGTTGCTTGAGAGGGGATACCTTTGACCACTTCCTCCCTGAGTTCAATAAACCTTGGGTGATCCAATTAAGGGAAAACTTGCTGCTGTTCTACAAACCTCTGCACTTGGAGGCCCAACAATTGTCTACAAGAATAGAAGTGCGTAGACATCAAGCTATTTTCTAGCACCGTTGCCGGGGAGGTAAGGTGAAAGGTACTCACATCCTCCGGTGTGAGTGCTCGAAGTTATTTCCTTTAGATTCTGCAATTTTGTCTTTTTGTTTCTTGTTTTCACTAGATAGGCTTAATGGAAAACAACAACAAAATTAGAGAGCTTTTTAGTATTTTTCCTAAGTTAGAACTTGAATTTTCTGAAAAGAAAATTAAAAAACCCATGGAACTTTCTTTGCATGCTAATAGCAATGTTATTAGTATGAATCTTTTGAACACCTTTGTTACTAATTCTATGGAAACGTCTAAGCTTGGGGAAGTTGGTTCTTATGAAAATGATCTCTTTAGTTCCCTAGTTTTAAGGAAGAAAATTTTCTCTGATGATACTTTATCTCCCATATGTGGTAATTCTAATGATACTTGTGATATTTTAAATCCACACACTAAAAGCATCCCTTTTAAAATACCTATAAAAATTATTGATCGTGTTATGGATAGCTACTATTTTGGAGATGGAACTGCCATCCCGGTGATCATTTGCTCTTTATACACAAATTATGAGGGTTGTTCAAGTGTGTAGGTATTACAACAGATCATGTCAAGAAGAAGTTATTCTCTTTTTCACTTAAGTGCAAAGCAAGCGAGTGGTATGAGCTACTAGATGATCCTCATCATTTGGAGTGGAAGGAACTTGAATCTCTCTTTTACTCTAAATTTTATCCTCCTCATGAAATTCATAAAGATAGGAATTACATTTATAATTTTCATCCTCATGATGGATAAAGTATTGCCCAAGCATGGGGGAGATTGAAGTCACTAATGCTCACATGTCCCATTCATGAGCTCCCCAGTAATATTGTTATTAATAATTTCTATGCAAGGCTTTTAGGACATTACAAGGACTATCTAGATACTTGTTTAGAGGGATACTTCACAAGTAAGGAGGTCAAAGCTAAGTGGGATCTTCTTGAAACAATTCAAAGCAATACCGAAGATTGGGATAACAACAAAGGTAAAGAACCAGGTATAAACTATGAGTATGATTGCATTAAGTCTTTTGCTGAAACTATTGATTTTCAAGAGCTTAGTGCTAAATATGGTCTTGATCCTCAAATTCTTGTTGATTGTTATAGAACCTTTGCTTCTCATATTAATTCTCCTAAAGAATGGGACATGTATCATGAGCCTTACAAAGACACTTGCATGGAAAATGAAATTGTTAGTAATGATAGCAATAAATGTGCTCAAACCTCTGAAAGTACTACTTATAAGCATGTTAATTTTTGTGGAATACATAGACCTTGTGAGAATAATCAAATTGAAGAAGAATATTGTATCACCCACAGGAATGAAAAAACTAGAATGTGGTATAGGGCTTTAAATGATCTTGGTAAAAAAGTGTGTGCCCTTTATCCTTTCATTTGTGAACTTTGCTTCGAAGTGGGTCATTTCAATTTTGAATGCTCAGGCCATAATAATAGCCCTTCTAATCCAATGAGTACTACAAGTTTGTATTGTGATGACATGATCACTCCTAATCAGCATGATGAACTTACATTATTTTTGGGGTGTGAATAATTATCAAGAAAAACTTCTTTGGTAGATATGCGTGCTTGTGGTATGAATAGTGTCATGCATTGTTGTCATCTTTATTGTGTTCATAATTATCAAACAAATACTTACATACGAAATATTATAGAATATGAGATTTTACCAAAATATGACAGGACTAATATGTGTTTTGTTCTTATTAATGAAAAGGAGGATTCCTCCAAAGTTTCTTCTATTGTCTCTAACAATGAACCAGGGTATATGGAGAAGCTTCCTTTCAAGCCTCTCCCTCCTAAAAAGAGGAAGAAAAAGAAGAAGAGGAGGAGTAAAATAAGAGAGGAAACGGTATTTTCCCCTAAGCATGTTGCCCCTATTATAGTTTTTGATGAGTCTGAACTCGATGATGTTCCTATGCCTATTACCTATAGTAGTGATCAGGATTGGGAAAAGCACACTACCTTTGATATTGAAAATCTCTTCGGTAGCAATTCTGAAAATGATGATATTAATAATTGCTATACTATTAGTGCTATGCATTATCCTTGCAATGATGATATGTTTACAAATGAACGCACTTGAGAAGATAACTATTCTATTGCTTATGATGATTCTATACCTCCAATATATGATGATTGCAATGATGATTATGATATTTTTAGTCCACCTACTATTGAGGAGGAAATTAATTATGATTACAATATGCCTCCTATATTTGATGATTATGGTCATGAGAATGATAGCTATTTTGTTGAATTTGCTCCCACTACAATTAATAAGAATGACTATCTTTATATGGGTAGTATTAACTCTTTTATGCATGTGGCTCATGATAAGAATGTTTTATCTGATAGTTATATTCTTAATTATATTCATGATGCTACTCGAAGTTATTATGAGAGAGGGAAACATGGTTTTATGCATCTCAATAATATTAAGTTTCCCCTCTTTATGTTGAAAGCCTTGAAGTTGCACTTGTTTTGATTTCCTATGCTTGTTGCTTTGTTCTTTCATGACTTGTTTCTTTACAAGATTCCTATGCATAGGAAGTGGGTTAGACTTAAATGTGCTTTGAATTTGCTTCTTGATGCTCTCTTTTACTTCAATTTATATTTCCTATGTGAGCATCTTCTCAAACTATCAAGCCTAACTTAAAGGCGTTAAAGAAAAGTACTTATTGGGAGATAACCCAAAAGTTTTAGTTGAGTCTTCAAGTTATTACCTCTGTAATAACCGCTCCTTATCCTTTTTATTTTCTTTTTGTGCCAAGAGTAACCTCTAATGAGAGAGAAGTAATGATCGGGAAAGTTGCTGTCCTGAAACAAATTTCTGTGCTTCACCATAAAAATTCATGTAAAATCTCTGTACGTTGGTTTGAGGCGTGAATTTTTGTGCTTCTGCCCCAGGTTGTTATCTAACTTTCGTTAGTTCAAAACTTTTTTGATTTGAGCAACAGAAGGTCTTCGAAAAAATTCGTCTTTACCTGCTGGTATGTTTTGACAGATTTTTGCCATTTTCTGCATTTGCTTCTTGTTGGTTCCTTCTTGAGTTCTTTTGGGGAATTGAGCTTTTTGAGGGAAGTGCTACAGTAGCTACTGTTCTAATGGAAGTTTATTTGGTGTTAGAACTGGACCTTAAGACTTATTTATCTTGAGTGCACTAATGTTGCTAATAAAGATTGTGTGAAGTTTTGTATGACAGAAAAATTTCAGGTGTATGGAAGGAATGAGTAATTAGATGAAGGATGGACTAAAGCTCAAGAATGGGGATGCCACGCGTGTCACCCCAAGAATATCCAGGAAGTACAAGCGTCAAAGATTGGGGATGCCGAAGGCATCCCCTTCTTCATCAATAAAAATCCCAGGTTTCTTCTAAACGCTTCATTTTTATTATTTCATGCATAGTTGTGTTGTTATTGGAGCGTATTATTTTTCGTTTTCGTTTTGGTTTTTCGTTTGCTTGGTTTGCTTAGTTTGCTGAATAAATTGGTTGCACCCCCTCTTTCATACATTGGTTTTCAAATAAGTTTGGTTTGGTTTGGAAGAGAGTAGGAAAGTTCATGCTTAAGTGTTAAATAGAGCTTGTTTTTGAATGTGGCCTATGCTTCGTCATGCCATGCTTGATATTGTTTTGGCTTTATGCTCAGTATTCTTTGCTGTAGCATGACTTGTTATAAACAATTGAGAAAGCATAGTATAGTGGTATTCTCCTTTGATGCTTTATTCAGGTTGACTTGGCGCATGCTCAAACCATGTTATGACTATCTCAAGTCACCATAGCCTTTTTGATCCTTTAGTTTTCAACTTTTAGTATCACTTTATGCTTTGATTAAAGATGTTTTGTCGCTCTCCATGATTATGGACATTATTGCTCTCTTAGTTTGTCACTCCCAGTCTTTTGCTAGCCTCCACAACCAAGTATGAGTTCCACTCATGCATCCAACTCCTCAAACCAAGTTTTTCCAAAGAGTCCACCATACCTACCTACTAGCTTATGTTATTCCAAGTATATTCATGTTTTTGTTTACCTTCCAAATTATACTTGTTATGAGAAAACTAGTGATTAAAGCTCTCACAAACTTGATGGCACACTTTACTTTCTGCATTTAATAAACTTGAACCATTGCGTCCTTCTTTGTTGCGTATATGCTTGCGCTTTATAAGTTGAAATTAGCAGAACCATGTATCATGGGGAACGCTTTCAACATTGCACTTGTACTTTGTACCCCGTTGATATCATGTTATTTTGCTTACGGATCTCGGCGGTGTGAAATAAAAGTGGAACTTGTAAGATCATGGAGTTTGTATGTGTGTTAGAGAAACGCCTGGGCCGCTAGCCTATGCCATGCCTAATCATGGTGGAAACTTGCAGCATCACCATAATGAGCACTCTATGAAGCATCCTCAATAAAAACCTATGCAAATAGCAAATAAAAAGATCGCTGAGATGCTCATTATCTACTTGCCTTGTCATTGTGATTATGGGAAAGCTTACGTATCATGTGCAAGGGGTACCCCGTTGGCGGTTCTTAATGATACACATGTACTTACAATGAAAAGAGCTTACTCATGACTGAAGTTGAGTAGCATGAGGATCGGTGTTCATAAGTAAGGGGCATGAGATTTCGGTTTATAACTTGTCAAGCATATCCTCTTAGTTGTGTCACTTTAACCTTAACCACTTCAAGATGCTTATGATAGGGGCAATGAGAGCTGAAAGCTATAAGTACCATAATTTTTGGAAGCTCTTTATGAGACTTGAATCCCTACTTCCTTTTACAAAGGCTTTTCTTCCACCATTACATTTACTCTCCACCTTCTATCTTTATGCACCTACTTTGAGAGCATAGTGGCCATTCTTAGTTCTATGTGCATTGTCCCAAGACTTGTTGACTGATGCATAACTTTGATATTGCTTGTTTTAAACTATTTGTATCTAGTCACTCTTATGAACTTTGAAGGTGTCCTATGCATTTATATTTGCTACTCTATGAGGGACAAGCTGAATGCTATTATGCTATGTTTTCTTTATGTGAAACAAACAAACGTCTTGCAAAGCATTGCTATTCATGAATCTTTTGTTTGTGCCTTTTCATGTTGCATCATAGTTTCTTTGTCTTATTGCTAGAACTTTGTCTTTCATGTTATGATTGAAGTACTATGATCCCAGCTTTTAATGTTTTACAAATACTTTGATCAAGTCTTTGATGGTGCATATCACCTCAAAAATAATTCTTTCTTTTTATCACTTACCTACTCGAGGACGAGCAGGATTTAAGCTTGGGGATGTTGATACATTGCAAATGTATCTATAATTTTTGATGTTCCATGCATGGTTTTATCTACTTTCTTATGTTTTGTTCCAACTTTGTAGTACTTTTCATATGATTTCTTGGAATAACCTATTAACAAGTGCCACAGTGCCAGTTGCCTGTTTTCTGCTGTTTTTGGTTCCAGGAAAGTCAGAAAATCAATATTCTCGGAATTGGACTGGACAAAAGCCAAAATTGATATTTTCCCGAAAGACTCACGGAGCCAGAAGGAGAGTCGGAGAGGGGCCACATGGTGGCCACACCACCCCATGGCGCGGGTCCCCCCCAAGCCGCGCTAGGGCATGGTGTGGGCCCCCTGGCCGCCCACCGACCTTTCCCTCTGGCCTATAAGAAGCCTCCCGATACAAAAACCCTAAATCATCAACCTCTAGCCACGAAAAGTTCCGCAGCGCCGCCGCCACCGAAGGGGAGATTCGGGGGGACAGAAAGTCTCTGTTCCGGCACCCTACCAGGACAGGGAAGTGCCCCTGGAGCCATCTCCATCGATATCCACTACCATTTCCATCACCATTGCTGATTCCCGTGATGAGGAGGGAGTAGTTCTCTCTCGAGGCTAAGGGTTCTACCAGTAGCTATGTGTTCATCTCTCTCTCTATGCATGATCTTATTGAGATCATGAGCTTGTAATCTATAGATCTACCTTGCTACTCAAGTGCTTTAATAGATCTCTGCTCTCCCCATGTGTGTGAAAGTGACAGCGTGCACACCATGGTGGCACTTAGGCTAGAGATTACAAATACTTGTTATGAGTTATATTTGGAGTTGGATGTCTTTATGAAATTGTGGTGTTTGTTGGACTCATCTAGTGCTCAAGGTGACAATGTGGGGTTTTCTAGATGGGAAAGACTTACTTTGAGGAGTGCTGTTATAGCCCTACTAATGATTAGAGTGTCCAACCGGAGAGTAGTTCAGCGTAGTATCATAAAGAAGAATATATTTATATGAGAGTGTTCACTAGCGAGAGTATGATCCCTAGGCCTTGTTTCTAAGCATTGAAACACCGTTTGCAACTAGATCTGTTACATGTTTGCTTGCTTCCATCTTTATTTCAGTTTTACTCTAGTCTTTTCCACGCCATCAAGCTATTTTCTATCACCGTTACCACTTATAATTATCTATACCACTTGTATTTCACTATCTCTTCGCCGAACTAGTGCACCTATACACCTGACAAGTGTATTGGGTGTGTTGGGGACACAAGAGACTTCTTGTATCTTGATTGCAGGGTTGCTTGAGAGGGGATACCTTTGAACACTTACTCCCTGAGTTCGCTAAACCTTGGGTAATCCACTTAAGGGAAAACTTGCTACTGTTCTACAAACCTCTGCACTTGGAGGTCCAACAACTGTCTACAAGAATAGAAGTGCGTAGACATCATGCACCACCAACAAAGTTCTTCGGTATGAGGCAAACCAGGGTGACTGGGTGTCAGACATATCTATGTTTGCATATAGTGCGTCTAAGCCATGTTGCACAGCGAATACACTAAGGTCGAGTTGGTGAGCCTAGCACGCCATGAAGCGTGTCCTCAGATCACGGATGGTCGAAAGATCGAGCACGAGTCGTATGAATGATGTGACCGATGTTTAGCGTCAACCCTTGAACCCACATTGATGGCCATGTTAATCGGGGGAGATGTGGCTGATAGGGGTCGTGTTATCACTAGGAACCCTTTTGGGGATAGGTGTTTCTGAGTGGAGTTATTATTAACTCATTTAATTATAAACTTAGTCTGAATTCCTTTTGCAATTAAAATGTAGAAAATAGTTCTCCCCGAGATTACCTTCCCTATTTACGATTGGTTAAAAGGAGAAAAGCTCAAGTTAGATGGTTCCAACTCTTTTGCATGGTTTATGCACCTTTTTGATCTCCTTGGTGAGAACAAAGTAGCTGACTACATGACCTGCGAGATGTACTTGGATCCACCCTATTCTCATGAGACCTAGGAGCAGTGGGATCTCCGCTGCCGGCGTTGCGTGATGGCCACATTCATATCAGTGACGATGCGCCTCGGGATGGAAGATGGGCTATGGCCGATTATGGGAAGTCTTAATCCCCGAATGGTTATGGCTCATCTGAGATCGCATTTCATGGAACAAGTGCGCATGTGGGAGTATGAGCTGATGGGGGACCTCCTCTCCATAAAGATGGAGGAGGGCTCCTCACTGGACGATCACTTGTTGAGCATATACGATGCATACATGAGTCTGGCATACTACCTGGACAACTGGTTCTCACACTCTTTTGCAATGGGAGTTGTGATGCGGTTGCTACCACCAAGCTTCCAAGCACAAGTCAGGATTTGCATTATGCGAGGCGACACGGAAACACTGGATTTCCACGAGTTCATATCACATTTCAGAAATGTGGTGGCTGAACCCGATGTCGTTGGGGTCATCAATGAAAAAGGTATATATTTGATATAAAATTTTATAAATGTTCTAATCTTGCAAACACGTTTGAATTGTTAAGTATATTTGATACTTGTTCTGTTTTGCTGAAAACAGGTCCTTCTGCATGAGAGGTGCTTGCTGGAGAGGAGGTGACGTTGCGTGTTGATGGCGAGCATGATGATGATGGCCAACGGCGCTCTCCCTCAACATTTATCATTTAGTGTATGTTTAGGATGATTATTGTAATCAAAAGATTGTGAACTTCTTTAGTCGGTCTCACATCTTGTGAGACGGTTATTCATATGAGCTTGTAATAAACAGTTGTTCCACTTTTATGAAAGATTTCTATTTGTGTTCATATCTTGTTTGATTACTTGTGAATTATCCTTGTTGTTTGAAACTAATTGATAATGAAAGAACATTTGTAAAATATTGAAATGCCTTTAAAATACCCAACTTAATGATATTTCATTAATGAATGAAAACCATTGTTTAAATTCAAAGTTATATTGATAATATGTGAAAGTCATTCGATTTCTTATCACATATGAATCATGCCTAAGTTCGGCAAAATAACTTGAACACCATGTATTACTTGAATACAAAGTGTTTAATGAACTATTGAAAGTAAATACATATTCGATGTATTGTGTTTTAACGAAAATGGTAATTATCATTATATGATTGTTTAAAAGTGTAAAGTAGATTATCAAAGGAAACATAAGTATGAAACTATTTGATATGATCAAAGTGTTTCATCAACAAAGGGTATAAAGATAAAATAGAATATAATTACTATGATTTGATCAATAGTAATGAAATTCGACTTTATAAGAATGGCATAAAAGTAATTGTGAAATGCAAAGCATCACAATGTGATATTAGATATCAAAGTGGGTTGATAGATGGCACCAAATAAATCGTTGTAGTGTAGATGTAGAGACCATTAGTTAGAAACAGTTAGCACTCAATTAGAATATATAGTGAATCATTTGAATTCGTGAAAGTTTTGGGGTTATTCGATATAACCAAAACAATAGCGAATAAATCCTTGTAGAGTATTCATTGGAAACTTTGAATACGAAATCCATAGATAAAACCAAAAGAGAAGCAAAACTAGTATTGCTTGGATTTTGGTGCATTTTTTAGAAAGTTCGCATTCAGTGATATTTCTCAATTTTGGAGAAAATGGAAGATAGTGAAAAACACGATGAGGTTTCAAAACCCTGCATCAGAGTGTTGAGGAGTGCAACGGACAATGTTCCTGAACGTTTCTCTTCACAAAGGAAAGAATCAATGATAATGATCATTGTGTTTTCCCCACTAGTGTTTTCACTACATGAAGTAGGATTCAAAATGTAACCCATATCTTGTATGGAGACATTTGTGAATCATTTTTCATGATTATTGGAATATGACATACCTACAAACTACTAAGGAAATAATGGTAAACTAGAATTATGAGCAATCCTAGAAGCAAAATCCACTTGAGATTAGGAAGCAATTCGTTGCTGAATCTCACAAATAAAAGGAGTTACTTGAATTTTCCCAAAATGACTGCAAAGCCATAGTGGAAAAGGGGGTGAATGAGAAAAGCACAATTTTTCAAGTATTGGACAAATTCAAATGAATATGATTCAAGTGTGCTGTATGTCTAGTGGATTTAAAACTAGTAATGGTACTAGTATCTCATATTAAAACTCCAAGTTTGATATTTGATCAAAGGATTTTGAAGTTATTCAAAATAGTGAGTAGATATGCAATTTGCATGAAATTGAGTGGGAGCTATGAAAGTCTTCCTAAAATAATATGTGAATGACATATTTTTGAGTGGGAGCTTATACAGTGATTCTTAAGTGTGTTAAGAATAAAAGTGCAAATACTTATAAATAATGATTTATAAGGTGTAGAAGTTGATAATAAGTGTATTGTGATATTATGTAGTTTTCCTTAAAGGATTCTGAAAAGAGTTTCAGAATAGAAGTTAATTAAGGAACTGGTCCTTAATAACTCAAATTAGGAATGGTATTAAGTTGAACATCAATGTTTGAAAGAAAGAAAAGTATGATGATCATCCAATATGTTGAGACATAGGTTCTATCTTAGAAAACCATGATGATAACTTAACATAATATGTAATCCAATAAGGAATGTTTGAAAGTGATTAAGTTTGAATCACGGAACGTTGAGCTGAGTTTGTCCGCAGTGTCTAGTAGAGAACTGCAGACATGTTTTCCAAATCCATAAAGGATGACATATCTTAAAACATAAAGGGTTATGTTATAAGGGAATATGTTGGAAACTCCTGTAAATACTGATTGAAGTCAAGTAGGAAGCGAGGTGAACAAAAACATCGAAAGTTGCACTGAGTGCACTAGTGTTTCGATGAGTACGTTTATAATAATAGATAAGGATACCATCTAAAGTGTTGTATAATGTTATGGCGGGGCTAGTTCACTTTTAACGTAGAATGATGTGTCCCAGGGCACAGTGCCCATGAGAAAACCCTCGAGGTTGATCTAAAGTCACTGTAGGCTCCTGGAATCAGGCCTTGTTCAGCTGCCATAGCAATGATGCATACACATATGTTATCATGTGATGATAAAGTATTAATGTCAATCAAGGTGACATTAGTAAGTTGCAAAGGATTTGGGATTGTAAAGTACAGACCCAAGACTCAACCTCTTCCATTAGCAAGCATGTTCAGGGTACCGGATATATGGTGCCAATGATTGAGAACAAATGCAACTAGTGTATTTGTACTCTAGTGCAAGTGGGAGACTGTTGGAAATATGCCCTAGAGACAAATAGTTATAAGGACTATTATCATATTTCATATAGTTTATGCTTAAGTTTTATATCATGCTATAACTGTATTGAGTGGAAACATCAATACACGTGTGATATATAAACAACCAAGGGTTCCCAGTGAAACTCTAGTCATTGGTTCATTGGTCAACAGATGATCATGTTTCCTGATCATGTGGCATTTATGCCAGTTGGAAATGGAGTCAACTCATTCTGAGAATGAGATGATGAACCAATACCCAACCTAAAAATCGTGACCCGATCATGTCACGAAGTTCAAGTTACGATGATTAGAAATGGATTCTCGTAGACTATTCCTTAGACCATGAGGCTATATCAATCACTGTCTCCTAAGAGTGCTTAGATAGCATCAAGCGCCACTTGGTAATACAGTCGTTATATGTTCAGGTACTTGGAGGAAACCGTAGAGGCAACATATGTCAAGAGAGGGATTGGTCAGTCCATGTAACGGGAAGATACTCGAAGGGCCCACTCGGAGAGGTCATATCCAATAGCTGCGCAGCGTGTGATTTGATCACAAGGATATCACTTGTGGAATGAGTCAAGTAGCATTGTTCAGTAACGAGATTGAACACGACATGGTGATGTTATTGATCAGATCTTGGGCAATGCAAGTATCGAATGACAAAGGGAATAAGACACGACTGTCGCGGTTCAAACGACGAAAGATTTTCGTGGAACGCATAGGGGTCACATGGCCATCTAGGTCCCTCTATCGATCATTTGTGCGGGAGTGTCCCGACCATGTCTGGAGTGTTCTCGAAACATGGGGTATCATGCTTAAGGGCTTGATGATGCTTAGAGAGTGTTTATAGGATCGGAAGAATCACCGAAGAATAGTAGAGAGAAAACCGGAAGGGTTTCGGTAAGTCCAGAGGATGTCCGGAGTGGAGGTGGAAGTATTCCATAGCCACGTAGATTGAATAATATGTGAATGAATGTTAAATATTGATTTAATCATTTATTCATAATTATTTAATAAAGAGAAAAATCAATTTAAATGGTCAAAGGCTTAATGGGCCAATTCCCGAAGGGGAGAGGGCCCATTAGGGAAAGCAGAGAGGGAGAAGGGGCCAAGGGGGTGGCCGACGCCCTAGTGGGCCAGCCCCCCTCCCCCCTCCCCGCGCGGGTCCGATGGAGGTGGCCGGCGGTGCCACCCCCCTCCTCTCCTTTAGTCCCACCCCAGGACTTTGAGGGAGGTAGTACCTCCCCTCCCCTTATATATAGTGGGGGTATTTGGCCAAATAAAATACACCAATAATCAATAAAGGTCTTCTCACTTTTGGGAGGACCTCCAATTGATATTTTCTCTCTCCCCCTCTCTCACGTGACCGTGGTCCCAAGTCTGGACTGCGCGAATAGGAGACATCTTCACCGCGGAGCGCCGTCGCGCCACGAGATTCGGATCCGGGAGGTCTACTTACGCAACTGCTGCTGGATCAGGGAAGCGGGAGTCATCGTCAGGCACCCGACGTGTGTAACTCCCCACGAGGTGTCGCACTTGAGGCACTCAAGTCGTTGGAGCCAAAGGACGGCAAGGACTTCATCATGACCTTGAGGTTGGCTTCGGCTCGTCTACATCAACCATGCTCTCCTGAGCGTTGACAACGCTTTTCGGTCTTCAAGGGTAAGTTCACGAAAAACCCCTCCCGTTACTGTATTACTAATAGATAGGTCCTGGCAGATTCAGGGGTTTAGGGGCGTAGGGTAATTTTTTTTGTTTTCATACGCGGAACCCCTAAAGTTTTGTAGAGAGGACTTGTAAAAGTCACAAGGAACATGTAACAAGTAGAATTTTCTAATTAGCAAAATTATAGTCACTGTGTGAACATTGGCAAGAAACGAAGGAAACCTTTTTGTTCATCCAGGACTATCAAAATCTTTGCCAAAGATCGTGATATCACTTGACACCACTAAGATGAATATATAAGAAGATTCCTGATGATGCGAGGAAAAAGAAACTACATTCTCAGACTTCAATAACTTGGCACAACAAGACGCTTGCCAACATAAAAGGGTCTGGAGGATCGACTGAGAGACATTTAGCAGCACTACATTAAATGTTCTTCTTGATGTTTAAGTAAGCAGACATCAATTAAAGGTCGAACTTTGGATACAAAGGAAACCACAAGCACAACTCCTATAATAAATCATAGAGGATGCCTCATGAAGATTGGTTGTTGTTGCTGATTTAAGGGAATGTGGCAATAGGCCTTCTGGCTAATTGTGTCAACCAATACATCAATCTTGCCGGATTTACAAAGAAACCTATGTCAATTCCTTGAGAAACACCAACCATCATATCTACTTGAGATTTAGATTTGGTGAGGCGTAAAGATATTTCAGAATCAGTGTGTCCGAATAGAAAGTGCGCAACATTTACCACAAGGTAAAGTTACTAGATTCTGAAGACATGGACTTTAGTGTCAAGCTCCAATAGACTGAGCTAGGTTACTAGACCCATGTATTAGCAACTTGTCAGAGGACAACTGCTCATATGTCCAGTACTTGCAATGAAATACACATGTGTCCTTAAGGGAACAGATATAACTCTACACTAATCCACGGCGACATCTTTCAGCAATTGCACATGAATCAGAGAAGGTTACTTCTAACATCCACAACACATACTTCGAGATGACACGAAGAAGGTTCTTAAAAAGTTTTCCAACATTAATGCCAAATGTTCCATATGAATCCGGTCTAGATTGGAAAAGATAAGGATATTGTCGATGGGCTCAACAACAAACTTTCATTTGGATGAACTCATATGTTGTATGAACAAGGTAAAGTATTGGTCAGACCAAAGGACATGAGGATGTATTCAAGTGAAACAACACGAGTAGCAACATCATCAAGATAGTCCTTGAAACTGAGTTTGATTTGATGATAACCCAAATCAAATCAAAGGTGGGGGAAGATAACATATCCACGAAGGAAATACTATCTTCCTTCAGCACAAACAGAACTAGACATCCCTTTAAGAAGAACTAGGTCAGATAGAACTTTTGTCTTACAACTCCCCAAGTTTTTGTTTAAGCTCAACCAACTAGTTCAAGGGTATCTAACATGGATCCTTCAAGAAGAAGTAGTTCAGAGAACTTGCTTGCTCAAGAAATTAACTACACGGTCATGTGGCAACATGGCGATACTTCTAGAAGATGTCTAGAATATCACGATCCACTGATATGTCACTTTGTACGAGAGGAAATTTGCTTGGTAAAGCAATAAGACATAGTCTCAGAGCTTCGGAACAATCCTAACTCTTTGACCAAAGAGAGTGCACCAGAATAACGGACTTGGTAGCACAATCATCCTTTGCTTAGTGACAAGGTTAACCATCACGCTAAG
The DNA here is from genome assembly GCA_910589775.1 of Avena eriantha. NCBI lineage: Eukaryota > Viridiplantae > Streptophyta > Magnoliopsida > Poales > Poaceae > Avena > Avena eriantha. The sequence goes on from OU342741.1 coordinate 314,886,830, forward strand.
AATGACACAAATGTCCTTGGAGTTCAAAGCAATAATAACGAATTGCTAAGAATCACAGATGGCCACATTATTACGAACACGCATCATTCACGAGCATGAAAGCTCGAAGGAAGGGTGGGTAATTATGTGTAAGAGCATCACTTCATTAAGAAGGTCATGAAACTCAACACAACCTCTTAGTGTAAAAGGGTGTGATACTCTAAGGTAGAATAGATAGAAGCTAATAATGCCTCTTGTTTTGCGGATTACAACACTTTGACGAGGTACTGGATTTTGTTTCTCCTGACATCCCAAAATGGTTTGTCATGACGGACCACTGGAGTATATTGCATCGGAAGACACCAATGCACAATACTACTTGGCTACCAACTGATAGATAAAGGTCAGAAATAATAAGGGGAAAAAGGACATTCTCAGGATAGAATTCCCAAGATGTGGATGCATAAGTCAACAATCTTCCGAAAACCAATGCAGAGAGGGAAGATGTGGCAGAGTCACGAATATAGATATGAGACTCATGAGGAGTACTCTTCTCGTGATCTATTTGGTTCCATTAAAGAACAGTTGCCATAACTTGTGGTAGGGGAAGTCCTTAATCGTAACGACTCAATCACAACAATAACCACAAGCTTGAAGGCTAGAATTGTAGTACCAGCCATACTGAGGTGATGTGTGAACATTAGCAACAGGGGTCAATGGAATGGATCTTGGGTTAAAGGGTAGCTTCATGTACCAGATTCACAACACTAGAATCTCGTACAATCCGGGACCTTCGGTTCAAGTCCAAGGGTTAAAACCCGAGAAAGAAGTAACTACTACTTGAGTGACATAGAGTACACTACAAGATAGTAACCATGAGGTAGCTTCCAAGAGAAGGAACACCTTCTAAAGTAGCCGAACAAATAAAAAGGAGACACACGAGGCGAAAGGAAACCTTGAAGCCTAAAATAGAACACTATGGATCCTAGAATATAATATTGTGGGCCCATAAGATAGAGAGATCATGAAAGGAATCTTACAATTGAAACAGAGCAAAGGGAAACAAGGAATTCACAACACACACAACTCTAGAGAACTCAACACTAGGTCAACTGGCTGAGAAACGACCTGCCAAGAAGGCACCTAAGTTTTGTAAGACTAGAAGAGATACCAAAACTTTTCCAAATCAACACAAGGTAAGATAACACAGAGTTAGAGCGATACCAGATAAGGAGCAAAATAAGCATACTAGAGTTTTCGCAAATACTTTTCAACTTTGAAATAGCTTTCACAAGCACTAGACTGAACATCGACTAGTAGCAAGGTTTTCCTATGGTCGGTACTGCTCTGATACCAAGAACTGTGACACCCTCAGGATCGGGGCTAAATAATACAGACCTTAGCCTGACATAAGCTTAACCTAGAGCTCGAGGATATCCAGTGAGAAATTAGTAACACAACAGTAACCCTGTGACACAAAAATTAGTACAACAAGCTCATAACTAAGCGAAGAACCAATATATTACAATCAGAGGTCACTGACCACAAACATCAAACAACGGAAGGCAAATTATACTATTAAGTATAGCAAACTTAACAAATGGCCTAAGAGGCCTGAAGCATAATGATGATGTCCCAGCCTAGAGATTCCAGGCTGCCGGCCGGGAACCCCAAGCTACTCGTCGGTGTCGATGTCGTACCAAACTTGTCTTCAGGGGAACACTTATTCTGCTACAAAAGTATCAACAAAGCAAGGGTGAGTACAGGGTGTACTTTGCAAGACTTATGGCTGGTGGGGTTATTTTGCATAAAGCAATATTTGTTTGTAAAATAAGAGGGAGAAGAAGCTCGTCTAATCAGAATATTTTAAAATGGGATAAGAGAGCGACATCTCCGAAGAATTGATCATCATCTTGATATCCACCAAAGTAATCCTCATCTCACAACTAGGATCACACCCTCATACCCAAGAGGAAGCATCCTTAAGCACACGTTGATCTGCCAAGTTTTATGATTAGGTTATAGTTCTCTATGATCTTAGAATTTGGTCACCAAGCGTTCATCAACGTGAACACAGCTTTTGGAAAAGATTTAACCCTGCAGGGGTGTACAACTTTACCCACACAAACCAACCGACTCTTAATGCCACTATATAAGCCCTCTTCATTGGAAGGCCGACAGAGGGTGGTTGGACATGACCTTTACCTTGCTTTCACCGAGACCATGAGTCACGCCCTATGTTAGGGATATACTTTCCGGGTATCCTCAATGTTCCTCACTGACCAGGGTGGCCCACTTCGGGGTAGAGCTTTGCTTCACGGGCAGACCAGTCAGGGAGAAGAACGGAGTCCAATCAGGCTATGGGAAGGCCCAAAAGACTTACCGACATAGGCCCATAGTGTTACTTGTAGTTCAAGACGTACTCTGTAACCGACTCTTAGTCATAGCCGGATAGATCTCTCATGTAAACCCTAGGCCGGATATCTATATAAGCCGGCCTAGGGAGAGCCTTTAGGGCAACCCTTACAATAGTCCACAACTTCAACTCGCACAGGCGAAACCCTTGTAACCCATATTCTAGATCTGCCGTATTACTAGATTGCTACCAGGAGTAGGGTCCGTCCAAAGCCGGCGGATTCGAACCTGGGTAAATTTGTGTGCTCACCGTCCCGGAACACTGTATGTCTCACACCCCTCTCTTCCACATGCCCCAAGGACCCCCTCATGGCGTACTTGTCATCAATCCGACGACAGTTGGCTCCCACCGTGGGGTAAGTGAGCTTCGGATTTGCGTTCCGAGAGGAATATTCAAGAATCGGAATCGGCGAGACCATCGCTGTCGGTCGCATCCTCTACGCCAGCGACGTCCCTCTCATTGTTCTCGATGAGACCTGGATTCCGGCTAGGGAGGCCGTGACTGCCTACAACATCATGTCTTTTGGTGAGATCGATGTTTACATCGGTTTCGCTGAACCTCTCCCACCCACCCCAGCGGTGATGATAGAGGCAGAAGAACTTTTTGGGACCCCTTTGTTCGCAGAGGTGGCAAAGTTTCGGATCTCAGAAAACCCTAATCCCACCCAGCCCACACCAGTTGCGAAGATAGTGGAGAAAGCTGAACCTGAGGCAGATCTCGCAGTACAAGTCGGATCTGGAGTGGATCTCCCAAGCGAGGTCGAATCCCAGATCGACCCACCTGCGAAGGTCGAAATCCAGGAGGAGCAAGAAAATAACTTTGGTTCCGTCTCTGCCAATGCCGGAACAGATCAACCGTTCCTGAGGCATACGTTGAGGCGCATGATACTACACGACGCTAGCGTGGATGAGGTTCTCGAGACCATCAGGATCTTCGAGGAAGCCCACGAGGAAAGCCATAACTACCTCAGGACCCACACGTCACACTTCGTCGGATACGTTGGATCTGGATCTGGCTCTGCCGATGCTGGGGATAACACCGACTCTGTGCTGGAGGCTATCGGAACAAGCGTCGAATTACCGGCATCTTCGGATGATTCCATGATGTCGCCAGATTTCTGGAAGTTCTCCACAGAATATGAAGAGGAGATTAATTCCACAGCTGCTGTAGAAGGAGAAGACATGGACAAAGGATCCCGAGACAACTCTCCCAAAGCACAGGACAACATGGATCTCGGAGATGACCTCGAGAACCAAATGGCTGAAAGTACCGATCAAAGTTTGACTCCGGGAAATGGGCCGAAAGCCGTCTTTGCTACCGGCGCTGGCAAGAAGGTAAAGAAGAAGAACAAGAAGAACAAGACGCCGGAAAAAGATCTTCCGGCAAATGAAGTGATTGCCGAGGAATATGAAGAAGACTCAGATGGAACACTTATCCCAGACGAGCCAAAATAATAATCGGTGGATGGACACGTGATCACTAAAGGTGCGCGTAAATTCATCGATGCTGCATTAACCACACCTATCCCTACAGCTGCAGAACTTACTGCTGAAGAGCTGGACGAAAGGGCCTAGGCCCTAGAAGCGCGTTGCCAAGTACTCCTTGAGGAAGAAAAGAAGCGCATGGAAACTGCGGAGAAGCACAACTCTAGGCAACATCAGAAGACCAGGAAACATCCAATTCCTGCAGATTCACAAAGTCCTCTTTGGAGGAAACCATGGGGTGCCTCGACGTGACAGCAACGGAGATTGGGTGTATCCAACACCTGTGCAAAACACCGTTGTGGCTCGAGAAATCCTATCTGCTAATCCAGGCCCAGAGCAGATCCGATTGGGCATTAAGCTACTCAACAAGGGTCTAGAGCAGCAAAAGGCCACCTTGTCCGGAAGCGGAAAACTGGTCTCCCAATCTGACCAATGTTGCACGGACCCGGCTTGGAATGACATAAGACCCCAACGTGATCTAGAGCAGTATCACCGTTTCGACCGGCGGGAAGACAACTACTCAAGAACCGGATCTTCAGGATAGCACCACAAAGCTACACGTGATTGGCGTAAGGTTACCCCAGCTGCGGAGCAAGAGGCAATTTCTGCACTAAATCCGAAGAATCTCCCCGGCGAGAGTCGAATGACCACAGGGAAGAAGACAAAGAGAAACGTCGGGAGGAGGACCGTCAGAGGATGCCACCTCCTAGACATGTAAGCCATCTGGCTGATGGACGGAGGAACGATGGACACCATGCCGAGTCAAGCCGGCAGGGGGCTCGTTGTAATGAAGAACGTCCACGGAACCGGAAAAATGACACTCCGGACAGAGGGTGGCGAACAGCTGGAAATAATCCAGCTGCTCCACCCTCTTCCCCAAGTAGCCATCATAACGGCTCCCAAGGAGGCCAAGGTGGGCGTCATGGTGGAGGAGGTGGTGGAAGAAGCCGAAGTCCAACTCCAAGGTACCGCAGCCATAGCTGTCATTCGGGACGATCTTTATCCCCAAGTGACGCAAGGCATAGGATCAATTCCAACATAGAGGCGCGGCGCTATGAAAATGATGATATATACGTGGGCCCAAAGTGCTTCGGACCATGCATAAGAGCCACAAAGTTCCCAGAAGGATTCCCTATCTCAAGACACATTCAAGCCTACGATAGTACAGCTCGGCCAAATACTTGGCTCCAGGATTTTTTCCAGGCTTGCTGTATCTCCAAAGGCGAAAACAGCCTAGTCGCAACCCGATACCTCCCACTCATGTTGCGGAAGACGGCACGATCATGGCTCAATTGAACTTCCGGAGAACACCATCCACAACTAGTATGACATGCAAAGTGCGTTCTTTCAGAATTTCGAAGGCACATACCGGAGGCCCTGTACGGTAGGAGACCTACAACGTTGCACCCAAAAAGCCGGAGAAACTTGTCGAGATTACCTTGGATGATGGATCGCCACCAAGAACTCCTGTGAGGGAGTAAATGACCAAACTGCAATTGAAGCTTTCATTGCAGGACTCCCAATTGGTCTACTAAGTCATCGCTTGAAGTGTGACAAGGTCACTGATTTGGGAGAGATGATAGAAACAGCGAGAAAGTATGCAGATGCTGACAACTACATAGAGGGGTTACCGAATGCCCTAGCTGTGCCACAGTCGGCAAAACAACCAAAGCAACAAGCTCAGAAGCGCAAGAACACCTCGGAAGAAAAACCCGATGAGGAAACGGCAGTGGTTACTGCTACTTTTGGGTCTAGAGGACGAGGAGGACATGGCGGTGGCCGTGGACGCGGTCGTGGGACATCAAGAGTCCAGGGTAGAGGAGACCAATAACCCGGCAAAACCTACTCCTAGGCCGACATTTCCAATAACCCATGTGTGCATCACTTAGACGCCAATGGAGGCTCATCCCACACAAACGCCGAGTGTCGTTTCAATGATGACATCAAGAAAGACGATACCACTGGCTACAGAGCTAGGAGGAAGAAGGGAAAGAAGAATCCCGAAAAAGATAAAGAGACCAAGCATGATTCCGACATGGAGGAAGCTGATGCTTCAAATCCCAAGCCGGAAGGGAAAACGAATTTCCCGACAAAGAACGACACTTACATCACTTTCCTTGGATCTCAACCAGCTAAGGTCAAGAAAACAGTTCTACATGAGCTCAATGCAACAGTTCTGGCTGTCCCTCAATTTTTGGATTGGTCAGAAGTGGCAATCACCTTTAACCGCGTTGATCATCCGCCTAAGTTGCACAGGCGAGGAAAATACGCCTTAGTCGTCAATCCACTTATTGACGGCTATGGTTTCTCCAAGACTCTTATGGACGGCGGCAGCAGCATCAACATTCTGTATGTCGAAACGCTACGTCGGATGAAGATCTCGGAGACCCAGTTGAACTATAGCTCTGTGATCTTTCACGGAGTTGTCCGAGGAAGACAAGCAAATTCCCTAGGGGAAATCACTTTGGATGTTACCTTTGGAACTCCAAAGAACTATCGGATGGAAGAACTTTCCTTCGAAGTAGTCCCATTTAAGAGCGTGTACCACGCTATATTCGGACGTCCGGCTTATTGGGCTTTTACGGCTCGTCCATGTTACATTTACAATATGATGAAAATTCCAGGTCCCAACGGCGTGATCACCATCAGGGGAGACCCAAAGAAGGCGCGAGAGTGCGAGGATGGAAATGTCAACTTTGCTGAAGCCATGTTACACGCCCAGAAGTACCAGGAGATCAAGAAGAGCATAGATCCGTCCGAGATTCCCGCAACGAAGAAGGAGGTGACAAAGCCGAATCCGGAGTTCAAGGCATCAGAAGAGACGAAGAATACATCGTTGAAGGATGATGACCCCTCCAAGGTGACCCAGCTAGGCGTAGGCCTAGATAGAGCATAGAAAAGCGCGCTCGTCACGTTCCTCAAAGCAAATCAAGATATCTTTGCATGGCAACCATCTGACATGACCGGAGTACCTAGGGAACTTGCCGACCACTCTTTAAATGTACACCCGAACGCTAAACCTGTCAAACTGACCTTACGACGGTTTGGTGACGAAAAGCGTAAGGCAATAGCTAAGGAACTAGCGCGGCTCGAGTTTTAGAAGAGGTCATCCATACTGAATGGTCGGACAACCCTGTAATGGTCCCTAAAAAGGACACTACTGATTTAAGGATGTGTGTTGATTATACTTCCTTGAACAAGGCTTGTCCAAAAGATCCGTTCGCTCTGCCTATAATTGATCAAGTTATTGATTCTACGGCAGGCTCAGAACTCCTCTGTTTCTCGACGCATATTCCGGTTATCACCAAATCCGGATGAAGGAATCTGACAAAAACAAGACTTCATTCATGACCCCTTTCGGAACCTTCTGTTATGTTACGATGCCCTTTGCGCTGAAGAACGCAGGAGCTACGTACTAGCGCACGATGCAGCGTTGCCTCCATGATCAACTCGGGCGCAATTTACATGCATACGTGGATGATATCGCGGTCATGTCCAAAAAGAAGGAAACATTGGTTTCCGACTTAGAGGAGACGTTCGCCAATTTACGAAAATACAACATAATGCTTAACCCGAAGAAATGCTTCTTTGGAATCCCAGCCGGAAAATTGTTAGGTTTTATCGTGTCTCAAAGAATCATAGAGGTAAACCGAGACAAAATCAAGGCTATACTCAACATTTCCAGGCCAACTCGCTTGAAGGACGTACAAAGACTAACTGGTTGCATTGCCGCAGTCAGTCGGTTTGTAAGCCGGCTCGGTGAAAGAGCCGCACCACTATACAAGCTCCTGAAAAAGACCAAGAATTTTGTTTGGACCGACGAAGCTGAAGCTGCACTAGAAGACCTGAAAGCAGTACTCTCATCTGCTCCCATCCTTGCAGCACCGAAACGTATTGTCATGGTGGTGGAGAGACCGGAGGAAAATCAGGAACACCAAATGGGGCATAGAGCTTTCAGCTTTCGATATTGGGTACAAACCTCGTACAGCAATAAAATCCCAAATCCTCGCTAACTTTGTCGCTGATTGGACAGAGAATATGGAGAGTATGACCCTGCAAGAGTCAGAATACTAGACTTTGCATTTTGATAGGTGTAAAGCGCTCGGGGGCTCAGGGGCTGGCGTGGTGCTCAAATCACCCCAAGGAGATAAACTTTTCTATGTATTGCAGATACATTTCACGGCAACAAACAACATTGCCGAGTATGAACCACTACTGCATGGAATCCGGATTCCTAAGGATATCGGCATCTGACGTTTAATGTGTTATGGAGATTCGGATCTTGTTGCACAACAAGTTTCAGATATCTGTAAGGCAAACAAGCACATGGCAGCATATAGGGCTGTCGTGGATGAACTATCTAAATCGTTTGAAGGGTTTGAAGTTCAACACATCCCTCCAACAGAAAATGAGGAAGCAGATGCACTATCTCGAATAGGCTCTGCCCTGAAAAAGGTCCCGGATGGTGCTTTTTTGGAGCACCTCGAAGTTCCCTCTATAAAAGGAGTGGATGAGGAATATCCGACCAAATCCGAGTCACCTTTAGTAGCAGTTATGGCTGTGATTCCCAGTTGGACTCAACCCTACCTTGATTTCTTGGTAGACAGAAAATAGCCTGAAGACGAAGTTCTGAGCCGACAGATCATCCGATGAGCAAAAGCTCATGTTCTGGCAGATGCCGAACGGCTAGTCAACACGTGCAAGGGCTGACAAAAGTATGCCAAACAAGCTCACGTTCCAGCTGATCAGCTGTGAACAATACCTATAACATGGCCTTTCGTGGTCTAGGGGCTTGACATGGTAGGACCGTTTAAATGGGCTCCAAGTGGATTTACACACCTCTTAGTGATGGTGGATAAGTTCACCAAATGGATTAAGGCTAAACCCATCACTAGTTGTGATGGAGCAACAACCAGAAGATTTGTCGAGGATGTTATAATCCGATACGGTTATCCACATAGTATTATTACGGATAATGGGAGTAACTTTTCTATGGGAGAGCTTGCTGAATTCTACAATGAACAAAATATCCAGCTTGACATTGCGTCAGTCGCACATCCACAAGCTAATGGACAAGTCGAAAGAGCAAACGGTTTCAATTTGCATGGCCTAAAACCGAGACTCGAAGCACCACTTCGACGTGCTGCGGGGGCTTGGGCAGAGGAATTACCTTCTGTAATATGGAGTTTGCGAACAACTCCAAACAGGTCAACCGGATACACACCTTTCTACTTTGTTTATGGTGCAGAAGTAGTTCTTCCTAGTGATTTGATTCACACTTCTCCTAGAGTGGCCGTGTATATTAAGCAGGATGCCGAAATCTCTCGACAAAATGATCTCGACTTGGTCAAAGAAGTTTGCGCCGTTGCTGAAATGAGATCAACAGCCTATCAGCAGAAGTTACATAAGTATCATAGCCAGAGACTCAGAAACCATTCTTTCAATAAGGGCGATTTGGTTCTCTGGCTTGTGCAACAAAGAAAGCACAAACTTTCCCCAGTATGGGAAGGGCCTTTTCTGGTTATTCGAGTATTGCACAGTGGTTCATACTACCTAACTGATATGCGGCCAGTCAAAGAAAGACCTGCTACTAAGAAGAGAAAGAGAGCTGGAGGCAGTACAAATCCGGAATAATTAGACAGACCATGGAATATTGCTTAGCTACGTCCCTTTTATTCTTAGTTTATCTTTCTTTGTAATCATATATGTGTACATGTTCAGTGAGAAATAAAAGTAGTGGTTGCCTCAAACTTTTTTCTGAGAAGTTGTTACCATCTTATTTCTGAATGATCATGCCATAGTCGAAAATTGCAGAATACTTGAAAGTACTTTATGCTCATGTTTGTTCCGGTTTAGATTTCCGATTCTAAAAATTGCTACCTTTGGGTATAAATCTGAATTTTCTAGTCTATACTTGGGTTATTTGTCTGATTGCTGGATGCGGGCATTTTCCGAGTAGTGAATTGTTGGTACTAGAAGCCGGCTTTGTTTCTGAGTTTAAACTGTTTTAGCAATTGAGCTCTGTTTCCTGGCAAAGTTTCCATGCTAAAGGTTAGACGGCTCACGAAAGGGACGAGGCGGAAAGCTAGATAAACGATAAGTGCAGACAAAAAATACAAGTACTGATGTAAACATTTTAGGCACATAATATTTAAGCCAAAAGTGCTAATTAGATAAAAACTTGGCACTAGCAAAAGTATCACACTACTTATTTACAAATCCATAATGTTTTCAGAATAACACATTTGTTCTGATAATCTATGATGCAGGTGAAGAAGAAGGAGTTGCCGGCTCACCGGATGCATTGCCTTGATAACGTTCCGTCATGTCCAAATCCGATATGGTTTGGCCATCATCGGAAACTTCTGATGTTTCCTCTGAAGGCGGGGATGGCGTATCCACACGGGTGAAGAATGAAGTGTCATAGCTGGTTATGTCAGCTATGTGACACCCATATCCGGCGCAGGAGTCCATGATGGCCTTGATATCTTGCTCCTGGCCGTCTTTGTCCATAGTAGAATACCCTCTGGTTACTTGCCAGATCTCCATGCTTCCATGGTGGCTCATGACCATTGTGAGAGTGTTATGTGCTACAGATCGCGTGTAGGACATTTTCCAGTCCTGAACAAGCTATAGCATATCCTTGGTCTTGTCTCACACCTCTAAACCGGACATGCTATGCATATCCAGAACCTTGAGAACTTCGCCAATATCTTTGAGGGATTGGCGGAAGTCATGAAGCAAATCACCGACTTGGGTAAGCTGGTGGGTGCGAGGCTCGGCAGAGGCGGAGTCCGTCAAGTTCAGAGGACCTGCGCATACAATGCAAAGGGTAAGTCAAATTAACCCGGACTCTAAAGAGTCAGAAGATGCAGATAAATCAGAGAAAGGGAAACATACCAAAGAGGACATCGCCAGCTTTGGTTTTCTCCTCACAAAGGCTCTGGAGTTCAGCCCGGAGCGCCTCGGAAATATCTCTCTCTCTGAATAAGTCATTACTGAGATCCGAGATTTTCTTGTCCCGAGACGCAATCTTGCGATCACGCTCATCGGTGGCAATGGAGGTGGATTTGAGAATTTGAGCAATGCTCTTCTCATGATCTGCCTTAACCTTATCTAGCTCTTGGCGAAGTTCTTTGTTCTCCACCACCAAGGTCTTAAGATTCTTGGCCTCTTCGATCATAGCGCAGGACTATTTTACCAGTGTTGTAAGTCAAAAGAACAACAGTTCAACAAAAATTCGACTATGAAACAAAAGACAAGGTTTGAGTCTCGAAATGTTTACCTTCGGCCTCATCCTTGGAAACCTTTAGCTGCGCATTTTCAAGCCAGAGAACTCTGATCTCTTTCCGCTTGTTGCAATTATTTTTTTAATAATTCTTGGTTATACTAATTAACTTTCTGTAAGTCAGGATACCTAGAGTCAGAAGTCTACTAAAGACTCGGGCTAATATTGTAACTAATATCAGCACGAAGAGCCTTGGGGGCTACACTAGTTCATTCTTTGGCATCCTAAGAAAGCATAAACCCGGATTTAACTATCCAACTTCATGCTTGGGGGCTAGAGGATAGGATATAAAGTAACGTAAAGGAAAAAGTGAGTTGGAATTCCGACTTACATGTTGTTCATGTGTGAGCTTGCTCAAGCACATGTTCACTTCAGTTGTAACCTTCTCGGCAAGGGTGAGCGGGATCGCAGGTGGTGTGGTAACACGCCAGCTCTCAGTCCCTCGTCGCGAAGGCGGACTTGTTCAAGAAGTTCGGATACTTGACATCCTCCGCTTCTTGTGCTTCTTCTTCAGCAGTAATGGTCCGGCTTTCCAAGCATTGTCGGGTCAACCGCTAGATTTCCTCTACGGATTTCCGAGACAGGCCAAGTTTGGCAAGTCCCGGATTACTTAGGAGATTGTCAGCGAAGATATCCGCCGAGGGACCATTACCCGAAGAGGGTTCACCCTTATCAATACCTGAGTCACCCATCGTGACGTCAGTCTGCGACTCAAGGTTCGCAGGCTCTGCTGAGGGAGCCAGATTTTCTACAACGATCGGTGATGGAGTAATCTCCGGCGCTACAGAAGGCTGAGGGGCAGGAGTCGGAGGAGCCACGGCAGGAGAAGCAAAGTTAACTTCGTCTGACGTTGGGGCTTAGTAGTAGCTCCCTTCCTCTTGCCCTTGACGAGCTGCTTAGCTCTGAGAAGATAAAGAACATTACATCTCAGAAGAAATTGCAAGTGAAACACAAAGGCGGAAGTTGTGAGGAACGTTACCTTTTCACAACAGGCACTTCCTTTGTGCCAATAGCCACTGTCGGAGCTTTACGCTTCCGAGGAATAACATCCGGTAGTGGAACTATTTCCCCCTCTTGGGAAAACTCAGGAGGATACCCCTCCATAGGAGCTAATTCCGACATGGGGAGGTCGGCAAGCCGAAAAGAAGATAGTATCTTAGTGTTGCGGAGTAACTTAAAAGATAAGCACATAAGAAAGGGTTGTTGCTAAAGCTTACCAGCACAACGGGATCTTCCTCTCGATCCTCTCCCTTATCAACCACTTGATTTGGGTGATATAATCCTTATCCGTGTAGGATTTGGGGCTGATACGGAGGGAGTCTATTTTCGACTCCGTCATGGTATGCATCAGTCGGTCGCCATGGTGTTGGAGACGTTGGATCCGGAAAGAAACCCAACACTGGACCAAGTCGGACCCTCTTAGGCCCTTGTGCTTCATCAGATATTCAATACGCCTCTTGGCAAGAAGCAGATCGTCACTAAGAGCCTGAGAGACCTTGTCCCAAGATGCTTGAGGCATGGCGGCTCCATCGATGAAAGCCGGCAATGCAGTAGCTTTGCTGGGAGCGGGAATATCCTTATGGTAGAAAAAGGTAGCCGGCCATTGTTTGACCGACTCACTAGCTAAAATCCTAGGATAAACACGCTCACGCCTAACCGAAAAACTAATGGTACCGGTAATATAAGGATTACCGGCAGTAATGGAATTTCTCCAGACATGAAAGTAGTACCGGAAAAGAGTAAGGCTCGGCCTAATGACGAGATACCCCTCGCACAAAGAGGCGTACGCACTCATCTCTAAGATGGCGTTCAGGGGGATATCGTGGAGATGAACACCATAATGATCTATAACCTCGGAAAAGAAATCTGAGGGAGGAAAACTCAGACCTCTATCCAGGAGAGTGACGAAGTGCACTCGCTTGGGGGCACGAGGGTTGGGGACGGTTTCGCTGAGGCTGCTCCGCCAATCGCCGGTGCAGAGGAGCCCCTCTTCTTCTATGCCACGGAGCTTGTCGTCATCGAGGACGGACGGGATCCAGACCCCGTGATTGCTCTCCTTTTATGCCACCGCTGCTGTCACTGCAGGGCCGGAGGATGATGTGGAAGCCATTTTTCCGGTGCGTCGGTGACCTTGGATGGGCGGCGCTGGGAATTTCTTAAGGGCAAGGAAGCTCTGTGCGCGTGGGAGAAGTAGGGGAGAAGGAAACGATGCTAGGAATAGGTGAAGAAGATGAGGAAAAGAAATCCTCACCCCTTCTAACCGCCAGCCGCGCCAAGATTCGTGCAAATGTTATAGTAAACATGCCACGCGTCATGGGAACAACTAGGAAGCTTCCACATGATGATTACGCTGCCTTGATCTCCACACACGCATTGAAACGGCGCCTCGGTTCCGCGAAAGACGGACCCACCAACGGTCGTGCTGATAGGAAATTCCTGTCAGTGATGTGACTTGACCATGACTAGTATCATATGACGTCAGGGACAAAGTTCCGGCTTAGTTTGAATTTCGAGCTGGAAGTTCAAATAACATATTTATAGGTCCTACTCGTTTTTGATACCCGGATCGTATTTTTGCTTGTGAAGTTTCAGGAACCCTTCAAGATTCTGCAAGCCGAAGATCAAGCTAGATGATGATGAATTCGACTTTGGATCTTGGAGGCCTCCGGGGGCTGCTGTTGGGGATATACTTTCCGGGTATCCTCAACGTTCCTCACTGACCAGGGTGGCCCACTTCGGGTTAGAGCTTTTCTTCACGGGCGGCCCAGTCAGGGAGAAGAACAGAGTCCAATCCGGCAATGGGAAGGCCCAGAAGACTTACCGACATAGGCCCATAGTGTTACTTGTAGTTCAAGACATACTCTGTAACCGACTCTTAGTCGTAGCCGGGTAGATCTCTCCTGTAAAACCTAGGCCGGGTATCTATATAAGCCGTCCTAGGGTGAGCCTTTATGGCACCCTTACAATAGTCCACAACTTCAACTCGCACAGGCGAAACCCTTGTAACCCATATTCCGGCTCTGCCGTATTACTGGATTGCTAGCAGGAGTAGGGTATGTCCAAAGCCAGCGGATTCAAACCTGAGTAAACTTGTGTGCTCACTGTCCCGGAACACCGTACGTCTCACACCCCTCTCTTCCACACGCCTCGATGACCCCCTCATGGCGTACTTGTCATCAATCTGACGACACCCTAAGGATGTTTCCACCGTAACGGGTCAAATCCCGAAGCCGGTCCCTAGAGATGTGAGGCGAGGTTGGTTTACCAGGGGCTCCATCGACCCCAAGCAACCCCGTCCACGCCTACCTACCTGTTATGATGCACCTTCACCCGCCAAATCTTTCAAAACATTTTCTATGCATATGTCGAATGGAAGGCCGGAACTATCTGACTCACGGAATCTACTAGGCAAGTTAATGAGCGGAGGGGTTCCCAAGCCCTGTGTGGCTGTATGCTCATCTTGGTCCAAAGGCAAGTACTCCATTCCTAGTAGTGGCGAGCATGGGACTACAAAAAACCACATCCCACTGTGGCCTCCCATACAAGCCTTAGCATATTTAACCTTTACCACTGATCTCACGGATGTCTACGCACTTCTATTCTTGTAGATAGTTGTCGGACCTCCAAGTGTAGAGGTTTGTAGAATAGCAGAAAGTTTTCGCTTAAGTGGATCACCCAAGGTTTATCGAACTCAGGGAGGAAGTGGTCAAAGGTATTCCCTCTCAAGCAATCCTGCAATCAAGATACAAGAAGTCTCTTGTGTCCCCAACACACCCAATACACTTGTGAGGTGTATAGGTGCACTAGTTCGGCGAAGAGATAGTGAAATACAAGTGGTATGGATAATTATAAGTGGTAACGGTGCTAGAAAATAGCTTGCTGGCGTGGAAGAGACTAAAGGCAAACTGAAATAAAGATGGAAGCAAGCAAACATGTAACAGATCTAAATGCAAACGGTGTATCAATGCTTACAACAAGGCCTAGGGATCATACTTTCACTAGTGAACCCTCTCATATAAATATCTTCTCTTTATGATACTACGCTGAACTACTCTCCGGCTTGACACTCTAATCCATGGTAGGGCTATAACAACACACCTCAAAGTAACCCTTTCCCATCTAGATAACCCCACACTGTCACCTTGAGTACTAGATGGTTCCAACAAACACCACAATTTCATAAAGACATCCAAATCCAAATATATCTCATAACAAGTATTTGTAATCTCTAGCCTCAGTGCCACCATGGTGTGCACGTTGTCACTTTCACACACATGGGGAGAGCAGAGACCTATTAAAGCACTTGAGTAGCAAGGTAGATCTATAGATTACAAGCTCATGATCTCAATAAGATCATGCATAGAGAGAGAGATGAACACATAGCTATCGGTATAACCCTTAGCCGAGAGAGAGAACTACTCCCTCCTCATCATGGGAATCAGCAATGGTGATAGAGATGGTGGTGGAGATCGATGGAGATGGCTCCGGGGCACTTCCCCATCCCGGCAGGGTACCGGAACAGAGACTTTCTGTCCCCCGAATCTCCCCTTCAGTGGCGGCAGCGTTGCGGAACTCTTCGTGGCTGGAGGCTTGACGATCTAGGGTTTTTGCCTCGGGGGGAATATATAGGCAAAGGAGGCAAGGTCGGTGGCTAGCCAGGGGGCCCACACCATGCCCTGGCGCGGCCTAGGGTTGCCCGCGCCAAGGAGGTGTGGCCAGGCCCTGGCCCTCCTCCGTCTCGTGTTCTGGCTCTGTGAGTCTTCCGGTAAAATAGGAAGTTTGCTTTTGTCCCGTGCAATTCCGAGAATATTCATTTTCTGACTTTCCTAGAACCAAAAACAGCAGAAATCAAGCTACTGGCACTGTGGCATCTTGTTAATAGGTTAGTCCAAGAAATCATATGAAAAGTACTCCAAAGTGTGGACAAAACACAAGAAAGTAGATAAAACCAAGCATGAAACATCAAAAATTATAGATACATTTGCAATGTATCAACATCCCCAAGCTTAACTCCTGCTCGTCCTCGAGTAGGTAAGTGATAAAAAGAAAGAATATTTTTTTAGGTGACATGCAGCATCATAGACTTGATCAAAGTATTTATAAAACATTGATAGCTGGGATCATAGTACTTCAACATAGCATGAAAGACAAAGTTCTAGCAATAAGACAAAGAAACTATGATGCAACATGAAAAGGTACAAACAAAAGATTCATGAATAACAATTCGTTGCAAGACGTTTGTTTGTTTCACATAAAGAAAACATAGCATAATAGTATTCAGCTTGTCCCTCATAGAGTAGCAAATATAAATGCATAGGACACCTTCAAAGTTCATCAGAGTGACTAGATACAAATAGTTTAAAGCAAGCAATATCAATGTATGCATCAATCAACAAGTCTTGGGACAATGCACATAGAACTAAGAATGGCCACTATGCACTCAAAGTAGGTGCATAAAGGCAGAAGATGTAAACTCAATATAATGGTTGAAGAAAGGCCTTCATAGAAGGAAGCAGGGATTCAAGTCTCATAAAGAGCTTCCAAAAATTATGGTACTTGTTAGCTTTTAGCTCTCATTGCCCCTATCATAAGCATCTTGAAGGTGATTAAGGTTAAAGTGACACAACTAAGAGGATATGCTGGACAAGTTATAAACCAAAATCTCCTGCCCCTTACTTACGAAGACCGAACCTTATGCTACTCAACTTTTGTCACGAGTAAGGTCTTGTCATTGTAAGTACAGATGTATCATAAAGAACCACCAACGGGGTACCCCTTGCACATGACACAGGATCTATCCCATAATCAAAATGACAAGGCAAGCAGATAATGAGCAACTCAGCGATCTTTTTATTTGCTATTTGCATAGGTTTTTATTGAGAATGGTTCATAGAGTGCTCATTATGGTGATGCTGCAAGTTTCCACCATGATTAGGCATGCCTTAGGCTAGCGGCCCAGGCGTTTCTCTAACACACATACAAACTCCATGATCTTACAAGTTCCACATTTATTTCACACCGCCGGAATCCATAAGCAAAAGAAAATGATATCAACGGGGTACAAAGTACAAGTGCAATGTTGAAAGCGTTCCCCATGATACTTGGTTCTGCTAATTTCAACTTATAAAGCGCAAGCATATGCGCAACAAAGAAGGATCCAATGGTTCAAGTTTATTAGATGCAAAAAAGTAAAGTGTGCCATCAAGTTCGTGAGAGCTTTAATCACTAGTTTTCTCATAACAAGTTTAATTTGGAAGGTAAACAAAAGCATGAATATACTTGGAATAGCATAAGCTAGTAGGTAGGTATGCTGGACTCTTTGGAATAACTTGTATTAGGGAGTTGGATGCATGAGTGGAACTCATACTTGGTTGTGGAAGCTAGCAAAAGACTAGGAGCGATAAGCTAAGAGAGCAATAATGGCCATAATCATGCAGAGCAACAGAACATCATTGATCAAAGCATAAAGTGATACTACAAGTTGAAAACTAAAGGATCATAAAGGCTTATGGTGACTTGAGATAGTCATAGCATGGTGTGATCATGCGCCAAGTCAACCCAAATAAAGCATCAAAGGAGAATACCACTATACTATGCTTTAATATGCTAAAACAACACATGATTCATCCAAGGCACATTAAGCAATCTCAATTGTTTATAACAAGTCATGCTACAGCAAAGAATACTAAGCATAAAGCCAAAACAATATCAAGCATGGCATGACAAAGCATAGGCCACAGTCAAAAATGAGCTCTTTTTACCACATAAGCATGAACTTTCCTACTCTTTTCCAATCCAAACCAAACTATTTGCAAACCAATGTATGAAAGAGGGGGTCCAACAAATTTATTCAGAAAACTAAGAAAACCAAAGCAAACGAAAAACCAAAACGAAAACGAAAAAGAAGACGCTCCAAGAACAACACAACCGTGCATGAAACAATAAAAATGAAGCGTTTGGAAGAAACCTAGGATTTTTATTGATAAAGAAGGGGATGCCTTGGGCATCCCCAAGCTTTGACGATTGTACTTCTTGGATATTTCTTGGGGTGACACCCGTGGCATCCCCAAGCTTGAGCTTTAGTCCATCCTTCATCTCATTACTCATTCCTTCCATACACCTGAAATTTTACCTTCGTACAAAACTTCACACAATCTTTTTTAGCAACATTAGTGCACTCAACATAAATAAGTCTTAAGGTTCAGTTATAACACCAAATAAACTTCCATTAGAACACTAGCTACTGTATCACTTCCCTCAAAAATCTCAATTCCCCAAAAGAACTCAAAAAGAAACCAACAAGAAGCAAATGCAGAAATGGCAGAAATCTGTTAAAACAGACCAGCAGGTAAAGACAAATTTTTTCGAAGACCTTCTGTTGCTCAAATCAAAAAGTGTTGAACTAACGAAAGTTAGATAACAACCTGGGGCAGAAGAAAAAATAGTCACGCCTCAAAAAGACGTTCAGAGATTTTACACGAATTTTTACGGTGAAGCACAGAAATCTGTTTCGGGACAGCAACTTTCCCAATCATTACTTCTCTCTCATTAGAGGTTACTCTTGGGACAAAAAGCAAATAAAAAGGATAAAGAGCGGTTATTACTGAAGTAATAACTAACAAGACTCATCTAAAACTTTTGGGTTATCTCCCAATAAGTACTTTTCTTTAACGCCTTTAAGTTAGGCATGATAGTTTGAGAAAATGCTCACATAAGAAATATGAATTGAAGTAAAAGAGAGCATCAAGAAGCAAATTAAAAGATCATTTAAGTCTAACCCACTTCCTATGCAAAGGAATCTTGTAAAGAAACAAGTCATGAAAGCACAAAGCAATAAACATAGGGAAGCAAAACAAGTGCAACTTCGAAAATTTCAACATAAAGAGGGGAAACTTAATATTGTTGAGATACAAAAAACCATGTTTCCCTCTCTCATAATAACTTTCAGTAGCATCATGAATAAAATTAACAATATAACTATCACATAAAACATTCTTATCATGAGCCACATGCATAAAATGACTATTACTCTCCACATAAGTATAGTCATTTTTATTAATTGTGGTGGGAGCAAATTCAACAAAATAGCTATTATTATTATTCTCATCACCATAGTCATCAAATATAGGAGGCATATTGTAATCATTAATTTTCTCCTCAATAGTAGGTCGACTGAAAATAGCATACTCACCATTGTAATCATCATATATTGGAGGTTTGGTATCATCATAAGCAATAGAATAGCTATCTTCCAAAGTTGGGGAACTAAAAAGATCATTTTCATAAGAACTAGCATCCCCAAGCTTAGTCTTTTCCATAGCATTTTCAAT
The DNA here is from genome assembly GCA_910589775.1 of Avena eriantha. Classification (NCBI taxonomy): domain Eukaryota; kingdom Viridiplantae; phylum Streptophyta; class Magnoliopsida; order Poales; family Poaceae; genus Avena; species Avena eriantha. The sequence continues at coordinate 314,906,327 of OU342741.1, forward strand.
AATGGTGTCCAAAGAATTCATACTAACAAGATTGCTATTAGCATGGAAATAAAGTTCCATAGGTTTTTTAATTTTCTCTTCAAACACTTCATGTCCTAACTCAAGAGAAATACTATAAAGCTCTCTAATTTTGTTGTTGTTTTCCATTAAGCCTAACTAGTGAAAACAAGAACAAAAAGACAAAATTGCAGAATCTAAAGGAAATAACTTTGAGCACTCACACCGGAGGATGTGAGTACCTTTTACCTTACCTCCCCGGCAACGGCACCAGAAAATAGGTGTTTGACGTGGGAGGTTCTTCTTCTTTAATCCTCCGGTGTGAATACCTTTTACCTTACCTCCCTGGCAACGGCGCCAGAAAATAGATTGATGTCTATGCACTTCTATACTTGTAGAAAGTTGTTGGGCCTCCAAGTGCAGAGGTTTGTAGAACAACAGCAAGTTTTCCCATAAGTGGATCACCCAAGATTTATCGAACTCAGGGAGGAAGTGGTCAAAGGTATTCCCTCTCAAGCAATCCTGCAATCGAGATACAAGAAGTCTCTTGTGTCCCCAACACACCCAATACACTTGTCAGGTGTATAGGTGCACTAGTTCGGTGAAGAGATAGTGAAATACAAGTGGTATGGATAATTATAAGTGGTAATGGTGCCAGAAAATAGCTTGCTGGCGTGGAAGAGACTAAAGGCAAACTGAAATAAAGATGGAAGCAAGCAAATATGTAATAGATCTAAATGCAAACGGTGTATCAATGCTTAGAACAAGGCATAGGGATCATACTTTCACTAGTGAACACTCTCATATAAATATCTTCTCTTTATGATACTATGCTGAACTACTCTCCGGGTGGACACTCTAATCCATGGTAGGGCTATAACAACACACCTCAAAGTAAGCCTTTCCCATCTAGATAACCCCACACTGGCACCTTGAGTACTAGATGGTTCCAACAAACACCACAATTTCATAAAGACATCCAACTCCAAATATAACTCATAACAAGTATTTGTAATCTCTAGCCTAAATGCCACCATGGTGTGCACGCTTTCACTTTCACACACATGGGGAGAGCAGAGATCTATTAAAGCACTTGAGTAGCAAGGTAGATCTATAGATTACAAGCTGATGATCTCAATAAGATCATGCATAGAGAGAGAGATGAACACATAGCTACCGGTAGAACCCTTAGCCTTGAGAGAGAACTACCCCCCCCCTCATCATGGGAATCAGCAATGGTGATGGAGATGGTGGTGGATATCGATGGAGATGGCTCTGGGAGCACTTCCCCATCCCGGCAGGGTGCCGAAACATAGACTTTCTGTCCCCCAAATCTCCCCTACGGTGGCGGCGGCGCTGCGGAACTTTTCGTGGCTGGAGGCTTGACGATCTAGGGTTTTTGCCTCGGGGGGAATATATAGGCAAGGTCGGTGTCCAGCCAGGGGGCCCACAGCATGCCCTAGCGCGGCCTAGGGTTGCTCGCGCCAAGGGGGTGTGGCCAGGCCCTGGCCCTCCTCCGTCTTGTATTCTGGCTCCGTGAGTCTTCCGGTAAAATAGGAACTTTGGCTTTTGTCCCGTCCAATTCCGAGAATATTCATTTTCTGACTTTCCTAGAACCAAAAACAGCAGAAAACAGGCAACTGGCACTGTGGCATCTTGTTAATAGGTTAGTCCAAGAAATCATATGAAAAGTACTCCAAATTGTGGACAAAACACAAGAAAGTAGATAAAACCAAGCATGGAACATCAAAAATTATAGATACATTTGCAATGTATCACTCACCTCATCAGTATACATCGTTCTCCTGTCATACTAGATTCTCTACATTTGGTACATCTTCTGGATGAACCTGCACTGACAGCTATGCATGGCTAAGCAAGACACAGATAAGAGCTCTAGCAGTGCACACAAGCCAAACATAGTTATGCTAGGAGCAGTGGATCAGGTGATATAAGCTCAAAGGGAGTAATGCAACAAATAGGATACTCTATCTATTGATAAAAAACCACAGTAGAATTGTATGCAACATGGCAAGAATGAAATAGTTTCAAAATCATAGGATTGTATAATGTGGGGCTATGATTGCCTTTGCCTGTTGATACCTAGATATAGACCTTCGGAAGCCTTGTACTTGACTTGATTATAGTTGATCAAGTATTGTTCATCGATCTTCTATGGTGTTGATCTCGGTCTTCAATCTTGATCTCGATATCGTATTCTATCGAAAAGAACCAAGCACCGAAAAAAGGGGGAACAACAATCAACACATGGCATCGATGCAATGATCAAGCAAGGATGATGATATGACAAGTTAAATTGTATTGAAATGAAACCCTAAAGTATGCTCGATCATTTTAAACAGGGTCCGAGGGTCGTAAACCCTAGAACAGGGGAAACCTCGGAGTCACCTACAAGGGTTCACTTTGTTCTCTAATTAAACTTGTAATGAAAGTTGTTGATGAATGCATGATTATGAGTCTATTGTGTAGATCTCATTTTTCTAAAAAATTTGATATATTATACACATTTTTTAACTTATAAATAATTAGTTATTGAATTTATAAGGTTAAAATCTTTTCTGAAATTATTAAACAACTTAAACCCTTTATTGTGTCAGCATGACACATGGCTGACGTCACCACGAGGTGGAGGCTATTCCTCACTAGGGCTGGGTCTAGCCCCAGTCACTAACGGCTGGGCCCTGTGGCCAGGTCAGTACGCCACGCTGGCGGGGCTTGGTGAGCGCCCACGTCAGGCACACGCGGGGCCACGTCGGACTCACCGGTGAGGGGCGGCAGACGTTGGCCGTCGTCGGTGATCTGGGCCACTCCAGCACGCATGGATAGGCTTGTTAGAACAAGCAGAGCAAGGCGAACGATATAGGGGCGGCGCCACCCGGAGTTGGTCACCGGACACAGTGACACGGCGAGGAGCAGTGTAACATCCCAAAACTTTAATCCAAGTGATCAAGATCAAATCTACCCAATTTAGGGTTAACAAAAACTTTTTCTATTTAAAATCTTTAACCCTTCATATGTGTGTGCATTTAAAATAGGAGTTGTTTTGAATTGCCATGTTTGAGTGATCCATTGGTTGTAAAATGATTCTAAGGTGAATTACACATCATCTAGATCATCCCCAAGCAAATCCAAAAGAAAAAGATATCAAAAAGAATAAATAATGGAAATGGTCACTTTTGCCAATTTAATCACCTAGCCCACTTTGGGTGTTCCTAGCACTCAATTCCCAACAGAGACAATTGTGGATATTTGCACCCCTTGCTAGTACAAGTAGTGATGTGCCAAGGCTCACTTTGTGATCTCCCAAAAACATTTGAACTCTAAATTTAAATGACATTTGAAAATTGAATCTAGCTCATATGTATAGATCACACCTTTTCAAAAACCACTCAAATGAACTCCATTTCAAAATACCAAGCAAGCCTAGAAGCTTAAGCATAAGATAAACAACTCCACCAAAAATCATCTCAAAATTCAAATATTTTGTTCATGCGGCCATTTGATCGAACAGGTGGTAGGCAAGATTTTTCTGCCTAACTAATAATGTTTAGTGATCAATGCACTGTCGAGTTTTTAGCCTCCATTTGGTTCCCCTATCTCCCCTAGCTCTAACCAAACCCTCACCGGCCTACCCCTTAGCCTGTAGTAGCAGTTGCGCGCCGCCCGTTTTTTGTCACCGCCGACCGAGCATGCGCAGCTCGCAGTAGACCGTGCCGCGCCATTCTAGCTTGCCCACTAGCTCCGCCCAACCCTACCGCAACTCCCTGTACACCCCATGGCCAAAGCCAGCCCCTGGACCACCCCAGAGCAGCGCCGCCCTTTTCTCTCTAAGGCCATGCGCAGCAAACGCCAGAGCGCCCTCGCCGCCAGCACACCACGGACCGTGCCTTGACACCAGACCGTGCGCGTCGCTTCGCTTCGACCCCCTCACCCCGCCAGACACGGCCGTCCACCGCTGCGTGACCCACAGTCGCCAGGAGCACCGTTGAGCACCGCCTCTGTCTCCCAGAGCACGGGAAGCTCTCGACTGTTAGCCACCGCCCCTAGCCAAGACATTGCACCGTAGATGACCGCCGTCAGCCCGCCCATCATCTGCCTACCTCGCCCACGCTGGTACCCCCCTGTATCACCGTCATCGACGAGCTCCGCCCACACCCGTCGGTCCCCTCGTCGAGACTATATAAGGAAGGCACCCCCCACCTCAATCGCCACACCATTCCACTCCCCTCTCTCCACTGATCGTTTCCCCTCTCTCGCCGGAGCAAATCGACCAGCCCATCGCCGAAATTCCGCCAGAGGTAGCCGCTATAGAGGAGGAGACGTGGCCGTCGATTTCGTCCACCTCAGCCCCTGCCGTGACCTCGCCTGAGTCCGTTGTCATCCACCAGTTCATTTTCCCGCCTCGATGCACTAGCTGGAGCCCGGGTACGTCCCTAGTAGACCCCAACCGACCGCGCTAGGGTTCAGTCTCGCCGGCGACGAGTCCGTCGTCGACGATGACCGTGGACCGTTAGATCGTATTCTAATCGTGTGGTCATTATTGCCCCGTACCGCTTCCCATTTTATGAGTCACTGACAGGCGGGACCCCCCTGTCAGCAGCCCTCAGCGCCGTGGAGTGTACACGGGCCGGCCCAATTTGTTTCCCGCGCTGACCTAGTAATTCAAATATATATTTTCCTCTTTTAATAAAAAATTAGTTATGTCCTTGAGTTTAAAAATTAATTCAGGGAGTTTTACAAATCCAAATTGAATGATTCCAATTTTGTTGGAAACGTAAGGACAATCTCTATCCACGTCCGTTGGATTTAAATCATTTAAAGTTATAGATCCCTCCTAGCAAAAATAACAAGACAGAAGCTTTTGCACATTCAAACATTTTTATAAAATCAACCATAATAGCTTTTGAGTTGATTCCAACTCTCAAAAATCACATTTCACCATAACTATCTGAATATGTAATAATATTAAGGTTTGTATGCAGTGACTTTGGACTAGTACCAAAATAATGCTATATAGGAATTTCTAGTCACTTTAAATCATTAAATATTAAACTTAAACTTATTAAAATGTGATCCAACATTTAAATCACATTCCCATGTGTTAAAATATGTGGTGATGACATGTGTCCATATGATCCCATATTTTAATTGGAGGATATTAAATCCTAGTTAATTTCAATGAGTAAAAATTACTTTTCTCAAATAAAAAGAATGAAGCTAGTTAATTAAACCTTATGATGCTTGTGATGATAATAGATCATCAAATGTGTGCCTTAGTATGCTAAGTAGACTAGTTAAGCTTTGTTTGGTGATTGTGTATCCCGTATGTATTTATAGACGATAGTACCGACCAAGCTTTCGAGGAGGAGGAGTTCTACCAAGAGGAGGAGGAAGAAAACTTCAACCACTACACTACTCAAGGCAAGCTAACACTTGCAAGTATTATACTTATGCAAGCCTAGCACTTCAAGTAAACTGAGCAAGCTACTATTGGCAAGCTAAACCTTGCAAGCTAGATAATCTAAGCAAAGGCATTAGGCATGCTTTGGTTATACCCTTTGACTATTACCTACTCCAAGTTTTATCTACAAGCTTTACCTTCTTTACTTTACCAAAGTCCTTTACTTGTTTAAAGGTAGCATAAAAAGTATAAAACTTGACCTGCCTAGTTAGAACTAGATGCCATTCTATGGCATGAGATTGAGATTAGCATCCCACCTTAGTGAACACTCTTAACTTAGTAGTTTAGAACTAAACCAAAACTTGATTCACTTTAGATGGGAATACTTGGTGAAAATGACTTGTGAAAACCTTGGAATGATGAGCCATTCTATTGAGATGTTTCGACATGTGTTCAGAAACACAAATGGTTTATGATGATGAAAATGTTGAGGCATGAGCCTTAGCCCTTTTATAAAAAGTGATGGTTGGGTTCGGATGTGATACCATTCCAAATTTACCATACAATGACATTACCTAAATTGGGTAAGGCTTAGACGAAAGTTTATATGCATTAGTATTAGGTCCCTCACGGGAGAGGTTTGAGCTGAGGCTACCTCTCAATGTTGTCCACCTATGCAGTGCCCAAGATGACAGATGGTCTTGGTTGGGAGGCCATGCTCATAGGAGAGGTGCTTATACTAGGGTGTGTAAAGGAAAGGTTATGTTTGATTATCTACATACTACGTATGATGATTCAGGGTTATCCCTGACAGATGTATCGAATCTTGTGGTGAAAGTGTACCACCTCTTCAGATGGCGACTCGGTTCAGCAAGTTCTACCAGTTGGGCAACGGAGGCCAGCTGATCTTCGAGAGGGATCTTGATGCACTATCGGAGTACTTGGGACGCCCACATCCGGAATTCCTTGGAGCTCAACTTCCTAGACCCCAGGAGGAGATTTACAATGGCTAGTCACCACTGATCTTCAAGGCAAGATAGAAGCACCAACATCCGGGAGGATCCAGTTCTCCATGAGAGAGAACAACTGGCTAGATGGATTAGCCAGGCAATGCATGAAGCTCTCGCACGTCTGTGTGTCCTGAGTGTCAACCAAATCCAACGAACCCGCTTTGCTCACTATGCAAGGCGTGACTTTATGGGAATGCCAATGGAGATGCCAAGTCACCCGGAGTTGAAGCGTCAAGTGGAGAACCTTGACTTCCTACTGTACGACAGACAGAAGGAATTGGACAATGCTAGAGAGTTCGCCAACCACAACCTTGCCATTTCCGCCCAGAAGGCCCAGACTTTCTCACTGCTCGTCAAGGATCGTCAGTCTCTTTGCCGCCAGCATGCAAAGAAGGATCGTACCATTGACCGTCTTCACAAGAAGGTGGCCAACCTTGAGAAGACCATCAAGGAGCAAGAAGCTCAGCTTGCAGCAAAAGAAGAAGAGGAAGGTGAAGACATCCAGGGATATATGGACTCCTACCTCAGCAATGATGATGACTATCTGGAAGAGGATGTTGTGGACTTCTACACCGACGATGATGACTCCGACTTCATCGCCGATGAGTAGATACACTAGAGCACCATCATAGGAGTGAGGAGTATTGGTCCCATTGTATCGTAGCTTACAAAATGGTTCTTAAAACCATCTATTTTCCTTTGTTGTTGTGTTGTGTGTGTGTTTGTAGCATGTGCTTGTTTGAATGAATGAAAAGAAGTTCGTTGCAAAACCTGAGTCAAACTCAAAGTTTAGCTTTTGAAAACAAAACCATGAACCATAGAACTTTCCCTCTTACCCCTTTATCTATCTCAATCTTTAGATGACTCGTGGAAACCCCGGAGGGAGCAGCTCATCGCAGGACCCGATGATGCAGATAATGCAGATGCTAGTTGCCGACCGTGGAGCTAGCAGGGCAGAGCGCCAAGCAAACCTAGCAACTCTGTAGTAGATCACTCAAACGGCCCAAAACAATCAAGGCCATGAAAATCAGGATCATCAAGGATCCAAACTGAAGATCTTCCAGAATACCAATCCCCAATCTTTAGCACTTCGGAGAACCCACTAGATGTTGATGACTGGTTGCAGACAATGGAGAACAACTTAGAAGTAGCCAGAGTTGATGACAACGAGAAAGTTCTTTTTGCCACCCACTATTTGGTAGGAGATGCAAGAGCATGGTGGAACAGCACCCGCACAATGAACCATGGTCAAGTAATGACATGGGAAGCCTTCAAGATCAAATTCAGCCGCACCCACGTGCCACAGGGTCTAGTCACCAAAATGAGAGATGAATTCAGAGAGTTAAAGCAAGGCAGAATGACTGTAGTGGAGTACCGTGACAAATTCCTGTCGCTTGCCAGGTATGCCCCTGATGAGATCAACACGGAGGCCAAGAAGAAGGAGAGATTCATGAACGGACTACACGATGAGATGCAGACTGTTCTCGTCAACATATGTTTCCAGGATCTCGAAGAGCTAGTCGACTCTACCATTCAAATGGAAGGGAAGATTAATCAAGCAAACGACAACCGCAAACGTCGTATGATGCACCAAGCTGGATCCAACAGTCACCAGAAGTACCGTCCCAACCCTTCTGTAGGATATGCACCAAGGAACAACCGACCCCCAATGTCTCGCCCAAGCTACCCCAACCGTAGCGGAGGCAACGTGTAGTCCAGAGGAAACAACAACCACCCCGCCAACTCAAACAATTTCAATCGTGCCCCTCCCAAGAACCACAACAACAACAACAACAAAAACAACACTACACCCAGAACTGGAAGCAATGTTGTGCCCGTGGCAGCAAAAGACAAGTCTCAGATCACTTGTTTCTAGTGTGGAGTGAAGGGTCACTACTCCAATGGGTGTCCCAAGAAGATTGCCGCCACTGCCAATGTGAATGCCCCAGCTCAACAGCAGCATCGTGTTCAACCAGGAAGAATATTTGCCCTAGGAAACCCTCACAACCGCAACGGCCGTCTCTTCCACATGAACACCGAGGAAGCCTAGGAAGCGCCAGATGTAGTGATGGGTATGTTTTCTGTCAACTCAGTTTTAGCAAGAGTGTTGTTTGATTTTGGAGCATCGCACTCATTTGTCACCGAAGAATTTGAATGCACTAGTACGATTCACCCAACCAACTTGAAGCATGTCATGATAGTTCAAATTCCTGGTTCAACTACAAAAGCTAGAAAAATTTGCAAAGTTGTGCCTATCATAATTCATGGGATAGATTTTTATGCCAATCTAATAGTACTTGGAACCAAAGGTTTGGAAGTAGTACTAGGAATGGATTGGATGTCAAAGCATAAAGGACTGATAGACTGTGCTAAGAAATCCATCACCATGACCAGTATCTCTGGAGTAACAGTAGAGCATGTATCTAAACCCTTACCTCATCAGTTCAAGTGCAACAAGAGTCTAGCCCTACCCACCATTGACCAAGTCAGAGTAGTCTGTGAATACCTCGACGTATTCCCAGATGAATTGCCTGGTATGCCCCGGGATAGGTGAAATGGATCGTATGGGCACCTAGAGTAGGGAGTGAATAGCTGCTACACCAATTTTTAATTTTTTTTCAAATTTAGGCTTAGCACAAAGGTAAATTCTCTAGATAAACTAATGTGTGGAATTTCCCTATATGCAAACCTATCTACTAGCGAGTAAAGAGCGAGTGGAAGAGGAACGAGTGAACCGAAGTGAAGCACGCGGAGACACAGGATTTGTTTGACCGCAATTCCTTCCTTGTTATGGGAAGTACGTCTGCGTTGGAGGGGTGGGCGGTACTAAGACCACCACGCCAAAAAAGGCCTCACCCTGTTCTTCGATGGATCTCGCCACAATAGGCCTGATCCACCTTCCACTATAGGTACCCTTCGAGGCGGGAACCGGCGCCTTTACACAACTAGCGGGGCAACAATTTCACAACAACTTGGAGGCTCCCGAAATGACAACAAGCTGCCACAAGAACAAAGTTGTCAAATACAATAACAAGATCTAGGTATTAATAAGAATACTAGATCAGGGATTTCCCCAAGTGAATGGAGAGGAGTTGAAGCGCTTGATTCATGATGTTGATGATGAACTTCTCCTCCTTCAATTCCACCAAAGACCAAGACCTTCGGGTGGTTGAAGTGGGAGATCGAGATTTAGAGCTCTTGCACAAGGTCTGGTCAAATTCGAGTGAATCAAGAGTTCAGGACGTTGGGGAAGAAGGGGTACTTATACCCCCTTCCAAAAACCAGCCGTTGCACACTTTGTGGGGCGGATTATCCGGCCCAAGTGGGGGCCGGATTATCCGGTCTGGGGAAACTCCGCCCCAGACTCGGAATCTCCGGCAGAAAATCCGCCCCCTCACAGTGAGACGCGCCGAGATTGCCCTTGATCATCTTCTGGGGGCCGGATTATCTGGTCCTATGCGAAGGCCGGATTATCCGGCCTGGGGAAGAAAAACCGCCCCAGTTCGGATTTTCCGGGAGAAAATCCGACCGGATACCGAGCGACGCGCCTTGGCTCCTTTTGCACGAAAACTGGGGGCCGGATTATCCGGCCCTTGCGAAACCCGAATTATCCGGCCTAGGGAGGAAAAACCGCCCCAGTTCGGATTTTTCGGGACAAAATCCGACTGGACACAGAGCGACGCGCCTTGGCTTCCTTGAGAGATGAGGTAGGCCGGATTATCCGGCCCCCTCAAAACTTCCTGCACACTTAGCACACATGAAAAGTCTCCATAGTATTGTTATCTAACACGCAAAACAAAGGAAAACATGAAATGTTCTTTCAATCTCCCCCTTTTTGGTGTTAGATGACAATACCAGGATTTGCAGGAGAAATACACAAGACAAACAGCGATAACTATGAAAGGGACTCCCCCTCAATGTGTGCATAATAGAGTTTTGCATTGGAATACAAATGCACACAAATAGGTGAATCTATTCCATAGACATAACAGCAAAAGCACATACCACCGAAGTAGAGAATAGGCATCCTTGACAAAAATCACAATTATTATTGGATAACCATTATGAGCGCGCGCCTTCCGTGATAAACCTCCAGCAATAGGATATGAATAGATATAGCCATGAGCATAATCCATGATATGAAGTCCATAGGTACCATCCAGACAACCACATAGTCTCAACCACAAATCACAAACCACGAATTTAAAAGTTCTAAATGGGCATAAGAAAGAAATAACGAATAAAAAGTGCAAGTGCTTATGCCCGACCCATGCAAATCCACGGACAACCTAATAGAACTACTTCTCCCCCTTTGGCATCGAGACACCAAAAAGGGAGAAGAGCGATGCTAGCGCCCCATGGGATCACTCATCATAGTCCTTGTCCTCGTCCTCTTCTGCATGCTCTTCCTCATCCTCATCCTCGAGTTCCTCAGTGTCACCTTCCTCATCATCAACGTCAGTAGCAGGCGCAGAGGGGAACAAGTGACGCTCCAGCTCACCATAGTTCAGCCCAGAGGAAGAGTTCCATCGAGCATACGGAGTGGGAAGTGTAGGAGCCGGAGGAGCACCCAAAGCGCCAGACACGTGGTGGAGAATTAGCTGCTGGGAGTGAGCCAACTCATGGTGCTGCCTGTATACCTCGTACTAACCCTTGCGCGTGTCCATGCCCATGCAAAGAATGTGACGCTGGAACCAGTTTAGCTGCTTGATCTCACGGGCCATGGGAGGCACTGGGGGCCGGCGAGCATCCCTCATGAGGCCCTCAGGAGCAGAGGAGGGGTGAGAAGTCTTCTGAACCTTGTTGTATATCTTCTTGGCCTTGTGCACCGAGTCAATATGGAACTCCTCGGCAGGAAGCAGGTGGTGGATGAGCATCATAATGTATGGCGCATAGGGAATGGACAGACGGTTGAACATAGCATCACATAGCTCATGGTAGATGAAGTCCATGAAATCCAGCCTGTACTGCACTGACTCGTCCTCGCAGGAGGCAACCTCATGAGAAAATTGAAGTAGCTGAACAAGGTGACCACGGATGCTGTCATTGTTGCCCCCACTCGGTGTAATAGAGTCACGGAAGAGACCCACCAAGGCAGCATAGATGGGGGCAAGACCAGCCACAGTACCGACAATTCCATTGTCCACAGTGCACGGAGAGAGAGATGCATCCTTGTTGGGCTTCAACTGGGTGATGATGCGGTGGCCACTGGCTCTATCCCTGCTGCGGAAGGAGTACCGCAGAACCTCAGCAAACACGTGAAAATCAGCAGTCATTGGCCTATCATGAGTCATCCACTTCATAGTGTGACGCTCATCCCCACAAATCATCAAAGTGGAGAAGAACTACTTCACCACCTCAGAGTCAAAGGAGCACTGGAGAGACATGAGATGGTGCAGCCCCATCCTCTCTGCCACATACATCGCATCCACAAGATGCGCCTTCTCCAAGGCATCAACAAGTACCAGAGGGTGCATAGGCCTAATGTTCAGCCTGGCATAGATGTCTTCATAAATCCCCTTCTGTTCGGCACACCAAAAGCGGGTATCCCCCAGCTCATCATCATGAGGCAGCTCAGCAAACAAGTCACGGTGACGGATGGCAGAGAAGGAGACTGCATCCAAAGCCCTGTAGTTGATCTTGGGCTCCTTGCCCTTCCTCTTGGACACCCCCTTCCTAGTCCTCTTGGATTGTTCAGCCATTTGCCTCTCTTCGTTCTTCCTTCTCCTCAATTCAACTTCCTCCACTAGGTTACCTTGATCGTCGTCCCGAAAGTACTTGGCGCGAGGACGGTGCTTGTAGGTCTTGGAAACACCGGAACCACCTGCGAGGAGAATAAGGGCGCTAGCAAGGGGATAAGCATACACACAAGTCCAGGAGAGAGCATGGAAAAAGTAGTCAAAAAGTTCATAGGACAAAACTACTCAATGCATAAACATAGTGAAACTGAAGCAGAATTGAATCTGTCAGGCCGGATTATCCGGCCTGGCCAGGGGCGGATAATCCGGCCCTGGCAGAAATTTTCGATTTCACCAAGAATGCATGCAAAAAAGTAGATCAGGCCTAGAAACTATAAGACTACGAGTTCTATGCGAAAACACATCCTTCTAGCAACGTTCCACCCAACAAGATACACATCTAGCCAAAGATGGGGAGAGAGGGAGTTACCCTCACTCATTGGAGGAAGAACGCGGAGGACAAGGTACCCAGAGGCACGGAGAAGAAGATCCGGGGAGGCCCGGAAAATCCGGTGGCCGCAGAGGCTCCGGGGAGCGTGAGGGGCGGCAAGCGGCGGCTGAGAAGAGCTGCTCGATATGAGCCCTTCCCCCCGAGTCCTTCCCTTTAAGATCGAATCCGCCAGGGCCGGATTATCCGGCCAACACTTGGGCCGGATTATCCGGCCTAAATTCTGGGATTCTGTTATACACAGAACCAGGCCCGCGCGTCCCCGAACAACACCCCCACAAGGTGTACAAAGGACTTGTGTGCAAGAATAGATGGCTTAGGGGTAGGGAAGGCTTGGTATTGAGAAAGCCAAACTGAGATGGTACTAGACACTCAAAATTGCAAAATCCAAATCAAATAAAAGCCAAGATTGAGTGTGATTCCCATAAGAACATGAGAGAGCAAATAACATCCAAAAAGATCCAATTCTTCACAAGGAAGAGGGCGGTGGCCGAAGCCACCTTGTTGGAGTGTATGGTGTGACACCGCGAAGATATATCTTGGGTTCACGACCGATACTCATCAATAAGCTCACATATCACTACATGATATTAAGAGAAATGATATAACTTGCTATTGGCATTATGGGGGGAGGGTTAGCCCAATAAGTTAGGACCACACTCCCCCTATATCCATGCCCACACCTAGACCAAACAGGGATTGAGACGTACGAGTGAGTGCATGGGTAATCAAGACAAACTCCCGGAATCAATGATATTTAGCTCATTCCTCAAATAGCAGAATCTTGCTTCATCAAGTGGCTTTGTAAAGATATCCGCCAGTTGGTTCTTCGTGCTCACAAAAGATAGATCAATATCGCCTCGAGCAACATGGTCACGAATAAAATGATTCTGAATCTCAATATGCTTCGTCCTTGTGTGTTGAACTGGATTGTACGCAATTTTTATAGCACTTTCATTATCACATAAAAGAGGCACTTTGTCACAATTGACACCGTATTCCTTTAAAGTTTGCCTCATCCACAATAATTAAGTACAAGCGCTGGCAGCAGCAACATATTCAGCTTCGGCGGTGGAGAGAGATATACAATTCCGCTTTTTGGAGGACCAACGTACAAGAGATCTTCCCAATAATTGACAAGATCCAGAAGTGGATTTCCGATCATCCTTATCACCAGCCCAATCTGAGTCAGTATAACCACATAAAGAGAAATTGGAACCCTTGGGATACCAGAGACCAAAGTTGGGGGAATGAACCAAATATCGAAAGATCCTCTTGAGCGCCACTAAGTGGCTTTCTTTAGAAGCTGGTTGATACCTTGCACACACTCCCACACTCAACACAATATCGGGTCTAGATGTGCAGAGGTAAAGAAGAGAGCCGTTCATGGACCGGTATACCTTTTGGTCCACATCTTTACCGTGAGGGTTGAGTTCGAGATGACACTTTGTTTGCATCGGAGTAGCGACACCATTTAGATCCGTCATCTTGAATCTCTTGAGCATGTCTTGGATGTACTTTGCTTGATTAATAAAGTTTCCTTCTCTAAGTTGCTTGATCTTGAATCCAAGAAAGAACCGTAATCCCCCCATCATAGACATCTCAAACCTGTCAGTCATAAGCTTTGAAAATTCATCGTTAAAAGCTTTGTTAGTAGAACCAAAAATGATATCGCCTACATATAGTTGGCATACGAAGAGCTCCCCCTTAACCTTCTTAGTAAAAAGAGTGGGGTCGATTTGCCCAACTTCGAAGCCACGATCTAACAAAAGCTCTTTAAGGTGCTCATACCACGCACGTGGGGCTTGTTTAAGGCCATAGAGTGCCTTATCGAGTTTGTAGACATGGTTCAGGAAGTTAGGATCCTCAAACCCCGGGGGGTGCTTTATGTATACCAACTCATGTAGAGGACCGTTAAGGAAGGCACTCTTGACATCCATTTGCTGCAACTTGAAATTGTTATGAGCAGCATAAGCAAGTAGGATACGGATGGACTCAAGGCAAACCACAGGAGCATAGGTCTCGCCGAAGTCGATGCCCTCAACTTGGGAGTAACCTTGTGCCACAAGTATTGCCTTGTTCCTCACAACAATGCCATCCTCATCTTGCTTGTTCTTTAAAATCCACTTGGTGCCGATAACATTGCGGCACTCTTTGGGTTTCTCCACTAGTTTCTAGACTTTGTTGCGCTTGAAATTATTCAATTCTTCATGCATAGCAACAACCCAGTCTGGGTCTTCAAGAGCTTCAAAGACCTTCTTAGGTTCCACCATGGAGATATGGGCTTGATGCTCAGCAAAACTGGCGAATTCTCTTCTTGTAGACACCCTTCGTCGAAGATCACCAACAACCTTGTCGAGAGTGTGACCCCGCAACTCAAGGTTACGATCCGCCCGAGCCTTGTGACGAAGTTCAATAAGTTTGTTGTCTCTTGGTGGAGGAGATTCATCACTTGAGTCTTCATTGGAAGCATTTTCTCCGCCTTTATCAGTAGCTGGAACATCAGTAGCAGGTGGTGGAGATGCATGCCCTTGAGGTGAATCCGAAGCCATAACAGGAGGCTGCAGAACTGGAGAGTCAGGGCCAGATAATCCGGCCGATGAAGAGGCCGAATAATCTGGCCTGGGAGAACTTGCAGCAGCTTCATCAGGAAGCCTGGGACTTGCTTGAACTGGCCAGGGGCCGGAAAATCCGGGGTCAGCCGGAAAATCCGGCCTGGAGCTTGTATTGATATCTTCACCACCAAGAGCTGCATGGTCAGCTAGAGTGGGGTGGCTGGATAATCCGGTATCCACCGGAAAATCCGGCCTGGAGCTTTCTGGAGCATTTTGACCTTCAGCAGTTGATGGAGATGGTGTAGACGTTGCCCTCGTGGTTGAAGCATGTTGCATATGTGTAGATGTGGGCTCTATATGAGTAGAGCATTGTCCTTCCCGGTCCGCCACAAGGGGTTCCTCAATGGGGCGGAAGAATCCCACGCCCATTCTTCTTATGGCATCTTGCGGTATTTCAACATCTGCATCACAAACACCAACTTGCTCCACGCGGGAACCGTCATTTTCCTCGAACACCACACTACAAGATTCTACAACAGTTCCAGAAATCTTATTGTAGACTCTATAAGTGTGGGATTCAGCACCATAACCAACAAAAATACCTTCTAGAGCCTTAGATTCAAACTTAGATAAACGAACTCCTTTAATAAGAAAGAAATACTTACACCCGAATACCCGAAAGTATGAGATGTTTGGCTTGTTACCGGTAAGTATTTCATACGGAGTCTTGTCCAAAATCTTGCGGAGGTATAAACGGTTGGATGAATGACAAGCAGTAGAGATTGCTTCAGCCCAGAAATTATATGGAGATTTGAATTCGGACAACATTGATCTTGCCATGTCCATTAGAGTTCGATTCTTCCTCTCGGCTACACCATTTTATTGAGGGGTGTACGCAGCGGAATATTGATGTCTTATCCCCTCTTCACTTAGGAACTCATTTAAGGTGTAGTTCTTGAACTCCGAGCCGTTATCACTCCTTATAGCCAGAATGGGGATGTTGTGTTGACGTTGAACCTCGTTGGCGAAGTCGATGACAGTTTGTTGAGTTTCACTCTTCAACTTGAAGAAATAAACCCAAGTGTATCTTGAGTAATCATCAACAATCACAACACAATACTTCTTTCCACCGAGGCTTGCATGAGATGGAGGTCCGAAAAGATCCACATGAAGGAGCTCCAAAATCCTTTTTGAAGAGATAATAGTTTTCCTTCGATGAGGAGAATCATGCATTTTCCCTTCAACACATGCACTGCAAACACGATCTTTGGCAAAAGAGACATTTTCTTTTAGTCCAAAAATGTGGCCACCCTTGTGGAGACTTTGCAAAGTTCTCATATTGACGTGGGCTAGTCGGCGATGCCATAGCCAACCCGCGTCAGCCTTTCCGAAAAGACACATCGGACCTGTAGTGGTTTTCCCCGAAAAGTCCACCACGTACAGGTCGTTTTCGACATATCCCACGAAAGCGACTTTTAGAGACTTGCTCCACAAGAGTACCACCAAATCAGCATCAATGTAAACTGCAAAGCCCATCTTACCAAGGGCATGAACTAAAAGTAAGTTATACCCAAGGGTCTCAACAAGCATGACGTCCACGAGAGAGATATCGTGAGCCACCACAACTTTGCCGAGACCCAATACCTTAGATTTTGACTTGTCACCATAGGAGACGGTAATGTGATCAAGGTTTGGCCGCATCTCCGTGATGATCTCCTTGCTTCCGGTCATATGACTCGTACAACCGCTATCGAGTACCCATTTAGACCCACCGGAAACATAACCCTGCAAGAAAATTACTTCTTGGTTTTAGGTACCCATTTTTCAATGGGTCGTCTCATGTTAGTAACAAGGGTCTTGGGAACCCAAATAGACCAAGGAATGTAACAATCATAAGGCCCTACATAACTAGCATAAACATCACCATAAGAATGACAATATAGTTCAAAGTTAGGATTGTTGATCCCTGCAAAACCATCATCATTAGTCTTGTCATTGGTAATGTTGCTAGTCTTTGATTGAGCAGTCTTCTTCTTCTTCTTGTTTTTCTTGCTCTTTATCTTGGGTATGTAACCAAGACCTTCTTTACTGTTGTTTGTCCTTTGCCTGCTCAGTATCTCATCAACAACCCCATTACCTTTGTGTTGAGAACTCCTTGCAAGATCTTCTTTTCCAAAGGATGAAGAGGAGGTACTGGGCACATCATACCGTTTCAATTGAGTTTGGAGCTGGTCATGAGACTCATTTAGAGTAGAATGATCACTCTTCAATGCCTTGTGAGCACTTTCAAGATCATCAAACTTCTCCAAAAGTCTAGCATGAACAGCCCCAAAATCAATCTTTTCTTTCTTTAGTTTCTTTACCTTGGCAAGAGCATGGTCATGTTCTTTAATGAGCTGAGCTACAGCTTCTTCTTGTGACTCCTCTAGGGATTCGAGTCTTTCTTCCAAAGAAACTCGAGTTTCCTCTTCCTCTTCCAAGGCATTCTTCAAAGAGGCTATCTCCAAGGCATCTTCTCTTTCAGTTCTGCCCTTTTCTTCAAGGAGATCTTCGGCTTGAGCAAGTTGACTCATAAGAGCATCAAAATGGAGTTTGTGATCACCTTGTAGGTTAGTGATAAAAGTATCCAAGGCAATAACTTCTTCTTTGATTTCAAGACTGTCATGATCATCCATATCCAAAATTATGTTAGTATTAGGAAATGAGGAGTTAGAAGTTGATACCTCGGATCCTCTTGCCATTAGACAAGTGGCGTTGCTGTTGATGGCGTTCTCGTTCGGCGAGTCGAAGAGAGAGGAGGGAGTCAATGTGGTGGCTATAGCAGCCACTTCGCGGGAACTATCATCATCCTCTTCATCTTCACTTGCGGAGGAGTATTCCTCTTTAGCTACAAGGACCATCTTGGGTTTCTTCTTCAAAGGGCCATTCTTCTTAGCAAACGGCTTCTTCTTCAGAGCTTTGGATTTCTCGTTGAGGATGAGCCTGCCACCATTGTCTTCTCTATTTTGATACGGACACTCGGCTACAGAGTGCAGTCTATCTCCATAGTTGAAGCAAGTTCTCAACCTTGGGCCACTTTCTCTTCTTCCATTTGACCCATTCTTACGCTCAAGTTCAGACTTGGCTTTGGCAGGGTCCTTCCAAAAGTTCCTTGCATAGAATGCCATGTACTCACCATGAGCACGTTTGACCTCA
This sequence comes from Avena eriantha, assembly GCA_910589775.1. NCBI lineage: Eukaryota > Viridiplantae > Streptophyta > Magnoliopsida > Poales > Poaceae > Avena > Avena eriantha. Next base: position 314,924,692 of record OU342741.1, read on the forward strand.
TCGGGCAGTCCATGGATACCCTCTCAAAAACTCCTTCATCGTCCTCTTGCTCAACAACATTGGCTTTGCGAGCCATATTGACACCCTTTTGCATTCCAATGGCCCGAGCACGGGCATCTTCAGCATTCTTTGCCGCCACTTTGAATGACGCCATTTCTTGCATGACTTCATTGGATGTCATTTGATGATAGTTGTGTCTACCTTGCAAGCTCTTCAAATCCGTCGGTTCGAAAGGCATTAAGGCACTCACATACTTTCTTATCCATGCATCGTCAATGTGAGTGGCCCCATGCTTCCGAAATGTTGTTGCGATGCCCTTGAGTCTTCTATACATGTCCTCATGGTTTTCACCATCCAACATGTAGAATCCCTCAGCTTTGTTACTAAGGGCATCATACTGATTTCTTCTCATGCTTTCATTTCCAACAAAAAGGTCTGTAAGAGCATCCTACGTCTCTTTAGCTGTGTTGAGATGTTCAATGTGTGGCATGTCCTTGGGACCCACACCCAGATGTATCATGTGGAGAGCAGTGGCATTCAACTGGATATCCACAACTTCCCTTCTTGTTAGATTGGTTTAATCCCCAATATGAAGACCTTCTTCAATAATCCTCCACAATTCAATAGAGGAGCTGCAAACATGAGATTTCATTAGAAACTACCATTGGTTAAAAGAAGATGCAGTGAGCTTGGGTGGATCACCCCTATTGTTTATATGAGGATGAGAGATAGGTGGGTCGGGGGAATATACGTGGCGAACCTCACTATATTCCTCCATACCATTTCCCTTTTTGGAGGTGGAGCCATTTAGTTTTTCACGTTCCACATCATCATCCTTGGATTCGGTGTTACCCTTTTCCTTAGATGATGGTGTGGGAGCCTCAGAGGAGGATGGAGATGGGGCTATGGATGATGTAAGGCGAGCAATCATTTGATTCATCTCCTCCATCTTGGCCTCAAAGGATTTCAACAAGGTTGTTTCCAACGACTTGCGATCATCCATTGTGACCTTATCCACAACCTCATTTCCATCATCCCTGGTACCCATACTACTCTTAGGCGGTTAAGCCCGAATTAAGAGCCGGGGCTCTGATACCAATTGAAATGGATCGTATGGGCACCTAGAGGGGGGATGAATAGGTGCTACACCAATTTTTTTTTTCAAATTTAGGCTTAGCACAAAAGTAAATTCTCTAGATAAACTAATGTGTGGAATTTCCCTATATGCAAACCTATCTACTAGCGAGTAAAGAGCGAGTGGCAGAGGAACGAGTGAACCAAAGTGAAGCACGCGGAGACACAGGATTTGTTTGACCGCAGTTCCTTCCTTGTTAAGGGAAGTACGTATGCGTTGGAGGGGTGGGCGGTACTAAGAGCACAACGCCACAAAAGGCCTCACCCTATTCTCCGATGGATCTCGCCACAACAGGCCTGATCCACCTTCCACTATAGGTACCCTTCAAGGCGGGCACCAGCGCCTTTACACAGCTAGCAGGGCAACAACTCCACAACAACTTGGAGGCTCCCGAAATGACAACAAGCTGCCACAAGAACAAAGTTGTCAAATACAATAACAAGATCTAGGTATTAACAAGAATACTAGATCAGGGATTTCTCCAAGTGAATGGAGAGGAGTTGAAGCGCTTGATTCTTGATGTTGATGATGAACTTCTCCTCCTTCAATTCCACCAAAGATCAAGACCTTCGGGTGGTTGAAGTGGGAGATCAAGATTTAGAGCTCTTGCACAAGGTCTGGTCAAATTCGAGTGAATCAAGAGTTCAGGACGTTGGGGAAGAAGGGGTACTTATACCCCCTTCCAAAAACCAGCCGTTGCACACTTTGTGGGGCGGATTATCCGGCCCAAGTGGGGGCCGGATTATCCGGTCTGGGGAAACTCCGCCCCAGACTCGGAATCTCCGGCAGAAAATCCGCCCCCTCACAGTGAGACGCACCGAGCTTGCCTTGATCATCTTCTAGGGGCCGGATTATCCGGTCCTATGCGAAGGCCGGATTATCCGGCCTGAGGAAGAAAAACCGCCCCAGTTCGGATTTTCCGGGAGAAAATCCGACCGGATACCGAGCGACGTGCCTTGGCTCCTTTTGCACGAAAACTGGGGGCCAGATTATCCGGCCCTTGCGAAACCCGGATTATCCGGCCTGGGGAGGAAAAACCGCCCTAGTTCGGATTTTCTGGGAGAAAATCCCACTGGACACAGAGCGACGCGCCTTGGCTTCCTTGAGAGATGAGGTACGTCGGATTATTCGGCCCTTGGAGGGGCGGATTATCCGCCCCCCCTCAAAACTTCCTACACACTTAGCACACATGAAAAGTCTCCATAGTATTGTTATCTAACACGCAAAACAAAGGAAAACATGAAATGTTCTTTCAATAGGGATATTGAGTTCATTATTGAACTAATCCCCGGAACATGACCCATAGCCCAGAGACCCTATAGTATGAACCCATCAGAGTTAATTGAATTGAAGACGCAATTGGATGCTATGTTAGCCACATGCTGATTCAACCGAGCGCATCGCCATGGAGATCAGTAGTGTTATTCATCGACAAGAAGGATGGAGTGTGCATAGATTACCGGAAGCTGAATGACGTCACCATCAAAAACAAGTACCCACTGCCAAAGATCGAGGATCTGTTTGATCAGTTGACTGGTGCCAGCATGTTCTCTAAGATTGATCTTAGGACTGGTTATCACCAACTTAAGATTCATGCAACGGATATTCCGAAGATCGCCTTTACTACTCGTTACGGATTATACGATTATATGGTCATGTCTTTTGGATTAACCAATGCACCTGCTTATTTCATGAATCTCATGAATAAGATCTTTATGAATTTTCTAGACAAGTTTGTCGTTGTGTTTATCGACGATATCGTTATCTACTCCAAGTCAGAAGAAGAGCATGAGCAACATTTGAGAATCATCCTGGAAACCCTTAGGGAGCGTTGGTTGTATGCCAAGTTTAGCAAATGTGAGTTTTGGCTGAAATAAGTAGGATTCCTAGGACATATTGTGTCTGCCGGAGGAGTCGTTGTTGATCTCGCCAAATTCAAAGATGTCGAAGAATGGGAAGCCCCAACCACTCAAACTCAAGTCTGTGCATTTCTCGGATTAGCAGGATATTACCGCAAGTTCGTTGAAGGATTTTCGAGCATCGCAAGACCAATGACACAATTGTTGAAGAAGGACAAGAAGTCTGAATGGACAAAGAAATGTGAAGCCAGTTTCCAAGAGCTCAAGAAGACATTGATTTCAGCCCCAATACTGATCATGCCAGATATCAAGAAGCCGTTTGTTGTGTATTGTGATGCATCCAAGATTGGTCTTGGATGTGTATTGATGCAAGAAGGCAAAGTCATAGCCTATTTGTCAAGACAACTGAAGCAGCATGAGCAGAATTACCCTACCCATGATCTAGAACTAGCAGCTGTAGTTCTAGCGTTGAAAACATGGCATCATTATCTTATGGGTAATCGTTGTGAGATTTACTCAGATCACAAAAGCTTGAAGTATATTTTTCCCTAGAAGGAGCTGAATATGAGGCAAAGGAGATGGATAGAGTTAATCAAGGATTATGACCTTGACATTCACTGTCACCCCTGCAAAGCCAATGTGGTAGCGGATGCTCTGAGTAGATTGCCGTGTAGGTTAAACACCATGATCAAGGAGAAGCAACCAAGTTTGTATGAGGAGTTGGAGCAGTTTAGAACTGAGCTAGTTAGTAAGGGATTCTTAGCTAGCATTGAACTTCAACCCACTTTGATTAGCCAAATCAAGGAAGCCCAGAAGGGAAATGAAAGCATCGATGAAATCAAACGTCATATTGGTACAGGAAAGGTACCTGGATTTACCAAAGACGAAGAAGGAGTTTTGTGGTACAAAGGACGTATCTGTGTGCCAGCAGATTCGGAACTGAAGCAAGTTATCATGCAGGAAGCTCATGATACTCTTTATTCTATCCACCCCGGAGGAACAAAGATGTATCAGGATTTGAAAGAACAATTTTGGTGGCACAAGATGAAGAGGGAAATCTGAAGCTACATCACCAAGTGTGATATCTGTCAAAGAGTCAAAGCGGAACATCAGAGACCCGTAGGACTGGTGCAACCATTGCAGATTCCAGAATGGAAATGGGATTCCATCGGAATGGTCTTTATCACCGGTTTGCCTACCTCTAGTAGGGGGAATGACTCAATCTGGGTCATCGTGGATAGACTGTCCAAAGTAGCTCATTTCATACCTGTCAAGCCAACCTACCAGAGTTCGAAGCTAGAAGAGTTGTACATAGCTAGAATTGTTAGTCTGCATTGAACCCCCAAGAACATAGTATCGGATCGAGGAACCCAATTTACCTCGAGATTGTGGCAGAAAGTCCAAGAAGGATTAGGAACCAAGTTGAATTTCAGCACCGCTTATCACCCACAAACCGATGGACAGACTGAAAGAGTCAACCAAATCCTAGAAGATATGTTGAGAGCCTGTGTGTTCGAGTATGGATCAAAATGGGAAGATTGCCTGCCTATCGCAGAATTCTCATATAACAACAGTTATCAAGCCAGTTTGCAAATGGCACCATTTGAGTTCCTATACGGAAGAAAGTGTCGTACCCCTTTGAATTGGTCGCAAGTAGGAGAGAGTCAGATTTTTGGACCTGACATTCTCTGAGAAGCTGAAGAGAAGGTTCACAAACTCCTTGAGCATCTCAAGACCACCCAATCCAGACAGAAGAGTTATGCTGACAAGAGAAGGAGAGACCTGACTTTCAATGTCGGAGATTTTGTATATCTCAAGGTTTCGCCATTGAAGGGAACCCAACGTTTTAGTCTGAAAGTAAAGTTAGCCCCCAGATATATTAGACCCTTCAAGATTTTGAATCACCGAGGAGAAGTATCGTATCAACTGGAACTGCCAGAAGAGATGTCAGCCATCCACAATGTGTTCCCTATCTCGTTACTTAGCAAATGCCTAGAAGTGTTGGAGAAGACCGAAGTTTTGAAGAACATCAATCACCGAGTTGTTGATATCAACAAGGATCTGACATATCGCGAAGTGCCCATCCGTATCTTGGAGGAAGCCTACAGAACCACCAGAACCAGGAGTATCAAATTTCTCAAAATTCAATGGAGCAACCATACCGAAGAAGAAGCCACTTGGGAGTGAGAAGATTACATTAGGACTGAGTTCCCAGATCTCTTTAGTTCCTAGTTGTCTTTCTTAAATCTCGGGATGAGATTTTGTTTAAGGGGGGAAGGTTTGTAACATCCCAAAACTTTAATCCGAGTGATCAAGATCTAATCTACCCAATTTAGGGTTAACAAAAACTTTTTCTATTTCAAATCTTTAAGCCTTCATATGTGTGTGTATTTAAAATAGGAGTTGTTTCGAATTACCATGTTTGAGTGATCCATTGGTTGTAAAATGATTCTAAGGTGAATTACACATCATCTAGATCATCCCCAAGCAAATCCCAAAGAAAAAGAAATCAAAAAGAATAAATAATGGAAATGGTCACTTTTGCCAATTTAATCACCTAGACCACATTGGGTGTTCCTAGCACTCAATTCCCAACAGAGACAATTGTGGATCTTTTTACCCCTTGCTAGTACAAGTACTGATGTGTCAAGGCCCACTTTGTGATCTCCCAAAAACGTTTGAACTCTAAATTTAAATGATATTTGAAAATTGAATCTAGTTAATATGTACAGATCACACTTTTTCAAAAACCACTCAAATGAACTCCATTTAAAAATCCCAAGAAAACCTAGAAGCTTAAGCATAAGATAAACAACTCCACCAGAAATCATTTCAAAATTCAAATATTTTGTTCATGCGGCCATTTGATCGAACAGGTGGCAGGCAAGATTTTTCTGCCTAACTATACTGTTTAGTGATCAATGCATTGTCGATTTTTTAGCCTCCATTTGGTTCCCCTATCTCCCCAGCTCTAACCAAACACTCACCAGCCTACCCCTTAACCTGGAGCAGTAGTTGCGCGCCGCCCGTTTTTGGTCACCGCCAGCCGAGCATGCGCAGCTAGCAGCAGACCGTGCCACGCTATTCCAGCTTGCCCACTAGCTCAGCCCAACCCTACCGCGACTCCCTGTCCACCCCACGGCCAAAGCCAGCCCCTAGACCACCCCAGAGCAGCACTGCCCTTTTCTCTCTGCACCATGCGCAGCGCACACCAGAGCACCCTCGCCGCCAGGACGCCACGGACCATGCCTTGACACCACACCACGCACGCCGCTCCGCCTTGACCCCCTCACCCCGCTAGACACGGCCGTGCACTGCGGCGCAACCTACAGTCGCCAGGAGCACCATCGAGCACCGCCTCTGTCTCCTAGAGCGTGGGAAGCCCCCGACCGTTAGCCACCGACCCTAGCCAAGCCATTGCGCCGCTGCTGACCGCCAGCAGACCGCCCACCGTCCGCCTACCTCGCCCACGCCGGTAGCCCCCTATATCGCCATCACCGACGAGCTCCACCCACACCCTTCGGTCCCCTTGTCGAGCCTATATAAGGAGGGCACCCCCTGGCTCAATCGCCACACCATTCCACTCCCATCTCTCCACTAATCGTTTCCCCTCTCTCACCGAAGCCGCTCAAGCAGCCCATCGTCGGAATTCCGCCGGAGGTAGCCGTTGCAAACGAGGAGACGTGGCAGTCGATTTCGTCCACCTCAGCCCCTGTCGCGACATCGCCTGAGTCCGCCGTCGTCCACCAGTTCGTTTGCCCGCCTCGCCACACTAGCTGGAGCCCTGGTACGTCCCTAGTAGACCCCCACCGACCGCTCTAGGGTTCAGTCTCGCCGGCGACGAGTCCGTCATCGACGACGACCGTGGACCGTTAGATCGTATTCTAATCATGTGGTTCTTATCGCCCCGTACCGCTTCGCGTTTTATGAGTCACTGACAGGCAGGACTCCCCTGTCAGCAGCCCTTAGTGCCACGGAGTGTACACGGGCCGGCCCAGTTAGTTTCTCGCGCTGACCCAGTAATTCAAATATATGTTTTTCTATTTTAATTAAAACTTAGTTATGTCCTTGAGCTTAAAAATCAATTCAGCGAGTTTTACAAATCCAAATTGAATGATTCCAATTTTGTTTGAAAGGTAAGGACAATCTCTATCCAAGCCCGTTGGATTTAAATCATTTAGAGTTAGAGATCTCTCCTAGCAAAAATAACAAGACATAAGTGTTTGCACATTCAAACATTTTTATAAAATCAACCATAATAGCTTTTGAGTTGATCCAACTCTCAAAAATCATATTTAACCATACCTATCTGAATATGTAATAATATTAAGGTTTGTATGCAGTGACTTTGGACTAGTACCAAAATAATGCTATATAGGCATTTCAAGCCACTTTAAATCATTAAATATTAAACTTAAACTTATTAAAATGTGATCCAACATTTAGATCACATTCCCATGTGTTAAAATATGTGGTGATGACATGTTTCCACATGATCCCATATTTTAATTGGAGGATATTAAATCTTAGTTAATTTCAATGAGTAGAAATTACTTTTCTCAAATAAAAAGAATGAAGCTAGTTAATGAAACCTTGTGATGCTTGTGATGATAATAGATCATCAAATGTGTGCCTTAGTATGCTAAGTAGACTAGTTAAGCTTTGTTTGGAGATTGTGTATCCCGTATGTATTTATAGACGATAGTACCGACCAAGCTTTTGAGGAGGAGGAGTTCTACCAAGAGGAGGACGAATAAAACTTCAATCACTGCACTACTCAAGGAAAGCTAACACTTGCAAGTATTATACTTATGCAAGCCTAGCACTTCAAGTAAACTGAGCAAGCTACTATTGGCAAGCTAAACCTCGCAAGCTAGATAATCTAAGCAAAGGCATTAGGCATGCTTTGGTTATACCCTTTGACTATTACCTACTCCAAGTTTTATCTACAAGCTTTACCTTCTTTACTTTACCAAAGTCCTTTACTTTACCAAACTTGACCTACCTAGTAAGAAGTAGATGTCATTCTATGGCATGAGATTGAGATTAGCATCCCACCTTAGTGAACACTCTTAACTTAGTAGTTTAGAACTAAACCAAAACTTGATTCACTTTAGATTGGAATACTTGGTGAAAATGACTTGTGAAAACCTTGGAATGATGAGTCATTCTATTGAGATGTTTTGACATGTGTTGAGAAACACAAATGGTTTATGATGATGAAAATGTTGAGGCATGAGCCTTAGCCCTTTTATAAAAACTGATGGTTGGGTTCGGATGCAATACCATTCCAAATTTACCGTAAAACCACATTACCTAAATTGGGTAAGGCTTAGCCGGAAGTTTATATGCATTAGTATTAGTTCCCTCGCCGGAGAGGTTTGAGCTGAGGCTACCTCTCAATGTTGTCCACCTATGTAGTGCCCAAGATGACAGATGGTCGTGGTTGGGAGGCCATGCTCATAGGAGAGGTGCTTATACTAGGGTGTGTAAAGGAAAGGTTATGTTTGATTATCTGCATACTACGTATGATGATTCAGGGTTATCCCTAATAGATGTATCGAATCTTGTGGTGAAAATGCACCACCTCTGCAGAGTGTCAAACTATTCGAATAGCCGCGTCCGTGGTTATGGACAGTTGGAGTGGCCATACTGTTCCGTTGTTAGATGTTTTCAAAATGACTTATGAAATGAATGATGAATCTTGACTTGACCATAACAGGGTTGTGACTATGAACTAGTTTCCCAACTTAAGTGATCCCAGAACTTTATCTTATCTTTCTTTGTTTCTGAACTCAGCTTAGATTTCAAACTTAACTTTGCAAATAAACTTAGAGTTAGCATTCCTACTAGAACTACCTTACTTGTTAGTAATAGTTTGCGAGTACTTAAAGATTACTCATGGCTTTTGTCCCTGGCTATTCTCATGGCTAGACTATGAATAGGAGTACCACGATGAAGGGCAGCAGGACGGCTATGATAACTAGGATTATATTCCATCGTCAGCATTGGCTGTGACCCTGAAGATGGACCCCACTGCTACGCTTATTAATGATTCCGCTGCTTGTTGTATTAAGACTGGATCATGAGATCCTTTATTCGTGTAAGACCTTATTATGGTTTGTAATGGATGCTATACTGTGATATCCAATCTGTTATGTCTCGCAAAAATGGTAATCCTGGGATTGCGATGTATGGCATAACAGGTATCTAGGATTAAAAATTCGGGTGTTGACAAGCAGCGGCGGACAGCGACGGTGACCGATGCGGGGATAAGGAAGAGGGAGAGGGGAGGCGCGGAGTGGTGCCTGAGCACCCTAAGCTCACCGTGGTTGTAGTGGTGGTGTCTGTGAAAAGCGGGGAAGCCGGAATCGATGGCTAAGGCGGCGAAGAGCTTCGTCGGGGTCAGGAAATACGAGACCGGCGGCGGCGATTAAGGGTGCCCCTCCTCGATTCCAATGGCAGGGAAGTAGAGGGCGGTGAGGTGGAGCTTCCTGCATGCTAGGGTGGACGAGAGGAGGCTGGAGATGGCGGGGACGAGCTGCTCTTGCCGGGCTAGGGTTTTGGCCGGAGGGAAACTTCAGAGAGAGAGGGCAAGAGGGCGAGCAAAAGAAGCAGGGGAAGATGGCCATGGCATTGGGGTCTTATCCCCTCTCCAGCTGTGATGGACGGCGGTGAGTGAGCGGCGCATATCGATGGTGCTGGCGGCGATAGCGAGCTGCTCTTTGTCAGGGTCGAAGACGACGAGGGAGACAGAAGGATGAAGCGATATGTGGGATGCAGCTACCCTGGCTTGGGCCGATGTGGGCCGCAGAAACTGCGCGCGGGCGGCAGGGACAGGAGGAAAGAAGAAACTGGGCCGGCCTGGTTTGCTGCTGGCTTTGTTGTTTTTTTACAGAAAACCTTTTCTAATTTTGTTTCGTGTTTTCTGTTTGTAATTTCAAAACCAAAGTTGTTTTGGGTATTTCAAAAATAGCACCAGAATTTATAAACCACTTAAAACAATGTGAGGCCCTTGTAACAGTTTGGGCTTCACAAACTTTTATACTTTTCAAATTATTCAAAACTCTTTTGAATTGCTTTGAGAGGAAGAGGAAAATAGCTAGGGTTTACGGTTTTACTTTGTTTCTCTTTTTGTTTGCAATTTTAAAGATGATGCTCATGAATGCACAAACAAAGCCCCAATTAGACATTAGATAAAACTCGGGCGTTACAGTACGTGAGGGCGAGTCCGCGGTGGCGAGTTCCTGAGCGTGATGAGTACGCGAGGGCGAGTCCACGGTGGCGAGTTCCTGAGCGTGATGAGTACGCGAGGGCGAGTCCGCGGTGGCGAGTCTCCGAGCGTGACGAGTACGCGAGGGCGAGTCCGTAGTGGCGAGTCCCCGACCGTGGTAAGTACATGAGGGCGAGTCCGCAGTGGCGAGTCCCCGAGCGTGTCGAGTACACGAGGGCGAGTCCGGGGTGGCGAGTCCTCGAGCGTGCCGAGTAGGCGAGGGCGAGTCCGCGGTGGCGACTCCCCGAGCGTGTCGAGTACGTGAGGGCGAGTCCACGGTGGCGAGTCCCCGAGCATGTCGAGTACGCGAGGGCGAGTCCGCGGTGGTGAGTCCCCGAGCATGTCGAGTACGCGAGGGCGAGTCCGCGGTGGCGAGTCCCCGAACGTGTCGAGTACGCGAGGACGAGTCTGCGGTGGCGAGTACGCGAGGGTGAGTCCACGGTGGCGAGTCCCCGAGCGTGGCGAGTACGCGAGGGCGAGTCCGTGGTGGTGCGTCCCAGAGCGTGTGGAGTACACGAGGGCGAGTCCATGGTGGCGAGTCCCCGAGCGTGTCGAGTACGCGAGGGCGAATCTGCGCTGGCGAGTCCCCGAGCATGCTGAGTACGCGAGGGCGAGTCCGCGGTGGCGAGTCCCCGAGCATGGCGAGCCGTGGTCGTGGAACCACGTGCACACGCAGTATGCCTAGGAGTAGTCCCCGAGGCTCGAGTTGTCTTGTAGAGGCGACTTAAGGCTCTTTAGAGATGCATATTCTGAAAATAGTAGTGGTTGTTGCCGAGCATGGCGGGTCCACGTGGGAGAGTTCACGGTGAGCGAGTCCGCAAGGGGAGAGTCCTCGAGTGTGGCGAGTCCATGATGATTGCGAGTCCGCGAGGGAAGAGTCCCCGAGTGTGGTGAGTCCACGATGATTGCAAGTCCGCGAGGGGAGAGTCCCCGAGTGTGGCGAGTCCGTGATGACGTTGATTGCACTGTTTTTGTTAGCGAGTCTCTCATCTTGGCCTAGGGGGCCAGTCGTATGGTGACTCCAAAGATGGATCTCGGCTTAGTGTTCTCTTAGAAGATCCGAGGCTCGGTTTGCGAGTTCTCGTCTGCAGTACTTGCCCGTGCGAGTCATACTGTGTAAGATTGAGGAGGACATGGTGTTGTTTGTGTAGGACTACCATTTGTCTTGGCCAGGAAGGCCAGTCAAGCAAGGCGACTCCAATGATGGCTCTCGGTTAGCGTTTTTCATGGACGATCCGAAGATCGGTTTGCGAGTCCTCGTCCGCACTACTTGGCCATTGCGAGTCGCTTTTTCAAAGGTTGACAAAGGCGAATTGATTTTTCTCAAAGGGAAGAGAAGCCCAGTGGTGAGTCCATGCAGCGTGGCACGCGACCTTCTCTGGCGACTTAGATGATGAAGGTCCCTTAGTAGGCGCGCCATACGCATTTAACTTAGTAGATGGGGTCGCACGACGTTTAGCCAGAAAAGGTCGACGCAGCGGACAAAGAGTCGACGTGGCGGAAGTATGATCGCGCTTTGGCGAAGCCAACGCGGCGGACACGGGGTCTGTGCGGCGGACGTATGGTTGCGCTTTGGCGAAGTTGACACAGCGGACACGGAGTCGATACGGCACACGTATGGTCGCGCTTTGGCAAAGTCGACGCGGTGGACATGGGGTCGACACGGCGGACAGAGGTCGCGCTATGGCGAAGTCGAGGCAGCGGACACGGGGTTGACGCGGCGGACAGAGGTCGCGCTAGGGCGAAGTCAACGCGGCGGACACGGGGTCGACGTGGCGGACAGAGGTCGTGTTAGGGAGAAGTCGACGCGACGGACACAGCGTCGACACGGCGGACGTATGGTCGCGCTTCGGTGAAGTTGATGCGGCGGACACGGGGTCATCACGGCTGACGTATGGTCGCGCTATGGCGAAGTCGACGCGGCTGACGCGGGGTTGACGCGGCGGATGGAGGTCGCGCTAGGGTGAAGTCGGCGCGACGGACACAGGGTCGATGCGGCGTACTGAGGTCGTGCTATGGAGAAGTCGACATGGCGGACACGGGGTCGACACGGAGGATGGAGGTCGCCCTAGTGCGAAGTCCACGCGGTGGACACGGGGTCAACACGGTAGACAGAGGTCGCGCTAGGGCGAAGACGACACGGCAGACAGAGGTCTCGATATGGCGAAGTGGACGCGGTGCACACGGGGTGGACGCGGCGGACGGAGGTCGCCCTAGAGCGAAGTCGACGCGGCGTACATGGGTCGATGTGGCGGAAGGGGATCGCGCGGCGGACGGAGGTCGCGCTATGGCGAAGCGAGGCAACGCTTTGGTGAAGTCGTGCAGTGTGTAGCCGGTAGCATGGCGAGTCCACCACAGGAGAGTCAGCGGTTGGCGAGTTCCCGAGTACGGAGAGTCCGCGAGGTGGCAAGTCCACGATAGGAGAGGCGAGTCCCGAGCGTGTAGAGTCCGCGAGGGCGAGCCCGCGAGCATGGCGAATCCACAATGGCAAGTCCTTGAGGGTGACGACTCCGCGAGGGTGAATCCCCGAGCGTCGAGTCCGTGATGACGTGTAGAAAAAACTCCGTATAGCCATGGATGTATTATTTTATTGGTCCAGGTCAATTGCCGGTGGATGTAGTGATGACGTCTACTCAATCCAATTCTGCATTCATGGAATAATTTCCCAAAGGATTCGTAAAAGCAATGCATATAAGATCGAATAAATAATCAAATCGCAGAGGAATTAATGAGAGAGATGGGATTGACTCAACGGAAATTAATTTATTTCAGGCTACCGATCTTCCTTAGTGTAACAGATTGTTACCGAGGCATAGGAGCAGTCACGGCGGAAGAATTCCATAAGTAGCGCAAAAACACCAGCTCGTAAACATAGGAATGGATCGCTCCATGGGTCATGTTCCGATTAGATTATTTCGTCCAGGAACCAATTCTCGAAAGGTACGTACATGGCAATCGCACTTAGGTTAGATCAAATAAAACTAACCAATTGAAAAAGTAGTCAATGCGAGATGGGATCAAATAAAAAACCGATCGGCTCCTGTGCTTTTGCAGGTTGATAGCCATGTGCATGTGTCACAGTTGTTGGCCACCGGACCATGTGGATCGGCTCCCAGCACAAGTCTCCGACGGTGGTTTTTGCAATAAAATAATTAATTGTAAATGTAAGCAATGAGAAAGGAGATTCAAATAAAAAACCAATCAGAACCAATCTTGTATATTTTCCATGGCATGATCTGTATGTGCGTGCGCCCGCAGTTCTTGACCACCGAACTATTTGGATCGGCCCCCAACCCGCAATTCGACCCTGATTTAGTTGTGTTTGTTAGAGTATTAGGTATATACGGTTGTTATGGTAATTTTGATAGAGTTAGGATCGGTTTACATACAGTCCTAACTTGACTCGTACTCCAAGATAATTCTTTGTACGCCTATATATACTCGCCCATGAGGCTCAATAATATATTCATCATATTCCGCCAAATTCATACTCTTTCATGGTATCAGAGCAGCAAGATCCTTAACCTAGCCGCCGCACATGCTTCCGCACCGCGCCGACCCCGAGGAGATCGATCTCCATGATCTCCGCTGAGGGCCACGCAACCCGTACGCAGGGTTCGTCCCCCGATCCGTGATCGGCTGCCCTGTAAGTATTTTTTTCGATCTTTTGATCTATTTTTTTTGGTTTACCGATCTTAGATCTGATTGAGTCGCCCACCGTCGTCGTCATCGCCGCGCTTCTACTCCGACCATCAGCATCGAGGATCTACATCGCGTTTGTGCGCCTGCCCCCTCCGCTACTGCGCCTGCCTCGGTAGGCTGTCGCGGCCTCACGGTAGGCTGCCGCGCACCGCGGATGGCTGCTACGCCTTCCTTCGAAGGCTACCGCGGCCACCCTCCTCAAATCCTCTTCGTCGTCATCGTCTGGGACTTCACCAACAACGCCGCCATCAACTCCGATCTACGCGTCGTCCATGCCATGGCGCATACGGTACACCCTCAGTCTGATCAACCAATCCCGGGCCTATCTATGCCAGGCACGTCCCCGAGCACACGTCTACCACCGATCAAGCTACGGGCTGTCGTTGTGTTGCCCCATCAGGCCGCAGTGTTGCCGCCTTTGGTCCATACTACCGGCTTCCAACGCGATGTCATTGGCGTGTACATCGTTGGTGGTCTCCCAGCCGCTGCACAGACTTGCGCCCTGCAGCTATGCCACCCCTCGGGTCGTAGTGTGGCTGCACGCAGTCTACTTCGCCGTCCTCGTGCATCGACGGCCTTGGTTTTTACCGCGCCATCTCCTACAGCGTGGATCGCCGCTGTCTGCACATGGTCTTCGTCACGTCACCGGATCTCCTCGCCTACTTCGAGCACCACCACCGCGCTTCACAAGGTAACCTGTAGGGCGCCCTCTCGCCATCGCAGGTCCCGCCGACTACCCCATCGCCACTCTAGGCATCCAGCATGACTAACTCAGGTCACCGCTGGTTTCGCCGCCTTCTACAGCTTTGTCCACTACAACTTCGCCGCCAGTGTCATCGCCTTATACCCAACTACACCACCTGCTACTCTACTCCGACAACCGCGAACAGCACCGGCATCTCTCCCTTCGCTGCTATGCGCATCACAACCACTTTGGAGGCTTCCTCTTCTAGTCTTTCTGACATGGCAGTAAGTTCATGATGGTCCTTGCCCCCGCACACCCGGTACTAGCAACACCGGTAGTGCCTTCGTCCCCGACACATTCCCGAGTCTGGCAAACTCGGATCGGCACCTCGTCTTCATCGGCTTCGACAATGTCTTCTTCGACATCGATCCCTCTACGACTACCTCGATCGCGTCACCGATGAGTTCTTCTTTCCATACTCGGTTCTGGCAAAACCGGAGTGTGTGTTCAACCCCGACATGCGCCTAGTTTTGGCAAAACTATGGCCGCACCTAGTCCTCAATGGCTCGGACTACATCGGCTTCGTCATCGACACCCTTGAAGACTGCCTCGATGCGTATTCGTCATCCTCCTCACGCACTATGCGCATACCGCTTCACGTGCGGTTACCTCGACACCGGCATCCCCGGCCACGACATCGACCACGGCAACCCATCACACAGCTACCTCGACCATGGCACTGCCTCACGCTCTCGCCTCCCTCGACATCGGCACAAGGGCTACCACCTTGCTTGAGCATCATCAGCTTCCTCTACACTCCAGGCTACTGCGTTGTGATACTGTCCACGATGTTCCCGCTCGGACTGCGGGGGGATGTCAGCCTACTAGATGCTACTTCGGTTATCTCCAGTCTGACCATCCGCGATGTTCCAGTTGTTCACGACGCTACCGCTACTACTACGGGGGAGTGTTAGAGTATTAGGTATATACGGTTGTTATGGTAGTTTAGATAGAGTTAGGATCTGTTTATGTATAGTCCTAACTTGACTCGTACTCCAAGATAATCCTCTATACGCCTATATATACTCGTCCATGAGGCTCAATAATATATCCATCAAAATTTTGCCAACCTCATACTCTTTCAGCATTGACGGCAAGTGATCCCGCCCGGATCGCGACTCCAAGCACCGCTTGCCCCATGGTGGGTGCCAACTGTCGTGGTATTGGACACGGCAGATGCTACAGGGTAGCTTACATAGACGAAAGGGCAAGGCGACGTAGGAGAATCTAGGAGCGAGATTGGCACACGGTGTACCTAGGTTCACGTCCCCACAATGGAGGATCGCTACGTCCTGCTATCAATCTAGTATATGTTCATAGGTTGGTTTCCAATGGAGTCGCTAGAGGTTGGGGGAGAGACTAGATCTGACATCAGAGAGATCTAATATGATGTCCTCTATGGAGGTGCCCCTGGTGGCTTTATATATGCAGCCAGTTAGGGTTTACAAGTGTTAATGGGTTTTTTATTGGAGTCGCTATGTTGGGCCTTCAGTCGGCGTGGCGTATGGGTCTAGTATGAGCCAATCGCCGTATTTGGCGAGTCGATCCGCCGAGGGTTAGGCTTCAGTCGGCTCGCTCTAGCTGGCGACTCCGCTTCGTGGGCATACCCCGATTGGTATTCCCCCATCACATCTCATTTGAGAATGAGTGATGTGTAGAGACGCAAAGACATGCAAATACACACGAACCTGAAACTATCATATCCGAAGATTATGTTATCCACTAGCAATCGCGTATATGCAACACCAGAAAGCCATAGGTGTTCAATAGGAAAAAAATTCAAATTAGATTATTGAGTCTAGTGCAAGTGGGAGACTGAAGGGAATATGCCCGAGAGGCAATAATAAAGTGGTTATTATCTTATTCCGTGTTTATGATAAATGTTCATTTTGCATGCTATAATTGTATTAATTGGAAACGTTAATACATGTGTGTTTGATAAACAAAATACAAAGTTCCTAGTAATGCCTCTCATATAAACTAGCTCATTGATTAACAAGATGATCAAGGTTTCCTGATCATGGACATTGGATGTTGTTAATAACGAGGTCACAACATTGGTGGAATGATGTGATGAACATTCATCCGAAGTATAGCATTACGATCAAAGTAATTATGTTTATATTACTATAACATCATACGAAGTAATCCTAGTCCTTAGCCCATGAGATCATGTTAAACACTAACACCAGAAGAGTATCTTGATAACATCAAACGTCACACCGTAACAGGGTGACTATAAAGGTGGGTTCGGTGCTACGAAGGTGTTATGTAGAGGCTCATGAATCAAGAGTGGTATTTCTCCATCCCGATGACGGATAGATATACTCAGGGCCCTCTCGGTGATACCACATTGAAATAGCTTGCAAGCAAGTGATGTGATCACTAGAATGTTATATCACGGGAAAGAGAAAAGAGTGCATGTCGGTAACAAGATCAAACTAGGTATTTGGATACCGATGATCGAATCTCGGACATGTAATATATGCGAGACAAAGGAATTAATTTACTAGTGTTAAAGGTTCACACGATCACATAAGTCATCGTTGAATGTGTGGGAGTGAGTATGGATCTCCAGATCCCACTTCTGATTATTGATCTGAGAGGGGTCTC
The DNA here is from genome assembly GCA_910589775.1 of Avena eriantha. NCBI lineage: Eukaryota > Viridiplantae > Streptophyta > Magnoliopsida > Poales > Poaceae > Avena > Avena eriantha. The sequence continues at coordinate 314,942,019 of OU342741.1, forward strand.
GATCATGTCTGCATTATTCGCGAACTGTAGGGTAACACACTTAAGGTATACTGACACCATTTAGGAGCAAATATGTTTTAGATAAATATTATGTAAGTGCTGGAATCATTTCGATGGAAACCAGAATTGTTTCGGGTGAAATTGCTGAAACTGGTTCTGCATGTGATATTTAAATGTTGTAGGGAGTTTTATGTGAATATTTGTTAATTAGAGTAATTAACAAAAATTGGAATAAAATAAATAAAAGTGTTTTTTTAAAGAGGAAATGAATTTAACTTGGTGGACATTAAATGCAAAGTGAGTGGAGTTGAAATTGATGTGAGTGGGCTTAGTGGAAGCTCCACCCACATGAACGAGGGAGAGGTGGGGGCACCCACCATGGCCAGCCAGCCATGGACTTGGGGCTGCACGCCCTCCCCTATAAAAGGAGCCCCATAGCTCCTCTCTTCTTGCCCCACCTCCTCGTGAAGGTTCTCTTCTCCCTCTAGTTATTCCCCATAGTCTCGGATTAGCGAGATACATGTTCTCAGTGGCTTTATCTGGAAAGGAGTTGCTGCTTCCGCTGCATCGCTGGAGCGAGGAGGCGGAGGTTGTTCGATGGACCGGACGTGTGTGCGATCTCGAATGCATCGCTACTTTGCGGTGCTGGACTTGATGGTGCTAGACCTGAAGGACTTCATCAGGATCTTGAGATTGGCAAGTGTACGACTACATCATCCATGAGTTCCATCTCGTTAACAAAGCTTTGTTGTCTTCGAGGGTATGTTCTCTATGGATGTATATCCACCCGTTGCTTGTATCTAGTAGATAGATCTTGGTGTATAGTTCCCATAGTAGGAATTTTTTTGTTTTCTATGCTGCAAACCCTTCACTAGGAGGCAAGCAATTCCACGGACTGTGCATCGTACTCCACGTCAGCACGGTTAGACTCCGGGCATGTACGACGAGCGTCGCAACTTATGGGGAGTGTGACCACTTGAGGTGAATTATCCTAAGTGGGGTAATGTGTATTGTAGAGTTTGAGAGCTTGATGTAATTAAATAAGTGAGGTAGCACTCACAGGAAGATGTGGCACTTGTATAATATGGGTTATAATGTACTGTACCACCTATGTGAATGTAATGTTTATTATGTGTGTTGCATATTTGGTTCTTATTTTGATCTTGATTTCCATTGAGTGACTACTTATGGGCATGAAGTTGAGCTCAAAAAGCATGGCATGATGTAATTATGAGCTTCCCCTGATGTTACAGGACTAGGGGGTTATGGAAATGGGTGCAGAGGACAAGACTGAACATCAAAGCATGGGAAAGGCGGATGAAGATGCCAGAATGTAGGCGGAATTACCACCACCAATGAGGCCATTGATGGAGCAGAATTTCATCCAATATATGCAGATGATGCAGGAATCCTAGAACAAGTTTATGGAGGGGTTAATGGACCGAGTTGGACACCAAAGGGAACCTGAAGGTGGTGGTGTAACCCTTTTGGATTTCCATAATGCAAGAGCATTACCTTTTGCATCAGCTCCAGAACCAATGGACGCAGAGGATTGGTTGGCAGATACAGAGATAAAGCTCAAGACTGTAGGGTGCAACGATGATGAGAAGTTAAGGTATGCAACATATCTTTTAACTGGACCTGCAGCATCTTGGTGGGCGAATCAGTTGGCAATGCAACCTCTAGGTAGGGAGTATACCTAGGAGGAGTTCAAGCAAAGATTCCGTGAATATCATGTTCCAGATAGTGTCATGGAACTGAAGCGTAGGGAATTTGAGGAAATGCAGCAAGGTTACTCCAGTGTCATGAAGTACATTCGGGAGTTTAGTGATTTATCTTGTTACGCTGCTGACGAGGTAAGCACCGAGGAGAAGAGAAAGAAGTGTTGCATGCATGGACTAAATCCATTTGTGAAGATGCAGTTGAGGCTTGTCGATAAGCACACTTTCCAATAGCTGCTAGATGCAACTATTACCTTTGAGGATGACTAAGAGAATGTCCAAGAAGATAGGAGGAAGAGGGCGAGGAAACAAACTAACAGAATTGAAGCCAGTATGCCTAAACCAAATATGGAGTTCAGAGCCCGAAATAGGTCCTTTAACAATGGTAAGAACCCCAATCATGGTGCAACCACAACCGGGAGGAATGTCATTTGTCCCAATTGTAAGCTTCCAGGGCACATTAGTAGGTATTGCCAGAAGCCGGTGATCATATGATATGGGTGTGGTCAAAAGGGGCACATGAAGTCGGATTGTCCCAAGAAACCACCCAATGGTTGGTCCACATCAGGCGGTGGTCAAGCAAGAGGCGGAGGCAGACAACCTAACAGGGGTGGAAATTATGTCAAGAATGATAATGGCAAGAGAGGCAGACCTACTGGAAAGCGGACAACCTAATTGGGGTGGAAATTATGTCAAGAACAACTTTGGAGGAGGTGGATACCTCGGATCAAGCAGTGATAGGTACGCTCAATATTCTCACCAACCCTAGAAAAGTTCTATTTGATACTAGTGCAACTACTTCATTCATATCTAAACAATTTTGTGATAAGTTCGGGATTAGAAGGGCACCGTTAGAAAAACCTATGACCATAATTACCACTAGAGGGATCATAGTAGTGATAAACATTAAATTAAACCAAGTTATCTCAATATGTGGTCAAACCTATTATGCGGATCTTTATGTGATTCCATTAAGGGGAATAGCGGTAGTTTTGGGAATGGATTGGATGAGTGAGCATGGAGCCCAGATCAATTGTGAAGACAAGACTATATCAATAAGGACTCCAGATGGAGGAATATTGGTTTACCAAGCTGATAAGCACTCACATATAGAGGTAGATCTACAACTAAACTCCATGAGTGAGGTCAAGTTGGAGGATATTCCTGTAGTAAATGAGTTTCAAGATGTTTTTCTAGCAGAATTACCTGGAATGCCACCTGATAGGGAGAAAGAGTTCGCTATTAACCTAATACCTGGTACAACATGTATTGCTCAAGAACCATACATGATGGGTCCTAAAGAGTTGAATGAGCTTAAAGAACAAATTAATTAGTTGGTCGGGAAAAGGATTCATTCAGGAAAGTGTATCCCCATAGGGAACTCCAGTGATTTTTGTTGATAAAAGAGATGGAGGACGACGGATGTGTGGAGATTATAGAAATCTGAACAATGTCACCATAAAGAACAAGTATCCTTTGCCAAGAATTTAGGACTTATTTGATCAAGTCAAGGGAGCCGGAGTGTTTTCCAAGATTGATCTGAGATCAGGCTATCATCAAATCAAGATTAAGCTTGAGGATGTTCCAAAAATAGCATTTGTGTCAAGATATGGACATCACAAGTATTTGGTCGTACCTTTTGGGTTGACTAATGCACCAACAGTTTTCATGAATCTGATGAACAAGGTTTTTATGCCATATCTGGGCAAGCTCGTCATAGTATTTATTGATGATATTTTGATAAACTCCAAGGATAAGGAGGAGCATGATGATCACTTAAGGATAGCATTACAAATACTGAGAGGACACAAGTTGTTTGCTAAGTTCAGTAAGTGTGAATTTTGGTTGGACAAGGTTGAATTCCTCGGTCATGTCATTAGTAGGGATGGAATTGCAATCAATCCATCCAAGGTTCAATCAGTGTTGGATTGGAATGCACCTACCAATGTTAAACATATCAGAGGTTTTCTAGGAATGGCAGATTACTATCGGAGATTCATTGAAGGTTTCTGTGGGACCCTAGATAAATCCTCTGAGAATCCCTGTTATGCATACACCACGATCCCATGATGAGTTCATCATGGCACATAACCTACAAGTATCAAAGTAAACATCCATTACTTAAGAGGATACATGTCATACCTTATTTTCCATTATGGCTACATCAATCAATATCAGCGGAACTTCATCAAGCGTAGAGCCTGAGCCATGCCATAACCTACAGGCAACTGACTGGGAGAACATCCTAGCTCACATAGTCATCAACTTCACCTTCTTCTCGATATCTGACCAAGTTAATAGCAAGGGACAATGCCAGCGAGTACTTTGAATGTACTCACAAACCACCTTAAGAGAATAATAATAACAAGATGATATGCAATATGGCTGTGGTGGTAGGAGGCCTCCAAGTGAGGTTCTTTTCTCAAATAGTTTATCTTGTAGATATAGCATCTACATATCTTTGTTGAAAACTTTTGTAAAACCTTTTGGAAATCTTTTTGAAACATTTTGGAAATAACTAGGATTGGGACACCCATTTGTTTCTTCCTTCTGGTCATCTCATGACCAAACTCCTTTCCTTCCTTTCCGACCATCCCAAGGTCAAAACATTTCCAAAGCCATTTCTTTTTTTTTGAAATCCTTTTTGAAAGAAAAAGCAGCACCGCTCTACAGTAGTTTGTCCAACCGTCCATAACCATGGACACGGCTATTCGAATAGATTTTACACTCTGTAGAGGTTGTCCACTTTACCACCATTCGATACATCCGCTGAGATAACAGCACGACCCGCTACACCAAGTGTACGGGGATCCGGATAATCAAACATAACCATTCATTTGTTGTCCCTAGCATGGGCACTTTCTCTATGGTTGCTTAGTTCCCCCGGGACGAGTACCTAAATCCTCGAGTCCGAATCTCCCTACCTCACTTCCTGAATCATTTCCCCTTCCATACTCCCATAAACCGTATCATCCGCCGGAGCTCCATAGTTTCAGCCGACCTCCATAGAGACAAAAGAACCTTCCAGGTACGACAACCCCCTAAGTGGATAGGAAACGGCTTCAGGGGACTCGAACCCCTTTCTACGCATTATGGCATAGCCCATGCTAAGGAATACAAACTACGAGTTAAGCCCGTCCCATACCGGGGTAATGTGGTTGCATGGGTTTAGTTGTTATAGCTAAAGCTGCAACGAACCGGGTGTGTTTTTGTAAACATTTTCTCCTCCTCCTTTCCAGCATCATTTGTAAAACCAAACCATTTTTCTTTCTTAAATCTCTCTTGGTCAGTTAAACCTCACCAAGGTTTTATAATAAAACATTTTTGTAAACCTTTTTCTGGCGTCTTCTCATCCTATAGTTTTGCTCGGCTAAAACGGGGTCTCCAAGAGGTATGGTGTTATACACCACTTACAAAACTAGGGAAACGTAGGTGTTACCAAAGGGGTTGTACTTAGTAGTACAAATATGTAATGGTTTGGAGGAGCCAAGCCACTACCCATTCTAGATCATCATATATTAAAGCAATGCAGTTTTCATAAGCAAGTAAGTAAACATGCATAAGTAAAACATAGGACAAGGCTTATGAGAAAGAAGGTGGCTTTCCTGCGATCAGCAAACTGGCAATATATGTCCCTGGACTTTTTCTTAGAATACCATAATAACAATCATAATAACAACCATCTTCTGGTCTCTGATTGAATCACATCTATCGTCGATATGGATCACATGCAAGCAAACAAAGGACACAATCAATACAAGGCATACAATCACCAATACCATACAACAAAAACCAACATACAAGACCTTACTCACTTCAGTAAGTTTTGATAGATTGAGTTTGTTGCATTTGGAAGTAACGGAAAAACACTTGTAGAATTTCCTTTAGGATTTAATTGCCAAAACCACTTAAACAATGGGTTTGGAACTAAGGCTTTGGTATGTATGATACCAATGTACAAAAATGATACCATCAGATAGGTATTTAAATAAGGATGCCAACAAAAGTGGTTTTATGATTTTATCACTTTTCTTTATTTAGATATGATTATTTTAGTGGAAAGCCACTAGTTTAGGTGAAAAATTCACCAGAAAATATTTGGAGCTCAAATAAATTTTTACTAAGAGGGTGTTGTGTATATTTGAGTTTTTTATTTTTTAGAGTTGGAATCACCTCAAAATATACCAGAATGCCCTTGAGAAATTCCCAAAGTCAGTTCTATAGTTATTTTGTCATTTTCACTAGAATTAATCTACATGAGATTTTGGGATAATTCCAAGGACACATGTTAGGTACTTTGAATATACTTCTGCAGAAATTGGAGTCACTCTTTTTGGATTTACAGAACTACTGCAGTGATTCTATTAGTGAATTAATCATGCACAAGACAGTTTAATTCACCATAAATCGACCAGGGTTTGATAAATTTTGGGATTCTAGGGTTTGTTGGGTAAGATAATATGGTTGTACTGAGAGGTGGAATTAGGTAAATACGGCCTTTGGTTTTACCCTGATAATTTCCCAAAGGCAGAAATAGGCTGTTATTGTTATTTTTACCAGGGGCAAACTAGGAACGAAAAAGTCATTGGGTCAAGGTTACGTGAAAGGTATGATAGGTACCTTGAAATAATAAAAGGTTTCAACACTTTTAGAGTTGTAAAACTCTCTGGAGAAGTTAATAAGTGTTTTACATACTTTCTAGTAATTTAAGTACCAGAAAATAAGGAAATGGAATTTGGACAGGTGGTCTATTTTGCATGTTTAATAAAACCATAGGGAAATATAGAAATTTAGATATGCACATTTGGGGTCATTTTCCAATTTCATTTTGATTTAAAGTAATTGGCTAAATAATAGATATGGAAGGAAATTCGAAAAAAGGGGACTTGGTCCCATGGGCTGGAATCAGAGGGGAAATGGGCCGCAGCGAGCAGATCGGGCCCACCCGGGCGGGGTCGCACACGGGAAGGGGGTTTCAACCTGGCCAGGTGCGGCCCGCTTGGCAGTGAGGTGGGAAGGGAAAAGGGGTATTCGGCAAGGAGGGCCGTTCGATTAGGAGCGGGATCAACGAAGGGGACTTGTCATCCTCCTCCCGACGAGCACGCCAGGGAGAGAGCCCTAGCGCGGCTAGAGGGAGGTCGGGTGCTCACCTAGAGACTTGGAGAAGCGGCAGGGAAGGTTCAGGGTGAGGTGGTGCATGATGACTTCGCTGGAGATGGGCGGGAGTGGTCGCTTCGTTGCAGATCTTAGTCTCGTGCAACTCCGGGGCATGTATTACTCCAGTGCACATCAAGGAAGACTCAGGGGTGCCTGCATGCTGGAGAAAAGGGGAGGGGGAGTTAGTGCAGGTCCATAGGAGGACATGCAAGCCGAGAGAGGGGAGGAGAAGGGCAGGAAAATGACCACCAGGTCAGGATCTTGGCGAAAATCCGAGGGGGAGAGCTTCCTTTTCCTCGGACGAGGCTGGTCCTAGGAGGAGCTCTGGGTCTCGCGGGAGGTATAACAGAGGTAGGGAGCTCATTTAGGCCACATGCAGGAGGAGGAGACCAGGGAGAGAGCACCATGCTCAAAACTTGGGGGAGGCTTAAGTGAGATTGCTCTTCCTCTCTAGGGCGAGGGAGGAAGAGGGAATAGGCAGGAGTGAGTGGAGGGATGCTAGAGGCTAGGGGGTGAAATGGAGGTGTAAAGGGGCATTGTGGTGGCCTTTTCCTCTTTACCCTGAGGGTGTGGGTATATGAAGGACCATGTCCACTAGGGCAAGGGAGGAGAGGGCATGCCTTCTGGTTGGTCGAGTGGGCGGTGGGATCTCGTGTGAGAGTGCAGGAGGATAGTAGGATTGAGTGGAGCTGCTGCTGCCTTTAGTCTCCAAGGTTTTTTTAAATAGGTGTAAACTTCTCTCTTTTACTTGCTCCAAGGCCTAGAGGACAAGGATAAGGGGTAGGGATGTAGTGCTATAGTGTTGATCACGACTAGAGGAAGGGGTGGTGCTGTGGAGAATTATTGGACAAGCTTGGACGGGGTTTGAAAGGGGTTTAGATCATGATGTTGATTTATTTCCATTTTTTGCCATATGGTTGATCATGAAGAAAAGTCTTGAACTTGATCATGTGCAGATGGGGAAATGGTACTGGTAGTAAGTTGAGGTTAGGATACACCTATAGGAATATTAGGAGATTTATTGGATGATTTGTGATTCCATTTATACCCATATCTCAAATATGGCTGAATCTGTTTTGTTGAATTCTTTTGAAGCTTTTGACTTGGGAAAGGTGAGTTTTTGGTTTGGGATGGTCCCAATTATGAGTCCACACATTGGAGAATTTTCCCAAGATTTATTGAAGAGTAAAAGTATTTAAAATATTTATTATTCCATTTCTACCATTTAAGAGAATAGGCAAATAGAATTATTTAAAATCTTCAAAAGAAATTGAATTTGGAGGGTAGGGTATGATATATAAGCCTCATATTTTCTTAAGGTTAGGCAAGTGTTTTGGAGAAAACAATCTTTCTTTCATAGAAGGAGATTTGGAGGTTTTTGTTAAATAAAGGAATTTAATTGTTTTGGGCCAAATTAATTTGGAACAACCATTGATAAATTTATATTTCCATGTTATATGATGTCCCACATAGGTATCCACCATGGCATAACTTGGGTTTTTATAAGTTAACTTGATTTGGGTAGAAGCAAAAGAAAACAGGATCTTAGGCATTGTTAATTTTATCCCTTCTAAACATGTTTGGATCTTGGAGCTCAGGGCTCCCCTTGGGGAATGGGATGTGGGTATGGATATACCAAGTGATGTAGATAACCATGGTGTAATAAGTTGACCTTGACCATGCTTGAGTGCTCCATGAATTGATTTCAAACTTTGAATAAAATAAGCCTGCCAAAGCAGATTATCAAATAGCCTTCTAGACCATGTGGGTTTTAGAAGCACAAAGATCCAATTCGAACAAGTGGAGTATGGATTCATAGACCTTTATGAGTTTAACATACTCTTGCAGGGAGTTGGTCCAAAGAAGATAGTATGGAGATGTGAGCTTCTTCCAAAGTAGGCTAGTTGATAAGATTTGCAAAAGTTATTATTTTCTTGCCTGCAAAACCCTCAAGAACAAGTGGTTTGGAGGATGATCTAGCCAAGGGGGAAAAGTGAGCCTTGGTAGTCCTTAGGATCGTTTACAATATGGTTCAAGTGCATTTCCAAAAATTCACAAGGGTTGAGAAATAGAGGCACTCAAGGAAGTGATGTTAAAACAGTTTCTAGACTTAGTCAAAATTTGGTAGTTTTGAGGCTATTGGCTAGAATATAAGAGAGGATGTTTTTGATGGGTTGCAAGGTACCAAAGCATCATCAAGTGGATAATGTTGAAGTGTATATTTAGTAGAATATATCCATGTTGGGTCTTCATTGACTTGGAAACTTCTAGAATGGATCACTTGATAATTAATCTAGTTAAGGGTTTTAGATGATCACCTAGTGGCTATTGCTCAGATTCCAGGTTGGTTATATTGCTTAGGGTTTATACTCTTGGATTGGTTAGAGGCTAGATGATGAGCTCCTAGGGTAGCTCATACTATTTCCTCAGCAATCAAGTCAAGCAGCAGATCCATGCAATCCATTTTAGCAGACCAAGGCAACTCATCTTACAAACAAAACAAGTCTACTACCATGGGTAACTCCAAGCCTAGCTTGAGGTACGGATGGCATTTTGAAAGGTTGGGGGTTGAATAAGGTTAGATTTCTTGGTATCTCTACCAAGAGTAGAATTCAAAAGTTTTATGAAAAGGTTTTGGAAAACCTAGAGGTAAGGGTAGTTGAAAGTTCTGTCTTAAGAACATAGGGAGATTATATCATATATATGTCCATAGTTTTGTAAATAGAAGCTACTAAAGTGGATAGGGTTGCAAGGCATCTTGGCTCATGTTTTGAAATGCCAGAACATTTGAGAAAATGTAAAATGATCCAAGACAGATTTGTTAAATAGCTTTTGTCAACTGATGTTGAGGTAAGGAGTATATCATATGTTATACAATCAAACGCATAAGCATAGAAAAACACAAGAAAACACTGCATCACTGAACAATAAAAAGTTTTTTTTCCCCCCAAAGTTTGCATTTTGGTCAACTAATCAGGGTTGCTAAAATTGGGATGTTGAAGTTTCTCTAAGATAGCAGGACCAATGACCAAACTATTAAGGAAAAATACTCCTTCTTTGTGGGAAAAGTGTGAAGCCAGTTTTCAAGAATTGAAGACTAAGTTGACTACAGCACCAGTCTTAGCAGTACCAGAAACCGAAAAGGATTACACTATTTATTGTGATGCATCTAAGGAAGGCTTAGGTTGTGTTCTAACGCAAGACAACAAGGTAATTGCTTATGGGTCTAGACGAATCAAACCTCATGAAATCAACTACCCAACACATGATTAGGAATTAGCGGCAGTAGTTTTTGCTTTGAAAAGTTGGAGGCATTTTATTCGTTGAGCAAGGTGTGAACTATACAGTGATCATAAAAGTCCCAAATATTTCTTCATTCAGAAGGAACTGAATATGAGGCAGAAAATATGGTTGGAGTTGATTAAGGATTATGACATAACAATAAATTATACTCCAGTAAAGGCCAATGTAGTAGCAGATACTTTAAGCCAGAAGAGCGCAGATGTTCAACCGACAAATCAAGAATTACCAAAGGTGTTGCAAATGGATTTGGAAAGGTTAGAAATACAATTTCTAAGGACAGAAGTTCGTGTAGGCTTAGCTACCATGAGGGTTATGGAAGAGAGAAGCAGTGATCTTCATCATGAGATTTATCGACATCAACTCGATGATTCGTTCATTGCTGAAGAAATCTGAAGAATTTCCAAAGGACAAACATCAGCTTTTCACCTTGAAGATTATGGATCTTTATGGTTTCAAAATCGTCTTTGCGTACCAGATGTATTGGAGATTAGAGAGATAATACTCTGAGAAGCACATGAGACACCATATTCAATTCATCCAGGAAGTACAAAGATGTACATGGATCTTAAAGAGCTATTTTGGTGGAACAATATGAAAAGAGACATTGCAAAGTATTTGTCTGAATGCCATACCTACAAGAGAGTGAAGGCAGAACATCAGAGTCTAGCAGGACCACTACAACCACTAGAAATTCTAGAGTGGAAATGGGAGGAAATTGGTACGGGTTTCATTACAGGATTACCAATAACTCCGAAGAGAAAGGATATGATATGGGTAATAGTTGATAGACTTACCAAAAGTGCACATTTCATTCTAGGGAACCAAAAGGATAATGTTGAGAAGCTGGTAGAGGTATGTGTCAAGGAGATTGTAAATAAGCATGGAATATCCAAAAGAATTGTATCGGATAGAGGGTCTGTGTTTACTTCAGCATTTTGGAAACAGTTACATGAAGAACTCGGGTCAAAACTGGATTTTAGCATAGCTTATCATCCAGAGACCGGAGGTGAGATAGAAAGAACTAACCAAATCTTTGAAGATTTGCTAAGAGCATGTGCCTTAAATTTTGGAGGATCGTGGGAAGATCATCTACGTTTGGCAGAATTTTCTTACAACAATAGCTATCAGAGTAGTCTGAAGGCAGCACCATATGAAGTACTTTATGGTCGAAAATGTAGATCACTAATATGTTGGTATGAACCAGGCAGTAGCAAAAAGTTTGCACGTGATTATATCAAGGAAAAGCAAGACGTTATCAATATCATTAGAGATCGACTAAAGATAGCTCAAAGTCGTCAAAAGAGTTATGCAGATCAGAGTCGAAGAGCATGGCATCCAGAAGTAGGAGATATGGTATATCTCAAGGTTAGCCCAATGAAAGGAGTTAAAAGATTTGGAGTAAAAGGAAAATTAAGTCCAAGATATATCGGACCATTCAAAATACTGAGCCAGAATAGAAATGCTACATATGCTTTAGAATTAGGGATTTCTATTTTCGTGCCCCTGGTTCATTAGTTGTACGCAGTTTTCCCCATTCGCTTATTTTTTCCTCACTTTCCCCTCCCTCCATTCCGAAACCCTCACATGCACTCGGACAGGGGGATGTCATCAGATCAATGGCTTGACCATTACATGCTAACAGGTGGGACCGCATTGGGGCGGGTCCTGCGTTGAGCGTTACGTTACGTTGCCTCGACCGTTATGTGCTCACAGGTGGGGTCGTGTTGGGATGGGTCCTACATAGGTGGTGAAGGGTGGGGCCGCGTTGGGCTGGGTCTTGCATACGTGGTGAAGGGTGGGGCCGCATGGAGACACGTCGGACCGGCCATTCTCGCTCCGAGCCTAGAACAGCTCCCACACCGCCCCTCCGCTCTGCTCCCCCGCCGTCGTGCCCTCCTACCTTATGTCATCCTTGGCCCTCGAGTCACCCCCTCCCTCTAGCCGTAGAGCCTCCTCTAGCTCTGCTTCCTCTCCCGCTAGATCTACCCCTTTCGTGCAAAAGTATGTGACGCCGGTGGTTGTGCCGGACCTCCTCGTCAAGCGTGGAGAAGATTGGGTGGAATCATAGGGATCTAACACATGGATTCCATTTGGGTAAGTATTGTTTCCCTTTGTGGATTGATTATAGGCAGTAAATGAGCACGAATCGCCGGTGCTCAGCTAACTGCCTTGCTTTTTGAATAGGAGTGATCTAGCACTGGCATTTCGGCTGGCGGTTAAACTAGATACTAGCGTAATTTGTGGTTGTGAATGGTATCTCTCTGGATTTTACTTCCTAGCGGTGGTTGCAACCTCCATAACTCTCAGAGATTTGAAAGATAAAATATATTCTAAATTCTCCTGGAGCAATGGCGATTCAGTTGATTTGCAATATTTCAACATTAGCGAGCAAAGATTGCTCCCACTAACTAGCGAAGCTGATCTGGTAATGCTTTTCTCTTTGAATGCTGCCGAACGTTTTGGTCGAATTCGTCTCCATGTGCAACCTAAAGTTGAACACACGGGAAAGAGGGCTAAAGCATCATCTGGTTGTCAGGCATCTCAGATGGTCGGGCATCATGTGTCTCTGTTGTCTCTGCTAATAGTGTGCGCCCCATGCTCCTTGTAGGTCCATAGAAGTACCATCTGTTCGCACTGCAAGTGTAAGCCAAATTGCTCGTGTGGTTGATGTGGAGGATGAATCAGAGCTTGCCGAGGGAGCACCTCCACTAGATGATGAGGATGAGTTGATGTTTCCTGAATTGGTAGATAGATTCAGTAAATAGGCACTAGAGGATCAATACACTGAGGAATTGGCACACGATGCCAGATTTGATGAAACGGATGAAGAAGAGAACGAGGAGAACAATGATACTCTCGTTTTAGCCGAGTACGTAGGTGAGGACTTGCCAGTAATTGAGTGGGACAGGAACGGTCCTAAGATTTTAGAAGGCACCGTATTTGAAACGATGCGGGAATGTCGTAATGCCCTTACTACATATTTCATCTGCACCAATAATGATTATGTTGTTATTAAGAGTGAGCCAGCAAGGTCCGCAGTGGAGTGCCCATACAAGAGGTGTAGGTGGAGGATGCACGCATCAACTATGCTCAGGAGCAGTTTGGTTCAGGTATTACAACCAGTTGTGTATTTTAGATCATTGTGTAGAATTTGTTAACTATACCTGACATTTTCATTATGTTTCATATAAAAGGTAACCAGTTCAAACATTATTGTCCACCTCAAGGGGGACAACCAAAGGACAAAACAAAACTAGCAGAGACTAGGTGGTTGGCAGATGCAATCATGCCAATCATTTGGTGCAATAGCGCTCATAAAAAAGTTTCGGAAAAGTTTAATATTATAGTACCTTACATGAGGATGTTCTATGCAAACGAAATGGCTCTTGATAGGATCAATGGTCCATGGAATGAAAGTCTCCAGTTACTTTACAGCTTCAAAGCTGAAGTGGAAATGGCTAGTCCATGTAGTGTTGTATAGATAGATAGGCATACAGTTCAGTAAAAAATAAGAGGGAAGACAATGGAGAAGGAGTGCTTTAGAAGGGATTTTGTTTGTTTCAAAGCTTGCTGGCAAGGGTTTCTGGATGGTTACAGGCCTTATTTGGCCATGGATGCAATAGCTCTTCATGGCAGATTTAAAGGACAGGTAGTAGCTGCTACTGCGATTGATGGCCACAATTGGATGTTCCTTGTTGCTTTTGGAGTTTTGGAGATTGAGTTAGAGGAAAGTTGGACTTGGTTTCTGGAGAATTTGCGCGACCTTATAGGTCATCCACCAGGACTTAATATCCACACAGACGCTTGCAAAGGTTTGGAGAAAGCTGTAGAAGCAGTATTCCCTAGAGTGGAGCATAGGGAATGTATGCGACACTTAGTGCAGAATTATACAAACAAATTCAAGGGTAAAGTTTATACTGACAACCTATGGCCAGCTTCATACACATGAAGTTTGAGGAAGCATCTGTATCATTTGGAAGTGTTGTATAAACAAAAACCTGCGATGAAGGAGTACTTGGATGCACATCATGGAATGGTGTGGTCAAGAAGCCAATTCAATGAAATTTGCAAGGTAGACTATGTGACCAGTAACCTTGTAGAGAGTTTCAATGCAAAGGTCAAGTCATTGAAAGGGCTTATGATGTGGCAAATATTTGATAAGATTAGGCAGATGATCATGATAAAGATCGATTTGCATCAAAGAATTGCATCAATAGTATATGATGGCCATCTCATCCTCCCATCTTTGACTAAGGCTTTGCATGCCAGGGAAAAACAATTGAAGATGAAATGCATTACAAAAGGAATGGAGGATGAGGTAACATACACTGACAGTAAAGATAAGCAATGGAGGTATCCAGTGAGTTTGGCTAATATGACATGCCATTGCAGGCAATGGCAGCTCCATGGGAAACCCTGCATACATGCATTGTTCTTCATGGGAGTTCGAGGAGGTGAAGAGGGTGAAGTTAATCAGTACGTGTCAGAGTATTTCTCTAGTGCCAAATTTAGGGTAGCATATGCTCGGAATGTTCCAGCCTTGTTGGGAAAAGACCAATGGATGGAAGTGAATCCAGGCTTCAAGTTATACCCTCCAGTTTTTACGAGACTAGCAGGTAGGCCAAGGAAGAATGGGATGAGAGCTAGTGCAGAGGGTGGTGCACCATCTCGATGATGTAAGTGCAATCGTTGTGGGATCCTAGGGAACATTGCTAGGCTTTGTAAACATGTAGTGGACCCAACTTAAAGAATGGATGATCAGGCGAGAGCAGCAAATGCAGATGAGAATGAAGTATCTGAACGAGAGGAGAATGAAGTAATGGATACATTGCAGATTGAACCAACGGATCGAGAGGAGATTGAACCAGATGTAGGGGAGATTGAACAAAATGTAGGGGAGATTGAACCAGATGCACAGGAGATTGAACCAATGGATCGAGAGGAGATCGAACCAAATGAAGGGAAGATTACACCAAATGCATGGGATATTGAAGCAATTTATTCATTGGAAGTAGAGTTCAAAAGTAAAGGAATTACATAGGAGGATATTGAAGAAATGATGCCAGTGCATTTTGAACCGTACGAACCAATGAATCGAAACGTGGTTGAACCAATTGTACGACAGACTGAAGCACTTGATCCATTTGATGCAGAGAAAAATAACAAAGGGATCAAATGGAAGAAGCTGATGGTGGACTCCGAGAATATTCCAGCCAGGATCACCCGGAGCAAGGTGGTGAACTCTGAGAATATTCCAACAAAAAACACTAGGAGCAAGAAAAAAATGAATTTGAATTATTAATTTCAATTTGTATGATGAATTTGAACTACTATCAATGTTTGTATTGAATTTGAACTACTGTCAATGTTTGTGACGCTTCCAAGTTTGTATGTTGGATAACCCCGTAATGTATGTGTTATTGCAAGTTTCTATTGTCATGCACCTAGTTGCTTAGCACTTCTTAGTTTTTCCCTCGACATGTGGTCAACATAGGGGTTAGCTAGTTCATGTCTTAAACCATAGCAAACGTTGACCAATTGATTCAAAATTTGGCACACTTGTGTATACTGGATTGATTTACCATATGAAATTGGAAATTTTGGATTTACTTGTAATCAGCCACATTTTTCTTTTTCTAAGTGATTAAATTCAAATAAATGCTTTTAGGGTTAGTTTAATTCAAAAAAGAAGTCAAAACATAGTGCAACCTTTACATGGAGTCTTGTTATGTTAACTAAAACCTAGCATGAATAATAAAGGAAAAAGGAAATAAAGAGAAATGGACTTCCCTTAAACCAGTTCTTGGAATGAGCTACTAGTTATGAAGATGCATGGCTTTCTACTCAGTCAACCTCCAAGATAACCCATCCCAAAACATACTTTGTCTAAATGCATCCAAATTTGGCACACTTGTGTATTTTTGAGTTGCAAACAATATAATGTCGGCCAAGATGGATTATTTTGTTCAAATAACACATTTTCCATTTGTTATGCCAAAAGATTGAATTTCCCTTAGTCATTTTTTTATCTGAGCACCCTTGTTTTCCTTAGCTCTACTTAGTTTTCCCCTCCCGCTAAATTTTTCCTCAGTTTTCCCCTCGCGCTAAAGTTTCCCTCACTTTTCCCCTCTCTCATGTCTCAATTTGGCTAGAGCTCTGATTGGTCGAGATGTATGTCACACGGATCTTGGCCAACCACTGTTGGATACATCATGATCCGACGGGCTGGAGGTCTCTCTCTCCCGATGGGAGCACATAACCTTGTACGGCGAGGAGAGCCCGATAGGATGGATGTCTCTCCCTCCCTTTCCCTGACGCACGTATACCAGCTGTATCAACTAGCACTTAGTTTGGCTATGCTCTGATTGGTCGAGATGTATGTCAACGGATCTCGGCCAACCACCGTTGGATAGATCATGATTCGACGGGCTGGAGGTATCTCTCCCGTTGGGCTACGGAGCGGAGAGCCCAATGGGCTGGAGGTCTATCCCTCCCTTTCCCTGTCGCACATATACCAGCTGCATCTTCCTCATCTCCTATCGACGTACGACGGCGCAGACCTACGCGTGGGGGTCGGAACGGCTTACGGCGTCACGGATCTAAGCGCGGCTACTAGAACGGCATGCGGCGGTGAGGATCTAACCATCTAAAATTTATGTCTCTGTTTGTCTCACTTCTGTTCACATCCTTCGATCCGTTGCTGATGAAAGACACCGATGGAATCCATCATCCGCAACATCAGTGCGACGGTGGTGGTGCTGACAATGGCCATCGATGAAAGACACTGACAGATGCCATCATCCGCAACATCTATGGTTGTGGTGCCGATAGTGGTCATCGATGCAACGAGGATTGAAGCCATCATCCGCAACATCTATGGTTGTGGTGCCAATAGTGGTCATTGATGCGACAATGATTGAAGCCATCATCCGCAACATCATTGCGATAGCACAGATCAAGCCCTCGTGAACCGAAGCTATGGGAGGCAGGCCGCGGCTAGCATGTCGAGGTGCACTTCGATGGTGAAGGTCGGATGGGAGCATTTTGCCCATACTTCTTGGAGTACACATACGGCAGGGAGGGTGGCTAGCTCACCGTCCACTTAAAATTGGGACAAATTTAAGCCCAATTCGAACCAAAATTCCATGACTTAAAATATATGTATGATTTGAATAAATTTGACATGTATTTGAGCCATGAGACTGGTGGATATGCTCTAAAGCTGATTCATAAGTAGTAGTACTTGCTCTGACAATCTCCGATGGGCTTGTATAAATTTGATCGAAATATGTATGATTTGAATAAATATTGATATGTATTTGAGCAGTGAGCACGGTGGATATGCTCTAAAGCTGATTCATAAGTAGTACTCCCTCCGGCCCAAAAATGTTGATTCAGATTTGGCTAGATTCGATTGTGTCTTGAGGAATTTGAGTCAACTAACTTGGATTGACAATCTCAGCCACTAATTTGGAACAAGGAATGGATACTACCGCCACTTCAACTCTACATGGCAGCCACGATGGCAGCGATAGAACAGTCAAAACTGATAGGCTCCAACTTGACCCTCTAGGCATTTGGCATGCCAACTATGGGCAGCTAGATCCAATGGCAAGCAACTCGGGCCCCGCAATGCATTCTCTCGACAACTTTGGAACCGCTAGATCCAATGGAAAGCAACTCGGGTACCACAATGCATTCTATCAACCACTTTGGCACCGATAGATCTAATGGCAAGTAACTCGGGCACCGCAATGCATTCTCTCGACAACTTTGGGACCACAAAGTGACTAAATTAGCAGGAACTCACAACCATCTATGTAATAACAATTCTATTCTCTAAATTAGCTATCTATTCAACTAATCATTACAAGTGCCACCCTTCACCACAACCGCATACTATAACTGCTAGGACGCGGATGAAAACTACTAAAACTACCCATGTGAATCTACTATCCCCCTCCCCCCTCTTCACTTGAAGTTCATGTTTTAGATTCTCTACGACTTGGTCAGATACATCAAGATCAGCCTCAGGTGTCCAGTTCTCTTTGCGAATAAGATCTGAATTCTTCCTGACAGTATGCTTCAGCCCGAATATCAATAGGTTTTTATGGGCCAGTTCATCACCTAACTTGGCAACCATCTCCTCCAAATCCATCCTATGGCTAGACCACTGAGTTGATTCATCTTGGTATGTAATGTACCATGGATCATCGGCCTGCATAGCACACTGTAACAATCCCAAAATAAACCAAATTGGAATCAGTCCGACAGGCCATGTTAGCACTTCAAATTCAACGGTAGTACAAAGAGAAGGAGCTACATGCACTTCCAACGTGGTAGGAGAAGGAGAATGTGGCCACGACATGATCAATTCCCCACCCTCACCGATGTACCTGCTACAACCAGACATTGAGGACTAATTTGCACCTACAATATCGAGGAAATTACGGGAATCAAATCGATTAATCTAGGCGGAGCAGGAGCGGAGGACTTATCAAGCACTACTAGCAATTGCAGCGACTAATCGTCGAGTTATGGCGGCGAAACCAAATCCCGGTCGTCGTGGGCGCCGAACCTGCCTACAGTCGGTATTGCCTCAACGTACAATGCGTGCGGATGAAACAGGTGTCGCGGACGAAACATGGTTGAGGTGCAGCGCGGTAGTCCGTCCGATACCACCGTAGGACAGGTCCGACGACGCGCCGGCGATGGCTGTTCTATCCGCCGGTGGGATAGGAGCTACTCGGGGATGGGGGCTCGGAGCGGATGAGAGAGAGCCGACATGTCATACACGACCCCACCTATCAATTATTTCATATTTGCCAATTTTGCATATCTGCCAAACTTTTTCTTTGAAATTTGCATATTTGCCACATGACCACCACATGTTAGTGACACACAAAATGGCAAATATGCAAGTTGCAAAGTAAAACGTGTCAAATATGCAAATCCCCCCTCCAGCCCGACATGACGGCCCCACCGGTCATTGGCTACGAAGGCCCCACGGAACGGCTCCATATAGCGGCCCCATCGTTCATTGGCTTCGATGACCCCACAGAACGGCCCCATTTGTCATTAGCTGCACCGGCCAAACAATCAGGAAAAATGGGGCCCACAAGTCAGTGAGAGACGGATGGCTAGTCCATTGTGTATCCTGGCCCCACCTGTTAGCATGTAACGGTCGAGGCGACGTAACGTAATGCTCAACGCAGGACCCGCCCCAACGCGGTCCCACCGGTCAGCATGTAACGGTTAAGCCTTTGACCTGATGGCATCCCCCCGTCCGACCGCATGTGAGGGCTTCAGAATGGAGGGAGGGGGAAGTGAGGAAAAACTAAGCGGCTGGGGAAAACTGAGTACAATTAACGAACCGAGGGCACGAAAATAGAAATCCCTTAGAATTACCAACTAGGGTGTAACACCCTCGAATCGGCCCTATGCAAGTTTCAGCGATTCCCGCCAAACCCGCATAGAAACGATTCAAAGCTGCCCACCAGGCACTTGCGTGCGGGTGGAAAACGAAGTAATATCATTACACAATAGTCCACGATGGGACCCACAGAACATATATATACAACAACGAAGCAAAGAGCCAAGAATACAGATATACAATACAAAGATCCCAAATCACCTTGAAAACGATACAACATCTGAGTACGGACAAGATGCAAATGAGGCTAAGAGCCCTAAACAATAACCAATGGCGTCCATAACCCTGCCCAGGCCAAGCCGGAAGGGTAACCCTGCTAACGATGTCGAACTCGTACCTGCTAAACAAAAGGGGTGCCGACAAAGGGCAAAGGAAAAAGAGGAGCGTCAGTACTGAGGACAGTACACGGCGAGGCTAGAATTCGGCGGCTCTCGCCTACATAGGTATGGTGGACTGAAGCGGCAGCGAAGCATACACTAAACAACATATAGAGACTCGATTCATCTGTCAGCTATTATAGAGGGATAAGAGAGACCTATTCGGATCCAACCTGATACTAACACCAATCATACCCATCGTGATATTCCTCCTCGAGACCAAACGAGGAAGTCAAACCAAGGAACTCACACAGTTGGCAGTTTTATTCATTCCATTATAGTTGAAGCACTTACTAGTCAGATGTAGATAGCATGAGTCTTCCTGATAGCATAAGTAGTTTGGCAGTTTTAGTTAACCATTCAGTTGTAGTTGCAGTACTTACTAGCCAGATACAATTAGCATGTGACATCCCAAACCCAGCAGTCGTTGGCACTTTTATTTCATTCCATTGGAGTTGCGATACTTACTAGGCATGTATAACATGACACGATACACACCAGTTCCACCAGTTGTTGGCACTTTTATTATCCATTCCATTGTAGTGAAGTTGATTACTAGTCACCTATTAAGTCAAATTTATAGTACTACTTTAGTTATGCTTGTCTATGATCGAGATACTGTGCTCAAAGTCGTCCATAACCGCGGACACGGCTTTCAGAAAGATTTAACCTGTAGGGGTGCACAAATAGCAACACACACACGATCAACCTCGGAAAAACCAAATCAAAACCCAACGAGGCTTTCATGACAAAGCAATCACAAGATTCATAAATTATTTCAAGGGGCCACCCCATTAAGCTACCCGCAACGAAGTTGGCCGGCTCCGAGACGGACCCAAGGTTTGTGCCAATGGCTAAAAACGATTGGGACCCCAATGTGTGACTGGGCTTGTCGATACCACGAAAACATTCCACATTCCTAAACAGTACAGGTGCTCCACGCACAATCGTAAATAAAGCAGTAAAGCATGGCATAAGTACAGGATAGTAATAAATCCCCAAACTACTTTGTGGCCCCAAGAAATAAGAAATGAATCATGCTCTGGCTAAGTGGGATCCATAGAATCTCCCGGATGTGGATAGTGCGAATAATCAAGGAACAGGTATCAAGTACACGGGGCCTACGGGACACAAGTGGACATGAAAAACCAAATAGCATATATTGCCTACCGGTGCCTCTTTCATTACTTATCCCAGCAGTTTAATAGTTGTATTTAAAGTCATGATCCTCTCCACCGTAAAGCATATGACAACATTCCAACAACTGTGTGGTACTTCACGACACGGGATCGCACCTGAGCAAGCGACTACGACTCGCAAGGCCATCTATCTACCAAACAACAGGTAATAGGAAGTGTCCAAGACAATATAAAGGCTGCACGGAATATATCTGGTACAGAACACTAAAGCATCACGACACGGATAGCAATAGATCAACAGGAGGAAATAAAGACTATAAATACAAAATAGGTAGAAAGTGGGAGAATGCTCGTTTGGGATACATAGCCGAAGATTCATTATCCGAAGGACTTGTCGGTACTCGCATCCACTAAACGGCCTAATCCGTGAAGAAGCAAACACTAAAAGAAACATCGGATGCACTATTTAATACTACGACAAAAGATCCGGCATGATTATGATATGATGCATGGCATGTCAAAGGGGCGGTGCAACTAGGCAATATTAAGCGGAACCGGGGTCCCGTCAATTAATTAATTGTTTCATGTTGTATAGTTACCCCACAATTTAAATGTTGTATTAACAAGGCAAAACATGTCAGCGGTTCGCTACTCAAATTTAAATGGAGCCGATATAAGACTAGAATAGCCCGCATATGGACTCCATATTTAATTTAGGGGAATTGTCGAAGTAGCCCCAAACACCCATAATATGCATGCCAGTATGAACAATTTAATATGCAATAATTTATATAGATGGCATTTATAAAATAGGACTTGGGAAAAAAGGTCACACACTAGGGTCCGACGAATTTGGGGTCGATGGGGTTCGGTCTTGGCGGGATCGGCCTTCGGACTCCGGGAACGGGGATCCAGGAACCGTAAGGTGATCTTGGCGTCCGGGATCTCGGTGTCTTCGGATACCGGGTCAGAGAGCTTGGTGGTCTTTGGTGTCCATGTGGTAGATCTTGTCCATGTCGAAGCCTTTGGGATTTTCCGTGAAGCAGGCCTTGATGTCCCGGCTTCATCGACGATGACGATCTTGGTCCAGCATCAGTCCGGTCTTCGGATGTTTTGTCCTCGCTGAGGCAGAACTTGTAAAACGAGGCACCGAATGAAAAGATCTCATAGGCATAGGTGTTCTTCTTGTGGCCTCATACTATCTCCACACAGTTGCCACTATATCCTCACAACATGATAGATAGGGACTCATAGCTCACCACACATATATCACCAAGGTACTTGTCAAACCGTGGCACGAAAACAGCAGCACAAGGCGTCGGGCAGCATCAAGCAGCACGGGGCACTAGCGATGGCGACGTCGCGACTAGGTGCCGGAGAGGACAGCGCGACGAGGGGTGCTTGCTGGAGGCGAGGCGCACGGCCGGGCTCGGGAGACGTGCGCAGTGACTCTGCGACGTGGTCGGTGAGGGAGAGGCGGTGATGGGCGACTAAGGAGTGGGCGGCGAGCTCGACGGCTCGCAGGGGCATGGTGGCGGGTCGGCGTGAACACGGGGCGGCTTCCTCGGCGACGGCTGCTGCAGAGGCGAGGGAGGGCGCTCGCGGGGAGGCGGCTTAGGTTCTGCAGGGCGGGCACGACCGGGCCTGAGGAAGGGCGGCGATCGGCGGCTCGCAGAGAGGAAGCATGATGGCAGGCTCAAGCGGGGCAGAGGTTGGGCGGCGGAGAGCCAGGCGACGGTGGTGTCGACCATGAGGTGAGAGGGAGCCGCGGGGATCGATAGGGATAGGGGTAGGTGGGATCGCGCGGGGTCTCGGGATGAGGCTCACGATGAGAGGAGGAAGGCGTCCGAGTCGGAGTGGGTACCGCGAGTGTCGGTCGTGTAGGGAGGACACAGTGCGGGGGTGTGGCTCTAGGGCGAGCGACGAAAGTGGTCGGGACACGCGCGGGTTGGGGGCTGGCTCGCGCGGGCGCGTGTGTGTGGGGTAGGTGGAACCATGGAATCGCGTGTCGTGGAGGGGAAGCGTGCGTGTCGGGAAGGTGGGGTGGTTGGCGATGGCTAGATGCGTACGGTGGTGTACCGCGCGGGTGGGGTGGTGCAACGTGAGCGTGCTGTGTGTAGGCGCTGCGGCGGCTGGCGGGTAGGGGTGTGGCGGCTGGGTCTAGGTAGAGCTAGGGTTAGGGTTTAGGTTTAGTTGGAGGTGGCCGACTGGGCTTTTGGACCTGGCTGGCTGCCTCCCAAAAATAATATAAATATTTATTTATTATGTAAAAGGCTTTTGTAATTAGTTTTTAGACAAACAAAAGACCCGGAAAAGCTCGGAGTTTTGATTTGAAATTAAGACGGGGATATCTAGAAAACAAAACTTGACTTTAGAAATAGTTTTAGGCAAACCATGCATGATGACATGACAATGCTCAAATGCAATGTGGCATGATGACATGAGCATACGGTCAGGATGATGCACAAAACAAAACTCCAAGCGATTTTCTAGTAGTGATTTTATCGGGGTGCTACAATTCGACACCACTAACAATGGATCTCGCCCTCGAGATCCGCCTCATGGTACGGGGAAGAAGGCTGATGGTCGGACTCTTATCGCTTTGTGTAGATCCTCGCGACACCACTAACAAAGACTCTTACTCCATCTTGAAATCGGTGACACCACCAACAAGAGGTCGTTGTTCATGTTCATCGAAAGAACACTCCGGGAACAAAGGACGAAGGTAAAGGTATCAACAAACAAAGCCACCTCTAACTTCGATAGAAGGAGAGAAATGATGCATTCTATTCCACTTCAATGTATGAGAGCAAATAGATTGAGTAGTCGACATGGGGGCCAATCCATCACGCACCCAAACTATTACTCCGCACAATCAGTAGAAAAGCGTGCAGCCCTTCTCGGAATTCAGACTGAAGATTTCGACAAGCGAGGTTCAGAACAAAGGAGTGATGCAGGCTCTGCATTGGATCTGGCGTAGAGGATGTTGTCGCGTGGAAAAACACCGGGAAGGCACAAACAAGGAACAAAGAGAAGTCCAACAGATGAAGGATTCCTCAGATAGCATGAAGACCGAATGTAGAAGCACCGTTACCAAAGGAGGAAGCGAAACCCTGAAGGTACGACGGAAACCCAACCACGAGAATTCCTAGACATGAAGAAAAGATAAGAGAGCATATTCAAAACTCGCAAAGGTAAGAGGAGAATAGCATAGGGGTAAGGAGTAAAAGCAGAACTAATCAGATATATCAAACCGATTTTGCAAAATAGTTTTCACACTCTACATCGTCCGTTAGCTAGATTATCCTACAGGCTAGACCAGTGGGGTATCGTAACTGCTGAGCTCTGATAGCACTCTGTAACACCCTCGAATCAGCCCTATGCAAGTTTTAGCGCTTCCCGCCAAACCCGCATAGAAACGATTCAAGGACGCCCACTAGGCACTTGCATGCGGGTGGAGAACGAAGTAATACCTTTACACATTAGTCCATGATGGGACCCATAGAACATATATATACAACAACGACGCAAAGAGCCAAGAATACAGATATACAATACAAAGATCCCAAATTACCTTGAAAATGATACAACATCCGAGTACGGACAAGATGCAAATGAGGCTAAGAGCCCTGAACAATAACCAATGGCGTCCATAACCCTGCCCAGGCCAAGCCGAAAGGGTAACCCTGCTAACGATGTCGAACTCGTACCTGCTAAACAAAAGGGGTGCCGACAAAGGGCAAAGGAAAAAAGAGGAGCGTCAATACTGAGGCCAGTACACGGTGAGGCTAGAATTCGGCGGCTCTCGCCTACATAGGTATGGTGGACTGAAGCGGCAGCGAAGCATGCACTAAACAACCTATAGAGACTCGATTCATCTGTCGGCTATTAGAGAGGGATAAGAGAGACCTATTCGGATCCAACCTGATACTAACACCAATCATACCCATCTTGGTATTCCCCCCTCAAGACCAAACGAGGAAGTCAAACCTAGGAACTCACACAGTTGGCAGTTTTATTCATTCCATTATAGTTGAAGCACTTACTAGTCAGATATAGATAGCATGAGTCTTCCTGATAGCACAAGTAGTGGGCAGTTTTAGTTAACCATTCAGTTGTAGTTGCAGTACTTACTAGTTAGATACAATTAGCATGTGACATCCCAAACCCAGCAGTCGTTGGCACTTTTATTTCATTCCATTGGAGTTGCGATACTTACTAGGAAGGTATAACATGAAACGATACACACTAGTTCCACCAGTTGTTGGCACTTTTATTATCCATTCTATTGTAGTGAAGCTGATTACTAGTCACATATTAAGTAAAAATTATAGTACTACTTTAGTTATGCTTGTCTATGATCGCGATATTGTGCTCCAAGTCGTCCATAACCGCGGACACGGCTTTCAAAAAGATTTACCCTGCAGGGGTGCACAAATAGCAACACACACACGATCAACCTCGGAAAAACCAAATCAAAACCCAACGAGGCTTTCACGACAAAGCAATCACAGGATTCATAAGTTATTTTAGGGGGCCACCCCATTAAGCTACCCGCAACGAAGTTGGCTGGCTCCGAGACGGACCCAAGGTTTGTGCCAATGGTTGTAAACGATTGGGACCCCAAAGTGTGACTGGGCTTGTCGATACCGCGAAAATATTCCACATTCCTAAACAGTACAGGTGCTCCGCGCACAATCGTAAATAAAGCAGTAAAGCATGACATAAGTACAGGATAGTAACAAAGCCCCAAACTACTTTGTGGCCTCAAGAAATAAGAAATGAATCAAGCTCTGGCTAAGTGGGATCCATAGAGTCTCCCGGATGTGGATAGTGCGAATAATCAAGAAACAGGTATCAAGTACTCGGGGCCTACGGGACACAAGTGGACATGAAAAACCAAATAGCATATATTGCCCACCGGTGCGTCTTTCATTAGTTATCCCAGCAATTTAATAGTTGTATTTAAAGTCATGATCCTCTCCACCGTAAAGCATATGACAACATTCCAACAACTGTGTGGTACTTCACGACACGGGATCGCACCTGAGCAAGCGACTACGACTCGCAAGGCCATCTATCTACCACACAACAGGTAATAGGAGGTGTCCAAGGCAATATAAAGGCTGCACGGAATATATCTGGTATGGAACACTAAAGCATCACGACACGGATATCAATAGATTAACAGGAGGAAATGAAGACTATAAATGCAAAATAGGTAGAAAGGGGGAGAATGCTCGCCTGGGATACATAGCCGAAGATTCATTATCCGAAGGACTTGTCGGTACTCGCATCCACTCAACGGCCTAATCCGTGAAGAACCAAACACTAAAAGAAACAATGGATGCACTATTGAATACTACGGCAAAAGATCTTACATGATTATGATATGATGCATGGCATGTAAAAGGTGTGGTGCAACTAGGCAATATTAAGCGGAACCGAGGTCCCGTCAATTAATTAATTGTTTCATGTTGTATAATTACCCCCACAATTTAAATGTCGTATTAACAAGGCAAAACATGTCAGCCGTTCGCTACTCAAATTTAAATGGAGTCGATATAAGACTAGAATAGCCCGCGTATGGACTCCATATTTAATTTAGGGGAATTGTCGAAGTAGCCCCAAACACCCATAATATGCATGCAAGTATGAACAATTTAATATGCAATAATTTATATAGATGGCATTTATAAAAAGGTCACACATTGCGGTCCGACGAATTTGGGGTCGATGGGGTTCGGTCTTGGCGGGATCAGCCTTCGGACTCCGGGAATAGGGCTCCAGGAACCGTGAGGTGATCTTGGCGTCCGGGGTCTCGGTGTCTTCGGATACCGGGTCAGAGAGCTTGGTGGTCTTCGGTGTCCGTGTGGTAGATCTTGTCCATGTCGAAGCCCTCGGCGTTTTCCGTGAAGCAGGCCTTGATGTCTCGGCTTCATTAACGATGACGATCTTGGTCCAGCATGAGTCCGGTCTTCGGATGTTTGGTCCTCGCTGAGGCAGAACTTGTAAAACGAGGCACCAAATGAAAAGATCTCATAGCCATAGGTGTTCTTCTCGTGGCCTCATACTATATCCACACGGTTGCCACTATGTCCTCACAATGGGATAGATAGGGACTCATAGCTCACCACGCATATATCGCCAAGGTACTTGTCAAACCGTGGCACGAAAACAGCTGTGCAAGGCGTCGGGCAGCATCAAGCAGCACGGGGCACTGGCGATGGCGACAAAGCGACCAGGTGCCGCAGAGGACAGCGCGACAAGGGGTGCTTGCCGGAGGCGGGTGAGGCCAGGCGCACGGCCGGGCTCGGGAGACGCGCGCAGTGACACTGCGAAGGGGTCGGTGAGGGAGAGGCGGTGATGGGCGACTAAGGAGAGGGCGGCGAGCTCGACGGCTCGCAGGGGCATGGTGGCGGGCTCGGCGTGAACACGGGGCGGCTTCCCCGGCGACGGCTGCTGCAGAGGCGAGGGAGGGCGCTCGTGGGGAGGCGGATTAGGTTCTACAGGGCGGGCGCGACCGGGCCTGAGGGAGGGCGGCGATCGGTGGCTCGCAGAGAGGAAGCACGACGGCAGGCTCAAGCGGGGCAGAGGTTGGGCGGTGGAGAGCCAGGCGGCGGCGGTGCCGACCGTGAGTTGAGAGGGAGCCGCGGGGATCGATAGGGATAGGTGTAGGTGGGATCGCGCGAGGTCACGGGATGAGGCTCATGATGAGAGGAGGGAGGCATCTGAGTCGGGGTGGGGCCCGCGAGTGTCGGTCGCGTAGGGAGGACGCCGTGTGGGGGTGTGGCTCCACGGCGAGCGACGGAAGTGGCCGGGACACGCGCGGGTTGGGGGCTGGCTCGCTCGGGCGTGTGTGTGTGGGGTGGGTGGAACCATGGGATCGCGTGTCGTGCAGGGGAAGCGTGCGTGTAGGGAAGGTGGGGTGGTTGGCGATGGCTAGATGCGTACGGTGGTGTACCGCGCAGGTGGGTGGTGCAACGTGAGCGTGTTGTGTGCAGGCGCTGCGGCGGCTGGCGGGTTGGGTTGTGGCGGCTAGGTCTAGGTAGAACTAGGGTTAGGGTTTAGGTTTAGTTGGAGGTGGCCGGCTGGGCTTTTGGTCCTGGCTGGCTGCCTCCCAAAAATAATATAAATATTTACTTATTATGTAAAAGGCTTTTGTAATTAGTTTTTAGACAAACAAAAGACCTAGAAAAGCTCGGTGTTTTGATTTGAAATTAAGACGGGGATATCTAGAAAACAAAACTAGACTTTAGAAATAGTTTTAGGCAAACCATGCATGATGACATGACGATGCTCAAATGCAATGTGGCATTATGACATAAGCATGCGGTTAGGATGATGCACAAAACAAAACTCCAAGCGACTTTCTAGTAGTGATTTTGTCGGGGTGCTACATAGGGTAGTTCAAGTTCATAACTTTTTCCATGTATCACAACTCCGGAAGTGTATTAAAGTTCCTGATGATGCAATCACGCATCAAGAGATTGAATTACATGTGGATTTGACTTATGTTGAGAAACCTTGGAAGATTTTGGAAGAGAACTAGCAAAGGTTAAGGAATAGACCTATTTAGTACTGCAAAGTATAGTGTGCACATTATCCTGAACGGGAAGCAACCTGGGAGAAAGAGGATAACCTACGAGAAGCCTATCTAGAGCTATTCAGGTACACACCAGTAAAACTTTAGGACGAAGTTTAATTTAAGGTGGGAAGACTGTAACATCCTAGCATTCAGGAACCAATGAAGGGTAGAAATATAAACTTGTGCATTTGCATGCATTCATCTGAAAAATCGGGGTAAATTTTTCGCCAAACAAAACCCTTGGGAGATTAGAGTTTCTTTCACTATTTTGAGTTAGGGTTTAGCTCTCAGGAGTGTTTGCTATGAATTATGACATGAACCTTAGGAGATATGATGAATTTGGGTGAATAATTTGAGTTCATATTTGAATAATTTAAAAAAGAATAGTGAAGTAGAAGTAATATTGTTTATTTCATTTCCAAAAATATTTAGTTATTATTATTGTTTGAGTATTAACCAATTATAAAACAATAAATGAAATTGAGAATAATACAAATGTATTACTCAAATCAGTATTTCTTTATTCTTCCTTATTCCACAAGTAGCAAATGACTATAGATATATATTTGCAGAAGGAACATTACAGAGACCATATTGAAGAAAATAAAAGCTTTATAAATAATCAATATATATTACATTGTTCTTACAAAAGAGGAAAAGAAAAAGATTACATAGGAAAACTAACAGACTAGTCCTAACTAAGCCTAGTCTAAATCTTCTTAATCTTTCACATAAACTTGCACCTGCAAATAAGACAGAAATAGAATAAAACAAAGTGAGGGGTTAGTATTAGATTGCCCTCAATTACTAATAGTGAAGTGCGCTGTTTTCTAAACATCATTGAGCAAATATTTTTAGAAGAAGGGACAAAACCAGCAAGTGTAGTATCTATTCATTTCACCCTATAAGCCTTAGTACAAACTCATTGGAAGATAGGGGAAAGTTTCACCAGGGATGGAAATAGTAAAAGGTGGGGAGTTTAAAACAAGATCACTTGATCTCATCCACAGCCATAGCAACACTGAAGCTGCTCACACACCTAAATGCATGCATTGAGGTGTCAACTGTAGATAACAAGGAAGAAGTTTAAATTATAGTAGCACAGTGCAAAGACAAGCTTTGCTAGTCACTTGATAGATATCCAAACACCAGTTTGTCACAAGCACACACAAGAACACTATAGGTTCTTGCAACCTACACCACCCAAATAAGTTACTTCCCACCATAGAAAACCCAGGGGATCACCAGCAAGGATGGTGACTTGAGGAGGGGGGGATCTAGGTGGATAGCAAGGCCACACAGGAGCAGAAGCATTGGGAGGAGCAAGCCAAGGCCAAAAGGAAAGGCAGAAGCAGATCTAGGGCTGCCACAAGCTAGAAGTAAAACGCAACATCAAGACAAGGCTACCAGGGTATATCCCAATCTCTAGATCTAATCATTTTTCATCTTACACATTTGTTTTCATGTAAGTGCATGATTGAGATTAACATATTAAGCAACAGATAGTAGGCAGCCAATATAGAACCTGTGTTCTTACACAGAGGGTCTCAGACCAGCATCATGGACTAGGAGATCTAGTTTTAACTAGATAAATACACATCACAGCTGCTAGTACAGGGCACATCCATAGATGGTAGCACCTCTGTGCCAGGCAGACCTATTCTTTGATTAAGAACAAGTTCAAGCCCAACATCTATAGCATATCAATTCAAGCATAGTTAATCATTTTCCTAAATGATTTAGGAATCATACTAGACACTTTGTTTTAGAAGAGACCGTGAACATCAATATTGTCAATCACTAGGCCACAAACCATTGATCATCTTCCTATAAGATAGATAGGAATCATTCATCTCTGTAAATTAGCTTTGTATAAATTATTTCTTCATTAATCACAGAGCCCAGATTAGCTCTAGGACCTTTAGATTTACACAGTAGTAGGAGTAAATCCTGGCACTAAGCACATCAGTGCTTCACAAGCAAGTATTAACAACATCACCTCAACAGAGAGCATTCCGGCTCTTGCATAACAGTGAGTCACAACCCAATAAAATGAACTCACAATAGTTGCAACATGGGCATTCACATAAAAAATAAGTATATTTTCACAGAAGATTCTCTGACAGAGAACAGGGTAGCAACAACATGTTCAGCAGAGTACTAGCTGACAGAGAGGAGAGAAACAGGCTAGAATCATTAGGGTGTATCATGTATCACTAGCAGACTACCATCTAGGAGGATACCACTGGTAGGATGAACCAGAGAGCCTGACTGAATATCACTGCAAAGGGGGCGAACCCTAGGTCCAGGGAGGAACCCTAAATGGGGAGAATCCACAGCAATCATGCATGGCTTGGTAGAGAGCACATAGGGGGTAGGGAGGAACTTACTCAAGGTCCTCACAAGAAGATTAAAGAGGAAGCAGAGAGGAGGCCGGCGGTAGAGGAGCGGTGGCACGGGGAGCACCCCGAAGGGGGCGCTGCAACCTGCGCTAGCAGCGCATCAGAGATGGATGAAGGAGAGGAACACGAACAACACCAGAGAGTCATTGAAGGAGCGCCAGAGCAGCCAAACCCTTACCCTAGTCATGGGCAGGGGTCAGCGCGGCCAACAGAGGGTGACAGTGTCGAATCGGCCTGGACAACAGTGTGCAACGGCATCGACTGCGTCGTCCTGCACAGTGGCAACGGCCATAGCTGTCGGGCTTGGCCAGAATTACGAGCAGCGGCGGCGGCGGCATCGAGCGGGCCAGAGAGGTGTCGCGCGAGAGAGATAGGGGAGAGAGGAGAGAATGTGTGGGGGTACTAGGTCGGTAGGCAGCCTCGTACTACCTAGGGGCGGTTGACTAGCCTAGGTGGGCCGGGTCAGATAGGGCCAGGCCAGCCTAGTGGGCCAGGCCCAGGATTTGACACAATGGCTTGTTTAAAAATAAATATTTACAAATATACCCCTGAAACAAAATCATCTCTAGAAAAATAAATAAAAATCCTAAAAATATAAATAATATATCTATGAACTCACAAAAATATCCTCTACCCAATAAAAATAATAGATAGTAAGTTTAAATAATTAAATCTAGGTCTATTATAATTATTGTATTTATTCCTTTTGGAATTTTATAAAAATAAATAAAATACTTAAAATTGAATAAAATTTACTTTAAGATCCTAAATGGATTTGCTATGATAGAAAAAAACTAAATTGTATTTTTGAAAAGTAAATTAAGTTTGTTAAAAAATAGATCATTATTCCTTGATGAATTTTAGGAAAATAATAGAAAGAGTTAAAATTTAAATAAATTTATTTTTAAACTCTTAGAATGTTACTAGTTATCACAAAAATACTAAGGATTAATTATAGCTTTGCCACTAGAGGTCGCCATATGCTCAGTTTTTCCACTAGCGTGGAATGGTGCTCAGTTTTGCCACTACCTCGGGCGCAGCTGCTATGGCGAGGCCAAACGGCTAGTTTAAATGAGCATAACAAATTTTAAAAAAAAATAAAAATTAAAAACTTGCACACATAGTCTTCTTATGTCTTATACTAACGATTCAAGTTGATAAATAATGTCTATGTACATTCAAACAAAAAAATCATGAATATGAAAAATTCATGTATGTAGACCTTGTTTATCACGCGATTCATGAATTTTTTGTTTGAATGTATGTAGACCTTGTTTATCAACTTGAATCATTAGTATAAAACATAAGAATACTATGTGCGCAGGGGTTTTTTTATATTTTTTTGAATTTTTTATGCTCATTTAGACTAGACGTTTGGCCTCACCGTAGAAGTTGCGCTTGAAGTAGTGGCAAAACTGAGCACCATTCCACGCTAGTGGCAAACCTGAGCATATGACGGCGTCAAGTGGCAAACCAATAAATAACCTAAATATTAAATATAAGAATTATGTGAAGTAAGGAGTCTTTGATTATTACATTCTTTTATTAATTAAAAGAAATATAAAACCTTTATAAGGTGGGTAAAACACGCGAAGAATAAACATAATAAATCATTGCATGACATTACTATGTATTACATGTTGCTTCTTTAAATATTGTCCTTATCGGGCAATAATGGTGTTCTTTAGAAACCGGTGTTCAAGGTAAGGTGGAAGTATCCAATTTCACTAGCTTGCAGTCACAAGGCAAGTTCATCACTTGCTCATGTCCTTTGAAGAGTCTTTATGAAAATATTTAAAATTTGTGTGTTATCACCTATTGACATGGGTATACCCAACAGGCATCCAACTACAGCCTACCTGGTGCAGCTCGACGGAAGGCCCACACGACGACTTGCCAAGGTCCATGACGCCCATGACAGTTCGAGTGGTGCGAAGCCCATATGGACACGGGCTCCGAAACGCATAAGACAAGGAAATCTCAATACTAGAGTTTGAATCTAACTTATAACCAACTTGTATTGGTACCTGAGACCTAGCCTCCTCATATATAAAGGCTAGGAGGGTCCAACGAGAAGGACACGCTACGCCACAATAGATCTAGACATCGTAAACCCTAGTTCATACACTGCCAGATCTCATCTGCGCACCACGGCCATTGGCGACATTGTAATCCTTCGGATCCATCATCAATCAAGAGCAGACAAGAAGGACTAGGGTCCTCTATGAGGCCTGAACCTGGGTAAACATCGTGTCACGCGTTGCTTGTGTGTTAGCCGTTCGAGATCTCCAGCGCACCCATCTTCTCCAAAACCCAAGTCTATAACAATGGGCATTGATGAGTTAAACTCTCGTTAATTGGCACCGTCTATAGGAACGGGCGTGCTAATGTTACGATCTCGACGGCCCCATCACCAATGATCTACGATTCATTGGTTCCAGAGAAACATATATGCTTCGGTGTGCCTAAGTTCATCATCAACACATCCACCGCAGGAGCATCTCATCTTGGCTGCCGACGTGTGGC
This sequence comes from Avena eriantha, assembly GCA_910589775.1. Classification (NCBI taxonomy): domain Eukaryota; kingdom Viridiplantae; phylum Streptophyta; class Magnoliopsida; order Poales; family Poaceae; genus Avena; species Avena eriantha. The sequence goes on from OU342741.1 coordinate 314,975,665, forward strand.
CGACTCTCGGACGGGGCATTCTAAAATTAACGAAGGGAGGCATGCTCCTTAACCACCAAGGAGATCTAGCACTGCTCGATATAAGAAAAGCCAGATTGAATCAGTGTGCATATGTTTTCTGATGCAAGACTATCAATCAAGACCGTGTCACATACGTACAGCAAGAGATCATTATCAGAAATAAAGCGATCGAGTCCCCGTACTAAAAGCACCCTCAAAATCCAGCGAGAATGCTGTGAATCTGTGCTAAGATGATATGGCACATCAATATACAGATGCACACCACGTGGTCACAGCGCGCGTAGGCTGGCCACTCAGTTGTCGCCCATACAAACGGAACTCAGCGGTGGCGTCGTTGAGAGCCGCGCGGATCAGCGGCGGGAGAGCAGTCCATGCATGGACACGATCACAAGCAGACAACACCTGAGCATGCAAATTCGTTCGATATGTGGAACATGCATGTTCCCTGGAGCTGACCCAGCCAAGACAGACACAAAAAAAGAGCTAGACTAGCATGGTCATTCACGGCTGCTTCCGATTAGATCAATTCGAGATATTGCTCTGGCAGACGGATGGTACAGCACGAGCTTAGTGTGACAAGAAGATACCAAGCAATTAACTACATATTCATGTGAAACCACGAAGTGGTCTGTAGTAATTCGCATCGTTGGTAGCAAACTGCCAGTAGTAATTCAGCAATTGAAGAGGTTAATTGCTAATCAAGATACTACACGAGGAAAGTCCAAGATGCCAATTCTTGTCGCTCAATCGAAGTCCCGAGGCAGGCCTAGTTTGCTTTGGTAAAAGAAGCTACGGGTTGTGGGACATGCGCCACATGCATGCATCAAATTATACTACAAGGAAAATATACGATGCGGTGTGCGATAGGAACGCCGGACGTCGACACCGGCTAGAGGGTTAATTCGTCGTTTCTATCTACAGCAGGCCAACCTGAAGCCCGAGCGACTCCTCTCTATGACCTAGTCCACCACGCGACTCTGGTCTGCTGTGTCGACTACCTTATGGCGTCTCGCTAAAACCACTATCAGAAAATCACTCGTTGTTTCTACTTTGTACATCATCATGACATTATCATGCATGTTTATTCATAAAAGTACTTTGCAAAAACCCTATTTTATTTTCTAATTAGCCCTCTTTTAATTTCAAATCATAAAACCAGGTTTTCCTGGATATTTTATTTGTCTAAAAACTATTTATAAAATATTTTAGAACTTAAATAAAAATAAAATATTTTCATTGGGGGAGGCAGCCACCGGCCAGGCCCAAAAGGCCCAACCGGTAGCCACCTACCACCTCACTGCCCAAACCCTAGCTTCCTACACCAAAACCACACCCTGCCGCCGACCGATCCTCACCCCACCTACCCCGCCGCCACACACTACACCCAGCACCAACCCCCGCGTGCACCGCACACGTTACCGCGCACCACACCACCTGCCTATCACGCCTCCACCCCGCCACCTCACCCCATCCATCCCACTCCCTACACAGCCGCCACCCCAACCAGCCTCCACCCCGCCACCAAAAGCACCGACGCACCCCTCACGCGTCAGGCCCGCTTGCCCTCCACCTCACCCCGACCGACACGCTCCACTCCCCCCAAATCGCGTCGCCCAACCCCGCCCGCGATAGCCTCGGGATCTCCGCCCGCGTCCGGTCCCACCATTCCGCTCGCCCCATCGCCACCTATCGCGCGTTGGCCTCGCTCGTCCCCGACAATCCCCGCCGCCAATCGCGCCTCCCACCCCGCGCCTTCCCCTTCCACCGGTGCTCTCGAGCCCCGCCGCCAGGATCCCCTTCTCCTCATCGACGCGCCCGCGTCCGCCTCCTCCCTTCTCCTTCTCCCGCACGCCCCCGGCCTTGTTTTCCTCGGCTCGACCGCCGTCGCCCTCCTCCGTTCCGCCCGGCTCCCCCGCCTCCGGTCGTCACCGACCTCGACCGCCGCCGCCTGCCGATGCTCCCGACGGCCATGTTCCCCTCCCTCGCCTCGCCTCCTCCCGCCGCTCACCTCACCATCGTCGCCTCGAGCCCTGCCGAAGCGGTCCCTCCTCGCCTGAAGGAGCTCTCATGTGAGCCGCCGCCGTCCGCCCCGTGTTCGTTGTCGCGCCTGCGACCCCTCCTGCCGACGCCGCGCTGGCCTCGCCACTCGGACCTCCCCTCCTCCTCGAGCAGAGAAGCTCCTCCGATGTACCATCTCCTAAGCCGCCGCGAGCAGGCCCTGCAGCCACGATGCTGCCTCTGCCTGCAGGTCTCCTTCCTCTGCCCTGACGCGCTCCCATGGCCCACCTTGGATTTGGCCGTGCCAAGCTTACCTGCTGCCATGTTCTGCGACCAGTGTCCATCGGCCTCTATGTTTTCTGCCCGTGTGTGATCGTGTTGCATGCTCGGGTGCCGCTGGTTTTAGCAGCTGTTGTTGTGTCTGTTGCTGAAGATGTGAACCACCAAGTTCCTCACCAACCCTTATCCCGTTGACATGTTCTTCGCAAAGGACCAAGACCGGTAGCACTTGACGAACCATAGACAAGACCTTCATCACGGATGATAAGTACCACAACATGGCCTCGAAGAACACGGACGCCAAGGCCCCGAATCCCGACCCCGAAACCGAAGGGCGAACCCGAAGACCATGAGTCCTCCTTCAAGGATCCGATGGCCGAGACCCTGAAGACCCTGATCTCGGACCCGAAGACCGAACCCTGGCGCGCCAAGTTCTTCGACCCGGAGGACCGATCCATCGGAACGCCAAGACCTCTTTCCGAACCCGATTTCTTCGTCACAGGTGTCAAGATCTCCTACATGAACCCGAAGACCACAGATGCGACAAGTACTCCTTCCTGGATGCGAGGCCCGGATCCGAAGACCGCCAAGATCGCCATCGGAACGCCAAGTCCTTCATCCCGAACGCCAAGACCGACCCGATACGCGGACCCGACAAAATCCTCGCTACGACAAGATCGTCCCAACCCGCCAAGTTTGCCTACCCGGACACCGTGCGACAAGATCTACTTCCCGGATCCGAAGACCCCGGTACCCGATCCACTCAAGTTCGCCATCGACAACAAGATCGACCGCGTGGAACCCAAGTTCTCCATCTTGTATCCGATCCTACTGATCCCGTTGAACCGATCCCCTGTCGAACCTTGAGACCGGACCCCCGGAACCCAAGGTCTCCCGAACCCAGATGTGTTCCCCTAAGCCCCTATTTTTATAATATGACATTATCAACTGTCGCATAATAAATTGTTCATGCTTGCATACATCTCATCTGGTGGGTTGGGTTAAGTAATCGATTCACCTAAATTAAATATGGAGTCTCTATGCGGGATATCTTTGTCTTATTCCGGACTCCATTTAAATTTGTGTAGAGAACCGATGCCATGTTTGCCATGTTAATATAACATTTAAATGGCGGGGTATCTAAATAACTCGAACCGTTTAATTAATTGTCGGGACCCCGGTTCCGCTTAATACTGCCTAATTGCACCGCACCTGCATCATACCATAAGCATGCCGGATCTTCTGCCATAGTATTAAATATTGCATCCGGTGTTTCTTCTAGTGTTTGCTTCTTCGCGGATTAGGCCAATGAGTTGATGCGAGTATTGACAAGTTCTCCGGATATGAACCTTCGGCAATGCTTCCCAGGCGAGCATCTCTCCCCCTTCTACCTATTTTGCATTTATAGTCTTTATTTCCTCCTGTTGATCTATTGCTATCCGTGTCGTGATGCTTTAGTTTCTGTGCACCAGTTATATCCCGTGTAGCCTCTATATTACCATGGACACCTCCTAATACCTGTTGTTTGGTAGATAGCTGGCCTTGCGAGTCGTAGTTGCTTGCTCAGGTGCGATCTCGTGTTGTCGAGTATCACAGTTGTTGGTATGCTAGCAGATGTTTACGGTGGAGTTGATCATGACTTCAAATACAACTATTAAATTGCTAGATATAACTAATGCAGAGGCACCAGTGGGCAATACAGGCTATTTGGTTTTTCATGCCCACTTGTGTCCCGTAGGTTCCGAGTACTTGATACCTGTTCCTTGACTATTCGCCCTATCCACATACGGGAGACTCTATGAATCCCCCTTAGCCAGAGCTTGATTCATTTCTTATTTCTTGGGGCCACAAACTAGTTTGGGGCTTTATTACTATCATGTACTTATGCCATGCTTTGCCGCTTTATTTAGGATTGTGCGTGGAGCACCTATACTGTTTAGGATCGTGACACGTTTTTGCTGTATCGACAAGCCCAGTCACACTTTCGGGTTCCCAGTCATTTACAGCCGTCCACACAAACCTTGGGTCCGTCTCGGAGCCGGCCAACTTCATTGCGGGTAGCTTAATGGGGTGGGCCCCTGAAATATTTTATGAATCCTATGATTGCTTTATCGTGAAAGCCTCGTTGGGTTTTGATTTGGTTTTTCTGAGGTCGATCGTGTGTGTGTTGCTATTTGTGCACCCCTGCAGGGTAAATCTTTCTGAAAGCCGTGTCCGCGATTATGGACGACTTGGAGCACAGTATCTCGATCATAGATAAGCGTAACTAAAGTAGTGCTATAAACTTGACTTAATATGTGACTAGTAATCAGCTTTACTATAACGGAATGGATAATAAAAATGCCAACAACAGGTGGATCTGTGGTGATCTGTGTCATACTATACCTGCCTAGTAAGTATTGCAACTCCAATGGAATATGTTAAAAGTGCCAACAACTGCTGGGTTTTGGGATTTCTCAGGACAATTATATCTGACTAGTAACTGTTCCAACTACAACGGAATGATGATTAAAACTACCCACTACTTATGCTATCATGATGACTCATGCTATTTATATCTGACTAGTAAGTGCTTCAAATATAATGGAATGAATAAAACTGCCAACTGTGGGAGTTCCTCGGTTTGACTTCCTCGTTTGGTCTCGAGGGGGAATACCAGGATGGGTATGATTGGTGTTAGTATAAGGTTGGTTACGACTAGGTCTTTCTTATCTCTCTCTAATAGCCGACAGTTGTACCGCGTCTCTGTAGGTTGTTTAGTGCATGCTGCGCTGCCGCTTCAGTCCACCATACCTATGTAGGCGAGAGCCGCCGAATTCTTGCCTCGTCGTGTACTGGCCGCAGTACTGGCGCTCCTCTTTTTCCTTTGCCCTTTGTCGGCACCCCCTTTTGTTTTAGCAGGTTTGAGATCGACGTCGTTAGCAGGGTTACCCTTCCGTCTTGGCCTGGGCAGGGTTATGGACGCCATTGGTTATTCTTCAGGGCTCTTAGCCCCATTTGCCTCTTGTCCGTAGTCAGACGCTCTATCGTTTTCAATGTGATTTGGATCTTTGTATGGTATATCTGTATTCTTGACTCTTGCAGTCGTGCTGTATATATATCTGTTTTGTGGGTCCCATCGAGGACTGTTGTGTAATGGTATTACTTCATTTTCCACCCGAACAAAAGTGCCTGGTGGGCGTCCTTGAATCGTTTCTATGCGGGTTTGGCGGAAAGGGCTAACACTTGCATAGGGCCGATTCGAGGGTGTTACATACCTCCACTGTGCGACTCCATCAACCTCGATTACATGCCCACCATGTCGACCTCGACCACAGTTCTGCCACGACCGCGTTGACTCAACATCCGGGGCTGCGCCGACTCCACCGCACGGCTCGCTGCAGTCTTCGGATGCGTTGAACCACCGCCGCCATCGGCCCCGGCAAATCGATCTCGCTTCGGCTCCTTCCACCACGCGACTGGCCGGTGTGCAAACTTCGCCGTGCGGCCCACTGCCTTCTTTGGATCCGGTGAACCACTGCCGACATCGACTCCGATGACGTGATGTGTCCTTCGACTCCTACGACTCCGGTTTTTGGTTCCGGCAACTCGGGGGCTCTCTCAGCTTCACCGACCTACTGAGTCTTCGACTCTGTCGCGTGATCCACTGATGCCATTAGCTCAGGCGACCTGCTATGGTTTTTGTCTGCGGCGACCCGATGCAATCATCGGCTACGACAACCTGCTACCGTCATTAGCTTTGACGACCCGCCGCCGCGTTAACTCCAGTCTGCTGCATCGGCTCTCGAATGCCGCCTCGACTACATCGACCACCTCGATGCTACACCAGGGGGCTCCATCGACTCTGATGACCCTCTACGGTCTTCATATGAGGCGACCCGATGCAGTCTTCGACTGCTATGGCCCGTTACGGTCTTCGGTTGCAGCAAATCGTCATCACCATGCGACTCTAGTCCACCGCATAACCCACTGCCATGTCGACTTTGTTTACCACGCGACTCGCCGTCATGTCGACTCCGTCTACTATGCGACTCCACATCCACCATTTTGGGAGTCGGCCTCGACCACGACCCGCCGGTCGCATCGGCTCCCGCGATCCACCAATCGCATCGGCTCACGCGACCCTTTCACCTCATCGACAACCAACAAAGCTAAGTTCTCTACTTAAAGTTGATTTCTTTCTTAATTTAATCACACTCAAAACACTTGAGGGTTGTGCCCTCTTTGAGTAACCTAATGTGCCATCGATTACACGCACTCGAGCACCTCATACGCGACAGCCCGAGTAGCTGATTCTGCCTGATCGTCGAATCCTTGAACTCCGAGTACCTCGGTAAGATACTGAGACTAAGGGTAATCAGGCTAACGAATAGGCCTAGCATGCAGTGCAAAGGTGTCGACTCGACTAGCACCATAATTTTACTTTGCAAACCGACATGCAAATATCCTTTACAAGATACAAGTACTTCACAATTCTTAATATTTTATGCAGCTTAAAAGTATGTCGACTGCATCGAGCTATTCTATTGGGTCCTTCAATAGGAGTCGACAAAACAACTGGCTACGACATACATTCAATACCCGAGTCGAGTCCCTCCTCAGATGGTTGCATCGCTTGATGCTACACACACGCGACGTTGGCCGCGCACCCGACAGAAGTGACTGCGTCGACTCCATCCGCATCATCGACTCACTCGGCTAAACGCCGCATAAATTTGCTACGTCAACTCCGAATTCAGCATCAACTCTAGGCTCCTTATGCATGGGACATTGACTCGATGCACTCTCGGGTCAGTGGCTTCCCCTCGCATGATTTTCAACTACATCTACAAGATACAGGACTCGAGTCTATGCCCGAGTCTACGAGTCCTCCAAACACTCGAGGGCTACTCCAAACTAGAGCGCTGGTCGCACATATACAAGATCTTCGAGTGGCACGTTCTGATACCTCATTCAAATCTGTGATTCGACTAAGGACTCGGGGGATACTCCCATAGGGAGCACTGGTCGTGCATTTGAAAAAGCACCGGCGTTGATGGCATTCGCAAAATCATCTGAAGCACTTCCGGATCATTCTATCTATGCAACCGATGACTACAAGTTTCTGCTCGAGTCTACGACTCTACCAGACACTCGGGGGCTACTCCCATTGGGAGCGCTGGTCGCGTATGCTATAGAAAACAAAAGATTCATAGTATGGTCCATTCTGTCGACTGTGTCCACAATGTCGACTTGCTTACAACAACCGAACACATTGGCGACTCCGCCTACTACATTCAAATGTCAAGGTTAGAGACAACGTCTCCTTGGCCACCTGAATCGCCTCCGCGGTGACAAACATTTGGATGTTGTGTCTACGACGTAAAGATAAGACCTGCAGATACAATCTGATGGCCTGGCAATCGCATCCGCTGCGCTCTACCAGATAAATACCGTGTCCACGACATGAAGAAAATCCTGACGGACGCGTTGGGTACATATACATTAAAACTAGAGATCGGCTTAGTAAGGCCTCTTCGGCATGAGTCGAACTACACCAGCAATTTCTGAATTTGAGTCCGGGGACTCGAATTTGAGTAGGTAGCATTGTTTTTGCCCTAGAACAATTAACTGATCCCGATCTGTCGAGCGTACCAGGCATGTTTACCATCATCCCTATGAACTACTACAAATTCGGCTAACCCGATGAACTTCCGGGTGAGTGCTTCGCACTCGACACAATTGTCGACTCCGACATCCTAATGCAAAGATCAAGACTTCTAAGTCTCCACCCGAATCTATGATTCACATGGAAACTCGGGGGCTACTGACATGGGTATGCCCAATAGGCACCCAACTACAGCCTACCTGGTGCGGCTTGACGGAAGGCCCACTGGAAGACTTGCCAAGGTCCATGACGCCCATGATGATTCGAGTGGTGCGAAGCCCATATGGACACGGACTTCGAAACGCACAAGACAAGGAAATCTCAATACTAGAGTTTGAATATAACTTATAACCAACTTGTATTGGTGCTCGAGACCTAGCCTCCCCATATATAAAGCCTAGGAGGGTCCAACGAGAAGGATACGCTACACCACAATAGATCTAGACATCGTAAACCCTAGTTCATATACTGCCAGATCTCATCTGCGCACCACCGTCATCGGGACATTGTAATCCTTCAGATCCATCATCAATCAATAGCAGACAAGCAGGAGTAGGGTCCTCTACGAGGCCTGAAACTGGGTAAACATCGTGTCCCGCATTGCTTGTCTGTTAGATCTCCAGCGCACCCATCTTCTCCAAAACCCAAGTCCATAACAATGGGCATTGATGAGTTAAACCCTCGTCACCTATATTCTAAAAAGAGACAGAAAATAAGTATTTTCCCAAACAAATGAAATGCTATTATCATCCGAAGTGATGATAAATACTAAGAATGACAATTGAATCTAGGATTCTAGTTGCTAAACAACTAGGGCTTAATAAACCATGACATCAATGATTCTAGCGCCGTATAATAGGCATTAACCATAAGATTTGGAATGGGATGGAGAAGTAAGCTAGATCTTCTTCCTTTCGCATGGATGGACAAACTGATCATGAGGCTGAGGATTTCTCGTTGAGAACCTAGCACATGGGTGGAATCCCTTAGTTCACCGTGATTTTGGTGTCTAGATTATCTTGAGATACTACCAATGGTATAGCCGGTCCTTTAAGGGAGCTTGCCAGGGCATAACCGGATCATAGAGTCTTCAGGTGCCTACCAGAGTTATAGCTGGTCCTATAAGGGGATTATGTAATACCCTCGAATCGGCCCTATGCAAGTTTTAGCCCTTTCCGCCAAACCCGCATAGAAACGATTCAAGGACGCCCACCAGGCACTTTCATGCGGGTGGAAAACGAAGTAATACCATTACACAACAGTCCTCGATGGGACCCACAGAACAGATATATATACAACACGACTCCACGAGTCAAGAATACAGATATACAATACAAAGATCCAAACCACCTTGAAATCGATAGGGCGTCCGACTACGGACAAGATGCAAATGGGGCTAAGAGCCCTAAAGATTAACCAATGGCATCCATAACCCTGCCCAGGCCAAGCCGGAAGGGTAACGCTGCTAACGACGTCGATCTCAAACCTGCTAAAACAAAAGGGGTGCCGACAAAGGGCAAAGGAAAAATAGGAGCGTCAATACTGAGGCCAGTACATGGCGAGGCTAGAATTCGGCGGCTCTCGCCTACATAGGTATGGTGGGCGGAAGCGGTGGCATAGCGGCACTAAACAACCTATAGAGACTCGGTACAACTGGCGATTATCAGAGAGGGATAAGAAAGACCTATTCGGATCCAACCTGAAGCTAACACCAAACAAACCCATCCTGGTATTCCCCCTCGAGACCAAACGAGAAGTCAGACCAAGGAACTCACACAGTTGGCAATTTTACTCATTTTGTTATAGTTGCAGCAATTACTAATCAGATATAGATAGCATGAGTCATCCTGATAGCATAAGTAGTGGGCAGTTTTAGTTAACATTCTGTTGTAGTTGGAACATTTACTAGTCAGATATAATTGTCCCGAGGAATCCCAAAACCCAGCCGTTGTTGGTACTTTTATCACATTCCATTGGAGTTGCAATACATACTAGGCAGATATAACAAACAACCCAGATCCAGCAGTTGTTGCCATTTTTAATATCCATTCCGTTATATTTGAATCTGATTACTAGTCACATATTAGGTCAAATTTATAGCACTGCTTTAGTTATGCTTGTCTATGATCGAGATGCTGTGCTCCAAGTCGTCCATAACCGCGGACATGGCTTTCAGAAAGTTTTACCCTGGAGGGGTGCACAAATAGCAACACACACTCGATCAACCTCAGAAAAACCAACTCAAAACCCAACGAGGCTTTCATGACAAAGCAATCACAGGAGTCATAAATATTTCATGGGACCACCCCACTAAGCTACCCGCAACGAAGTTGGCCGGCTCCGGAACGAACCCAGGGTTTGTGACAATGGCTGTAAACGGTTGGGCACCCGAAAGTGTGACTGGGCTTGTCGATACCGCGAAAAAATTCCACGATCCAAAACAGTACAGGTGCTCCACGCACAATCTTAAATAAAGCAGTAAAGCATGGCATAAGTACATAATAGTAATAAATCCCCAAACTACTTGTGGCCCCAAGAAATAGAAATGAATCAAGCTCTGGATCAGGGGGGTCCACGGCCTCCCGGATGTGGATAGTGCGAAAAAATCAAGGAACAGGTATCAAGTACTCGGGGTCCTATGGGACATAAGTGAGTGTGGAAGAACCAAATAACATATATTTTCCACCGATGCCTCTGCATTAGTTATATCTAGAATTTTAATAGTTGTATTTAAAGTCGTGATCATCTCCTCCAATAAGCATCTCCACCAATAAATATCTGCCAGCATTCCAACAACTGTGGTACTTGACAACACGAGATCACACCTGAGCAAGCAACTACGACTCGCAAGGCCAGCTATCCACAAAACACGGGTAATAGGAGGTGTCCAAGGCAATATAGAGGCTGCACGGGATATAACTGGGGTACGGAAACTAAAGCATCGCGACACGAATAGCAATAGATCAACAGGAGGAAATAAAGACTATAAATGCAAAATAGGTAGAAGGGGAAGAGATGCTCGCCTGGGAAACACTACCGAAGGTTCATATCCGAAGAACTTGTCGATACTTGCATCCACTCATCGGTCTAATCCGCGAAGAAGCAAACACTAGCAGAAACACCGGATGCAATATTTAATACTACGGCAGAAGATCCGGCATGGTTATGATATGATGCATGGCATGACAGAGATGCGATGCAATTAGGCAATATTAAGCGGAACCGGGGCCCCGAGAATTAATTAAACGGTTCAAGTTATTTAACTACCCTGCAAATTAAATGTTGTCTTAACAAGGAAAAAATATGTCACCGGTTCACTACACAAATTTAAATGGAGCCAGTATAAGACTAGAAAGGCCCGCATATGGACTCCATATTTAATTATGAGGTGAATTGCCGAAATAGCCCCAAACACCCAATATGCATGCCAGGATGAACAATTTAATGCAACAAGTATATATCATTTATAAAATAGGGTTTCGAGAAAAGGAGTCACACATGTTTGGGGTTCGAAGATCTTGGGGTCTCGAGGGATCGGTCTCGGCTTCAGACTCCCGGATCGAGTCTCTAGGGTCTTGGTGTTCGATGGGGCTCGGGCGCGCCGGGATCGGTCTTCGGATTTCGGGGTGGAAGTTCTTTCAGGGTCCTTGATGGAGATCTTGTTGCTCTGGCATAGTCGGATCCGTGAAAGAGTTGTCTTCAGGTCTCGGCCATCAAATCTATGAAGAAGGACTAGGCGCTCCGTGTCAAAGGCCTCGGAGCTTCAGCTTTGGTGTCGATGGTGGCCTTGTCAACGGGAAGACTTGGTAATCTTGTCGATGTCACCACATCGTCACGACTTTGATGATCCCGGCGTCGGACAGCGGCATGAAGGATGCACTTGTTCAGGTCGAGCTTGTCACGACACGAATGGAAGTAGAGCGACGAGAAGTGGATCATGGCCTCGGTATGTTGCTCTTCACCTATGGACTTAATTGTCGCCATGTACTAAGCAGCAACCTCATGCACGCGTGAAAACAAACAACATCATGCCGCGCACAGGAACAAGGGCCTAGGAGGCCTTGGACAGGGATGGCCCTATGGAAGCATGAACGAGCAGCACCGGTCGAGGACAGCCAGGGTCGAGGCTAACACGTGTGAGGCCAGAAGCAGAGGGCGAGAGAGCGTCCCTGGCAGCGGCGGGCTGCGCGGGTTCGCAGGGCGGCAGAGCAGGTCGAGCAGAGGGCGAGGAGGCGCTCGTAGAAGGCCGGCGAGGTCAGGATGGTTGCGGCCGCGGGCGGCAGAGGAGGCAGGGAGGCGCGCTCACCGGAGGAGGCGGGTTCGAGGTCGACGGAGGAGCGGCCAGAGCCGAGCATGGTGGCGAGGAAGAGGCCGCCGGTGGGGACGCCACGGCGAGAACAGTGGGGAGAGGTGAGGTCGGCCGCCCTTTCGGAGGAGAAGGCGCCGGGCTCCCGTTGGTGGCTACCCGGAGGAGGGAGGAGGCGGTGGCCGGCGAGAGGCGCTTGGCGGCGGGGTCATAGTCAGGGGCCGAGCCGGCAGGAATCGCGGCGGCGCTCGCGCGCGATTGCACCGAGCAGAAGAACGGGTGGCGAGGACGGCGAGGCGAGGAGGACGGCGCGCAGGGCCGGAGGGGCGGCAGGGGAGCTCGCGGGAGAGGGCGATGGCCGACGAGGAGGGGGGTCTCCGGCCGGGGCAGAGAGGCAGGCGACCAGGGGAGGCTTGGCGGCGGCGGACAGAGGCTGCAGGGCGGGGCGTGCTCGAGAGAAGAGAAGCATAGGCGGCGTGGTTCGCGGTAGGTGGCGCTGGGGCGCGGGGATCGGGGTGGTGGTCGGTCGTGGGGTGGTTCCAGGCGGGAGCGGGCGGGCGGACCAGGTGGTGTGGGGACGTGTGCGTGTCGGTTGGGGCTGGGAATCCCAGGGTGGTGTGGGGACACGGGCCAGGGGCGGTGTGCAAGGCGGGAAAAGAGGGGGTAGGTGGCGTTGTGCGTCTGTGTGCGTGTGCGTGTGTGGTGTTGAGTGTGTTGCGCGGGGTGAGGTGGCGGCCAGCGATTGGTCGGGGTGAGGTGGAGGGAGGGGATTGGTCAGGGTGAGGTGGAGGGGGGCTAGGTAGGATAGGATTGGATAGAATTAGGACTAGATATTTTTTAGACTAGGGTTTGGAGGTGGCCGGCCGGGCTTTCGGGCCTAGCGGACTGCCTCCCAAAGATAAATTAAATATTTTACTTGTTTAAAACGGGGCGTTTGAAATCTGTTGGTAGACGAAACAAAATATTCCGGAGACCCGGGTTTTAATTTGAAATACAGACGGGGCGTTTAGAAAACAAAACCAGGCTTTTCGAAAAATATTTTTTAAACAAACCATGCAAGATGATGACGATGCTCAAATGCAATGTGGCATGATTACATGAGCATGCAGTCATGATGATGCAATGCACAAAAACACGGCGATTTTCTAGTAGTGGTTTTAGCGGGATGCCACAATTCGACACCACTAACAATGGATCTCGCCCTCGAGATCCGCCTCATGGTACCGGGAAGAAGGTCGGCGATCTTAATCTTCTCACTTCGTGTCGATCCTTGCGACACCACTAACAAAGGTTCCTTCTTCGTCTTGAATCGGCGACACCACCAACAAGGGGTCATTGCTCGCGTTCGTTTAGAGAACACTCCGGAGAAACAAGGACGAAGATAAAGGTCTCAAAAGATAAGGCCACCTTTAACTTCCGTGGAAGGAGTGAAAATTGCATTGATCCTCCAATTCAATGTACAAAGCGAATGATAAGAGTAGTGGTATGGTCATGACTCCATCCCGCACTCAAAACATTACTCTGTACATTAATAGTTGAATTATGCAATCAACTCTCGAAATCGGACTGAAGATCTCGACAAGCGAGGTTCCGAAATAAAAGAGGTGATGCAGGCTCTGCATCGGATCTGGCGTAGATGATGTCGCTGCGTCAGAAAACACCGGAAGGCACAAGAAGGAACATAGAGAAGTCCAACAGATGAAGGATTCCTCAAATAGCATGAAGACCGGATGTAGAAGCACCATTACCACAGGAGGAAGCGAAACCCTGAAGGTACGATGGAAAAACCAACCACGAGAAATCCCGGACTCGAAGAAAAGATAAGAGAGCAGATTCAAAGCATGCAGAGGTAAGAGGAGAACAGCAGAGGGGTAATGAGTAAAAGCAGACCTAATCAGATCTATCCAACCGTTTTTGCAAAATTGTTTTGACACTCTACTTCGGCCGTTAGCTAGGTTATCCTACAGGCTAGACCAGTGGGGTATCGCAACTACTGAGCTCTAATACCACTTTGTAACACCCTCGAATCGGCCCTATGCAAGTTTTAGCCCTTTCCGCCAAACCGCATAGAAACGATTCAAGGACGCCCACTAGGCACTTTCGTGCGGGTGGAAAACAAAGTAATACCATTACACAACAGTCCTCGATGGGACCCACAGAACAGATATATATACAACATGACTCCACGAGTCAAGAATACAGATATACAATACAAAGATCCAAACCACCTTGAAATCGATAGGGCGTCCGACTACGGACAAGATGCAAATGGGGCTAAGAGCCCTAAAGATTAACCAATGGCGTCCATAACCCTGCCCAGGCCAAGCCGGAAGGGTAACTCTGCTAACGACGTCGATCTCAAACCTGCTAAAACAAAAGGGGTGCCGACAAAGGGCAAAGGAAAAAGAGGAGCGTCAGTACTGAGGCCAGTACACGGCGAGGCTAGAATTCGGCGGCTCTCGCCTACATAGGTATGGTGGGCGGAAGCGGTAGCACAGCGGCACTAAACAACCTATAGAGACTCGGTACAACTGGCGATTATCAGAGAGGGATAAGAAAGACCTATTCGGATCCAACCTGAAGCTAACACCAAACAAACCCATCCTGGTATTCCCCCTCGAGACCAAACGAGGAAGTCAGACCAAGGAACTCACACAGTTGGCAATTTTACTCATTTTGTTATAGTTGCAGCAATTACTAATCAGATATAGATAGCATCAGTCATCCTAATAGCATAAGTAGTGGGCAGTTTTAGTTAACATTCCGTTGTAGTTGGAACATTTACTAGTTAGATATAATTGTCCTGAGGAATCCCAAAACCCAGCCGTTGTTGGTACTTTTATCACATTCCATTGGATTTGCAATACTTACTAGGCAGATATAACAAACAACCCAAATCCAGCAGTTGTTGCCATTTTTAATATCCATTCCGTTATATTTGAATCTGATTACTAGTCACATATTAGGTCAAATTTATAGCACTACTTTAGTTATGCTTGTCTATGATCGAAATACTGTGCTCCAAGTCGTCCATAACCGCGGACACGGCTTTCAGAAAGTTTTACCCTGCAGGGGTGCACAAATAGGAACACACACTCGATCAACCACGGAAAAACCAACTCAAAACCCAACGAGGCTTTCACGACAAAGCAATCACAGGATTCATAAATATTTCAGGGAGCCACCCCACTAAGCTGTAACTACCTCGGTGAATTACGCTCTTAGTTACATGCCTGGATGAACGAAAGTGGTTAAAATAGTACGGTGGGGCCCAGGGCCACTCACGGTAGACCTTTCGGTTGTCCTAACCACTTTCAGACATCGGGACAAGAACGAGCGGCGTAATCGGCAGGCGAAGGGATCAACTACATACACAAGTGAGTATGTATGCAAGCCACATACAACAGTCCTCAGAGCCATTCCATCTAAAAGAAATAGAAATATTGCAACGCCATACGGCAAGATTCAAATATCCTAAATAGAGATAATAATTTAGGATAGCTCCTCATACAACAAACTTCAGAGTATCAGGCGGAAGCGGAAAACAAGATCCGAGTACGGATAAGAAGCAAATCGGCATAAGATGCCCCATAAATAAACACATCCCGCCCACAAATCTCAAGGATCCCCGTTCCCGGAATCTCTAACAATGCTATAGATACTCGCTAACCATCCGCCTAACCAATGATAGATGGATGTCCGTGAATTAAGAACAACAGTTATAACAGTATAATTATCAGATCCATCCTCCTCCTCGCTTACCAACGAGGAAGCGGACAAACAACCCCATCATCCGTTGGCAGTTTTATTAACCATTCCATGGGTATTGCACTAATTACTAGTCAAGTACTTAGGCAGGTTAAAAGCGGTACTTTAGTTATACTGGCCT
This sequence comes from Avena eriantha, assembly GCA_910589775.1. Classification (NCBI taxonomy): domain Eukaryota; kingdom Viridiplantae; phylum Streptophyta; class Magnoliopsida; order Poales; family Poaceae; genus Avena; species Avena eriantha. Next base: position 314,991,805 of record OU342741.1, read on the forward strand.
ATGATCGAGAAACTGTGCTCCAAGTCGTCCATAACCGCGGACACGGCTTTCAGAAAGATTTACCCTGCAGGGGTGCACGAATAGCAACACACACTCGATCAACCTTGGAAAAACCAACTCAAAACCCAACGAGGCATTCACAACAGAGCAATCACAGGATTCAGAAAAATTTCAAGGGGCCACCCCATTAAGCTACCCGCAACGAAGTTGGCCGGCTCCGAGACGGACCCAAGGTTTGCGCCAATGGCTGTAAACGACTGGGAACCCAAAAATGTGACTCGGCTTGTCGATACCGCGAAAACACTCTGCAATTCTTAAACAGTACAGGTGCTCCTCGTACAATCTTAAATAAAACAGTAACATGACATAAGTACAGGATAGTAATAAAGCCCCAAACTACTTGTGGCCCCAAGAAATAAAAATGAATCAAGCTCTGGCTCAGGGGGGTCCATAAGGCCTCCCGGATGTGGATAGTGCGAATAGTCAAGGAACAGGAATCAAGTACTCAGGGTCCTACGGGACACAAGTGAGCATGAAAAACCAAATAGCAGATATTGCTCACCGGTGCCTCTTTCATTAGTTATCCCATTACTACTCAGGTTGTGTTGTGTAGGTACCTCATTTTTCATCAGACACTCACATACCCTACACATGCTTTTCTACGACTCGCATGGCTCAAACAACTCCTATAGTAATGGCTCATGGGATGGAGGAACAAGCTTCGGTGAGGTTTAAAAGTAAAGGCTATGCAGTACTTGGGATTCGATTTAATGCAATCGCGACTCAATGATGCAAGAATAAGATAGAGACAATAGGTATTGTATGTATGCAAGCATGTGGTAGTGCTTGCCTGGCAGCTCAGTTGAAGCGAGAGATGGATCTGGGTAGTACTCCTGTGATTCCTGGTAGTTCTCCTGCTGGGCATCTATTCGAAGAAGAACCAAACAAACAAGGGCCAACATAAATAAAGTGCACAAGCATATGAATTAAAATGCGACAAGCAACAAGCATGCCATGATGAATGATGCACAATTTACATGGCATTAAAGTAGCATGGCAAAGGTGAGGTGTGGATACAAGAAATAAAGCATTTTATTATTTATTTAACCAAGTTTTATTGTCATAAACAGTTCAGATTTTTAATAATGACATGATGCATGCTTCAATTCAGAACAAGGACTGCATATATAGAACGGGCTCATCGCGCTGATCGATTTAGACATATTATTTGCCAAAATTGGAGTTATAGAATTAAAGTTATTAATTTATTAAGAAAAGGGCATTTTATTGTAATTTTAATCATCTCGAAAATTTAAAGTGTTCAATCATTATTTTGAATAGCATATTTGAATTCCTCAGATTTTTCTGATTCAAAAACATATATCATTGGTATTATTTGGATTTGTAAATTAAAAGTTATTTGAAAACTGATTTGAATTTGAATTTAAACTTTTACTGAAAAAGTTTATTTAAAAACAGAAAACGTTTTACACTCAGGAAAACCTAGCCACAATCACTGACAGGTGGGCCGCTGCTGACTAGACGAGTTCCGCGCGCAAAAAGCTTTTTACACCTTGGGTTCTTCTAGTCACTGAGACTGACTGGTGGGGCTGGTCGATGATGGGGCCACACACGTGCGCGGCCAGTGGGCGACTGACACGTGGGCGGTCCAGGGGAGCGCGAGTTGGTAAAGTGCAAAGCGCGGGGGCTTGTTTGCAAAGTTGCACCGGGGCTGACTCGTGGGGCCGCTGGGTTGCTAAGGACCTGGGCGTGATCGACAAAAACGGGGGGGAGGGGGCTTTACGCAAAACTGCCACGGCCGTCTATTGAACTGAATCTGATGTCTGTCTGCTGACCCGCGGTGACAACCTAACGACGGCGGGGTGTTCCGGTGAGGATAGCGACGCAACCACGGCGAGATAGCGCCTGCCGCAAAAGCGAAAAAGATAGAGGGGAGCGCCAGCTACGGATCTTGTTCAGGTAGGATCGTCGGAGGGAGGATGTACAGGACGGGACGCCTCGGGGAACAGAGGGGGAAACGCAGGCCTGGGCTGCTCACCGGCGGGGCAGATCGCCGGCGGGGGTCAAAATCGGGCGGCGCTCCCACGCGGAGGGAAGAAAAAGGGGAAGGGAGAAGAGGGTGGCGCTCACCTCGTTCGATTCCACAGGAAAACGGAGGACGAGATGGTCGGAGCGGAGGGGACGGTGAGGTTGCAGCGGTGGTGCACGGCTCGCTGGTGAGGGGGAAGCTCCGAGCGGTCCTGGCTCCTCCTAGCAGGCGGAAACGTCGCCTCGGTCTGCGGCGGTGCTCCTAGATGAGGCCACGGTCACCGGCTAGGGCGGCAACGGCGTGGTGGAGCTCTGACTGGCGGCGGCGGCTTGATACAGCGGAGGAGAGGGAGAGGGGAGCGGAGCGGAGCTAGGGTTCGAGAAAAAGGTGCGGCGCGGTGCGAGGATAAGGGCGGGACGGTCACACGCTCGGCATGCCTGCTGACGCGGATGACGGCGGGGACGGCCACCTGCCGCTGCCGTCTGTCGTTAAGCAGAGACGGCGGCGACGGAGAAGAGAAACAGGGGAGACGGCGTGAGCGAAGGGGTACGGGCCGGGGGAGAGAGAAGGAGCGGCCCAGGAGGAGAAAGGAGGAACGGGCCGGGGTGCTGCTGGGCTGCGACCAGGTAAGGGCTGCTGCTGCTGGGCTTTTCTCTTTAACTCGTTTTTCTTTTTATTTAATTAACTGCTTTGATTTTTGTTTTGTTGCAGATTTAAATAGGCCCAAAAATACTCCCTTTTGGAAGTTTTTGCAAATATGATTAAAAGGAAAAAGAGATGAGGGTTTGGTAGTGGAACACAAGGTGATGGTGAGGACAACACCAAAAAGAGAGAGAGATGTTAAATCAAAGGGGGAAAATCCCACTTGATCATACATGAAGGGAGAAAGGGTTTTTGGTTGGGGAACATGAGGATGGTGGAAAAGATGGAGAGATTCCACAAATAATGAACCACTAAAACAAAAAGAAAACAAATAGGCTAAAGCTGGTGATGCTATTGCATGGCCCATGCATGATACTTAAATGCCATGTTCCATTCTTGCAAAAACAATAATAATGGTATGGCATTATACTTATGCATCCCCAAGAAGTGGAATAAGGCCAAGCATAAGAATTTAAAGAATTAGATCCACCCTAACCCACATGAGCTAAACCAAATATCAAAAGAAAAAGAATTACAAGCTCATGGGTTAAAGAGGTGGTGGAATTATAAGGTGGTGGAAAGAAAGGTGATGGATTTGAATAAAAGATATGCCCCCAACTCAACTTGGGCATCAAGCAGTATATCAATAACCAAATACAATATCAAGAGGCAAATACAATTAATAATGCATATGAGGGAAGAACCAAAGAAAGAGGGTCAAATGCAAGGTGGCATGATGACATGAGCATGATATAATGATGATGCAACAATTGTATATAGGAAGTAGCCATTATATTACTAGACCAAGTAGCATTTCAATTGTTAGACAATTGGGATGCTACAACTCTCCCCCACTAAACAGGAATCTCGCCCCGAGATTCTAGGAAGAAGAAGAAGACTCAAAGAGGGTCGGATACTTGGCATGGAGCTCATCTTCACGTTCCCAAGTGGCTTCATCAACGGAATGGTGCGACCACTTCACCTTGCAAAAATTGATGGACTTGTTGCGAGTCCTTCTTTCTACGACTTCAAGAATTTTTATGGGGTGTTCTTGATAAGACAGATCTTCTTGGAGATTGATGAGTTCATGGTCCACGGTCCTGCCGGGATCCTTGAAGCACTTCTTGAGTTGAGAGAAGTGGAAAACATCATGGACCTTGAAGCACTTCTTGAGTTGAGAGATGTGGAAAACACTGCCGAAGGTTCATATCCGGAGAACTTGTCGATACTCGCATCCACTCATCGGTCTAATCCGCGAAGAAGCAAACACTAGCAGAAACACCGGATGTAATATTTAATACTACGGCAGAAGATCCGGCAGAAACATCATGGAACATCCGCAGTCATCAACAACCTTGACACTTCACGCAGCCAATCATCCGCATCAAGTGGCTGATCAGACACCTCAAATTGGCGTGGGTTGAACTTGAGAAAACTCTTGATGTCTCCTCGCTTGGGAGGTGGAGATAGCGGAACAAACTCATTCCTCCCCACGCTTTCCTCGAAGCGTTGCTAGTTCTGCTGCATAGTGCCCAAAGCATTTGCAATACTTGCCAAAGCAGCCCCAAGTTCAGGTGGTATGTCCTCCTCAGAACGGCGTGGTGGTGCCATCCTGTGATTGATATAAAACACAAGTCAGTACTATAATGGAGAATGATAATAATCCAAAATAGTACCAAAATGGAATTAACCAAGATTAAATGATGCAATTCACTGAGATGATATTAAAATATCAAAAAAGTTCAAGGCAACTAGAAGATATTAAGCATAACGCACACGACTGAACAAGGAGTGTGGTATACAAACTAACAAAGAAAACATTTCCGCAAATTTCGGCATTAAAATACCACTATATGCGCAAAAACCACTTCACGAATCAAGATTAGTAACTCTACTAGTTCAACATACAAGAGCAAATGATAAAAGTAGTGGTATGGTCGCGACTCCATCCCACACTCAAATCATTACTCCGCACATTAATCAGTAAAACACATATCCCAACACCTTCTTCTTAAGATGAACCTAAATATTGGTAACTACGAAGAAGAACACCCCAACAAGATAACTTCGGATAACAAAGAGTAAGATAGATCGCATCGGTATACAACGAATCAGAATAGATCGCGTCGGTTTACAAAGGCCTGTCGGTATGGAATGTACCAATAGTTGATAACCAAAAGGCAGATGGTGCTAACATTTGGATGCAACAGATAGACAAGGAACTCACACACACACACAAACACAACCTATGGTACTACGGAACCCCGAACATCCTAGTTTAAATTTTTTAGAAGAGAATTGAAAACGTTACACTTCCTTACTAGAAAAGGGTGCGTGGGTGGGTAAGAAGAAAAATGGAAGCTGCCTTACTCTCACGTTTTGTTTTTCCCTAGTATACATAACTACCAAAAATGTTTGCTAGACTGACAACGACCATTTTGGCTGAGAGCCTGAAGGGCGGGATGGCTCTGATACCAATTCTAACTACCTCGGTGAATTACGCTCTTAGTTACATGGATGGATGAACGAAAGTGGTTAAAATAGTACGGTGGGGCCCAGGGCCACTCACGGTAGACCTTTCGGCTGTCCTAACCACTTTCAAACATCGGGATAAGAACGAGCGGCGTAATCGGCAGGCGAAGGGATCAACTACATACACAAGTGAGTATGTATGCAAGCCACATACAACAGTCCTCAGAGCCATTCCATCTAAAAGAAATAGAAATATTGCAACGCCATATGGCAAGATTCAAATATCCTAAATAGAGATAATAATTTAGGATAGCTCCTCATACAACAAACATCAGAGTATCAGGCGGAAGCGGAAAACAAGATCCGAGTACGGATAAGAAGCAAATCGGCATAAGATGCCCCATAAACAAACACATCCCGCCCAAAGATCTCACGGATCCCCGTTCCCGGAATCTCTACACCAAATGATCGTTGCCAACATCATCTGTCTCCTCCACCCAGTATCCATCTTGCGGGTACACCTGTTCATCTAAATCAAACAATTTATCGTGTGAGACCCTAGGGGTACTCAGCTAGTCTTTATGCCACTAGAGGGGACACAACCTAGGGTGACGCAATCGCAGCAAAAGATAATATCTAACAATGCTATAGATACTCGCTAACCATCCACCTAACCAATGATAGACGGATTTCCGTGAATTAAGAACAACAGTTATAACAGTATAATTAACAGATCCATCCTCCTCCTCGCTTACCAACGAGGAAGCGGACGAACAACCCCCATCATCCGTTGGCAGTTTTATTAACCATTCCATGGGTATTGCACTAATTACTAGTCAAGTACTTAGGCAAGTTAAAAGCGGTACTTTAGTTATACTTTTCTATGATCGAGAAACTGTGCTCCAAGTCGTCCATAACCGCGGACACGGCTTTCAGAAAGATTTACCCTGCAGGGCTGCACGAATAGCAACACACACTCGATCAACCTCGGAAAAACCAACTCAAAACCCAACGAGGCATTCACGACAAAGCAATCACAGGATTCAGAAATATTTCACGGGGCCACCCCATTAAGCTACCCGCAACGAAGTTGGCCGGCTTTGAGACGGACCCAAGGTTTGCGCCAATGGCTGTAAACGACTGGGAACCCGAAAATGTGACTGGGCTTGTCGATACCGCGAAAAAACTCTGCAATTCTTAAACAGTACAGGTGCTCCTCGCACAATCTTAAATAAAACAGTAACATGGCATAAGTACAAGGTAGTAATAAAGCCCCAAACTACTTGTGGCCCCAAGAAATAAAAATGAATCAAGCTCTGGCTCTGGGGGGTCTATAAGGCCTCCCGGATGTGGATAGTGCGAATAGTCAAGGAACAGGAATCAAGTACTCGGGGTCCTATGGGACACAAGTGAGCATGAAAAACCAAATAGCAGATATTGCTCACCGGTGCCTCTTTCATTAGTTATCCCATTACTACTCAGGTTGTGGTGTGTAGGTACCTCATTTTTCATCAGACACTCACATACCCTACACATGCTTTTCTACGACTCGCATGGCTCAAACAACTCCTGTAGTAATGGCTCATGGGATGGAGGAACAAGCTTCGGTGGGGTTTAAAAGTAAAGGCTATGGAGTACTTGGGATTCGATTTAATGCAATCACGACTCAATGATGCAAGAATAAGATAGAGGCAATAGGTACTGTATGTATGCAAGCATGTGGTAGTGCTTGCCTGGCAGCTCAGTTGAAGCGAGAGATGGATCTGGGTAGTACTCCTGTGATTCCTGGTAGTTCTCCTACTGGGCGTCGATTCGAAGAAGAACCAAACAAACAAGGACCAACATAAATAAAGTGCACAAGCATATGAATTAAAATGCGACAAGCAAACAAGCCTGCCATGATGAATGATGCACAATTTACATGGCATTAGAGTAGCATGGCAAAGGTGAGGTGTGGATACAAGAAATAAAGCATTTTATTATTTATTTAACCAAGTTTTATTGTCATAAACAGTTCAGATTTTTAATAATGACATGATGCATGCTCCAATTCAGAACAAGGACTGCATATATAGAACGGGCTCGTCGCTCTGATCGATTTAGACATATTATTTGCCAAAATTGGAGTTATAGAATTAAAGTTATTAATTTATTAAGAAAAGGGCATTTTATTGTAATTTTAATCATCTCGAAAATTTAAAGTGTTCAACCATTATTTTGAATAGCATATTTGAATTCTTAACATTTTTCTGATTCAAAAACATATATCGTTTATATTATTTGGATTTGTAAATTAAAAGTTATTTGAAAACTGATTTGAATTTGAATTTAAACTTTTACTGAAAAAGTTTATTTAAAAACAGAAAAAAAAACGTTTTACACTCAGGCAAACCTAGCCACAGTCACTGACAGGTGGGCCGCTGCTGACTGGGCGAGTTCCGCGCGCAAAAAGCTTTTTACACCGCGGGTTCTTCTAGTCACTGAGACTGACTGGTGGGGCTGGTTGATGAGGGGGCCACACGCGTGCGCGGCCAGCGGGCGACTGACACGTGGGCGGTCCAGGGGAGCGCGGGTTGGTAAACTGCAAAGCGCGGGGGCTTTTTGCAAAGTTGCACCGGGGCTGACTCGTGGGGCCGCTGGGCTGCTAAGGACCTAGGCGTGATCGACAAAAACGGGGGGGGGGGGGGGGGCTTTACGCAAAACTTCCACGACCGTCTACTGAACTGAATATGTCTACGACGGCGGGGTGTTCCAGTGAGGATAGCGACGCAACCACGGCGAGATAGCGCCTGCCGCAAAAGCGAAAAAGATAGAGGGGAGCGCCAGCTACAGATCTCGTTCAGGGAGGATCGTCGGAGGGAGGCTGTACAGGACGGGACGCCTCGGGGAACAGAGGGGGAAACGCAGGCCTGGGCTGCTCACCGGCGGGGCAGATCGCCGGCGGGGGTCAAAATCGGGCGGCGCTCGCACGCGGAGGGAAGAAAAAGGGGAAGGGAGAAGAGGGTGGCGCTCACCTCGTTCGATTCCACAGGAAAACGGAGGACAAGATGGTCGGAGCGGAGGGGACGGTGGTTGCAGCGGTGGTGCACGGCTCGCTGGTGAGGGGGCAGCTCCGAGCGGTCCTGGCTCCTCCTAGCAGGCGGAAACGTCGCCTCGGTCCGCGGCGGTGCTCCCAGATGAGGCCACGATCACCGGCTAGGGCGGCAATGGCGTGGTGGAGCTCTGACTGGCGGCGGCGGCTTGATACAGCGGAGGAGAGGGAGAGGGGAGCGGAGCGGAGCTAGGGTTCGAGAAAAAGGTGCGGCGCGGCGCGAGGATAAGGGCGGGACGGTCACGCGCTCGGCGTGGCTGCTGACGCGGATGACGGCGGGGACGGCCACCTGCCGCTGCCGTCTTTCTTTGAGCAGAGACGGCGGCGACGGAGAAGAGAAACAGGGGAGACGGCGTGAGCGAAGGGGTACGGGCCGGGGGAGAGATAAGGAGCAGCCCAGGAGGAGAAAGGAGGAACGGGCCGGGGTGCTGCTGGGCTGCGACCAGGTAAGGGCTGCTGCTGCTGGGCTTTTCTCTTTAACTCATTTTTCTTTTTATTTAATTAACTGCTTTGATTTTTGTTTTGTTGCAGATTTAAATAGGCCCAAAAATACTCCCTTTTGGAAGTTTTTGCAAATATGATTAAAAGGAAAAAGAGATGAGGGTTTGGTAGTGGAACACAAGGTGATGGTGAGGACAACACCAAAAACAGAGAGAGAGATGTTAAATCAAAGGGGAAAAATCCCACTTGATCATACATGAAGGGAGAAAGGGTTTTTGGTTGGGGAACATGAGGATGGTGGAAAAGATGGAGAGATTCCACAAATAATGAACCACTAAAACAAAAAAGAAAACAAATAGGCTAAAGGTGGTGATGCTATTGCATGGCCCATGCATGATACTTAAATGCCATGTTCCATTCTTGCAAAAACAATAATAATGGTATGGCATTATACTTATGCATCCCCAAGAAGTGGAATAAGGCCAAGCATAAGAATTTAAAGAATTCGATCCACCCTAACCCACATGAGCTAAACTAAATATCAAAAGAAAAAGAATTACAAGCTCATGGGTTAAAGAGGTGGTGGAATTATAAGGTGGTGGAAAGAAAGGTGATGGATTTGAATAAAAGATATGCCCCCAACTCAACTTGGGCATCAAGCAGTATATCAATAACCAAATACAATATCAAGAGGCAAATACAATTAATAATGCATATGAGGGAAGAACCAAAGAAAGAGGGTCAAATGCAAGGTGGCATGATGACATGAGCATGATATAATGATGATGCAACAATTGTATATAGGAAGTAGCCATTATATTACTAGACCAAGTAGAATTTCAATTGTTAGACAATTGGGATGCTACAACTCTCCCCCACTAAACAGGAATCTCGCCCCGAGATTCTAGGAAGAAGAAGAAGACTCAAAGAGGGTCGGATACTTGGCACGGAGCTCATCTTCACGTTCCCAAGTGGCTTCATCAACGGAATGGTGCGACCACTTCACCTTGCAAAAATTGATGGACTTGTTGCGAGTCCTTCTTTCTACGACTTCAAGAATTTTTATGGGGTGTTCTTGATAAGACAGATCTTCTTGGAGATTGATGAGTTCATGGTCCACGGTCCTGCCGGGATCCTTGAAGCACTTCTTGAGTTGAGAGAAGTGGAAAACATCATGGACCTTGAAGCACTTCTTGAGTTGAGAGATGTGGAAAACACTGCCGAAGGTTCATATCCGGAGAACTTGTCGATACTCGCATCCACTCATCGGTCTAATCCGCGAAGAAGCAAACACTAGCAGAAACACCGGATGCAATATTTAATACTACGGCAGAAGATCCGGCATGGCTATGATATGATGCATGGCATGATAGAGATGCGATGCAATTAGGCAATATTAAGCGGAACCGGGGCCCCGACAATTAATTAAACAGTTCAAGTTATTTAACTACCCCGCAAATTAAATGTTGTCTTAACAAGGCAAAAATATGTCACCGGTTCGCTACACAAATTTAAATGGAGCCAATATAAGACTAGAAAAGTCCGCATATGGACTCCATATTTAATTATGAGGTGAATTGCCGAAATAGCCCCAAACAACCAATATGCATGCCAGGATGAACAATTTAATGCAACAAGTATATATCATTTATAAAATAGGGTTTCGAGAAAAGGAGTCACATATGTTTGGGGTTCGAAGATCTTGGGGTCTCGAGGGATCGGTCTCGGCTTCGGACTCCGGGATCGGGTCTCCAGGGTCTTGGTGTTCGACGGGGCTCGGGCGCGCCGGGATCGGTCTTCGGATTTCGGGGTGGAACTTCTTTCAGGGTCCTTAAAGGAGATCTTGTTCCTCTGGCGTAGTCGGATCCGTGAAGGAGTTGTCTTCAGGTCTCGGCCATCAAATCTGTGAAGAAGGACTAGGCGCTCCGTGTCGAAGGCCTCGGAGCTTCATCTTTGGTGTCGATGGCGGCCTTGTCAACGGGAAGACTTGGTAATCTTGTCGATGTCACCACATTGTCACGACTTTGATGATCCCGGCGTCGGACATCGGCATGAAGGATGCACTTGTTCAGGTCGAGCTTGTCACGACACGAACGGAAGTAGAGCGACGAGAAGTGGATCATGGCCTCGGTACGTTGCTCTTCACCTCTGGACTTAATTGTGGCCATGTACTAAGCAGCAACCTCATGCACGCGTGAAAACAAACAACATCATGCCGCGCACAGGAACAAGGGCCTAGGAGGCCTTGGACGGGGATGGCCTTATGGAAGCATGCACGACCAGCACCGGTCGAGGACAGCCGGGGTCGAGGCTAACACGCGTGAGGCCAGAAGCAGAGGGCGAGAGAGCGCCCCTGGCAGCGGCGGGCTGCGCGGGTTCGAAGGGCGGCGGAGCAGGTCGAGCAGAGGGCGAGGAGGCGTTCGTAGAAGGCCGGCGAGGTTAGGATGGTTGCGGCCACGGGCGGCAGAGGAGGCAGGGAGGCGGGCTCGCCGGAGGAGGTGGGTTCGAGGTCGACGGAGGAGCGGCCGGAGCCGAGCACGGTGGCGAGGAAGAGGCCGCCGGTGGGGGCGCCACGCCGAGAAGAGTGGGGAGAGGTGAGGTCGGCCGCCCTTTCGGAGGAGAAGGCGCCGGGCTCCCGTTGGTGGCTGCCCGGAGGAGGGAGGAGGCGGTGGCCGGCGAGAGGCGCTCGACAGCGGGGTCACGGTCAGGGGCCGAGCCGGCAGGAATCGGGGCGGCGCTTGCGCGCGACGGCACCGAGCAGGAGAACGGGTGGCGAGGACGGCGAGGCGAGGAGGATGGCGCGCAGGGCGGGGCAAGAAGGCGGAGGGGCGGCGTGGCGGCAGGGGAGCTCGCGGGAGAGGGCGATGGCCGACGAGGAGGGGGCTCTCTGGCCGGGGCAGAGAGGGAGGCGGCCAGGAGAGGCCTGGCGGCGGCGGACAGAGGCTGCGGGGCGGGGCATGCTCGAGAGAAGAGAAGCAGAGGCAAGGTGGTTTGCGGTAGGTGGTGCTGGGGCGCGGGGATCGGGGTGGCGGTCGGTCGTGGAGTGGGTCCAGGCGGGAGCGGGCGGGCGAACCAGGTGGTGTGGGGACGTGTGCATGTCGGTTGGGGCTGGGAATCCCAGGGTGGTGTGGGGACGCGGGTCAGGGGCGGTGTGCAAGGCGGGAAAAGAGGGGGTAGGTGGCGTTGTGCATCTGTGTGCATGTGTGTGTGTGGTGTTGAGTGTGTTGCGCGGGGTGAGGTGGTGGCTAGCGATTGGTCGGGGTGAGGTGGAGGTGTGAGGTGGAGGGAGGGGATTGGTCAGGGTGAGGTGGAGGGAGGCTGGGTAGGATAGGATGGGATAGAATTAGGACTAGATATTTTTAGACTAGGGTTTGGAGGTGGCTGGCCGGGCTTTCGGGCCTAGCCGGCTGCCTCCCAAAGATAAATTAAATATTTTACTTGTTTAAAACAGGGCGTTTGAAATCTGTTGGTAGACGAAACAAAATATTCCGGAGACCCGGGTTTTAATTTGAAATAAAGACGGGGCGTTTAGAAAACAAAACCAGGCTTTTCGAAAAATAGTTTTTAAACAACCATGCAAGATGATGACGATGCTCAAATGCAATGTGGCATGATGACATGAGCATGCGGTCATGATGATGCAATGCACAAAAACACAGCGATTTTCTAGTAGTGGTTTTAGCAGGATGCCACAGATTAACAGAGGTAGGCCATGTCCTGGAGGGTCATGTATTCATGCGGGGTCGTGGAGAAGGGCAGTGATTGTCTTGGATCATCTATTGGGGCCCGCATCAAGGAACTGTGGACGAGAAAGTACGCTCGGTTGTGAAACAAGGATTTGGTCTCTTATGGGTAAAGCAACACACATCTGCAAAGTGTAAGAGTTGTAACTTGTTACTCCCTGTTCTGAGAAGGAGCTACGAACGCGGCAGGAAAGGAACTCCATGAAGTTCTGGTCAAGCTGTGAAGGTTGATGGGCATAGTTTTTGATAATAAAATCAATCTTTGAAGAAATTTTTAAGAAAACTACATAGTGCCAATGACTTATAGTCTGAGGTGGTAGTTAGAGCATCAAACTTTTCACCGTACATATAATGAACTTGTTGGGTAACACTATTACTCACCCTTTCCTTTGAACCCCTTGCTAGAATTTGAGGAGCACAAGGATAACCAGGTATATGCTACAGAAGTCCAGAACGACGTCTACTACGAAGAGCCGGACTTGTCCGTGGAGTCGAAGGGGTGGACTACGGGATACGCTATGGAGATGAAGACAACGAGTCAGAGTAGTTGTTAGACCGAAACTTAGTTATCTAGGTTGATCCGAGCAGCACGAACCCTATAGAATAAGTTGTTGAGCTCACTTATTTTTATCGTTGTATCTTTTGTTCTTCCGCTAAACTTATTAAGTAAGTTATTTGGTTTGTAAGTTTGAACCGTTCAAAGATCTTGATCTTTTGGTATTGTAATAATATGTGAATGTTTGTAATTTGGACCCGCAATATTTCTGTTGTACCACTCTGAGGGATGTAATATTTGCAGATAGTGTTCCATGAGTGTTATGTCAATGACTATAGTATACTATAATATGCAGCGATATGCTGGGTCAAGGCAGTTCGCGTACGAGCGAGAGAAATAGTGCGTGCTGGTGTCCGAGCAGCAAATTTGGGGCGTGCGCGGGGGCAAATTGAGGCGCGCTAGAATTTTTTTGCGGCACGCACGATTATCGCGTGCCTGCTAGAGGAGAAAAAAAAGTCGACACGCTAATCGGCGGTTATTTTTAGCACGCCGCGATATCGCGCGTCCGTTGGAGTTGCTCTAACATAGATGCAGTATGGGATGTCTCAAGCAAGAAGGCATGATTGGGTATCTTTATCCGAGATCATAGAGTAAAGGTCATACTGGCCGAGTGTAAATTTATCCCGTGGTGTGCGTCGGTGGAGGAAGTGCAGGTTCTTGATTGTCTAGAAGGCTTAAAACATATGATCAACCTACAATCTGTTTTTGCCCTGCTGGAATCGGATTACAGTCAGGTGGTTCAGACGCTGACGTCGATGGGCATGGATAGATCACCAAGTTGGAGTGTCTTCCTTGAATGCCAAGAGTTGTTGAAGGTTTATCAACATATTAGAGTTACTAGAAAATTCGGCGTGGCATCACGCCGCGCCCGTGAAGTGAATGCCTGGTGGTATGGATGATAAGTGATATTGGAAAGGAATACAGTATATAGGAGTTAATAGCAAGCAGTGTACTAATGAATTTCTAGAGCCGTTACAAAGTTTGCTAAAAAACCACATAAATTGCATTTAGTCGAAGGCACCAAGTAGTTGTGGTGACTACAACCTAAATCAAATAATAGAGTAGGATTATAGTGTCGACTGGCTAAAGCATAACATACTACATAGATACTGGTTGGCCTAAAACACAACATACTTTGGGTGATCAAGTTCTAAAGCCAGTAGAGTAGTAAGATAATTGGGCTGGCTAGTTTTCGACTTGAGAGGTATCAGTGCTCGCTGTTGCTTCATTGTCAGAGTGATTTCCAGCGAAAGAATCATACAATGATAGCAAGGCTACATGAGCAAGTATGGAATCCATGGCCATCGGTATTGTACCATTATCCACATCAAGAACCCATCTTGTAAATAAAGCTAAGGTTACAGCGATATTCAGGAGAAAACTGAGTCAGATAGTCTCATATTTCTCATATTTGTGTGCAGCTTTAACATAGTTACATGCTGACATACGGACAACTTAGTAAGAGAAGAGTCCACTATCTCTGGTCTGCTTCCGCTACAACAACTGAAAGAGCCAGCTCGAAATCGCCTCCTAGAGCAACATTTCTACACCGAGAACCATCATTTGTAGAAAGAATTTCTCTGATACCTCTGTCCACAACCTCAAAGCGGTCGTCGGTCCACTGTATCAGTGCCACCTTCTAAAGCAGCCATCGACCCACTATATCAGCATCGCCTTCTCTATCAACTGAGGCACTGAGCCATGGTTCGCTCATCGACATCAACCGGTACCTAAATCATGAATGGTCAGTTATGATTCTTGGAAGTAACAGCGAAGTGACACCCGACAAAGCAACGGCCAAAACAATATGACCATCACTCATCAGCTCATAAAGTTAAATAAGCTAAGGTTCTTCTGGAGCTAGTAGGGGTACTGTCAAAGGGGCGGGAACATATATAGCCCTTTCAAAGATAATGTGGTGTAGCAGTCTAGTTAGTTATCAGCCTAAGCCCTAGCTGAATTTATTTGAGCATGATAGCTTAAAACACTCTTAGTCGCTGCAAGAGAAGACATTGGAATTAAACAAATTGCCGTAGAGCATGACATACTATTAATTTGTAGTTCTACTGGAGGATGTTACCTGGTGGTGTTTTTACTCTATATAGCCGGAGACGGTTCCTTAGTGGCTTGTCGTTTTTTTTCACATGAGTAGCAATGTGAACAACCAATGTGTATTTATCTTATGTTGTAATAACTTGGTATAGGTGTGTCGTACCTTTTCTTCGCTAGGCACCGGTTGTTTCCTTTTTTGTTTCCGACTTGTCAACTTGTTTATCTTGCAAACTGAATCCAGTGACGTGTAAGATTATACAAATGCATTCTCAAGATCAGTTAATTACATACATGTGCGAGTAAATTTGAGGTATCAGATTGTTGCCAAATAGATAAACATAAGCAAACACACATTACATTATGGAATAAGGTAAAAAGAACCGGATGGAGGGCTCCAGCAACTTGTTTCCTTAGATCGAGGAGGAACAAATTCTGGACCCGGCATGGCGCTCGCAAGCTAGTGGTCTGTGCAAGAACACCATGGCTGTAGTGACGGTAACCTCCATGGTGTCATGAAGCGGTCGTGACCATACCAAGCAGGGAGAAATGGGGCACCCAACTACATCAGGGAGAGTGATAGCAAGCACATACTGGAAGCAGCTAGCGATGAGCAAGACTATTGGGACTGATACACCAACCTGATATGTAGAAACATAATGGCTTGCAAACAACAAACTGATATACAAAACAACAGGTAGGTGCATCTCCTTGAGGACTGCAACAATTTTCAGACATTGACCAATGTCTGCTTCTAGCCTTCCCGTAAGATCTTAAAATTATTTACCACTACTCTTGATGTCTTGTTACTACCAAAATAGTAGACGAAACTACAATTAAACCAGAATGAAGCTGTATGATCCTGAACTGCAAAATCCCAAAGTTGAGTAAGTACTTAGAAAGATATTGCTTGTTCAGAAATGCATCTTCATAATTCATATGTTCTAGTAGAAGTCATATATAATGTCTATTGTCCAGTACTGTATAAATTGATTGTTCTAGTAATTGATACCATGATAACTACAAATTTGCAGAAGTTGGTTCTAGGCTTGCATGATCTATGCAACTTGAAAAAATCGTGAACTTAAAACCTTGGTGCCATGATAAATCTGAAACAACATGCTAATTTTTAATCACTCAGGAATGCATAATGCAAAATGTAGTTAAGCACCCGTACTCATCAAGTTGAGGGCCACATGGATATGGGGACTTTTATGGTATGCAAGTAAGAAGTCGCGACAGTAATGAAGTAATAGTTAGCAAGCATCAAGCAGGAATTCACCAGGAAAGAGGCTAAATCTGTAGGAGGCTCATTAAGAGATGGGAGGCCATGGTGATCTGGCATAGCAGTCGACCAGGCTCGATGTCGAGGACGGATGCCGCTGAGCATGAATACGTGTAGAAATCAAGGGCAGCCTGTCCACCTACCCATCGGCAGTAACCTAGTGCGTCAATAATGACATGATGATACAATGTTTGAGTAGAAAATATAAACATAAACGATGTATTTTTCAGAAAGGAGGACATTCCCAACTTGAACTCCAAGAAACTGTTCTTCTTCCTGTGCTCCTCTAGAACAAAGGCCAACCTGAACAAATCAAGATAATTAAGGAAAATGAGGGGAAAACGAAATTGAACAAAGGAGGGCAGGGAGCACATCTAGCGTGGTCGTACTCTTCTAGGGAAAAGACCTATGCAATTTAATCAGGTAACCGTGTTTGAGACCTCCCATGTGGTCATCATCCGACGGCACGACATCGACCAGCCACTCATGGACCACCGCTCGTGTGGAACGCCGCCACCAGGACCCCTCTATCCATGCGCCCGCTCCACCTGCAGTCTTGTCGCCGTGGTCCCGCTGCTCGTCGAGCTCCCACGCGGAGGACCGGATGCCGCCATCCAGGTGGGGAATTGTGGCGGGGAAAAGAAGGAGCGGTGGACTGCGGGCAGACTGAGAATGAGGCGAGCAGGCAGAGCGGCTAAGTTTTAGAAATCCGAACTCCTCCCCGGCGGTGGAATCCATAGGCAGCCGCCGATCCATCTGGAAGATCCCTACGGCGCCGGCCATGGGAACCCATCCGCGAGGAATGGAGGGTAACGTCGGGGCGTGGGAGTAGCAGAGAAGATAGATCCAGCAGGGCAAATCGGATCATCTTGGTAGTTGAACGGTCGAAAAGTGGCACCGCTTTCACCGAAACTCCCAGAGCAACCTATCGTGGCAAGTTATCACGTAAAGAAACCGTCAAACCGGAGAGGACGGGGGAGGAAATAGGCAGCGGAGGAGGACGCGTGGCTGGTCGAGAGGCCGCAAATTGGTCCATGTAAAGGAACCAAGGGAAAAAAAGACGGGCAGCAAACCACCGAACCAACACGCAGCACTGTCGATGTCTCAATTTTGCGCTTCTACAGTCCAACGGGATGACGTGGCCGTACGGTGGGAGCGCTCAAGTACTTGTCTTTCATATATATAGTTATAAAGGTGGACCGCGTGAACAACAGAGCGGCGCATTCTCTTGCGCAGTTAGGCAAAAGTAGTGAAAATGGCTTCCTTAGAGGATCAGTCCCAACGTGTTTGTTAGAGGTGGTCTCAAATGATTGTAAAAATTTGTTTGCCTAGTTAAAAGAATGATTGTAAAAAAAAGAATGAGCAAAGTACTCTTTTACGCAGTGGTGATTTTTTTGTATGGATTTTGCAAGTGTCCATTATTTAGCACTTTATCTATCTATCTCTATCTCTATCTATCTCTATCTCTACTGTATAAAAACTGTTAAGGTGGTTTTTTTAAAAAGGGAGGCAAAAGCTTTGCCTCATCCATTAATTAAGAAGAAAGTGCTCGGTTTTTTAAGGAGAAAATCGGGCGAAAACCTACAACAACGACACACCAACAACAGGATCAAACACCAACAACACAAGAATAACGCTCCCACACACACCGAGAACCAAGTCTAATAGAAGAACCACGGAGCCACACGAACGACACACCAAACATGTCACTCCTACACCGCGCCAACGGGTGTCCATGAAGCAACTGTAGAAGCATTTCCAATAGCACCACTCTACTTGCTTGATTTCTTCTTTCCAAAGGCCGATCTTGGCCTAGCACCACCTATCATGTTGGATCTAGAATAGGCAGTGGCCAAGGTGGCGAGAAAATCACAAATCTCTCTAGCGACGATAGCTCCAGGCATAGGAGACAACACTCCAGATTTATCAACCCCAACACCTATGGGAACCACAGGCCTGCCGGCCTCGGGTGAGAGAGAAACGACAGCGTCAACACCACCACCCTTCTCAAAGCCAAGCGCTTGAGCCATGAGCAAGCCTATGCCCTCACACTTAGAGGTAGCAGACACAACAGGCTGCGATAACGGGCCACGAGGAGAGAGACTTCCGTAGAGCTGATCTTCCTCAACCACAGACAACTTCTGCTCAGACGAGTCAAACGTAACTAAATCCTGCAATTTGGCGAGCACCATCAGAAGTGCATGCCTCTGCCAGCTCCAAAGAAACACCACCATGTGCCAACAACAGCCTGAGAGTTGTCACCTCCTCATGAAGGGGCCCAGTGGCCTCCTCGATACGGATGTCGACCAGCTGAAGGAGCTCTATGCGCATCAAGACGATCTGGAACTGAAAGAGAGAGTCCAAAGTGGTGTTGACCTTGAACTGCCCGCAACACCTAGGATAGGGTTCTGGTGGTTTTCGTACACCCTGTTTTTTCGTCCGTCGTCGACCTTTCCTATTTCGTGTTGCGCCCGTTCACTTGCGATCTCTTCCTATCGTATTGGTAAAGGAGACCGATTGGTGCAAGAATTGCTAACAAGAGTTCGTATCAAACTCGATTGCATCAAACCTAAATAATAACATCTTCTGTGCACACGACTCGCACAAATTTTTTTAGAACAAATCCCTATAAATCTATTGCATAGACGCGCCGATGCAGCCGCCGTCCGCGATAATGGAAGAGCATGGCATATCCTCACCTCCAACGAAATCGAGCAGGGATTCCCAAAGCTGCTAGCTATACTTTTACTTCTTGGTTTTCCGAACTTGCCTCGATTTTTCTTCTGGTCTAAGGAGGAGGGCTTCCCGTAACCTGCAAGATTCGATTGATTTCTCTCCTGGCCCGAAGTCACGGTGGGCAAGGAGGGTTGGATGGATAAGACGCTTCAGGAGGCGCAACTTCAAGTTTCAGCTAATTTTCTTCCGTGTTGAGCGTCGGGATATGGAGAATCCACCTAGACGAGGCGAACCAGGGTGGTCTCCCCTGTTTTACAACCGCCGCAACCTCAACGGGTGATTCGGCTTGAGACGCTGCGGGATCTGGAGGCTGTAAAAGCGGTGTTAGGCCTGACATGGGATCCGCTTGATTGAATCTTTGAAGAATCTCCAAGTCACGAGTTTTTGATTAATGTGCTTCAGCTTGCAGACCGATCGTGGTTCACCTTCATATATTGATTTTGTTTTCCCCATTTGCATTAGCTGTAGACAACGGAAAGATCTTCTATTTACATGTTCAGTTCTGATGCCCAAGGATTCTTACGGGAGCAGTATTACTGGTTCCAATTTCAGAAGTTATTTTTGTGCGCAAAAGAGCGCTTTGGGGAAGAAAAGGGTTAGCATATTTATACATAGTCTAATCGTTGACATCTCTCTATTTTTTAATATATGTTCTTTTAATTCCTCCAATCTAATAATAATAATAATAATCATTAGTACAAAGAGTCATACAAGTGATAGAAATTTAAAAAGCTAATTGGAGCACCTAGGGATGACCGCAACACTCGCACAATCCGAAGGTGCCGCCATCCTCGCCCCTACACCACCGGTGTCACAAAAACTTATCATAGTAAATCTTGTTATAGTAGATAAATGAGAAGTCTTCGTACTAAGATCTTAAATGACCATCAGAGTAGAGCAACAACCATCGCCAAAGGTGACAACTATAGATTGAAAGAGACTAAACTCAAACCATCCAACAAGTATGAAAACGACCATATCAAAGTGAGGATAGGGCATGAAGGACCTTAATGAAAGCGATCAAACCGATTGTGACTTTATAACATGTAGTTGTGTGACATATGCTCAAATTTCATGCCCAGATGATGAGGAAGTGTCTTTTCACGCTCTCGGTATTCATGATGGAACATATGTGGATTCAACGGTATTGACAATCACTTTTTAGCCAGCTTTTTGGGTGACTAGCTTTTTGTGACAGACGCATTGTCAGAGGCTACCCAATCAAGCATTTACATTTGGAGTGTGGAGTTTGGCTCCTATCGGATCTTAGAATTTTTCCTCACTATCTCGCCAAAGAACTATGAATGAGAATGATGTTCACGGTGCAATGAATACAACTTAAACTACAACTCACAAAATTTATAATTTTTTACTTACATCATTTTTTGCATCTCTAATAAGCATTATGTGCTCAGTATGGTTTCCATGCGTTTTATGTTAACACATGTCACATATGCGATGATGAAAAATGAAAAAGACCGTGGCAACGCACGGGCATTTAGCTAGTCTATTCTATATAACTAATAATAAATAATAGATTATTTCTTGCGATCTAACACTTTTTTGGACTAACACTTTTTTGGACTGTTTTATCCTAAACCACATATTACCCGCAATGCCACCGGTAAGTGAAAATAATAAAAACCGGTTTGATTTACCCTCCCACCAATAATGTGTATAATATAACCGTACCGGTTCATTCTTTTATACTTTTTTTGATCACCGACGACCGAATAAACTCAGTGCGCTAGGGTGCTGCCGGAATCCGCGCGTGGGCCGGCACGCGTGCTACAGCACGGGCTGGTAGGCTGGGTATCCGGCGCAGATCGAGGGGTGGATGCAGCAGGATACCGGATGTAGAAGCACTGTTACCAAAGGAGGAAGCGAAACCCTGAAGATACGACGAAAACCCAACCACAAGAATTCCTGGACTGGAAGAAAAGATAAGAGAGCAGATTCAAAACATGCAGAGGTAAGAGGAAAATAGCATAGGGGTAAGGAGTAAAAGCAGAACTAATCAGATATATCAAACCGATTTTGCAAAATAGTTTTCACACTCTACATCGTCCGTTAGCTAGATTATCCTACAGGCTAGACCAGTGGGGTATCGTAACTGCTGAGCTCTGATACCACTCTGTAACACCCTCGAATCAGCCCTATGCAAGTTTTAGCGCTTCCCGCCAAACCCGCATAGAAACGATTCAAGGACGCCCACTAAGCACTTGCATGCGGGTGGAGAACGAAGTAATACCTTTACACATTAGTCCACGATGGAACCCACAAAACATATATATACACAAACGACTCCATGAGTCAAGAATAAAGATATACTATACAAAGATCCAAATCACCATGAAAACGATAGAGCGTCCGACTACGGACAAGATGCAAATGGGGCTAAGAGCCCTGAAGAATAACCAATGGCGTCCATAACCCTGCCCAGGCCAAGCCGGAAGGGTAACCCTGCTAACGACGTCGATCTCAAACCTGCTAAAACAAAAGGGATGCCGACAAAGGGCAAAGGAAAAAGAGGAGCGTCAGTACTGAGGCCAGTACACGGTGAGGCTAGAATTCGCGGCTCTCGCCTACATGGGTATGGTGGACTGAAGCGGTATCGAAGCATGCAGTAAACAACCTATAGAGACTCAATACAACTGTCGGATATTAGAGAGGGATAAGAAAGACCTATCCGGAACCAACCTTATACTAACACCAATCATACCCATCCTGGTATTTCTCCTCGAGACCAAACGAGGAAGTCAAGCCGAGGAACTCACACAGTTGGCAGTTTTATTTATTCCATTATAGTTGAAGCACTTACTAATCAGATATAGATTTCATGAGTCATCCTGATAGCACAAGTAGTGGGAAGTTTTAGTTAACCATTCAGTGGTAGTTACAGTACTTACTAGTCATATACAATTAGCATGTGACATCCCAAACCCAGCAGTTGTTGGCACTTTTATTTCATCCCATTAGAGTTGCGATACTTACTAGGCAGGTATAACATGACACGATACACACCAATTCCACCAGTTTTTGGCACTTTTATTATCCATTCCATTGTAGTGAAGTTGATTACTAGTCACATATTAAGTCAAATTTATAGCACTAGTTTAGTTATGCTTGTCTATGATCGAGATACTATGCTCCAAGTCGTCCATAACCGCGCACACGGCTTTCAAAAAGATTTACCCTGCAGGGGTGCACAAATAGCAACACACACACGATCAACCCCGGAAAAACCAACTCAAAATCCAACGAGGCTTTCACGACAAAGCAATCACAGGATTCATAAATTATTTCAGGGGGCCACCCCATTAAGCTACCCGCAATGAAGTTGGCCGGCTCCGAGACGGACCCAAGGTTTGTGCCAATGGCTGTAAACAACTGGGAACCCGAAAGTGTGATTGGGCTTGGCGATACCACGGAAACATTCCACATTCCTAAACAATACAGGTGCTCCACGCATAATCGTAAATAAAGCAGTAAAGCATGGCATAAGTACAGGATAGTAATAAAGCCCAAACTACTTTGTGGCCCCAAGAAATAAGAAATGAATCAAGCTCTGGCGAAGTGGATTCATGGTCCCATATGCGGATAGTGCGATAGTCAAGGAACAGGTATCAAGTACTCGGGGTCCTACGGGACACAAGTGAGCATGGAAAAACCAAATAACATCTATTGCCCACCGATGCCTCTGCATTAGTTATATCTATTCCCAGCATTTTAATCAAGTTGTATTTAAAGTCATGATCATCTCCACCATTAAGCATCTCTATCATTAAGCATGTGCCAACCTTTTATCAATGGTGGAACGACAACGGCGCGAAGCAGCACCTGAGCAAGCAACTACGACTCGCAAGGCCGACTGTCTATCGATCAACAGGCAATAGGATGTGTCCAAGGCAATATAGAGGCTGCAAGGAATATAAATGGTGCACGGAAAGTAAAGCATCGCAACACGGATAGCAATAGATCAACATGAGGAAATAAAGACTATAAAAGCAAAATAGGTAGAAAGGGGGAGATGCTCGCCTGGGAAACACTGCAGAAGATACACCGGAGAACTTGTCGATACTCGCATCCACTCAATGACCTAATCCATGAAGAAGCAAAGCACTAAAAGAAACACCGGATGCACTATTTAATACTACGACAGAAGATCGGGCATGTTTATGAGATGATGGATGACATGGCAAATATGCGATGCAATTAGGCAATATTAAGCGGAACCGGGATCCCAACAATTAATTATAAGGTTCATGTTATTTAGGTACCCCACGATTTATAGGTTGTCTTAGCAAGGCAAAACATGGCATCGGTTCACTACACAATTTAAATGGAGTCTATATAAGACTAGAATAGCCTGCATATAGCCTCCATATTTAATTATTAGGTGAATCGACATAATACATCCAAACCACACAATATGTATGCGACATGAACCATTTAATATGCAACAATTGATAATGTCATATTATAAAAATAGGGTTCTCGGATAAGGGGACACACTTGTAGCATCCCAATTGTCCAACAATTGCAATGCTACTAGCCTAGTCTAGTTTATGCTACCTTCCTACATATAATTGTTGCATCACAATTATATCATGCTCATGTCATCATGCCACATTGCATTTCAGCATCATATAAAACCCTTTTTCATTTGGTTCTTATCTCATATGCACTATTAATTGTATTTGCCTCTGGAGACATTGTATTTGGTTCTTGATAAATGCTTGATGCCCAAGTTGAGTTGGGGGCATATCTTTTATTACTCCACCACCTTTGTTGTCACCACCCCATCATTCGACCATCCAACTATATGTGAGCCTTGCAATTTATTTGGTTTTACCTCGAGCTCATGTGGGTTGGGATGGATCCACTTATCATTCCACATGCTCCCATATATGCACCATGTTGTTTTCACATTATTGATATGTGGAGAGCCACATGGCCACCTTTGCATGCTATGTGAGTGGAATCCCTTGACAAGCTTCCATATGGATTGTTTTGAATGTATGCTCATGTTGGAATATTTTTGAGGTTATTTATGCATCTAGTGGGACATACACACTAGTATGTCCAAATTATATTCAAATGTGAGCACATTCCATCTACTCCACATGGAACATCAACTCTATACTTTTGGCTTGGCCTTAATTCCATATTTTGAAGCATGTGTTGATAAATTCTATGGGTATTCACAATTGTTTACAACTAGAATAAATATGGCATTTATTATTTAGGCAGGAACCATGCAAGATAACCATTCTTTGCTTGATCTCTTGTTTTCCTTGGATGCATATGGAATTTTGCTCATTTGAGGAACTCATTTGAATGAATTCAAATCAACCTCCAAACCATCTCTTAGATCAATCCTTGTCCAACTCTTTGATGCCTTTTCTCTTTTGGTAGGGTGTATGCATGTATTATTTTGTTTTCACAAAATATGCCCCACATACATGTGTATGTGACACAGGAAATATCAAGATCCTCTAGGCACATGAAATAATAAGACCACCCATGCATGCTTCCCTTCTTTTTGTTTTTCTGCCTTGTTTGTTTTTGATCTTGGAGTTTTGTCTTGGGCCGGTTCTTGCTTGAGCATGTAAAGCAACCAGCAACGCGCCTCCTCATTCTTTTTCCTCCCAGCTGCTGTTCCTTTTCGTTGTATGTTCCACCTGCCGGCTGCCGCTGCACTCCCTCTCTCGGCCTCGCGTCTAGCTGGCTCAGCCGCACCCTCTCTTGCCTCACCACGCCCTAGCCACGAGCTGGCCCCTCCTCGGTTCGATCCAACCCAGCCCGGTACCCATGTCCTCCCGCTCGCCACGCTGGCCATCACCGCCTGGTGCACGCCCACCTCCTGATGCGATCGCACCAACCGCAGCGCGACCCCGGGCCGCTGTTACCCTTCTCCCTCTCGCACACGTGATCACCAGCCCACGCTTGCTGCGCGCCTCTTCCTTCCTGCCACTCGTGGCACCGACCCTTTTCTCCTTGGTTTGGCTCGACCAACAGAGCTGAGCCGTGGCCGCTGTTCCTCTTCCCGGCAGCAGAGCACGTGCACCCGCCCTTTTCCCTCGCTGTCGTTAAAGCAAGCTGCAGCAGCGGAAGCACTAGCTAGCTCACCATCTCTCTCCATCTGCATCTTGATCTAGATCGATCTCCTTCCCTTCTCTCTTCGCACGCCAAAACACTAGGGCTGCAGCCGCTAGCATGCCTAGGTCTACGCCACATTCCACCTCGCCGGCGGTAGCTGCCGGTTGTCTTCTCGTACGGGAGCGAGGAGAAGAAGGCACAGCAGGCGCTGCCGTCCCCGCACCCACGCAGCTCACCGTCGTTGCCATCTGCGACCGACGCCGCCTTGTCCCTCGCTCCAGCCCCACGCTCTCCCTCGACGTCGCACGCCCCGGAAAGCCGCGGTGAGCTCCACCCCTACCCTGCTTCTGCACCTCCTCCGCTTTGCTGTGCACCGTAACCTCGTCGTCGCTCTCCCATCTCCTAGCCCCGTCCTCTCTAGGCGGCACGCACGCGCTCCGGCCACGCCTCTGCAATGCGCGCACGGACCGCTCCTACCCCTCTGTTCCGCGAATCGTAGCAGCGATTGGGACATCCTCGGGAAAAACTCCGTGCATGAGATGGCTTGTCCAAACAACCATCTATCTCTAGGATCAAACCACGTCCGTTATCTCGCTCTAGTTTGCTCGCAATCGTTGGGAGAAGATCATCTCGAACTCTGACTCTGAACCAGTCCGTCGAGTAAGCTACAGACCCCTTTGTTCTTCATGTTTTTCCCATTGTTGTAGGCCTCCCCTTAGGAAACTCCAAATACCAAAATTGTAGACCTTCCTCGTATCTCTGTTTTTCGTTTTTACGGCATTGTCAGATTCTTGCCCGTTAGCTCGTTATCCTCCTCGCAAATTGGCCACAGCTAGCCGGTTTTCGCAATCGAATTCAGTTTCGTCAGACCCATAAATCACCTCCCAGAAGCTTTTGCAGAAAATCCCTTTTGCTTTTGAGATCACCCCCCCCCCCCCGCACTCCCCAGCTCTGCCACTTGTCACACCCAGAGACAGTTATACGCGAGGTGGCCCTGCTGCACGCGGACCCACATGTCACCGAGAGTGGGTATGGAGCCTCGAGGTGAGAAAAGTCTAGAGAAAACCCCCACCTTTACCCATCGCCAGCTCAGGGTAGGTCCCACATGTCATCGTCTGTGGCTAGTATCTTCCGAGTATAAAAAAGTCTGTGTCTTTTCCAGTTTAATAAAAACAATTTCAGAAATGTTTAATATGATTTTAAATCCAGAAATTAATAACTTTTAATTGGTAAATCCAAATAATACAATAATATATGTTTTTTAATCAGAAAAATGTGAGGATTTCAAATATGCCGTCCAAAATAATGTTTAACTAATTTAAATTTTGAAATTGTTTAATTGCAATAAAATGCCTTTTTATCCTTTCATTAATAACTTTAATTGTATAACTCCAAATTTGACAAATAATATGTCTAAATTGATCAGCGCGACGAGCCCGTTCTGATTATGCATCATAATTGAAGCATCATTAAATAATATAGAACTGTTCATGGTATTAAAACTTGACCAAATAATTAATAAAATGATTTATTCTTGTCCCCACACCTCACCCTTGCCATGCTACATTATTGCCATGTAAATTGTGCATCATTCATCATGGCATACTTGGTTGCTTGTCGCATTTTATTTATATGCTTGTGCACTTTATTTATGTTGGCCCTTGGTTGTTTGGTTCTTCTTTTGAATAGACACTGAGTAGGGGAATTATCAGGAATCCCAGGAGTACTACCCAGATCCATCCCTCAGCTTCAACTGAGCTGCCAGGCAAGCACTACCACATGATTGCATACATATAGTACCTATTGCTTCTATCTTATTCTTGCATCATAGAGTCGCGAATGCATTAAATTGAATCCCAAGTACTACATAGCCTTTACTTTTAAACCCCATCGGGCTTGTTCCTCCATCCCATGAGCCATTACTACAGGAGTTATTTGAGCCATGCGAGTCGTAGAACAGCATGTGTAGGGTATGTGAGTGTCCGATGGATAACGAGGTACCTAAATAACTTAACCTGAGTAGTAATGGGATAACTAATGAAAGAGGCACCGGTGCGCAATATCTGTCATTTGGTTTTTATGTCCACTTGTGTCCCGTAGGACCCCGAGTACTTGATTCCTATTCCTTGACTATTCGCACTATCCACATCCGGGAGGCCTTATGGACCCCCCTGAGCCAGAACTTGATTCATTTCTATTTCTTGGGGCCACAAACTAGTTTGGGGTTTTATTTACTATCCTGTACTTATACCATGTTACTGTTTTATTAAGATTGTGCGTGGAGCACCTGTACTATTTTGGATGCGGAGTGTTTTCACGGTATCGACAAGCCCAGTCACATTTTCAGGTTCCTAGTCGTTTATAGCCATTGACGCAAACCTTGGGTCCGTCTCGGAGTCGGCCAACTTCGTTGCGGGTAGCTTAATGGGGTGGCCCCCTGAAAAATTTTATGAATCCTGTGATCGTTTTGTCGTGAATGCCTCGTTGGGTTTTGAGTTGGTTTTTTCGAGGTTGATCGAGTGTGTGTTGCTATTTGTGCACCCCTGCAGGGTAAATCTTTCTGAAAGCGATGTCCGCGGTTGTGGACGACTTGGAGCATAGTTTCTCGATCATAGACAATCATAACTAAAGTACCGCTTTTAATTTGACTAAATATCTGACTAGTAATGGGTGCAATACTCATGGAATGGTTAATAAAACTGCCAATGGATGGGTTGTTCGTCCGCTTTCTCGTTGGTAAGCGAGAAGGAGGATGGATTTGTTACTTTATACTGTTATAACTGTTCTTTCTAATTAACGGACATCCGCCTATCAATTGTTAGGCGGATGGTTAGCGAGTATCTATAGACTTGTTAGTTATTATCTTTTGCTACAATTGCGTCACCCCAGGTATATGTCCCCTTTAGAGGCATAAAGACTTGCTGAGTACCCCTAGGGTCTCACACGATAAATTGTTTGATTCAGATGAACAGGTGTATTCGCAAGATGGATACTGGCTGGAGGAGACAGATGATGTTGGCAACGATCCCTCAGTGTAGAGATTCCGGGGATGGGGATCCGTGAGATCTGTGGGCGGGATGTGCTTATTTGTGTGGTATCTTATGCCGATTTGCTTCTTATCCGTACTCGGATCTTTTTTCCCGCTTCCGCTTGATACTCTGTTGTTTGATGTATGAGGAGCTATCCTACACTATTATCTCTATCTAGGATATTTGGATCTTGCCGTATGGCATTGCAATATTTCTATTTCTTTTAGATGGTATGGCTCTGAGAACTGTTGTAAGGTAGCTTGCATACATACTCACTTGTGTATGTATTTGATCTCTTCGCTTGTTGCCTACGTCGCTCGCTCTTGTCCCGATGTTCTTAGAAGTGGTTAGGGCGGCACGTGGGTGGCCCTGGGCCCCGCTGTAATACCCTTAACCAATTTTGGCTCATCCAGGCTTGAACTTAGAGCGTAGGGTCCGAGGTCGTTACAATTGGTATCCGAGCCATCCCACCCTTCAGGGTCTCAGCCAAAATGGTCGTTGTCAGTCTAGCAAATATTTTGGTAGTTATGTATACTAGGGAAAAACAAAACATGAGAGTAGGACTGCTTCCACTTTTCTTCTTACCCACCCACCCACCCTTTTCTGGTAAGGAAGTGTAACATTTTCAATCCTCTTCTAAAAATTCAAACTAGGATTCACGTGTTCTGGGTTCCGCAGTACCATAGGTTGTGTGTGTGGGCAATTCTTTGTCTATCTGTTGCATCCAACTTGTTATCGCTATCTGCCTTCTGGTTATCAACTGTGGTACATTCCATACCAACAGGCTTTTGTAAACCGACGCGATCTATCTGATTCGTTGTAAACCGGCGCGATCTATCCGACTCCTTCTTAACCGGTGCCATCTTGTTAAGGGTGTTATTCCTTCCAGGATGCTTTCACAGAATGTGGAGTTGCTAATCTCCATCTGATAAGTGGTTTTGCGCATCTATTGGTATTTTAATGCCAAAAATGCGGGAAATTTTTCTTTGATACATCTGTGTTTCCACACTCCTCTTCAGTCATGTGTGAAACATTGTCTATCTTTCTTTTATCAACATGATCGTGCTAACTCATTCTTTTGTCACCGGCGCTTAATCCTGGAGTTTTACTTCATCATCAATTCTTCTAGGCTAAATACATAACGTGTGTCGATCCGATGCGTGTGATTGTAATTTGGTTCTTGGCATAGCTATATGACACTTATCATGAGTGGAATAGGGTCAATGATATCGACACTATCCTCCAAATGGTGGCGGTTATCTCCTGTGATTTTGAGTTACACCATGATCATATCTTTATCATATTCAAGTATTTTTGGCAATCCGGAGGTTTCGTAAGGCACTATGATGGATTTTCATCCGATTGTCGTGCTTCATATCTTTTAACCCCCGTATCTGCAAAGTTCTCTTTGATACAGGAAAATCTCATCCGTTCATCTCTGATAGCCTTGCTTAATTGTAAGGGTTATCCTCGCTTCTTCATCTAAGATCTCTTTATCTTTGTAACCGGTGATCCAGTCGACGATATGAACCAAGTGGCATTTCTTATTCTCTTCCGAAGGACCAGATAATCTATTCTGCCAGTGCATCTTCTTCAACACGAATCCTTGCTTTTAATGTTGATCTTTCAAAGAGCGTCGAACTCAGAAAGTATTTCGAGCATTTGTCTGTTTCTCCCACCTCTTGAACTTGATATTCTTGGAATATCTTATTAATCTGTGGTGGTATATCTTGATGATATGATTTCCTATTCTATATCAATGGAAGAACATGGAAGGTCATCCATGACTCTTTCTCTCAAGCTTCGTGAACACTGCCTGTGTGCAAAGTTCTCAAAGTGTAAATCCTGCCTTCTTGAAGTCACATATCTCGACCACGTCCTTCTGCTAAATACATCGCTTCAATTCTGGAATTAGAAAGCCCATTGTTAATTCCATCCTCCATCTTCAACCAATCGGAGTTTTTCCTTGTTGGCAAGTTATCATTAGCGTTTCGCCGAAGTTTCCTCCAGACTGCTAAATCTCTTGCAATCATTTCAAGAAGAACATGGAGTCCTTTTCACCTCTGTCTCGTCAAGTAATATTTTGAAATCCCCTCGTTTTATCTTCTATCCTCAATCCACCAGATGCCATGAAGACTTTCTATATCTTTCGTAATCCTTTTGTTCAAGATGTTGCTATCTTTCCCTTATCTATTGAGTCTTGCAGCTGTTCTCCATAATCTTTCTTCATATCCTTTCTGGTGTTTTGGGATCTTCCGACACGACGAAAACATCATCAACCTTATCTACCGTGGATCTGGCAAATCAATTGCATCATATCTTTTGTGTTCTTACGGAGTTCCACGAGTTCTTTTTGTCAGGATCTTCAGTCTGTTTCGGTAGTTGGGTTGCATGGTTTTCCTATTCATGTGCGGAGTAATGCTTTGGGTGCGGGATGGAGTAGCTACCGTACCACTACTCTTATCATTCGATCTTGTACATTGAATTGGTGAACTAATGCGATTTAACTCATTCCACGGATGTAGAAGTGGCCTTTATTTCTTGATACTTCTATTCCGTCCTTGTTTTTTCGGAGTGCTTTCTCGAGGAAGGTAAGCAATAATCTCTTGTTGGTGATGTCGTGTTTTCTACATGGAGCAAAATCCTCAATTATCTGGTGGAAGCAAATGTTGGTATCGTCTCAATTACTCTTCATTCTACCGGAGCACCACATCGTCAAACAAGAAGGATGGAAGATATATCTGACTTCCTTTTGTCAATCCTTATTCTGCTGGTAAAGCCAATTAAGGTTGATGCCATCAATCGCAAAATCTTTTCCACATCCAACTTCTTCCTCAAGTTTCCACCATAATCTAGCGTAACCTCTGTCTCTGGAGGATATATCCGCGCACCCCAATTGCGTGATACTTTGGTTCTCTCTGGTGCAAGAAGAAGACAATCCGAGATCCTTCCATTGTTATCAAAGAACTTTATTGTTTGAGGGCAATATTGTTTTTGAACTTCATTTCTCAAATCTGAGGGAGGAAACAATGCTATTTTCATAGTGGTTGATAAATTCTCCAAAGTAGCTCTTTTCTTCTGGCGAGACAAGATTCATCTTCTCTGTATCTGTAAATCTTTAATCCTAACGGTGTGTCTTTCTTTGTCATTGATACATCGGCCTTCCTTATTCTTTCAAGTGTTTTCTATTCTTTTATCATGGTTCTCGAGAAAACCGGAGCTATGCTCATCCTATCCTTCTTGTCTCACGACAATCCTTCAATTCTTCTAACCCTTTGTTTCTCAAGCAAAACGCAAGACTCTCAACAAGTCTAGCAAGTTTTGCAAGGTGTAGTGGTTGCACCATTCCGTTGTTCATCAACTTGGGAACATGAGGGTCACCTTTGTTCCGAACACCCGACTCTCCTTGTGTTGTTTTCTTTTTCCTAGGAATCTCGGGGCAAGATTCTTGATAAGTGGGGGAGAGTTGTAGCATCCCAATTGTCTAACAATTGCAATGCTACTAGCCTAGTCTAGTTTATGCTACCTTCCTACATAATTGTTGCATCATAATTATATCATGCTCATGTCATCATGCCAGATTGCATTTGAGCATCATATAAAACCCTTTTTCATTTGGTTCTTATCTCATATGCACTATTAATTGTATTTGCCTCTGGAGACATTGTATTTGGTTCTTGATAAATGCTTGATGCCCAAGTTGAGTTGGGGGCATATCTTTTATTACTCCACCACCTTTCTTGTCACCACCCCATCATTCCACCATCCAACTATATGTGAGCCTTGCAATTTATTTGGTTTTACCTCTAGCTCATGTGGGTTGGGATGGATCCACTTATAATTCCACATGCTCCCATATATGCATCATGTTGTTTTCACATTATTGATATGTGGAGAGCCACATGGCCACCTTTGCATGCTATGTGAGTGGAATCCCTTGACAAGCTTCCATATGGATTGTTTTGAATGTATGCTCATGTTGGAATATTTTTTAGGTTATTTATGCATCTAGTGGGACATACACACTAGTATGTCCAAATTATATTCAAATGTGAGCACATTCCATCTACTCCACATGAAACATCAACTCTATTCTTTTGGCTTGAGCTTAATTACATATTTTGAAGCATGTGTTGATAAATTCCATGGGTATTCACAATTGTTTTCACCAGAATAAATATGGCATTTATTATTTAGGCAGGAACCATGCAAGATAACCATTCTTTGCTTGATCTCTTGTTTTCCTTGGATGCATATGGAATTTTGCTCATTTGAGGAACTCATTTGAATGAATTCAAATCAACCTCCAAACCATCTCTTAGATCAATCCTTGTCCAACTCTTTGATGCCTTTTATCTTTTGGTAGGGTGTATGCATGTATTATTTTGTTTTCACAAAATATGCCCCACATACATGTGTATGTGACACAGGAAATATCAAGATCCTCTAGGCACATGAAATAATAAGACCACCCATGCATGCTTCCCTTCTTTTTGTTTTTCTGCCTTGTTTGTTTTTGATCTTGGAGTTTTGTCTTGGGCCGGTTCTTGCTTGAGCATGCAAAGCAACCAGCAACGCGCCTCCTCATTCTTATTCCTCCCAGCCGCTGTTCCTTTTCGTTGTATGTTCCACCTGCCAGCCGCCGCTGCACTCCCTCTCTCGGCCTCGCGTCTAGCTGGCTCAGCCGCACCCTCTCTTGCCTCACCGCGCCCTAGCCACGAGCTGGTCCCTCCTCGGTTCGATCCAACCCAGCCCGGTACCCCAGTCCTCCCGCTCACCACGCTGGCCAACACCGCCTAGTGCACGCCCACCTCCTGACACGATCACACCAACCGCAGCGCGACCCCGGGCCGCTATTTCCCTTCTCCCTCTCGCACACGTGATCGCCAACCCACGCTTGCTGCGCGCCTCTTCCTTCCTGCCACTTGTGGCACCGACCCTTTTCTCCTTGGTTTGGCTCGACCAACCGAGCTGAGCCGTGGCCGCTGTTCCTCTTCCCGGCAGTAGAGCACGTGCACCGGCCCTTTTCCCTCGTTGTCGTTAAAGAAAGCTGTAGCAGCGGAAGCACCAGCTAGCCCACCATCTCTCTCCATCTGCATCTCGATCTAGAACGATCTCCTTCCCTTCTCTCTTCGCACGCCAAAACACCAGGGCTGCATCTGCCAGCATGCCTAGGTCTACGCCACCGTCCACCTCACCGACGGTAGTTGCCGGTTGTCTTCTCGTACGGGAGCGAGGAGAAGAAGGCATAGCAGGTGCTGCCGTCCCCGCACCCACGCAGCTCGCCGTCGTTGCCGTCTGCGGTACCGACGCCGCCCCGTCCCTCGATCCAGCCTCACGCTCTCCCTCGACGTCGCATGCCCCCGAACGCCGCAGTGAGCTCCACCCCTACCTTTCTTCTGCACCTCCTCCGCTTTGCTGTGCACTGTAACCTCGCTGTCGCTCTCCCATCTCCTGGCCCCGTCCGCTCTGCGCGGCATGCATGCGCACGCTCCGGCCACGCCTCTGCAACGCACGCATGGACCACTCCTACCCCTCTATTCCGCGAATCGTAGCAGAGATTGGGACATCCTCGGGAAAAACTCCGTGCATGAGATGGCTTGTCCAAACAACCATCTATCTCTAGGATCAAACCATGTCCGTTATCTCACTCTAGTTTGCTCGGAATCGTCGGGAGAAGATCATCTCGAACTCTAACTCTAAACCAGTTCGTCGAGTAAGCTACAGACCCCTCTGTTCTTCATGTTTTTTCCGTTGTTGTAGGCCTCCCCTTAGGAAACTCCAAATACTAAAATTGTAGCCCTTCGTCGTATCTATGTTTTTCGTTTTTACGGTATAGTCAGATTCTTGCTCGTTAGCTCATTATCCTCCTCGCAAATTGGCCGCAGCTAGCTGGTTTTCGCAATCGAATTCAGTTTCGTCAGACCGATAAATCACCTCCCAGAAGCTTTTGCAGAAAACCCCTTTTGCTTTTGAGATCAACCCCCAACACTCCCCAGTTCTGCCACTTGTCACACCCAGAGACAGTTACACGCGAGGTGGCCCCGCCGCACGCGGACCCACATGTCACCGAGAGTGGGTATGGAGCCTCGAGGTGAGAAAAGTCTAGAGAAAACCCCCACCTTTACCCATCGCCAGCTCAGTGTAGGTCCCACATGTCATTGTCTGTGGCTAGCATCTTCCGAGTATAAAAAAGTCTGTGTCTTTTCCAGTTTAATAAAAACAATTTCGGAAATGTTTAATATGATTTTAAATCCAGAAATTAATAACTTTTAATTGGTAAATCCAAATAATACAAATAATATATGTTTTTGAATCAGAAAAATGTGAGGATTTCAAATAGGCCATCCAAAATAATGTTTAACTAATTTAAATTTTGAAATTGTTTAATTGCAATAAAATGCCTTTTTCTCCTTTCATTAATAACTTTAATTCTATAACTCCAAATTTGACAAATAATATGTCTAAATCGATCAGCGCGACGAGCCCGTTCTGATTATGCATTCCATGATATGAATTGAACCATGCATCATATAAATAGTAAATAATCAGAACTGTTGATGGTATCAAAACTTGACCAAATAATTAATAAAATGATTTATTCTTGTCCCCACACCTCACCCTTGCCATGCTACATTATTGACATGTAAATTGTGCATCATTCATCATGGCATACTTGGTTGCTTGTCACATTTTATTTATATGCTTGTGCACTTTATTTATGTTGTCCCTTGTTTGTTTGGTTCTTCTTTCGAATAGACGCTGAGCAGGGGAATTATCAGGAATCCTAGGAGTACTACCCAGATCCATCCCTCGCTTCAAATGAGCTGCCAGGCAAGCACTACCACATGCTTGCATACATATAGTACCTATTGCTTCTATCTTTTCTTGCATCATGGAGTCGCGAATGCATTAAATTGAATCCCAAGTACTGCATAGCCTTTACTTTTAACCCCCACCGAGCTTGTTCCTCCATCCCATGAGCCATTACTACAGGAGTTGTTTGAGCCATGCGAGTCGTAGAACAGCATGTGTAGGGTATGTGAGTGTCTGATGGATAACGAGGTACCTAAACAACTTAACCTGAGTAGTAATGCGATAACTAATGAAAGAGGCACTGGTGGGTAATATCTGTCATTTGGTTTTTATGTCCACTTGTGTCCCGTAGGACCCCGAGTACTTGATTCCTGTTCCTTGACTATTCGCACTATCCACCTCCGGGAGGCCTTATGTACCCCCCCTGAGCCAGAGCTTGATTCATTTCTATTTCTTGGGGCCACAAACTAGTTTGGGGTTTTATTTACTATCCTATACTTATGCCATGTTACTGTTTTATTAAGATTGTGCATGGAGCACCTGTACTGTTTTGGATGCGGAGTGTTTTTGTTGGAGATATGCCCAAGAGGCAATAATAAAAGTGATTATTATTATATCTTTGTGTTTGTGATGAATGTTTACATCCCATGCTATAATTGTATTATTAGGAAACACTAATACATGTGTGTTTTGTAAACATATAAGAGTCCCTAGTAAGCCTGTTGTTGAACTAGCTTGTTGATTAATTGATGATCATGGTTTCCTGATCTTGGACATTAGGATGTGATTAATAACAAGGTTATATCATTAGGAGAATGATGTGATGGACACACACCCATAGTAAGCGTAGCATAAGATCAAGTCATTAAGTTCGTATTGCTGTAAGCTTTCAAATACATAGTAACCTATTCCTTCGACCATGAGGTTATGTTAATCACCATCACCGGATGGATACTTTGATGACATCAAACGCCGCTTCGTAACTGGGTGGTTATAAAAGTGTCATTGGGTATTCTGAAAGTATGTGTTGAAGCGCATGAACCAAGATTGGGATTTGTCCATCCATATGACGGATAGATATGCTCTGGGCCCTCTCCGTGGAATGTCATCTAGTTAGCTTGCAAGCATGTGACTAGGTCACAAGGGACAACATATCACGGAACGAGTAAAGAGTACTTATCAGTAACGAGGTAGAACTAGGTATGGAGATACCGACGATCAAACCTCGGATAAGTATAGTATCGCGAGACAAAGGGAATTAGTTTTGTATGTAAATGGTTCAATCGATCGCGAAGTCATCGTTGAGTATGTGGGAGCCATTATGGATCTCCAGGTCCCGCTGATGGTTATTGATAGGAGATGTGTCTCTATCATGTCTACATATTCACGAACCGTAGGGTGACACACTTAAAGGTTCGAAGTTGTTTTAAGTAGATATGGAATGTGCGTTGGAGACCGAATGTTGTTCGGAGTCTCGGAATGGATCCGGGACATCACGAGGAGATCTGGAATGGTCCGGAGAATAAGATTCATATATTGGGGATCATTTTCTAAGTTAGGAAATGTTCCGGAGTGTTTGTATGGAGATTCTAGAAGGTTTCGGAATGTTCTGGAAGGTTCTAGAGGATTTCTTCGAGTTTGCTTGAAAACCAAGAAAGGGTCAAAGGAAACCTAGTGGGGCAAGACACGGATTCGTGGGGGAGGAGGACTCCTCCCCCCTTCCCACCCCCGGCCATAGGAGGGGAGTCCTACTAGGACTCCCCCTCCCCAGGCGCGCCTCCCCCCCTTAAATAGAAGGGCAGGGGCGCTCCCTCCATCCCTGCACCCATAACTCCCAATCTCTGCCGCCTCTCTCCTCCACCTTTCTTCTGCACAGGCATAGGCAAAGCCCTGCAGAATTCTCTACTCCCCCACCACCACCACGCCGTCATGCTGCTGGGATTCCATGGAGAAGATCTACTACCTCCGCTGCTCGCTGGAACGGGGAGAGGAAGGTCTTCTTGGACTCCGCACATGTGACCGACTGCGGAAGCGCTGCCGAAACGCGGCGCCAGAAGGATCGTCAACTTGACCGACTGCGGGAGCGCTGCCGGAACGCGTCGCCGGAAGGATCGTCCACACGATCTTGAGATCGGCAAGTGATCAACTACATCAACCACGAGATCTAATCTCGTTAACGCTTTCGGATCTATGAGGGTTAGTTCCTATCTATCTCGTTGCTCATGTCTAATAGATTAGATCTTGGCTTTTATCTAGATTAGATCTGGGTTTTGTTCGTTCTTGCGGTAGAAATTTTTTGTTTTCCATGCTACGAACCCATCAGTGGTATCAGAGCCGTATCTATGGGTAGATCTGTTGCACGAGTAGAACACAATGTTTTTGTGGGCGTTGATGTTTTTGTTGTCGGTGTCTTAGCATGTACTTTTCATCTTGCGGCATGGTGGGATGAAGCGGCTCGGGCTAACATTACATGTCATCGCACATGAGACTTGCTCCACGCTTGACGTGCAACTTGCTTTGCACAAGTGGCTCTGCGGGTGTCTATCTCTCCCACCATAGTTAAGATTCAATTTACAATGAGCATCTTGGCAACACTTGTATCAACGTTGTGGTCCTTGTTCGTAGGTAAGATCGGTCTTATGCGAAAGCCCCAAACCACGTAAAACATGCAAAGAAAATTAGAGGCGCCTAACTTGTTTTTGCAGGGGTTTTGTGATGTGATATGGCCATCATGTGATTGTGATTGTATTTGATGTATGCAATGATCCTTGTTGTAATATGGCAACCGACAGGAGCCTAATGGTTGTCTTTAATTCTGTTAAGACCTGCGTGTCTATTCATCTTGTAATAGCTTTATTCCAAGTAGTTGTAATAGTTGCTGGTGATGATGGACAACCATGAAGCGGTGCCACTGACCTTGACGCAATGCTGGTGATGATGGAGATCATGTTCGTGCTTTGGAGATGGAGATCAAAGGCGCAAGAAGAAAAGGCCATATCATATCACACTAATTATGAATTTCCTGTGATGTTAATCCTTTATGCATCTTGTATTGCTTAGATCGCGACGGTAGCATTATAAGATGATCCCTCTCACTAAATATCAAGTAATAAAGTGTTCACCCTTAGTTGGCACCGTTGCTAAGACTCGTCGTTTCGAAGCATCTCGTGATGATCGGATGTGATAGATTCTACGTGTGCATACAACGGGTGCAAGCCAGATTTTCACATGCGGAAACTAAGGTTATCTTGACGAGCCTAGCATGTACAGACATGGTCTCGGAACACGGAATACCGAAAGGTAGAGCATGAGTCATATAAATGATATGATGAACATGAAGATTGTTCGCCGATGAAACTACATCTTCTCTCATGAAGATCAGACCTGGTGTAGTGGACTTGGTTCGTGTAATCACTAAGACAATGTGAGGGATGTTGTTTTGAGTGGGAGTTCACCTAGTTAGTTTAATAATTAAATTTGAACTCAATTTGTCATAAACTTAGTCTAAACTACTTGCAAATTGTTGTAGATTATGGCGACCCCCTCCATCAATTTCAATGCGTTCCTAGAGAAAGAAAAGCTTAAGAACAATGGAAGCAATTTCACGGACTGGTTCCGTGGACTGAAGATCATCCTCAGGGCTGGTCAATTGACCTATGTGCTCGATGCACCGCTGGGTGACCCACCTGCAGATAATGCCACCGATGATGAAAAGAATGTTTTCGCCACTCGGAATAATCATTACTCCACAGTTCAGTGTGCCATCCTGTACGGTTTAGAATCGGAGCTCCAGAAGCGTTTTGAGCACCACGACCCGTTCGAGATCATTAAGGAGCTCAGGCTAATTTTTGAGACTCGCGCGGCCATGGAGAGCTATGAGGCCTCCGAAAAATTCTTTAACTGTAAGATGGAAGAGGGAAGCTCCGTTAGCGAGCACGTGCTCACCATGTCTGGGTACGCTAAGAAGCTCCAAGAGTTGGGAATATCGATTCCTAATGAATTGGGGATTCACCGTCTCCTTCAATCACTTCCACCAAGTTACAAGAACTTTGTGATGAACTACAACATGCACTGCATGAACAAGACGTTGCCTGAACTATCGTCCATGCTGAAAACTGCTGAAGTGGAGATCAAGAAGGAGCACCAAGTGTTGATGGTTAATAATACCACCAATTTCAAGAGACGAGGCAAGCCTAAGAACAAGGGCAACTTCAAGAAGGACGGCAAGAAAGCTGCCGCACCTGCTAAGAAGCCCAAGGCTGGTCCTAAGCCTGAAACTGAGTGCTTCTACTGCAAGGGTGCTGGTCACTGGAAGCGTAACTGCCCCAAGTACCTGGCGGATCTGAAGAACGGCAACATCAAGAAGAAACGTATATTTGATATATGTGTTATAGATGTGTATCTTACTAGTAATCGTAGTAGTGCCTGGGTATTTGATACTGGTTCGGTTGCTCATATTTGTAACTCGAAACAGGAGCTACGGAATAAGCGAAGACTGGCAAGAGACGAGGTGACGATGCGCGTTGGAAATGGCTCTAAGGTTGATGTGATCGCTGTCGGCACGCTCCCTCTACATCTACCTTCGGGATTAGTTTTAAATTTGAATAATTGTTATTTGGTGCCTGCGTTAAGCATGAACATTATATCTAGATCCTGTTTATTGCGAGACGGTTACTCTTTTAAGTCCGAGAATAAAGGTTGTTCGATTTATATGAGTAATATCTTTTATGGTAATGCACCTGAGATGAATGGTTTATTCTTACTGAATCTCAATAGTAGTGATACACATGTTCACAACATAGATGCTAAACGAATAAAATTGAATGATAATTCTACATACATGTGGCACTGTCGTCTTGGTCACATTGGAGTGAAGCGTATGAAGAAACTCCATTCTGATGGACTTCTTGAATCACTTGATTTTGAATAACTTGAAAGATGCGAAGCATGTCTAATGGGAAAAATGACTAAGACTCCATTCTCTGGAATAATGGAGCCAGCTACAGACTTATTGGAAATAATACATACCGATGTGTGCGGTCCAAGGAGTGTAGCATCGCGTGGTGGATATCGTTATGTTTTCACTTTCACGGATGACTTAAGTAGATATGGGTATGTCTACTTTATGAAACATAAGTCCGAAACTTTCGAGAAGTTTAAGGAATTTCAAAGTGAAGTGGGAAATCATCGTAACAAGAAGATTAAATTTCTGCGTTCTGATCGTGGAGGTGAATATCTGAGTTATGAGTTTGGCATGCATTTAAATAAATGTGGAATACTTTCACAGTTGACACCGCCGGGAACACCACAGCGTAATGGTGTGTCCGAACGTCGTAATCGAACTCTCTTAGATATGGTCCGATCTATGATGTCTCTTACAGATTTACCGTTATCATTTTGGGGCTATGCATTAGAGACAGCCGCATTCACTTTAAATAGGGCACCATCTAAATCCGTTGAAACGACACCGTACGAATTGTGGTTTGGTAAGAAACCTAAGTTGTCGTTCCTTAAAGTTTGGGGTTGCGAGGCATATGTAAAGAAGTTACAACCTGATAAGCTAGAACCCAAAGCGGAGAAATGCGTCTTCATAGGATACCCTAAAGAAACAATTGGGTATACCTTCTATCATAGATCCGAAGGCAAGGTTTTTGTTGCAAAGAATGGATCCTTTCTTGAGAAGGAGTTTCTCTCGAAGGAGGTGACTGGAAGGAAAGTAGAACTCGATGAGGTTGTTGAACCTTCTCTCGGATTTGAGAGTAGCGCAGCACCGGAAGATGTTTTTGTGCCGCCTCCACCAATTGGAGAGGAAGCTAATGATAATGATCATGAAACTTCGAATGAAGTTACTGCTGAACCTCGCAGATCAACAAGGGTTCGTACCACTCCTGATTGGTATGACTCTGCCTTGAACGTCATGTTGGTTGACAACGCTGATGACCCTGCGACATATGAAGAAGCTATGGTGAGCCCAGATTCCGACAAATGGCTAGAAGCCATGAAATCCGAAATGGGATCCATGTATGAAAACCAAGTGTGGACTTTGGTGGACTTACCGGATGGCCGTAAGGCTGTCGAGAACAAATGGATTTTCAAGAGAAAAACAGATGCTGATGGTAATGTTACCGTCTATAAAGCTCGACTTGTCGCGAAAGGGTTCCGACAAATTCAAGGAGTTGACTATGATGAGACTTTCTCACCAGTAGCGAAGCTAAAGTCTGTGAGGATTTTGTTAGCAATTGTTGCATATTTTGATTATGAGATTTGGCAGATGGATGTCAAAACGGTGTTCCTTAACGGTGACATTGAGGAAGAGTTGTATATGGTACAACCCAAGGGTTTTGTCGATCCTAAAGATGCTAACAAGGTATGCAAACTTTGGCGCTCCATTTATGGACTGAAGCAAGCATCCCGGAGTTGGAATCAACGTTTTGATAAAGTAATCAAAAACTTTGGATTTATACAAACTTATGGAGAAGCTTGTATTTACAAGAAAGTGAGTGGGAGCTCTGTAGCATTCCTAGTACTATATGTAGATGACATATTGTTGATTGGGAATGATATAGAACTTCTTAATAGCGTCAAAACCTAT
Organism: Avena eriantha; assembly: GCA_910589775.1. Taxonomy (NCBI): domain Eukaryota; kingdom Viridiplantae; phylum Streptophyta; class Magnoliopsida; order Poales; family Poaceae; genus Avena; species Avena eriantha. The sequence continues at coordinate 315,033,409 of OU342741.1, forward strand.
TTGAATAATAGTTTTTCAATGAAAGATCTTGGCGAAGCGGCATACATTCTAGGCATCAAGATTTATAGAGATAGATCAAGACGTCTAATAGCGCTTTCACAAAGTACATACTTGGACAAAGTCCTAAAGAAGTTTAGAATGGAAGATAGCAAGAAAGGGTTCGTGCCCATGTTGTCAGGTAAGACCTTGAGTAAAACTCAAAGTCCAGCTACAGCAGAAGATAGAGTGAAAATGAATAATATTCCCTATGCCTCAGCCATAGGTTCTATCATGTATGCCATGCTGTGTACAAGACCAGGTATAGCACATGCTGTTAGTTTGACTAGCAGATATCAAAGTGATCCTGGAATGGAGCACTGGACAGCGGTCAAGAATATCCTAAAGTACCTAAATAGGACTAAGGATATGGTTCTTTCTTATGGAGGTGATGAACAGCTTGTTGTAAACGGTTACACCGATGCTAGTTGGAACACCGATCCGGATGACTCAAAGTCACAGTCGGGATACGTATTTATTTTGAATGGTGCTGCAGTGAGCTGGAGGAGTGCGAAGCAAAGCGTTGTGGCGAAATCTTCAACTGAATCGGAATACATAGCTGCTTCGGAGGCTGCACAAGAAGCCGTTTGGATGAAGGAATTCATTACTGAACTTGGCGTGGTTCCCAGTGCGTTGGACCCGATGGCCATCTACTGTGACAACACAGGTGCCATAGCTAATGCACAGGAGCCAAGGTCACATAGAAAGCTGAAGCACATCAAGCTACGTTTCCACGCTATTCGCGAGTATGTCCGAGATGGTGACATAAAGATTTGCAAAGTACACACTGATCTGAATGTGGCAGATCCGTTGACTAAACCTCTCCCTAGGGCAAAGCATGACCAACACCAGAACGCCATGGGTGTTCGGTATATTACCATGTAATCTAGATTATTGACTCTAGTGCAAGTGGGAGACTGTTGGAGATATGCCCAAGAGGCAATAATAAAAGTGATTATTATTATATCTTTGTGTTTGTGATGAATGTTTAAATCCCATGCTATAATTGTATTATTAGGAAACACTAATACATGTGTGTTTTGTAAACATATAAGAGTCCCTAGTAAGCCTCTTGTTGAACTAGCTTGTTGATTAATTGATGATCATGGTTTCCTGATCATGGACATTAGGATGTGATTAATAACAAGGTTATATCATTAGGAGAATGATGTGATGGACACACACCCATAGTAAGCGTAGCATAAGATCAAGTCATTAAGTTCGTATTGCTGTAAGCTTTCAAATACATAGTAACATATTCCTTCGACCATGAGGTTATGTTAATCACCATCATCGGATGGATACTTTGATGACATCAAACGCCGCTTCGTAACTGGGTGGTTATAAAAGTGTCATTGGGTATTCTGAAAGTATGTGTTGAAGCGCATGAACCAAGATTGGGATTTGTCCATCCATATGACGGATAGATATGCTCTGGGCCCTCTCCGTGGAATGTCATCTAGTTAGCTTGCAAGCATGTGACTAGGTCACAAGGGATGACATATCACGGAACGAGTAAAGAGTACTTATCAGTAACGACGTAGAACTAGGTATGGAGATACCGACGATCAAACCTCGAATAAGTATAGTATCGCGAGACAAAGGGAATTAGTTTCGTATGTAAATGGTTCAATCGATCGCGAAGTTATCGTTGAGTATGTGGGAGCCATTATGGATCTACAGGTCCCGCTGATGGTTATTGATAGGGGATGTGTCTCTATCATGTCTACATATTCACGAACCGTAGGGTGACACACTTAAGGTTCGAAGTTGTTTTAAGTAGATATGGAATGTGTGTTGGAGACCGAATGTTGTTCGGAGTCTCGGAATGGATCCGGCACATCACGAGGAGATCCGGAATGGTCCGGAGAATAAGATTCATATATTGGGGATCATTTTCTAAGTTAGGAAATGTTCCGGAGTGTTTGTATGGAGATTCTAGAAGGTTTCGGAATGTTCTGGAAGGTTCTAGAGGATTTCTTCGAGTTTGCTTGAAAACCAAGAAAGGGTCAAAGGAAACCTAGTGGGGCAAGACACGGATTCGTGGGGGAGGAGGACTCCTCCCCCCTTCCCACCGCCGGCCATAGGAGGGGAGTCCTACTAGGACTCCCCTCCCCAGGCGCGCCTCCCCCCTTAAATAGAAGGGCAGGGGCGCCCCCTCCAGCCCTGCTCCCATAACTCCCAATCTTTGCCGCCTCTCTCCTCCACCCTTATTCTGCACAGGCATAGGCGAAGCCCTGCAGAATTCTCTACTCCACCACCACCACCACGCCGTCGTGCTGCTGGGATTCCGTGGAGAAGATCTACTACCTCCCCTGCTCGCTGGAACGGGGAGAGGAAGGTCTGCTTTGACTTCGCACGTGTGACCGACTGCGGAAGCGCTGCTGAAACGCGGCGCCGGAAGGATCGTCAACTTGACCGACTACAGGAGAGCTGCCGGAACGCGACGCCGGAAGGATCGTCCACACGATCTTGAGATCGGCAAGTGATCGACTACATCAACCACGAGATCTAATCTCGTTAACGCTTTCGGATCTACGAGGGTTAGTTCCTATCTATCTCGTTGCTCATGTCTAATAGATTAGATCTTGGCTTTTATCTAGATTAGATCTGGGTTTTGTTCGTTCTTGCGGTAGAAATTTTTTGCTTTCCATGCTACGAACCCATCAGTTTTCACGGTATCGACAAGCCCAGTCACATTTTCGGGTTCCCAGTCGTTTACAGCCATTGACGCAATCCTTGGGTCCGTCTCGGAGTCGGCCAACTTTGTTGCGGGTAGCTTAATGGGGTGGCCCCCTGAAATATTTTATGAATCCTGTGATCGCTTTGTCGTGAATGCCTTGTTGGGTTTTGAGTTGGTTTTTCCGAGGTTGATCGAGTGTGTGTTGCTATTTGTGCACCCCTGCAGGGTAAATCTTTCTGAAAGCCGTGTCCACGGTTATGGACGACTTGGTGCACAGTTTCTCGATCATAGACAATCATAACTAAAGTATCGCTTTTAGTTTGACTAAATATCTGACTAGTAATCAGTGCAATACTCATGGAATGGTTAATAAAACTGCCAACAGATGGGTTGTTCGTCCGCTTTCTCGTTGGTAAGCGAGAAGGAGGATGGATCTGTTACTTTATACTGTTATTACTGTTGTTTCTAATTAACGGACATCCGCCTATCATTGGTTAGGCAGATGGTTAGCGAGTATCTATAGACTTGTTAGTTATTATCTTTTGTTGCAATTGCGTCACCCTAGGTATATGTACCATTTAGAGGCATAAAGACTTGCTGAGTACCCCTAGGGTCTCACACAATAAATTGTTTGATTCAGATGAACAGCTGTATTCGCAAGATGGATACTGGGTGGAGGAGACAGATGATGTTGGCAACGATCACTTGGTGTAGAGATTCCGGGGATGGGGATCCTTGAGATCTGTGGGCGGGATGTGCTTATTTGTGTGGCATCTTATGCCGATTTGCTTCTTATCCGTACTCGGATCTTTTTTCCCGCTTTTGCTTGATACTCTGTTGTTTGATGTATGAGGAGCTATCCTACACTATTATCTCTATCTAGGATATTTGGATCTTGCCGTATGGCGTTGCAATATTTCTGTTTCTTTTAGATGGTATGGCTCTGAGAACTGTTGTAAGGTAGCTTGCATACATACTCACTTGTGTATGTATTTGATCTCTTCGCCTGTTAACTACGCCGCTCGCTCTTGTCCCGATGTTCTTAGAAGTGGTTAGGGCGGCCGACGGGCCTACACGTGGGTGGCCCTGGGCCTCGCTGTAATACTCTTAACCACTTTTGGCTCATCCAGGCTTGAACTTAGAGCATAGGGTCCGAGGTCGTTACAACACTTTAGGCCGAAGATCTTGGTTCGGAGGGGTTCGGGGCTTCGGAATCCACGAAGAAGAACTTGGTGTTCCATCTTGACTGGTTCTGGGAAGGAGAGCTTGGCGTGCTGGGATTCAGGTTTGGATCCGGGGTCTTCGATTCCATGATGGGGACCTTGGCGTCCGGGGTCTTGATCATCGGATCCCCAAAGGAGGACTTGGCGTCCGTAGAGGTCTTCGGGTTCAGGCCTCGGCCATCTTGTCCATGTCGGAGATCTTGTCACTCGGTGTCCATGTAGAAGAACTTGAGGTCTTGAGCCTTTGATTGTTGGTGTCGTCTCGGTCTTTCGAATAACACCGATAAGCTGCACTCGATGATCCAAAGTACCCGGGAGCAACACCACATATCCACCAAGCAAGCCACACCATATCATCTACACATCACCAGGGCATCTCCAACCCAAACGGGTACTCCAGGCAACAAACGAGAAACCGGTGGCGGAGCCAATGCGTTGGAGGACGACGAACTAGTCTAGGAGCCCGTGCGGTACGGCCTCTAGGACCTCACAGATTCGAGGCAGAGGAGGCCCGCGACAGCGTGGCGCAGGACACCTGCGGCAGGGGGGTCGGCGAGGCGGACAAGCAGGGACCTGCGGGCGTCGGCGCGCGCGCGTGTCTGCGAAGACAACTATGGCGGCGCCTGTGGCAGGGAAGGAAGGGGCGCGGTGTCGCTCGCGGAGCTCGCAGGGACAGTGAGGCCGCGATGGTTGCGCTGGAGGTAGAGGGATTCCGATGACGACACGTTGCCGGGCTCTGGGAGGAAGACGGGGCAGCCAGGGAGAAGCTTGGCCGGTCGGCTGGGAAGAGGGCGCTGGGAAGCCACAGGGCTGAGGTACGCGAGGTAGCAGTCGACGGTGACATGCTCGCCTGCGAGGGAGGAGGCCGAGGTCGAGGGCCTACAAGATCCAGTGTGGAGGGGTGGCGGTCGACGACGGCGAAGGGGCCACGGTGGCGGCTGCCTGCAGTGGGGCAGATAAGAGGCATAGCCTCGCAGAGCGGCGGGCACGCGGTGGAGCGAGGCTCGGTAGTCACTGGTGAGCGCAGAGCAGGGCGACCAAAGACGGGCCCGCTGGCAGCGGCGGCACGGGCCGGCCGGGATCCAGTGAGGCAGGCACAGGCGCCGGGGCGAGGAGCTCTGAGAGGAGGCCGGGGTCGAGGAAGGCCGATGGGCGGTGGCACGACCCGATGGGGAGGCAGGGCTCGAGCGGAGGAGAAGGGCCACGACAGCGATAGCTCGTGGGACGCGGCCTGCAGAGACGGTGGTTCTCCAGGAAGGGGCCGAGGGGAGGGGTGCCCACAGCGGCGGTGGTTGGTAAGGAGGAGAGCACGAGGAGGGTTGGTCGGGATCAAGCAGAGGGAGGCGAGCATGTTTTGCGAGGTTGGGGCCAGGGAGAGCGACGTGCGACATGGGGAGGACGGGAGGTGGGACCGGGCGAGCTTGGTGTTGTCGGGTGGGGGTAGGTGACGTGCGAGGCAACTGGGGGGTGGAACGATCGATGGCGTGCGTTGCCTTGCGTGTTGCGTGCGCCGCTGGGTGTCACGTCGCACTGCATGCAGGTGCGAGCGGTTGTGTTTGTGAGTGCGATGCGTGGGTCGTTCGCTGAGCTGCGGTAGGGTGGGGCGTGCGACACGGGTCAGCTGGGTAGGAGAGTGGCGGCGGCTGGGTGTGGTGTGGTGCAGCTGGGTGGCTCGGCTAGGTAGAGTCTGGTCTAGGGTTAGGTTTAGGTTCAGCTAGGTTAGGGTTTGGAGGTGGCCGGCTGGGCTTTTGGGCCTGGCTGGCTACCTCCCAAAAATAATATAAATTTTGGTTATTATTTTAACAGATGTTTGTAATTTGTTTTTAGACAAACAAAATATTTGGGAGAGACTGGGGTTTTGATTTGAATAAATACGGGGGATATTTTAGAAAACAAAACTAGGGTTTTAGAAAATAGTTTTAGACAAAACATATGCATGATGATGATGATGCTCAAATGCAATGTGGCATGATGACATGAGCATGTGGTCATGATGATGCACAAAATAAAAACAACACGCGATTTTCTAGTAGTGATTTTATCGGGGTGCTACAAATTCTCTGAAAATACTTAGCAAACGGATTTTTAGGGTTTTTTGATAATGCAAGTAAATAAAGTACGAGTAAATAAAATATAATAAGAATAAATGCAGCAAGTGGCCCAATCATTTCTTTAGCAAAGGACAAGTCGGTTGTATTACTTAAGATGACCAAATGTTCTCGAGGACACATGGGAATATCGTCAAGTGCTTTCGCTTCATATAGTTGATTAATCTTCTTTAGCTTGCTAAGTGTTGTGTGGGTGAACCTGTGCTAATGTACCGACCGTCCTAGGACTAATACATACTTGTGATTATATACCCCTTGCAAGCATCCGCAAGTACAAGAAAGTAATTAAGGTAGAAACCTAACCACAACTTTAAACTCTAAGACCCTGACATCCCTTGTGCAAAGGTTTCCTAACGGGGGTTCAAGTTTCCGTCACTCCGGCAACCCCTACGATTAGTAGCCAAATACACAATGCATTCCCCTAGGCCCATATAGGTGAAGTGTCATGTAGTCGACGTTCACATGACACTACTAGAAGAAGTACACCACAACTTAAATATTTAACCATTGAATCATTCTCAACACAATTCCACTACTAACAACATGACTTCTCCCATGTCCTCAAGAACAAAACGAACTACTCACAAGACATCATATGGATCATGATCAGAGATGAAATAATGATATGTAACAATCTGAACATAGACAATAATTCAATGGTTCACTCAATAGCATCAACTACAAGGAGTAATCAACATCGGGAAACTTTCCCCTAAGAACTATGCAAGATTCAACCCAATTATTACAGTGGTATGATGGTGGTGATGATGGTGCTGGTGAAGATGATGGTGGTGGTGATGATGATGATCCCGATGAAATCCAGCTTGATGGGGGTGTTGATGACGAAGATCTCCCCTCTCCGGGAAGGAATTCCCCCGGTAGAATTCTGTCTACCGGAGAGATCTTTCTCTCTCGGTGTTTTCCACCCTGCAGAGGCGGCGGAATCTTTCTGTGGTCGCTCTCCGGGTATTAGGGTTCCGTGGAGATAATATACGCCAGAGGGGAGAGCCTAGAGTGGGTCGGGGTGGCCTCACCACCTGGTGGCGTGGCCTGGGGTGGCCCAGGCTAGGGGGTGGTGTGGGCCCCCTGTGGCCCATCTCCACTTCCCCTTCTGGCAATCTTCGTATTCTGAAGAAATAGAATTTTCCATGTATTTTCCTGGATTTCTTGATCTTCGTGAATTTCGCCTCCAAATAGCCCCTTCTCCATCAGAATCCTGACTGTAGCGGTCCATGCTCCAAAAGTCATCAACCATGCAAAAACAGATGAAATAACCTAAGTATCATCTCTTAATATGAAATATATCAATGAATAACAGTAAATTATGATATAAAATAGTGATGCAAAATGGACGTCTCAACTCCCCCAAGCTTAGACTTCGCTTGTCCCCAAGCGAAACTGAGCTCAATAAACATGACCTTTGGTTTATGGAGTGAAGAGTCGATAAAAGAATACGGACAAGAAGCATCACATTCATCAATACATAGATCATAGTAGCAGACAACTCACCATTATATAACTTAACTTGCAATAGGTAAAGGAAACACAAATAAAGATACATAAAGTAAATCCAATTGGTAATGGAAAACTTAGCTCTTGGTCAAAGAATAGTTGACAATTTGCTGGAGTTCACACATAAAGGGTTTTCAAATGATATCTTTCAAAGTAATAAACACTAAGATAAGAGCAAAGTGCAAAACAAGGAACATAAGAAACATGATTGAATAAATCATCATATGAATGAATGAAACACAACAACTCAAAATACTTGCTGAGATAGAAGGGAATAGGTTTACTGACTCAACTAAAAAGTAAAAGATAGGCCCTTCGCAGAGGGAAGCAGGGATCTCAAGTTTCATAAAGAGCTTCCAAAAATTATGGTACTTATTAGCTTTCAGCTCTCATTGCCCCTATCATAAGCATCTTGAGGTGATTAAGGTTAAAGTGAACAAATATGAGGATATGCTTGACAAGTTATAAGTTGAAATCTCATGCCCCTTACTTACGAAGACTGAACCTCACGCTACTCAACTTTAGTCACAAGTAAGCTCTTGTCATTGTAAGTACATATGTATCATAGAGAACCGCCAATGGGGTACCCCTTGCACATGATACATGAACTATCCCATAATCAAAATGACAAGGCAAGCAGACAATGAGCATCTCAGCGTTCTTTTTATTTGCTATTTGCATAGGTTTTTATTGAGGATGCTTCATAGAATGCTCATTATAGTTATGCTGCAAGTTTCCACCATGATTAGGCATGGCTTAGGCTAGCGGCTTGTTGCGACCTCGGATCGTTAAGGATCCAAAGTCCCTGTGATTAACATGCTAGTCCCTGGATCAATAGCTAGCACTTCACAGTCGATGAATATCATGTAAAACACAAGTCATTATTACACGAATAATCCAGAGTATAATTATTACAACTTGCATAGCTTATAGCTAGCTCAAATAAAACAGCGGAAACTAAATAAAACTTGAGTCCATCAACGCCTCAGGCTAGTTGCGTGAAGACCCGCGATCCCTACACACCTTTCAATCTTCGGATTCTGCACATAAGACGTGCAGCCAACAAGTTGGGTCAATACTTTGAATGTATTGGCAAATTACACCAAGGAAAGAGTAAGACTATCTCTACATGCAAGGCTAAGAGTAGGCTCTGGGGTTCATTTGCGTAAAGCCAATTTTATCAATGTAATAAGAAAAGAGGAAGAAAGTTTTCCCTACTTTGTAAACATTGATAAATAGTATAGGTTCGAATGGAACACGTGGATATTACTCACCAAGTGCCCAAATCAACCTAGAACTTGGATATTACGCACCAAGTTCCCAAAATCCCACCCAATGGCGATATTACTCACGCCTTAGGGTTTATAAAACATTAAGTTTGGAAAAGGGAGAGGAAGATCTTTTAGAGGCTCCATCCTTCAGATGCTCGATGTTGTTCTGTTTCCGTGAACACGGCTGATCGATCAGATTGCAATACTCTCGAGAGGTTGTGCACTTTCCCCACAATCCACGATCAAGTCCTATTACAGACAAGACCATGGCGAAGCCTTCCCTTACTAGCCCCTCTACCAGCTGGATCCAACCGTGCCAAGAACCTTCAAATGTTGGTACCCCGGTGTGGTTTCCTACTAAGTATTAAGCCAAGACAGAGCCCATATGTATTGTGGTTGCACGGGAAGCTTCTGAATTCTGAAACATGGCAAACTTCTTTGATTCCTGGGCGGCCATCCTCCACCAAAATTCCCACTCGTTGTCCCGACAACCATTCCGCCCAGAAGAAAACTTAGTTTTATTTTGAAGGGGGGTGTTGGAGAAGAAAAGTTCGCTCGAGAGAGCTCTCGTACTTAGAAAATGTTTGAGTCTTTCGAACCCTCCCAACGGTACTTGATATATATAAGTATAAAGCATAGCAAGCATAACTTAGAAAAACAGGATAACCTATTGGGATGGAAAATCCTAAGCATAGAGCTACTCAGGGCATACTACAAAACCGCACTTGCAAAATAGTACTAAGAAAAATCTACCAAAACCCTACACATGCGTACTACAGGATTTGAAGAGTAAAACATGCATAGTCAAAACTAGGACATAAACATGAACAAGTGGTGTAACTTGCCTTGATCCGAGCAGCAATCTACACAACAGTACTCCTCAGCGCACTCCGAGCAATCTAACGAAACAAACATGGATCCAATCACAATTTGCACAAAACAAGTCACGAAGTCGAATATGCATGTATGCAACATGGTAATATGCAAGGATGGATTCGAATTCGACCAAGGGTTTTAACCAGGGGTGTTGTTGAGTTGGGGATGTCATTAGAATCGATTTCCCACAGTTTTTAGGTATTTTGGATAAAACCCTAATTAACCAAGCTCAAAACTAGATCTACAACTCTAATCTATCTCGAGACAGATCTGAACACCCTAATTATGATATGACAATTTTCTACAGAAGGTATTATCAAAACAAAGCCAACGCAACAAGAATCAACTAAAACGGAGCTACGGATAAATTTCTAGAATTAAAATACTCCAATCTAAACTTTAAACCCTACTGCAATATTGCTGTAGAAAAACAGTAATATTATTGTAGATCTGTGTTCTACTCGAAAATATGAATCCAACGGTATATTATACGCAATTTTTGGACTAATATTCGAATTTCTATGGATTTTACGAGATTGGAGCTATTTCTGCCTATTTTAAAAGAAAAAGGAAAAAGGGCCAGAGACGCGCGACACGTGGTGGCTATTGAGTGGGCCAACGAGGCGCACGTGACGCCGACGCGGGGCGACACGGCGGTGACGTGGCGGGAGCCACGTGGCACGGTGTGGTTGGCCGGGCGGTTGACCGATTGGGGGCCGCCAGATCTAGATCTGACGGTCGGAGATGAAGGGGGGGGCGGCGGCTTACCGTGGCGGCGGCGTCTGAAGGCGGCGGCGGCGGAAAAAAGCTAGGGTTCTAGGGAGGCGTGCTGAGGGCTATTTAAAGGCGGAAAAACTTGGCGCGGGGGTCGCGGAAACCGTCCCGGATTCGCCGGAGGTGGTTGCCGACGCGGCGGCGGTGGCGTGGCTGAGGCGGACTCGGGGAGGAGGTGGCTGATGGGTGGTCCCCGCCTGTCGGCGGGCGCTGGCGCCGCGCGGGCTGCTGGCGGCTGGGCTGGCCTGGGCGGCGGCTGCGCTGCGCGCCGCTCACTCGCTGGCGCGCGCGGTAGATAGGCCCCGGGCTGGCTCGGCCGGCCCGGTTAGGTTAGGTTTCGTGTTTTTTTATTCTTTTATTATTTTCAGAAGCGCTATTTGTTTCATAACTTTTGCAAACGGACTCCGAATTAGACGAAATTGGTCTCTAAAATTTTGTAAAAAAGGAGAGGATTAGCTTAGGATTATAAAATAACACTTTTGCAAAGGTTTTGGTGGTTCAAAAGGTTTTACTCCCTTTTGTCTATAATTGACTATGGGGTTTAAGAAAAATACCTGATGCAGTTTTTGATATGTGATGCCATGATGCAATGATATGATGCAAGCTTCTAGTAACATCTGGAATTACGAAATTTGGGATGTTACACGGCTCAGGCGTTTCTCTAACACATATACAAACTCCATGATCTTACAAGTTCCCCTTTCATTTCACACAACCAGGATCCATAAGAAAAAGAATCATGATATCAACGGGGTACAATGTACAAGTGCAATGTTGAAAGCGTTCCCCATGATACATGGTTCTGCTAACTTCAACTTATAAAGCACAAGCATATACGCAACATAGATGGGCACAATGGTTCAAGTTTATTAAGTGCAAGAAAGTAAAGTTTGCCACTAAGTTCGTGAGAGCCTTAATCACTAATTTTCACATAACAAGTTTAATTTGGAAGGTAGATAAAAACATGAATTTACTTGGAATAGCAATAGTGCTAATAGGTAGGCATGGTGGACACAAATAGCATAGGTTTTGGTTTAAGGATTGGATGCACGAGAGGCATTCCCTCTCAGTACAGATTTTTGGCTAGCAAGGCTGGGTAGCAAGCATAAGAATTGAAGGAAACAAACAAACATACGTGTGATAAAAACAAACATGCAATCTTCCTTGGAAGCACAAAAGATCTTAACCAGATAATACTAAGCTTATGAGCAAATCAAGAAAGAAAGATGATGAAATTATATTTCTTTAGAGTACTTTTTATCTTTTTCATTCAACTCTCAAAAATAGTGTTGCTACGGACCGAGCCTAGTATGCCAAAACTAACTAAATTTACTCAATGATCCAAAGTGATACCAATACTAATAACAAGATCAATCATATAACAGAAATTGAAAACTAATATAAGATATGCAAAAGAGTAAATGATAGAACTTCTCATTAATATTCCATAACGGAATATCACACCAAGGGATACATAGATATCTAACGAGAGAGGGGACACTTCCATAATGCAAACTATCCGACATGATAACTTCTCTATTCATGATATGACTCTACTAAAAAGGTAAAAAGATAGAAGATAGTGATGTGATACTGTGGCACTCCCCCAAGCTTGGAACAAACCAAGGGGATGCCAAAACATGATGACGAATTACTCCTTTGGTGGTGGTGGTATTCTCTTGATGAGCTCTTTGATTAATTTCCCCAAGTCCTCGATCTTGAAGGTGAGAGTATGAATCAACTCTGAGTTTTTCTCAATGCGGCTCATGATCATGTCGGGTTGCAAATTCAAGCTCTTGCAATTCTTTCCCCACTCTTCCTCCTTGATGTCTTCTTTTCCTGCATGGTTAGTGATGTCTACGCACTTCTATTCTTGTAGATAGTTGTTGGGCCTCCAAGTGCAGAGGTTCGTAGAATAGCAGCAAGTTTTCCCTTAAGTGGATCACCCAAGGTTTATCGAACTCAGGGAGGAAGTGGTCAAAGGTATCCCCTCTCAAGCAACCCTGCAATCAAGATACAAGAAGTCTCTTGTGTCCCCAACACACCCAATACACTTGTCAGGTGTATAGGTGCACTAGTTCGGCGAAGAGATAGTGAAATACAAGTGGTATGGATAATTATAAGTGGTAATGGTGATAGCAAATAGCTTGATGCCGTGGAAGAGACTAAAGGCAAACTGAAATAAAGAAGGAAGCAAGCAAACATGTAACAGATCTAGTAGCAAACAGTGTATCAATGCTTAGAAACAAGGCCTAGGGATCATACTTTCACTAGTGAACACTCTCATATAAATATATTATCTTCATGATACTACTCTTAACTACTCTCCGGTTGGACACTCCAATCGATGGTAGGGCTATAACAACACACCTCAAAGTAAGCCTTTCCCATCTAGATAACCCCACACTGTCACCTTGAGTACTAGATGGTTCCAACAAACACCACAATTTCATAAAGATATCCAACTCCAAATATAACTCATAACAAGTATTTGTAATCTCTAGCCTAAGTGCCACCATGGTGAGCACACTGTCACTTTCACACACATGGGGAGAGCAGAGATCTATTAAAGCACTTGAGTAGCAAGGTAGATCTATAGATTACAAGCTCATGATCTCAATAAGATCATGCATAGAGAGAGAGATGAACACATAGCTACCGGTAGAACCCTTAGCCTCGAGAGAGAACTACTCCCTCCTCATCATGGGAATCAGCAATGGTGATGGAGATGGTGGTGGAGATCGATGGAGATGGCTCCGGGGGCACTTCCCCATCCCGACAGGGTGCCTGAATAGAGACTTTCTGTCCCCCGAATCTCCCCTTCGGTGGCGGCGGCGCTGCGGAACTTCTCGTGGCTGGAGGCTGGACGATCTAGGGTTTATGCATCGGGAGGCTTCTTATAGGCGAAGTGGCAAGGTCGGGTGGCGGCCAGCGGGCCCACACCATGCCCTGGCGCGGCCTGGGGGGACCCGCGCCATGGGGTGGTGTGGCCACCCTGTGGCCCCTCTCCGACTCTCCTTCTGGCTCTGTGAGTCTTCCGGGAAAATATCAACTTTGGCTTTTGTCCGGTCCAATTCCGAGAATATTGATTTTCTGACTTTCCTGGAACCAAAAACAGCAAAAAAAAAGGCAACTGGCACTGTTGTGAGATCCAGGCACATGGCTTAATAGGATTGATAGGATACCCATATAAACAAGTTGCAACTTCTTTTCCGGAAGCTCATTCAAAAAGAACTCTAAGGTTAAGCGTGCTTGGCCTAGAGAAATTCTAGGATGGGTGACCAACCGGGAAGTGGGTAACCGGGTGCGCACGAGTGAGGACAAAGTGTGCAGAAAAGACTAGTGTTGGTCTGTGGGGCCAGTCTAGATATCCTATTAAGCTGCTAGGAGTGACACCCCCCGGGCTCAGGAGTGGACGGGGTGTTACAAGTGGTATCAGAGCCGACCCTTGCGATTACATGGGTGTGTGCGGGTCAGTGGCAGGACATGTGGAGCATGGCGCGTGTGGCCCGGAGTGGACACGGCATGGCACATGTGCCGGCTATGGATGCACAAACGCGTGCCAAGAGGGAACGTTCCTGGGGTGTGCTTGATCGATGAGGGCATCGATCTTCTAAAGGGTGGGTGTATGTGAGATCCAGGCACATGGCTTAATAGGATTGATAGGATACCCATATAAACAAGTTGCAACTTCTTTTCCGGAAGCTCATTCGAAAAGAACTCTAAGGTTAAGCGTGCTTGGCCTAGAGCAATTCTAGGATGGGTGACCAACCGGGAAGTGGGTAACCGGGTGCGCACGAGTGAGGACAAAGTGCGCAGAAAAGACTAGTGTTGGTCTGTGGGGCCAGTCTAGATATCCTATTAAGCTGCTAGGAGTGACACCCCCCGGGCCCAGGAGTGGACGAGGTGTTACAACTGTGGCTCTTGTTAATAGGTTAGTCCAACAAATCGTATGAAAAATACTACAAAGTTGGAACAAAACACAAGAAAGTGGATAAAACCAAGCATAGAACATCAAAAATTATAAATACATTTGCAATGTATCAGTTAGAATGAGGCATATCCCAATTGGAGGGTAGTTTCTCCTTGGGCATATTCTGGAACTGATGCTCATGGATAAGGGTATGGAAGGGATTCCTGGTGCGTGGAGGAAGTGACCGTGGAGCCAAACAGTGACGCGGAGACTTCCCTCTAGTTGACATTCGTGCAGTCCTTTTGATCCTGGCAGGGTTTTCCAACACTCCAATGCTTGCAATGGTTGTGCCGGTTTACGGATGCTGGCTTTTCTTTGCCTCCTCTTCATCTTCACTCTTGATTTTCTTCACTTGCCCAGGGTCTTGGGGATCCTCCTCTGTAGGCTCCTTTCCCTTATTCTTGGCAGAGACCATTATGCTTCTAAACTTTTAAGAATAGTTCCTGGCAGAAACAGATCGAAACGAAAACACGACGAGAACACGATATAAGAACCTCGGGGGATCCAGGGGATTATATATTGTGAAGTTTTACAACAAAAGGAAGGTACTAGGAGAAAACGGGTCGGGGACGGAGTTCGGGGCGACCACACCACCTGGTGGAGCGGCCAGGGGTGGGCCCGCGCCATAGGGTGGTGTGAGCCACCCTTGCTCCGTTTCCATCCCTCTTTCGCTTCGTTTCTTTCCTTGTTGGATAAAAACTCCAAAAATATAGTTTGATAGAATTTGTCGCAGAACTTTTCTTACCAGAACTGTTACCTATTCAAAAACAGACTCTGCAGGTCTCTGAACTTGCTCTTTAATAAATTTTTTCCAGAGTTAGCACTTGAATAGCATCAATATCTTCATCTTCATACACATATTGCTTGAGTCATGAAACCTTTCACTTTCTTATTACACCATTTCCTCCACTGACCTAGAAATTTCTTTCAATTCTCAATAGCAACATTAGTGCATACGAGGTAATAATCCTTTTAAGTTCAATTTCAACTGAAATCCATCAAAACATAAGCTAATGAAACAACTCCTTCCGAAAGTCCAAAACAATTCAAAAAGGAAATCGATTTAAGAGGCAAATGTAAGAGTGGTCAAAATTTGTCAAAACAGACCTGCAAGGAAATATCAATTTTTTCGAAAATCTTCTATTACTAAAATCAAAAAGTGCAAAACTAACAAAAGTTAAATAACAATCTGGGGCAAAAACACAAAAATTACAGCTCAATCTGAAGTACAGAAATCTCTCACGAATTTTTACGGTGAAGCACAAAAATCTGTTTCGGGACAGCAACTTCCCCAAATATTACTTCTCTCTCATTAGGGGTTGATCTTGACACAAAAACCAAACAAAAAGGATAAGGAAAGGTTATTACCGAAGTAATACTCCCTTCGTTCACCTATACCTTGTGTTCTAAATTTTCTAACTTTTTCATCTTTACCTTGCGTCCTGGCCTTTTTCCTTGTTGAATTCCTAATTTGCCCCTGTGCTTTAGTCCCCCGTCTCCGGAAGCACATTAAAACGGCGTGGAGAATCCTCTTCTTCGGTGCGCATGCATGCCACACGCAGCTGTGCAATAATTTTTTTTGGAGCCGAGGAGTCCACCTCCAATGCATGCACACATGGTTTTATGGCAGCGAGCTAGGTGGGACTGCACCAGGGGCAATTTAGTCCATCTTCTCTCTAATTTAGCTCATCCGATGCTCACCTTGGTATCCGCTATTTTCCTACGACACGAGCAAAAAGTGAACGGAGGTAGTAACTTCCAAGACTCAAATAAGAGAAAACAAACTGAAAGCACAAATATATTGGGTTGTCTCCCAAAAAGCTCTTTCTTTATAGCCATTAAGATAGGCATGATAATTTTAATGATGCTCACATAAGAATATGAATTGAAGTGGAAGAGAGCATTAAGAAGAAAAAATGCACATGTTTAAGTCTAACCTGCTTTCTATGCAAGGGAACTTTTGTAAGAAAATAAATTGTTGAAACCAGAAACTGCAAGCATAGGAAGGCAAAACAAGTGCAACATAAAGACTTTAAGCATAAAACGAGGAAACTTAATATTATTGAGATGCATTAGAACACTTTCCTGTCTCTCATAATAACTTTCAGTATCATGCACAAATTTAACAATATAACTACCACAAGAACCATTGTAGCAATGATCACTTATCCTAACAGAAAACCCAGGAATACTAGTTCTTATAACACTACTTTGTGAAACAGTTTTTGAAGTATCCTTACAAAGAAAAGTGTGTCCATCTTCTACATATTTAGTGACAAAGTCTTTCACATTTGCTACTATAGGTTCATCATTTTGTTCATCAGGTTCAACAGCTTCACTTGTACTTTCATTAACCATACTAGCTATCATAGAATGTTCCTTTATCTTAATTGGGAAAGGTATTTTCTCAATGTAAGGTTCGGGTAAAACATGATTAGTAGTATAAACTTCAGTATTTCTTGCTGGAACACTATTAATAATATCTTTATAAGGTGCATGATACTTATTCCACTTCTTTTTAGGAACTTCAATATAGGAAGCAAAAGCCTTAAAATAAGTTACAGTAGCTTGAGATCAAAACCATAAGCATTTTTAATATTTTGAAATTCATCAGTTCCCATAAAAGATTCAATGCATTCATAATCATAATTTATACCTTACTTTCTTCCTTTATCATTCTCCCATGCTTCAGCATTGTCTTGAATACAGTCTAGAAGATCCCATTTAGCTTCTTCTTCCATGCGAGTGAATGATCCAGCACCAGAGGCATCCAATAAATCCTTATCATGAAGAGGGAGCCTTGCATAAAAGTTATTGACAATAATATTGTTGGGGAGCTCATGAATGGGACATTTGAGCATTAGTAACTTTAATCTCCCCCAATCTTGAGCTGTACTCTCTCCACCAAGAGGACAAAAGTTGTATATTTGATTCCGATCTTAATGAATCTCACTAGGAGGGTCAAACTTTGAATAAAAGAGAGGCACTATTTCCTCCCATTCAAGATCTTGACCATTCTTCAGCAGCTTATACCATTCTTCCGCTCTTCCTTTCAGTGATAATGAGAATAACTTCTTCTTGACTTGATCTGTTGTAATACCTGCACACTTAAACAACCCGCATAATTCGTGTATAAAGAGAAAATGATCACCGGGATGGACAGTTCCATCTCCAACATAATAGTTATCCATAACATGATCAATAATTCTTGTAGGTATTTTAAAAGTATCATTCTCAGCAGGTGGTAGTTCATCTACTACCTTAGCAGTGGTAGTAGCATTATAAAATAAGAAACTCAGCGAATTTTCCATATTGAAATAAAGCAACTAGCAGAAGTAATCAATACTCACAGTAGAAGTTTCCTTTAGCAGTTCCACTCTCCAATAGCGCTTCACTCCCCGGCAACGACGCCAGAAAATAGTCTTGATGACCCACAAGTATAGGGGGTGTATCGCAGTATTTTCGATAAGTAAGAGTGTCGAACCCAACGAGGAGCAGAAGGTGCTGGCGAATGGCTTGGAGCAAAAATTCTCTGTAAATACTTAGCAAACAAATTTTTAGGGGTTTTTGATAATGCAAGTAAATAAAGTACGAGTAAATAAAAGACAATAAGAATAAATGTAGCAAGTGGCCCAATCCTTTCTTTAGCAAAGGACAAGCCGGTTGTATTACTTAAGATGACCAAACATTCTTGAGGGCACATGGGAATATCGTCAAGTGCTTTCGCTTCATATAGTTGATTAATCTTCTTTAGCTTGCTAAGTGTTGTGTGGGTGAACCTATGCTAATGTACCAACCTTCCTAGGACTAATACATACTTGTGATTATACCCCTTGCAAGCATCCACAAGTACAAGAAAGTAATTAAGGTAGAAACCTAACCATAGCTTTAAACTCTAAGACCCTGACATCCCTTGTGCAAAGGTTTCCTAATGGGGTTTCAGGTTTCTGTCACTCCGGCAACCCCTACGATTAGTATCCAAATACACAATGCATTCCCCTAGGCCCATATAGGTCAAGTGTCATGTAGTCGACGTTCACATGACACCACTAGAAGAAGTACACCACAACTTAATTATCAAACCATTGAATCTTTCTCAACACAATTCCACTACTAACAACATGACTTCTCCCATGTCCTCAAGAACAAAAAGAACTACTCACAAGACATTATATGGATCATGATAAGAGATGAAATAATGATATGTAACAATATGATCATAGACAATTATTCAATGGTTCACTCAATAGCATCAACTACAAGGAGTAATCAACACCGGGAAAGTTTCCCTAAGAACTATGCAAGATTCAACCCAATTGTTACAGCAGTATGATGGTGGTGATGATGGTGCTGGTGAAGATGATGGTGGTGATGGTGATGATGATCCCGATGAAGTCCAGCTTGATGGTGGTGTTCATGGCGACGATCTCCCCTCTCCAGGAAGGAATTCCCCCGGCAGAATTCTATCTGCCGGAGAGATCTTTCTCTCTCGGTGTTTTTCGCCCCACAGAGGCGGCGGAATCTTTCTATGGTTGCTTCCCAGGTATTAGGGTTCCGTGGAGATAATATACGCTAGAGGGGAGAGCCTAGAGTGGGCCAGGGTGGCCACACCACCTGGTGGTGCGACCTTGTGTGGCCCGCGCCAGGGGGTGGTGTGGGCGCCCTATGGCCCATCTCCACTTCCCCTTCTAGCAATCTTCGTCTTCTAGAAAAAATAGAATTTTCCATGTATTTTCCCGGATTTCCTGATCTTTGCGAATTTCACCTCCAAACAGCCCATTTTCCTTCAGAATCCTGACTGCAGCGGTCCATGCTCCAAAAGTCATCAACCATGCAAAAACAGATGAAATAACATAAGTATCATCTCTTAATATGAAATATATCAATGAATAACAGTAAATTATGATATAGAATAGTGATGCAAAATGGACGTATCAGATACTAGTCTAGGACCAATGAGACTTCTTTTGAAAGATACATTAGGAGGAGTAGTTTCCATTACTTTGGAGAGGGTGTCCCCTTTGTGTCTAACAATCGAATATAGAGTCGGGTATTGTTCTGCCAGAGAAGTATGGCCAAGACATTTATCTTCCTAGAATCTAATTTGAGATTCATCCTTAATATTAAACACACCAAAATAGAATTTTTTTAGATGCCATTAGTCTAGCCCAAAAATGTGAATCACCAGGTTTCCATACCATTTGAGATAGAGCTTTGGATCCAACATATTTTCTCCAGATGATAGTTTGCCAAACTCCCTCTTCAGTAAGTAGCTTAAACAACCATTTACATAAAAGGGCGGTATTTTTTACTTGTAGATCGTGTATACCAAGTCCACCCTATTCTTTCGGTCGGCAAACCACATTCCATTTGGCCAGTCGGTACTTTTTATTTTCACTATCCCCTTGCCAAAAGAATCTTGATCAGAAATAATCCACTTTATTCAAGACACCTTTTGTCAGTTGGAAAAACGAGATCATATACAATACCATGTTATTAAGTACTGAGTTTATGAGTACAAGTCTTCCTCCAAGGGTTAGCAATTTGCCTTTCCAACTATTAAGACGTTTTTGTAGTCTTTCCTTAACGAGTTTCCATTCAGCAATAGTGAGACGCCGATAGAGTATCAGAATACCAAAATAGTTGATTGGAAATTGCCCCTGTCCACAGCCGAAAAGTTCAGCATACAGGTGTGCCTCGTTTTGGGCCTTGCCAAAACAATACAAATCGCAATTATGGAAATTAATTTTTAATCCAGAGAGTTGCTCAAAGGCTGATAGTATTAACTTTAGGTTATTAGATTTCTCCAAATCATGTTCTATAAATAGGATTCTATCATTAGCATATTGGAGGAGAGAAAGTCGTCCATCAAGAAGATGTGGGACTAGTCCTTCAATTTGGCCCTTAGCTTTCACCCTCTCAATAAGGATAGCCAACATATCTGCCACTATATTAAATAGTATTGGCGATAGTGGATCCCCTTGCCTCAAACCCTTCTTACTCTGGAAGTACTTGCCAGTGTCATCATTAACTTTTATGGCAACACTACCACCAGACACAAAATATTGTATGAGAGCATGCCACTGATACGTTGCTAACATATCTATAATTTTTGATGTTCCATGCTTGTTTGGTATCTACTTTGCTTTGCTTTGTCAACACTTTGAGGTATTTTTATATGTTTTCTGGGACTAACCTATTAACAAGATGCCACAATGCCAGTTTCCTGTTTTCTTCTATTTTTGATTCCAGAAAAGGCAGAAAATCAATATTCTCGGAATTGGACCGGACAAAAGGCAAAGTTGATATTTTACCAGAAGCCACATGGAGTCGGAAGGAGAGACGAAGGGGGGCCACTGTGCGGCCACACCACCCCTTGGTGCGAGCAGCCCTCAGGATGAAAACTCTAAATCGAACAGCTCCCAACCATGAAAAGTTCCACAGCGCCACCGCCACTGAACGGGAGATTCGGGGGATAGAAAGTCTCTGTTCCGGCACCCTGCCGGGATGGGGAAGTGCTCCCGGAGCAATCTCCATCGATCTCCACCACCACCTCCATCGCCATTGCTGATTCCCATGATGAGGGAGTAGTTCTTCCTCGAGGCTAAGGGTTCTACCGGTAGCTATGTGTTCATCTCTCTCTATGCATGATCATATTGTGATCATGAGCTTTGTAATCAAGTAGATCTACCTTGCTACTCCGGTGCTTTAATATATCTCTACTCTCCCCATGTGTGTGAAAGTGACAGCGTGCACACCATGGTGGCACTTAGACTAGAGATTACAAATACTTGTTATGAGTTATATTTGGAGTTGGATGTCTTTATGAAATTGTGGTGTTTGTTGGAACCATCTAGTGCTCAAGCTGGCAGTGTGGGGTTATCTAGATGGGAAAGGCTTACTTTGAGGTGTGCTGTTATCGCCCTACCATGGATTAGAGTGTCCAACCAGAGAGTAGTTCAGAGTAGTACCATGGAGATAATATATTTATATGAGAGTGTTTACTAATGAAAGTATGATCCCTAGGCCTTGTTTCTAAGCATTGAAAACCCGTTTGCAACTAGTTGCTTGTTGCCATCTTTATTTCAGTTTACCTTTAGTCTCTTCCACGCCATCAAGCTATTTTCTAGCACTATTGTCTTATATCCATACCACTTGTATTTTACTATCTCTTTGTCGAACTAGTGCACATATACACCTGACAAGTGTATTGGGTGTGTTGGGGACACAAGAGACTTCTTGTATCTTGATTGCAGGGTTGCTTGAGAGGGATACCTTTGACCACTTCCTCCCTGAGTTCAATAAACCTTGGGTAATCCACTTAAGGGAAACTTGCTGCTGTTCTACAAACCTCTGCACTTGGAGGCCCAACAATTTTCTACAAGAATAGAAGTGAGTAGACATCAAGCTATTTTCTAGCGCTGTTGCCAGGGAGGTAAGGTAAAAGGTACTCACATCCTCCGGTGTGAGTGTTCGAAGTTATTTCCTTTAGATTATGCACTTTTGTCTTTTGGTTTCTTGTTTTCACTAGTTAGGCTTAATGGAAAACAACAACAAAATTAGAGAACTTTATAGTATTTATCTTGAGTTAGGACATGAAGTGTTTGAAGAGAAAATTAAAAAACCTATGGAACTTTATTTGTATGCTAATAGCAATGTTGTTAGTATGAATTCTTTGGACACCATTATTGCTAAAGCTATGGAAAAGTCTAAGCTTGGGGAAGCTAGTTTTTATGGAAATGATCTTTTTAGCCCCCCAAGCACGGAGGAGAAAATTTACTTTGATGATACTATGCCTCCAATATATAATGATTACAATGATGAATATGATATTTTCAGTCGACCTACTATTGAGGAGAAAATTAATTATGATTACAATATGCCTCCTATATTTGATGATTATGGTGATGAGAATAATAATGATAGCTATTTTGTTGAATTTTCTCCCACTACAATTAATAAGAATGACTATGTTTCTGTGGAGAGTATTAATTCTTTTATGCATGTGGCTCATGATAAGAATGTTTTATGTGATATTTATATTGTTAATTTTATTCATGATGCTACTAAAAGTTATTATGAGAGAGGGAAATATGGATTTATGCATCTCAATAATATTAAGTTTGCCCTCTTTATGTTGAAAGTCTTGAAGTTGCACTTGTTTTGCTTTTCTATGCTTGTTGCTTTGTGCTTTCATGACTTTTTTTTACAAGATCCCTATGCATAGGAAGTGGGTTAGACTTAAATGTGTTTTGACTTTTCTTCTTGATGTTCTCTTTTACTTCAATTCATATTTCCTATGTGAGCATCTTCTGAAACTATCATGCCTAACTTAATGGCGTTAAAGAAAAGTACTTATTGGGAGATAACCCAAAAGTTTTAGTTGAGTGTTGGAAGTTATTAATTTTGTAATAACTGCTCCTTATCATTTTTGTTTGGTTTTTGTGCCAAGAGTAACCTCTAATGAGAGAGAAGTAATGCTTGGGAAAGTTGCTGTCTCCAAACAGATTTTTGTGTTTCACTGTAAAAATTCATGTAAAATCTCTGTAAGTCGTTTTGAGGCATGAGTTTTTTCGCTTCTTCCCCAAGTTGTTATCTAACTTTCGTTAGTTCAACACTTTTCGATTTGAGCAACACAAGGTCTTCTAAAAAATTGGTTTTTACCTTCTGGTCTGTTTTGACAGATTTCTGCCATTATTTGCATTTGCTTCTTGCTGGTTCCTTTTTGGGTTCTTTTTGGGGAATTGAGCTTTTCAAGGGAAGTGCTACAGTATCTTGTGTTTTAATGAAAGTTTTATTGGTGTTGAAACTGAACCTAAAGACTTATTATCATGAGTGCACTAATGTTGCTAATAAAGATTGTGTGAAGTTTTGTATGAAGGAAGAATTTCAGGTGTATGGAGAGAATGATGTAATGAGATGAAGAATGGACTTAAGCTCAAGCTTGGGGATGCCACCCTGTGTCACACAAGAAATATTCAAGAGGTACAAGCGTCAAAGCTTGGGGATGCCCAAGGCATCCCCTTCTTCATCAATAAAAATCTCAGGTCTTTCTAGACACTTCATTTTTATTGTTTCATGCACAATTGTGTTGTTCTTGGAGCGTCTTGGTTTTTTTTCGGTTTTTAGTTTGCTTGAATAAATTGGTTGGACCCCCTCTTTCATACATTAGTTTTCAAATAAGTTGGTTTGGATTGGAAAAGAGTAGGAAAAGTTCATGCTTAAGTGGTATAAAAGGAGTTTGTTTTTGACTGTGACCTAGGCTCTATCATGTCATGCTTGATATTGTTTTGGCTTTATGCTTAGTGATTTTTGCTGTAGCATGACATGTTATAAACAATTGAGATTGCTTACTGTGCCTTCAAAGAATCATGCGTTGTTTTAGCATATTAAAGCATAGTATTGTGGTTTTCTACTTTGATGCGTTATTTGGGTTGACTTGGCGCATGCTCACACCATGTTATTACTATCCGAAGTCACCATAGCCTTTATGATCCTTTAGTTTTCAACTTGCAATATCACTTTATGCTTTAATTAATTATGTTTTGTCGCTTTGCATGATTATGGCCATTATTGCTCTCTTAGTTGGTCGCTCCCAGTATTTTGCTAGCCTCCGTAACCAAGTATGAGTTCCACTCATGCATCCAACTCCTAAAACCAAGTTATTCCAAAGAATCCACCATACCTAAATATTAGCATTTGCTATTTCAAGTATATTCATGTTTTTATCTACCTTCCGAATTAAACTTGTTATGAGAAAACTAGTGATTAAAGCTCTTACAAACTTGATGGCACACTTTTTACTTTTCTTGCCCTTAATAAACTTGAACCATTGTGTCGTCTATGTTGTATATGCTTGCACTTATATGTTGGGGATTAGCAGAACCATGATGTCATGGGGAACGCTTTCAACATTGCACTTGTACTTTGTACCTAGTTGATATCATGCTCTTTTGTCTATGGATGTCGTCGGTGTGAAATGAAAGGGGAGCTTGTAAGTCCACGGAGTTACGTATGTGTGTTAGAGAAACGCCTGGGCCGCCAGTCTAATCCATGCTGTAATGGTGGAAACCTGCAGCGTAACCATAATGAGCTATCTATGAAGCATTCTTCTTATAAAAAAAGAGTCAGATATTGAGAAAAAGAGAGAAAACAAGAGATATGAGAAAAGAGGAAAGAGAGAAAAAAGCACCATTTTCCCATGGTAAATAAGAAGATTGTTGAGATGCTCGTTGTCTGCTTGCCTTGTCATTTTGATATGGGGATTCTTCTGTAGCATCCCATCTGTCTAACATATGTAATGCTACATGGTATAGTAATATAATTTCTACTTCCTACATATAATTGTTGCATCATAATTATATCATGCTCATGTCATCATGCCACCTTGCATTTGAGCATCATATAAAACCGTTTTAATTTGGTTCTTATCTCATATGCATTATTAATTGTATTTGGCTCTTGATATATTGTATTTGGTTCTTGATAAATGCTTGATGCCCAAGTTGAGTTGGGGGCATATCTTTTATTCCACTTCACCACCTTTTCCTTGTCACCACCTTATAATTCCACCATCCTAATTATCCATGAGCTTTTACACTTTTCCTTTGGCATTTAAATCTAGCTCATGTGGGTTGGGATGGATCCACTTCTATTTTCCACCTGCCCTCACATTAGCATCATGTTGTTTTCACCTTATTGATATGTGGAGCCACCTTTGCATGCTATATGAGTGGTACCCTTTTTTTTTCAAGCTTCGATATGGGTTGATTTTGAGTGAATGCTCATGTTGGAATATTCTTGAGGATATTATGCACCTAGTGGAATACACACACTAGCATGTCCTAATTATATTCAAATATGACCATCTCCATCTACTCCACTTGGAACATCCTTTTTAATTCCTTTACCTTGGCTCTAATTCAATATTTGGGAATGCATGGAAATAAATGCCATGGGATTTAATTTTGTTCTCACAAAATTAAATATGGCATCTACTATTTTGTTCTCTGAACCCTAACCCTAACCAACCTCTTGCCATGCCACCCTCACCACCCTACTCTCACCATGCCAAGGCATCTCTCACTCCCTCTCTCTGCCGGCAGGGCCCACCCCAGCTCTCTCTCTCCCCATGCCGAAGCTACCCCCCTCCTATCATACCCTAGCCGAGCTCCCTCCTACCCTAGCTCCAACCCGTTCCTCCCCCTCTCTCTCTCTCTCCCTCTCTCCCTGCCATGCAGCCCCACCAGCCCGAGCCTGGCCTCTCTCCAGGACGAGCCCCACCTGCAGCTGCCTGCCCTAGCCTCCCCACGACGTGCACGTGAGGGAGAGGCAAAAGGTGGCCGAGGCCACCTTTTTCCTCAACCCGAGCCCCCACGGCACCTCTCCCTCGCCCCTCCTTCTTATCCTCCCCCTGACGCCCCTACCGTACCAAAACCCTCCCCCTGGCCTCGCGCCGCAGACCCATTCCCCTTCCCTTCTACCTCCAAACCACCCCGGCACACCACCGTCGGCCTCCTCCATCTCCTCGACAAAACAGCCAGCAGCGTGGCGATCTTGGTTGTCGGGGAAGCGGAGGTGATCCGCGTCATCGGCCCTACGTGCCCTAGCGAGGAGGAGACGGTCCCCGCTCGCCGCTGGACGTCGACGGCCACCGCAAACCCTAACCTCGCCGGCGTCTGCGTCCTCGCCGCTACGTCGCTCCCCGGCCCGATCCATCGTTGTCGTCCACCTCGCGGTGAGCTGGCCTCCGTCTCTGACATCCTCTCTCTCTCCGTAGCGGTCTGGTCTCGCCGATCGTTTCGCCAAACACTCTCTGTGCGTCAGCGGCCGCTGCTTCGGCTCGTCGCCGCGCCGCATCACGCTTTACCTAGCCGCGCAGCCACAACCCTCCAACATCCCCTTAGCCACCGCACTGGTTCTGCCCTCTGCGCACGAGCGAGCGGTCGCAAGTTCGAGCCCCGCCGCGCCGCGCGATGCTCTGTCGTTTTCGTCAGTTAATTCAGGAAGACAAACAGTATCTGTGGCCACTTTGCACATACCCCCCCCCACACACCCTTTTTCCTAAACCCGCGCTCCCTCGAGGCCCACCTGTCGGTCTCCTTGGCCTTTTTACAAAAAGAGACCTGGGGTTCCAGGTCCTCAAACCCGCAGTCCCCCGGATCCGCCACGTGTCCAACCCCGGCTGGCACACACGCGCGGTGGACCCGCAGTCCACAGGCCCCACATGTCTGCCTCATGGGCTAGATAAGCTCGCGGTGCAAAAAGGCTCTGCGCGCGGTTTTTCGCCATCTCATGGGCTAGCTGCCTCTGAGTATAAAAAGTCTGGGTGTTTTCTGTTTAAATAAAATGTTTTTCAGAAATGTTTAAATATGAATTTAAATCTGTTTTTAATAACTTTTGAATTATATTTCCAAATAATACATATAATATATGTTTTTGAATCAGAAAAATATGAGGATTTCAAATATTCCATTCAAAATATCTTTTGGGCAAATTAAATTTTCGAAATTGTTTAGATGCAATAAAAATGCCTTTTCTTAAATAATTAATAACTTTAATTCCACAACTCCAAATTCGACAAATAATATGTCTAAATCGATCAGCGCGACGAGCCCGTTCTAACTATGCATTCCATGTTCTGAATTGAAGCATGCATCATGTCATTATTAAAAATCAGAACTGTTTATAGCAATAAAAACTTGACCACATAAATACTAAAATGCTTTATTCTTGTACCCCACACCTCACCATGCCATGCTACATTATTGCCATGTAAATTGTGCATCATTCATCATGGCATGCTTGTTTGCTTGTCGCATTTTAATTCATATGATTGTGCACTTTATTTATGTTGGTCCTTGTTTGTTTGGTTCTTCTTCGAATAGACGCCCAGCAGGAGAATTATCGGGAATCACAGGAGTTCTACCTAGATCCATCTCTCGCTTGAACTGAGCTACCACGCAAGCACTACCACATGCTTGCATACATATAGTACCTATTGCCTCTATCTTATTCTTGCATCATTGAGTCGCGATTGCATTAAATTGAATCCCAAGTACTGCATAGCCTTTACTTTTAAACCACACCGAAGCTTGTTCCTCCATCCCATGAGCCATTACTACAGGAGTTGTTTGAGCCATGCGAGTCGTAGAACAACATGTGTAGGGTATGTGAGTGTCTGATGGATAATGAGGTACCTAAACAACTTAACCTGAGTAGTAATGGGATAACTAAAGAAAGTGGCACCGGTGAGCAATATGTGTTATTTGGTTCTTCATGCTCAATTGTGTCCCGTAGGACCCCGAGTACTTGATTCCTGTTCCTTGACTATTTGCACTATCCACATCCGGGAGGCCTTATGGATCCCCCTGAGCTAGAGCTTGATTCATTTATATTTCTTGGGGCCACAAAGTAGTTTGGGGCTTTGTTACTATCCTGAACTTATGTCATGCTTACTGTTTTATTTAAGATTGTGCGTGGAGCACCTGTACTGTTTTGGATCGCGCCACGTTTTCGCGGTATCGACAAGCCCAGTCATATTTTCGGGTTCCCAGTCGTTTACATCCATCGTCGCAAACCCTGGTTCCGTTCCAGAGCCGGCCAACTTTGTTGCGGGTAGCTTAGTGGGGTGGCCCCCTAAAATATTTCTGAATCCTGTGATTGCTTTGTCGTGAATGCCTCGTTGGGTTTTGAGTTGGTTTTTCTGAGGTTGATCGAGTGTGTGTTGCTATTTGTGCACCCCTGCAGGGTAAATCTTTCTGAAAGCCGTGTCCGCGGTTATGGACGACTTGGAGCACTGTTTCTCGATCATAGACAAGTATAACTAAAGTACCGTTTTTAATGTGACTAAGTAACTGACTAGTAAATAGTGCAATACTCATGGAATGGTTAATAAAACTGCTAGCGGATGGGTTGTTCGTCCGCTTTCTCGTTGGTAAGCGAGAAGGAGGATGGATCTGTTAATTATACTGTTATAACTGTTGTTTCTAATTAACGGACATCCGTCTATTATTGGTTAGGCGGATGGTTAGCGAGTATCTATAGACTTGTTAGTTATTATCTTTTGCTGCAATTGAGTCACCCTAGGTATGAGTACCCCTAGGGTCTCACATGATAAATTGTTTGATTCAGATGAACAGGTGTATTCGCAAGATGGATACTGGGTGGAGGAGACAGATGATGTTGGCAACGATCAAGCGGTGTAGAGATTCCGAGGATGGGGATCCGTGAGATCTGTGGGCGGGATGTGTTTATTTATGTGGCATCTTATGCCGATTTTGCTTCTTATCCATACTTGGATCTTGTTTTCCGCTTCCGCCTGATACCCTGATGTTCGATGTATGAGGAACTATCCTAAACTATTATTTCTATCTAGGATATTTGGAGCTTGCCGTATGGCGTTGCAATATTTCTATTTCTTTTTACATGGAATGGCTCTGAAAACTGTTGTATGGTAGCTTGCATACATACTCACTTGTGTATGTATTTGATCTCTTCTCCTGTTGCCTACGCCACTCACTCTTGTCCTGATGTCTTGGAAGTGGTTAGGATGGCCGACGGGTCTACACGTGGGCGGTCCTCTAGGCCCCCGCTGTACTATTTTAACCACTTCCGCTTCATCCAGGCTGCAACTAAGAGTGTAGTTTACCGAGGTAGTTACAATTGGTATCAGAGCCATCCCGCCCTTCAGGGTCTCAGCCAAATGGTCGTTGTCAGTCTAGCAAATATTTTTGGTAGCTATGTATACTAGGGAAAAACAAAACGTGAGAGTAGGATTGCTTCCATTTTTCTTCTTACCCACCCACCCACCCTTTTTCTGGTAAGGAAGTGTAACGTTTTCAATCCTCTTCTAAAATTCAAACTAGGATTCACGTGTTCGGGGTTCCGTAGTACCATAGATTGTGTGTGTGTGTGTGAATTCCTTGTCTATCTGTTGCATCCAAATGTTATCACTATCTGCCTTTTGGTTATCAACTGTTGGTATATTCCATACCGACAGGCCTTTGTAAACCAACGTGATCTATCCGATTCGTTGTATACCGGTGCGATCTGTCTTACTCTTTGTTATCCGACGTTATCTTGTTTGGGGTGTTCGTTCCGTAGTTACTAATCTTTAGGTTCATCTTAGGAAAGGTGTTGGGATATGTGTTTTACTTATTCATGTGCGGAGTAATGATTTGAGTGCGGGATGGAGTCGCGACCATACCACTACTTTTATCATTCGCTCTTGTATATTGAATTGGTAGAGTTACTAATCTTGATTCATTAATGGTTTTGCGCATATAGTGGTATTTTAATGCCGAAATTTGCGGAATTTTTTTTTCTTTGTTAGCTTGTGTACCACACTCCTTGTTCAAGCGTGTGCGATATGCTTAATATCTTCTAGGTGCTTTGAACTTTGTTGATATTTTAATATCATCTTAGTGAATTGTATCCTTTAATCTTGGTTAATTCCATTTTGGTACTATTTTGGATTATTATTATTCTCCATTATAGTACTGACTTGTGTTATATCAATCACATGATCGCACCACCACGCCGTTCTGAGGAGGACATACCACCTGAACTGGGGGCTGTGTTGGCAAGTATTGCTAATGCCTTGGGAGCAATGCAGCAGAACCATCAGCGATTCGAAGAAAGTGTCAGGAGGAATGAGTTTGTTCCGCTACCTCCACCTCCCAAGCGAGGAGACATCAAGAGTTTTCTGAAGTTCAACCCATGCCAATTTGAGGTGTCTGATCAGCCACTTGATGCTAATGATTGGCTATGTGAAATGTCAAGGTTGCTGATGACTGCGGATGTTCTTGAGCAAGAATGGGTAAAATGTGCCACGCACCTTCTGAAGGGAGATGCAGCTCTGTGGTGGGAAAATTACCTCAAGGCAGACCACTCTGGTTTTCAGCCTACTTGGGAGCAATTCACTGCGGCTTTCAAAGAGCAATATCTGTCAGAAATTGTCATGGAAAGGATGAAGGAAGTGTTTCTCAACCTCAAGCAGGCCAATGACAATGTCAATACCTATATCAGAAACTTCATGAACCTTTCTCGGTATGGTGGCGATGAGATCTCTGATGACAAGAAGAAGCAAAAGAGGTTCAGGCAAGGGCTCAATGCATCAATCAAATATGCAATCACTCATGCAAGGCCGGGGTCTTTTCTAGAACTCCAACATACAGCTCTGCAGGAAGAAGCAAGTAGGAAAGTGTTTGAGGAGTCAAAGAAATACAGCCGCGATGCAGCAAGCTCTTCAGCTATGACAGCTCCTTCTAAGCGCCGCGTGTGGGTTCCTAACACCCCACCGTCGCTCCCGGCTCCACCAAGACCATCAAGCTACGCGGCAAGGCCACCAAACTCCTTCACCGCGGCTCCTAGGGGCTACAACCACAACTACCCTGGAGCGCCTGGCGGAGTCCCTGGCTACGCTGCTCCACGTCCACCTGGTGCTTGTTACACCTGTGGAAACACTGGGCATCAACACTGGAATTGTCGAATGAACAACAAAGCTCTTCCACCACCACCTCCAGGACCTGCGACAAGTTCTTCTATGGTTCGTGCACCTCCACCTCGGGCTCTCAACATCAACACCTAGCCCGGGTCTACGGTTGCTCGTGCCAACTGTGTCAACGTCGCTCAAGCTGAGCATGCACCTGGAGTTGTGATGGGTATGCTTCCTGTTAACTCAATTCCTGCACGAGTTTTATTTGATTCTGGTGCATCACATTCATTCGTGTCATACAAGTTTGCGGAGAGTAATGGGTTACCTTCTGATGCTTTACCAACTCGCCTCATGGTGCAATCTCCTGGTTCCAACATGAGGGCTTCTAAAATCAGCCATGGCAATCAAATTGAGATTGGTGGTTCTTCATTCCCGGCTTCCTTAATTATTTTGGGCAATTCTGACATTGATGTTATCTTGGGCATGGATTGGTTAACAGCAAATGCAGCTATGATTGATTGTGCCGAACGCTCGGTTTCTCTGAAAATTCCTGAAGGCCATATAGTCTATTCTCCAAGTCTGACTCCTGCAATTCAGCTTTTCTCTTTGGCGGCTTTGAATGATGATGCTATGGAAGCTATTCAGAGTGTTCCGATGGTCTATGAGTTCCTAGATGTTTTTCCTGAAGAGTTGCCAGGTATGCCTCCTGATCGAGAGGTCGAGTTTGTGACTGAGCTTGAACCTGGAACTGCTCCAATCTCCAAGCGGCCTTATCAAATGGGTCCTGCTGAGTTGGCTGAACTCAAACGTCAGCTGGATGAACAAGAGAAGTTGGGTTTCATTCAGCACAGTACTTCTTCTTGGGGTAGCCCAACCATCTTTGTGAAGAAGCGAGACAAGACTGATAGACTTTGTGTTGACTATCGGGCTCTAAATGCTAAAACCATCAAGAATAAATATCCCCTTCCGCGGATTAATGATCTCTTCGACCAGTTAGCTGGAGCTGTGGTATTCTCTAAGCTTGACTTGAGAAGTGGATATCATCAAATCAAGATCCGCAAGGAAGATGTTCCCAAAATAGCTTTCACCACCCACTATGGCCTGTACGAGTACACGGTCATGTCTTTCGGTCTCACCAATGCACCTGCCACCTTCTCGAGGCTTATGAACTCGGTTTTCATGGAGTATCTTGATAAGTTCGTTGTGGTCTACCTGGATGACATTCTAGTCTATTCTAAGTCAAAGAAAGAACATGAAGAACACCTTTGGTGTGTCCTAAACAAGCTTCGTGAGAACCACCTGTATGCAAAGTTCTCCAAGTGTGAGTTTTGGCTGCCTCAAGTCACCTACCTTGGTCACGTCATCTCTGCCAAGGGTATTGCCGTCAACCCAGAAACTATTAAGACAATTATGGACTGGCTTCCACCCATAAATGTCAAAGAAGTCTTGACTTTCCTTGGTTTGGCCAGTTACTACCGTCGATTCGTTCAAAACTTCTCGAAGATTGCGAAGCCTCTTACCGATCTCCTCAAGAAAGGCAAGAAATACCTTTGGTCTCCTGCATGTCAAGCAAGTTTTGAAACACTCAAAGAGAAGCTCGCTTCCACACCAGTCCTGATTCCTCCAGATACATCAAAGCCTTTCCAGATATTCTGTGACGCCTCATTGCAAGGATTGGTGCGGTCCTTATGCAAGAAAAACAAGTCGTTGCTTATGCCTCTCGACAGTTGAAGACGCATGAGATCAACTATCCTACACATGACCTCGAACTCGCAGCAGTTGTCTTTGCCTTGAAAGTATGGAGGCATTACTTGCTTGGCAACCGTTGTGAGATCTTCTCTGATCACAAGAGTCTGAAGTATATCTTCACACAGCCTGATCTCAACCTTCGTCAGAGGAGGTGGATTGAAGCAATTAATGATTTTGATTTGACCATCAACTACACTCCTGGCAAAGCTAATGTCATGGCCGATGCTCTCAGCCGAAAAGCTTATGTCAACAACCTCATGGTGGAAGAACAACTGCCTCTCTTGTGTGAGGAATTCCGCAAGCTCAACCTTGAAATTGTGGATCAAGGGTATCTTCTAAACCTTCTGGCAACCCCTCTCTTGGAAGAAAAAGTTCGCTCCATTTAACTTGGTGATCCTTACACTAAAAACATCATCTCCAACATTCAGCTTCCGAAGTATGAGTCCTTCCACGTCGACGACCAAGGTGCTCTTTTCTTTGAACACCGGATGGTTGTTCCGAACTACCCGGGTTTAAGAGAGCAAGTTCTTAAGGAGGCGCATGATTCTGTTCTTTCTATCCACCCTGGCAGCACTAAGATGTACATGGACTTGAAAACACAATATTGGTGGCCTGGGTTGAAATAATGTTGTGCCAAGTATGTCTCGGAGTGTGATGTCTGCCGTAGAGTTAAAGCTGTTCATCAAAAACCTTCCGGTCTTCTACAGCCATTGAAGCCTCCAGAATGGAAATGGGAGAAAGTAGAGATGAACTTCATAACTGGGTTTTCCAAGGTCACAGAAGGGCAACAATGCAATCTTTGTTGTCATCGACAGGCTTTCTAAAGTGGCTCACTTCTTTCCCGTCAAGGAAACAATTTCTGCAATTCAGTTGGCTGAGCTCTATATCAACAGGATTGTATCTCTGTATGGGGTTCCTCTTGAGATCACCTCAGACCGTGGAAGCATCTTCACTTCCAAGTTCTAGGGAAGTTTCCAAAATTCTTTGGGAACAAAATTGAACTTCAGCACAGCTCACCATTCTCAGTCGCAAGGACAAGTTGAAAGGATCAATCAGATTTTTGAAGATATGCTCCGTGCTTGCGTTATCTCTTTCAGCATGAAATGAGAAGAATACCTTCCTTATGCTGAATTCTCTTACAACAACAGCTTCCAGAAAAGTCTAAAGATGGCACCATTTGAGGTTCTCTATGGTCGCAAATGCAGAACTCTGATTGGTTGGTCGGGCGCAGGTGAAAGAACATTGTTTGGCCCCGACATTGTAACTCAAGCGGAGGAGAAGGTTCACATCATTCTGGAAAATCTAAAGGTTGCTCAAAGTCGCCAGAAGAGCAACTATGACAGAAAGCACACAGACATGGAGTATGTCCCTGGTGATCTCGTTTACCCTCGTGTCACTCCCATGAGAGGCACGCACCACTTTGGTATCGAAGGAAAGCTGGCTCCTAGATACATCGGTCCTTTCAAAGTTCGTGGAAGAAAAGGAGAAGTCGCTTAAGCTCTTGAGCTCCCTGAAAAACTCAAGGTCCATGATGTTTTCCATATCTCTCAACTCAAGAAGTGCTTCAAGGATCCCGGCAGGACCGTGGACCATGAACTCATCAATCTCCAAGAAGATCTGTCTTATCAAGAACACCCCATAAAAATTCTAGAAGTCGCAGAAAGAAGGACTCGCAACAAGTCCATCAAGTTCTGCAAGGTGCAGTGGTCGCACCATTCCGTTGATGAAGCCACTTGGGAACGCGAGGATGAGCTCCATGCCAAGTATCCTACCCTCTTCGTGTCTTCTTCTTCTTCCTAGAATCTCGGGGCGAGATTCCTGTTTAGTGGGGGAGAGTTGTAGCATCACATCTGTCTAACATATGTAATGCTACATGGTCTAGTAATATAATTGCTACTTCCTACATATAATTGTTGCATTATAATTATATCATGCTCATGTCATCATTCCACCTTGCATTTGAGCATCATATAAAACCCTTTTCATTTGGTTCTTATCTCATATGCATTATTAATTGTATTTGGCTCTTGATATATTGTATTTGGTTCTTGATAAATGCTTGATGCCCAAGTTGAGTTGGGGGCATATCTTTTATTCCACTTCACCACCTTTTCCTTCTCACCACCTTATAATTCCACCATCCTAATTATCCATGAGCTTTTACACTTTTCCTTTGGCATTTAAATCTAGCTCATGTGGGTTGGGATGGATCCACTTCTATTTTCCACCTGCCCTCACATTAGCATCATGTTGTTTTCACCTTATTGATATGTGGAGCCACCTTTGCATGCTATATGAGTGGTACCCTTTTTATCAAGCTTCCATATGGGTTGATTTTGAGTGAATGCTCATGTTGGAATATTTTTGAGGATATTATGCACCTAGTGGAATACACACACTAGCATGTCCTCATTATAGTCAAATATGACCATCTCCATCTACTCCACTTGGAAGATCCTTTTTAATTCCTTTAGCTTGGCTCTAATTCCATATTTGGGAATGCATGGAAATAAATGCCATGGGATTTAATTTTGTTCTCACAAAATTAAATATGGCATCTACTATTCATGCATGGGCCATGCAAATCTCACCATCATCCCCTCCTTTTGGTTTTTCTTGTATTTTTGGAAGTGGAGCATGGTTCTTTGAGAGTCCATTCATGTTGGCTCTATTCTTTTGCTTTTACCATAAACCCTCACCATCTTGATCTCCTTACCTTGCCATGTGCATCAAAACCTCTCTCTCTGTCACCCTCACCTTCCTCTCCTTTTCACCCTCCATCCATGCATGATCAAGTGTAATCATAGCTAAACCCCTACCCTAAACCCCCTTTCTCTAATCCTCTCTCTAAACCCTAACCCTAACCAACCTCTTGCCATGCCACCCTCACCACCCTACTCTCACCATGTCGAGGCATCTCTCACTCCCTCTCTCTGCCGGCAGGGCCCACCCCAGCTCTCTCTCTCTCCCCATGCCGAAGCTACCCCCCTCCTATCCAACCCGAGCGGAGCTCCCTCCTACCCTAGCTCCAACCCGTTCCTCCCTCCCTCTCTCTCTCTCCCTTTCTCCCTGCCATGCAGCCCCACTAGCCCGAGCCTGGCCTCTCTCCCGGCCGAGCCCACCTGCAGCTGCCTGCCCTATCCTCCCGACGACGTGCAGGTGAGG
This sequence comes from Avena eriantha, assembly GCA_910589775.1. Classification (NCBI taxonomy): domain Eukaryota; kingdom Viridiplantae; phylum Streptophyta; class Magnoliopsida; order Poales; family Poaceae; genus Avena; species Avena eriantha. The sequence continues at coordinate 315,069,217 of OU342741.1, forward strand.
GAGAGGCAAAAGGTGGCTGAGGCCACCTTTTTCCTCAACCCGAGCCCCCACGGCACCTCTCCCTCGCCCCTCCTTCTTATCCTCCCCCTGACGCCCCTACCGTACCAAAACCCTCCCCTTGGCCTCGCGCCGCAGACCCATTCCCTTTCCCTTCTACCTCCAAACCACCCCGGCACACCACCGTCGACCTCCTCCATCTCCTCGACAAAACAGCCAGCAGCGTGGCGATCTTGGTTGTCGGGGAAGCGGAGGTGATCCGCGTCGTCGGCCCTACGTGCCCTAGCGAGGAGGAGACGGTCCCCGCTCGCCGCTGGACGTCGACGGCCACCGCAAACCCTAACCTCGCCGGCGTCTGCGTCCTCGCCGCTACGTCGCTCCCCGGCCCGATCCATCGTTGTCGTCCACCTTGCGGTGAGCTGGCCTCCCTCTCTGACATCCTCTCTCTCTCCGTAGCGGTCTGGTCTCGCCGATCGTTTCGCCAAACACTCTTTGTGCGTCAGCGGCCGCTGCTTCGGCTCGTCGCCGCGCCGCATCACGCTTTACCTAGCCGCGCAGCCGCAACCCTCCAACGTCCCCTTAGCCACCGCACTGGTTCTGCCCTCTGCGCGCGAGCGAGCGGTCGCAAGTTCGAGCCCCGCCGCGCCGCGCGATGCTCTGTCGTTTTCGTCAGTTAATTCAGGAAGACAAACAGTATTTGTGGCCACTTTGCACATACCCCCCTCCCCCACACCCTTTTTCCTAAACCCGCGCTCCCTCGAGGCCCACCTATCGGTCTCCTTGGCCTTTTTACAGAAAGAGACCTGGGGTTCCAGGTCCTCAAACCCGCAGTCCCCCGGATCCGCCACGTGTCCAGCCCCGGCTGGCGCACACGCGCGGTGGACCCGCAGTCCACAGGCCCCACCTGTCTGCCTCATGGGCTAGATAAGCTCGCGGTGCAAAAAGGCTCTGCACGCGGTTTCTCGCCATCTCAGTGCGGCCCCGCTTGTCAGCGGTTGTGGCTAGCTGCCTCTGAGTATAAAAAGTCTGGGTGTTTTCTGTTTAAATAAAATGTTTTTCACAAATGTTTAAATATGAATTTAAATCTGTTTTTAATAACTTTTGAATTATATTTCGAAATAATACATATAATATATGTTTTTGAATCAGAAAAATGTGAGGATTTCAAATATTCCATTCAAAATATCTTTTTGGCAAATTAAATTTTCGAAATTGTTTAAATGCAATAAAAATGCCTTTTCTTAAATAATTAATAACTTTAATTCCACAACTCCAAATTCGACAAATAATATGTCTAAATCGATCAGCGCGACAAGCCCGTCTAACTATGCATTCCATGTTCTGAATTGACGCATGCATCATGTCATTATTAAAAATCAGAACTGTTTATAGCAATAAAACTTGACCACATAAATACTAAAATGCTTTATTCTTGTACCCCACACCTCACCATGCCATGCTACATTATTGCCATGTAAATTGTGCATCATTCATCATGGCATGCTTGTTTGCTTGTCGCATTTTAATTCATATGATTGTGCACTTTATTTATGTTGGCCCTTGTTTGTTTGGTTCTTCTTCGATTAGACGTCCAGCAGGAGAATTATCGGGAATCACAGGAGTTCTACCCAGATCCATCTCTCGCTTCAACTGAGCTACCAGGCAAGCACTACCACATGCTTGTATACATATAGTACCTATTGCCTCTATCTTATTCTTGCATCATTGAGTCGCGATTGCATTAAATTGAATCCCAAGTACTGCATAGCCTTTACTTTTAAACCACACTGAAGCTTGTTCCTCCATCCCATGAGCCATTACTACAGGAGTTGTTTGAGCCATGCGAGTCGTAGAACAGCATGTGTAGGGTATGTGAGTGTCTGATGGATAATGAGGTACCTAAACAACTTAACCTGAGTAGTAATGGGATAACTAAAGAAAGTGGCACCGGTGAGCAATATCTGCTATTTGGTTCTTCATGCTCACTTGTGTCCCGTAGGACCCCGAGTACTTGATTCCTGTTCCTTGACTATTTGCACTATCCACATACGGGAGGCCTTATGGACCCTCCTGAGGCAGAGCTTGATTCATTTATATTTCTTGGGGCCACAAAGTAGTTTGGGGCTTTGTTACTATCCTGAACTTATGCTATGCTTACTATTTATTTAAGATTGTACGTGGAGCACCTGTACTGTTTTGGATCGTGCCACGTTTTTGAGGTATCGACAAGCCCATTCATATTTTCGTGTTCCCAGTCGTTTACAGCCGTCGTCGCAAACACTGGGTCCGTTCCGGAGCCGGCCAACTTCGTTGCGGGTAGCTTAGTGGGGTGGCCCCCTGAAATATTTCTGAATCCTGTGATTGCTTTGTCGTGAATGCCTCGTTGGGTTTTGAGTTGGTTTTTCCGAGGTTGATCGAGTGTGTGTTGCTATTTGTGCACCCCTGCAGGGTAAATCTTTCTGAAAGCCGTGTCCACGGTTATGGACGACTTGGAGCACAGTTTCTCGATCATAGACAAGTATAACTAAAGTACCTTTTTTAATGTGACTAAGTAACTGACTAGTAAATAGTGCAATACTCATGGAATGGTTAATAAAACTGCTAGCGGATGGGTTGTTCGTCCGCTTTCTCGTTGGTCAGCGAGAAGGAGGATGGATCTATTAATTATACTGTTATAACTGTTGTTTCTAATTAACGGACATCCGTCTATCATTGGTTAGGCGCATGGTTAGCGAGTATCTATAGACTTGTTAGTTATTATCTTTTGCTGCAATTGCGTCACCCCAGGTATATGTCCCCTTTAGAGGCATAAAGACTTGCTGAGTACCCCTAGGGTCTCACACGATAAATTGTTTGATTCAGATGAACAGGTGTATTCGCAAGATGGATACTGGGTGGAGGAGACAGATGATGTTGGCAACGATCACGTAGTGTAGAGATTCCGGGGATGGGGATCCGTGAGATCTGTGGGCGGGATGTGTTTATTTATGTGGCATCTTATGCCGATTTGCTTCTTATGCCGATTTGCTTCTTATCCATACTCGGATCTTGTTTTCCGCTTCCGCCTGATACTCTGATGTTTGATGTATGAGGAGCTATCGTAAACTATTATCTCTATCTAGGATATTTGGAGCTTGCCGTATGGTGTTGCAATATTTCTATTTCTTTTTAGATGGAATGGCTCTGAAAACTGTTGTATGGTAGCTTGCATACATACTCACTTGTGTATGTATTTGATCTCTTCGCCTGTTGCCTACGCCGCTCGCTCTTGTCCCGATGTCTTGGAAGTGGTTAGGACGGCCGACGGGTCTACATGTGGGCGGTCCTCTGGGCCCCCGCTGTACTATTTTAACCACTTCTGCTTCATCCAGGCTTGAAACTTGAATCCCTGCTTCCTTCTATGAAGGCCTTTCTTTTACTTTTATGTTCCGAGGTAGTTACATCTTCCGTATCATCGGGCAAGGGGTACCATGTTGGCGGTTCTCTATGATACACATGTTCTTACTATGACAAGAACTTACCGGTAACTAAACTTGAGTAGCATGAGGAGCGGCCCTCGTATTCAAGGGACATGAGATTTCCAACTTATACTTTGTCACGCATATACTCCATAGTTTGTTCACTTTAACCTTAATCACTTCAAGATGCTTATGATATGGGCAATGAGAGCTGAAAGCTAATAAGTACCATAATTTTTGGAAGCTCTTTATGAAACTTGAATCCCTGCTTCCTTCTATGAAGGCCTTTCTTTTACTTTTATGTTCAGCCTCCACCTTCTATCTTTATGCACCTATTGAGAGAGCATAGTGGCCATTCTTAGTTCCATGTGCATTGTCCCAAGACTTGTTGATTGGTGCATAACTTTGATATTGCTTGTTCTTAAACTATTTGTATCTAGTCACCCTTATAAACTTTGAAGGTGTCCTATGCATTTATGTTTGCTACTCTATGAGGGACAAGCTGAATGCCATTATGCTATGTTTTCTTTATGTGAAACAAACAAACGTCTTGCAAAGCATTGTTATTCATGAATCTTTTGTTTGTGCCTTTTCATGTTACAACATAGTTGCTATGTCTTATTGTTAGAACTTTATCTTTCGTGCTATGTTGAAGTACTATGATCCCAGCCATCAATGCTTTATAAATGGTTTGATCAAGTTTATGATGGTGCATGTCACCTAAAAAAATATTCTTTCTTTTTATCACTTACCTACTCGAGGATGAGCAGGAGTTAAGCGTGGGGATGTTGATACGTTGCTAACGTATCTAAATTTTTTGATGTTCCATGCTTGTTTGGTATCTACTTTGCTTTGCTTTGTCAACACTTTGAGGTATTTTTATATGTTTTCTGGGACTAACCTATTAACAAGATGCCACAGTGCCAGTTGCCTGTTTTCTTCTATTTTTGGTTCCAGAAAAGGCAGAAAACCAATATTCTCGGAATTGGACCGGACAAAAGGCAAAGTTAATATTTACCGGAAGCCACATGGAGTCCGAAGGAGAGACGAAGGGGGGCCATAGGGCGGCCACACCACCCCTTGGTGTGGCCAGCCCTAGGCCACGCTAGGGCATGGTGTGGGCCCCTGGCCGGCCACCGACTTTGCCCCTTCGCCTATAAGAAGCCCCCAAGGATGAAAACCCTAAATCGAACAACCTCCAACAACAAAAATTTCTGCAGCGCCGCCGCCACCGAAGGGGAGATTCAGGAGACAGAAAGTCTCTGTTCCGGCACCCTGCCGGGACGGGGAAATGCCCCCGGAGCCATCTCCATCGATCTCCACCACCATCTCCATCTCTCGTTGCTGATTCCCATGATGATGAGGGAGTAGTTCTTCCTCGAGGCTAAGGATTCTACCGGTAGATATGTGTTCATCTCTCTCTCTCTCTATGCATGATCATATTGTGATCATGAGCTTTGTAATCAAGTAGATCAACCTTGCTACTCAAGTGCTTTAATAGATCTCTACTATCCCCATGTGTGTGAAAGTGACAGCGTCCACACCATGGTGGCACTTAGGCTAGAGATTACAAATACTTGTTATGAGTTATATTTGGAGTTGGATGTATTTATGAAATTGTGGTGTTTGTTGGAACCATCTAGTGCTCAAGGTGACAGTGTGGAGTTATCTAGATGGAAAAGGCTTACTTTTAGGTGTGCTGTTATAGCCCTGCCATGGATTAGAGTGTCCAACCAGAGAGTAGTTCAGAGTAGTATCATGAAGATAGTATATTCATATGAGAGTGTTCACTAGTGAAAGTATGATCCCTAGGCCTTGTTTCTAAGCATTGAAACACCGTTTGCAACTAGATCTGTTACATGTTTGCTTGTTGCCATCTTTATTTCAGTTTGCCTTTAGTCTCTGCTACGCCAAAGCTATTTTCTAGCAACGTTGTCTTATATCCATACCACTTGTATTTTACTATCTCTTCGCCAAACTAGAGAGATAGTAAAATACAAGTGGTATGGATATAAGATAACGGTGCTAGAAAATAGCTTGATGGCGTGGAAGAGACTAAAGGCAAACTGAAATAAAGATGGAAGCAAGCAAACATGTAACAGATCTAGTAGCAAACAGTGTATCAATGCTTAGAAACAAGGCCTAGGGATCATACTTTCACTAGTGAACACTCTCATATAAATATATTCTCTTTATGATACTACTCTTAAGTACTCTCCGGTTGGACACTCTAATCGATGGTAGGGCTATAACAACACACCTCAAAGTTCATCTTTCCCATCTAGAAAACCCCACACTATCACCTTGAGCACTAGATGGTTCCAACAAACACCACAATTTCATAAAGACATCCAACTCCAAATATACTCATAGCAAGTATTTATAATCTCTAGCCTAAGTGCCACCGTGGTGTGCACGCTGTCACATTCACACACATGGGGAGAGCAGAGATCTATTAAAGCACTTGAGTAGCAAGGTAGATCTACTTGATTACAAAGCTCATGATCACAATATGATCATGCATAGAGAGAGAGATGGACACATAGCTACCGGTAGAACCCTTAGCCTCAAGAGAGAACTACTCCCTTCTCATCATGGGAATCAGCAATGGTGATGGAGATGGTGGTGGAGATCGATGGAGATGGCTCCGGGGGCATTTCCCCATCCCGGAAGGGTGCCGGAACAGAGACTTTCTGTCCCCCGAATCTCCCCTTCGGTGGCGCCGGCGCTGTGGAACTTTTCGTGGCTGGAGGCTTGACTCTTTAGGGTTTATGCATCGAGAGGCTTCCTATAGGCGAAGAGTCAAGGTCGGTGGGCGGCCAGGGGCCCACACCACCTGGTGGCGCAGCCAGGGCTAGCCTACGCCACCACATGGTGTGGCCACCCTGTGGCCCCTCTCTTTCTCATCTTCTGGCTCCGTGAGTCTTTCGGTAAAATATCGACGTTGGCTTTTGTCCGGTCCAATTCCGAGAATATTGATTTTCTGACTTTCCTGGAACCAAAAAACAGTAGAAAACAAGCAACTGGCACTATGGCTCTTGTTAATAGGTTAGTCCAAGAAATCATATGAAATTACTCCAAAGTGTGGACAAAACATACGAAAGTAGATAAAACCAAGCATGGAACATCAAAAATTATAGATACATTTGCAATGTATCAACATCCCCAAGCTTAACTCCTGCTTGTCCTCGAGTAGGTAAGTGATAAAAAGAAAGAATAATTTTTGAGGTGACATGCACCATCATAAACTTGATCAAAGTATTTTTAAAACATGGATAACTGGGATCATAGTACTTCAACATAGCATGAAAGATAAAGTTCTAGCAATAAGACATAGCAACTATGTTGTAACATGAAAAGGCACAAACAAAAGATTCATGAATAACAATACTTTGCAAGACGTTTGTTTGTTTCACATAAAGAAAACATAGCATAGTAGCATTCAGCTTGTCCCTCATAGAGTAGCAAATATAATTGCATAGGACACCTTCAAAGTTCATAAGAGTGACTAGATACAAGTAGTTTAAAACAAGAAATATCAAGTTATGCATCAATCAACAAGTCTTGGGACAATGCACATAGAACTAAGAATGGCCACTATGCTCTCAAAGTAGGTGCATAAAGGTAGAAGGTGGAGACTCCATATAATGGTGGAAGAAAGGCCTTTATAAAAGGAAGCAGAGATTCAAGTTTCATAAAGAGCTTCCAAAAATTATGGTACTTATAGCTTTCAGATCTCATTGCCCCTATCATAAGCATCTTGAAGTGATTAAGGTTAAAGTGAACAAACTATGGTGTACATGCTTGACAAAGTATAAGTTAGAAATCTCATGTCCCTTGAATACGAGGGCCGCTCCTCATGCTACTGAAGTTTAGTCACCGGTAAGTTCTTGTCATCGTAAGTACATGTGTATCATAGAGAACCACCAACGGGGTACCTCTTTCCCAATGATACGGAAGAATCCCCATATCAAAATGACAAGGCAAGCAGACAACAAGCATCTCAGCAATCTTCTTATTTACCATGGGAATTTGGTGCTTTTTTCTCTCTTTCCTCTTTTCATAATCTTTTTTTTCTTTTTCTCTTTTTTTCTCAATATAGGAATCTTTTTTATAAGAATGCTTCATAGACATCTCATTATGGTTACGCTGTAGGTTTCCACCATGTCAGCATGGATTAGATCAGCGGCCCAAGCGTTTCTCTAATACATATACATAACTCCATGGACTTACAAGCTCCCCTTTCTTTTCACACCGACGACATCCATATACAAAAGAACATGCTATCAACTAGGTACAAGTACCAAGTGCAATGTTGAAAGCGTTCCCCATGACAACATGGTTCTGCTAATTCCCAACAAATAAGTGCAAGCATATGCAACATAGACGACACAATGGTTCAAGTTTATTAAAGGAAAGAAAAGTAAAGTGTGCCATCAAGTTCGTGAGAGCTTTAATCACTAGTTTTCTCATAACAAGTTTAATTAGGAAGGTAGATAAAAACATGAATATACTTGGAATAGCATATGCTAATAGGTAGGTATGGTGGACTCTTTGGAATAACTTGGTTTTAGGAGTTGGATGCATGAGTGGAACTCATACTTGGTTGTGGAGGCTAGCAAAAGACTAATGGCCATAATGTAGAGCGACAAACTAAGAGAGAAATAATGGCCATAATGTAGAGCGACAAAACATCATTGATCAAAGCATAAAGTGATACTACAAGTTGAAAACTAAAGGATCATAAAGGCTATGGTGACTTGGGATAGTCATAACATGGTGTGAGCATGCGCAAGGTCAACCCAAATAAAGCATCAAAGGAGAATACCAGTATACTTTGCTTTAATATGCTAAAACAACGCATGATTCATCCAAGGCACATTAATCAATCTCAATTGTTTATAACAAGTCATGCTATAGCAAATAATACTAAGCATAAATCCAAAACAATATCAAGCATGGCATGAGAAAGCATAGGCCATAGTAAAAAACAAGCTCCTTTTATACCACTTAAGCATGAACTTTCCTACTCTTTTCCAACACCAAACCAAACTATTTGAAAACCAATGTATGAAAGAGGGGGTCCAACCAATTTATTCAGCAAACTAAGAAAACCAAGCAAACAAAAACGAAAAATAAGACGCTTCAAGAAAAACACAACTGTGCATGAAACAATAAAAATGAAGCGTTTGGAAGAAACCTGTGATTTTTATTGATGAAGAAGGGGATGCCTTGGGCATCCCCAAGCTTTGACGCTTGTACTTCTTGGATATTTCTTGGGGTGACACTCGTGGCATCCCCAAGCTTGAGCTTTAGTCAATCCTTCATCTCATTACTCATTCCTTCCATACACCTAAAATTTTTCCTTCATACAAAACATCACACAATCTTTATTACCAACATTAGTGCACTCAAGATAAAAGGTCTTAAGGTTCAGTTATAACACCAAATAAACTTCCATTAAAACACTAGCTACTGTAGCACTTCCCTCAAAAAGCTCAATTCCCCAAAAGAACTCAAAAAGGAACCAACAAGAAGCAAATGTAAATAATGGCAGAAATCTGTCAAAACAGACTAGTAGGTAAAGACGGATTTTTTCGATGACCTTCTGTTGCTCAAATCGAAAAGTGTTGAACTAACGAAAGTTAGATAACAATCGGGGGCAGAAGCACAAAACTTCATGCCTCAAAAAGACCTTTAGAGATTTTACACGAATATTTACAGTGAAGCATAGAAATCTGTTTCGGGACAACAACTTTCCTAATCATTACTTCTCTCTCATTAGAGGTTACTCTTGGCACAAAAAGCAAATAAAAAGGATAAGGAGCGGTTATTACTGAAGTAATAACTTCCAAGACTCAACTAAAACTTTTGGGTTATCTCCCAATAAGTACTTTTCTTTAACGCCTTTAAGTTAGGCATGATAGTTTGAGAAGATGCTCACATAAGAAATATGAATTGAAGTAAAAGAGAGCATCAAGGAGAAAATTCAAAGCACATTTAAGTCTAACCCACTTCTTATGCATAGGAATCTTGTAAAGAAACAAGTCATGAAAGCACAAAGCAACAAGCATAGTAAAGCAAAACCAGTGCAACTTCAAGACTTTCAACATAAAGAGGGGAAACTTAATAATATTAAGATGCATAAAACCATATTTCCCTCTCTCATAATAACTTTCAGTAGCATCATGAATAAAATTAACAATATAACTATCACATGAAACATTCTTATCATGAGCCACATGCATAAAAGAATTAATACTCCCCACATAAACATAGTCATTCTTATTGATTGTAGTGGGAGCAAATTCAAGAAAATAGCTATCATTATTATTTTCATCACCATAATCATCAAATATAGGAGGCATATTGTAATCATAATTAATTTACTCCTCAATAGTAGGTGGACTGAAAATATCACAACCATCATTGGAATCATCATATATTGGAGGTATAGTATCATCATAAGCAATAGAATAGTTATCTTCCAAAGTGTGTTCATTCGTAAACATATCATCATTGGAAGGATCATGGATAGCACTAATACTATAGACATTATTAATATCATCATTTTCAGAATTGGTACCGAAGAGATTTTCAATATCAAAGGTAGTGTGCTTTTCCCAATCATGATCACTACTATAGGTAATAGGCATAGGACCATCATCGAGTTCAGACTCATCAAAAACTATAATAGGAGCAACATGCTTAGGGGAAAATACCGTTTCCTCTCTTCTTTTACTCCTCCTCTTCTTCTTTTTGTTCCTCTCTTTAGGAGGGAGAGGCTTGAAAGGAAGCTTCTCCATATACCCTGGTTCATTGTTACAGACAATAGAAGAAACTTTGGAGGATTCCTCCTTTTCATTAATAAGAACAAAACACATATTAGTCCTGTCATAATTTGGTAAAACCTCATCTTTTATAATATTTTGTATGTAAGTATTTGTGTGGCAATTATCAACACAATAAAGATGACAACCATGCAGGACACTACTCATATCAAAAGCACCCATATCTACCAAAGAGGTTTTTCTTGATAACTCTTCACATCCCAAAAATAATGTAAGTTCATCATGCTGATTAGGAGGGATCATGTCATCACAATACAAACTTGCAGTACTCATTGGATTAGAAGGGCTATTATTATGGCCTGAGCATTGAAAATTGAAATGACCCACTTCAAAGCAAAGTTCACAAATAAAAGGATAAAGGGCACAAACTTTTTTACCAAGATCATTTAAAGCCCTATACCACATTCTAGTTTTTTCATTCGTGTGGGTGATGCAATATTCTTCTTCAATTTGATTATTCTCAAAAGGTCTATGTATTCCACAAAAATTAACATGCTTATAAGAAGTAGTACTTTTAGAGGTTTGAGCATGTTTATTGCTATCATTAATAACAATTTCATTTTCCATGCAAGTGTCTTTATAAGGCTCATGATACATGTCCCATTTTTCTTTAGGAGCATTAATATGAGAAGCAAAGGTTCTATAACAATCAACAAGAATTTGAGGATCAAGACCATATTTAGCACTAAGCTCTTGAAAATCAATAGTTTCAGCAAAAGACTTAATGCAATCATACTCATAGTTTATACCTGGTTCTTTACCTTTGTTGTTATCCCAATCTTCGGTATTTCTTTGAATTGTTTCAAGAAGATCCCACTTAGCATTGACCTCCTTACTTGTGAAGGATCCCTCTAAACAAGTATCTAGATAGTCCTTGTAATGTCCTGAAAGCCTTGCATAGAAATTATTAATAACAATATTACTAGGGAGCTCATGAATGGGACATTTGAGCATTAGTGACTTCAATCTCCCCCATGCTTGGGCAATACTTTGTCCATCATGAGGTTGAAACTTATAAATGTAATTCCTATCTTTATGAATTTCATGAGGAGGATAAAATTTAGAGTAAAAGAGAGATTCAAGTTGGTTCAAGAGGAGGATCATCTAGTAGCTCATACCACTCCCTTGCTTTGCCCTTAAGTGAAAGAGGGAATAGCTTCCTCTTAACTTGGTTCATTGAAATACCTGCACACTTGAACAACACGCATAATTCATGTATAAAGAGCAAATGATCACCAGGATGGACAATTCCATCTCCAAAATAGCAGCTATTCATAATACGTTCAACAATTTTTATAGGTATTTTAGAAGGGATGCATTCAGTATGTGGATTTAAAATATCACAAGTATCATTAGAATGACCACATATTGGAGATAAAGTATCATCAGACCAAATTTTCTTCTTTAAAGCTGGGGAACTAAAAATATCATTTTCATAAAAACCAACTTCCCCAAGCTTAGACGTTTCCATAGAATTAGTAACAAAGGTGTTCAAAAGATTCGTACTAATAACATTGCTATTAGCATGCAAAGAAAGTTCCATGGGTTTTTTAATTTTCTTTTCAGACAATTCATGTTCTATATTAGGGAAAAGACTAAAAAGCTCTCTATTTTTTTTGTTGTTTTCCATTAAACCTAACTAGTGAAAACAAGAAACAAAAAGACAAACTGCAGAATCTAAAGGAAATAACTTCGAGCACTCACACCGGAGGATGTGAGTACCTTTTACCTTACCTCCCTGGCAACGGCGCCAGAAAATAGGCGTTTCTCGTGGGAGGTTCTTCTTCTTTAAGCCTCTGGTGTGAATACTTTTTACCTTACCTCCCTGGCAACTGCGCCAGAAAATAACTTGATGTCTACGCACTTCTATTCTTGTAGATAGTTGTTGGGCCTCCAAGTGCAGAGGTTTGTAGAACATCAACAAGTTTTCCCTTAAGTGGATCACCCAAGGTTTATCAAACTCAGGGAGGAAGTGGTCAAAGGTATTCCCTCTCAAGCAACCCTGCAATCAAGATACAAGAAGTCTCTTGTGTCCCCAACACACCCAATACACTTGTCAGGTGTATAGGTGCACTAGTTCGGCGAAGAGATAGTAAAATACAAGTGGTATGGATATAAGACAACGGTGCGAGAAAATAGATTGATGGCATGGAAGAGACTAAAGGCAAACTGAAATAAAGATGGAAGGAAGCAAACATCTAACAGATCTAGTAGCAAACAGTGTATCAATGCTTAGAAACAAGGCCTAGGGATCATACTTTCACTAGTGAACACTCTCATATAAATATATTCTCTTTATGATACTACTCTTAACTACTCTCTTGTTGGACACTCTAATCGATGGTAGGGCTATAACAACACACCTCAAAGTTCATCTTTCCCATCTAGAAAACCCCACACTGTCACCTTGAGCACTAGATGGTTCCAACAAACACCACAATTTCATAAAGACATCCAACTCCAAATATAACTCATAACAAGTATTTGTAATCTCTAGCCTAAGTGCCACCATGGTGGGCACGCTGTCACTTTCACACACATGGGGAGAGCAGAGATCTATTAAAGCACTTGAGTAGCAAGGTAGATCTACTTGATTACAAAGCTCATGATCACAATATGATCATGCACAGAGAGAGAGATGAACACATAGCTACCGGTAGAACCCTTAGCCTCGAGAGAGAACTACTCCCTCCTCAACATGGGAATCAGCAATGGTGATGGAGATGGTGGTGGAGATCGATGGAGATGGCTCTGGGGCACTTCCCCGTCCTGGCAGGGTGCCATAACAGAGACTTTCTGTGTTCCGAATCCCCCTTCGGTGGCGGCAGCACTGCGGAACTTTTCGTGGCTGGAGGCTTGACTCTTTAGGGTTTATGCATCGGGAGGCTTCTTATAGGCGAAGAGTCAAGGTCGGTGGGTAGCCAGGGGGCCCACACCACCTGGTGGCGCGGCCAGGGCTAGCCCGCGCCACCGCATGGTGTGGCTACCCTATGGACCCTCTCCGTCTCGTCTTCTGGCTCCGTGAGTCTTTCGGTAAAATATCGACTTTGGCTTTTGTCTGGTCCAATTCCGAGAATATTGATTTTCTGACTTTCCTAGAACCAAAAAACAGTAGAAAACAGGCAACTAGCACTATCGCTCTTGTTAATAGGTTAGTCCAAGAAATCATATGAAAAGTACTCCAAAGTGTGGAGAAAACATAAGAAAGTAGATAAAACCAAGCATGGAACATCAAAAATTATAGATACATTTGCAATGTATCACTGTGAAAACACGGTTCTGCCAATCTCCAGCCTATAATTTGCAAGCATATAACTTTCATGGACAGTCACAATGGTTCACGTTTATTAAGTTCAAGAAATAAAGTGTGCCATCAAGTTCGTGAGAGCTTTACTAACTAACTTTCTCATAACAAGCAAACATTTTATTCGGAAGAAAACAAGGCATATTGAATATGCACGGCAATATAAAATGATGCTAATAGGTAGGTATGGTGGACACTTTTGGCAATATTGGTTTTGGGGAATTGGAAACACGAGTAGAGTGCAGGTGAAGGCTAGCAATAGTAAGGGAGCGACAAGCCAGAGAGCAATAACTGTTATAATGATGCTTGCAACAAAGCAGGACTAATCATGGCATGAAAGTGATTCAAGACCCCTGAGGCAAAATAATTCATCGAGGCTTAACTGATTATTGTTTCAGTCATATGCATGCATGAGCATGTGCCAAGTCAATTCAAGTGAAACATTCAGAGGAGGATACCACAGTATCATACCAAGTTATGAATAGAGCATTGCAAGCAAACATTCATAAGACATGCTACAAACTATTAGCAAGCTGGAGGTAATCATAAGAAAGCAAGAACTACTAAGCATCCATAATAACATACACCCTACATGAACAGACTAAGCATGCCCACAATGATGAGTATATGTACAAAAACGAAAACAAATAGAGTTCGTTACCAGCCTCTTACCACACCTCAAGTTGTCATTAATCATCATTATTGCCCTTCACTTGTGTGGCTTGAATAATAACATGAAACCATATTCCACTGAGGACTGCTGAACCCTACAACAAACTCACAAAACCAAAGAAGAACAACAAATATTTTTTGGTGTTTTTAATTTTCAAAGGCAAGAACAAAAGGGAAAAATAATAAAAGCAAAATCTTTTTGGGTTTTTCGAATAATTAAGACAAAGCCAAAAGGAAAAAAGCAAACCAAGGCAAAAAGAAGAAGAAGCTAACAAAGAGAAACAACATAAATATTTTTGGTCTTTTTGTGTTTTTAGAAAGCAAAAGTAAAGAAAGAATGAAAACTAAAAAGGAGAACGAAACATGAATATACAAAGTACCGACAAAACATGATATGGAGATGAGTGTGATGTCGGTGTACCTCCCCCCAAGCTTAGGCTTTTGGCCTAAGTGGGTATCAATCCCAAGCTGGCCAAGATGGAGCACCTCCGTAGTATGGTGAGGAGGTACCCTCGTGCTGGTGCGAGCTCAAGGATGCCCCACCGTAGTGCGCAGAGTAATCGTAGGAGGGAACATCCTCTTGGTGCTGTCTGTGGAAGCCAAGCAAGCGGAGATGCTCGTCCACCTCCTCCTTGGAGCGTGACCACGGCCTCCTGTGAACACTGAACAAAGTAGATTGCGGCAAAGGAAACTCCCTTTCATCCCCGTCAGTAATCAACATCCTGTATACTAAACTGTCCATATCAGAGTCAGAAGTGACGAAGTGATGTGTTTTCATGGCAACAAGATCAAGCCTTTGTGGTGCCTATATAGTATCATTAGGATCCACAGAAAGCTCTAACGCAGTAACCATACATAAAGCAATAATGCCCCCATAAATAGGTCCCGTAGAATCTAGGCGACGAGCGATGAGAGAGCCAAGATTGTACCGGGTATTATTATTAAGTGCAGTAGCGAGGAAGGCTAAGTGATAATTGGAGCTATTACTTGTGTTCTCCCTACCAAGAATGCTAGTAGCAAGATAATAAGAAAAGTATCTAAGAGACGGGAGTTGGATGTTTCTTATATTCCTACGAGAGCTACATGGTCATCGTCATTGGTCACACTTCGATAGAGTTCCAGCAAATAAGCGGGTCGTCCTTCGATTTTCTTCACGGGCCCCGTCATGCCTATACCTATAATGCTGCAAAATTCTCAACGAAAGTTTTGGTGAGCACGGCATATTTCTCACTCTCATCTTCCATGTATGAGGTCAAACCGACCCTCTGAACCAATAGTAAGAAATCATCGAGGATCCAGGCAGCTTGCAAGAAGGTATAACAAGGAAAAGTAGATGGGTGAGCATCCCCCTCATCTCCTTCATTGCCAAAGCGTGGTGCAATGAGATCTTCATTGTATGAAGGCCTAAACTGAGAGGCTGATCTTGAGGGCCTTGACCTCCTAGGTGTGTCCCTCTCAAATATTTCTCCAAAGGTGCGGTTGTTCATCTTTGATATTCTGTAATTTAAACATCCATTACACAAGTGATTGCAAAGTGAATATATAATGAAGGGCACTACTCATGGGGACTTGTAAGAGTCCTAAACATGCATCAAAACAATATCTCTAAGCATTAAACAAGCTTACAAGCTCTCATAACCTGTCACCTACAGCAGAAAAATACTCAAGATATAAACCACTAAACACAAATCTACTTGGACAAGCGGAGGAGTCACATACCGGAGAACAAATGCTCCAAATTTCAGCAGCAAAGATGGGCTGAGCAAGGAGATCGAAAAATCATGGGCAAGAACAGCAAGAATGCGATTTCGAGCAATGAACTGGTGTTTTCTCGGGAGAGAGGAAACAGTGGCTAGTGAGAGAGTGAGTGGAGGGCCAGGGGTGGCCCTGGGCTGGCCACGCCACCAGGTGGTGTGCTTACCTGGTGGGCCCCCTGGTACTCTCCAGGCACTTCTCTGCCCTTTTTTTCATGTAAAAATTTAATATAAATTTTCTGGAATTTTTCAAGACACTTTATTTTTGAGCAATTTTCAGGTATAGATGAATGATTTTTTGACAGAAAGATTTTTTGGAAAGATGCAAAAACAAAACAAAGCTAAAACTTCAGAAGTTCTAAGACACCCTAATATGCAAGCAACTTACAACAGAAAAGTAAACTAAAATGAAAGCAAAAACTAAAATGGATAAAATAAAAGTAAGCAAAGATAATCATGGTGAAAACATTGTTTTGTTCATTAAAATCCCTTTGTTAACAAAGTTGATCAGGTCTTGTTACCAAAACAATTTTATATGAAACAAAACTTTGTATTCCAATAATGATCATGTTACCTCAACCTTGATACCAATGGTCCCAATCATAATAGTTTCATATTTTTCTCTTGGTATGGGACAATATATTTCTCCAACTTGAATGCCCTCAACATGTTCAATTGAATTCAAACCATAAGTCCTATCAGTCTTCTTGGGGAAATAGACAGTATGCTCCTTGTCACTAACATTAAAAGTCACCTTTCCTTGATTACAATTAATAACAGCTCCTGTAGTATTAAGAAAAGGTCTCCCAAGAATAATGGACATATTGTCATCTTTAGGCATTTCAAGCACAAGAAAATCAGTTAATATCAAGCAATTATGAGCCACTTGAATAGGTACATCCTCACATATACCAACAGGAATAGTAGTAGATTTATCAGCCATTTGCAAAGATATATCAGTTGGTATTAGTTTTTAAAGTTGAAGTCTCTTATAGAGAGAAAAAGGCATAACACTAACTCCTACTCCCAAATCACACAAAGCAGTTCTAACATAACTATTTTTAATAGAGGAAGGAATGGTCGGAATCCTTGGGTCTCCAAGTTTCTTTAGAACCTTACCATTAAAGGAATAATTAGCAAGCAAAGTAGAGATTTCTTCATTAGGGATCTTCCTTTTATTCGAGACAATATCCTTCATATACTTTGAATAAGGAGGCAATTTAATAGCATCAGTCAAAGGAATTTGCAAGAATAAAGCTTTCATCCACTCACAAAACTTATTATAGTGATCATCTTCCTTTGACTTGTGTTTCTTATCAGGGAAAGGCATAGGTTTTTGGACCTAAGGCTCTCTTTCACTACCATGTTTCTTAGCATCAAAATCTTCTTTAGTGTATTTAGTATTCTTAGTGTGCCTTTCAGGTTCTTCTTCAACCTTTTCTTTATCAGGAACATCATTTTCTTCATTACCACTTTCAATTTCAACATCAGAGACAGATATACTATTAGGATCTTTACCAGGTTCAGAAGGTTCTACAATAGTTTTATGTTTCTTCTTTCTTTTCTTAGGAGTAGTACCATTATTTTCAGCTTGTTGAGAATCCTGCTCAATTCTTTTTGGATGCCCCTTAGGATATAGAGGATCCTGGGTAGCAGCACCACTTCTAGTTCTAATTTCGTATGCATCATTTTCTTTAGCAGCATTAACTAGCAAGTCTTTTTGTACTTTAATAAGCTGATCTATTTGAGTTTGAACCATTTTAAAATGTTTAACAAGCATTTTAACATCATTAGAGGTTCTTTCCACAGTATCTTTTAACTCAACAATAGCTCTAGAGTTTTCCATTAAATGATTTTGCACCCTTTTATTGAAATTATCTTGCTTAACAATAAAAATATCGAATTCTTCTAAGCATTGATCAGGAGGTTTAGAGTAAGGGATATCACCTTCATCAAAATGTTGGAGAGAGTGTACCTCAATAGTGGATGATTGGGGAATTGGCTTACATAATTCCTCTATAGGAGGTAAATTCTTGACATCTGCAGCTTTAATTCCCTACTCCTTAAGACATTTCTTATCTTCCTTCATCACTTCATCATTTAGTTCAATAACTCCTCTCTTCTTTGATGTTGGGTGAGGCGTAGGGATAGTTGGTTCAGGTATAATTGTTTTAGGTATATCTGGTTCAGGAGGAGTCTAGTCTTCATAATTCTTGCTTATTTTAGCCATTAATTCCTGAGCCTCCTTGGGAGTCCTATTCCTGAAAACAAAATTAGCACAACTATCCAGGTATGTCCTAGATTCTTCAGTTAGTCCATTATAAAATATATCAAGAAGCTCATTCTTAGGTAATGGACATCCAGCCTGTGCATGAATCAAAGCACAAAACCTTGCCCATGATTCAAGCAATATCTCATTTTCTCCCTGTTTAAAATCAAAAAGTTCCTGCAAAATAGCATGTCTAGCACTGGGAGGAAAATATTTCTGTAGGAACGTACTAATCAAGCAATCAGGGCTATCAATAGATCCAGGAGGTAAATTATTAAACCAAGTTTTAGCTTCTCCTTTTAGTGAAAAGGGAAAATTTTAGCAACAAAGTAGGTGTGCATCTTAATATCATGAGAAAACATGCCACTCATGGTAGAAAGCTCAGTCATATGTGCTACCACACTTTCATTCTTAGTCCCACAAAAAGGTTCTTTCTCAACAATAGCTATGTAAGATAGATCAAGAGAGAAATCATAATCCTTATCTTTAATGT
The DNA here is from genome assembly GCA_910589775.1 of Avena eriantha. Lineage (NCBI taxonomy): Eukaryota > Viridiplantae > Streptophyta > Magnoliopsida > Poales > Poaceae > Avena > Avena eriantha. The sequence continues at coordinate 315,088,015 of OU342741.1, forward strand.
TTATGGGAGATGCAGCAAAGTTAGCATTAGGAGACAATTTGGGTTTTACAGTACGCCTCTCAAGGAGACTCTTAACAACACTCCTATCATGGGTGTTTTGATATTCTTTAATAAATTCATCGGTCATCTCTATATAACCGTCTTCAATATCATAGCTTTCTCTAGACTCAAGTGAACTAATAGGTGTAGTAGTGTCTTCATTAGGAGTTTCAGTATTTCTAGCTATAGTTCTAGCAATCGTAGAATCTACGAAAGTACCTAACGAACCACTCTTACCAAGCACAGTAGAAGTAGCATCAGAAGTATCAGAAGTTTCAGATTCAAAAGTGGTAGCAGTATCTGTAGCATGTGTATGTGGTGGTGTAAGGAGCTTACTCATAACAGATGGTGAATCAAGAGCAATAGAGGTGTTCAGAACCGTGCCTCTTCTTATAGTGGATGGTAAAATAGGAACCTTGCCATCACGAGACTTACCCATGATGGATGGATGGCAGCGAACACTAGTGATTCAAAGTGAACTTGATAAATAAAGCTATGCTCCCCGGCAACGGCACCAGAAAATAGCTTGATGTCTACACACTTCTATTCTTGTAGACAGTTGTTCGGCCTCCAAGTGTAGAGGTTTGTAGAACAGAAGCAAATTTCCCGTAAGTGGATTACCCAAGGTTTATCGAACTCAGGGAGGAAGTGGTCAAAGGTATCCCTCTCAAGCAACCCTGCAATCAAGATACAAGAAGTCTCTTGTGTCCCCAACACACCCAATACACTTGTCAGGTGTATAGGTGCACTAGTTCGACGAAGAGATAGTGAAATACAAGTGGTATGGATATAAGACAATGGTGCTAGAAAATAGCTTGATGGCGTGGAAGAGACTAAAGGCAAACTGAAATAAAGATGGAAACAAGCAAACATGTAACAGATCTAGTTGCAAATGATGTTTCAATGCTTAGAAACAAGGCCTAGGGATCATACTTTCACTAGTGAACACTCATATAAATATATTATTTCATGATACTACTCTGAACTACTCTCCAGCTGGACACTCTAATCCATGATAGGGCTATAACAGCACACCTCAAAGTAAGCCTTTCTCATCTAGATAACCCCACACTATCACCTTGAGCACTAGATGGTTCCAACAAACACCACAATTTCATAGAAACATCCAACTCCAAATATAACTCATAACAAGTATTTGTAATCTCTAGCCTAAGTGCCACCACGGTGTGCACACTATCAACTTCACACACGTGGGGATAGCAGAGATGTATTAAAGCACTTGAGTAGCAAGGTAGATCTACTTGATTACAAAGCTCATGATCACAATATGATCATGCATAGAGAAAGAGATGAACACATAGCTACCGGTAGAACCCTTAGCCTCGAGGAAGAACTACTCCCTCATCATCATGGGAATCAGCAACGGCTATGGAGATGGTGGCGGAGATCGATGGAGATGGCTCCGGGGGCACTTCCCCGTCCCGGCAGGGTGCCGGAACAGATACTTTCTGTCACCCAAATCTTCCCTTCGGTGGCGGCGACGCTGCGGAACTTTTCATGGCTGGAGGCTTGACGATCTAGGGTTTTTGCATCGGGAGGCATCTTATAGGCGAAGAGGCAAATTCAATGGGCAGGCGAGGCAGCCAAACCACCCCCAGGCACGGCCTGGCCTGGCCCGTGCGGCCAGGTGGTGTGGGCCCTTTGTGGCCCTACTCCGTCTCGTCTTCTGGCTCCGTGAGTCTTCTGGTGAATTAGAATTTTTGGCATATTTTCTGGGATTTTTCCTAATAGTTGATTTTCTGCATAAAAACTAGACACCAAGGTAATTCTGCTGAAAACAGCGTCAGTCCTTGTTAGTTGCCTCCAATTCACACAAGTTTAGAGGGAAAACAATAGCAAAAGTGTCCGGGAAAGTAGATACGTTTTGGACGTATTAGTGTATGACCACCAATCGGTTTTATCCAAATTTCCTTAACCATCTCATAAAACCCGTCTCGAATCTACCAGCCTAGTTCAAATTTGAACTCATGCTTGGGATTTCGTGGCGGTGACCCAACCGTTAAAAGTAAAAGAGCATGATCTGAAAGCCTCAATACGTTCTAGAGCCCTTACAGTTACCATGGGAAACTTCTCTTCCCAATCGTTATCCATAAGTACCCTATAAATTTTTCGTATGTCGGCTCCAGAAGACTATTAGCCCAAGTAAATTGTCTTCCTAACATTGTAACCTCCCTCAAGTCCAAGCTGTCAATAACGACTTTAAACATGAAAGGCCAATGATCGTCAAACCTGCCTCAACTTTTCTCATGAGGGAATCTCATCAAATTAAAATCCCCACCTATAAGAATAGGATACGGATTGTCCTTTTCGAGATTTACCAACTCATGCAAAAAATCAGCCTTAAACACTTTCTGGGCAGCTCCATATACATCGACTACAGACCATGTGAAATTATCAGCCTTGTTGCAGAAATGAAGTTTGATGAAAAAATCTCCAACCGAACTAGCTAAGACTTCCATGGTCTCATCTCGTACGCCTAATAGAATTCCCCCGGAATGACCACGCGGTGGACGAGATACCACGTAAAGTCCACTCCATCGGAAAGGCGATTGAGTAAATCTTGTGAGTAGTCTCGTCTACCCGTCTCAGAAATACCCATAAAATCCAAACGATAATCTCTCACACAATCGGCAAAAAACAAATTCTTAGCCAGGTCACGAAGACCTCTGTTATTTGAAAACATGCCATTCATTGAGAAACAATAGATTGTTTGGATACACGAGGTCTCTTCCGAGCCTTTTGGCTCTTTGATTTCTGACTTGAGGCTTTAAGCTCATACAAAAAGTCTAGCCCCGTCTCATCAAAGCCCACATCTGACACTTCACCAACTAAGTGAGAACCGAGGTGACCATCTACTATGGCATGCAACTCCTCCTCCTAAATTGGTAAAGAGTCAGGAACCAATGAAACCTTAGGAGTAACTGTTAGACGGTCAACCTCCATATGTCTCAGAACAGAACTAGAAAGATTAACTTTAGTTACAGATCTTCCCATGTTAATACCAACATTGGGAAGTTTATCAACAATAACAGGAGTAGAGAAAGAAAGCAAAGACTTCAAAGAACTCATAGTACCCTGAGAATCAAGATTATTTTCCGTCTTCCTCCTCATAGCCTTGCCCAGTGAATCCTTGTCTATTGCGGACACACCAAAAGCATCAGCCCCATGTCAAAGACTACGTCGCAATGGGGTCCCGTCCACCGTCCCCTTGCGACCTGGCGCAACAGCGTCATCCATGGGTGAACCTGACCCCACCTGGGTCAGATTACCATGGCAATGCCCCGACCCCTCCTGGGCTAGGTCACCACCTCGTCATTGCCCCAACTGGAGTTGGGCGCCCTCACGCGGTGGCTCTGCCAGATCCTGGACCTGCATAGGAACCCCCGACCCTGCCTGGGCCAGGGATGCCCCTCCTAGATGCGACACCAAAGACAGGTCTACGTGGCATTTCTGCCCCGCCTAGGCTGAAACCACATCAACCTGTAGCCCCGCTTGGGCCACCACCACGCCAGCCTGCAGTCCCGCATGGGCCACCATGACGCTAGCTTGCTGGTCCGCCTGTGCAGCCATACCCACCATGTCCACCGCCGGCGCCACAAGCCCACGACCTCCCGCCGAAATAGAGCCAACCTGGATAGGCCCAGAGTCATCGGTCCGCTCCTCCCGAGCGGACACATGCAAAGCAGTCTTTGGGGTCACCTCCATGAGAATAGGTCCTGAGAAGGACTCCACCATAACATGGGGAATTGTTCTGCCCAAAACATTGGTCGAGACCTGGCAGGGGACGATGAACACCCTATAGGCTTACACGCCAAATGCAAAGCCTCCCGAAGCTGTCTCTTTGTGACCCGCGGCATGGTACCCATGGCCGAACCCCCATGAAGAGGTGAATCAAGTAGAAGAGCATCCAGCAACTCCTTTCCATGCAGTGTAGTAGGAGAGGCATTGAAAGGGGTGACCGCATACACCTGGAAAGGAGCCTGACGTGAAGAGGTTGGTGCATAAGAACCCTATCTAGACGATTGCCCAGCCGAAGTCCCAACCGCAGGTGGAGCAAGAGGCAGCTTTGAGGTGTCCATCACATCATCACAACTAGGCCCATCACCATCATCCCCAGAACCGTCAGGACCCTTCTTCCAAAGATATAGCGAGAAGTCTAGCTCTGGAGCAAAACCAGCAGGCTCCAAACGAAAACATAACTCATACCCTTTTAGTAAGACCACAACATGAGAAGTAAGATATGAGCCCACAACATCCTTCTTCTAAAAAAAAGAGATGTCAAACATACCAACCAAAATACAAACCAGGCCCCTCCGTCTAAGGCACAACAAATCCACGTCCAGAGGACTACCCAGAAGGGACCCAACCGCCCACAAACCCATAAAAGTCCATAGAGAGTAAGGGACCCCTTCCACATGCAGCCAAACCTGATGCAACTCACACTTATGTGGAACCTCCTGAATCTTATAGGCAGATACCGTCAACTAAGTCTTGCTAAGTGGCATAGAAAACTAGCTCCCATCCACCTTGTCTAGGTCCTCGAAAGAAGGAAAACTGACTAGGAAATCATTGGACACATGCTTCAGTGCCTCCCACTTCCACTTAGACTTGACCTGGCATCTCTGAGCAATTTGCGGTTGCACCACCTCAGTAGTAACAGCCTCGCTGGTGACCTGAATTAGCACAATAGGAGTCTTACTGGTCCCCAGATTAGGTCAGACCACGCTATCAGGTATCTGCGGAAACAACATCTTATCATGTCCTACCGCAATCATGTAAGTTGTGGGGCGGGGTTGCTTTAGAACCGGACACTTGAGCGTAGGGTGGGACGAAACATCACAAATGTAACAATAATGGACCGCCTTACAATCCTTGGATGCATGAGTGTCCGCAGCACACTTCCAGCACCTGACAACCTTCTTATTCTTCTTTGTCACAGTCCCAGGAACCAACACACCCTGTGACACCACAAAAGCGTCAGCCTTCTCCATGCCATGCTGCTGGCCATGCACCCCAGCCTGCTCATTGGCAGGATAATGTGCTAGGTTAAAGGGCATCTGCGGGAACCCAAACTGTTGTTGTTCGTGCATATGTGATAGAAGAGGCCGGTACTGTTGTTGCACAAAAGCCCCAGGTAACCCTGGGGGTTGCGGTTGGCCTTGGGAAGGCTTCTTCTTCTTCCTCGTGGGCACTGCGGGAGCGGCCGAAACAGCGCCAACGACAAATGGCGGGGCACCACCGTGAGCCCCTGCAAACGGAGTCCACCTCCTTGACCACCCCCAGCAGTACTTGAGGTGGGCATCGTAGGGAAGCTCTGCGGCGGAGGCCTGCGGTATGGGGCCTAGAGCTGTTGATGCTGGGTAGCCTGGGGAACCGCCAAGAAAGGCGCGGGAGGTTGGAAGACCATCCCCAGAGGAAACCCCGGGGGTACTACGACGAAGAGCCCATCACCAAAGGCTGCGCGACAGGTGGCGGTCCTCCCTGGAGCGAGGCGGCGAAAGGGGGAGCTGAGCCACCCATCGGAGGGGCGGAGAAGGGGGCCATGCCCCAGGGTAGAGGTCCAGCAGGTCCCCGGGACGGTTGCACCGCAGCAGCCGACGGCCCACGCGGCTGGTTCCCAGCCACAGGAGCCGGCGAATGGAGAACCTCAGCGAAAGAGCGCCCTCCCAGAGGCATCGGAATGACCGGATAAGGACACGAAGGCGGGGAAGGTGGTGGCGTCGAGGAAAGCAGTGAGGAGGGCAATGTAGATGAGACGAACAACGATGCTGATTGTCGAGGATAGCAAACCCTAGACCAAGCCGCATGAAAAACGTCGCACAATCCGTGTCCAGGAAAACTCGGGCTCCGAGTTCGACTCATTCGGCCCAAGAGTAGACCCGCACATGTCCACCTTCACGATGTCTGCCTCTCGCGTGGCAACCACCTCGACATCCGAGTCCCACATAGTAGCCAGCTCGATGTTCGTCTCCTCTGTCCGAGCTGGCAGGGCTACGTGCCCTAGCGCCTCTGAGATCAGTACCCCCATCACCGGTAGCACCGACACCCGCTGTGGAGGGAGCGGTCCCCGCCAAGGCTTCACATGTCTCCCCAGGGAAGCCACATGCCGCCTCGATAGTAGCAGCGACGCTGACCGCCGCCTAGCCCCACCTCCGGAAGGCGCCAAAGGGGAGAACTCCGGTGGCGGCGAGGCAGCACTACCGCACGCCACAGAACTCGGCGATCTCTCCCAAAAGCTTGATGCAGGTGTGGGGAAACCCATTTCTTCCCAAAATTGCTGACGAAGCTCTTCATCCGACCTCCGCCGCCGGCGTGACAGCGTGGTCCAACCGAGCTGCCCATCCTCATCATCTAGGTTATCCAGGGCAACCCTAGCTACCAAAGTCTTGTCTTTTGATGCATCCTTGGTCAGACACGAAAACCAGGACCCGGACGCCGACCCGGAACTCGGTGAAGCAGCCGCCACCGGTCGAAGATCCCCAAGCGCCAGTGTCAGCCGCCGCCGCCGCATTCTGCCGACTTGGACGGCTCCTTTTGCCCGATCACCGTCTGTATAGTGGGGCAATGCGTCAAACTAAGTGGGGAGCCTTGATGTTTTAGTGGAGGAGGGAAACTCTTATACGGACACTATGCACTGATTCAATTTTTTTATGCTTGAGCGTCTAACTAAGCACCTTTACGATGTGCATGTCCTAATGTGCTGGAGTAGGCGAGACCTATGTCGCCGCTGGCGGGAGCCCCTCGCGGAGGGTCGTCCTGAACTTTCCCAAGTCCTGAGTCCCACCCCTATGATACAAACGGTGTGCAAGCTCCTATTATCTCCTTGCTATTGCAGGTGGTGCCGTGAAGGGGCCTCGTGTGGCACACTTGGGGTACGCTCTAGATCTTAGAAGGTGGACATTCTTTTCCGATAAAGGGTGCTTTATTACTTAAAAGGTCTTGAGTATTACACCCAGCCTCTGCATAACTAGGATGCACACAGCCGCCAAAACTCCACATATCCAAACATAAGTGAAAAACAACATAAGGCGGATTACATATGATAATGAAAATTGTAAAGCGCCTAAGGTGCTGAAGGTGGCTCTATCCGCAGATTATGTTGCCAGCCATGCCGTGTGAAAAAATCCCGCGTCGTGTCCTCCAGTCGCGTACACACCTCCGTGAACGGCTCACAATGATCCGCACGATGTAGTGCAGCCCAAGTCCGAAGGGTGCCTGTGCATCTGTAAATAACCTGCAGAAGTGAATAGTTTGCATCGTTAAAAACCTTATCATTTCTACATAGCCAAAGCGACCATATAATGACAATCGCTCCTACCCAAAGAAGTAACTTATACTTGCGATCTATACCATGTAACCAATTCGCAAATATATTGGCAATACTACTCGGTGGATACAAGCCAGAAGTTGCTTGGGTAACTGACCATATAGATCTAGCGATATTGCATTGGAAAATAGGTGTTTTATTGTCTCGTTATGCTAACAAAATGTGCACCTAGGATCCCCATGCCAATTCCGCCTAATAAGATTATCCTTAGTAAGTATGACCCCTCGACGGAGATAACAAGCAAAGATTTTATTTTTAAGAGGTATCTTCATCTTCCAAATCATCCTACTATCTAAAAATGGTAAGACTGGCTAAATTAAGGCATTGTATAAGGAACTAACATAGAAGGAGCCATTCTCACTTAAGTTCCATCGGAATTCATCATGTCCGATTAACAGTTGAACATCTGTTAACCGATGTAGCAACATGATCCAAGAGTCAAGCATTGCACCAATTAAATTACTCTGAAAAGTCACGTTAGGGGCAAATAATCCTAGCATGGTGGCGATCGTTTTCTCCTTACACCGGACTATGGAATACAAAGCAGTATATTGTTCAAGGAGTGAAGTAGTGCCAAGCCACTTATCCTCCCAAAACCGTATCTAAGACCCATCCTTAATAGAAAATGTACCGAAGTAGAAGAAATGTTTCTTCGTTGCCATCAGGCTGGCCCAAAAATGAGAGTCCCCAGGTTTCCAAACCATTTGGGACAACGCTTTTGATCCAACGTATTTTCTTTTAAGTAAAGTTTACCATATCCCCTCTTCAGTTAATAATTTGAAGAACCATTTACTAAGTAAGGCGGTATTTTTGATCTCTAGATCATGAATACCTAGGCCTCCCTGTTCTTTGGGGCGACAAAGCAAACTCCATTTAGCTAGTCTATATTTCTTTTTCTCATCATCACCCTGCCAAAAGAATCTTGATCGGAAATAGTCCAATCTTTGCAAGACTCCATTTGGAAGTTGAAAGAATGATATCATATATAGTACCATATTGCTGAGTACTGAGTTAATGAGTACCAATCTTCCCCCAATGGATAATAATTTTCCTTTCCAACTAGACAGTCTTAGCTGTAATCTTTGTTCAACGATTTTCCATTCAGCATTTGTAAGCCTTCGGTAGTGAACCGGAATGCCCAAATAACGGATCGGAAAAACGCCCTGACTACAGCCAAAAAGGTTAGCGTAAAGGTGAACCGCATCCTGAGCCTCGCTGAAACAAAACAATTCACTTTTATGGAAGTTTATTTTTAATCCCGATAGGTGTTCAAAAGATGAAAGAATGAGTTTTAGGTTTTTTGCCTTTTCGAGATCGTGTTCCATAAAAAGAATTGTATCGTCGGCATACTGAAGTATAGATAAACCACCATCAACTAGATGGGGTATAACCCCTTCAATTTGGCCCTCGGATTTTGCACGCTGGATCAAGATAGATAACATATCAACCATTATATTAAATATCATTGGTGATAGTGGATCTCCCTATCTAAGCCCTTTTTTGGTCTAAAAGTAATTGCCATTGTCATCATTGACTTTTATGGCCACACTACCTCCTGACACAAAACTATTGATTAAAGCACGCCATTCAGAAGAGAAACCTTTCATTCTGAGAGTTTGTTGAAGAAAAGGCCATTTGACTTTATCATAGGCCTTCTCGAAATCAATTTTTAGGATGACCCCATTCAGTTTTTTCCTATGTAGTTCATGAACTGGTTCATGTAAGGTAACCACACTATCAAGTATGCTGTGACCTTGCATGAAGGCAGTTTGATATGGGCGAACTACATGACCAGCCACTGAATTTAACCTGATAGTAGCTACTTTAGTGAAAATCTTAAAACTAGCATTAAGAAGACGGATTGGTCTGTATTGTTGAATCCGTTCTGCTTCATTAATCTTAGGTAGTAAGATAATTTCACCAAAGTTCAATCTGAACAAGTCTAATTGACCAGCATGCATAGCGCAAAACATGTCAAGAAGATCGGTTTTGATAACATCCCAAAAGGTTTGGTAAAACTCAGCTGGGAAGCCATCAGGACCAGGGGCTTTATTATGTTCTATTTGGAAAACAGCCTTCTTAACCTCCTCCTCAGAATAGGGAGCAGTCAATAGGTCATTTTCCTCATCAGAAACCTGAGGTACATCGTCTATGTGGGACTCATCCAATGAGAAAGTACCTTCATATGGTTCCCCAAACAAGCATTTGTAGTAATTTGCAATATAGGATTTCAACTTCACATGTCCCTCAATCGTCTCATCATCTTGCATTAAAGATTGAATAAGTTTCTTCTTGTGTCGGCCATTGGCCACACTATGGAAATATCTAGTATTCAAATCCCCATGCAAAATAAATTGAGCTATCGAACATTGATACCATTTGAGTTCCTCTTCACGCAGAAGTCGTGCTAACTCCGCATTCGCTTGACTTTTGAGCTCAATTTCTTACGTAGTTAACAAACGATTTTCTACTAAAGATTCGAGGTCATCTATGGTAGACAAGAGTCGTTGCTTTTCTTTTTTAAGAATATCGATTGTGTGTCGTGCCCATCCACCAAGGTTCTTGCGTGTCCTACGCACTTTATTGTTCCACCTCTGGATTGGGGTACAACCCGAAACCGGTCTTTCCCATATTGTTTTGACCATATCCTGGAAGCCTTCTCGATTTAACCATCCAATTTCAAATTGTTGGAAATATTCCCTAGAGACAAATAGTAGTAAGGACAATTATCATATTTTGATCGATTATACCGTGATATGTATATATCCAGATATGTCCTATGCTCTAAATGTTATGAGCACATACCAGAATGATTCATAAGATGATCATTGGACGATAGTAAAGATATTCTTATGAGCTTTGGAAGAACTAAGGATATATCATGTATAAGTGACAAATAGTTAAAGGTAGTTCATTGTAAAGTGTTACATTGATACTATTTTTGTCACAAGATACAAATTAAATTTATCTCAATTTAGACTATGGGAGGCACAATGTAATGGAAAGGATGTTCCATGATGGAATCGGATGAGTTCCAAAGTTGAGGCATTGTGACAGATACTACAACAAAAGGCTAAGTATATGACTGCTATAGTAGCAGCAAAGGAAGGCATTTGTGTTAAGTAGTTTGTTATCAAACTAGGTGTGGTTCAAAGTGGGCTAATACTATGAAGATATATTGTATGAAAATAATATCAACATATTTTAACACGAATGAACTAAAGGTCTCACCAAAGGACCAAATTTATAAAATGCCATCTCATTTGAGAATGAGTGATGCGTAGAGACGCAAAGACAAGAAAATATACATGGACCTGAAACTGTCAGATCCGGAGATTATGTTAACCACTAGAAATCGCGTATATGCAACACCAAAAAGCCATAGGTGTTCAATACGCAAATTTTTTCAAACTAAATTATTGACTCTAGTGCAAGTGGGAGGCTGAAGGGAATATGCCCGAGAGGCAATAATAAAGTGGTTATTATCTTGTTCCATGTTTATGTTAAATATTTATTTTGCATGCTATAATTGTATTAATTGGAAACATTAATACACGTGTGTTTAATAAACAAAATACAAAGTTCCTAGTAAAGCCTCTCATATAAACTAGCTCGTTGATTAACAAGATGATCAAGGTTTCCTGATCATGGACATTGTACGTTGTTAATAACGAGGTCACAATATTGGTGGAATGATGTGATGAACATTGAACCGAAGTATAGCATTACGATCAGAGTCATTATGTTTATATTTCTATAACATCATAGGAAGTAATCTTAGTCCTTAGACCATGAGATCATGTTAATTGCTGACACCGGAAGAGTATCTTGATAACATCAAATGTCACATCGTAACAGGGTGACTATAAAGGTGGGTCCAGTGCTACGAAGGTGTTATGTTGAGGCTCATGGATAAAGAGTGGGATTTGTCCATCCCGATGACGGATAGATATACTTTGGGCCCTCTCGGTGATATCACATTGAAATAGCTTGCAAGCAAGTGATGTTATCACTAGAATGTTATATCACGGGAACGAGAAAAGAGTGCATGTCGGTAACGAGATCAAACTAAGTATTTGGATGCCAATGATCGAATCTCAGACATGTAATATATCACGAGACAAAGGGATTTAGTTACAACGTTAAAGTTTCACACGATCACAAGAGTCATCGTTGAATATGTGGGAGTCAGTACGGATCTCTAGGTCCTGCTGCTGATTATTGATCGGAGAGGGGTCTCGATCATGTCTGCATTATTCACGAACCGTAGGGTGACACACTTAAGGGATACCGACACCATTTAGGAGCAAATATGTTTCAGCTAAAGATTTATGAAAGCGGTGGAATCATTTCTATGGAAACGGGAATTGTTTCGGGTGAAATTGCTGAAACTAGTTCTGCATGTGATATTGAAATGTTGCAGGGGGTTTTATGTGAATGTTTGTTAATTAATGTAATTAAAAAAATCTAAATAAAATAGTTTTATTTAATGAGAGCTTGCATTAAATTTGGTGGAAATTTAATGCATGTGTGAATGGAATTTTGAGTGGAGGCTTTTTATGGGAGTGGGAGCTCCACCCACATGAATGTGGAAGAGGTGGGGGCACCACCATGGCTGCCATGCCATGGCCCTTGTGTGCCTCCCCTCTTCCCTATAAAAGGCCCCCTTCCCCTCCTCACAAACCACACCTCCTCGTGAAGGATCTCTCTCCCCCTCTAGTTATTCCCCATGGTCTCGGATTAGCGAGATACATGTTCCCGGTGGCTTTATTTGGAAAGGAGTTGATGCTTCCGCTACTTTGCTGGAGCAAGGGACGGAGGTTGTCGGGGTACCAGATGTGTGTGCGATCACGGATGCGCCGCTGCTTTGCGCTGCTGGACTTGGTGATTCTGGACTTGCTGGAGCTGGATCTGATGGACGTGCTGGAGCCGAACCTTCTAGACTTCATCACGATCTTGAGATCGGCAAGTGTACGACTACATCATGCACGAGTTCCAACTCGTTAACAAAGCTTTGTTGTCTTCGAGGGTAAGTTCTCTATGGATGTATATCCACCCGTTGCTTGTATCTAGTAGATAGATCTTGGCATATAGTTCCCATCATAGGAAATTTTTTGTTTTCTATGCTGTGAACCCAACACCATTAGGGAAAAGAGAGAGGGAGAAGGGGCCAAGGGGTGGCCGGTTCCCTAGTGGGCCAGCCCCCCGTGCGGGGACCATGGGGGTGGCCGGCGGTGCCACCCCTCCCCTTCCTCTCCTTTAGTCCCACCCTGGGACTTTGAGGGAGGTAGTACCTCCCATCCTCCTATATATAGTGGGGGTATTTGGCCAGATAAAGACACCCAATAATCAATAAAGGTCTTCTCACTTTTTGGGAGGAACTCTAATTGATATTTTATCCCTCTCCCTCTCTCTCCCGTGACCGTGGTCCCAAGTCTGGACTACATGAACGAGAGGCCTCTTCACCGCGGAGCGCCGTCGCGCTGCGGGATTCGGATCCAGGAGCTCTAGTTCTACAACTGATGCTGGATCGGGGAAGCGGGAGTCATCTTCAGGCACCGGACGTGTGTAACTCCCCGCGAGGTGTCACACGTAAGGAACTCAAGTCGTTGGAGCCGTTGGAGCCGTTGGAGCGGAAGGACTTCACGACCTTGAGGTCGGCTTCGGCTCATCTACATCAACCACGCACTCCTAAGCGTTGACAACGCTTTTCGGTATTCAAGGGTAAGTTCGCGAAAATCCCCTCCGGTTACTATATTACTAATAGATAGGTCCTGGTAGCTTCAGGGGTTCAGGGGCGTAGGGTAAAATTTATTGTTTTCATCCGCGGAACCCCTACAGTGGTATCAGAGCTAGATCTATGCGTAGTAATGCTAGTACGGGTAGAACACACAAGATGTAGCGGGTGGGCATTGATATTTTAGTTGTTAACCTCCCACGTGTACTTATGTATACCGTAGTAATGCTTGATGAAGCGGCCCCCAACCGACTTTACGCGTTCATTCGCGAGACTTGTCCATGCTTGGCATACGGCTTGTACCATATAAGTGGCTTAGGGGGGTGTCTGTCTCTCTTGCATTAGTTGGTATGCCATTTGCAATGGAGGGCCCTTAAAGGGGTGTAGTAGAGACAACTACTTGATCAGCGTTGTGCTGAAACTTCGTAGGTTAGAACGGTTCTTGTGCGAAATCCCATTCAGCCACGTAAAACATGCAAAGATAAAGTAGAGGCGTCTAACTTTGTTTTGTAGGGGGCGTTGCTTTGTGATATGGTTATGGCCAAGGTAAAGTGATTACCTTATGTCATGTAGTAGTAGATAGTCACGGAGGTGATGGACCGTGATCGATACCCTGGTGTCTACGGTGCCAGAACCCTGGCGCCAGAATCCGGTGACGAAGGATGGAGATCACAACGTGAAGGACCATATCACATCACATTTACATTCAATGTTATTGTTTGTATATCTTATTGTGTGCTAGTATTAGATACTCGACGGTAGCCTAATAAGATGATTCCTGTTAAACTTACCAACGATTGTGTTCCCCCTCAGTGTGTGCCACCAAGAAAGTTCTTTGGTATGAGGCGATCCAGGGTGACTGGGTGTCAGACATATCTACGTTCGCATACAGTGGGTGTAAGCCATGTTGCATAGCGAATACACTAAGGTTGAGTTGGCAAGCCTAGCACGCCATAGAAGCCTGGCCTCGGATCACGGATGGTCGAAAGATCGAGCACGAGTCACATGAATGATGTGACCAACATTTAGCGTCCACCCTTGAACCCACATTGATGGCCGTGTTAATCGGGGGAGGTGTGGCTGATAGGGGTCGTGTTATCACTAGGAACCCTTATGGGGATAGGTGTTTCTGAGTGGAGTCATTATTGACTCATTTAATTATAAACTTAGTCTAAATTCCTTTTTGCAATTGTAAATGTAGAAAAGTTCTCCCGATGCCACCTTTCCTATTGACGATTGATTGGTTAGAAGGAGAGAATCTCAGATTAGATGGATCAAACTTCTCTATATGGGTTGTGCGTCTCCACGTTCTCCTCAGCGAGAATGACTTGGTCGACTACATACTCGACGGGATGGATTTGGATCAGCCCATTTTCTTAGAGACCCTAGAGCATCGGGAAGACCACTATCTCCATCGGGAGATGGCCTCCTTCATTTCAGTTACTATGCGTTTCAGAATGGTGGATGAGTTGTGGCCTTTCGTGGGTGATGTCAACCCTCGTACGGTAATGCTACAGCTTAGGACACATTTCATGGAACAAGCATGCATATGGGAGCATGAGCTAATGGGAGACTTCCTCTCCATTAAGATGGAGGAGAACTCATCACTTGACGACCACTTGGAGCACATGCATGATGTGTACATGAGGCCTGCATACTTCCTAGATAGCTGGATGACGGGATCTTTTGCAAATGGCGTTGTGCTGCGGTCGCTGCCACCAAGCTACCAAGCACAAGTTAGGACTTGCATTATGAGAGGCGACGTGAAATAAATGGAGTTCCACCGGTTCGTAACACATCTCAGGAATGTGTTGGTTGAACCAAATGTCGCTGAGGTCATCAATGACAAAGGTATATATTTGATATACAATTTTGTAAATGTTATAATCTTGCAAACACATTTGCAGTGTTAAGTATATTTGATACTTGTTCTGTTTTGCTGAAAACAGGTCCTTCTGCATGAGAGGTGCTTGCTGGAGAGGAGGCGACATTGCGTGTTGATGGCGAGCATGATGATGATGGCCGATGACACTCTCCCTTGACATTTATCATTTAGTTTATATTTTGGATAGTTATTGTAATCAAGAGATTGTGAACTTCTTTAGTGTGTCAAACACTTTATGAGACGGTTATTCATATGAGTTTGTAACAAACAGTTGTTCCACTTTTATGAATGATTTCTATTCACGCTCATATCTTGTTTGATTATATATATAAATTATCCTTGTTGTTTGAAACTAATTGATAATACATGAACATTTGTAAAATATTGAAATGCCTTGAAAAACACTCAAGTTAATGATATATTCATTTTGAATGAAACCATTGTTTGAATTCAAAGTTATGTGATAATATGTGAAAGTCATTCGATTTCTTGTCACATATAAATCATGCCTAAGTTCGGCAAAATAACTTGAACACCGTGTATTACTTGAATACAAAGTGTTTGATGAATTGTTGAAAGTAAATACATATTCGATGTATCATGTTTTCACAAAAATGGTAATTATCATTATATGATTGTTTAAAAGTGTAAAGTAGTTTACCAAAGGAAACATGAATATGAAACTATTTGATTTGATCAAAGTGTTTCATCAACGAAGGGTATAAATATAAAAGAGAATCTAATTGCTATGATTTGATCAATAGTAATGAAATTGGACTTTATAAGAATGGCATAAAAGTAATTGTGAAATGCAAAGCGTTTTGAAACGTCAAAATGCAAAGCATCACAATATGTTGGGGATATACTTTCCGGGTATCCTCACAGTTCCTCACTGACCACGGTGGCCCACTTCGGGTTAGAGCTTTGCTTCACGAGCAGCCCAGTCAGGGAGAAAAGACGGAGTCCAGTCCGGCTACGGGAAGGCCCAGAAGACTTATCGACTTAAGACCATAGTGTTACTTGTAGTTCAAGATGTACTCTGTAACCGACTCTTAGTCGTAGCCGGATAGATCTCTCCTGTAAACCCTAGGCCGGATATCTATATAAGCCGTCCTAGGGAGAGCCTTTAGGGCAACACTCAATAGTCTACAATCTCAACTCGCATAGGCGAACCCTTGTAACACATATTCTGGCTCTGCCGTATTACTGGATTGCTAGCAGGAGTAGGATCCGTCCAAAGCCGGCGGATTCTAACCTGGGTAAACTTGTGTGCTCACCATCCCAGAATACCGTACGTCTCACACCCCTCTCTTCTGCACACCTCGAGGACCCCCTCATGGCGTACTTGTCATCAATGTGACGATAGTTGGCGCCCACCGTGGGGCAAGTGAGCTTCAGATCTGCGTTCCGAGCGGAATCTGCAAGAATCGGAATCGGTGAGACTATCATCGTCGGCCGCATCCTCTATGCCAGCGACGTCCCTCTCATCGTTCTCGACGAGACCTGGATTCCGGCTAGGGAGGCTGTGACTGCCTACACCATCATGTCTTTTGGCGAGATCGATGTTTACATCGGTTTTGCTGAACCTATCCCACCCACCCTAGTGGTGATGATAGAGGCAGAAGAATCTTCTGGGTCCCCTTTGTCCACGGAGGCGGTAGAGTTTCGTATCTTAGAAAACCCTAATCCCACCCAGCCCGCACCAGTTGCGGAGATAGTGGAGAAATCCGAGCCTGAAGAAGACCTAGCGGCCCAAGTCGAATCTGGAGTGGATCTCCTTGGAGAGACCGAATCCTAGATCGACCCTCCCGCCGAAGTCGAAATCCAGGGGGAGCATATTAACGACACTGATTCCGGCTCTCATGACACCGGGACAAACAGGCCTTTCCTAAGGTACACACTGCGACGTATGATAATGCAAAACTCAGGCGTAGACGCAATTCTTGAGACCATCAAAAGTTTCAACGAAGCTAATCGTGAGAGCCACAGGTACCTCAGGAAGCACGCGTCGCACTTCGTCGGATATGTGGGATCCGGATCTAGCTCTGCCGATGCTGGAGACAACACCGACTCTATGCTGGAGGCAATTGGATCAAACGCTGACGTACCCGCATCCTCGGATGAATCGATGACGTCAGCAGAATATGAAGAGGAGTATAACTCCAAAGCTGTAGAAGAAGGAGAAGCCATGGATGAAGGATCCGGGGAACACTCTCCCAAAGTGCAGGATGACAAGGAAGTCGGAGGTAATCTCGAAGTCTAGATGTCCGAAAGTACCAATTAGAGCTTGACTCCGGGAAACGGACCCAAAGCCGTCTTTGCTACCGGCGCTGCCAAGAAGGCAAAGAAGAAGAACAAGAAAAACAAGACCCCGGCAAAAGACCCTCTGGCGGAAGAGGTGATTGCCGAGGAATACGAGGAAGACTCGGATGGAGCACTTATCCCAGAGGAGCCCAAAAAAGAAGAGTTGGTGGATGGACACGTGATCACTGAAGGTGCGCATAAACTCTTCGATGCTGCATTAACCACACCTATTCCTACAGTTGCCGAGCTTACTGCTGAAGAACTGGATCAGAGGGCGCATGCCCTAGAAGCGCGTCGTCAAGTACTCCTCGATGAAGCCAAAAAAATTGAGGAGGAAAAGCAACGCATAGCATCTGCGGAGAAGTACAACTCCAGGCAATACCAGAAGACCAGGAAGCGTCATACCAATGACAATCAATTCCCGCAGATTCACGTCGTCCTTTTCAGAGAAGAGATGGGGAAGCCTCGAAAAGATAGCAGAGGGGATTGGGTGTATCCAACCCCAGTACAGAATATCGTGGCGACCCGAGAAATTCTATCGGCTAATCTAGGCCCGGACGAGATCCGTGGGAATCAAACTACTCAACAAGGGACTGGAGCAGCAAAAGGTCGCCATGTCTGGAAGTCAAAAACTAGTCTCTGATTCCGACCAATGTCGCACAGATCCGGCATGGGCTGACGTAAGACCCTAGCGCATTCTGGAGCACCATCATCGCCCCAAACACCGGGAAGACAATTATTCGAGAACCAGATTTTCGGGATAGCACCACAAAGCTACCCGTGGCTGGCGTAACGTTAACCTAGTTTCGGAGCAAGAGGTAATTGCTGCGCTGAATCTGAGGAACCCGCCCCGACAAGAGTCGAAAGACCGCATGGATGATGATAAAGAAAAATGTCGGGAGGAGGACCGACAAAGGATGCCACCTCCTAGACATGAAAGCCGTCTAGATGACGGACGAAGCAACGATGGACACCATGTTGGGACAAGCCAGTAGGGGGATCGTCACGATGAAGGCCCTCCCTGTAACAGGAATAATGACGCTCCGGACGGAGGCCGGCGATCAGCCGAAAAAACCCAGCTGCTCCACCCTCTCCACCAAGCAGCCATCACAACGGTTCTCAAGGAGGCCAGGGAGGGCGTCGCGGTGGAGGAGGTGGTGGCAGAAGCCGAAGTCCGGCTCCAAGGCACCGCAGCCACAGCCGACATTCGAGACGAGCCCTATCCCCGAACGACGCAAGGCATAGGATCAACTCCAATATAGAGGCGTGGCGCTACGAAAACGATGATATCTACGTGGGCCCAAAGTGCTTCAGACCATGCATCAGAGCTACAAGATTCCCGGAAGGATTTGCTATCTCACGACACATCCAAGCCTACGACAGCATTGCTCGGCCAGATACTTGGCTATAGGATTTCTTCCAAGCTTGCTGCATCACCAAAGGCGGAAATAGCCTGGTCGCAACCCGATATCTCCCACTCATGTTGCGGAAGACAGCACGATCATGGCTTAATGAACTTCCGGAGAACACCATCCACAACTGGTATGACATGCAAAGTGCATTCTTTCAGAATTTCGAAGGCACATACCGGAGGCCCTGTACGGTCGGTGACCTACAGTGTTGCACCTAGAAGGCCGGAGAAACTTGCCGGGATTACCTCAGACGATGGATCGACACCAAGAACTCCTGTGAAGGAGTAAATGATCAAACTGCGATTGTAGCTTTCATTGCAGGTCTCCCAATTGGTTTACTACGTCATCTCTTGAAGTGTGACAGAGTTATTGATTTGGGGGAGATGATACAAACAACGAGCAAGTATGTAGACGCCGACGATGATGCAGATGGACTACTCAACGCCCTAGCTACGCCACTGTCGGCAAAACAACCAAAGCAACAAGCTCAGAAGCACAGAAATACCTCGGAAGAGAAACCAAACGCAGAAACGGCAGTTGTTACTACTACTTTCGGGTCTAGAGGATGAGGAGGACGCGGCGGAGGCCGCGGGCGTGGCCGTGGGACTTCGAGAGTTCAAGGTAGAGGAGACAAGCAACCAGGCAAAACCTATACTTGGGCCTACATTGCCAATAACCCATGTGTACATCACTTAGATGCCAATGGGCGCTCGTCCCACACTAACGTCGAGTGTCGTTTCAATGACGACATCAAAAGAGATGATACCGCTGGCTACAGAGCTAAGCAGAAGAAGGGAAAGAAGAATCCCGAAAAAGATAAGGCGACCATGGAAGATTCCGACATGGAGGAAGCTGATGCTTCAAATCCCAAGTCGGAAGGGAAGAAAAAAATTTCGACCAAGAAAGACACTTATGTCACCTTCCTCGGATCTCAACCAGCAAAGGTCAAGAAAGCAGTTCTACATGAGCTAAATGCAATAGTTCCGGCTATCCCGCAATACCTAGACTGGTCGGAAGTGGCAATCACGTTTGACCGCGCTGATCATCCGCCTAAGCTACACAGGCGACGAAAATACGCCTTAATCGTCAACCCACTTATTGACAGTTATGGTTTCTCCAAGAACCTCATGGACGGTGGGAGCAGTATCAATATTCTCTATGTCGAAACACTACGCCGGATGAAGATCTCGGAGACCCAGCTGAACCATAGCTCTGTGATCTTTCACGGAGTTGTCCCAGGAAGACAGGCTAATTCCCTGGGAGAAATCACTTTGGATGTTACCTTTGGAAATCCAAAGAATTATCGGACGGAGGCACTTTGCTTCGAAGTGGTCCCGTTCAAGAGCGCGTACCACGCCATATTCGTACGTCCGACTTACTGGGCTTTTATGGCTCGTCCGTGCTACATTTACAATATGATGAAAATTCCATGTCCCAACGGCGTAATCACCATCAGGGGAGACCCGAAGAAAGCGCGAGAGTGCAAGGATGGAAATGCCACCTTTGCTGAAGCCGTGCTGCACGCCCAGGAGTACCAGGAGATCAAAAAGAGCATAGATCCGTCTGAGATGCCCGCAACGAAGAAGGAGGTGACAAAGCCAAATCCAGAGTTCAAGGCATCAAAAGAGACGAAGAAGACGCCGTTGAAGGATGATGACCCCTCCAAGGTGAACCAGATAGGCGTAGGCCTAGATAGCGCATAGGAAAGCGCACTCGTCAAGTTCCTCAAAGAAAATCAAGATATCTTCGCATGGCAGCCATCTGACATGACCGGAGTACCTAGGGAACTTGCCGAGCACTCTTTAAATGTAAACCCAAACGCTAAACCCGTCAAACAGCCCTTACGACGTTTCGGCGATGAAAAGCGTAAGGCAATAGCTAAGGAACTAGTGCGGCTCGAGTTAGCCAGATTCATAGAAGAGGTCATCCACACTGAGTGGTCGGTCAATCCTGTAATGGTCCCTCAAAAGGACACCACTGATTTAAGGATGTGTGTTGATTATACTTCCTTGAACAAGGCTTGTCAAAAAGATCTGTTTGCTCTGCCTAGGATTGATCAAGTTATCGATTCTATGGCAGGCTCGCAACTCCTCTATTTTCTCGACGCATATTTCGGTTATCACCAAATCTGGATGAAGTAATCTGACAAAGTCAAAACTTCATTCATAACCCCCTTCGGAACCTTCTGTTTTGTTACGATGCCCTTTGGGCTGAAGAACGCAGGAGCTACATACCAGCGCACGATGTAGCGTTGGCTCCACGACCAACTCGGACACAATGTACATGCATACGTGGATGATATTGCGGTGATGTCCAAAAAGAAGGAAATGCTGATTTCCAACTTGGAGGAAACATTCGCCAATCTACGAAAATACAACATCATGCTTAACCTGAAGAAATGCTTCTTTGGAATACCAGCCGGAAAATTGTTAGGTTTCATCGTGTCTCAAAGAGGCATAGAGGTGAACCGGGACAAAATCAAGGCTATACTCAATATTTCCAGGCCAACTCGTCTGAAGGACGTACAAAGACTAACTGGTCCAATCACTGCAGTCAGTCGGTTTGTAAGCCGGCTTGGTGAAAGAGCCAGACCATTATACAAACTCCTGAAAAAGACCAAAGATTTTGTGTGGACTGGCAAAGCTGAAGCCGCACTACAAGACCTGAAGAAAGTACTCTCATCTGCTCCTATCCTTGCTACGCCAGAACCACAGGAACCGATGTTGCTCTATCTTGCTGCGATAAACAAGGCCGTTAGTATCATCATGGTGGTGGAGAGACCGGAGGAAAATCAGGAACACCTGGTGCAGCGTCCGACGTACTTTGTCGGCGAGGTCCTAACAGAATCAAAACAGCGGTATCCGCATTATCAAAAGTTGGCTTATGGTGTTTTTCTAGCATCTCGTAAGCTACGACACTATCTTCAGGAGCATCCAATTACCATGGTGAGCACAGCTCCCATGAGAGATATAATCAACAACAGTGAGGCCACAGGACACGTTGCCAAATGGGGCATAGAGCTTTCAGCTTTTGATATTGAGTATAAACCCCGGACAGCAATCAAATCCCAAATCCTTGCCGACTTTGTCGCTGATTGGACAGAGACGAAGGAGAATATGACCCTCCCTGAGTCCGAATATTGGACCCTCTACTTTGATGGGTATAAGGCTCGAGGGAGCTCGGGGGCTGGCGTGGTGCTCAAAACACCCCAAGGAGATAAACTTCTATACGTGTTGCAAATCCAGTTCACAACGACAAACAATATTGCCAAGTATGAAGCATTGCTACACGGAATCCGGATTTCTAAGGATATCGGCATCCGGCGTTTGATGTGTTATGGAGATTCGGATCTTGTTGCTCAGCAAGTTTCGGATATTTGTAATGCAAATAAGCACATGGCAGTGTATAAAGCTGTCGTGGATGATTTATCTAAATCGTTCGAAGGGTTTGAGGTTCAACACATCCCTCGAGCAGAAAACGAGGAAGCAGATGCACTATCTCGGACAGGCTCTGCATGGAAAGAGGTCCCAGATGGCACTTTTTTAGAGCACCTCAAAGTACCCTCAATAAAGGGAGTAGATGAGGAATATCTAACCAAATCCGACTCACCTCTAATAGCTGGACCCAACCCTACCTTGATTATCTGGTAGATGGCAAATTACCCGAAGACGAGGTTCTGAGCCGGCAGATTATCCGACGAGCGAAAGCCTATACTATAGTTAAAGGTGAGCTCTATAGACGGAGTGTTTCTGGGGGTTTTCAGCGCTGTGTATCTCCGGAAAAAGGAGTGGAGATCTTAAGAGAAATCCACGAAGGCGAGTGTGGTCACCACGCTACAGCCAAATCTTTAGTGGCAAAAGCTTTTAGACACGGATATTTTTGGCTTACAGCTCAGGCAGATGCCGAACGATTAGTCAAGACGTGCAAGGGCTGCCAAAAGTACGCCAAACAAGCTCATGTTCCGGCTGATCAGCTGCGAACAATACCTATAATATGGCCTTTTGCGGTCTAGGGGCTTGATATGGTAGGACCGTTTAAACGGGCTCCAAGTGGATTTACTCACCTCTTAGTGATGGTGGATAAATTCACCAAATGGATTGAGGCTAAACTTGTCACTAGTTGTGATGGAGCAACAGCCAAAAGATTTGTCGAGGATGTTATAATCCGGTATGGTTATCCGCATAGTATTATCACTGACAACTGGAGTAATTTTTCTATGGGAGAATTGGCCGAATTCTGCAACGAACAAAATATCCGGCTTGACATTGCGTCAGTCGCACATCCACAGGCTAACGGACAAGTCAAAAGATCAAATGGTTTAATCCTACAAGGCCTAAAACCGAAACTTGAAGCACCACTACGACGTGCTGCGGGGGCTTGGGCAGAGGAATTACCCTCTGTAATATGGAGTTTACGAATGACTCCGAACAGGTCAACCGGATACACACCTTTCTTCCTGGTCTATGGCGCAGAAGCAGATCTTCCTAGTGATTTAATTCATACTTCTCCTAGAGTGGCCGCGTATATCAAAGAGGATACCGAGATTTCTCGACAAAATGATCTCGACTTAGTCAAAGAAGTCCGCGTCGTTGCTGAAATGAGATCAACAACCTATCAGCAGAAGTTACGCAAGTATCACACCCAGAGAGTCAGAAACAGATCTTTTAATAAAGGCGATTTGGTTCTCCATCTTGTGCAACAAAGAAAGCACAAACTTTCGCCAGTATGGAAAGGGCCCTTTTTAATTAGTCAAGTATTGCACAATGGTTCGTACTACTTAACTGACATGAGGCCAGTCAAAGAAAGACCTGCTACTAAGAAGACAAAGAGAGCTGGAGGCAGTACAAATCTGGATGAGTTAGACAGACCATGGAATATTGCTCAGCAACGTCCCTTTTATTCTTAGTTTATCCTTCTTTGTAATCATACATATGTACATGTTCTATGAGAAATAAAAGTCATGGTTGACCTCAAGTTTTTCTCAGAAGTTTTTTACCATCTTATTTCCAAATGATCATGTCATAGTCGAAAATCCTAGAATACTTGAAAGTACTTTATGCTCATGATTGTTCTGGTTTAGATATCCGATTCTAAAAATGCTACCTTCGGGTATAACTCTAAAGTTTCTAGTCTATACTTTGGTTATTTGTTTGATTGCCGGATGCGGGTATTTTACGAGTAGTGAATTGTTGGTACTAGAAGCTGGCTTTGTTTCTGGGTTTAAACTGGTTTAGCAATTAAGCTCCGTTGCTCGGCAAAGTTTCCATGTAGAAGGTTTAGTCGGCTCACGAAAGGGACGAGGCGGAAAGCCAGATAAACGATAAGTATAGGCGAAAAAATATAAGTGCTTATGTAAACATTTCTGGCACACAAAAATTTAAAACCAAAAGTGCTAAATAGATCAAAAGCTTAGCACTAGCAAAATTATAGTACTGCATATTTACAGACCCATCATGTTTCTCAGAATAATACAGTCGTGGTGGTGTCACGGCAGATGCCATGGATAGGCTAAAGGTGGGGACTAATACACGCTAGGGGAATCCAGGGAGGGATAGTGGAGTGATTCTCCACACAGAAGTTTGTATTGATTTCCTTCCAAGATTACAAGTGCTCCTAGAGCTATATTGGCGAGAGGAGGAAGAAGGAGCTCTCTTACTCTCACCCACAGGTCACACCTGAAACCCTAGCCCAAACAGAATAGTAGAAAGACCAACCCCTTCTACAGAAGCAACAGCCCCCTTTTATAGGGGAGGCTCGGTTTCTACCTAGGGCATACGTGGAGGCATATTCCTGATAATATGCCTCCTCCCAAAGTGGTAAGCCGACCGGGGTGCTTTTTCCCCCGCGTCACACATGCTTTAGCTACGTGAGCTTCTGCGGCGCCCTCGTCAGCCGACACGGGCGTCGTCACCCTTGTCGGCCACGCCCCGGTGGTCCTGTCCTTGCTTGCTTCGCTCAGGCAGTGCGTACTGGGGCTCCTTTTGACCAGCGAGATTCCTTCCTTCTCCTAGAAGCTAGCTGTGACCCGGATCTTGGTTGATCCAGCCACAATTGTTCTTGCATACAAGTAAAACCTGTACTTCCGACTTACTGCTTAAGTCAGATGAGACCTAGTTAGGCGAACGCCCCCAGGTCCGGGTTACCCCGTGATTCGGCCTGCCTTGAGATGACTCGGCTAGCATTCGCTTTGACCTTGCCGAACCTCGGCTAACTTGGCCTTTATACCCCGGCGCGACCCTACCCGGGGGTATCCCCCCAACATTAGTCCCCGAAGCTGGTGCGGTCTCATCTGCCTTGGCCGCTAAGGCCACATCAGCTTCAATTCCAAGCTCAAGTCGTTATTTCCGAGTTACCTCTTTACCTCAGATTTTATGGATTTACGTTCCCTTCGCACATTCCAAGTTTTCACTTGCTGGCCGGGTTACCATAGTTCCATCCGGGTCTTGTTTCCTTCTCTTGTACGCCAACCCATGTGAAGGATAATCATTTTGTCTTCTTATTTTAAGGCCTGCACAGTAACCGCCGTAGTAATTGTCAGTTATCACTGTGCGCGGGTCACATCATGCCTGCCTCCTCGTTTTACGCATCACAGTGTCACATCATAGGATCGTTTCCACTCTGTGGCCCTCTGTGTGGCTCCCCACTGATTGGTCCGGACGGGTGATACACGGCCACTGCGTGTGGCCGGTCCACAAGACGCGATCCCACTCACCCCTGGTGGGGGTGGTTAAATAGCTGAGGGGTGCGTCTCTTAGGATTTTTCCTCCTCCGCACCCCTCTGCCCGTTGCTATTTTTCTTCGTCTTTCTCACGACCGCGCCGCCGCCAGCACTACCAAATAGCAGCGTCGCCGCCGCGCTTCTCCGTCGCACCTCTGCGTCGCCGCCACTGCGACGCAAATCTCTCGCCACGGGTCCTTGTCAATCCAGGCCATTGTTCCCCGCCGCCTCTAGCGCCAGCGAGGGCCTCGAGGACCAGATGACGGAAGAAGAACTCATCGTTGATGAACAAGAGATGGAGGAGGACGCCGCGGCGGCAGACCACGGTGCGTGGGCTGGCTCCTAGGGCTGCCAGAACGACCTGGACAGGCTCTACCGGACCAGACGCATCCCCGCCGGCGTCGCCGCTCGCCTCGCCTCCGTTGAACTAGCTCCCTCACCCAATCTGGGGGAGTTCGTCGTGTTCTTATCTCACTTTCAACGAGGCTTCGGGCTGCCGGTGAGCGATTTCTTCCAGGATTGGCTCAGTACCTACCATCTCTAGCCGCACCATCTTCCAGCCAATGCCATTACTTCTCTCTCTGCCTTTGCTTCTACGATCGAAGGCTACGCCGGACTGTGGCCCACGAAGGAGCTGTGGATCCGGTTTTTCGGCCTTCGTCGCAATGTCATCCCCAACATTCACGCTGATCCGGAGGACAAACAGCTCACTCAATTCGGAGCTGCCTCCATTTCACCCTGGAGGTTTTCTATTTTCCCCTGGGTCACCGGGTTAGAGTCCTGCAAAGGATGGGCCCAGACCTTCTTTTATGTCCGGAATGCGGGCACTGAAGACTTGATCCGGTTGCTCCCCTATACTCCGGGTCCACCTAACCCGGATTTGTGGGATGAGATCCCCAAGAAGCCCACTGCCTTGGCCAATCAAGTCAACAAAATGTTCGCGGAGCTGAAGAAGCTCCGGCTGCGCAACGAGGATGCCATGATCACATTCGTGCGCAACCGGATTTCCCCCCTGTAGAAGCGCACCCACAAGGTGTGCCACGTGAGCTTCGGCCGCGATCCCAACCGGACCTCCTCCTTCGAGCTGAGCAACACGGAGATCTATCGCCGAGTTAAGGCTCTTTTTACCACCCACAAGGACTTCTCCTCCAAGTGTACTTGGGGAATGGAGCATTACTACCACGATAGGCTTCCTCCCATGGTAAGCTTCATGTTGCGAACTTACTCCGGGCCAATTATATGTCAGCTATTGTTGCAATTTTGATTCTTTCGTCCATTTCTTTCCTCAGCAATTTCTTCAGCAGACCATCAAGGACGGCACCGATCTGACCCTTAAGTGGGCACCGGACCGGGAGAACCCGGATGAGGATAAGCCGGACCAGGAGATGTTCCTCCCAATGACCGACGCCACGAAACAACCCACGGGTAAATCCTCTTCCATTAGAGATTGGCCCGATGATAAAGATGACTCGGATGTCGAGGTGATTGAACCTGTTGAGGCTGTCCCCCTTTGTTTTGCTTTTCCGCCATCAGCTCACCCAGGTGGTCACATCCACGAGGATCCTCCCCTCGCTACCGGCGAACCTATTTCGGTGGCATCCAAGAAAAAGCGCGGGGCTTCTTCAAGTTCTTCCTCCGGACCTCCGCAGCCCGCTAAAAGGCGTAAGAAGTCCGGGGACAAGACAGCCTCCAAGCCAGTAGGCAAGGCCCCAGCACGGAGGGCTCGGAAACCTAAGGAGGCCCAGACCTCGGATGCGTACGTCATTTTTTCTTTTGTAACTTTCTTCCTTACTTTGTTGTAGTTTTTCTTCTGACCTTTTTTGATTTTGCAGGGCTCCGGTGGAGGTCCCTCAAAGTGGATCTAGCATCTCTTCACCTCTCCGACCTAGCCCTTCTCCCTGTCGTGATGACGAATCACGTCCGCTGAGCCCAATTCCAGAGGGTTCTGCGGCCGCTCTGGGTTCTGCTCAACCTCGGCAAGAGGAGGGTAACCTTGGAGCGGGGGAGACCGGCCCGACCGAAGCGACGGCATCCACCACCTGGGCAACGCCGCAACCAGCAGCCACTGAGGCTACCTCGGCCCCAGCACCAGTTCCAGTACCAGCAACCAAACCAGCACCAACTCCAACTCCGGCATCAGCACCAACTCCGGCTGCGAAAACATCGGCAGCGGCACCAAGTCCAGCATCAAGAGCACCAGCGCCTAGCTCCTCTGCCTCGTCCGAGTCTTCTCAACCTCGGCGAGGAGCTACCCCGGCCGCTCCGAAGGGGAAATCTGCTACAACGGCTTCCTCTTACCAGCAAGCCAAGGACAAGAAGGCTCCGGACACTACCAAGCCACCATCCGTCGAAGCCGGGCAACGTACCCTCGTGTCAATGCTTCCCAAGAAAGCACCAGCAGCGAAGGACGCGCCTGTCGAGCCAACTGACGCACAGCAAATGGTTTTGCACACCAGCCCAGACCTTGCCTTGATCGAAAGGAAAGAAGTGCATGCAAAGGGCTTGGTGGTGCCCCATATGCCCAGTGGTTAACGGTACCCTCCGAGCCTGATAGAATTCGTCCTGAACTGGAATAAGGCAGAGGTGGTTCAAGACACTGATCTTCCGGAGAAGTTCGGCCCTGTCGAGTTTTCTGCTCAGATGAACACAGCCGCAAAGGCAATTAACCTCGCTGGGCGAATGATGGAGGTACGTCGCTTCCCCTTTACAAGTTGTAGATAGTAACCATTAGTCCCCGAGCCTCCGGGGGAGTAACTCGTTACTCGGCCGGATGCTCTTTAGAAAACTAACGTAGCTCCATGAGAACTTCGAATATGCACACCTCTAGAGCCAGGTTACGTTCCACTTGGCCCGGATTTAGTATAGTTCGAATATGCACACACCTAGAGCCGGGTTAAGTTCCACTTGGCCCGGATTTTAGTATGCTTCGAATATGCACACACCTAGAGCCGGGTTAAGTTCCACTTGGCCCGGATTTTAGTACACTTCGAATATGCACACACCTAGAGCCGGGTTAAGTTCCACTTGGCCCGGATTTTAGTATGCTTCGAATATGCACACACCTAGAGCCGGGTTAAGTTCCACTTGGCCCGGATTTTAGTATGCTTCGAATATGCACACACCTAGAGCCGGGTTAAGTTCCACTTGGCCCGGATTTTAGTACACTTCGAATATGCACACACCTAGAGCCGGGTTAAGTTCCACTTGGCCCGGATTTTAGTACACTTCGAATATGCACACACCTAGAGCCGGGTTAAGTTCCACTTGGCCCGGATTTTAGTACACTTCGAATATGCACACACCTAGAGCCGGGTTAAGTTCCACTTGACCCGGATTTTAGTACACTTCGAATATGCACACACCTAGAGCCGGGTTAAGTTCCACTTGGCCCGGATTTTAGTATACTTCGAATATCCATCGAGCTAACTTGTGTTTGTCCTTTTCAGGTGACCACCAATCGCCGGAGTGCCGAATTCCAATGCTTGCTGGATACCCACAAGCTGCTACGCGCAAAGCAAGTTGCACTTATTGCGGAATACGAGAAGAGGGGTAAATTTCTTACTTAGCGCTTCTTCGTTTTGCTTCATTTTCCTTTGCCATACTAACCTCATCATTCGGTTTCCGCAGCTAGGGTGGAAGCTAAGAACATCATTATACACAAAAATCTGGAGCAGATCAAGGGTAAGTCATTTTTGTCCGACTTTGCCGTACTTTCCATTCCCTTTTCTCCTTGGCTCGGCCAACATTCATACCTCGGCTCTGCCGGGCCAACACACTATTTCAGCATCGCTTGAAGATAGTGTGCCCGTGCCTGATATGATGCTGCATTTTCTTGAACAAGCAGGGCAGCACCAAGCCGAGCTTAAGAAGAAAGATGACGAGCTCGCCCTCCTCCGGACCAAGGACAATGAGATTTCTAGGCTCAAGGCTGAGATGGAGAAGATGAAGGCCTAGCACCAAGCCGAAATTCAAAAGGCTGGCCAGAATTTCATAGAAGAGCGCGAGCGCCTCAACCTCCAGATCGCCAAGGACCAGGATCTTCTCAAGGAGTCCGGCATCCAGCTTGGGTTGGCAAAAGCTGAGCTTGAGCAGCTCCAGAAGAGACGTGATGACTGCACCAAGGAGTTGACCCGGGTCCTCAGTCATATATCACGTAAGCTTCTTTCCCTTTTCCAACTTACTTCTCCGGGTTACTTCATACGTCTTTTCTTGACCTTTCTCCTTTGTCTCGTTTCCAGGCAAATTTCTAGAGGGCACTCCTATTGCGAGCGCAGCAGTTGCCAACTTCCGTCGACAAAGGGGTACTCCGGTCACTTCTGATAGTGAAGGGATTCCTTACGATCTAGAGGACCTGTTGGTCAGCTTATCATCTCGCGTGGTGCTCATCAAGAATTACGGCAAGGACATCCTCGGCGCTGCAGCTCGCATCTTTAACACTTTCTGGCCCGGCGAAGAAGCCCCGGAGACCATCGCACTTCTCATTGAGAAGTTAATGGAAACCGAGACTCAGCTTGACCTCTGGAGAGAGTCCGCTAGACGTGCCGCAGCTGATACCATCCTTCACCACATACTCACGTGGTACGAGAAGATTGATCTCAACCTCCTGACACGTCTGCGCACAGGATCCAGATGGACCAATGACCCGGAGTGGGTAGCTCGGTGCCAGGCTTGTGCCTATAGCCTCATTGAATACGCTCCCATTCATGAATGGGTTGAGGGGCCGAGCTTCCTGGAAGCTGCTGGAGACGAAGATGTTGAGCACGGTGAAGATGGCTCAGCGATGAAGGAGAAGATGATGCCTCTGATATTGAGGGCTGCGAGGACGATGCTGAACTTCCTCCTCCTGCTGCTCCTTGAGCTAAAACACTTAAAAATTTATCAGATCCCCGGTATGCCGGGTGGAGTTGTATTCCAAACAGATGTTATATTTTGCTACTAAGTTCTTATGCCGAATTAACTTGGGCGTAGTCCCCGAGTTTCTTTTCTTGTTCGTTCAATCTCTTGGCTCGGTTCGTGTCTACCTTGATTCGGTTTTATGACTTACGAATCCGAGGTTCAAAAATTGTCTTAACAATGCTGGGAAACTTTTAGACTTAGCACTAAAATAAAACTGCATAATAATTTGAAAATAAATGTAGGGTTAGTTCGAAAAACAAACGTCGGGTCGAATAAATTCTTCTCCTTAGTCGTTTTTCACGTGCTACGCAATTCCAAACTTGTTCTCTTGCTTGCCATGAAGCCAATTCTTGTTGGACAGCAGCAAGTCGAAGAGTTGGGTTTTTGGTGCTCGCACACTACTAATCAGGGTTAAGTAGAATAACTTATTCCAGCTGACGCGCAAAAAGCAACAAACATTATTAAGGCAGTCCCCGAGTTACTGCTCGAGGTGCCAACATTTCATTGATAAGCTCATTGCCGACATACATACCGACATATGAGATAACTCGGATGCATAGACTTCTTAGCTAAGTGTAGAAAGGACGAAGTAGAGCTATATTCCATGGTCGCTTGGATTCCTCTCCGGACATGTCCGCCTTGTTCTTTTCCTGTGGCTTTGCATCTATAAGATAGTAAGAATCATTGTGCAATGCTTTGCTCACGATGAACGGCCCTTCCCATGGGGGGATAACTTATGCATGCCCGTAGTATGTTGTACCAACCGGAGCACAAGATCGCCTTCCCGAAAGACCCAGGGCACACTTTCCGGCGATGATAGCATCGGAGATTTTGCTGATATATGGCGGATCTGGACAGTGCCAGTTCTCTCGCTTCTTCCAGCAGAGCAACATCATTTTGCCGGGCTTCTTGCACTTCGTCTTCTGTGTATTGGGTGACCCTAGGCGAATCATACTCTATGTCGGCTGGTAATACAGCTTCTGCCCCATATACCAGAAAGAACGGCGTGTAGCCTATTGATCGATTCGGAGTTGTTCTTAAACTCCACAGTACCGCTGGTAGTTCTTCTATCCAGCACCCCGCTGATCTTTGCAGCGGCTCAATGAGCCGGGGTTTTATCCCGGATAATACTAATCAGTTGGATCTTTCCACTTGCCTGCTCAATGCAGGGTGGGCTACCGAGGCTACGTCCAGCCGGATCCTCTTATCCCGGCAGAAACGAGCAAATGCTCCTTTCGCAAAATTTGTGCCATTGTTAGTTATGATACTGTGAGGATAACCGTACCTCAAGATGATATCTTTGAGAAACGTTACGGCCGTAGCTCCATCACATTTTCTTATAGGCTTTACCTCAATCCACTTCGTAAACTTGTCCACCATTACCAGAATGTGAGTCATATTTCCCCTTGCTGGTTTGAACGGGCCAACCATATCCAAGAACCATACGGCAAATGGCCAAGTGATTGGTATGGTCTTGAGTTCCGACATTGGCATATGTGTCTTGGTAGCGTACCTCTAACAACCATTACATTTTCTCACCAGATCTTCTGCTTGCTCTAAGGCGTTTGGCCAGTAGAATCCGTGTCGGAAAGCTTTTGCTACCAAGGCTCGGGATGAGGCATGATGCCCGCATTCCCCCTGATGTATATCTCGGAGGATGTCAAGCCCTTCTTCTGGGTCAACACATCTCTGGAGGACATTGGTCACGCTCCTTTTGTATAGTTCGGAATTGATGATCGTGTAAGCCTTTGCCCTCCTTTGTGTTTGCCTGGACAGCACTTCCTCAGTGGGTAACGTTCCGTCCTTCAGGAACTGAAATATAGGTAAAGCCCAAGCTGGTATCGTTCGCACAGGGAATACATCCTCATCAATCTCCATTTGATCCACCGGCATAACTTCAACCGGATCACGCTGAGCAGTCCCCGGGTCTTGCGGAGCAGTCCCCGGGTTTACTGAAGTAGTCCCCGGGTTTGCCGAGGCAGTCCCCAGGGTTCGCGCACCACTTCCCTTGTCAATGTCCATGGGCACAGCTCTGGATTCCGTGTCCTCCGGGACATAGATTAACTCGGATTCTGGGGATGGCCTGATGGATGGTTTCCTGAGGTGCTCTAATGCTACACCCTGTGGAATTGCTTGTAGGGTTGATCCGAGCTTCGACAGCATGTCGGCAGCCTCATTTTCCACCCGTGGTACATGGTGAAATTCGCATCCCTCAAAGTAACCAGATATCTTCTGCAAGTGAAATCTGTATAGTGCCATGTTTGGATCCAGGGCGTCCCACACTCCCGACACTTGCTGCACCACCAAATCCGAGTCGCCAAAGCATATGATCTGACATATCCCAATTTCTTTTGCTACCTTAAGCCCATGCACAAGTGCTTCATACTCAGCGACATTGTTTGATGCGGTGAAATGGATCTGCAGCACATATTTCAACTGGTCCTTCTTTGGCGATGTGAGTACAACTCCGGCACCTAGCCTGGTTTTGGTTTTTGATCCGTCAAAGTGCATTCACCAATAGTTCGGATCTGGAAGTGGTGTTTCATATTGTACCTCGGCCCAATCCACGAAAAAGTCCGCCACAGCTTGAGATTTGATGGCCTCTCTTCTGTCATATTGTGGCGCATAAGGAGCTAGCTCAATTGCTCATTTTGCAATTCTGCCACTCGCATCCTGGTTACTCATTATCTCGGATATGGGGTCTCACATATGACCCACATGGGATGCTGCTCGAAGTAGTGCTTCAGTTTCTTGGCGGCCATGTACACACCATATGCCACCTTTTGATAATGTGGATAGTTCTGCTTTGAGGCTGACAACACCTCGCTCAAGTAATATACTGGCCTTTGCACCGACTTACCTTCCTCGTCGCACTCCACCACTATCACTACACTTACAACTCGGTTGGTTGCGGCTATATAGAGCAACATTGGCTCCTTCGATAGTGGTGAGGCTAGCATTGGTGCCGTGGCTAACATTTTCTTCAGGTGGGTAAAGGCTTCATCGGCCTGTGGCGTCCAAACGAACTTATCCGACTCTTTCATGAGTTGGTAAAGAGGCAACGCCTTTTCTCCCAACCGACATACAAACCGACTTAACGAGGCCAGGCAACCTGTCAACTTCTGGACATCGTTAAGACACTTCGGCAGTTCCATTCGTTCGATGGCCCGGATTTTGGTTGGGTTAACCTCGATACCTCGGCTGGAAACAAGAAAACCGAGCAATTTCCCAGCCAGGACACCGAAGGTGCATTTTTCAGGGTTAAGTTTCATCCGGAACCTCCTTAGGTTCACAAACGTTTGCCTGATATCGTCAAGGAGCGTTTTGCTTTCCTTGGTCTTGATAACCACATCATCCACGTACACCTCTACATTTTGACCTATTTGGTCGTGCAAACATTTTTGCATACATCTTTGGTACGTTGCCCCTGCATTACGTAAACCAAACGGCATGGTGCGATAGTAATAAGCCCCATACGGGGTAATAAACACAGTCTTTATTTGATCATCCGGATTCAGAGGTATCTGGTGGAAACCAGAATATGCATCAATGAATGACAACAGTTCACACCCTGCAGTTGAGTCTATGACCTGATCTATTCTTGGCAGCGGAAATGGATATTTTGGACACGCCTTGTTCAGGTTCGTGTAATCGATACACATGCGCCAAACCACTTCCACGTTCGGGTCATCCTTCTTCTTTTCCACCAGCACCAGATTAGACAACCAATCCGGGTAAAGAACCTCCATGATAAATCCTGCAGCTAGCAACCGAGCTATCTCATCCCCAATGACTTTCCTCCTATCTTTGGCGAAGCGGCGGAGAGGTTGCTTCACCGGCTTAGCTCCGGGTCTCACACTCAAAGACTGCTCGGCCAACTCCCTCGGAACACCTTGCAAGTCTTGTGTGGACCAAGCAAAAATGTCCCGATTCTCATGGAGGAAGCTGACGAGCTCGCTTTCCTATTTATCATTTAAGCCAGCACCAATTTTTACGGTGCGCTCTGGGAACATGTTATCAATAGGAACCTTTTTTGGTATCTTTCGTGGCCTGGAAAGAGACACTTCCATGCGGGTTACTCAACGTCGGCATATACTGCTGCGCGGACTGAGCCAATGCCGCCACCTCTCGAATTTTCCTTTTTTCCTGCGCAATCACAAGTGACTCGACTAAGTTCGACCCGGCCGACGCACACTCCATCGAACGTCGGAAATCCCCTGCAATGGTTATCACTCCGTTTGGTCCGGGCAACTTCATCTTTAAGTAGCTAACGTGACAGCTTGCCATGAACTTGCCCAGGGATGGCCTTTCGAGTAATGCGTGGTAAGCACTTTCCAAGTTCACCACCTCGAACTCCAGATTTTCAGTTCGGCAGTTATCCCTCGTGTCGAACAAGACGTCAACCCGGACCTTGCCTATGGGCTCACAAGAAATGCCGGGTACAATGCCATGGAAAGTTGTCCTCATGGCCTGGAGCATGTTCTCCGAGATACCCAACTTGCGCATTGTGTCCGCATACATGATATTAATGCTACTGCCATTGTCGATCAACACCTTTGAGAATCTTACGTTAATGCTAGGTCCAATGAATGTCGGATCCAGCACCAACGCATACGAACCAGGGCTTGGCATGAGCTTGGGATGATCCCTGATGCTCCAGGTGATTTCCTGATCAGACCAAGGCATGTACCTCGTCATTGCAGGTATCACTGCATTCACCTCCATATGCCTACGCTGCAAGCTTTTTCTACGGTTTCCTCAGTGGTAAACACACAATAGCTCTGATGGTGTTCCCTATACTCGTTTCTCCCCTCATTTCCAGGGTACCTCTGATCCGACTGATGCTGATTTTCTACCTGATGCACTGCATCCCTTCTCTCATTGTTATCATACGTCGACGGAGGGGGAGGCAACATTAGCTGTTGCGTGTTCTCTCCGGAGAGCAGTTGCTGCCGGGGTAACTCCTGCCGAGGCTGATCATTCCGGGGTGCCTGAGAATTCCCCGAACCACCTTGTCCGATCTTGCGCATCCACTCACATTGCCTCGTCGTATGACCCGCTGGGTTGTTCGGATTTGGTGTATGAAACTTACACGGCTGGTCCAACATCAACTCATAAGTATATCTCAGACGGTCTTTCCTTTCTTGCCACTGCTTCTTTTGCTCTGGTGTCCAATTCTTCTTGCCATCGTTTCTCGGAGTCCACTGCCCTCCAGTTTTTTGGCGTTGACTGCCCCCTGCTCCGGGCTGATCTTGACTCACAGCTGCAACTTGGTGCGAACTGTATCTATGATCCGGTCTATCATCTCTCCTTTTTCCTCTGTATTCATTTCTTCGGGAAGATCCGGCTCCATCTCTCTGATAGTACTCATCGTTTGACTCGTTTCATACGAGCCTAGGATGAGTCGGATCACCCAAAGCATACGAATCTGCGATCCGGATCATCTTTGACAACGTAGTTGGCATTTTCCTTTGCAACTTCATCCATAGCTCGCTTCCATACCTGCACCCTTGTGCAAACCACGCTATGGCCTGTGATTCAATCACGCCCTCACACGAATTTCTCACAGTGCACCACCGGGTTAAAAACTCCCGATCCGTCTCATTTGGTCTTTGCTTGCACATAGCTAGGGTCTGTGGCCTATTTGGCCTCTGATATGTACTCGAAAAATTGCTGATGAACATCTCCTCGAAATTTATCCAGCAGTTGATGCTTCCTGGTCGCAAATTGTTCAGCCATACCCTTGTCGGGCCTTCCAACATCTGGGGTACATACCGTACAGCCCATCTCAGGTTGCCAGTGGCAATTTTCACAGCCGTAGCATAATTTATCAGCCAATCCTCCGGCTTTGTACTGCCGTCATACGTCTTCGTGCCCCTGGGTAGCTGAAAGTTTGGTACCGGTGGCTCCTTCATGATCCGGGGTCCAAAACATGCTGGGCCCGGTGGACCTTGACATTCAATTTGTTCCGACCTATACAGTCGATCCAGTTTCAACCTGGCGTCATCCGACATCAAATCCCTACTCCCCAATCTTGTCCCTATCACATGATAGTCCATCCTTGGGTATCCCGTGTTTGCCATTTCCGAGTCTCCATCATTATACCTGTCTTGCTCTCTTGGAGCGCCTTTCTGTTGCATACCTCGGCCGGCACTTTGCTCTTGCCTTGGTATATTCCGCTGCTGCGGTTGTCCTGCTCCAGCCGAGTTTTGCTGTCCGGCATTGCCGTTAACAATGTTCCATTGACCGACATTGCCTCGGTCGCGGTTACCTCGGCCAGCTTCACCTCGGCTCACACTCCGTCGATCATCATTTTTCTGCGCTTCTTTTCCTTTCCCTGCCCGCGTCGGGTCATACGGGACGATCTGTTTGTTCCGTCTAGCCGAGGTTACCACCTCTTCTCTCCTTGGACCACCATGAGGAGACGATGCGACTCCAGCGGATTTCTCCGGGTTACCCACCGCCGAATGGACGATCTTGGAGGCCCCAGCTCTCTCCGGGTTAGCCCTGAGTAGTTCCTCGTTTTGCCTGTTTGCAATCTAAACCAGCTCGTTAACCCTATCTTGTTGTCTTTGTCGGGCTTCACCTGTTAGACCCTCCAACTCGGATGCAGCTGCATCCGCTGCTCTGACGTTCTTTGCCGGGGTACTGTACCTCGGCAGCCCCACGAACAAACAGTTTTCTGATACCTCAATTCCAGTATCACCCTCTCTATTCTTCTCGCTCATGAGATTTCGCCCCTTCACCTTTACAGCATCAACTTTGTTCGCCTTTGCGTACTCACGCAGCGTCATATTCAATGACTGCTGAGCCGCGGCTATTTTCTTTGCACCCTCTAGTATTTTCTGCC
This sequence comes from Avena eriantha, assembly GCA_910589775.1. Taxonomy (NCBI): domain Eukaryota; kingdom Viridiplantae; phylum Streptophyta; class Magnoliopsida; order Poales; family Poaceae; genus Avena; species Avena eriantha. The sequence goes on from OU342741.1 coordinate 315,125,204, forward strand.
TAGTTTCTTCCAGCTCGGCCTGCACTCGAGCGGGATCTACCGCTGCTACTACAGGGTTTGCCAAGCTATCCATTACTTCCCTCAACACGTTATCTGGCCTCTCTAGTGGAGGACCTCTACCTTTCCTCGGTGCCTTAGGCGTTACCTCCGGATCTTGCGCCGGATCCTTGCTCACGCCTGCACCTGGCGCAGTCATCATCACCTCTGCATGGTCTAGGGAGCGAGCGATACGCGTCCCGGGGACCACGGTGAGGGGAGGCTCCCCCGCGTCGATGACGTGACGCGGATGAACACCTGACACATCCACTGCAACGTAGACCTTGTGCGCGTCGAGCCTGACGAAAAGGCCATTGCGCGGAAGAGGGCACGTGTCGAAGCAGCCAGCGTTGTCGCTAACGAAGTCCCACGCTCCAAAGCGCTGAACGAGCCCGGAGACGATGCGTTCGCCGGTGCCGATGATGTTTCCTGTCCGGATCTTGACCCCTGCTAACGCCGCTAGCCCCACGGTGGGCGCCAACTGTCGTGGTGGCGTCACGGCAGATGCCATGGATAGGCTAAAGGTGGGGACTAATACGCGCTAGGGGAATCCAGGGAGGGATAGTGGAGTGATTCTCCACACAGAAGTTTGTATTGATTTCCTTCCAAGATTACAAGTGCTCCTAGAGCTGTATTGGCGAGAGGAGGAAGAAGGAGCTCTCTTACTCTCACCCACAGGTCACACCTGAAACCCTAGCCCAAACAGAACAGTAGAAAGACCAAACCCTTCTATAGAAGCCCCAGCCCCCTTTTATAGGGGAGGCTCGGTTTCTGCCTAAGGCATACGTGGAGGCATATTCCTAAGAATATGCCTCCTCCCAAAGTAGTAAGCCGACCGGGGTGCTTTTTCCCCCGCGTCACACATGCTTTAGCTACGTGAGCCTCTGTGGCACCCTCGTCAGCCGACACGGGCGTCGTCACCCTTGTCAGCCACGCCCCGGTGGTCCTGTCCTTGCTTGCTTCGCTCAGGCAGTGCGTACCGGGGCTCCTTATGACCAGCGAGATTCCTTCCTTCTCCTAGAAGCTAGCTGTGACCTGGATCATGGTTGATCCGGCCACAACTGTTCCTGCATACAAGTAAAACCTGTACTTCCGACTTACTGCTTAAGTTGGATGAGACCGAGTTAGGCGAACGCCCCCAGGTCCGGGTTACCCCATGATTCGGCCTGCCTTGAGATGACTCGGCCAGCATTCGCTTTGACCTTGCCGAACCTCGGCTAACTTGGCCTTTATACCCTGGCGCGACCCTACCCGGGGGTATCCCCCCAACAAATACAATTATTTCTGGCAATCTATGATGCAGGAGGAGAGGAAGGAGCTGCTGGCTCGCTGGATACATCGCCTTGATATCGCTCCGAGATGTCCACATCTGAAACGGTGTGGTCATCGTCGGAAACTTCTGTTGATTCTTCGGGAGGTGGCGGTGGCGTGTCCACGCGGGTGAAGAAGGGAGTGTCATAGCTGGTTAGATCAGCTACATGGCACCCATATCCGGCACAGGAGTCCATGATTGCCTTGATGTCTTGCTCCTGTCCGTCTTCGTCCACCTTGCAGTACCCTCTGGTCACTTGCCAGATCTCCATGCTTCCATGGTGGCTCATGACCATGGTGAGAGCATTTTGCGCTGCGGATCGCGCGTAGGACATGTTCCAATCCTGGACAAGTTGCGGCATCTCCTTCGCCTTGTCTCGCACCTGAAATTCTGACATGCTATGCATATCCGGAATCATGAGAGCTTCGCCAATATCCTCAAGGGATTGGCGGAAGTCATGAAGCAGTTCACGGACTTGGGTAAGCCGGTGGGTGCGACGCTCGGCGGAGGTGGAATCCGTCAAGTTCAGAGGACCTATACACAAAATGGTTAAGAAAATCCGACATTGAAAGAAGTTGGAGAAAATAAACAAATCAGACAGATGGAACGTACCAAAGATGACATCGTCAATTTTGGTCTTCTCTTCCCGAAGACTCCGGAGTTCAGCCCGGAGCGCCTCGAAAAGGTCCTTCTCTCTACAAACCTCATTACCGAGGTCCGAGATTTTCTGATCTTGAGCCGCAATCTTACGATCACGCTCGTCAGTATCCATGGAGGAGGACTCGAGAACTTGAGCGATGCTCTTCTCATGATCTTCCTTGAGCTTATCCAGCTCTTGGCGAAGTTCTTTGTTCTCCACCACCAAGGTTTTGAGGTTCTCGGCCTCTTCAATCATAGCGCAAGACTGTTTTACCAGTGTTGTAAGTCAAAAAGAACAACAGTTCAGTTAAAATATTCGACTATGAAAACATGAAAGACAAGGTTTGAGTCTCGGAATGTTTACCTTCGGCCTCATCCTTGGAGACCTTAAGCTTAGCATTCTTAAGTCGGAGAGCTCTGATCTCTCTCTGCTTGTTGCAGACATTTTTCAACAAATCCCGGTTATAGGAATATACTTTCTATAAGTCAGAATACCCAAAGTCAGAAGTCTACTAAAGACTCGGGCTAATATTTTTTGCTAATATCAACACGAGCCTTGGGGGCTACACTAGTTCATTCTTTGGCATCTTAAGGAAGCATAAACTTGGATTACATATCCTACTTCATGCTTGGGGGCTAGAGGATATGATATGAAATAAAGGAAAAATAGGAGTTAGAATTCTGACTTACATATTGTTCGCGAGTGAGTTTATCCAAACTCTCATTCACTTCAACATCAACCTTCTCGGCGAGAGTCAGAGGAGTCACTGGAGCAGTTGGAAGCTCACTGGACCTAATCCTCTTGTCGCGAAGATGCACTTGTTCAAGAAGGTCAGAGTGCTTGATGTCCTCTGCCTCTTGCGCTTCTTCTTCGGTAGAAAGATTTCTTTTCTCCAGGCATTGCCTGGCCAGCCGCTGGATCTCTTCCATAGATTTCCGGGACAAGCCAAACTTGGCAAGACCCGGATTGCTGAGAAGGTTTTCGGCAAAGGTGTCTACTAAGGGATCATTACCCGAAGAGGGTTCACCATTATCCAAACCTGACTCACTCATGGTGACGTTAGTCTACGATTCAAGGATCGTAGGCTCCGTTGAAGGAGTCGGATCTTCTGCGACAGCCGGCGAAGGAGTGATCACCGGCGTTGCGGAAGGTTGAGGGGCAGGAGTCGGAGGAGCCACGGCAGGAGAAGTTATGGTAAGCTTCGTCTGTCGTAGGGGCTTCGAATAAGTTCCCTTCCCCTTGCCCTTGATGAGCTTCTTAGCTCTGAGAATGTAATAGAATCGAAAACATTACATCTCGGAAGAAAATTCGAGTAAGGTACAAAGGTGGAAGTTGTGTTCAAAGTTACTTCTTCACGACTGGCACCGCCTTTTTGCCAACAGCCAATGTCGGAGCTTTGTGCTTCTTTGGCACAACGTCCGGCAATGGAACCAATTCAGCCTCCTGAGAAAACTCCGGAGGATATCCCTCGAGTGGAGCAAGTTCCGACTCGGGGAGGTCAGCAAGCTGAAGAAAGTAAGCATATCAGTATTGCGATATAACTTAAAGAATGAAACACATAAAAAGGTTTATTGTTAAAATCTTACCGGCACAACATGGTTTTCCGCTGTGTGCATGTCCAGAGAAACCTCCGGGATTCTCCTCTCGATCCGCTCCCTTATCAGCCATTTAATCTGGCTTATATAACCTTGCGAGGTATAGGCTCTAGGGCTGATGCGGAGTGAATCTTTTTTGGACGACGTGATGGAATGCATTAGTCGGTCTCCATGGTACTGGAGGGGTTGGATCTGGCATGACACCCAACATTGGACCAAGTCGGATCCCTTTAGTCCTTTGTGTTTTATCAAATATTTAATCCGCCTCTTGGCGAGAAGCAGATCATCACTGAGAGCCGGAGCGGCCTCGTCCCAAGATAATTGAGGTGTGGCGGCTCCATCGATGAAAGCCGGCAAAGCAGTGGCTTTGCCGGGAGCAGAAACATCCTTATGAGAAAAGAAAGTGGCTGGCCATTGTTTGACCGAGTTACTGGCTAGAATCTTAGGATATGCGCGCTCACGCCTAACTGAATAGCTAATTGTACCGGTAATATAAGGATTACCGGCAGTGATAGAATTTCTCCAGACATGGAAGTAGTACCGGAATAAGGTAAGACTCGGCCTAATGTCAAGAAATCCCCCGCACAAGGCCGCATAGGCGCTCATCTCTAAAATGGAGTTGGGAGGAACATGGTGGAGTTGAACACCATAGTGATCTTTCACCTCGGAAAAGAATTCTGAGGGAGGGAAGGACAAACCTCTGTCGAGGTGGGTGCCGAAGTGTACCCACTCGCCGGCGCGCGGGTTGGGGATGGTTTCGCCGGAGCCACTCCGCTAGTCGCCGGTGCGGAGGAGCCCTTCAGTCTCCATGCCGTGGAGCTTCTCATCGTCTAGTACGCAGGGGATCCAAACCCCGCGGTAGCTTTCCTTCTCCGCCGCCGCCACTGTCGCCATCGCTGCTGCCGCGGCCAAGCCGGATGATGAAGACGAAGCCATTCTCTGGTGCGCTGGGGACCTTAGATGGGCGGCGCTAGGAGTTTGGGAAGCAGGGGAGCTCTGTGCGCGAGGGAGATTTGGAGGAGAAGAAACGGCAAAGGGAACATGTGAAGAGAGGAGAAGGAGAATCCTCACCCCTTATATCCACCTAACCGCGCCAAGATTTGTGCAAATGGTACTGTATAACCGCCACGCGTCATGGAAGGAACTGGGAAGGACCCACACGATGTTTACGTCGCCTCGATCTCCGCGTACGCATTGAAACAATGTCTCGGTTCCGCGAACGGCGGACCCACCAATGGTCGTGCTGACAGGATGTTTGTCAGATGACGTGACTTGACCATGACAAGTGTCAGGTGATGCCAGAGACCAAGTTCCGGCTTAGTTTGAAATCAAGCTGGAAAATCTGAGTAACATGTTGATAGGTCCGACTTATTTTTAAGACCCGGGTCGTATTTTTTGTTGTGAAGTTTCAGGAACCCTTCAAGATTCTGCAAGCCGAAGATCAAGCTAGACGATGATAAATCCGACTTTGGATCTTGCAGACTTCCGGGGGCTGCTGTTGGGGATATACTTTCCGGGTATCCTCACAGTTCCTCACTGACCAGGGTGGCCCACTTCGGGTTAGAGCTTTGCTTCATGGGCGGCCCAGTCAGGGAGAAAAGATGGAGTCTAGTCCGGCTACGGGAAGGCCCAGAAGACTTACCGACTTAGGCCCATAGTGTTACTTGTAGTTCAAGATGTACTCTGTAACCGACTCTTAGTCGTAGCTGGATAGATCTCTCATGTAAACCCTAGGCCAGATATATATAAGCCGTCCTAGGGAGAGCCTTTAGGGCAACACTCAATAGTCTACAATCTCAACTCGCACCGTCCAAAGCCGGCGGATTCGAAACTGGGTAAACTTGTATGCTCACCGTCCCGGAATACCATACGTCTCACACCCCTCTCTTCCGCACGCCTCGAGGACCCCCTCATGGCGTACTTGTCATCAATCCAATGACACAATATGATATTAGATATCAAATGGGTAAATAGATGGCACCAAATAAATCGTTGTAGTGTAGATGTAGATACCATTAGTTAGAAATAGTTAGCACTCAATTAGAATACACAGTGAACCATATGGATTCGTGAAAGCGGTTCCATATCTAGTATGGATTGTCGTAAGTGTTTTGGGGCTATTCGATATAACCAAAACAATAGTGAATAAGTCCTTGTAGAGTATTCATTGGAAACTTTGAATACGAAATCCATAGTTAAACCAAAAGAGAAGCAAAACTTGTATTGCTTGGATTTTGGTACATTCTTGAGAAAGCTCACTTTTAGTGATATTTCTTGATTATGGAGCAAATGGAAGATAGTGAAAAACACGATGAGGATTCAAACCCTACATCAGAGTGTTGAGAAGCGCAACGGACAACGTTCCTGAACGATTCTCTTCACAAAGGAAAGAATCAATGATAATGATCATTGTGTTTTCCCCACTAGTGTTTTCACTACATGAAGTAGGATTCAAAATGTAATCCATATCTAGTATGGAGACATTCATGAATCATTTGTCATGATTCTTGGAAAATGACATACCTACGAACTACTAAGGAAATAATGGTAAACTAGAATTATGAGAAATCCTAGAAGCAAAGTTCACTTGAGATTAGAATACAATTTGTTGTTGAATCTCACAAGTAAAAGGGGTTACTTGAATTTCCCAAATGACTGCAAAGCCATAGTGGAAAAGGGGGGTGAATGACAAAAGCACAATTTGTCAAGTATTGGATGAATTCAAATGAATTTGATTCAAGTATGCTAAATGTCTAGTGGATTTAAAACTAGTAAAAGTACTAGTGTCTGATAGTAAATCTCTCACTTTGATATTTGATCAAAGGATTTGAAGTTGTTCAAAATAGTGAGTAGATATGCAATTTGCATGAAATTGAGTGGGAGCTATGAAAGTCTTCCTAAAATAATATGTGAATGACATATTTTTGAGTGGGAGCAATATAAGTCTCAAAGTCAAATATGTAGGAACATAGTTTGAGTAAGAGTAGTGACTCATACCCAAATATGTTAGGAACATATTTTGAGTGGTAGGTTATAGAGTGATTCTTAAGGATGTTAAGAATAAAAGCGCAAGTACCAATAAATAATGATTTATAAGGTGTAGAAGTTGATAATAGGTGTATTATGATATTATGCAATTTTCCTTAAGGGATTCTGAAAAGGGTTTCAGAATAGAAGTTAATTAAAGGACTAGTCCTTAATAACTTAAATTAGGAATAGTATTAAGTTGAACATCAATGGTTGAAAGAAAGAAAAGGATGATCGTCATCCACTATGTTGAGACATAGGTTCTATCTTAGAAAACCATGATGATAACATAGCATAATATGTGATCCAAATAAGGAACCTTTAAAAGTGATTAAGTTTGAATCACAGAATGTTGAGCTAAGTTTGTCCGCAGTATCTAATAGAGAACTATAGACATGCTTTACAAATCCATAAAGGATGACATATCTTAAAACATAAAGGGTTATGTTATAAGGGAATATGTTGGAAACTCCTATAAATACTGATTAATGTCAAGTAGGAAGCGAGGTTACCAAAACATTGAAAGCTGCACAGAGTGCACTAGTGTTTCGATGATCACATTTATAATAATAGATAAGGGAACCATCTAAAGTGTTGTATAATGTTATGGCGGGGATAGTTCGCTTTTAACATAGAATGATGTGTCCCGGGGCACAATGCCCATGAGAAAGCCCTCGAGGTTGATCTAAAGTCATTGTAGGCTCCTAGAATCAGGCCTCGTTCTGCTGCCATAGCAATGATCCATACACATAGATGTTATCATGTGATGATAAGGTATTATTGTCAATCAAGGTGACATTACTAAGTTGCAAAGGATTTGGGACTGTAAAGTATAGACCCAAGACTCAACCTCTTCCATGAGCAAGCATGTTCAGGGTACCGGATATATGGTGCCAATGATTAAAGAAAAAATGTAGCTAGTGTATTTGTACTCTAGTGCAAGTGGGAGACTGTTGAAAATATGCCCTAGAGACAAATAGTAGTAAGGACTATTATCATATTTCATATAGTTTATGATTAATTTTTATATCATGCTATAACTGTATTGAGTGGAAACATCAATACACGTGTGATATACAAACAACCAGGGTTCCCAGTGAAACTCTAGCCACTGGTTCATTGGTCAACAGATGGTCATGTTTCCTAATCATGTGGCATTTATGCCAGTTGGAAATGGAGTCAACTCATTCTGAGAATGAGATGATGAACCAATACGCAACCCAAACATCGTGACCCGATCATGTCATGAAGTTCAAGTTACGATGATTAGAAATGGATCCTCGTAGACTATTCCTTAGACCGTGAGGCTATATCAATCACTGTCTCCCGAGAGTGCTTAGATAGCATCAAGCGCCACTTGGTAATACAGTGGTTATAAAGGTGTGTTCAGGTACTCGAAGGAACCCATAGAGGCAATATATGTCAAGAGCGGGATTTGTCCATCCATGTGATGGGAAGATACTCAAGGGCCCACTCGGAGAGGTTATATCCAATAGCTGTGCAGTGTGTAATTTGATCACAGGGATATCACTTGTCGGAATGAGTCAAGTAGCATTGTTCAATAACGAGATTGAACACGACATGGTGATGTCATTGATCAGATCTCGGGAAATGCAAGTATCAAGAGACAAAGGGAATAAGGCACGACTGTCCCGGTTCAAACGACGAAAGATCTTCGTGGAACGCACAGGGATCACATGGCCATCCAGGTCCCTCTATCGATCATTGGTGTGGGAGTCTCCTGACCATGTCTGGAGTGTTCCCGAACCGTGGGGTATCACGCTTAAGGGCTTGATGATGCTTAGAGAGTGTTTATAGGATCAGAAGAATCACCGAAGAATTGTAGGGAGAAAACCGGAAGGGTTTCGGTAAGTCCGGAGGATGTCCGAAGTGGAGGTGGAAGTGTTCCATAGCCACAAAGGTTGAATAATATGTGAATGAATGTTAAATATTGATTTAATAATTTGTTCATAATTATTTAATAAAGAGAAAATCAATTTAAATGGTCAAAGGCTTAATGGGCCAATTCCAGGAGGGGAGAGGGACCATTAGGGAAAGGAGAGAGGGAGAAGGGGCCAAGGGGGTAGCCGGCGCCCTAGTGGGCCAGCCCCCTGCGCGGGGCCCATAGGGGTGGCCGGCGGTGCCACCCCTCCCCCTTCCTCTCCTTTAGTCCCACCCTAGGACTTTGAGGGAGGTAGTACCTCCCCTCCCCCTATATATAGTGGGGGTATTTGGCCAGATAAAGACACCCAATAATCAATAAAGGTCTTCTCAATTTTTGGGAGTACCTCTAATTGATATTTTCTCTCTCTCCCTCTCTCACCCGTGACCGTGGTCCCAAGTCTGGACAGCGCGAACGAGAGACATCTTCACTGCGGAGCGCCGTCGCGCTGCGGGATTCGGATCCAGGAGATCTACTTCCGCAACTACTGCTGGATCGGGGAAGCGGGAGTCATCGTCAGGCACCGGACGTGTGTAACTCTCCGCGAGGTGTCACACTTGAGACACTCAAGTCGTTAGAGCCGTTGGAGTGCAAGGACTTCATCACGACCTTTAGGTCGGCTTCGGCTCGTCTACATCAACCACGATCTCCTAAGCGTTGACAACGCTTTTCGGTCTTCAAGGGTAAGTTCGCGAAAAGCCCCTCCCGTTACTGTATTACTAATAGATAGGTCCTGGCAGCTTCAGGGGTTCAGGGGCGTAGGGTAAAATTTATTGTTTTCATGCGCGGAACCCCTACACAAATTTGAACTGATGAGAACACCGTGGCCTAGGTAAACCAGTAGTCAACAAAATGGGAGCATGGTCTAACAGAGCTTCAATACATTCTAGAGCGCGTATCGAGACCCGTGGAAAGTGTTCTTCCAAATCAGAGTCCATCAATACGCGATCTAGTTTTTCGTATGTAGGTTCTAGCAGACTATTAACCCAAGTAAATTGTTGTCCGATCATGGTTACTTCCTTCAAGTCAAGACTGTCAATGACAGCATTAAATAGGAACGGCCAATGATCATCAAACCGTCCTTTACTCTTTTCGTATGGGAACCAAAGCAGATTAAAATCACCCCCTATGAGAATAGGGTATGGATTATCTTTAGCTAGGTTCACCAATTCGCGAAGAAAATTAGCCTTGAAGGCATCCTGGGCCGCACCATACATAGCGACAAGGCTCCATGTGAAATTGTCAGCTTTATTACGGATAGAGTTTTATATGAAACTCTCGTTCCGAACAAGCTAAAATATCCATGGTATCAGCCCTTACACCGAGTAATATGCCGACAGAGCATGCCCTACGTGGATGGGAATTCCACACAAAGTCAATGTCACCGGAAAGGGGATTAAGTAAGCTTTGTGAGAATTCTCGTCTACCCGTCTCCGAGATAGCTATAAAATCTAGATTATGTTCCCTAGCACAAAGTGCGATATGTAGATGTTTAGCCAAGTCACGAAGATCTCTGCTATTGAAAAACATGCCATTCATTGGGAAACAAAAATAGATTTAGGAGTTATATCTCGTTTCTGAGATTTATTACATTTTTTTACCAGAGAAAGATTTTCGACTAGAAGCGGTTAGTTCGTATATAGAACTTAACCTGTCTTCATCAAAACCAACCTCCAAAACTTCACCAACTAGATGAGATAGGAGCTGACTATCTGTTGTGGCATTCGCATCCTCGTCATCATAGTAAGTGGAAATAGAAGGGGTCGAAGCTTTTGGAACAATCGTTAGACGGTCAAATTCCATCCGCCTCAAGACCTTAGAAGAAATAGAAACTTCACTAGTATTCTTACCAAGACTGATACCTACACTATTAAGCTTTGAAGAAATAAGCGTAGATGTAAAAGAGAGAAAAGACTTAGATGATGAGGAGTTACCAGTAGAGTCTAAGTTTTTCTCGGCCTTCCTGCGCATGGCCTTTGACAAGGAGTCTTCATCTGTTGTAGTAGAACTGTCTTTGGCCAACGGGTGGCGACCACTCCTACGCAGCATCTGAATTACTAGAACATGCACGACATTGTTGAAAAGAGCTGGAGCTGTGTCTTGCATCGATGAAGAAGCATCAGCGACTAGTGCAGCTAAGTGCAGAGAAGCCTGCAGCGGCTCGATCACCAGGCCATCAGAAGAGTGCATCCAAACAATGGCCTGAACTTCCTGGTGAATGCGATGCCCATGAGCAGCACTCAAGACCTCTCCAGCCGGCGTCGCCTCACCGGCCTTCTGCGTTTGCTGGGATGCAGCATGCGGCCCAAGCGAGGCCATGTCCGCGTCGTCCCTCCTCGCACGCAGAGAAGCAGCCCTGACCACCACCTCGCCTTGTGTTGCAGGTAACGGCCCACTCCGGGGCGAGTCAAATTGGACCTCCAACTTGGACTGAGCCCCTAGTAGCTGGGGACTGACAAACAGAGGAGGCTGAACGCTCGGTTCAGCAGGGGGAGATGGATACGTAATAGGAGGCCCCAACGGAGACACAGAGAGAGCGAGAAAAGTTCATATTTGCTAAATTTTCTTTGCCCCTTGGCATCTGAGGAAAAGGATTCATCAGTGTTACGGCAATAACAGTCCTAGTTGTCTTAGTTCCCGAAGAACCCCTTTGAGAAACTCTGATTGTTAGTAGCGTCCACCTCCATATTAGACTCCTTAGGCCCAGCAGTCGGATCTTTTCCATGAAAGGCATCTTTTTCAGCATCATTGCAATCATCTTCATCCTCAGGTTCATCACTCTTGCGCCTCTAGAAGAAGGGCGTGAAGCCAGGATCAGGAGTAAAATCATGAGCCTCCTGTCGAAAGATAAAGTCATATCCTTTTAGCTTCAAAGTTGCGTTGACGCCAATATAGTGACCCTTTGAATCCACACTTTTCTGTAAAGCCTTGGGATTCATCATAGCCACACAGATACGGAAAATATTGCGACTATGAAGGGTAACGAGATCCACGTCCACAGTAGTCCCAAGTAGAGAACCAATAGCCCAGAGCCCATGAAAATGACGAATAGTGAGTGGCACCCCTTCCACATGAACCCATAGCTAAGGTAACACAAACTTATGCGGAATGTCTTCAACTTCCAAAGTGCTAATCACAATCCTGGCATCATATCAAAACACAGACATCTGGATCCCATCAACTCTCCGAAGATCCTCAAAGGAGGAAAAATTGACTAGGAAAGCATCATCACCATCTGGCAGGGCCTCCCACTTCCACTAAGTGTTGAGGGGACAAATCCTAGTCATATGTGACTCAATAACGGTTGCCGGTACGGGTGATCCAACAATGGTAACCTTCGCCATCTGAGTTATCTTAGGCGCCAAATGAGCCTTGTATATACTATCAAGGAGCTGATTAAAGGGAGTGTCATCCGTACCATTACCAGAACTGAAGGACTAGGCAGCTTCAGAGTAGGACATCTACTCTGTTATGCTGCCGATGATCCGTACCATATGCTGCCGATCTACTCTGTTATGGAGCTAGGAAATTGCAATTCAGATGTCGTATGAGCATGGAGGTTGATGATTATTCATTTTGTGTCTGCTGTCATGTTCCAAATCAGCTTCATGACTTGGTCATATATTTTTGGGCATGCTCGGTGACTGGATTACCTGTGAACCTCGCCATGATGTTCTAGTGTAGCTTAGATGTGTTGCGTGCTAGCTAGTGTGTGTTGTTAACTGTGAGGGATTACTACATGTGAGACCACTATCAAATGAGTTGTCCTTCACGCCTTCCGAGTCACCTGAAATACGATTGATCTCAAACTCAACAAATCAAGTAATTTATTTTTACTATCTATGCATACAATAGAGACCGTGTGAAATACGAATGGTAGAAAGAATTTCTAAGTTCCGAACTAGCTACATACCCTAGGCACCGCATGAATCAGGCAAGGTGTCGATAGCTCGAAAAACCGTTGGCTTAGGCGTGTGCCGACGGCCACCGTCGGGTCAATGCCGTCGGACAAGCCCACACCGGCATAACTCCAGAGCCATGGGCGTAGCTCCAGAGCCGTTGGCATAGCTCCGGCTGTCTGCGTAGCTCGAAAAGCCGACGGTTTGACCCAGCCGTCAGAGCACCCTGGTCGTGGCGCGTGGCACGTGACATACATAGGAGGTGTAGGGTGGGTGGCGGAGATATGGACGGCAACAAAGCCGCCAGCTTAGCATGCCACACGACAACGCTTGGCATGTCACCTGGGACGGGAACACCGATGGGATCTATGCTGGCGGCAAAGCCATCAGCCTACATTGTGGTAAAATTTGGAAGCGCTCTAGACGGGACGATGGAAGAGCTATGCTGACATTATTGTGGCCAGGTTAGCTACGACCATGCCGATGGCCAGCGTCGCCTTTTTGTATCTAGCTCTAGATGAATTAGATCATTTGTTCACCTTGTAGTATTGGTCGGGATAATAATAATGTATGGCTCTAAATTGGTGTCGTCGGACGAGATTTAAAAAGTCTCTATGTGGATCATGTAATAAAGGATCGGAACAAAGTCACTAAGCTAGGCTACGACGTCCCACGGATTTCCAAGAGAACTGAATACCGATGCGGCGACACATATCGATCTAAAAATCTGATTATTTGAGAAAGTAGACAATAAATATTTTGTTTATTTCAATTTTTGCAGAAACTATTTACAATTTGTTAACCCGTTACAACGCACGGGTATTTAGCTAGTACTCCCTCCGTTTCAAAATATAAGATATTTTACCTTTGTGAAAGGAGTGTATCTAGACCCTCTTTAGTGTGTAGATTTATGTGGATTTGGAGTGAACCTACGGACTAAAAGTGGTCCAGGTACAATTCTTTCACAAAGCTAAAACATCTTATATTTTGAAACGAAAGGGAGTATATACTATAATTTGGTAGGTTCGTCTGTCCAAAATTTGGTTATGGTTTTTCATTAGATGATTTTACCCCTTCCTATTCTTGGTTATTACTATCTCCGTTTCAAAATATAAGATGTTTTAGCTTTGTGAATGGAGTGTATCTAGACAATTTTAGTGTGTAGGTTCATCTAGATTTAGAGTGAACCTGCACACTAAAAAAGGTCTAGATACACTACTTTTGTAAAGCTAAAACATCTTATATTTTAAAGCTGAGGGAGTATAAGCCTTCCACCGCCAGGTCAAACTGAACCAAAAAAAAGGAAACTGCTAGGTGTCCCCGGACGATGGGGAGCTCCCATCGTCCTCCTCCCCTGTGCGACACGTGTCCACCAAAATCGCCCAAAATCCCTTTTTTTTGCAAAATACACATTTTTGCTGCATATGTCCCCGCTTTTGCGTCCGAAATAAAAAACGGTCCGTTTCAGAAAATAGAACGTCTCGCCGGAGATCTCATTGGAGACCATGCAGCAAAAAAGTTGTACTAATGTAGCAAAACCGACCTCGCCTGAGATCTCGCCGGAAAAAACTCGCTGGTGACTCTTGCCGGAGACCTTGTAGAAAAAAGTTGACACTATTGTAGCAAAAGCACAAAATGGTTGAAGCAACAAAGTCTTCTAATGTAGCAAAAAACTGACTTCGCCGGATACATGGCTGGAGACTAGCCAGAAGACCTCGCCGGAAAACTTGTACCAAAAGCTTTACGGTATTGTAGCAAAACAAATAAGATAGCAAAAAAATAAATATCAATGTAGCAAAATTGGAGACCAGCCTTTGTAGCATCGGCCGCCTTAGTTTGCAGCTCCGACGAGCACCAGCATCCTTAGTCTGTAGCTCCAGCATCCACTACTCGCAGCAAGAGCAGACTACCGTGAGCTCCACCGCTAGGGCAGGCGCGACGAGGAGTGTAACATCCCAAAACTTTAATCCAAGTTATCAAGATACAAATCACCCAATTTAGGGTTAACAAAAACTTTTTCTCATTTAAATAATTCAGCATGCATATGTGTGTTGCATTAAATAGGAATTGTTTTGAATTGCCATGATTGATTGTTCTAATGCTTGTAAAATGACTCTCAAGTGAATGGCACATCATCTAGATCATTCCCAAGCAAAAAACCAAAGAAAAAAATCAAAAAGAATTAAATAAAGGAAATGGTCACTTTTGCCATTTTAATCAACTAGGACACTTTGGGTGTTCCTAGGACTCAATTTCAAACAGAAACAATTGTGAATCTTTGCACCCCTTGCTAGTAAACGTTAAGATGTTCCAAGGCCCACTTTGTGATCTTCCAAAACCATTCAAACTCTAAATTTAAATGGCATTTGAAAATTGAATCAAGTGTATGTATATAGATCACACTTTTTCAAAAACCACTCAAATGAACTCAATTTAAAAATTCCAAGCAACCAGAGATGCTCAAGCATGTGATCAACAACTCCACCAAAAATCTTTGAAAAATTCAAATCTTTTTGTCATGCGGCCATTTGATCGAACACTTGTCATGCATTGATCACACTCTAGTTTAGACTCACTGTTTCTACAGGGTTTTGCCACCCACTTGACCCTATTTCACTCCCTCTGTCCCTCTTTGATCTAACCATGCCATAATTATTAGTTTCCCCTAAAAAAACCATGCCATAATCAGCCCACCTCCTAGTCCCTAGCCACAGTGCCAAGCCACTCCGACGCCATGCCCGCCGGTCGAGCACGAACCGCTCGCAGGAGACCACCAACCCCTCTCCGCCGCTCCAGGAAGCAAGGTGTGACCTCACCGCCGTCCACGGTCTACCCCACGGCAACTGCCAGCCCCTGGACCACTGAGGAAAAGCCCCGCACTACGTCTCTATGTTGCGCCAGCGCACGCCAGAGCACCATCGTCGCCAGCACGCCACACTCTGCGCCTCGACCACAGACCGCGCGTGCCGCTCTGCCTTGATCACCTCAACCCGCCAGACACACCCGTACCCCGCCGCTCGACCCACAGTCACCGGGAACCACGTCGAGCACCACCTGTGTCTCCCAGAGCGTGCGACGCTCCTGACCGCTAGCCATTGCCCCTCGCGTCGCCATTAAGCCCTATCTAACCGCCAGGGAACCACCCACCGTCCACCTATCTCGCCCACGCCGGTAGCCCCATGTGTCATCGTCACCGACGAGCCCGCCCACACCTCTCTGCCGCCTCGCCATGCCTATATAAGGAGGCCTTCTCCAGCCTCAATCGCCACACCATTCAACTCCCCTCTCACCACCAGTCCTTCCTCACCTCTAGCCGGAGCATCTCGAGAAGCAAGCCGCCGGAATTTTACCGGAGGTAGCCGCTGTAGAGGAGGAGACGCTGCCGTCAATTTCGTCCACCCCAGCCTCTGCTATGACTTCGCTGAGCCTGCCGTCATCGACTCGTTCGTTTCCTTGCCTCGCCACACTCGCTGGAACCCTGGTACGCCCCCACTACACCCCCATCGTGTAGCTAGGTTTCCGTCTTGCCGGCGACGTGTTCGTCGTCGACGACGACCGTGAGTCGTTGATCTAGTTCTAATCCTATGATCCACAATGCCTCATACTGCTTCGCGTTTTAATGAGCCACTGACAAGCGGGACCCCCCTGTCATCAGTCCTCAGCGCCGGGGAGTGAATACTGGGCCGGCCCAATTAGTTCCCGCCTAAGCCATGTGATTCAAATTAGGATTTTTCTTTTTAGAATTAAACTTAGTTATGTCCCTTAGTTTGAAAATCAATTCAGAGAGTTCTACAAATCCAAATTAGATGATTCCAATTTTTTTGGAAAGGTAATTGAAATCTCTATCCAAGCCCGTTGGATTTAAATCATTTAGAGTTATAGATCGCTCCTACTAAAATAACAATACATAAGCTTTTTCACATTCAAACATTTTTCTAAAATCAACCATAAGAGCTTATGAGTTGATTCCAACTCTCAAAAATCACATTTAACCATACCTATCCAAATATATAATAATATTAAGGTTTCCATGCAGTGACTATGGACTAGTACCAAAATAATGCTATATAGGCATTTCTAGTCACTTTAAATAATTAAATATTAAACTCAAACTTATTAAAATGTGATCCAACCTTTAAATCACATTCCCATATATTAGAATATGTGGTGATGACATGTGTCCACATGATCCCATATTTTAATTGGAGAATATTAAATCTTAGTTAATTTCAATGAGTAGAAATTACTTTTCTCCAATAAAAACAATGAAACTAGTTCATTAAACCTTGTGATGTTTGTGATGATACTAGATCATCAAATGTGTGCCTTAGTGTGCTAAGTAGACTAGTTAAGTATTGTTTGGTGATTGTGTATTCTGTATATATTTATAGACGATAGTACCGACCAAGCTTTCGAGGAGGAGGAGTTCTACCCCGAGGAAGAGGAAGAGAATTTCAACAACTGCACTACCCAAGGCAAGCTATTATTGGCAAGCTAACATTTGCAAGTATTATACCTAGCAAGCCATCATTAACAATGCAAGCTAACACTTTCAAGCTTGATAACCTAAGCCCATGCATTAGGCATACTTTGGTTATACCCTTTTTTAGTATACCATCCCAAGTTTTATTTACAAGATTTACTTGCTTTTACTTTACCAAAGTCCTTTACCTTATTTATAGATAGCATAAAGAGTATAAAACTTGGCCTATCTAGTTAGAAGTAGATGTCATTCTATGGCATGAGATTGATCTTAGCATCCCACATTACTGAACACTCTTAACTTAGGGATTAGAGCCAAACCAAAAACTTGATCACTTTAGATGGGAATACTTGGTGAAACTGACTTGTGAAAACCTTGGAATGATGTGTCATTCTATTGAGATGTTTTGACATGTGTTGAGAAACACAAATGGTTTATGATGATGAAAATGTTGAGGCATGAGCCTTAGCCCTTTTATAAAAACTGATGGTTGGGTTCGGATGCGATACCATTCCAATTTTACCGTAGAACCACAATACATGAAATTGGTAAGGCTTAGCCGGAAGTTTATATGCATTAGTATTAGTTCCCTCGCGGGAGAGGTTTGAGCTGAGGCTACCTCTCAATGTTGTCCACCTATGCAGTGCCCAGGATGACAGATGGTCATGGCTGGGAGGCCATGCTCATAGGAGAGGTGCTTATACTAGAGTGTGTAGAGGAAAGGTTATTTTGATTATCTACATACTAAGTATGATGATTCAGGGTTATCCATGACAGATGTATCGAATCTTGTGGTGAAAGTGTACCACCTCTGCAGAGTGTCAAACTATTCGAATAGCCGCGTCCGCGGTTATTGTCATGGTGGTGTCAAGGCAGATGCCATGGATAGGCTAAAGGTGGGGACTAATACACGCTAGGGGAATCCAGGGAGGGATAGTGAAGTGATTCTCCACACAGAAGTTTGTATTTGCTCTGCTTCCAAGATTACAAGTGCTCCTAGAGCTGTATTGGCGAGAGGAGGAAGAAGGAGCTCTCTTACTCTCACACACAGATCACACTTAAAACCATAGCCCAATCAGAATAGCGGAACCCCTTCTACTGAGATCCTAGCCCTCCTTATATAGAGGGAACTTGGTCTCTGCCTAGGGCATACGTGGAGGCATATTCCTAAGAATATGCCTCCTCCTAAAGTAGTAAGCCGACCGGGGTGCTTTTTCCCCCGCGTCACACAGGCAGAGGCTGCGTGAGCCTCTGCGGCGCCCGCGTCAGCCTACATGGGCGTCGTCACCCTTGTCAGCCACGCCTCGGTGGTCCTGCCCTTGTTTGCTTCGCTCAGGTAGTGCGTACCGGGGCTTCTTTTGACCAGCGAGATTCCTTCCTTCTCCTAGAAGCTAGATGTGACCCGGATCATAGTTGATCCGGCCACACCCGTTCCTGCATACAAGTAAAACAGGCATTGCCGACTTACTCCTTGAGTCGGTTGAGACTTAGTTAGGCGAACGCCCCCTGGTCCGGGTTACCCTGTGATTCGTCCTGCCTTGAGGTGACCCGGCCAGCATCCGCTTTGGTCTTCCCGAACCTCGGCTAACTCGGCCTTTATACCCCGGCGTTACTCTACCCGGGGGTATCGCCCCAACATTAGTCCCCGAAGCTGGTGCGGTCTTAGCTGCCTTGGCCGCAAAGGCCACATCAGGTTCAATTCTGAGCTCTAGTCGTTATTTCCGAGTTACCTCCTTATCTCGGGTTATATGGATTTACGTTCCCTTCGCGCATTCCAAGTTTTCACTTGCCGGCCGGGTTACCACTTTAACTCGGACCTCATGGTTTTACTTTCCCTCTGCACATTCCAAGTTTTCACTTGCTGGCCGGGTTACCACGGTTCCATCCGGGTCTTGTTTCCTTCTCTCGTACACCAACCCATGTGGAGGCTAATCATTATGTTGTCTTATTTTAAGGGCCAGCACAGTAACCGCCGCAGTGATTGTCAGTTATCACTGTGCACGGGTCACGTCACGCCTGCCTCCTCGTTTACCGCATCCACGCGTCATGTCATGGGATCAATCTTGTTCTGTGACCTTCTGTGTGGCTTCGTGCTGATTGGTTGATGTGGGTAGTACACGACCACATCGTGTGGCACGCCTGCAGGACCCGATCCCACTTTCCCCTCGTGGGAGAGGTTAAATAGGGGTGGGGCGCACTCCTTAGGATTTTTCCCCTTCCGCGCCCCTCTGCCCCTTGCTCTTCTTCTACTTCTTCCCCGCGACAGCGCCGCCGCCAGTGCTTCTCCGTAGCAGCGCCGCCGCCGCACTTTTTCCCCCACACCGCTGTATCTTTGCCACCACTACGCGCCTCCTCCACAAGTGGTCGTTACCAATCTAGGCCGTTGCCCCCCACCGTCGCTAGCGCCAGTGAGGGCAGCGAAGACCAGATGATGGAGGAGGAGCTCGTCGTCGCCGAGCAAGAGATGGAGGAGGACTCCGCGGCGGCAGACCGTGGTGTGTGGGCCGGGTCTTGGGTCTGCCAGGACAACCTGGATTGGCTCTACCGCACTAGACGCATCCCCGCCGGTGTCGCCGCTCGCCTTGCCTGCGCCGAACTGGCCCCCTCACCAAATCCGGGTGAGTACGTCGTGTTCTTGTCCCACTTCCAGTGGGGGTTTGGTTTGCCGGTCAGTGACTTTTTCCGGGATTGGCTTAACACCTACGAACTCCAGCCGCACCACCTTCCTGCCAACGCCATCACTTATCTTTCCGCCTTTGCTTCTATGATCGAAGGTTATGCCGGACTGTGGCCCACGAAGGAGCTATGGATCCGGTTTTTCGGCCTTCATCGTAACGTCATCCCAAACATCCAACTCAGTCCGGAGGACAAGCGGCTCACTCAATTCGGAGCTGCTTCCATCTCACCCTGGAAACTTTCCGTTTTCACCCCGGGTCACCAGGCTAGAGTCCTGCAAAGGGTGGGCCCGAACTTTCTTTTACGTCCGGAATACCGGCACTGAAGACTTTATCCGGCTGCTCCCCTATACTCCGGGTCCACCTAACCCGAAACTGTGGGATGCCGTTCCCAAGAAGCCCACGGCTTGGCCAACCAGGTCAACAAGAGGTTCGCAGAGCTGAAGAAGTTGGGGTTGCGCAACGAGGATGCTATGATCACGTTCGTGCGCAACCGAATTTCCCCCCTCCAGAAGCGCACCCACAAGGTGTGCCACATGAGCTTCGGCCGCGACCCCAACCGGACCTCATCCTTTGAGTTGAGCAACATGGAGATATATCGCCGGGTTAAGGCTCTCTTCACCACTCACAAGGATTTCTCCTCTGAGTGGACCTGGGGAATTGAGCATTATTGCCGCGACAGGCTTCCTCCCGCGGTAAGCTTCGTGGCGCAAGCTTACCCCAAATTAATTATATGTCGGTTATTGTGGCATTTTTGACTCTGTTGTTCGTTTCTTTTCTCAGCAATTCCTTCAGCAGACCCTCGAGGACGACACGGATCCGACCCTTAAGTGGGCGCCAGACCGGGTGACCCCGGATGAGGAAGAGCCGGACCAGGAGATGTTCCTCCCGATGACCGACGCTACAAAGTGACCCACGGGTAAATCCTCTTCTATTAGATATTGGCCCGATGATGAAGATGGCTCGGATGTCGAGGTGATTGAACCTGTTGATGTTGTCCCCCTTTCTTTTGCATTTCCGGCATCAGCTAATCCCGGTGGGCATATCCACGAGGACCCTTGTAGCACCCCAATTGTCTAACAATTGTAATGCTACTTGTCCTAGTAAGATATTGGCTACTTCATAGATATTAGTGTTGCATCATAATTATATCATGCTCATGTCATCATGCCACCTTGCATTTGAGCATCATATAAAAACCTCTGTCTTTTGGTTTTCCTCTCATATGCATTATTAATTGTATTTGTCTCTTGATATTGTATTTGGTTATTGATATGCTGTGCAATGCCCAAGTTGAGTTGGGGGCATATCGTTTATTCCCATTCCACCATCTTTTTCTTCCACCACTTTATAATTCCACCATCCTTCTAGACCATGAGCTTGTTTGACTTTAATTTTGGAATTCTCTAGCTCATGGGCAAAAGGGTGGATTTAGTCCATTAAATTCCTTTGCTTGGCTTTATTCCATTTCTTGGAAATGCATAAGAATAATGCCATCATATTATTATTGTTGTCACAAAATAAATAATGGCATTATTATTTTTTTGCATGGGCCATGCAAGCTTCTCCACCACCTTTTTCCTCCTTTGGTTTTCTTTGGATTTAGTAGATCCTATCTAGTAAAACCACCTTCTACCATTCCACCTCTCCATAGTCTCAACCATATCTTTTTCTTTTATTATTTCTTCAAGCATTATCATATGAGCCTTTTTCCACCTAATTCTTTTCTTCCTCTTTCTTTCTTGTTTCTCCTCCACATTAGCTCATGCAAGATCAAGCCCTATGGTTCTTCTTGGTTTGGCCTCATAATCAAATTAAAAATATAAATGCCTAATAAAACCTAACCTAACTTTTCCCTCTCTCTCTAATTTTCTCCTAAACCCTAAGTCTCTCTCTCTCTCTCTAACATGACCTCCATGCCCAGCCCCTCTCTCCCTAGCTGTTGGCCACCCTCTCCCTGGCCCACACCCAGCCACCCTAACCTAGACAAAACCCTAACCCGAGCCATGCCCATCTAACCCTAGCCTAGCTAACCCTTCCCTCTCTCTTCTTCTACCACCATGCTGGTCCCACCCTGCAGCCACCTCGCCGCCCTGGTCCACCTGCAGTCCCTCCGGCCGCCGTCCAGCCCCAGGACAAGCCCCCAGCTGCAGTCCCTCCGGCCGCCTGGAGTCCCTCTGGCCCTCCGGCCCCCAGCTGCAGTCCCTCCGGCCGCCTGCAGTCCCTCCGGCCGCCTGCAGTCCCTCCGGCCCCCAGCTGCAGTCCCTCCGGCCGCCTGCAGTCCCTCCGGCCGCAGTCTTCGTGGTTAGACCGAGACGCGGTAACAAAAGTATTTCCCTCGTGCGTGGCCCAGTCAGCACCAGGCCCACCCATCAGTGACTGTGGCTAGAATTTCCTGGGTAACAAAAGTATTTGCCTGTGTATGTTTTAATTAAATCTTTTCCAAATTGATTTAAATTCAAATTCAAATCAGATTTAAATAATTTTTAAAATACAAATCCAAATAATACATGTAATATATGTTTTGGAATCAGAAAAATGTGAGGAATTCAAATATGCCCTTCAAAATATGTTTTGAACACTTTAAATTTTCGAGATGATTAAAATTACAAGAAAATGCCCTTTTCTTTATTTAATTAATAACTTTTGTTTTATAACTCCAAATTTGACAAATAATATGTCTAAATCGATCAGCGCGACGAGCCCATTCTATTTATGCAGTTCTTGTTCTGGATTGAAGCATGCATCATGTTGCTATTAAAAATCTAAACTGTTTAAGACAATAAAACTTGGTCAAATAAATAATAAAGTGCTTTATTTCTTATATCCACACCTCACCTTTGCCATGCTACTTTAATGCCATGTAATTTGTGCATCATTCATCATGGCATGCTTGGTTGCTTGTTGCATTTTAATTCATATGCTTGTGCACTTTGTTTATGTTGGCCCTTGTTTGTTTGGTTCTTCTTCGAATAGACGCCCAGCAGGAGAATTATCAGGAATCACAGGAGTACTACCCAGACCCCTCTCTCGCTTCAACTGAGCTGCCAGGCAAGCACTACCACATGCTTGCATACATACAGTACCTATTGCCTCTATCTTATTCTTGCATCATTGAGTCGCGATTGCATTAAATTGAATCCCAAGTACTGCATGGCCTTACTTTTAAACCACACCAAGCTTGTTCCGGTCCCATGAGCCATTACTGCAGGAGTTGTTTGAGCCATGCGAGTCGTAGAAAAGCATGAGTAGGGTATGTGAGTGTCTGAGGAATAACGAGGTACCTAAACAACATAACCTGAGTAGTAATGGGACAACTAATGAAAGAGGCCGCAATATCTGCTATTTGGTTTTCATGCTCACTTGTGTCCCGTAGGACCCTGAGAACTTGATTCCTGTTCCTTGACTATTCGCACTATCCACATCCGGGAGGCCTTATGGACCCCCCCTGAGCCAGAGCTTGATTCATTCTTATTTCTTGGGGCCACAATTAGTTTGGGGCTTTATTACTGTTCTGTACTTATGCCATGTTACTGCTTTATTTAAGATTGTGCGAGGAGCACCTGTACTGTTTTGGATCGTGACACGTTTTCGCTGTATCGACAAGCCCAGTCACATTTTCGGGTTCCCAGTCGTTTACCGCCGTCCACACAAACCTTAGGTCCGTCTCGGAGCCGGCCAACTTCGTTGCGGGTAGCTTAATGGGGTGGCCCCCTGAAATATTTCTGAATCCTGTAATTGCTTTGTCGTGAATGCCTCGTTGGGTTTTGATTTGGTTTTTCCGAGGTTGATCGAGTGTGTGTTGCTATTCGTGCACCCCTGCAGGGTAAGTCTTTCTGAAAGCCATGTCCGCGGTTATGGACGACTTGGAGCACAGTTTCTCGATCATAGACAAGTATAATTAAAGTACCGCTTTTAATTTGACTAAGTACTTGACTAGTAAATAGTGCAATACTCATGGAATGGTTAATAAAACTGCCAATGGATGATGGGGGTTGTTCATCCGCTTCCTCGTTGGTAAGCAAGGAGGAGGATGGATCTGTTAATTATACTGTTATAACTGTTGTTCTTAATTCACGGACTTCCGTCTATCAGTGGTTAGGCGGAAGGTTAGCGAGTATCTGTAGAATTGTTAGGTATTATCTTTTGTTGCAATTGCGTTACCCCAGGTTGTGTCCCCTTTAGTGGCATAAAGACTTGCTGAGTACCCCTAGGGTCTCACACGATAAATTGTTTGATTCAGATGAACAGGTGTACCCGCAAGATGGATACTGGGTGGAAGAGACAGATGATGTTGGCAACGATCATTCGGTGTAGAGATTCCGGGAATGGGGATCCGTGTGATCTGTGGGCGGGATGTGTTTATTTATGGGGCATCTTATGCCAATTTGCTTCTTATCCGTACTCGGATCTTGTTTTCCGCTTCCGCCTGATACTCTTATGTGTGATGTATGAGGAGCTATCCTAAATTATTATATCTATCTAGGACATTTGGATCTTGCCGTATGGTGTTGCTATATTTCTATTTCTTTTAGATGGAATGGCTCTGAGGACTGTTGTATGTGGCTTGCATACATACTCATTTGTGTATGTAGTTGATCCCTTCGCCTGCCGATTACGCTGCTCGTTCTTGTCCCGTTGTCTGAAAGTGGTTAGGACGGCCGAAAGGTCTACCGTGAGTGGCCCTAGGCCCCACCGTACTATTTTAACCACTTTCGTTCATCCAGGCATTAACTAAGAGCGTAATTCACCGAGGTAGTTACAACCCTCCCCTTGCTACGGGCGAACCCGTTCCGGTAGCGCCGAAGAAGAAGTGTGGAGCAGCACCAAGTTCTGCCTCCGGACTTTCTCAGCCCGCCAAAAGGCGAAAGAAGTCCAGAGACAAAACTTCCTCCAAGCCAACAGGCAAGGCCCCAGCACGAAGGGCTCGGAAACCCAAGGAGGCCCAAACCTCGGATGCGTAAGTCATTTTTCCTTCTTCAACTTGCTCTTCCTTGCATTGTTGTAATTTCTCTTCTGACATTATTTGATTTGGCAGGGCTGCGGTGGAGGTCCCTTAGAGTGGATCTAGCATCTCTTCGCCGCTCCGGCCTAGCCCTTCTCCTCCTCGTGACGATGAGTCACGCCCACTGAGCCCTATTCCTGAGGGTTCTGCGACTGCTCCGGGTTCTGTTCCACCTCGTCAAGAGGAGGATAACCTTAGAGCGGGGGAGACCGGCCCAACCGAGGCAACAACATCCACCACTCTGGCTTCGCCGCAACCAGCAGCCACCGAAGCTACCTCGGCACCAGCACCAGCTCCAGCACCAGTAACCAAACCAGTACCAGCACCCGTTCCGGCACCAGCACCAAGCCCGGTAGCAAGAAAATCAGCAGCTGCACCAAGTCCAGCAACAAGAACACCAGCGCCAAGCTCCTCCGCCTCATCCGAGTCTTCTCAACCTCGGCGAGGAACTATCCCGGCAGCTCCTAAGGGAAAATCCGTTGCAACCACTTCCTCTTCTCAGCAAGCAAAGGGCAAAAAGGCTCCTAACGCTACCAAATCATCATTCGTCGAGGCTGGGCAGCATACCCTCGCATCAATGCTTCCCAAGAAGGTTCCAGCAGCGAAGGATGCCCCTGCCGAGCCAACCGATGCACAACAGATGGTTCTGCATACTAGCCTGGCCCTTGCCTTGGTTGAGAGGAAAGAGGCGCACGCGAAGGGCTTGGTGGTGCCCCATATGCCCACCGGCGAGCGGTATCCTCCGATGTTGATTGAGTTTGTCAACAACTGGAACAAGGCTGAGTTCGTCCATGACGACGATCTTTCGGAGAAGTTTGGCCCCGCCGAATTTTCCGCCCAAATGAACACAGCCGCTAAGGCAATCAACCTCGCGGGTCGGATGACGGAGGTACGTCGCTTCCCCTTTATATGCTATAGATAATAACCATTAGTCCCCGAGCCTCCGGGGGAGTAACTTGTTACTCCGCCGGATGCTCTTTAGAAAACTAACATAGCTCCATGAGAACTTTGAATATGCACACACCTAGAGCCGGGTTAAGTTCCACTTGGCCCGGATTTTTGTACACTTCGAACATGCACACACCTAGAGCCGGGTTAAGTTCCACTTGGCCCGGATTTTTGTACACTTCAAACATGCACACACCTAGAGCCGGGTTAAGTTTCACTTGGCCCGGATTTTTGTACACTTCGAACATGCACACACCTAGAGCCGGGTTAAGTTCCACTTGGCCCGGATTTTTGTACACTTCGAACATGCACACACCTAGAGCCGGGTTAAGTTCCACTTGGCCCGGATTTTTGTACACTTCGAATATGCACCAAGCTAATTTATGTTTCTGTACTCCTTTCAGGTGACCACCAATCGCCGGAGTGCTGAATTCCAACGTCTGCTGGATACCCACAAGATGCTACGCGCAAAGCAAACTGCACTTCTCGCGGAATACAAGAAAAGGGGTAAATTTCTTCCTTGGCGCTTCTTCGTTTTTCTTCATATTCCTCTACCGAACTAATCTCATCATTCGATTTCCGCGGCTGGGGTGGAGGCTGAGAACAAGATTATGCGGAAGAATCTGGAGTAGATCCAGGGTAAGTCATTTTTGTCTGACCTTGCAGTGCTTTCCATTTCCTTCTCTTCTTGGCTCGGCAATCATTCATACCTCGGCTCTGCCGGGCCAACACATTATTTCAGCATCGCTTGAAGATAGTGTGCCCGTGCTTGATATGATGCTGCATTTTCTCGAACAAGCAGGGCAGCATCAAGCCGAGCTTAAGAAGAAAGATGACGAGCTCGCCCTCCTCCGGACCAAGGACGATGAGATCGCCAGGCTCAAGGCTGAGATGGAGAAAATGAAGGCCCAGCACCAATCCGAGCTCCAAAAGGTTGGCCAGGATTACACAGAAGAGCACGAGCGCCTCAATCTCCAGATCGCCAAGGACCAGGATCTACTCAAGGAGTCCGGCATCCAGCTTGGGTCGGCGAATGCTGAGCTTGAGCAGCTTCGGAAGAGACGTGATGACTGCACTTGGGAGTTGACCCGGATCCTTAGCCATATATCACGTAAGTTCTTTTCCCTTATCCGACCTACTTCTCCGGGTTACTTCATATGTATTTTCTTTATCTTCTTCCTTTGTCTTGTTTCTAGGCAAATTTCCCGAGGGCACTGCTATTGCAAGCGCAGCAGTTGCAGACTTCTGCCGAGAAAGGGGTACTCCTGCCGCTCCTGATGGTGAAGAGATTCCTTATGACATGGAGGACCTGTTGGTTAGCTTGTCCTCTCGCGTGGAGCTCATCAAGAATTATGGCAAGGACATCCTCGACGTTGCAGTTCGCATCTTCAACACGTTCTGGCCCGGAGAAGATACTCCGGAGATCACCGCAATCCTCATTGAGAAGCTAATGGAAACCGAGACCCAGCTCGACCTCTAGAGAGAGTCTGCTGGACGTGCCGCAGCTGATACCATTCTCCACCACATACTCACGTGGTATGAGAAGATCAATCTCAACCTCCTGACCCGCATGCGCACAGGATCCAGATGGACCAATGAACCAGAGTGGGTAGCTCGGTGCCAGGCTTGCGCCCATAGCCTCATCGAATACGCTCCCATTCATGAATGGGTTGAGGGGCCGAGCTTCCTGGAAGCCGCTAGGGACGAAGAGATTGAGAATGACGAAGATGGCTCAGACGGTGATGGAGAAGATGATGCCTCGAATATCGAAGACGGCGAAGATGATGCTGAGCTTCCTCCTCCTGCTGCTCTTTGAGCGAAAAAACTTGAAAATTTATCAGATCCCCGGTATGCCGGGTGAAGTTGTATCCCATATAAATGTGATATTTTGCTACTAAGTTCTTATGACGGATTAACTTGGGCGTAGTCCCCGAGTTTCTTTTTCTTGTTCGTCCAATCTTTTGGCTCGGCTCGTGTCTACCTTGATTCGGTTTTACGACTTACGAATCCGAGCTTCAAAAATTGCCTTAACAATACTGGGAAACTTTTAGACTTAGCTCAAGAATAAAACTGCATAATAACTTGAAAATAAATAGAGGGTTAGTCCGAAAAACAAACGTCGGCTCGAATAAATTCTTTTCCTTAGTCGTTTTTCACCTGCTACGCAATTCCAAACTTGTTCTCTTGCTTGCCATGAAGCCAATTCTTGTTGGACAGCAGCAAGTCAAAGAGTTGGGTTCTTGGTGCTCACACATTACTAATCTGAGTTAAGTAGAACAACGTATTCCAGCTAACGCACAAAAAACAACAAGTATTATTAAGGCAGTCCCCAAGTTACTCCTCGAGGTGCCAACATTTCATTGATAAGCTCATTGCCGGCATACATACCGACACATGAGAAGACTCGGATACATACACTTCTTCGCTAAGTGTAGAAAGGACGAAGGAGAGCTACATTCCATGGACGTTTAGATTCCTCGTCGGACCTGTCCGCCTTGTTCTTTTCCTGTGGCTTTGCATCTATAAGATAATAAGAATCATTGTGTGATGCCTTGCTCACGATAAATGGCCCTTCCCATGGGGGGATAATTTATGCATGCCATCCGTACGTTATATCAACCGGAGCACCAGATCGCCTTCCCGAAAGACTCGGGGGCTTACTTTCCGGCTATGATAGCATTGGAGATTTTCCTGATATATGGCAGATCTGGACAGTGCCAGTTCTCCCGCTTCTTCCAGCAGATCAACATCATTTTGCCGGGCTTCTTGCACTTCGGCTTCTGTGTATTGGGTGACCCTAGGCGAATCATGCTCTATGTCGGCTGGTAATACAGCTTCTGCCCCATATACCAGAAAAAATGGCGTATAGCCTGTTGATCGATTCGGAGTTGTTCTTAAACTCCACAGTACCGCTGGTAGTTCTTCTATCCAGCACCCCGCTGATCTTTACAGCGGCTCAATGAGCCAGGGTTTTATCCCGGATAATACTAATCCATTGGATCTTTCGACTTGTCCATTCGATGCAGGGTGGGCTACCGATGCTATGTCTAGCCGGATCTTCTTATCCCGGCAGAAACGCGCAAATGCTCCTTCCGCAAAATTTGTGCCATTATTAGTTATGATACTGTGAGGATAACCGTACCTCAAGACGATATCTTTGAGAAACGTTACGGCCGTAGCTCCATCACATTTTCTTATAGGCTTTACTTCAATCCACTTGGTAAACTTTTCCACTATTACCAAAATGTGAGTCATATTTCCCCTTGCTGGTTTGAAAGGGCCGACCATATCCAAGCACCATACGGCAAATGGTCAAGTAATTGGTATGGTCTTGAGTTCCGACATCGGCATATGTGTCTTGGTAGCATACCTCTGACAACCATTACATTTTCTCACCAGATCTTCTGCTTGCTCTAAGGCACTTGGCCAGTAGAATCCATGCCGGAAAGCTTTTGCTACCAAGGCTCGGGACGAGGCATGATGCTCGCATTCCCCTTGATGTATATGTCGGAGGATGTCAAGCCCTTCTTCCGGGCAACACATCGCTGGAGGACATTGGTCACACTTCTTTTGTATAGTTCGAAATTGATGATCATGTACGCCGTTTCCCTCCTCTCTGTTTGCCTGGACATCACTTCCTCAGTGGGTAAGGCTCCATCTTTCAGGAATTGAAATATAGGTAGTGCCCAAGCTGGTATTGCTCGCACAGGGAACATATCCTCATCAATCTCCATCTGATCCACCGGCATACCTTCAACCTGATCATGCTGAGAAGTCCCCGGGTCTTGCGAAGCAGTCCCCGGGTTCACTAAAGTAGTCCCCGGGTTTGCTGAGGCAGTCCCCGGGTTTCACGCACCACTTCCCATGTCAATGTCCATGGGCACAGCTTCGGATTCTGTGTCCTCCGGAACATAGATAGAGTCAGTTTCTGGGGAGGGCCTGATGGATGGTTTCCTGAGGTGCTCTAATGCTACACCTGGCGGAATTGCTTGTCGGGTTGACCCGAGCTTTGACAGCATGTCGGCAGCCTCATTTTCCACCCAGGGTACATGGTGAAATTCGCATCCCTTAAAGTAACCAGATATCTTCTGCACATGAAATCTGTACAGTGCCATGTTTGGATCAAGGGCGTCCCACAGTCCCGACACTTGCTGCACCACCAAATCCGAGTCGCCAAAGCATATGATCCGACGTATCCCAATCTCTTTTGCTACCTTGAGCCCATGCACAAGTGCTTCATACTCAGCGACATTGTTTGATGCCGCGAAATGGATCTGCGGCACGTATTTCAACTGGTCCTTCTTTGGCGATGTAAGTACAACTCCAGCACCTAGCCCGGTTTTGGTTTTTGATCCGTCAAAGTGGATTCGCCAATAGTTCGGATCTGGGAGTGGCGGTTCGTATTGCACCTCGGCCCAATCCACGAAAAAGTCCGCCACAGCTTGAGATTTGATGGCTTCTCTTCTGTCATATTGCGGTGCATAAGGAGCTAGCTCAATTGCCCATTTTGCAATTCTGCCACTCGCATCCTTGTTACTCATTATCACGGATATGGGGGCCTCACATATGACCCGGATGGGATGCTCCTCAAAGTAGTGCTTCAGCTTCTTAGCGGCCATGTACATGCCATACGCCACCTTTTGATAGTGTGGGTAGTTTTTCTTCGAGGCTGACAACACCTCGCTCAGGTAATACACTGGCCTTTGCACCGACTTACCTTCCTCATCACGCTCCACCACTATCACTTCACTTACAACTCGGTTGGTTGCGGCTATGTAGAGAAACATTTGCTCCTTTGATACTGGCGAGGCTAACACTAGTGCAATGGCTAACATCTTCTTCAAGTGAGCAAAGGCTTCATCGGCCTGCGGTGTCCGAACGAACTTATCCGACTTTTTCATGGGTTGGTAAAGAGGCAATGCCTTTTCTCCCAACCGACATACAAACCGACTTAACGAGGCCAGGCAACCTGTGAACTTCTGGACATCGTTAAGACACTTCGGCAGTTCCATTCGTTCGATGGCTCAGATTTTGGTTAGATTAACCTCGATACCTCGGCTGGAAACAAGAAAACCGAGCAATTTCCCAGCCGGGACACCGAACGTGCATTTTTCTAGGTTAAGTTTCATCCGGAACCTCCTTAGGTTCGCAAACGTTTGCCTGATATCGTCAAGGAGCATTTTGCTTTCCTTGGTCTTGATAACCACATCATCCACGTACACTTGTACATTTTGACCGATTTGGTCGTGCAAACATTTTTGCATACATCTTTGGTACGTTGCCCCTGCATTACGTAAACCAAACGGCATGGTGCGATAGCAATAAGCCCCATACGGGGTAATAAACGCAGTATTTATTTGATCATCCGGATTCAGAGGTATCTGGTGGAAACCAGAATATGCATCAATGAATGACAATAGTTCACATCCAGCAGTTGAGTCTATGACCTGATCTATTCTTGGCAGTGGAAATGGATCTTTTGGACACGCCTTGTTCAGGTTCGTGTAATCGATACACATTCGCCAAACCACTGCCACGTTCGGATCATCCTTCTTCTCCACCAGCACCGGATTAGACAGCCAATCCGGGTAAAGAACTTCCATGATAAATCCTACAGCTAGCAACCGAGCTATCTCATCCCCGATGACTTTCCTCCTATCTTCAGCGAAGCGGCGGAGGGGTTGCTTCACTGGCTTGGCTCCGGGTCTCACATTCAAAGAGTGCTCGGCCAACTCCCTCGGAACACCTTGCAAGTCCTGTGTGGACCAAGCAAAAATGTCCCGATTCTCACGGAGGAAGCTGACGAGCTCGCTTTCCTATTTATCACTTAAACCGGCACCAATTGTTATGGTGCTCTCCGGGAACATGTCATCAACAGGAACCATCTTGGTATCTTTCGTGGCCTGGAAGGAGACACTTCCATGCGGGTTACTCAGCGCCGGCATATACTGCTACGCGGACTGAGCCAACACCGCCACCTCTTAAATTTTCCTTTTTCCTGCGCAATCACAATTGACTCGGCTAAGTTAGACCCGGCTGACGCACACTCCATGGAACGTCGGAAATCCCCAGCAATGGTAATCACCCCGTTTGGTCCGGGCAACTTCATCTTCAAGTAACTAATATGACAGCTTGCCATGAACTTGTTCAGCGCTGGCCTTCCGAGTAACGCGTGGTACGCACTTTCTAAATTCACCACCTCGAACTCCAAATTTTCGGTTCGGCAGTTATCCCTCATGCTGAACAAGACGTCAACCCGGACCTTGCCTATGGGCTCATAAGAGATGCCGGGCACAATACCATGGAAAGTTGTCCTCGTGGCCTGTAGCATGTTCTCCGAGATACCCAACTTGCACATTGTGTCCGCATACATGATGTTAATGCTACTGCCATTGTCGATCAGTACCTTTGAGAACCTTAGGTTAATGCTAGGTCCAATGAATGTCGGATCCAGCACCAATGCATATGAACCAGGGCTTGGCATAAGCTTGGGATGATCCCTGATGCTCCAGGTGATTTCCTAATCAGACCAAGGCATGTACCTCGTCACTGCAGGCATCACTGCATTCACCTCCATATGCCTATGCTGCAAGCTCTTTCTATCTATCTCCTCAGTGGTGAACACACAATAGCTTTGATGATGCTCTCTGTACTCATTTCTCCCTTCATTTCCGGGGTACCTCTGATCCGGCTGATGCTGATTTTCCACTTGATGCACCACATCCCTTCTCTCATTGTTATCATACCTCGGCGGAGGGGGAGGCAACATTAGCTGTTGCGTGTTCGCTCCGGAGAGCAATTGCTGCCGGGGTAACTCCTGCCGAGGCTGATAATTCCGGGGTGCCTGAGCATTCCCCGAACTACCTTGTTCAATCTTGCACATCCACTCACATTGCATCGTCGTATGACCCGCTGGGTTACTCGGATTTGACGTGTGAAACTTACACGGCTGGTCCAACATCGACTCGTAAGTATACCTCTGACGGTCCTTCTTTTCTCGCCACTGTTTCTTTTGCTCTGGCGTCCAAGTTTTCTTGCCTTCGTTTCTCAGAGTCCACTGCCCTCTAGATTTTTGGCGCTGACTGCCCCCCTGCTCTGGGCTGATCTTGATTCACAGCTGCAACTTGGTGCAAACCGTATCGATGATCCGGTCTATCATCTCTCCTTTTCCCTTTGTAATCATTCCTCCGGGATGACCCGGCACCATCTCTCTGGTAGTACTCATCGTTTGACTCGTTTGACACGAGCCTAGGTTGGGTCGGATCACCTAGAGCATACGAATCAGCAATCTGGATCATCTCTGCCAACGTGGTCGGCATTTTCCATTGCAACTTCTGCCACAGCTCGCTTGCATATCTGCATCCTTGCGCAAACCATGCTATGGCCTGTGATTCTATCACGCCCTCACACGAGTTTCTCACTGTACACCACCGGGTTAGAAACTCCCGATCTGTCTCATTTGGTCTTTGCTTGCACATAGCTAGGGTCTGCATCCTATTTCGCCTCTGATACGTACTCGAGAGATTGCTGATGAACATTTTGTCGAAATCTATCCAGCAATTGATGCTTCCGGGCGGCAAATTGTTCAGCCATACCCTTGCTGGCCCCTCCAACATCTGGGGTACATATCGTACAGCCCATCTCAAGTTGTCGGTGGCAATTTTCATGGCTGTAGCATAATTTATCAACCAATCCTCCAGCTTTGTACTGCCGTCATACGTCTTTGTGCCCCTGGGTAATTTGAAGTTGGGTACCGGTGGCTCCTTCATGATCCGGGGTCCAAAACACGCTGGACCCGGTGGACCTTGACATTCAATTTGTTCCGACCTATACAGTCGATCCAGTTTCAACCTGGCATCATCCGGCATCAAATCCCTGCTTCCCAATCTTGACCCTATCACATGATAGTCCGGTCTTGGGTATCCCGCATTTGCCATTTCCGAATGTCCATCATTATACTTGTCTTGCTCTCGTGGAGCACCTTTCTGTTGCATACCTCGGCCGGCACTTTGCTCTTGCCTTGGTATATTCTGCTGCTACGGTTGCCCTGCTCCTGCCGAGTTTCGCTGTCCAGCATTGCCATTGACGGCGTTCCCTTGACCGGCATTGCCTTGGTCGCGGTTACCTCGGCCAGCTTCACCTCGGCTCACACTCCGTCGATCATCATTTTTCTGAGCTTCTTTTCCTTTCCCTGCCCGCGTTGGGTCATACGGGACGATCTGCTTGTTCCGTCTGGCCGAGGTTACTACCTCCTCTCTCCTTGGACCACCATGAGGAGACGATGCGGCTCCAGCGGATTTCTCCGGGTTACCCCTCGCCGAATGGATGATCTTGGAGGCTCCAACTCTCTCCGGGTTAGCTCTAAGTAGTTCTTCGTTCTGCCTGTTCGCGATCCGAACCAGCTCGTTAACCCTATCTTGTTGTCTTTGCCGAGCCTCACCCGTTAGACCCTCTAACTCGGATGCAGCTGCATCCGCTGCTTTGAGGTTCTTTGCCGGGGTACTATACCTCGACAGCCCCATGGACAAATAGTTTTCTGATTCCTCAATTCCAGTATCACCTTCTCTGTTCATCTTGCTCATGAGATTTCTCCCCTTCACTTTTACAGCGTCAACTCTGTTCGCCTTTGCGTACTCACGCAGCGTCATATTCAACGACTGCTGAGTCGCGGCTATCTTTTTTGCACCCTCTAGTATCTTTTGCCTAGTTTCTTCTAGCTCGGCCTGCGCCCGAGCCGGATCTACTGCTGCTACCACAGGGTTTGCCAAGCTATCCATCGCTTCCCTCAACACGTTCTCTGGCCTCTCTAGTGGAGGACCTCTACCTTTCCTAGGTGCCTTAGGCATTACCTCCGGATCTGGCGCCGGATCCTTGCTTGCGCCTGCACCTGGCGCAGTCATCATCACCTCTGCATGGTCCGGGGAGCTAGCGATACACGACCCGGGAACCACGGTGAGGGGTGGCTCCCCCGCCTTGATGACGCGACGTGGATGAACACACGACACGTCAACAGCGACGTAGACCTTGTGCGCGCCGAGCTTGACGAAGAGGCCTTTGCACGGAAGTGGGTGCGTGCCGAAGCAGCCAGCGTTGTCGCTGAAGAAGTCCAGTGCTCCAAAGCGCTGAACGAGCCCGGAGACGATGCGTTCGCTGGTGCCGATGAAGTTTCCCATCCGGATCTTGACCCCTGCTAGCGCCGCTAGCCCCACGGTCTGCGGTTATTGTCGTGGTGGTGTCACGGCAGATGCCATGGATAGGCTAAAGGTGGGGACTAATACACGCTAGGGGAATCCAGGGAGGGATAGTGAAGTGATTCTCCACACAGAAGTTTTTATTTGCTCTGCTTCCAAGATTACAAGTGCTCCTAGAGCTGTATTGGCGAGAGGAGGAAGAAGGAGCTCTCTTACTCTCACACACAGATCACACTTAAAACCCTAGCCCAATCAGAATAGCGGAACCCCTTCTACTGAGATCCTAGCCCTCCTTATATAGAGGGAACTTGGTCTCTGCCTAGGGCATACGTGGAGGCATATTCCTAAGAATATGCCTCCTCCTAAAGTAGTAAGCCGACCGGGGTGCTTTTTCCCCCGCGTCACACAGGCAGAGGCTACGTGAGCCTCTGCGGCGCCCGCGTCAGCCGACATGGGCGTCGTCACCCTTATCGGCCACGCCTCGGTGGTCCTGCCCTTGTTTGCTTCGCTCAGGTAGTGCGTACCGGGGCTTATTTTCACCAGCGAGATTCCTTCCTTCTCCTAGAAGCTAGATGTGACCCGGATCATAATTGATCCGGCCACACCCGTTCCTGCATACAAGTAAAACAGGCATCTCCGACTTACTCCTTGAGTTGGTTGAGACTTAGTTAGGCGAACGCCCCCTGGTCTGGGTTACCCCGTGATTCGGCCTGCCTTGAGGTGACCCGGCCAGCATCCGCTTTGGGCTTGCCGAACCTCGGCTAACTCGGCCTTTATACCCCGGCGTTACGCTACCCGGGGGTATCCCCCCAACAGTTATGGACAGTTGGAGTGGCCATACTGTTCCGTTGTCAGATGTTTTCAAAATGACTTATGAAATGAACTGTGACATGACTTGACCACCACAGAGTTGTGATTATGACAACTAAGTTCCCACTTAGGTGTTTTCAAACTTTATTTTATACTTCTTTGTTTCTGAACTCAGCTTAGGTTTCAAACTAAACTTTAAAAATAAACTTAGAGTTAGCAATCCTATTAGAACTATCTTACTTGTTAGTGATAGTTTGCGAGTACTTAAAGAGTAGTCATGGATTTTGTCCCTGGCTATTCCTATGGCCAGACTATGAGGAGGACTACCCTGAAGGAGGACAGCAGGACGGCTACGACAACTAGGATCATCTCCCATCGTCAGCATTGCCTGTGACCCTGAAGATGGACCCCACCCCTACGCTTATTATTTATTCTGTTGCTTGTTGTATTAAGACTGGATCATCAGATCCTTTATTCGTGTAAGACCTTATTATGGTTTGTAATGGATGATGTACTGTGATATCTAATCTTTTTTTTGAAAGCAACATATATTAAGCATGCAAGCCACCTCATTAAAACCTTCAAGTCCCCTTAGGTACCCTAGTAAGGAAAAAGAGTGCGTCTAAAACTTGCAGCCCATCAAACAATAGTTACATCGTTTATGAGTTTGTCTAAGAGAAAGGTAGGGGGTTCATCGACCCAATCACAAGAAATCTTATTAGAAAAACAAGATCTAGCCAGCTCATGAGCTACTCCGTTCGCTTCCCTCGAACAATACTGAAAGATAACATTTCCAATCATGGATGCTTCGTCGATGCAGCTAGCCAACACTATTGAGGATTCAGACCACCAAGCCTCTTCTCCATTGCATGCCTCAATAATCTCCATCGAGTCCGATTCTGCAACAACATTGTTACATCCAAGGCTATTAGTGATACATTGCAAATGTATCTATAATTTTCGATATTCCATGCTTGGTTTTATCCACTTTCTTGTGTTTTGTCCACACTTTGGAGTACTTTTCATATGATTTCATGCACTAACCTATTAACAAGAGCCATAGTGCCAGCTGCCCATTTTCTGTTGTTTTTGGTTCCAGGAAGTCAGAAAATGAATATTCTCATAATTGGACGGGACAAAAGCCAAAGTGCCTATTTTCCGGAAGTCATCAGATGCCAGAAAACGAGACGGAGAAGGGCTGGGGGCCGGCCAAACCACCTGGCCGCGCGGCCAGGCCTGGCCCACGCCAGGGGGTGGTCTGGCCGACCCCAGCACCCCCTTGGCCTCTCCTTCCGCCTATATATTACCCTCAGGACCAAAACCCTAAGTACCCGATCAAAAAATCCACGAAAGAGTTTGTAGCCGCTGTCATCTCCATCCCTAGATCGGGAGGGATGTGACGCTCTTCCTGGCAACCTGCCGGAGAGGGGAATTCACCCTGGAGGCCTTCTTCATCATCATGCAAGCCTCCCGTGTGATGCGTGAGTAGTTCATCTTTGGACTACGGGTCCATGTAGTTGCTAGATGGCTGGTTCTCCTCCTTTGTGCTTTCGTGTCTAGATCTTGTGAGCTCCGTTCATGATTAAGATCATCTATTTGTAATTATGCATATTGTGTTTGCGGGGATCCAATGGATATTGAGATGCTATTTCAGATTGATTATTGATTCTATCATGTCTTTGTTATTTGTGATCTTGCATGCTTTCCGTTGTTAGTAGCTATCTTGGCCAAGTAGATGCTAGCAACTCCAAGAGTTAGTATTTATGCTCGATAGTGGGTTCATGCCTTTGGTAATCTGGGAAGTGACAGAAATATCTAAGGTACTAGATGTGTTGTTGCTACTAGGGAGAAAACAACAATCCTTTGTTCATAGAACAATCATATTGTTTACATTACATGCAATTCGTAAAGCAATAATCTGTTGCTTGCAACTTAATACTGGAGGGGGTTCGGATGATAACCTGAAGGTGGATTATTAGTCATAGATGCAGTTGGATGGCGGTCTATGTATAACGTTGTAATGCCCAATCAAGTTCCAAAGGAGTCAAGATGATTAGTATATGCATGTATTGCTTTCTCGATGTTTGTCAATTGCCCCGCTGTAATTTGTTCACCCAGCATGTTATCTATCTTAAGGAGAGCCACCTCTAGTGAACTATGGATCCCAGTCCTTTTCTTTTACATACAATCTATAAACTGTTTACTGCTTTGTGTTTACTTTCTGCAAACTATTACTTCCTTCCATTCGATACGTTTAATCCTTTGTTTTTAGCAAAATCGGTGAGATTGACAACCTCATCGCAAGTTGGGGACAGAGTTATGTGGTTGTGTTGTGCAGGTCTCCACGTTGCTGCTGGCACCGGTAGTGCACCCTGTCAACGTTCAGCTAGCTACACCTTTTGGGTGTTTCCTTGCTCCTACTAGATTGATAACCTTGGCTTTGTACTGAGGGAAACTTGTTGCTATGCTCATCATACCTTCCTCTTGGGGTTCCCCAACGAGCTCAATATATTTTGG
This sequence comes from Avena eriantha, assembly GCA_910589775.1. Lineage (NCBI taxonomy): Eukaryota > Viridiplantae > Streptophyta > Magnoliopsida > Poales > Poaceae > Avena > Avena eriantha. Next base: position 315,163,284 of record OU342741.1, read on the forward strand.
GCCATCAATTAGCTAAAGCAAGTCCTTCACGCATAGACATTGCTTCAATTGCCGCCAGGGATAAAGCATTTGGAATATAAAGTGTTGATGCTGCTATGAACCCACCATCCTGGTCCCGAGAAACAACACCAGTAGAACCTGAAAAGCTATCATAATGGAAAGAACCGTCAACGTTAATTTTTACTTGCCTCACCTCTGGTTTCATCCACTTAACTTGTCTAGGGTCTGGAGCTGAACTTGCTTTGATTGCATTAGCAGCAATAGATAGAACTGACATGCGGCACTTAAATATTGCGGGCACTGACTCACCATTTGTACGTCTCCTTCTTAACCACCATAGATACCAACAACCAACAGCTATGACCTCCTTCAATCCCAAAATAGTAAGACATGGGATAACATTTGACGGTAACGTTAGAAGCAACTCCAACACTGATGAACCTGATCGATCAGCCACGGTCGGCCTGTCAATAATATCCGTTAAGCCCAATGTTTCCCACAGTTCTCGGGCATGTAGGCATTTGAACAGGAGGTGCAGAATATCTTCAGCGTCTAAAGAGCAGATCGGACATTGGCCACTAGTACCAATATGCCTATTAACCATAATAGATTTCAGTGGTAGGATACCATGTAGGGCACGCCAGGTAAAGATTTTGATTTTGCTTGGAATCTTCAGCCGCCACAGGGATTTCCATACTGGATTACTCGCCGACGAACCAGGCAGAGCTAGCTGACTCCCCATATGACCAAAGTTGTGTCTCCATTGCAGATGATATGCTGATTTAACAGTGAATCGCCCATGCTTTGTGTGCTTCCATGCCATAAAGTCCTCAAAACCTTGATTGTTTAGTGGTATTTGGAGAATCCGATTAGCATCAATAGGAGAAAACAAACTCCCAATAAGCTATTCATCGCAAGAGCCAGAAATTGGAGAGATTAGCTGAGAGACTTTTGTGTAAATTATGTTACCTCTCGGGGTGATTACCTTTCCATCCGGACTAGACGGAATCCAAGGATCAGTAAAGATATTAATCCTGTGACCATTCCCTACTCTCCAAATATTGTAGGGGTTCCATGTATGAAAACAATAAAATTTTACCCTACGCCCCTGGACCCCTGAAGCTGCCAGGACCTATCTATTAGTACTACAGTAACGGGAGGGGCTTTTCACGAACTTACCCTCGAAGACCGAAAAGCATTGTCAACGCTTAGGAGAACGTGGTTAATGCAGACGAGTCGAAGCCGACCTCAAGGTCATGATGATGTCCTTGCGCTCCTTGGCTCCAACAACTTGAGTGCCTCAAGTGCGACACCTCGGCGGGAGTTACACACGTCTAGTGCCTGACGATGACTCCCACTTCCCCGATCCAGCAGCAGGTGCGGAAGTAGAGCTCCTGGATCCGAATCCCGTAGCGCGACGGCGCTCCGCGGTGAAGATGTCTCTCGCTCGCGTAGTCCAGACTTGGGACCACGGTCACGAGAGAGAGAGAGAGAGAGAGAGAGAGAGAGAGGGAGAGAGAAAATATCAATTAGAGGTCCTCCCAAAAGTGGGGAGACCATTATTGATTATTGGTGTATTTATCTTGGCCAAATATCCCACTATTTATAGGGGGAGGAGGGGGTGCACCCTCCCTCAAAGTCCCGGGGTGGGACTAATCATGGGAGAGGGGTGGGGTGGCGCGCCGGCCAGCCCCCACCATGGACCCCACGTGGGGGAAGGCCCACTAGGGCCGCCGGCCACCACCTAGGCCCTTCCTAGGGGTGGTGAAAGTGCATGTGTGCCACCATGTGTGGTTTTGGTAATTAATGACAATCTTTATGGACTTATGTTTGCATTGAGTTTTACTTGTAGGATTTGTCCATAGGCAATGCTTGAACCATTTGTTGGCTTCAAGGTTGGGAGAAGAAGAAAGTAGAGAAGATCAAGTGTTGACCAAGGTTTCAATGAGTGATTCGGAGATTGGTCAAGTAAGAGTTGGGCCTATAGCAAGTGTGTCTTGAAGAATAAAGTTGGAGTGATATCTCTTATGTACCTTCAAGACACCAACATAATGAAGAAAGAAGAAATCATGTGCAAGTTCAAGTTGAGTCATCTCGAAGAGATCATTTGCTTGAAGCTTGCCATCCTATGGTGGTCATGGATATGGGAAGATGATATGCCCAAAAGAGAATCTCTACCATAGTGGAGTATGGGGAGCAATTTGCAAGTCTTCCACAAGCTAACGCAACCAATCAAGAAAGGTGTTCCATCTTGAGGTGGAGAAGATCGTCATCATCAAGCTCAAGTGGAATATGCGCAAGGCAAAGGTATGGTCTTGATAGGGTTTCCTTCTTACCGGTCTCGTGGTGCTAGTTGGAGAGACCGGTTTGTAGGATAGATAACTGTTCTATCAAGAGGGGCTCTCGAGTGAGTAACTTGATCATATCCTTCGGAGAGAGAGCTCAAACCTTTGCATTCTTGGCATAATCTTTCTTGTTTGTTATTTGGATCTTATCCATGTGAGGTCCTAGAGCTTGTGGTAATTCATAACAAGCTCTAGTTCATCAAAAACGGATTTCCCCTTATACCTTATTGCGTTTTTGATCTTGGAGGTTTTTCCGGTTTCTCACCAAGAGAGGTATCTCACATCATAACACATGAAATGTTCTCTTTTTGTTGGGTAGCTCTTGTCACCCCCTTTCCAACAAAATTGGTTTCAGGTCAATCGGAGTCCGGATGTTGTTTCCATCAGTTTTGTCTCTGGTAGGTTTTTTAGACCGGAGTCTCCAGTGTGCAGACACCGGAGTCTCCGGTGTGGTCGAGTTCCCCCCAAGTCTCCGGAGTGGATCAAAGTTGAAGACATGGGTTAGCCAAATTGGTGTTCCGGAGAAAGGTCCGGAGATTGACCGGAGTCTCCGGTCCAAGCCCTTGAACGGAATCTCCGGTGTGGTTGGACCGGAGTCTGCGGTCCTCTTGGCCCACAGAAGGACTGGGTCATTCTGTTTGGTGGTCCGGAGGCTGGTCCGGAGATGGGCCGGAATCTCCGATGTAGACCGGAGTCTCCGGAGTGTCCGGTGTGCAGGCCGGAGTCTCCGGTCTGACTCTTCTCCAACGGTCAGAAAACGGTCAGAAATCAGTGGGCCTATAAATGGGGGACCCCTTCTTCAACCTCAAGCTGCTCGTTCCAGAAAAAGAAGAACACCATTTGAGAGCCACAAAAACTCCAAGATCTCCCTCTCCAACCACCCAAAGTCCCTGATCTTTGGGGAATCGCAGGAGGAGGCCTTGATCTACAGCTTCACCAAGAGAGATCTTCATTTCCCCCTCATTCACTTGAGGGCCCCTTGCTCTAGGGTTTCATTGGAAACCCTAAGCCTTGTTTTGGTTGATTTGATTCTTACAAGCTTGTCTTTGATTGTTTGATAGCTTGCTTGTATTCCGGAGCCTCCAATTAAGTTGTGGACGTGTGCCTCGAACTCATTGTAAAGGTGCCGGCTTCCACCTCGAAGGTTGTCGTATAGTGGAAGAGGTGAAACGAACCCGTTGGGGTGAGATTCATCGGAGAAAAAGGGAGGCCTTTTGTGGTGTTGGTGGTTTGATACCACCCCCTCTCTAAACGAGACGTACTCCATTGTTGGGAGGAACTCGGTAATACATCATCGTCTCTGCGTGCCTCGGTTATCTCTATACCTAAGCTCTTACTTATGCACTTTACTTTGTGATAGCCTTCGTGCTTGAAGTCTATATCTAGCTATCACATAGTTGGTTGTCTTGCTTAGCATAACTTGTTGGTGCTCATAGGTGAACCCTAGTTGTTCTAGGTTTTGTGCTTGACAAAGTAAACGCTAGTTTAATTCCGCCTTTGTTAAGCCCATCTAGGAAAAGTTTTTAAACCGCCTATTCATCCCCCTCTAGGCAACATCTGTATCCTTTCAGGTGGGATCCCCTCTTGGGCCTTTTCCCCTCCGGGATTTGGCCCATTAATCCTTTTTGACCTTTAATTGATTTTATCTTTATTAAATAATTATGAATAAATGATTAAATGAATATTTAACATTCATTCACATATTATTCAACCTCCATGGCTATGGAACACCTTCCACCTCCACTCCGGACATCCTCTGGACTTACCGAAACCCTTCCGGTTTTCTCCCTACTCTTCTTCGGTGATTCTACTGATCCTATAAACACTCTCTAAGCAGCATCAAGCCCTTAAGCGTGATACCCCACAGTCCGGGAACACTCGAGACATGGTCGGGACACTCCCGCACCAATGATCGATAGAGGGACCTGGATGGCCATGTGACCCCTGTGCGTTCCACGAAGATCTTTTGTTTTTTCAACCGGGACAGTCGTGTCTTATTACCTTTGTCACTCGATACTTGCATTGCCCGAGATCTGATCAATGACATCACCATGTCGTGTTCAATCTCGTTACTGAACAATGCTACTTGACTCCTTCCCACAAGTGATATCCCTGTGATCAAACCATATGATGTGCAGCTATTGGATATAACCTCTCCGAGTGGGCCCTTGAGTATCTTCCCGTCACATGGACGGACAAATCCCGCTCTTGACATATATTGCCTCTACAGTTTCCTCTGAGTACCTGAACACACCTTTATAACCATCGTATTACCAGATGGCGTGATGCTATATAAGCACTCTCGGGAGACAGTGATTGATATAGCCTCATGGTTGAAGGAATAGTCTACGAGGATCCATTTCTAATCATCGTAACTTGAACTTCATGACATGATCGGGTCACGATGTTTAGGTTGCGTATTGGTTCATCATCTCATTCTCAGAATGAGTTGACTCCATTTCCAACTGGCATAAATGCCACATGATCAGGAAACATGATCATCTCTTGACCAATAAATGAGTGACTAGAGTTTCACTAGGAACCCCTAGTTGTTTGTATATCACACGTGTATTGATGTTTCCACTCAATACAGTTATAGCATGATATAAAACTTAATCATAAACTATATAAAATATGATAATAGTCCTTACTACTATTTGTCTCTAGGGCATATTTCCAACAGTCTCCCACTTGCACTAGAATACAAATACACTAGCTGCATTTCTTCTTAATCATTGGCACCATATATCCGGTACCCTGAACATGCTTGCTCATGGAAGAGGTTGAGTCTTGGGTATGTACTTTATAGTCCCAAATCCTTTGCAACTTATTAATATCACCTTAATTGACATTAATACTCTATCATCACATGATAGCATCTGTGTGTATGCATCGTCGCTATTGCAGCAGAACGAGGCCTGATTCCAGGAGACGTTAGATTAACCTCGAGGGCTTTCTCATGGGCACTATGCCCTGGGACACATCATTCTACGTTAAAAGAAAATTAGCCCCGCCATAACATTATACAACACTTTAGTGTTGGGTTTGCAGCATAGAAAACAAAAAATTCCTACGATGGGAACTATATGCCAAGATCTATCTAGTAGATACAAGCAACGGGTGGATATACATCCATAGAGAACTTACCCTCAAAGACAACAGACCTTTGATAACAAGTTGGAACTCGTGGATGATGTAGTCGTACACTTGCCGATCTCAAGATCGTGATGAAGTCCAGCAGGTCTGGCTCCATCGCGTCCATTAGATCCAGCTCTAGCAAGTCCAGCACCACCAAGTCCAGCACCGCAACGCAGCGGTGCATCCGTGATTGCACACACGTCCGGTACCCCGACAACCTCCATCGCTCGCTCCAGCAAAGCAGCAGAAGCAGCAACTCCTTTCCAGATAAAGCCAGCGGGAACATGTATCTCGCTAATCCGAGACCATGGGGAATAACTAGAGGGGGAGAGAGATCCTTCACGAGGAGGTGTGTGTTGTGAGGAGGAGAGGGGGCCTTTTATAGGGAAGAGGGGGGCAGCCAAGGGCCATGGCATGGCAGCCATGCTGGTGCCCCCACCTCTTCCACATTCATGTGGGTGGAGCTCCCACTCCCATAAAAAAGCCTCCACTCAAAATTCCACTCACACATGCATTAATTTCCACCAAATTTAATGCAAGCTCTCATTAAATAAAACTATTTTATTTCTTTTATTCCAAATTTTGTTAATTACATTAATTAAAAAACATTCACATAAAATCCCCTACAACATTTCAATATCACATGCATAACTAGTTTCTACAATATCACCCGAAATAATTCCGGTTTCCATCGAAATGATTCCAGTGCTTTCTTAAATATTTATCTGAAACATATTTGCTCCTAAATGGTGTCGGTATCCCTTAAATGTGTCACCCTACGGTTCACGAATAATGCAAATATCATCGCGGCCCCTCTCTGATCAATAATTAGCAGCGGGACCTGGAGATCCGTACGAACTCCCACATATTCAACGATGACTCTTGTGATCATGTGAACCTTTAACGTCATAACTAAATCCCTTTATCTCGCGATATATTACATATCCGAGATTCAATCATTGTCATCCAAATACCTAGTTCGATCTCGTTACCGACATCCACTCTTTTCCCATTCCCGTGATATAACATTCTAGTGATCACATCACTTGCTTGCAAGCTATTTCAATGTGACATCACCGAGAGGGCCCAGAGTATATCTATCCATCATCTGGATGGAAAAATCCCACTCTTGATCCATGAGCCTCAATATAACACCTTCGAAGCAATGAACCCACCTTTATAGTCACCCTGTTTCGGTGTGACGTTTGATGTTATCAAGATACTCTTCCGGTGTTAGCAATTAACATGATCTCATGGTCTAAGGACTAAGATTACTTCGTATGATGTTATAGCAATATAAACATAATTACTCTTATCGTAATGCTATACTTCGGATGAATGTTCATCACATCATTCCACCAATGTTGTGACCTCGTTATTAACAACATCCAATGTCCATGATCAGGAAACCTTGATCATCTTGTTAATCAAAGAGCTAGTTTATATGAGAGGCATTACTAGGAACTTTGTATTTTGTTTATTAAACACACATGTATTAACATTTCCAATTAATACAATTATAGCATACAAAATAAACATTTATCATAAACATGGAATAAGATAATAACCACTTTATTATTGCCTCTCGGGCATATTCCCTTCATTTAGATGGTACCCTTATGTATTATTATACATGTAGCCATCGAAACACCAGTGCACTCTGTGCAACTTTCGATGTTTTATTCACCTCGCTTCCTACTTGACTCTAATCGGTATTACGGGAGTTTCCAACATATTTCCTTATAACATAACTCTTTATGTTCTAAGATATGTCATCCTTTATGGATTTGGTAAACATGTCTGTAGTTCTCTATTAGACACTATGGAGAAACTTAGCTCAATGTTCTGTGATTTGATCTTAATCACTTTCCACATTTCTTATTTGCATCACATATTATGTTAAGTTATCATCATGGTTTACTAAGACAGAACCTATGTCTTAACATAGCGGATGATGATCATCCTTTTGTTTCTTTCAACCATTGATGTTAAACTTAATATTATTCCTTATTTGAGTCCTTAAGGACTAGTTCCTTAATTAACTTCTATTCTGAAACATTTTTTAGAATCCCTTAAGGAATACTACATAATATCATAATATACTTATTATCAACTTCTACACCTTATAAATCATAATTTATAAGTACTTTCGCTTTTATTCTTAACATGCTTAAGAATTACTCCTATAAGCTCCCACTCAAAATATGTACTATATATATTTGAATTTGAGACTTATATTGCTCCCACTCAAAAATATATCAATCACATATTGTTTCAGGAAGACTTTCGTAGCTCCCACTCAATTTTATGCAAATTGCATATCCACTCACTATTTTGAACAACTTCAAAATCGTTTGATCAAATATCAAACTTGGAGATTTTGCTATGAGATACTAGTACTTTTATTAGTCTTAAATCCACTAGACATTTAGCACACTTGAATCAAATTCATTTGAATTCGTCCAATACTTGAAAAATTGTGCTTTTGTCATTCACCCCCTTTTCCACTATGGCTTTGCAGTCATTTGGGAAAATTCCAAGTAACTCCTTTTACTTGTGAGATTCAACAACGAATTGCTTTCTAATCTCAAGTGAATTTTGCTTTTAGGATTTCTCATAATTTTAGTTTCCATCATTTCCTTAGTAGTTCGTAGGTATGTCATATTCCAATAATTGTGACAAATGATTCTCAAATGTCTCCATACAAGATATGGATTACATTTCAAATCCTACTTCATGTAGTGAAAACACTAGTGGGAAAAACACAATGATCAATATCATTGATTCTTTCCTTTTGTGAAGAGAATCGTTCAGGAACGTTTTCCGTTGCGCTTTTCAACACTCTGATGCAAGGTTTTGAATCCTCATCGTGGTTTATACTATTTTCCATATGCCCCATACTTGATAAATATCACTAAGAGTGAGCTTTCTCAATAATGTACCAAAATCCAAGCAGTACGAATCTTGCTTCTCTTTTGGTTTAGCTATGGATTTTGTATTCAAAGTTTCCAATGAATACTCTACAAGGACTTATTCGCATTGTTTTGGTTATACCGAATAACCCCAAAACTTTCACGAATTCAAATGGTTCACTATAAATTCTAATTGAGTGCTAACTATTTCTAACTTATGGTCTCTACATCTACACTACACTGATTTATTTGGTGCCTTCTATTTACCCACTTTGATATCTAATATCACATTGTGATGCTTTGCATTTTGATGTTTCAAGACGCTTTGCATTCCACAATTTTTATGCCATTCTTATAAAGTTGAATTTCATTACTATTGATCAAATCATAGTAATTAGATTCTCTTTTATATTTATTCCCTTTGTTGATGAAACATTTTGATCAAATCAAATAGTTTCATATTCATGTTTCCTTTTGTAAACGTATTTACACATTTAAACAATCATATAATGATAATTACCATCTTTGTTAAAACCTAATACATCGAATATGTATTTACTTTTAACAATTCTTTAAACACTTTGTATTCAAGTAATACACGGTGTTCAAGTTAATTTGCCAAACTTAGGCATGATTTATATGTGATAAGAAATCGAATGACTTTCACATATTATCACATAACTTTGAATTTAAACAATGGTTTTTCATTCATCAATGAACATATTATTAAGTTGGGTATTTTAAGGCATTTCGATATTTTACAAATGTTCATGCATTATCAATTAGTTTCAACCAACAAGGATAATTCACATATAACCAAACAAGATATGAACACAAATAGAAATCATTCATAAAAGTAGAACAACTATTTGTTACAAACTCATATGAATAACCGTCTCACAAAGTGTGAGACACACTAAAGAAGTTCACAATCTCTTGATTCCAATAATCATCCTAAACATAAACTAAATGATAAATGTCGAGGGAGAGTGTCATCGGCCATCATCATCATGCTCGCCATCATCATCATGCTCGCCATCAACATGCAACGTCACCGCCTCTCCAGCAAGCACCTCTCATGCAGAAGGACCTGTTTTCAACAAAACGGAACAAGTATCAAATATACTTAACACTGCAAATGTGTTTGCAAGATTATAACATTTATAAAACTGTATATCAAATATATACATGTGTCATTGATGACTCCAGCAGCTTCGGGTTCATCCACCACATTTCTGAAATGTGATATGAACTCGAGGAAATCCAGTGTTTCCGTGTCGTCTCTCATAATGCAGATCCTGACTTGTGCTTGGAAGCTTGCTGGTAGCGACCGCAGCACAACTCCCATCGCAAAAGAGCTTGAGAACCAGTTGTCTAGGTAGTATGCCAGACTCATGTATGCATCGTAGATGCTCAATAAGTGCTCGTCTAGTGAGGAGCCCTCCACCATCTTTATGGAGAGGAAGTTCCCCATCAGCTCATACTCCCACATGCGCACTTGTTCCACGAAATGCGATCTCAGATGTGCCATGACCACTCGGGGTTTAAGACTTCCCACCATTGGCCATATCCCATCCTCCATTCCGAGGCGCATCGTCACTGATATGAATGTGGCCATCACACGACGACGACAGCGCAAATCCCGCTGCTCCTGAGTCTCATGAGAATAGGGTGGCTCCAAATACATCTCGCAAGTCATGTAGTCAGCTACATTGTTCTCTCCAAGGAGATCAAACAGGCGCATGACCCATGCAGAAAAGTTGGATCCATCTAACTTGAGCTTTTCTCCTTTTAACCAATCGTTGATAGGGAAGGTAATCTCAGGGAGAACCATTTTCTACATTTATAATTGCAAAAGGAATTTAGAGTAAGTTTATAATTAAATAAGTTAATAATAACTCCACTTAGAAACACCTATCCCCAAAGGGTCCCTAGTGATAACACGACCCCTATCAGCCACATCTCCCCCGATCGTCATGGCCATCAATGTGGGTTGAAGGGTGGGCGCTGAACGTCGGTCACATCATTCATGCGACTCGTGCTCGATCTTTCGATCATCCGTGTTCCGAGGCCATGTCTGCACATGCTAGGATCGCCAACCCAACCTTAGTGTATTCGCTGTGCAACATGGCTTACACCCACTATATGCGAACATAGATATGTCTGACACCCAGGCCTGTAACCCTAGATCGCCTCATACCGAAGAACTTTCTTGGTGGTGCACACTAAGGGGGAACACAATTATTGGTAACTTTAACAGGGATCATCTTATTAGGCTACCGTCGAGTATCTAATACTAGCACACAATAAGATATACAAATAGTAACATTGAATGTAAATGCTATGTGATATGGTCCTTCACGTCGTGATCTCCATCCGCCGTCACCTGGTTTCGGCGCCAGGGTTCCGGCGCCGCAGACACCAGGGTACCGGTATCTTTCTGGCGTGGTAGTTTGTCACCTCCGTGATTATCTACTACTATGCAACATAAGGTAATTAATTTACCTTTGCCACAACCATATCACAAATCAACGCCCTCCTGCAAAACGAAGTTAGACGCCTCTACTTTATCTTTGCATGTTCTACGTGGCTGAATGGGCTTTCGCACAAGAACCGTTCTTACCTACGAACTTTCAGCACAATGCTGATCAAGTAGTTGTCTCTACTACACTCCTTTTGGGGCCCTCCGTTGTAAATGGCATACCAACTAATGCGAGAGAGACAGACACCCCCCTAAGCCACTTTATACGGTACAAGCCGTATGTCAAGCGTGGACCAGTCTTGCGAATGAACGCGTAAAGTCGGTTGGGGGCCGCTTCATCAAGCATTACTCCGGTATACACAAGTACATGTGGGAGGGTAACAACTAGAAGATCAACGCCCACACGCTACATCTCGTGTGTTCTACTCGTACTAGCATTACTACGCATAGATCTAGCTCTGATACCACTATATATAGGGGGAGGAGGGGGTACACCCTCCCTCAAAGTCCCGGGGTGGGACTAATCATGGGAGAGGGGTGGGGTGGCGTGCCGGCCAGCCCCCACCATGGGCCCCACATGGGGGAAGGCCCACTAGGGCCACCGGCCACCCCCTAGGCCCTTCCTAGGGGTGGGATCCCCTCTTGGGCCTTTTCCCCTCCGGGATTTGGCCCATTAAGCCTTTTTGACCTTTAATTGATTTTCTCTTTATTAAATAATTATGAATAATTGATTAAATCAATATTTAACATTCATTTACATATTATTCAACATCCATGGCTATGGAACACCTTCCACCTCCACTCCGGACATCCTCTGGACTTACCGAAACCCTTCCGGTTTTCTCCCTACTCTACTTCGGTGATTCTACTGATCCTATAAACACTCTCTAAGCAGCATCAAGCCCTTAAGCGTGATACCCCATGGTCCGGGAACACTCGAGACATGGTCGGGACACTCCCGCACCAATGATCGATAGAGGGACCTGGATGGCCATGTGACCCCTGTGCGTTCCACGAAGATCTTTTGTTTTTTCAACCGGGACAGTCGTGTCTTATTCCCTTTGTCACTCGATACTTGCATTGCCCGAGATCTGATCAATGACATCACCATGTCGTGTTCAATCTCGTTACTGAACAATGCTACTTGACTCCTTCCCACAAGTGATATCCCTGTGATCAAACCATATGATGTGCAGCTATTGGATATAACCTCTCCGAGTGTGCCCTTGAGTATCTTCCCGTCACATGGACGGACAAATCCCGCTCTTGACATATATTACCTCTACGGTTTCCTCTGAGTACCTGAACACACCTTTATAACCATCGTATTACCATATGGCGTTTGATGCTATATAAGCACTCTCGGGAAACAGTGATTGATATAGCCTCATGGTCGAAGGAATAGTCTACGAGGATCCATTTCTAATCATCGTAACTTGAACTTCGTGACATGATCAGGTCACGATGTTTAGATTGGGTATTGGTTCATCATCTCATTCTGAGATGACTCCATTTCCAACTGGCATAAATGCCACATGATCAGGAAACATGATCATCTTTTGACCAATGAACCAGTGACTAGAGTTTCACTGGGAACCCCTAGTTGTTTGTATATCACACGTGTATTAATGTTTCCACTCAATACTGTTATAGCATGATATAAAACTTAATCATAAACTATATGAAATATGATAATAGTCCTTACTACTATTTGTCTCTAGGGCATATTTCCAACAGTCTCCCACTTGCACTAGAGTACAAATACACTAGCTGCATTTGTTCTTAATCATTGGCACCATATATCCGGTACCCTGAACATGCTTCCTCATGGAAGAGGTTGAGTCTTGGGTCTGTACTTTATAGTCCCAAATCCTTTGCAACTTATTAATATCACCTTAATTGACATTAATACTCTATCATCACATGATAGCATCTGTGTGTATGCATTGTCGCTATGGCAGCAGAACGAGGCCTAATTCTAGGAGCCTACAGTGACGTTAGATCAACCTCGAGGGCTTTCTCATGGGCACTATGCCCTGGGACACATCATTCTACGTTAAAAGCAAATTAGCCCCGCCATAACATTATACAACACTTTAGTGTTGGGTTTGCAGCATAGAAAACAAAAAAAATCCTACGATGGGAACTATATGCCAAGATCTATCTAGTAGATACAAGCAACGGGTGGATATACATCCATAGAGAACTTACCCTCGAAGACAACAGACCTTTGTTAACGAGTTGGAACTCGTGGATGATGTAGTCGTACACTTGCCGATCTTAAGATCGTGATGAAGTCCAGCAGGTCCGGCTCCAGCACGTCCATCAGATCCAGCTCCAGCAAGTCCAGCACCACCAAGTCCAGCACCGCAACGCAGCGGTGCATCCGTGATCGCACACACGTCCGGTACCCTGACAACCTCCATCGCTCGCTCCAGCAAAGCAGCGGAAGCAGCAACTCCTTTCTAGATAAAGCCAGCGGGAACTTGTATCTCGCTAATCCGAGACCATGGGGAATAACTAGAGGGGGAGAGAGATCCTTCACCAGGAGGTGTGTGTTATGAGGAGGAGAGGGGGGCCTTTTATAGGGAAGAGGGGGGCAGCCAAGGGCCATGGTGTGGCAGCCATGCTGGTGCCCCCCACCTCTTCCACATTCATGTTGGTGGAGCTCCCACTCCCATAAAAAGCCTCCACTCAAAATTCCACTCACACATGCATTAATTTCCACAAAATTTAATGCAAGCTCTCATTAAATAAAACTATTTTATTTCTTTTATTCAGAATTTTGTTAATTACATTAATTAACAAACATTCACATAAAACCCCCTGCGATATTTCAATATCACATGCATAACCAGTTTCTGCAATTTCACCCGAAACAATTCCGGTTTCCATCGAAATGATTCCAGCGCTTTCTTAAATCTTTATCTGAAACATATTTGCTCCTAAATGGTGTCGGTATCCCTTAAATGTGTCACCCTATGGTTCGCGAATAATGCAGACATCATCGAGACCCCTCTCCGATCAATAATTAGCAGTGGGACCTGGAGATCCGTACGAACTCCCACATATTCAACGATGACTCTTGTGATCGTGTGAACCTTTAACGTCGTAACTAAATCCCTTTATCTCGCGATATATTACAAATACGAGATTCCATCATTGTCATCCAAATACCTAGTTTGATCTCGTTACTGACATCCACTCTTTTCTCATTCCCGTGATATAACATTCTAGTGATCACATCACTTGCTTGCAAGCTATTTCAACGTGACATCACCGAGAGGGCCCAGAGTATATCTATCTATCATCTGGATGGACAAATCCCACTCTTGATCCATGAGCCTCAACATAACACATTCGTAGCACTACACCCACCTTTATAGTCACCCTGTTATGGTGTGACGTTTGATGTTATCAAGATACTCTTCCGGTGTTAGCAATTAACATGATATCATGGTCTAAGGACTAAGATTACTTCGTATGATGTTATAGCAATATAAACATAATTACTCTTATCGTAATGCTATACTTCGGATGAATGTTCATCACATCATTCCACCAATGTTGTGACCTCGTTATTAACAACATCCAATGTCCATGATCAGGAAACCTTGATCATCTTGTTAATCAACGAGCTAGTTTATATGAGAGGCATTACTAGGAACTTTGTATTTTGTTTATTAAACACATATGTTTTAACATTCCCAATTAATACAATTATATCATGCAAAATAAACATTTATCATAAACATGGAATAATATAATAACCACTTTATTATTGCCTCTCGGGCATATTCCCTTCAGTCTCCCACTTGCACTAGAGCCAATAATCTAGTTTGAAAAACTTTGCGTATTGAACACCTATGGCTTTCTGGTGTTGCATATATGCGATTGCTAGTAGTTAACATAATCTCTGAATCTGACAGTTTCAGGTCCGTGTGTATTTGCATGTCTTTGCGTCTCCACGCATTACTCATTCTCTAATGAGATGGCATTGTATAAATTTGGTCCTTTGGTGAGACCTTTAGTTCATTCGGGTTAAAATATGCTGATATTATTGTCATACAATATATCTTCATAGTATTAGCCCACTTTGAACCACACCTAGTTTGATAACAAACTACTTAACACAAATGCCCTCCTTTGCTGCTACTATAGTAGTCATATACTTAGCCTTTGGTTGTAGTATCCGTCACAATGTCTCAACTTTGGAACTCATCCAAATCCATCATGGAACATCCTTTCCATTACATTGTGCCACCCATAGTCTAAATTGAGATAAATTTAATTTGTAGCTTGTGACAAAACTAGTATGAATGTAACACTTTACAATGAACTACCTTTAACTATTTTGTCACTTATACATGATATATTCTTAGTTCTTCCAAAGCTCATGAGAATATCTTTACTATCGTCCAATGATCATCTTATGAATCATTCTGGTATGTGCTCATAACATTTAGAGCATAGGACATATTTGGATATATACATATCACGGTATAATCGATCAAAATATTCATGTGATTTTACTCACCAAGTGTTGAAACACTTGAATCTTGATACAATCTTTTCCATGCAGCAAGAATCTTTATTGTTGTTTCCATATTGAACTCTTTCAATATCTCATATATGTACGTCTGGCATAACCATATTAGCGCCTCAATCTATCCATATAGACATTGATTCCAAATATTCCGGTTTTGCCCAAGTCTTTCATCGAAATCCTATTTCAATGAAATTCTTAGCTTGTGTCAATAAAAGATACATCATTTCCAATCAACAATATGTACTATGCATAATGTATTGGAAATTTGTCTCAGCGCTCCCACTTAATTTCTTGCAAATGCAAGCATCTTCATCATCTCCGATGAAATTAAACTCCTTTAACATTTTCATCATGGTGAAGATTCCAACTCCGCTATGCTCACTTCAACTATTGAAGTTTGCATGAACTTTTAGCACCCTTTGAATTAACAAAACCCTTCGCACCGTGTCATGTACACGTCCTAGGTAACCATTCTATTAGAAGAACCTTGTTTTGTTTATTCAACTACCATATACCAAATTATATGTAGTGGTTGCTACATTAATCCGTCAAGACTAAATATCGCTATGAAAGATCAAATCTTGTCATAGTAAACTCCTTGAACATTTGCCATAAACTTCTTTCCGACATGTCGACTATTTCATAGATGTTAAACATCCATGTCTATTTCTTTACAGATCCAAACACGACCGATAGGCTTCACGCCTTTCCGGAGGGTCCTCCAAGTTCAGAAACTTGATTTCTCGTGTATGGATACTATCACGGATTCTATGACTTCTAGTCATTTTATGGAGTCAGGTACCATCATCGCTTCTTTGCATGCAGTCGGTTCTATATTGTCAAAACAATAACGACTTATGTTTCAAATCTTACTATTTGATTCTTACCGACCCACATGATTCAATAAGAACTCTAATCTCCAAGATCACACCCTTTGTAATCACAGGAGCCATGAGCATTATGGCCGCCATCGGGACACTTCCCGGTGCTGCACTACTTAGCACATATAGCTAAGGTTCAACAACCTTTTCAAAGTTCTATTGTCCTCCCACTTAAGTTTTCACGAAAACTTTCTTATCAAGAAACTTAATGTTCCAAGGGACAAACTCTTTTATCCTCGGTGTTATGGAGGAATTCCCGACAAATTCTTTGGGATAACCTACAAAGACGTGCTTATCCGACTTTGGTTGTAAACATTTTACTTATGCATAGCATACCAAAATTTAAGAAAAGACAATTTGGGTTTTATCCCAAACCATAACTCATATGGTGTCATTTCAACGGATCACGATGGTGCTCTTTTCAGTGTAAAAGCGGTAGTCTCTAAAGCTTTAATCCTTCAAACATAATGGCAGTTTTATAAATGACACCTTTGATCTTACCATGTCAAACAAGGTTTGATTTGATCTCTCGAACATACCAAACTCATGTGGTTTATCGGGAAGTGCAAATTCATGGAACAATTCCTGAAATCTTAGGTGTTTTGCTAAACCTGTAACTCAAATATCTTCCTTTATGATCAAATCATAAACTCTTTTATTTTCTTGTTACAATGATTTTTCACTTCATATTGAAAGTCTTTGAACAATTTTCAAATGTTTCATACTTCTTCCTTATTAAGTAAATATATAGATATATTCACTCAAATTTCTGGAGAAAGCATATGAAGCAAAAAAGATCCAACCTTCTATATACCTAAGTTGGACACCTCCAACCTTTTCTTTTCTGCCAAATATTTTATAGATTCTCTTTCAACAATTCCTTTTCTTTTAAAAGAATCTATCAACATCAATAGTGGTTTCATTCACATGACACATAGTACAAAGTGTATATAGTCAAATACTAATACCTTTGGACTTGCACTTTGAAGTGGATCACCATCATCAAATGTTTGGTGTTCTTTCAAAAATCCATTCTTTAGTAATCTATTAGTGTAGTAAACATTTTACTTACATCTTTTATTCATCCTTATCATGAAAACTTTCATGATCAAGCTACTATAGCCTATAAGGAAGAATCGCGAGTATAATGTTAGTTTCCAAAACCTTTTTGGGAGATCCGGATGCCTAGCATCTCCATCCTTCACAAATTCTGATACTCCCTCCGACCCAAATTAGTTGACTTAGATTTTTCTAGATTCGCATGTATCTAGACTTGTTTTAGTGCTAGATACATCTGAATGTAGACAAAACCAAGTCAACTAATTTGGGTCGGAGGGAGTACAATATGAGAACATGTATTTTTCTAAATTATACTCTATCATAATGCAACCAAAAACATTGTTTCAGATATCACAATATCTTCCACACATGATGGTTTCTGAAACAATTTTTCAGCTCCTAGAAAATCTTGATATTAAAACAACTTTTGAATATCAATAATCATGGAGGCAAACATGATACTTTAGATACTAACATTGGAATTCTTACTCTTGATTTAATACTACTTATTAAACTTCATGGAGTAAATAGAGTTTGCTGAAAGTTTGCAATAGTACTTCTAATCCTTAAATTCACATTCAAAACAATATGATACCAGTTCGTAAAGTAAATATCCAGAATTCTATAGTTCTATTATGTCAATTAAAACTAAGCATAAGGTAGTGAACAGACACCAATGACTACAACAAAATATGCAAATTCACTTCGATTTAGTTTATGAAAAATTGAGTTCGACTAATCCAAATTAGAAATGAACTCCCACTCAAAAACGACATCCCTCGTGCCTTTTTGGTGATTACATGAACCAAATTCACTACACCAAGTCCGATCATCACGTGAGTCGGTGTAGCTTCAAAGACGAGCATTAATATGGGCATCACATCAACTATATGCCACATGCTTAACCTTTCGGTCCATGTTCCGAGGCCATGTCTGTACATGCTAGGCTCGCCAAGTAAGAACCTTAGTACTCGCGTGTGTAAAACTGTCTTACATCCGTTGTATGAAAGTGTAGAGTCGAGTACACCCGATCATCACGTGATGTCTCGAAACACGATCCATAGAACGGTGCATACTTAAGGAAGAACACATTTTATCTTGATATTTAAATGAGGGATCATCTTACAATGCTACTAAAAGCGCCAAACTAGCAATATAAGATGCGAACATCTAATGTGTAAAGTGGGATGATATGGTCCATGCATTTGATCTCTATCATATGCATCGTGGTATGATCTTTATCATTCCTTTGTGTGTAAGGCCAAGGTCTATGGAACTTACACGTTAAGTGTGTTGTAAGAGTATCTACCATACATATACTTGCAACAATACCATATCAAGACACTAGCCCAGCAATGATCTAAACTAGACGCCTCTAATTTATCCATTGCAAGTTTTACGTGGCTTAGGGCTTTCGGAGATAGAACCGGTCTTACCTATGAACATGGAACCACAACGAGGATAACCAAGTTATTAGCAACTCGTTGTAAATCAGATATTGACTATAGTAGGAGAGACAGACACCCGCCAGCCACTTATGCAAAACTAGTTGCATGTCAGTCATGGAACCGGTCTCATGTGCGATGACATGTAAGGCTGGTCTGGGCCGCTTTATCCCACTATGCCACCAATATCCAAAATACATAGAAGATGCAATAACATGATCATCATCGCCCACATATAAACATATGTGTACTACCCGTGCAAAGCACCTACGCATAGATCAGGCTCTGATACCACTATTGGGTTCGCAACAGAGAAAACAAAAAAAATCTATCTACTAGATACAAGCAACGGGTGGATATAAATCCATAGAGAACTTACCCTCGAAGACAACAAAGCTTTGTTAACAAGTTGGAGCTCGTGGATGATCCGTTACCCTAACAACCTCCATCGCTCGCTCCAGCAAAGCAGCGGAAGCAGCAACTCCTTTCCAGATAAAGCCACCGGGAACATGTATCTCGCTAATCCTAGACCATGGGGAATAACTAGAGGGGGAGAGAGATCCTTCACGAGGAGGTGTGTGTTGAGCGGAGGAGAGGGGGGCCTTTATAGGGAAGAGGGGGAAGCCAAGGGCCATGGCGTGGCAGCCATGGTGGTGCCCCCACCTCTTCCACATTCATGTGGGTGGAGCTCCCACTCCCATAAAAAGCCTCCACTCAAAATTCCACTCACACATGCATTAATTTCCACCAAATTTAATGCAAGCTCTCATTAAATAAAACTATTTTATTTATTTTATTCAGAATTTTGTTAATTACATTAATTAACAAACATTCACATAAGACCCCCCTGCAACATTTCAATATCACATGGATAACCAGTTTCTGCAATTTCACCCGAAACAATTCCGGTTTCCAACGAAATGATTCTAGCGCTTTCTTAAATCTTTATCTGAAACATATTTGCTCCTAAATGGTGTCGGTATCCCTTAAGTGCGTCACCCTACATTTCACGAATAATGCAGACATGATCGAGACCCCTCTCCGATCAATAATCAGCAGCGGGACCTAGAGATCCGTACTGACTGCCACATATTCAACGATGACTCTTGTGATCGTGTGAACCTTTAACGTCATAACTAAATACCTTTGTCTCGCGATATATTACATGTCTGAGATTCGATCATTGGCATCCAAATACCTAGTTTGATCTTGTTACCGACATGCACTCTTTTCTCGTTCCCGTGATATAACATTCTAGTGATCACATCACTTGCTTGCAAGCTATTTCAATGTGACATCACCAAGAGGGCCCAGAGTATATCTATCAATCATCTGGATGGACAAATCCCACTCTTGATCCATGAGCCTCAACATAACACCTTCGTAGCAATGAACCCACCTTTGTAGTCACCCTGTTACGATGTGACGTTTGATGTTATCAAGATACTCTTTCGATGTTAGCAATTAACATGATCTCATGGTCTAAGGACTAAGATTACTTTGTATGATGTTATAGCAATATAAACATAATGACTCTTATCGTAATGCTATACTTCGGATGAATGTTCATCACATCATTCCACCAATGTTGTGACCTTGTTATTAACAACATCCAATGTCCATGATCAGGAAACCTTGATCATCTTGTTAATCAACGAGCTAGTTTATATGAGAGGCATTACTAGGAACTTTGTATTTTGTTTATTAAACACACATGTATTAATGTTTCCAATTAATACAATTATAGCATACAAAATAAACATTTATCATAAACATGGATTAAGATAATAACCACTTTATTATTGCCTCTCGGGCATATTCCCTTCATTTAAATGGTACCCTTATGTATTATTATAAATGTAGCCATCGAAACACCAGTGCACTTTGTGCAACTTTCGATGTTTTGTTCACCTTGCTTCCTACTTGACTCTAATCGGTATTACGGGAGTTTCCAACATATTTCCTTATAACATAACTCTTTATGTTCTAAGATATGTCATCCTTTATGGATTTGGAAAACATGTCTGTAGTTCTCTATTAGACACTACGGACAAACTTAGCTCAATGTTCTGTGATTTGATTTTAATCACTTTCAAACATTTCTTATTTGGATCAAATATTATGTTAAGTTATCATCATGGTTTACTAAGACAGAACCTATGTCTTAACATAGTGGATGATGATCATCCTTTTGTTTCTTTCAACCATCGGTGTTAAACTTAATATTATTCCTAATTTGAGTCATTAAGGACTAGTTACTTAATTAACTTCTATTCTGAAACATTTTTTAGAATCCCTTAAGGAATACTACATAATATCATAATATACTTATTATCAACTTCTACACCTTACAAATCATAATTCATAAGTACTTGCGCTTTTATTCTTAACATGCTTAATAATTACTCCTATAAGCTCCCACTCAAAATATGTACTATATATATTTGAATTTGAGACTTATATTGCTCCCACTCAAAAATATGTCTATCACATATTGTTTCAGGAAGACTTTCATAGCTGCCACTCAATTTTATGCAAATTGCATATCCACTCACTATTTTGAACAACTTCAAAATCTTTTGATCAAATATCAAACTTGGAGATTTTCCTATGAGATACTAATAGTTTTATTAGTCTTAAATCCACTAGAAATTTTGCACACTTGAATCAAATTCATTTGAATTCGTCCAATACTTGACAAATTGTGCTTTTGTCATTCACCCCCTGTAGCATCCCAATTGTCTAACAATTGTAATGTTACTTGTCCTAGTAAGTTATTGGCTACTTCATATATATTATTGTTGCATCATAATTATATCATGCTCATGTCATCATGCCACCTTGCATTTGAGCATCATTTAAAATCCTCCTTCTTTTGGTTTTTCTCTCATATGCATTATTAATTGTATTTGCCTCTTGATATTGTATTTGGTTATTGATATATTGTCTAAATGCCCAAGTTGAGTTGGGGGCATATCTTTAGTTCCATTCCACCACCTTTCTTTTCCACCACCTTATAATCCCACCATCCCATTAACCATGAGCTTGTTTTTCTTTTCTTTTGACATTTTTATTCTAGCTCATGTGGGTTGGGGTGGATCAAAACCTTTAAATCCTTTTGCTTGGCTTTTTCTCCACTTCTTGGAAATGCATAAGAATAATGCCATAATATTATTGTTGTTTTCGCAAACTAAATCATGGCATTATTATTTTGCATGGGCCATGCAAACCCCTTCACCACCTTTTACTCCATTGGTTTTTCTTTTGGTTTAATGGATCCTATCGTGGGGAACCATCTCCTACCATTCCACCATCATCATAGTCTCATCCATATCATTTTCTCTTATTTTTATTTCTCCATGCATGAACCATATGAGGCCTTTTCAATAATTATTTTCTTTTCTTCTCTTGGATTTCTCTTTCACCTTCATCTCATGGTAATTCAACCATTCATCATGTTCCACTTGGGTTGGCCTTTCTCACAAGTTTAACAATCTAAAACCTAATAAAATCAAACCTAGCTACTCTCTTTATTCTCCCCATAACCCTAATTCTCCTAAACCCTAACATTACCTCTCTCTCACACCCCCTCTCTCTCTAACATGCTGGCCCTACCTGACCCCCTCTCCCCTGGCCCACCTCAGCTAACCCTAACCCTCCTCCTAACCCTAGCTAAGCCCTAACCCGAGCCCCATCTACCTAGCCGAGCTACCCCCTCTTCTTTCCCTTTTTCTCCATCGGCTGAGCTAGTCCCACCTGCCTGTCCCTCTCTCCCGACCAAGCCCCCACCTGTAGCCCCTGCCGTGCCCTACCAGCCCCCAGGTCGAGCCCCAGCTCGACCACGTGAGGGAGAAGCAAAAGGTGGCACCGAGGCCACCTTTATCTACCCCCCCCCTGCCACAGCTGCTCCTCCTCCCTCTCCCTCCTTTTTTCCTCCTCTCACACGGGTCTCTAGCACCACCAGATCCACCCCGAGTCTCCCCTCCTCTCCTCCTTCTTCCTCCTCGACGCCTAGCACCTGCCGCCGTTCGCCGCCAGCACCACCTTGCCCCGTCGTTTCCGCCGGCCAGCGCGACGTGGAGGTGTCCTGGAAGAGCGAGGACCGTCCCCTGCCCCGACTCGTACACGCTGACGCGAAGGACGAGCTCCCCAGCACCGCTAGATCCTCGTCGTCCCGACGAAACCCTAGTCGCCAGGAGCGCCAGCGATCTCGCCGCTCCTCGCTCCGATCCGAGCCCGCCGTCAAGCCCGCGGTGAGCCTCTCTCCCTCTCTGACATGCTCCGCCTCGCCGTCTACGTTTAGTGCCGCCGTTTGTTTCGTCGAACGCTCTTCGTGCGCCAGGCTCACCGGCGTCTGCAGCCTCCCCGCGCCGCGCAGAACCCTAACTAGGCCCCAGCGCCTCACCTGTCAACTCCCCTCGCCCTACCGCACTGGTTATCCCCCTCAGCGCGCATGTCCGCGACCTGGGTTCGAGCCCCCGCTCCGCGCCGCGCGCACACTGGCCATCAGACCGTGGAGACGAAGAACAGTACGGGCCTGTGGTAAATTTACATTAAGCCCCCCCCTTTTATTTCGCTCGCAACCCGCGCTCCTAGCGACCCCACTAGTCAGCCGCCCTAGTATTTTTGCAGGAAGGTCCCCCTGCTTTCTCAGGCTTAACCCGCGCTCCAGCCCCAGCCCCACCTGTCGGCCTCTGGGGGCATCCCCACTGTCGTGTGGGCCCGAAGCCGCTGGTCCCGCCTGTCAGCCTCAGCGGGCTAGCCCAGCCCGCGGTGGAAAAATGTTTTCGCGCGCGTGGCCCCAGTCAGCGCAAGGCCCACCCGTCAGTGGCTATGGCTGGATCTGACTGAGTAAGAAAAGTATTTCTGGCTGTCTATTTTTATTTAAACCTTTTCCAAATTGATTTAAATTCAAATCCAATTCAGATTCAAATAATTTTTAAAATACAAATCCAAATAATACATATAATATATGTTTTGGAATCCGAAAAATGTGAGGAATTCAAATATGCCCTTCAAAATATGTTTTGAACACTTTAAATTTTCGAGATGATTAAAATTACAATAAAATGCCCTTTTCCTTAATTAATTAATAACTTTTGTTTTATAACTCCAAATTTGACAAATAATATGTCTAAATCGATCAGCGCGACGAGCCTGTTCTGTCTATGCAGCCCTTGTTCTGAATTGAAGCATGCATCATGTTGTTATTAAAAATCTGAACTGTTTATGACAATAAAACTTGGTTAAATAAATAATAAAATGCTTTCTTTCTTGTATCCACACCTCACCTTTGCCATGCTAATTTAATGCCATGCAAATTGTGCATCATTCATCATGGCATGCTTGTTTTCTTGTCACATTTTAATTCATATGCTTGCGCACTTTATTTATGTTGGCCTTGTTTGTTTGGTTCTTCTTCGAATAGACGCCCAGCAGGAGAATTACCAGGAATCACAGGAGTACTACCCAGATCCATCTCTCGCTTCAACTGAGCTGCCAGGAAAGCACTACCACATGCTTGCATACATACAATACCTATTGCCTCTATCTTATTCTTGCATCATTGAGTCGCGATTGCATTAAATTGAATCCCAAGTACTGCATAGCCTTTACTTTTAAACCCACTGAAGCTTGTTCCTCCATCCCATGAGCCATTACTATAGGAGTTGTTTGAGCCATGCGAGTCGTAGAAAAGCATGAGTAGGGTATGTGAGTGTCTGATGAATAACGAGGTACCTAAACAACTTAACCTGAGTAGTAATGGGATAACTAATGAAAGAGGCACCGGTGAGCGATATCTGCTATTTGGTTTTTCCTGCTCACTTGTGTCACGTAGGACCCCGAGTACTTGATTCCTGTTCCTTGACTATTTGCACTATCCACATCCGGGAGGCCTTATGGACCCCCCTGAGCCAGAGCTTGATTCATTCTTATTTCTTGGGGCCACAAAGTAGTTTGGGGCTTTATTACTATCCTGTACTTATGCCATGTTACTGTTTTATTAAGATTGTGCGAGGAGCACCTGTACTTTTTAAGAATTGCGGAGTGTTTTAGCGGTATCAACAAGCCCAGACACATTTTCGGGTTCCCAGTCGTTTACAGCCATTGGCGCAAACCTTGGGTCCGTCTCGGAGCCGGCCAACTTCGTTGCGGGTAGCTTAATGGGGTGGCCCCCTGAAATATTTCTGAATCATGTGATTGCTTTGTCGTGAATGCCTCGTTGGGTTTTGATTTGGTTTTTCCGAGGTTGATCGAGTGTGTGTTGCTATTCGTGCACCCCTGTAGGGTAAATCTTTCTGAAAGCCGTGTCCGCGGTTATGGACGACTTGGAGCACAGTTTCTCGATCATAGACAAGTATAACTAAAGTACCGCTTTTAAATTGACTAAGTACTTTACTAGTAAATAGTGAAATACTCATGGCATGGTTAATAAAAATGCCAACGGATGATGGGGGTTGTTCGTCCGCTTCCTCGTTGGTAAGCGAGGAGGAGGATGGATCTGTTAATTATACTGTTATAACTGTTGTTCTTAATTCACGGACATCCGTCTATCATTGGTTAGGCGGATGGTTAGCGAGTATCTGTAGAATTGTTAGGTATTATCTTTTGCTGCAATTGCGTCACCCCAGGTTATGTCCCCTTTAGCGGCATAAAGACTTGCTGAGTACCCCTAGGGTCTCACACGATAAATTGTTTGATTCAGATGAACAGGTGTACCCGCAAGATGGATACTGGGTGGAAGAGACAAATGATGTTGGGAACGATCATTCGGTGTAGAGATTTCGGGAACGGGGATCCGTGTGATCTATGGGCGGGATGCGATTATTTGTGGGGCATCTTATGCCCATTTGCTTCTTATCCGTACTCGGATCTTGTTTTCCACTTCGCTTGATACTCTGATGTGTGATGTATGAGGAGCTATCCTAAAATTTTATTTCTATCTAGGATATTTGGATCTTGTCGTATGGCGTTGCAATATTTCTATTTCTTCTAGATGGAATGGCTTTGAGGACTGTTGTATGTGGCTTGCATACATACTCATTTGTGTATGTAGTTGATCCCTTCGCCTGCCGATTACGCCGCTCGTTCTTGTCCCGTTGTCTGAAAGTGGTTAGGACGGCCGAAAGGTCTACCGTGAGTGGCTCTGTGCCCCACCGTACTATTTTAACCACTTTCGTTCATCCAGGCATTAACTAAGAGCGTAATTCACCGAGGTAGTTACAATTGGTATCAGAGCCATCCCGCCCTTCAGGGTCTCAGCCAAAATGGTCGTTGTCAGTCTAGCAAATATTTTGGTAGTTATGTATACTAGGGAAAAACAAAACATGAGAGTAGGACTGCTTCCATTTTTCTTCTTACCCACCCACCCACCCTTTTCTGGTAAGGAAGTGTAACGTTTTCAATCCTCTTCTTAAATTCAAACTAGGATTCACGTGTTCTGGGTTCCGTAGTACCATAGGTTGTGTGTGTGTGTGTGAATTCTTTGTCTATCTGTTGCATCCAAATGTTATCACTATCTGCCTTTTGGTTATCAACTGTTGGTACATTCCATACCGACAGGCCTTTGTAAACCGACGCGATCTATTCTGATTTGTTGTATACCGATGCGATCTATCTTACTCTTTGTTATCCGACGTTATCTTGTTGGGGTGTTCTTTTTTCGTAGTTACCAATCTTTAGGTTCATCTTAAGAAGAAGGTGTTGGGATATGTGTTTTACTGATTCATGTGCGGAGTAATGATTTGAGTGCGGGATGGAGTCGCGACCATACCACTACTTCTATCATTTGCTTTTTTATATTGAACTAGTAGAGTTACTAATCTTGATCCGTTAAGTGGTTTTGCGCATATAGTGGTATTTTAATGCCAAAATTTGTGGAAATTTTTTCTTTGTTAGTTGTGTACCACACTCCTTGTTCAGTCGTGTGCGTTATGCTTAGTATCTTCCAGTTGCCTTGAACTTTCTTGATATTTTAATATCATTTCAGTGAATTGCATTCCTTAGAATCTTGATTAATTCATTTTGGTACTATTTGGATTATTATCACTTCTCCATTAATAGTACTGACTTGTGTTTTATATCAATCACAAGGATGGCACCACCACGCCGTTCTGAGGAGGACATACCACATGAACTTGGGGCTGCTTTGGCAAGTATTGCAAATGCTTTGGGCACTATGCAGCAGAACCAGCAGCGCTTCGAGGAAAGCGTGAGGAGGAATGAGTTTGCTCCGCTACCTCCACCTCCCAAGCGAGGAGACATCAAGAGTTTTTCTCAAGTTCAACCCAAGCCAATTTGAGTGTCTGATCAGCCACTTGATGCGGATTACTGGCTTCGTGCATTGTCAATGGTTGCTGATTGTATTTGCGGATTGTTCCCGAGCATAAATGCCCAAGTTGTGCATATCTTACCATTCTGAAGGGAGATCCACCTTTCTTTTCCCACCATACCATCAATGAGCTTGTTTTTCTTTTCTTTTGACATTTTTATTCTAGCTCATGTGGGTTGGGGTGGATCAAAACCTTTAAATCCTTTTGCTTGGCTTTTTCTCCACTTCTTGGAAATGCATAAGAATAATGCCATAATATTATTGTTGTTTTCACAAAATAAATCATGGCATTATTATTTTGCATGGGCCTGCATCACCCCTTCACCACCTTTTACTCCATTGGTTTTTCTTTTGGTTTAATGGATCCTATCTGGGGGACCATCTCCTACCATTCCACCATCCTCATAGTCTCATCCATATCATTTTCTCTTATTTTTATTTCTCCATGCATGAACCATATGAGGCCTTTTCAATAATTATTTTCTTTTCTTCTCTTGGATTTCTCTTTCACCTTCATCTCATGGTAATTCAACCATTCATCATGTTCCACTTGGGTTGGCCTTTCTCACAAGTTTAACAATCTAAAACCTAATAAATCAAACCTAGCTACTCTCTTTATTCTCCCCATAACCCTAATTCTCCTAAACCATAACATTACCTCTCTCTCTCACACCCCCTCTCTCTCTAACATGCTGGCCCTACCTAACCCCCTCTCCCTGGCCCACCTCAGCTAACCCTAACCCTCCTCCTAACCCTAGCTAAGCCCTAACCCGAGCCCCATCTACCTAGCCGAGCTACCCCCTCTTCTTTCCCTTTTTCTCCATCGGCTGAGCTAGCCCCACCTGCCTGTCCCTCTCTCCCGACCAAGCCCCCACCTGCAGCCCCTGCCGTGCCCTACCAGCCCCCAGGTCGAGCCCCAGCTCGACCACGTGAGGGAGAAGCAAAAGGTGGCACCGAGGCCACCTTTATCTACCCCCCCCCCCCCCTGCCACAGCTGCTCCTCCTCCCTCTCCCTCCTTTTTCCTCCTCTCACACGGCTCTCCAGCACCGCTAGATCCACCCCGAGTCTCCCCTCCTCTCCTCCTTCTTCCTCCCTGACACCTAGCATCTACCGCCATTCGTCGCCAGCACCACCTCGCCCCGTCGTTTCCGCTGGCCAGCGCGATGTGGAGGTGTCCTGGAAGACCGAGGACCGTCCCCTGCCCCGGCTCGTACACGCTAACGCGAAGAGGAGCTCCCTAGCACCGCCAGATCCTCGCCGTCCCGACGAAACCCTAGCCGCCAGAGCGCCAGCGATCTCGCCGCTCCGCCGCTCCTTGCTCGGATCCGAGCCCGCCGTCGAGCCCGCGGTGAGCCTCTCTCCCTCTCTGACATGCTCCGCCTCGCCGTCTACGTTTAGGCCCGCCGTTTGTTTCGTTCGAACGCTCTTCAGTGCGCCAGGCTCGCCGGCGTCTACAGCCTCCCCGCGCCGCGCAGAACCCTAACTAGGCCCCAGCCCCTCACCTGTCAACTCCCCTCGCCCTACCGCACTGGTTAGCCCCCTCAGCGCGCACGTCCGCGACCTGGGTTCGAGCCCCCGCTCGGCGCCGCGCGCACACTGGCCGTCAGACCGTGGAGACGAAGAACAGTACGGGCCTGTGGTAAATTTACATTAAGCCCCCCCCTTTTATTTCGCTCGCAACCCGCGCTCCTAGCGACCCCACTAGTTAGCCGCCCTAGTATTTTTGCAGGAAGGTCCCCCTGCTTTCTCAGGCTTAACCCGCGCTCCAGCCCCAGCCCCACCTGTTGGCCTCTGGGGGCATCCCCACTGTCGCGTGGGCCCGAAGCAGCTGGTCCCGCCTGTCAGCCTCAGCGGGCTAGCCCAGCCCGCGGTGGAAAAATGTTTTCGCGTGCGTGGCCCCAGTCAGCGCAAGGCCCACCCGTCAGTGGCTGTGGCTGGATCTGATTGAGTAAGAAAAGTATTTCTGGCTGTCTGTTTTTATTTAAACCTTTTCCAAATTGATTTAAATTCAAATCCAATTCAGATTCAAATAATTTTTAAAAGACAAATCCAAATAATACATATAATATATGTTTTGGAATCCGAAAAATGTGAGGAATTCAAATATGCCCTTCAAAATATGTTTTGAACACTTTAAATTTTCGAGATGATTAAAATTACAATAAAATGCCCTTTTTCTTAATTAATTAATAACTTTTGTGTTATAACTCCAAATTTGACAATAATATGTCTAAATCGATCAGCGCGACGAGCTCGTTCTGTCTATGCAGTCCTTGTTCTGAATTGAAGCATGCATCATGTTGTTATTAAAAATCTGAACTGTTTATGACAATAAAACTTGGTTAAATAAATAATAAAATGTTTTCTTTTTTGTATCCACACCTCACCTTTGCCATGCTACTTTAATGCCATGCAAATTGTGCATCATTCATCATGGCATGCTTGTTTTCTTGTCGCATTTTAATTCATATGCTTGCGCACTTTATTTATGTTGGCTTTGTTTGTTTGGTTCTTCTTCGAATAGACGCCAAGCAGAAGAATTACCAGGAATCAAAGGAGTACTACCCAGATCCATCTCTCGCTTCAAGTGAGATGCCAGGCAAGCACTACCACATGCTTGCATACATACAGTACATATTGCCTCTATCTTATTCTTGCATCATTGAGTCGCGATTGCATTAAATTGAATCCCAAGTACTGCATAGCCTTTACTTCTAAACCGCACCGAAGCTTGTTCCTCCATCCCATGAGCCATTACTACAGGAGTTGTTTGAGCCATGCGAGTCGTAGAAAAGCATGAGTAGGGTATGTGAGTGTCTGATGAATAACGAGGTACCTAAAAACTTAACCTGAGTAGTAATGGGATAACTAATGAAAGAGGCACCGGTGAGCGATATCTGCTATTTGGTTTTTCCTGCTCACTTGTGTCCCGTAGGACCCCGAGTACTTGATTCCTGTTCCTTGACTATTCGCACTATCCACTTCCGGGAGGCCTTATGGACCCCCCTGAGCCAGAGCTTGATTCATTCTTATTTCTTGGGGCCACAAAGTTGTTTGGGGCTTTATTACTATCCTGTACTAATGCCATGTTACTGTTTTATTAAGATTGTGCGAGGAGCACCTGTACTGTTTAAGAATTGCGGAGTGTTTTCGTGGTATCGACAAGCCCAGTCACATTTTCGGGTTCCCAGTCGTTTACAGCCATTGGCGCAAACCTTGGGTCTGTCTCGGAGCCGTCCAACTTTGTTGCGGGTAGCTTAATGGGGTGGCCCCCTGAAATATTTCTGAATCCTGTGATTGCTTTGTCGTGAATGCCTCGTTGGGTTTTGATTTGGTTTTTCCGAGGTTGATCGAGTGTGTGTTGCTATTCGTGCACCCCTGCAGGGTAAATCTTTCTGAAAGCCGTGTCCGCGGTTATGGACGACTTGGAGCACAGTTTCTCGATCATAGACAAGTATAACTAAAGTACCGCTTTTAAATTGACTAAGTACTTTACTAGTAAATAGTGAAATACTCATGGAATGGTTAATAAAAATGCCAACGGATGATGGGGGTTGTTCGTCCGCTTCCTCGTTGGTAAGCGAGGAGGAGGATGGATCTGTTAATTATACTGTTATAACTGTTGTTCTTAATTCACGGACATCCGTCTATCATTGGTTAGGAGGATGGTTAGCGAGTATCTGTAGAATTGTTAGGTATTATCTTTTGCTGCAATTGCGTCACCCCAGGTTGTGTCCCCTTTAGCGGCATAAAGACTTGCTGAGTACCCCTAGGGTCTCACACGATAAATTGTTTGATTCAGATGAACAGGTGTACCCGCAAGATGGATACTGGGTGGAAGAGACAGATGATGTTGGCAACGATCATTCGGTGTAGAGATTCCAGGAACGGGGATCCGTGTGATCTATGGGCGGGATGCGATCAAATATACTTAACACTGCAAATGTGTTTGCAAGATTATAACATTTATAAAACTGTATATCAAATATATACATGTGTCATTGATGACTCCAGCAGCTTCGGGTTCATCCACCACATTTCTGAAATGTGATATGAACTCGAGGAAATCCAGTGTTTCCGTGTCGTCTCTCATAATGCAGATCCTGACTTGTGCTTGGAAGCTTGCTGGTAGCGACCGCAGCACAACTCCCATCGCAAAAGAGCTTGAGAACCAGTTGTCTAGGTAGTATGCCAGACTCATGTATGCATCGTAGATGCTCAATAAGTGCTCGTCTAGTGAGGATCCCTCCACCATCTTTATGGAGAGGAAGTTCCCCATCAGCTCATACTCCCACATGCGCACTTGTTCCACGAAATGCGATCTTAGATGTGCCATGACCACTCGGGGTTTAAGACTTCCCACCATTGGCCATAGTCCATCCTCCATTCCGAGGCGCATCGTCACTGATATGAATGTGGCCATCACACGACGACGGCAGCGCAGATCCTGCTGCTCCTGAGTCTCATGAGAATAGGGTGGCTCCAAATACATCTCGCGGGTCATGTAGTGAGCTACATTGTTCTCTCCAAGGAGATCAAACAGGCACATGACCCATGCAGAAAAGTTGGATCCATCTAACTTGAGCTTTTCTCCTTTTAACCCATCGTCGATAGGGAAGGTAATCTCGGGGAGAACAATTTTCTACATTTATAATTGCAAAAGGAATTTAGACTAAGTTTATAATTAAATGAGTTAATAATAACTCCACTTAGAAACACCTATCCCCAAAGGGTCCCTAGTGATAACACGACCCCTATCAGCCACATCTCCCCCGATCGTCATGGCCATCAATGTGGGTTCAAGGGTGGGCGCTGAACGTCGGTCACATCATTCATGCGACTCGTGCTCGATCTTTCGATCATCCGTGTTCCGAGGCCATGTCTGCACATGCTAGGATCGCCAACCCAACCTTAGTGTATTCGCTGTGCAACATGGCTTACACCCACTATATGCGAACATAGATATGTCTGACACCCAGGCCTGTAACCCTAGATCGCCTCATACCGAAGAACTTTCTTGGTGGTGCACACTAAGGGGGAACACAATTATTGGTAACTTTAATAGGGATCATCTTATTAGGCTACCGTCGAGTATCTAATACTAGCACACAATAAGATATACAAACAGTAACATTGAATGTAAATGCTATGTGATATGGTCCTTCACGTCGTGATCTCCATCCGCCGTCACCTGGTTTCGGCGCCAGGGTTCCGGCGCCGCAGACACCAGGGTACCGGTATCTTTCTGGCGTGGTAGTTTGTCACCTCCGTGATTATCTACTACTATGCAACATAAGGTAATTAATTTACCTTTGCCACAACCATATCACAAATCAACGCCCTCCTGCAAAACGAAGTTAGACGCCTCTACTTTATCTTTGCATGTTCTACGTGGCTGAATGGGCTTTCGCACAAGAACCGTTCTTACCTACGAACTTTTAGCACAATGCTGATCAATTAGTTGTCTCTACTACACTCCTTTCGGGGCCCTCCGTTGTAAATGGCATACCAACTAATGCGAGAGAGACAGACACCCCCCTAAGCCACTTTATACGGTACAAGCCGTATGTCAAGCGTGGACCAGTCTTGCGAATGAACGCGTAAAGTCGGTTGGGGGCCGGTTCATCAAGCATTACTCCGGTATACACAAGTACATGTGGGAGGGTAACAACTAGAAGATCAACGCCCACACGCTACATCTCGTGTGTTCTACTCGTACTAGCATTACTACGCATAGATCTAGCTCTGATACCACTATAGGGGTTCCGCGTATGAAAACAATAAAATTTTAGCCTACATCCCTGAATCCCTGAAGCTTCCAGGACCTATCTATTAGTAATACAGTAACGGGAGGGGCTTTTCACGAACTTACCCTCGAAGACCGAAAAGCATTGTCAATGCTCAGGAGAACGTGGTTGATGTAGACGAGCCGAAGCTGACCTTAATGTCGTGATGAAGTCCTTGCTCTCCTTGGCTCCAACGACTTGAGTGCCTCAAGTGCGACACCTCGCGGGGAGTTACACGCGTCGGGCTGTCTGATGATGACTCCCAGTTCCTCGATCCAGCAGCAATTGCGAAAGTAGAGCTCCCGGATCCGAATCCCGCAGTGCGACGACGCTCAGCGGTGAAGATGTCTCTCGCTCGCACAGTCTAGACTTGGGACCACGATCACTAGAGAGAGAGGGGGAGTGACAAAATATCAATTAGAGTTCCTCCCAAAGTGGGAGACCTTTATTGATTATTGGTGTATTTATCTTGGCCAAATACCCCACTATATATAGGGGGAGGAGGGGGTACACCCTCCCTCAAAGTCCCGGGGTGGGACTAATCATGGGAGAGGGGTGGGGTGGCGTGCCGGCCAGCCCCCACCATGGGCCCCACATGGGGGAAGGCCCACTAGGGCCACCGGCCACCCCCTAGGCCCTTCCTAGGGGTGGGATCCCCTCTTGGGCCTTTTCCCCTCCGGGATTTGGCCCATTAAGCCTTTTTGACCTTTAATTGATTTTCTCTTTATTAAATAATTATGAATAATTGATTAAATCAATATTTAACATTCATTTACATATTATTCAACATCCATGGCTATGGAACACCTTCCACCTCCACTCCGGACATCCTCTGGACTTACCGAAACCCTTCCGGTTTTCTCCCTACTCTACTTCGGTGATTCTACTGATCCTATAAACACTCTCTAAGCAGCATCAAGCCCTTAAGCGTGATACCCCATGGTCCGGGAACACTCGAGACATGGTCGGGACACTCCCGCACCAATGATCGATAGAGGGACCTGGATGGCCATGTGACCCCTGTGCGTTCCACGAAGATCTTTTGTTTTTTCAACCGGGACAGTCGTGTCTTATTCCCTTTGTCACTCGATACTTGCATTGCCCGAGATCTGATCAATGACATCACCATGTCGTGTTCAATCTCGTTACTGAACAATGCTACTTGACTCCTTCCCACAAGTGATATCCCTGTGATCAAACCATATGATGTGCAGCTATTGGATATAACCTCTCCGAGTGTGCCCTTGAGTATCTTCCCGTCACATGGACGGACAAATCCCGCTCTTGACATATATTACCTCTACGGTTTCCTCTGAGTACCTGAACACACCTTTATAACCATCGTATTACCATATGGCGTTTGATGCTATATAAGCACTCTCGGGAAACAGTGATTGATATAGCCTCATGGTCGAAGGAATAGTCTACGAGGATCCATTTCTAATCATCGTAACTTGAACTTCGTGACATGATCAGGTCACGATGTTTAGATTGGGTATTGGTTCATCATCTCATTCTGAGATGACTCCATTTCCAACTGGCATAAATGCCACATGATCAGGAAACATGATCATCTTTTGACCAATGAACCAGTGACTAGAGTTTCACTGGGAACCCCTAGTTGTTTGTATATCACACGTGTATTAATGTTTCCACTCAATACTGTTATAGCATGATATAAAACTTAATCATAAACTATATGAAATATGATAATAGTCCTTACTACTATTTGTCTCTAGGGCATATTTCCAACAGTCTCCCACTTGCACTAGAGTACAAATACACTAGCTGCATTTGTTCTTAATCATTGGCACCATATATCCGGTACCCTGAACATGCTTCCTCATGGAAGAGGTTGAGTCTTGGGTCTGTACTTTATAGTCCCAAATCCTTTGCAACTTATTAATATCACCTTAATTGACATTAATACTCTATCATCACATGATAGCATCTGTGTGTATGCATTGTCGCTATGGCAGCAGAACGAGGCCTGATTCTAGGAGCCTACAGTGACGTTAGATCAACCTCGAGGGCTTTCTCATGGGCACTATGCCCTGGGACACATCATTCTACGTTAAAAGCAAATTAGCCCCGCCATAACATTATACAACACTTTAGTGTTGGGTTTGCAGCATAGAAAACAAAAAAAATCCTACGATGGGAACTATATGCCAAGATCTATCTAGTAGATACAAGCAACGGGTGGATATACATCCATAGAGAACTTACCCTCGAAGACAACAGACCTTTGTTAACGAGTTGGAACTCGTGGATGATGTAGTCGTACACTTGCCGATCTCAAGATCGTGATGAAGTCCAGCAGGTCCGGCTCCAGCACGTCCATCAGATCCAGCTCCAGCAAGTCCAGCACCACCAAGTCCAGCACCGCAACGCAGCGGTGCATCCGTGATCGCACACACGTCCGGTACCCTGACAACCTCCATCGCTCGCTCCAGCAAAGCAGCGGAAGCAGCAACTCCTTTCTAGATAAAGCCAGCGGGAACTTGTATCTCGCTAATCCGAGACCATGGGGAATAACTAGAGGGGGAGAGAGATCCTTCACCAGGAGGTGTGTGTTGTGAGGAGGAGAGGGGGGCCTTTTATAGGGAAGAGGGGGGCAGCCAAGGGCCATGGCGTGGCAGCCATGCTGGTGCCCCCCACCTCTTCCACATTCATGTTGGTGGAGCTCCCACTCCCATAAAAAGCCTCCACTCAAAATTCCACTCACACATGCATTAATTTCCACCAAATTTAATGCAAGCTCTCATTAAATAAAACTATTTTATTTCTTTTATTCAGAATTTTGTTAATTACATTAATTAACAAACATTCACATAAAACCCCCTGCGATATTTCAATATCACATGCATAACCAGTTTCTGCAATTTCACCCGAAACAATTCCGGTTTCCATCGAAATGATTCCAGCGCTTTCTTAAATCTTTATCTGAAACATATTTGCTCCTAAATGGTGTCGGTATCCCTTAAATGTGTCACCCTATGGTTCGCGAATAATGCAGACATCATCGAGACCCCTCTCCGATCAATAATTAGCAGTGGGACCTGGAGATCCGTACGAACTCCCACATATTCAACGATGACTCTTGTGATCGTGTGAACCTTTAACGTCGTAACTAAATCCCTTTATCTCGCAATATATTACAAATACGAGATTCCATCATTGTCATCCAAATACCTAGTTTGATCTCGTTACTGACATCCACTCTTTTCTCATTCCCGTGATATAACATTCTAGTGATCACATCACTTGCTTGCAAGCTATTTCAACGTGACATCACCGAGAGGGCCCAGAGTATATCTATCTATCATCTGGATGGACAAATCCCACTCTTGATCCAGTGAGCCTCAACATAACACATTCGTAGCACTAAACCCACCTTTATAGTCACCCTGTTATGGTGTGACGTTTGATGTTATCAAGATACTCTTCCGGTGTTAGCAATTAACATGATATCATGGTCTAAGGACTAAGATTACTTCGTATGATGTTATAGCAATATAAACATAATTACTCTTATCGTAATGCTATACTTCGGATGAATGTTCATCACATCATTCCACCAATGTTGTGACCTCGTTATTAACAACATCCAATGTCCATGATCAGGAAACCTTGATCATCTTGTTAATCAACGAGCTAGTTTATATGAGAGGCATTACTAGGAACTTTGTATTTTGTTTATTAAACACATATGTTTTAACATTCCCAATTAATACAATTATATCATGCAAAATAAACATTTATCATAAACATGGAATAATATAATAACCACTTTATTATTGCCTCTCGGGCATATTCCCTTCAGTCTCCCACTTGCACTAGAGCCAATAATCTAGTTTGAAAAACTTTGCGTATTGAACACCTATGGCTTTCTGGTGTTGCATATATGCGATTGCTAGTAGTTAACATAATCTCTGAATCTGACAGTTTCAGGTCCGTGTGTATTTGCATGTCTTTGCGTCTCCACGCATTACTCATTCTCTAATGAGATGGCATTGTATAAATTTGGTCCTTTGGTGAGACCTTTAGTTCATTCGGGTTAAAATATGCTGATATTATTGTCATACAATATATCTTCATAGTATTAGCCCACTTTGAACCACACCTAGTTTGATAACAAACTACTTAACACAAATGCCCTCCTTTGCTGCTACTATAGTAGTCATATACTTAGCCTTTGGTTGTAGTATCCGTCACAATGTCTCAACTTTGGAACTCATCCAAATCCATCATGGAACATCCTTTCCATTACATTGTGCCACCCATAGTCTAAATTGAGATAAATTTAATTTGTAGCTTGTGACAAAACTAGTATCAATGTAACACTTTACAATGAACTACCTTTAACTATTTTGTCACTTATACATGATATATTCTTAGTTCTTCCAAAGCTCATGAGAATATCTTTACTATCGTCCAATGATCATCTTATGAATCATTCTGGTATGTGCTCATAACATTTAGAGCATAGGACATATTTGGATATATACATATCACGGTATAATCGATCAAAATATTCATGTGATTTTACTCACCAAGTGTTGAAACACTTGAATCTTGATACAATCTTTTCCATGCAGCAAGAATCTTTATTGTTGTTTCCATATTGAACTCTTTCAATATCTCATATATGTACGTCTGGCATAACCATATTAGCGCCTCAATCTATCCATATAGACATTGATTCCAAATATTCCGGTTTTGCCCAAGTCTTTCATCGAAATCCTATTTCAATGAAATTCTTAGCTTGTGTCAATAAAAGATACATCATTTCCAATCAACAATATGTACTATGCATAATGTATTGGAAATTTGTCTCAGCGCTCCCACTTAATTTCTTGCAAATGCAAGCATCTTCATCATCTCCGATGAAATTAAACTCCTTTAACATTTTCATCATGGTGAAGATTCCAACTCCGCTATGCTCACTTCAACTATTGAAGTTTGCATGAACTTTTAGCACCCTTTGAATTAACAAAACCCTTCGCACCGTGTCATGTACACGTCCTAGGTAACCATTCTATTAGAAGAACCTTGTTTTGTTTATTCAACTACCATATACCAAATTATATGTAGTGGTTGCTACATTAATCCGTCAAGACTAAATATCGCTATGAAAGATCAAATCTTGTCATAGTAAACTCCTTGAACATTTGCCATAAACTTCTTTCCGACATGTCGACTATTTCATAGATGTTAAACATCCATGTCTATTTCTTTACAGATCCAAACACGACCGATAGGCTTCACGCCTTTCCGGAGGGTCCTCCAAGTTCAGAAACTTGATTTCTCGTGTATGGATACTATCACGGATTCTATGACTTCTAGTCATTTTATGGAGTCAGGTACCATCATCGCTTCTTTGCATGCAGTCGGTTCTATATTGTCAAAACAATAACGACTTATGTTTCAAATCTTACTATTTGATTCTTACCGACCCACATGATTCAATAAGAACTCTAATCTCCAAGATCACACCCTTTGTAATCACAGGAGCCATGAGCATTATGGCCGCCATCGGGACACTTCCCGGTGCTGCACTACTTAGCACATATAGCTAAGGTTCAACAACCTTTTCAAAGTTCTATTGTCCTCCCACTTAAGTTTTCACGAAAACTTTCTTATCAAGAAACTTAATGTTCCAAGGGACAAACTCTTTTATCCTCGGTGTTATGGAGGAATTCCCGACAAATTCTTTGGGATAACCTACAAAGACGTGCTTATCCGACTTTGGTTGTAAACATTTTACTTATGCATAGCATACCAAAATTTAAGAAAAGACAATTTGGGTTTTATCCCAAACCATAACTCATATGGTGTCATTTCAACGGATCACGATGGTGCTCTTTTCAGTGTAAAAGCGGTAGTCTCTAAAGCTTTAATCCTTCAAACATAATGGCAGTTTTATAAATGACACCTTTGATCTTACCATGTCAAACAAGGTTTGATTTGATCTCTCGAACATACCAAACTCATGTGGTTTATCGGGAAGTGCAAATTCATGGAACAATTCCTGAAATCTTAGGTGTTTTGCTAAACCTGTAACTCAAATATCTTCCTTTATGATCAAATCATAAACTCTTTTATTTTCTTGTTACAATGATTTTTCACTTCATATTGAAAGTCTTTGAACAATTTTCAAATGTTTCATACTTCTTCCTTATTAAGTAAATATATAGATATATTCACTCAAATTTCTGGAGAAAGCATATGAAGCAAAAAGATCCATCGCATATGGCTACACATAATGGACAATATACATCAACATACATAATATCCAATAAGCTAGTCATATGTTCCTTTTTGGCCTATGGACGGAGTTTCAATTATCTCGAGGAAAGTTTCACAAGCGTCAATTGATCAAAATCAAAAGACTCCAAAAAATCCATCAATGTGGAGTTTCTTCATGTTTAATTTCCAATATATTTCAAACAGCGATGTCACTTCATAAGTGATCTTCCAATCATTTGTCTTACGACATTTCAGCAATAATTTTTGTGGATGTGATTTCTCCAACTAGACTTGTAAAAGTTCATCCATCCTTTATGTAATACGGTAATTATTTGAACAACCATTGTCTCGTAATACCAGAACAAAATAACAATTATTAAAACAAATCTTGAAGGCTAGGTTTGACGACAATGAAAACACAATAACACTTTATTTGTTTTTGATGAACATCATCACTTATTCTCTTTCTAGTTGCTTAGGCCGTTGTAGTTCATGAATTGTGTTGTTCTGTATGACAATTCACGCCAACCAATTCGGTATCCAATACCGGTATCCAATACCTCAGAACCACATTGTTTAACAAGCAAGGAATACTAGCCATAACATGTATATCTTCTATATACCTAAGTTGGACACCTCCAACCTTTTCTTTTCTGCCAAATATTTTATAGATTCTCTTTCAACAATTCCTTTTCTTTTCAAAGAATCTATCAACATCAATAGTGGTTTCATTCACATGACACATAGTACAAAGTGTATATAGTCAAATACTAATACCTTTGGACTTGCACTTTGAAGTGGATCACCATCATCAAATGTTTGGTGTTCTTTCAAAAATCCATTCTTTAGTAATCTATTAGTGTAGTAAACATTTTACTTACATCTTTTATTCATCCTTATCATGAAAACTTTCATGATCAAGCTACTATAGCCTATAAGGAAGAATCGCGAGTATAATGTTAGTTTCCAAAACCTTTTTGGGAGATCCGGATGCCTAGCATCTCCATCCTTCACAAATTCTGATACTCCCTCCGACCCAAATTAGTTGACTTAGATTTTTCTAGATTCGCATGTATCTAGACTTGTTTTAGTGCTAGATACATCTGAATGTAGACAAAACCAAGTCAACTAATTTGGGTCGGAGGGAGTACAATATGAGAACATGTATTTTTCTAAATTATACTCTATCATAATGCAACCAAAAACATTGTTTCAGATATCACAATATCTTCCACACATGATGGTTTCTGAAACAATTTTTCAGCTCCTAGAAAATCTTGATATTAAAACAACTTTTGAATATCAATAATCATGGAGGCAAACATGATACTTTAGATACTAACATTGGAATTCTTACTCTTGATTTAATACTACTTATTAAACTTCATGGAGTAAATAGAGTTTGCTGAAAGTTTGCAATAGTACTTCTAATCCTTAAATTCACATTCAAAACAATATGATACCAGTTCGTAAAGTAAATATCCAGAATTCTATAGTTCTATTATGTCAATTAAAACTAAGCATAAGGTAGTGAACAGACACCAATGACTACAACAAAATATGCAAATTCACTTCGATTTAGTTTATGAAAAATTGAGTTCGACTAATCCAAATTAGAAATGAACTCCCACTCAAAAACGACATCCCTCGTGCCTTTTTGGTGATTACATGAACCAAATTCACTACACCAAGTCCGATCATCACGTGAGTCGGTGTAGCTTCAAAGACGAGCATTAATATGGGCATCACATCAACTATATGCCACATGCTTAACCTTTCGGTCCATGTTCCGAGGCCATGTCTGTACATGCTAGGCTCGCCAAGTAAGAACCTTAGTACTCGCGTGTGTAAAACTGTCTTACATCCGTTGTATGAAAGTGTAGAGTCGAGTACACCCGATCATCACGTGATGTCTCGAAACACGATCCATAGAACGGTGCATACTTAAGGAAGAACACATTTTATCTTGATATTTAAATGAGGGATCATCTTACAATGCTACTAAAAGCGCCAAACTAGCAATATAAGATGCGAACATCTAATGTGTAAAGTGGGATGATATGGTCCATGCATTTGATCTCTATCATATGCATCGTGGTATGATCTTTATCATTCCTTTGTGTGTAAGGCCAAGGTCTATGGAACTTACACGTTAAGTGTGTTGTAAGAGTATCTACCATACATATACTTGCAACAATACCA
The DNA here is from genome assembly GCA_910589775.1 of Avena eriantha. Classification (NCBI taxonomy): domain Eukaryota; kingdom Viridiplantae; phylum Streptophyta; class Magnoliopsida; order Poales; family Poaceae; genus Avena; species Avena eriantha. The sequence goes on from OU342741.1 coordinate 315,204,668, forward strand.
TATCAAGACACTAGCCCAGCAATGATCTAAACTAGACGCCTCTAATTTATCCATTGCAAGTTTTACGTGGCTTAGGGCTTTCGGAGATAGAACCGGTCTTACCTATGAACATGGAACCACAACGAGGATAACCAAGTTATTAGCAACTCGTTGTAAATCAGATATTGACTATAGTAGGAGAGACAGACACCCGCCAGCCACTTATGCAAAACTAGTTGCATGTCAGTCATGGAACCGGTCTCATGTGCGATGACATGTAAGGCTGGTCTGGGCCGCTTTATCCCACTATGCCACCAATATCCAAAATACATAGAAGATGCAATAACATGATCATCATCGCCCACATATAAACATATGTGTACTACCCGTGCAAAGCACCTACGCATAGATCAGGCTCTGATACCACTATTGGGTTCGCAACATAGAAAACAAAAAAAATCTATCTACTAGATACAAGCAACGGGTGGATATAAATCCATAGAGAACTTACCCTCGAAGACAACAAAGCTTTGTTAACAAGTTGGAGCTCGTGGATGATCCGTTACCCTAACAACCTCCGTCGCTCGCTCCAGCAAAGCAGCGGAAGCAGCAACTCCTTTCCAGATAAAGCCACCGGGAACATGTATCTCGCTAATCCTAGACCATGGGGAATAACTAGAGGGGGAGAGAGATCCTTCACGAGGAGGTGTGTGTTGAGCGGAGGAGAGGGGGGCCTTTATAGGGAAGAGGGGGAAGCCAAGGGCCATGGCGTGGCAGCCATGGTGGTGCCCCCACCTCTTCCACATTCATGTGGGTGGAGCTCCCACTCCCATAAAAAGCCTCCACTCAAAATTCCACTCACACATGCATTAATTTCCACCAAATTTAATGCAAGCTCTCATTAAATAAAACTATTTTATTTATTTTATTCAGAATTTTGTTAATTACATTAATTAACAAACATTCACATAAGACCCCCTGCAACATTTCAATATCACATGGATAACCAGTTTCTGCAATTTCACCCGAAACAATTCCGGTTTCCAACGAAATGATTCTAGCGCTTTCTTAAATCTTTATCTGAAACATATTTGCTCCTAAATGGTGTCGGTATCCCTTAAGTGCGTCACCCTACATTTCACGAATAATGCAGACATGATCGAGACCCCTCTCCGATCAATAATCAGCAGCGGGACCTAGAGATCCGTACTGACTGCCACATATTCAACGATGACTCTTGTGATCGTGTGAACCTTTAACGTCATAACTAAATACCTTTGTCTCGCGATATATTACATGTCTGAGATTCGATCATTGGCATCCAAATACCTAGTTTGATCTTGTTACCGACATGCACTCTTTTCTCGTTCCCGTGATATAACATTCTAGTGATCACATCACTTGCTTGCAAGCTATTTCAATGTGACATCACCAAGAGGGCCCAGAGTATATCTATCAATCATCTGGATGGACAAATCCCACTCTTGATCCATGAGCCTCAACATAACACCTTCGTAGCAATGAACCCACCTTTGTAGTCACCCTGTTACGATGTGACGTTTGATGTTATCAAGATACTCTTTCGATGTTAGCAATTAACATGATCTCATGGTCTAAGGACTAAGATTACTTTGTATGATGTTATAGCAATATAAACATAATGACTCTTATCGTAATGCTATACTTCGGATGAATGTTCATCACATCATTCCACCAATGTTGTGACCTTGTTATTAACAACATCCAATGTCCATGATCAGGAAACCTTGATCATCTTGTTAATCAACGAGCTAGTTTATATGAGAGGCATTACTAGGAACTTTGTATTTTGTTTATTAAACACACATGTATTAATGTTTCCAATTAATACAATTATAGCATACAAAATAAACATTTATCATAAACATGGATTAAGATAATAACCACTTTATTATTGCCTCTCGGGCATATTCCCTTCATTTAAATGGTACCCTTATGTATTATTATAAATGTAGCCATCGAAACACCAGTGCACTTTGTGCAACTTTCGATGTTTTGTTCACCTTGCTTCCTACTTGACTCTAATCGGTATTACGGGAGTTTCCAACATATTTCCTTATAACATAACTCTTTATGTTCTAAGATATGTCATCCTTTATGGATTTGGAAAACATGTCTGTAGTTCTCTATTAGACACTACGGACAAACTTAGCTCAATGTTCTGTGATTTGATTTTAATCACTTTCAAACATTTCTTATTTGGATCAAATATTATGTTAAGTTATCATCATGGTTTACTAAGACAGAACCTATGTCTTAACATAGTGGATGATGATCATCCTTTTGTTTCTTTCAACCATCGGTGTTAAACTTAATATTATTCCTAATTTGAGTCATTAAGGACTAGTTACTTAATTAACTTCTATTCTGAAACATTTTTTAGAATCCCTTAAGGAATACTACATAATATCATAATATACTTATTATCAACTTCTACACCTTACAAATCATAATTCATAAGTACTTGCGCTTTTATTCTTAACATGCTTAATAATTACTCCTATAAGCTCCCACTCAAAATATGTACTATATATATTTGAATTTGAGACTTATATTGCTCCCACTCAAAAATATGTCAATCACATATTGTTTCAGGAAGACTTTCATAGCTCCCACTCAATTTTATGCAAATTGCATATCCACTCACTATTTTGAACAACTTCAAAATCTTTTGATCAAATATCAAACTTGGAGATTTTCCTATGAGATACTAATAGTTTTATTAGTCTTAAATCCACTAGAAATTTTGCACACTTGAATCAAATTCATTTGAATTCGTCCAATACTTGACAAATTGTGCTTTTGTCATTCACCCCCTGTAGCATCCCAATTGTCTAACAATTGTAATGTTACTTGTCCTAGTAAGTTATTGGCTACTTCATATATATTATTGTTGCATCATAATTATATCATGCTCATGTCATCATGCCACCTTGCATTTGAGCATCATTTAAAATCCTCCTTCTTTTGGTTTTTCTCTCATATGCATTATTAATTGTATTTGCCTCTTGATATTGTATTTGGTTATTGATATATTGTCTAAATGCCCAAGTTGAGTTGGGGGCATATCTTTAGTTCCATTCCACCACCTTTCTTTTCCACCACCTTATAATCCCACCATCCCATTAACCATGAGCTTGTTTTTCTTTTCTTTTGACATTTTTATTCTAGCTCATGTGGGTTGGGGTGGATCAAAACCTTTAAATCCTTTTGCTTGGCTTTTTCTCCACTTCTTGGAAATGCATAAGAATAATGCCATAATATTATTGTTGTTTTCGCAAACTAAATCATGGCATTATTATTTTGCATGGGCCATGCAAACCCCTTCACCACCTTTTACTCCATTGGTTTTTCTTTTGGTTTAATGGATCCTATCTTGGGGAACCATCTCCTACCATTCCACCATCATCATAGTCTCATCCATATCATTTTCTCTTATTTTTATTTCTCCATGCATGAACCATATGAGGCCTTTTCAATAATTATTTTCTTTTCTTCTCTTGGATTTCTCTTTCACCTTCATCTCATGGTAATTCAACCATTCATCATGTTCCACTTGGGTTGGCCTTTCTCACAAGTTTAACAATCTAAAACCTAATAAAATCAAACCTAGCTACTCTCTTTATTCTCCCCATAACCCTAATTCTCCTAAACCCTAACATTACCTCTCTCTCACACCCCCTCTCTCTCTAACATGCTGGCCCTACCTGACCCCCTCTCCCCTGGCCCACCTCAGCTAACCCTAACCCTCCTCCTAACCCTAGCTAAGCCCTAACCCGAGCCCCATCTACCTAGCCGAGCTACCCCCTCTTCTTTCCCTTTTTCTCCATCGGCTGAGCTAGTCCCACCTGCCTGTCCCTCTCTCCCGACCAAGCCCCCACCTGTAGCCCCTGCCGTGCCCTACCAGCCCCCAGGTCGAGCCCCAGCTCGACCACGTGAGGGAGAAGCAAAAGGTGGCACCGAGGCCACCTTTATCTACCCCCCCCCCCCCTGCCACAGCTGCTCCTCCTCCCTCTCCCTCCTTTTTCCTCCTCTCACACGGCTCTCCAGCACCACCAGATCCACCCCGAGTCTCCCCTCCTCTCCTCCTTCTTCCTCCTCGACGCCTAGCACCTGCCGCCGTTCGCCGCCAGCACCACCTTGCCCCGTCGTTTCCGCCGGCCAGCGCGACGTGGAGGTGTCCTGGAAGAGCGAGGACCGTCCCCTGCCCCGACTCGTACACGCTGACGCGAAGGAGGAGCTCCCCAGCACCGCTAGATCCTCGCCGTCCCGACGAAACCCTAGTCGCCAGAGCGCCAGCGATCTCGCCGCTCCTCGCTCCGATCCGAGCCCGCCGTCAAGCCCGCGGTGAGCCTCTCTCCCTCTCTGACATGCTCCGCCTCGCCGTCTACGTTTAGTGCCGCCGTTTGTTTCGTCGAACGCTCTTCGTGCGCCAGGCTCACCGGCGTCTGCAGCCTCCCCGCGCCGCGCAGAACCCTAACTAGGCCCCAGCCCCTCACCTGTCAACTCCCCTCGCCCTACCGCACTGGTTATCCCCCTCAGCGCGCATGTCCGCGACCTGGGTTCGAGCCCCCGCTCCGCGCCGCGCGCACACTGGCCATCAGACCGTGGAGACGAAGAACAGTACGGGCCTGTGGTAAATTTACATTAAGCCCCCCCCCTTTTATTTCGCTCGCAACCCGCGCTCCTAGCGACCCCACTAGTCAGCCGCCCTAGTATTTTTGCAGGAAGGTCCCCCTGCTTTCTCAGGCTTAACCCGCGCTCCAGCCCCAGCCCCACCTGTCGGCCTCTGGGGGCATCCCCACTGTCGTGTGGGCCCGAAGCCGCTGGTCCCGCCTGTCAGCCTCAGCGGGCTAGCCCAGCCCGCGGTGGAAAAATGTTTTCGCGCGCGTGGCCCCAGTCAGCGCAAGGCCCACCCGTCAGTGGCTATGGCTGGATCTGACTGAGTAAGAAAAGTATTTCTGGCTGTCTATTTTTATTTAAACCTTTTCCAAATTGATTTAAATTCAAATCCAATTCAGATTCAAATAATTTTTAAAATACAAATCCAAATAATACATATAATATATGTTTTGGAATCCGAAAAATGTGAGGAATTCAAATATGCCCTTCAAAATATGTTTTGAACACTTTAAATTTTCGAGATGATTAAAATTACAATAAAATGCCCTTTTCCTTAATTAATTAATAACTTTTGTTTTATAACTCCAAATTTGACAAATAATATGTCTAAATCGATCAGCGCGACGAGCCTGTTCTGTCTATGCAGCCCTTGTTCTGAATTGAAGCATGCATCATGTTGTTATTAAAAATCTGAACTGTTTATGACAATAAAACTTGGTTAAATAAATAATAAAATGCTTTCTTTCTTGTATCCACACCTCACCTTTGCCATGCTAATTTAATGCCATGCAAATTGTGCATCATTCATCATGGCATGCTTGTTTTCTTGTCACATTTTAATTCATATGCTTGCGCACTTTATTTATGTTGGCCTTGTTTGTTTGGTTCTTCTTCGAATAGACGCCCAGCAGGAGAATTACCAGGAATCACAGGAGTACTACCCAGATCCATCTCTCGCTTCAACTGAGCTGCCAGGAAAGCACTACCACATGCTTGCATACATACAATACCTATTGCCTCTATCTTATTCTTGCATCATTGAGTCGCGATTGCATTAAATTGAATCCCAAGTACTGCATAGCCTTTACTTTTAAACCCACTGAAGCTTGTTCCTCCATCCCATGAGCCATTACTATAGGAGTTGTTTGAGCCATGCGAGTCGTAGAAAAGCATGAGTAGGGTATGTGAGTGTCTGATGAATAACGAGGTACCTAAACAACTTAACCTGAGTAGTAATGGGATAACTAATGAAAGAGGCACCGGTGAGCGATATCTGCTATTTGGTTTTTCCTGCTCACTTGTGTCCCGTAGGACCCCGAGTACTTGATTCCTGTTCCTTGACTATTTGCACTATCCACATCCGGGAGGCCTTATGGACCCCCCTGAGCCAGAGCTTGATTCATTCTTATTTCTTGGGGCCACAAAGTAGTTTGGGGCTTTATTACTATCCTGTACTTATGCCATGTTACTGTTTTATTAAGATTGTGCGAGGAGCACCTGTACTTTTTAAGAATTGCGGAGTGTTTTAGCGGTATCAACAAGCCCAGACACATTTTCGGGTTCCCAGTCGTTTACAGCCATTGGCGCAAACCTTGGGTCCGTCTCGGAGCCGGCCAACTTCGTTGCGGGTAGCTTAATGGGGTGGCCCCCTGAAATATTTCTGAATCATGTGATTGCTTTGTCGTGAATGCCTCGTTGGGTTTTGATTTGGTTTTTCCGAGGTTGATCGAGTGTGTGTTGCTATTCGTGCACCCCTGTAGGGTAAATCTTTCTGAAAGCCGTGTCCGCGGTTATGGACGACTTGGAGCACAGTTTCTCGATCATAGACAAGTATAACTAAAGTACCGCTTTTAAATTGACTAAGTACTTTACTAGTAAATAGTGAAATACTCATGGAATGGTTAATAAAAATGCCAACGGATGATGGGGGTTGTTCGTCCGCTTCCTCGTTGGTAAGCGAGGAGGAGGATGGATCTGTTAATTATACTGTTATAACTGTTGTTCTTAATTCACGGACATCCGTCTATCATTGGTTAGGCGGATGGTTAGCGAGTATCTGTAGAATTGTTAGGTATTATCTTTTGCTGCAATTGCGTCACCCCAGGTTATGTCCCCTTTAGCGGCATAAAGACTTGCTGAGTACCCCTAGGGTCTCACACGATAAATTGTTTGATTCAGATGAACAGGTGTACCCGCAAGATGGATACTGGGTGGAAGAGACAAATGATGTTGGGAACGATCATTCGGTGTAGAGATTCCGGGAACGGGGATCCGTGTGATCTGTGGGCGGGATGCGATTATTTGTGGGGCATCTTATGCCCATTTGCTTCTTATCCGTACTCGGATCTTGTTTTCCACTTCGCTTGATACTCTGATGTGTGATGTATGAGGAGCTATCCTAAAATTTTATTTCTATCTAGGATATTTGGATCTTGTCGTATGGCGTTGCAATATTTCTATTTCTTCTAGATGGAATGGCTTTGAGGACTGTTGTATGTGGCTTGCATACATACTCATTTGTGTATGTAGTTGATCCCTTCGCCTGCCGATTACGCCGCTCGTTCTTGTCCCGTTGTCTGAAAGTGGTTAGGACGGCCGAAAGGTCTACCGTGAGTGGCTCTGGGCCCCACCGTACTATTTTAACCACTTTCGTTCATCCAGGCATTAACTAAGAGCGTAATTCACCGAGGTAGTTACAATTGGTATCAGAGCCATCCCGCCCTTCAGGGTCTCAGCCAAAATGGTCGTTGTCAGTCTAGCAAATATTTTGGTAGTTATGTATACTAGGGAAAAACAAAACATGAGAGTAGGACTGCTTCCATTTTTCTTCTTACCCACCCACCCACCCTTTTCTGGTAAGGAAGTGTAACGTTTTCAATCCTCTTCTTAAATTCAAACTAGGATTCACGTGTTCTGGGTTCCGTAGTACCATAGGTTGTGTGTGTGTGTGAATTCTTTGTCTATCTGTTGCATCCAAATGTTATCACTATCTGCCTTTTGGTTATCAACTGTTGGTACATTCCATACCGACAGGCCTTTGTAAACCGACGCGATCTATTCTGATTTGTTGTATACCGATGCGATCTATCTTACTCTTTGTTATCCGACGTTATCTTGTTGGGGTGTTCTTTTTCGTAGTTACCAATCTTTAGGTTCATCTTAAGAAGAAGGTGTTGGGATATGTGTTTTACTGATTCATGTGCGGAGTAATGATTTGAGTGCGGGATGGAGTCGCGACCATACCACTACTTCTATCATTTGCTTTTTTATATTGAACTAGTAGAGTTACTAATCTTGATTCGTTAAGTGGTTTTGCGCATATAGTGGTATTTTAATGCCAAAATTTGCGGAAATTTTTTTCTTTGTTAGTTGTGTACCACACTCCTTGTTCAGTCGTGTGCGTTATGCTTAGTATCTTCCAGTTGCCTTGAACTTTGTTGATATTTTAATATCATTTCAGTGAATTGCATTCCTTAATCTTGATTAATTCCATTTTGGTACTATTTTGGATTATTATCATTCTCCATTATAGTACTGACTTGTGTTTTATATCAATCACAGGATGGCACCACCACGCCGTTCTGAGGAGGACATACCACCTGAACTTGGGGCTGCTTTGGCAAGTATTGCAAATGCTTTGGGCACTATGCAGCAGAACCAGCAGCGCTTCGAGGAAAGCGTGAGGAGGAATGAGTTTGCTCCGCTACCTCCACCTCCCAAGCGAGGAGACATCAAGAGTTTTCTCAAGTTCAACCCAAGCCAATTTGAGGTGTCTGATCAGCCACTTGATGCGGATGACTGGCTTCGTGAAGTGTCAAGGTTGCTGATGACTGCGGATGTTCCCGAGCAAGAATGGGTCAAGTGTGCTACTCACCTTCTGAAGGGAGATGTAGCTCTCTGGTGGGAAAATTACCTCAAGGCAGATCTTTCTGGTTTTCAGCCTACTTGGGAGCGGTTCACTTCTGCTTTCAAAGAGCAATATCTGTCAGAAATTGTCATGGAAAGGATGAAGGAAGTGTTTCTCAACCTCAAGCAGGGCACTGACAATGTCAACACCTACATCAGAAACTTCATGAACCTGTCTCGTTATGGTGGCGATGAGATCTCTGATGACAAGAAGAAGCAAAAGAGGTTTTGGCAAGGCCTCAATGCTTCCATCAAATATGCAATCACTCATGCAAGGCCGGCATCTTTCCTGGAACTTCAACACACAGCTCTGCAGGAAGAAGCAAGTAGGCAAGTGTTTGAGGAGTCAAAGAAACACAGCCATGATACAGCAAGCTCTTCTGCTATGACAGCTCCTTCTAAGCGTCGTGTCTAGGTTCCTAACACCCCACTGTCGCTCCCTGCTCCACCAAGACCATCAAGCTACGCACCAAGGCCACCAAACTCCTTCACTGCGGCTCCCAGGGGCTACAACCACAACTACCCTGGAGCGCCTGGCGGAGTCCCTGGCTACGTTGCTCCACGTCCACCTGGTGCTTGCTATACTTGTGGAAACACTGGGCATCAGCACTGGAATTGTCCAATGAACAACAAAGCTCTTCCACCACCACCTCCAAGACCTGCGGCAAGTGCTCCTATGATTCGTGCACCTCCACCTCGGGCTCTCAACATCAATACTAAGCCGGGGTCTACGGTTGCTCGTGCCAACTGTGTCAACATCGCTCAAGCTGAGCATGCACCTGGAGTTGTCATGGGTATGCTTCCTGTTAACTCAGTTTCTGCACGAGTGTTGTTTGATTCTGGTGCATCGCATTCTTTTGTCTCTATGAGTTTTGCTGATAGGAATGGGTTATCTATGGATCCTCTCCCCAAGCGTTTAATGGTTCTTTCTCCTAGAGCAACAATAGCATCTTCTAAAATCAGCCATAACAATCAAATTGACATTGGTGGTTCTTCGTTTCCGGCTTCCTTAATTATTCTGGGCAATTCTGATATTGATGTTATCTTGGGCATGGATTGGTTGACAGCAAATGCAGTTGTGATTGATTGTGCTGAACGTTCGGTTTCTCTGAAAATTCCTGAAGGCCATATAGTCTATTCTCCAAGTCTGACTCCTGCAATTCAGCTTTATTCTTTGGCGGCTCTGAATGATGATGTTATGGAAGGTATTCAGAGTGTTCCTGTAGTTTGTGAGTTTCCAGATGTCTTTCCTGAAGAGTTGCCAGGTATGCCTCCAGATCGTGAGGTTGAGTTTGTCATTGAACTTGAACCTGGTACCGCTCCTATTTCCAAACGGCCTTATAAAATGGGTCCTGCTGAGTTGGCTGAACTCAAACGTCAGTTGGATGAACAAGAGAAGTTGGGTTTCATTCAGCACAGTACTTCTTCTTGGGGTAGTCCAACCATCTTTGTGAAGAAGCGAGACAAGACTGATAGACTTTGTGTTGACTATCAGGCAATCAATGCTAAAACAATCAAGAATAAATATCCCCTTCCGCGGATTAATGATCTCTTCGATCAGCTAGCTGGAGCTGTGGTATTCTCTAAGCTTGATTTGTGAAGTGGTTATCATCAAATCAAGATCCGCAAGGAAGATGTTCCCAAAACAGCTTTCACCACCCGCTATGGCCTGTATGAGTACACGGTCATGTCTTTCGGTCTCACCAACGCACCTACCACCTTCTCGAGGCTTATGAACTCGGTTTTCATGGAGTATCTTGATAAGTTCGTTGTGGTCTATTTGGATGACATTCTAGTCTATTCTAAGTCTAAGGAAGAATATGAAGAACACCTTCGGTGTGTTCTAAACAAGCTTCGTGAGAACCGCCTATATGCAAAGTTCTCCAAGTGTGATTTTTGGCTGCCTCAAGTCACATATCTTGGTCACGTCATCTCTGCCAAGGGCATTGCCGTCAACCCAGAAACTATTAAGACAATTATGGACTGGCTTCCACCCATAAATGTCAAAGAAGTCCGGAGTTTCCTTGGTTTGGCCAGTTACTGCCGTCGCTTCGTTCAAAATTTCTCAAAGATTGCGAAGCCTCTTACCGATCTCCCCAAGAAAGGCAAGAAATATCTTTGGACTCCTGCATGTCAAGCAAGCTTTGAAACACTCAAAGAGAAGCTCACTTCCACACTAGTCTTAGTTCCTCCAGATACATCAAAGCCTTTCCAAATATTCTGTGATGCTTCTTTGCAAGGATTGGGTGCGGTCCTTATGCAAGAAAAACAAGTTGTTGCTTATGCCTCTCGACAGTTGAAGACGCATGAGATCAATTATCCTACACATGACCTCAAACTCGCAGCAGTTGTCTTTGCTTTGAAAGTATGGAGGCATTACTTGCTTGGCAACCGTTGTGAGATCTTTTCTGATCACAAGAGTCAGAAGTATATCTTCACACAACCTGATCTCAACCTTCGTCGGAGGAGGTGGATTGAAACAATCAATGATTTCGATTTGACCATCAACTACACTCCGGGCAAAGCCAATGTCATGGCAGATGCTCTCAGCCGAAAAGCTTATGTCAACAACCTCATGGTGGAAGAACAACAGCCTCTCTTGTGCGAGGAATTCCGCAAGCTCAACCTTGAAATTGTGGATCAAGGTTATCTTCTGAACCTTTTAGCAACACCTCTCTTGGAAGACAAGGTCCGTTCCATTCAGCTTGGGAATCCTTACACTAAAAAGATCATCTCCAACATTCAACTTCCGAAGTACGAGTCGTTCCACGTGGATGACCAAGGCACTCTTTTCTTTGAACACAAGATGTTTGTTCCGAACTACCCGGGTTTAAGAGAGCAAGTTCTCAAGGAGGCGCATGATTCTGTTCTTTCTATCCACCCTGGCAGCACTAAGATGTACATGGACTTGAAAACACAATATTGGTGGCCTGGTTTGAAACGATATTGTGCCAAGTATGTCTCAGAGTGCGATGTTTGTCGCAGAGTTAAAGCTGTCCATCAGAAACCTTCCGGTCTTTTACAGCCATTGAAGCCTCCGGAATGGAAATGGGAGGAAGTAGAGATGGACTTCATCACTGGTTTTCCAAGGTCGCAGAAGGGCAACAATGCAATCTTTGTTGTCATTGACAGGCTTTCCAAAGTAGCTCACTTCTTTCCAGTCAAGGAAACAATTTCTGCAATTCAGTTGGCTGAGCTCTATATCAACAGAATTGTCTCTCTGTATGGAGTTCCTCTTGAGATCAGTTCAGACCGTGGAAGCATCTTCACTTCCAAGTTCTGGGGAAGTTTCCAAAATGCTTTGGGAACAAAACTAAACTTCAGCATAGCTTACCACCCTCAGTCGCAAGGACAAGTTGAAAGGATCAATCAGATTCTAGAAGATATGCTCCGTGCTTGCGTTATCTCTTTTGGCATGAAGTGGGAAGAATGTCTTCCTTATACTGAATTCTCTTACAACAACAGCTTCCAGAAAAGTCTAAAGATGGCACCATTTGAGGCTCTTTATGGTCGCAAGTGCAGAACTCCGATTGGTTGGTCGGGCGCAGGTGAAAGAATATTGTTTGGCCCCGACATTGTAACTCAAGCGGAGGAGAAAGTACACATCATTCTTGAAAACCTGAAGATTGCTCAAAGTCGCCAGAAGAGCAATTATGACAGAAAGCACACGGACATGGAGTATGTCCCTGGTGATCTCGTTTACCTTCGTGTCACTCCCATGAGAGGCACGCACCGCTTTGGTATCAAAGGAAAGCTGGCTCCTAGATACATCGGTCCTTTCAAAATTCGTGGAAGAAGAGGAGAAGTTGCTTATGCTCTTGAGCTCCCTGAACAACTCAAAGTCCACGATGTTTTCCACATCTCTCAACTCAAGAAGTGCTTCAAGGATCCCAGCAGGACCGTGGACCACATCAATCTCCAAGAAGATCTGTTTTATCAAGAACACCCTACAAAAATTCTTGAAGTCGTAGAAAGAAGGACTCGCAACAAGTCCATCAAGTTCTGCAAGGTGCAGTGGTCGCACCATTCCGTTGATGAAGCCACCTAGGAACGTGAAGATAAGCTCCGTGCCAAGTATCCTAACCTCTTTGAGTCTTCTTCTTCTTCCTAGAATCTCGGGGCGAGATTCAAGTTTAGTGGGGGAGAGTTGTAGCATCCCAATTGTCTAACAATTGTAATGCTACTTGTCCTAGTAAGTTATTGGCTACTTCATATATATTATTGTTGCATCATAATTATATCATGCTCATGTCATCATGCCACCTTGCATTTGAGCATCATTTAAAACCCTCCTTCTTTCGGTTTTTCTCTCATATGCATTATTAATTGTATTTGCCTCTTGATATTGTATTTGGTTATTGATATATTTTCTAAATGCCCAAGTTGAGTTGGGGGCATATCTTTAGTTCCATTCCACGACCTTTCTTTTCCACCACCTTATAATCCCACCATCCCATTAACCATGAGCTTGTTTTTCTTTTCTTTTGACATTTTTATTCTAGCTCATGTGGGTTGGGGTGGATCAAAACCTTTAAATCCTTTTGCTTGGCTTTTTCTCCACTTCTTGGAAATGCATAAGAATAATGCCATAATATTATTGTTGTTTTCACAAAATAAATCATGGCATTATTATTTTGCATGGGCCATGCAAACCCCTTCACCACCTTTTACTCCATTGGTTTTTCTTTTGGTTTAATGGATCCTATCTTGGGGGACCATCTCCTACCATTCCACCATCCTCATAGTCTCATCCATATCATTTTCTCTTATTTTTATTTCTCCATGCATGAACCATATGAGGCCTTTTCAATAATTATTTTCTTCTCTTGGATTTCTCTTTCACCTTCATCTCATGGTAATTCAACCATTCATCATGTTCCACTTGGGTTGGCCTTTCTCACAAGTTTAACAATCTAAAACCTAATAAAATCAAACCTAGCTACTCTCTTTATTCTCCCCATAACCCTAATTCTCCTAAACCCTAACATTACCTCTCTCTCACACCCCCTCTCTCTCTAACATGCTGGCCCTCCCTGACCCCCTCTCCCCTGGCCCACCTCAGCTAACCCTAACCCTCCTCCTAACCCTAGCTAAGCCCTAACCCGAGCCCCATCTACCTAGCCGAGCTACCCCCTCTTCTTTCCCTTTTTCTCCATCGGCTGAGCTAGTCCCACCTGCCTGTCCCTCTCTCCCGACCAAGCCCCCACCTGTAGCCCCTGCCGTGCCCTACCAGCCCCCAGGTCGAGCCCCAGCTCGACCACGTGAGGGAGAAGCAAAAGGTGGCACCGAGGCCACCTTTATCTACCCCCCCCCCCCCCTGCCACAGCTGCTCCTCCTCCCTCTCCCTCCTTTTTCCTCCTCTCACACGGCTCTCCAGCACCGCTAGATCCACCCCGAGTCTCCCCTCCTCTCCTCCTTCTTCCTCCCTGACACCTAGCATCTACCGCCATTCGTCGCCAGCACCACCTCGCCCCGTCGTTTCCGCTGGCCAGCGCGATGTGGAGGTGTCCTGGAAGACCGAGGACCGTCCCCTGCCCCGGCTCGTACACGCTAACGCGAAGGAGGAGCTCCCTAGCACCGCCAGATCCTCGCCGTCCCGACGAAACCCTAGCCGCCAGAGCGCCAGCGATCTCGCCGCTCCGCCGCTCCTTGCTCGGATCCGAGCCCGCCGTCGAGCCCGCGGTGAGCTTCTCTCCCTCTCTGACATGCTCCGCCTCGCCGTCTACGTTTAGCCCCGCCGTTTGTTTTGTTGAACGCTCTTCATGCGCCAGGCTCGCCGGCGTCTACAGCCTCCCCGCGCCGCGCAGAACCCTAACTAGGCCCCAGCCCCTCACCTGTCAACTCCCCTCGCCCTACCGCACTGGTTAGCCCCCTCAGCGCGCACGTCCGCGACCTGGGTTCGAGCCCCCGCTCGGCGCCGCGCGCACACTGGCCGTCAGACCGTGGAGACGAAGAACAGTACGGGCCTGTGGTAAATTTACATTAAGCCCCCCCCTTTTATTTCGCTCGCAACCCGCGCTCCTAGCGACCCCACTAGTTAGCCGCCCTAGTATTTTTGCAGGAAGGTCCCCCTGCTTTCTCAGGCTTAACCCGCGCTCCAGCCCCAGCCCCACCTGTTGGCCTCTGGGGGCATCCCCACTGTCGCGTGGGCCCGAAGCAGCTGGTCCCGCCTGTCAGCCTCAGCGGGCTAGCCCAGCCCGCGGTGGAAAAATGTTTTCGCGTGCGTGGCCCCAGTCAGCGCAAGGCCCACCCGTCAGTGGCTGTGGCTGGATCTGATTGAGTAAGAAAAGTATTTCTGGCTGTCTGTTTTTATTTAAACCTTTTCCAAATTGATTTAAATTCAAATCCAATTCAGATTCAAATAATTTTTAAAAGACAAATCCAAATAATACATATAATATATGTTTTGGAATCCGAAAAATGTGAGGAATTCAAATATGCCCTTCAAAATATGTTTTGAACACTTTAAATTTTCGAGATGATTAAAATTACAATAAAATGCCCTTTTTCTTAATTAATTAATAACTTTTGTGTTATAACTCCAAATTTGACAATAATATGTCTAAATCGATCAGCGCGACGAGCTCGTTCTGTCTATGCAGTCCTTGTTCTGAATTGAAGCATGCATCATGTTGTTATTAAAAATCTGAACTGTTTATGACAATAAAACTTGGTTAAATAAATAATAAAATGTTTTCTTTTTTGTATCCACACCTCACCTTTGCCATGCTACTTTAATGCCATGCAAATTGTGCATCATTCATCATGGCATGCTTGTTTTCTTGTCGCATTTTAATTCATATGCTTGCGCACTTTATTTATGTTGGCTTTGTTTGTTTGGTTCTTCTTCGAATAGACGCCAAGCAGAAGAATTACCAGGAATCAAAGGAGTACTACCCAGATCCATCTCTCGCTTCAAGTGAGATGCCAGGCAAGCACTACCACATGCTTGCATACATACAGTACATATTGCCTCTATCTTATTCTTGCATCATTGAGTCGCGATTGCATTAAATTGAATCCCAAGTACTGCATAGCCTTTACTTCTAAACCGCACCGAAGCTTGTTCCTCCATCCCATGAGCCATTACTACAGGAGTTGTTTGAGCCATGCGAGTCGTAGAAAAGCATGAGTAGGGTATGTGAGTGTCTGATGAATAACGAGGTACCTAAAAAACTTAACCTGAGTAGTAATGGGATAACTAATGAAAGAGGCACCGGTGAGCGATATCTGCTATTTGGTTTTTCCTGCTCACTTGTGTCCCGTAGGACCCCGAGTACTTGATTCCTGTTCCTTGACTATTCGCACTATCCACTTCCGGGAGGCCTTATGGACCCCCCTGAGCCAGAGCTTGATTCATTCTTATTTCTTGGGGCCACAAAGTTGTTTGGGGCTTTATTACTATCCTGTACTAATGCCATGTTACTGTTTTATTAAGATTGTGCGAGGAGCACCTGTACTGTTTAAGAATGCGGAGTGTTTTCGTGGTATCGACAAGCCCAGTCACATTTTCGGGTTCCCAGTCGTTTACAGCCATTGGCGCAAACCTTGGGTCCGTCTCGGAGCCGTCCAACTTTGTTGCGGGTAGCTTAATGGGGTGGCCCCCTGAAATATTTCTGAATCCTGTGATTGCTTTGTCGTGAATGCCTCGTTGGGTTTTGATTTGGTTTTTCCGAGGTTGATCGAGTGTGTGTTGCTATTCGTGCACCCCTGCAGGGTAAATCTTTCTGAAAGCCGTGTCCGCGGTTATGGACGACTTGGAGCACAGTTTCTCGATCATAGACAAGTATAACTAAAGTACCGCTTTTAAATTGACTAAGTACTTTACTAGTAAATAGTGAAATACTCATGGAATGGTTAATAAAAATGCCAACGGATGATGGGGGTTGTTCGTCCGCTTCCTCGTTGGTAAGCGAGGAGGAGGATGGATCTGTTAATTATACTGTTATAACTGTTGTTCTTAATTCATGGACATCCGTCTATCATTGGTTAGGAGGATGGTTAGCGAGTATCTGTAGAATTGTTAGGTATTATCTTTTGCTGCAATTGCGTCACCCCAGGTTGTGTCCCCTTTAGCGGCATAAAGACTTGCTGAGTACCCCTAGGGTCTCACACGATAAATTGTTTGATTCAGATGAACAGGTGTACCCGCAAGATGGATACTGGGTGGAAGAGACAGATGATGTTGGCAACGATCATTCGGTGTAGAGATTCCGGGAACGGGGATCCGTGTGATCTATGGGCGGGATGCGATCAAATATACTTAACACTACAAATGTGTTTGCAAGATTATAACATTTATAAAACTGTATATCAAATATATACATGTGTCATTGATGACTCCAGCAGCTTCGGGTTCATCCACCACATTTCTGAAATGTGATATGAACTCGAGGAAATCCAGTGTTTCCGTGTCGTCTCTCATAATGCAGATCCTGACTTGTGCTTGGAAGCTTGCTGGTAGCGACCGCAGCACAACTCCCATCGCAAAAGAGCTTGAGAACCAGTTGTCTAGGTAGTATGCCAGACTCATGTATGCATCGTAGATGCTCAATAAGTGCTCGTCTAGTGAGGATCCCTCCACCATCTTTATGGAGAGGAAGTTCCCCATCAGCTCATACTCCCACATGCGCACTTGTTCCACGAAATGCGATCTTAGATGTGCCATGACCACTCGGGGTTTAAGACTTCCCACCATTGGCCATAGCCCATCCTCCATTCCGAGGCGCATCGTCACTGATATGAATGTGGCCATCACACGACGACGGCAGCGCAGATCCTGCTGCTCCTGAGTCTCATGAGAATAGGGTGGCTCCAAATACATCTCGCAGGTCATGTAGTGAGCTACATTGTTCTCTCCAAGGAGATCAAACAGGCACATGACCCATGCAGAAAAGTTGGATCCATCTAACTTGAGCTTTTCTCCTTTTAACCCATCGTCGATAGGGAAGGTAATCTCAGGGAGAACAATTTTCTACATTTATAATTGCAAAAGGAATTTAGAATAAGTTTATAATTAAATGAGTTAATAATAACTCCACTTAGAAACACCTATCCCCAAAGGGTCCCTAGTGATAACACGACCCCTATCAGCCACATCTCCCCCGATCGTCATGGCCATCAATGTGGGTTCAAGGGTGGGCGCTGAACGTCGGTCACATCATTCATGCGACTCGTGCTCGATCTTTCGATCATCCGTGTTCCGAGGCCATGTCTGCACATGCTAGGATCGCCAACCCAACCTTAGTGTATTCGCTGTGCAACATGGCTTACACCCACTATATGCGAACATAGATATGTCTGACACCCAGGCCTGTAACCCTAGATCGCCTCATACCGAAGAACTTTCTTGGTGGTGCACACTAAGGGGGAACACAATTATTGGTAACTTTAACAGGGATCATCTTATTAGGCTACCGTCGAGTATCTAATACTAGCACACAATAAGATATACAAACAGTAACATTGAATGTAAATGCTATGTGATATGGTCCTTCACGTCGTGATCTCCATCCGCCGTCACCTGGTTTCGGCGCCAGGGTTCCGGCGCCGCAGACACCAGGGTACCGGTATCTTTCTGACGTGGTAGTTTGTCACCTCCGTGATTATCTACTACTATGCAACATAAGGTAATTAATTTACCTTTGCCACAACCATATCACAAATCAACGCCCTCCTACAAAACGAAGTTAGACGCCTCTACTTTATCTTTGCATGTTCTACGTGGCTGAATGGGCTTTCGCACAAGAACCGTTCTTACCTACGAACTTTCAGCACAATGCTGATCAAGTAGTTGTCTCTACTACACTCCTTTCGGGGCCCTCCGTTGTAAATGGCATACCAACTAATGCGAGAGAGACAGACACCCCCCTAAGCCACTTTATACGGTACAAGCCGTATGTCAAGCGTGGACCAGTCTTGCGAATGAACGCGTAAAGTCGGTTGGGGGCCGCTTCATCAAGCATTACTCCGGTATACACAAGTACATGTGGGAGGGTAACAACTAGAAGATCAACGCCCACACGCTACATCTCGTGTGTTCTACTCGTACTAGCATTACTACGCATAGATCTAGCTCTGATACCACTATAGGGGTTCCGCGTATGAAAACAATAAAATTTTAGCCTACATCCCTGAATCCCTGAAGCTTCCAGGACCTATCTATTAGTAATACAGTAACGGGAGGGGCTTTTCACGAACTTACCCTCGAAGACCGAAAAGCATTGTCAATGCTCAGGAGAACGTAGTTGATGTAGACGAGCCGAAGCTGACCTTAATGTCGTGATGAAGTCCTTGCTCTCCTTGGCTCCAACGACTTGAGTGCCTCAAGTGCGACACCTCGCGGGGAGTTACACGCGTCGGGTGTCTGATGATGACTCCCACTTCCTCGATCCAGCAGCAATTGCGAAAGTAGAGCTCCCGGATCCGAATCCCGCAGTGCGACGACGCTCAGCGGTGAAGATGTCTCTCGCTCGCACAGTCTAGACTTGGGACCACGATCACGAGAGAGAGAGGGGGAGTGAGAAAATATCAATTAGAGTTCCTCCCAAAGTGGGAGACCTTTATTGATTATTGGTGTATTTATCTTGGCCAAATACCCCACTATATATAGGGGGAGGAGGGGGTACACCCTCCCTCAAAGTCCCGGGGTGGGACTAATCATGGGAGAGGGGTGGGGTGGCGTGCCGGCCAGCCCCCACCATGGGCCCCACATGAGGGAAGGCCCACTAGGGCCACCGGCCACCCCTAGGCCCTTCCTAGGGGTGGGATCCCCTCTTGGGCCTTTTCCCCTCCGGGATTTGGCCCATTAAGCCTTTTTGACCTTTAATTGATTTTCTCTTTATTAAATAATTATGAATAATTGATTAAATCAATATTTAACATTCATTTACATATTATTCAACATCCATGGCTATGGAACACCTTCCACCTCCACTCCGGACATCCTCTGGACTTACCGAAACCCTTCCGGTTTTCTCCCTACTCTACTTCGGTGATTCTACTGATCCTATAAACACTATCTAAGCATCATCAAGCCCTTAAGCGTGATACCCCATGGTTCGGGAACACTCCAGACATGGTCGGGACACTCCCGCACCAATGATCGACAGAGGGACCTGGATGGCCATGTGACCCCTGTCGTTCCACGAAGATATTTCGTTTTTTCAACCGGGACAGTCGTGTCTTATTCCCTTTGTCACTCGATACTTGCATTGCCCGAGATCTGATCAATGACATCACCATGTCGTGTTCAATCTCGTTACTGAACAATGCTACGTGACTCGTTCCGACAAGTGAAATCCCTATGATCGAATCACATGCTGCGCAGCTATTGGATATAACCTCTCCGAGTGGGCCCTTGAGTATCTTCCCGTCACATGGACGGACAAATCCCGCTCTTGACATATATTGCCTCTACGGTTTCCTCCGAGTACCTGAACACACCTTTATAACCACCGTATTACCAGATGGCGTTTGATGTTGTCTAAGCACTCTCGGGAGACAATGATTGATATAGCCTCATGGTCTAAGGATAGTCTACGAGGATCCATTTCTAATCATCGTAACTTGAACTTCGTGACATGATTGGGTCACGATGTTTAGATTGGGTATTGGTTCATCATCTCATTCTCATAATGAGATGACTCCATTTCCAACTGGCATAAATGCCACATGATCAGGAAACATGATCATCTGTTGACCAATGAACTAGTGACTAGAGTTTCACTGGGAATCCTTGGTTGTTTGTATATCACACGTGTATTGATGTTTCCACTCAATACAGTTATAGCATGATATAAAACTTAATCATAAACTATATGAAATATGATAATAGTCCTTACTACTATTTGTCTCTAGGGCATATTTCCAACAAATATAACCCCGTTTAAATGTAGAGAGCCCCGCTAAGATACTTCTCCAAGTGAAGGAACAACCCTACTTCGGCCCAGCTTTGATAATATCACCATGGGGAAAATATGTCGCCCGAAGAACCTTTGCACATAGTAACTCGGGATCAGAGATAAGCCTCCAAACTTGTTTGGCTAGCATAGCCAAGTTGAAAGAACGGAAATCCCGAAAACCCATGCCACCATCAACCTTGGGATAACAAACTTTCTACCAAGCAAGCCAGTGCATTTTTTTTGCTATTCTCATCATCTCCCCACCAGAATTGTGAGATGGCATCAGACATCCTTTTACACACCCCAATAGGTATCTCAAACACCGACATAGCATACACCGGAATTGCCTGAGCAACCACCTTCAAAAGTATCTCCTTTCCACCTATTGATAAATGTTTTTCCTTCCATCCATTAATCCTCTGAATAATCCTTTCCACAAAATGAATAAAGCGATCACTTCTATCCGCTCCCATAATTGCAGGGAGACCTAGATATTTATCAGAAAGCGCCTATGTATCAATATGGAGCATTTCACAAATTTCCGCTCATACTACCACATTTGTATTAGGGGAAAAATAGATGATTGACTTTGGTAAACTCACCAATTAACCCGAATTTGCACAATAGGTATCCAAAACTTGCTGCAAGGAAGTTGCATTGTTCATATCCGCCTTCATGAGAATAAGAGAATCATCAGCAAAAAGTAAATGAGAGACTGATGGTGCATTTCTGCACACTCTTAACCCATCGATGCCACCAACTTCTTCTTCATGCAGCAGAAGACTAGATAAACCTTTCGCACATATAAGGAATAAATATGGAGAGAGAGAGAGAGAGTCCCCCTGACGGAGTCCCCTAGTAGGAGTAAACATATCAGTTTCCTCTGAATTATACCAAACCTGATATCTGATAGATCTCACACACGCCATCATGAGAGTCACCCACCTATCGGAGAAGCCTAATTTCCTCATCATGTTCTCCAAGAAAATCCACTCCACATGGTCATATGCCTTATGCATATCTAATTTGACTACACATGCCCCAGAGTTACCCTGTCTCTTCTTCTTGATCATATGTACAGTCTCATAAGCCACTAGAACATTATCAGTTATAAGACGTCCTGGAACAAAAGCACTTTGCATTGGAGAAATAACTTCAGGGAGAAACCGCTTCAGTCGTAGTGCAAGCATCTTGGAGATGATTTTATAAATCACATTGCAAAGACTTATTGGACGGAACTGGGTAATCACCTCCGGATTCTCGACCTTAGGGATAAGAACAATGGTGGTATCATTCCACCCCTCTGGTATTACCCCTGTCTCCAAAGCCTGCAAAATCTCAATAGTAATTTGTTCACCAAATAAGTCCCAATTTTTTTATAAAAAATAGCATGAAGACCGCCAGGACCAGGAGCTTTAAAGTCACCAATGCTAAAAACAGCCTTCTTCACATCAGCAGCTGTAAACTCCCTCAACAGATTTTCGTTCATCTCAATTGTCACCTTGGGGGTTACTTTATCCAGAACAGTCAGGTTGGTAGCCTGTACTTCTGAGGTAAACAGATTAGAAAATACTGAAAAATGACTGGTTTTAAGGCCGGAGTACCGTCAACCCAATCACCATTGGGTTTTTTAAGGCGCTTTATGAAATTTCTCTTTCAGCGAGCCATCGCGAACTGGTGGAATTTTTTTGTATTGCGGTCTCCTTGCATCAACCAGTTGGCTCGGGATCATTAGAACCAGTGCGTTTCTTCCCGTTCTAGTAGCAGCTCAACCAGCTCAGCAAGCTCCTTGGCGATTCTCTCATTTTCATCATTCGGTGGCCCATTCAGAGCATTTTCTAACTTTGCCTGAGCTTGCCTGAGTCTCTTTTTGGGCTTCTTCAAGTACGAGCTATCCCACGCATGCAAGGATGCATGGAGATGAGCCAGCTTTTCTAGCATACCGCCATTCAACACAGTCCCATTTGCTTCTGTCCATGCATGCTCAATAGTCTCCCGGAAATTCTTTTCCTATAGCCATCTCCCTTCAAACTGTTTCACTTTTTGCTGGTATGAGTACACGATTGTTTCAGTATGTAGCATGATTGGGAGGTGGTCAGACCGAGCATAGTCCAAGTGCAATACGCTCGCGTCAGGATTCATCAGCTGCCAAGCCTCGTTAACGAGGACACGGTCCAAGTGCTCCCGTATGCGACCACGTTTCCAGGTAAACGGATCTCTAGAATAACCAAGGTCAATTAAGTTACAATCCGATATAACATCCCTAAATGCCTGCATGTAAACTTGCCGTCAAGGATTACCACCCTCTTTCTCATGAGAATAAAGGATCTCATTAAGATCACCAATGATAGCCCAGGGAAGATCATACTGACCATTAAGTTCTCTTATTTTATCCCATGTCAAATGATTATCTTCCCACCTTGGTTCTCCATAGAAACCTGTTAAGCGCCAAACTTTCTCCGGACTTTCCTCAATCCTCACATCAATATATTTAGGAGCCGAGAAAATCTGGTGGATATGAATTTCTCTTTTCCACAGCAATAAGACACCACCACTCCTATCGTCACTAGGATTAACAATCATAAAATCCATCTTCAATCTCCTCCTGAAACACTCTGCCGGATAGTGATCCAAGTGAGTCTCCGACAAAAACATCACATCGGGGTTGTAACGCCTTTGGACGTCCAAAAGAGATCGAACTGCCGGGTCATTCCCCAAACCCCGACAGTTCTCGCTTAAGATCCTCATTGATCCTGGCGGCGCTCCTCACTAGAGCCCGCTAATTCAGATTTTCCATCAGCCTTAGTTCTCTGTCTCTTAATGTCCCTAGCCTGGGTGGGACTAAGGGGAGCAGCTGGCTGAAGCTGAGAGACCAATGCTCCAACCTTACTCGTTGGATTGACAAGAGTAGCAGAAATATCCGAAGCATCACCATTAGAGCCCTGAATTGCCACTGCCCTCTTCCTGCTTGGGTCATTTGCATCTTCCGACATAGCATCCTTATCATCATCAACATCATCATATTCAACACCAGTTCCCACAGGGTTATGTCCACCACTGAAACCTCCTCTGCCTGAACCACGAGAGCCACCTCTCCCTCTCCCAGGTCTTCCTCCTCCCCCTATGGTCCAGCCAGCTCGTAGATTCTTAAAAATCAGTGCCTCTGGAGGATGCATGCCATCCCCATGATCTTTATATTCATGTCCCAGAAACCCACACACCTGACACCAATTTGGCAATTTCTCATATTTCACTAAAAACAATTCCCTTTTCCCCGCTCGGATCATGGAGATAACCATCTTCAATGGTTTTGTAACATCCAACTTAATTCTAACCCGGTAGAAATTTCTTTCAAAATCATTAGACATGGGCTCTGAAGCTATCCACTCTCCCACTTTTGAAGACAGTGATTTAAGCATAGGGGCATATCCCATAGGGAGATCATGGATCTGTATATATCGATCTTAGAGAGGCCCATCGTAGATGTATTGGTAAACCCATCATATGGCACAATTGACACAGGATTTCCGCGGAAGGTCCAGGGGCCTCCCCCCATCACTCTCTCCCAATCCCCAAGACAGGAAAATTGAAAAGTGTGCAGATTTCTCTCTAGAGATCGTGTCTTCACTTCCTGCGCCAAATCCCAGGTTGAGCGCATGTTCTTAAAGAACCAGAAGCTCGAGTATTCCACCTCTGTGCAAACTCTAGCTATGGCCAACCATATCGTAAGTTCTGTCGGTGGCGGCCCTTCCTCCTCGAAAACCACATCATCCATGTCTTCCTCACTGAGGCCCATTCGTTTCATCATCGTTGCAATGTCTTCTCCACCCCCAACCCCGGAGGAAACCCCAGATGGGATCGCTGCCATGGTTCTATGTCAATCTTCACCGCGACCAGGGCTCGACCACGAAACCTGCCCGTCCCTGAGGATCAGCGCTGGTGGGCGATGCGGAGTACACCCAGCTAGAGACAACATCAGCGAACGAGATGGGTAGATCAGCGACGATTGGGAAAGTAGACTCTACGCCGGCGCTGCCGCGAGAGAAAGAGAGAACCCTAACATGAGGGAAAAGATTTTTACTGTGATATCCAATTAGTTATGTCTCGCAAAAATGGTAATCCTGGGATTGCGATGTATGTCATAACAGGCATCTGGGATTAAAAATCCTGGTGTTGACAAGAAGCGCGAGTAGCCAGGAACCACGCCACCAGACGTGCGTAGCACGGAGGAGCAGCAGCAGGCAGCCGCACTGGGAAGCTGCAGCTGGCGGCGACTATGGAAAACAGCAACGGGCGGCGCCGGGAGGCTGTGACGCCGACGAGGGCGAAGAGGCCTGGGATGAGAAGGTCTGGGAAACTATTCGGGAGAGAGACGTCGGCGAGGGAGAAGGGGCAAGGCAGAGCTACGCAGCCGCCGCCGCGTAGGAACCGGCGGCAGCGCGCGTGTATGTACCAGCGGTGAGCACGGAGACTATAGCAGCGTGTAGCACCCCAGTAAAACCACTACTAGAAAATCGCTTGGTGTTTATCTTTTGTGCATCATCATGATCGCATGCTCATGTCATCATGCCACATTGCATTTGAGCATCATCATCATCAAGCATATGTTTGCCAAAAACTATTTTCTAAAAGCCTATCTTGGTTTTCTAAATACCCTCCCGTCTTTATCTCAAATCAAAACCCCCGTCTTTTTGGATCTTTGGTTTGTCTAAAAACTATTTGCAAATGTCTGTTAAAAATAAAATAAATAAAAATGTTTTGTCCGGGGAAGGCTGGGACAACCTCGGCCCAGCTAACTAAAACTAAACCTTGCCAAACCCTAGACCAGACCCAAACCCTAACCTAAACACTAAATAGTCGACCGACCCAGACCAGCGAACCACCCCGCGTCGATTGCACGCGGTCAGCCACACCTGGTCCACCACCACGTCGGCCCGAACCACCTGCCTGGCTCACCCCTGCGTGCAGCGCATGCGACGCGAGCAAGCAACACACGCAACACGCCTGCGTCCCGGAACTACTCGATCATGATGCAACTCCCGCCCTGGCCCCACGTGCACACTGCCCCGACTCCACTCGCGCGGCACGCTCCTGCCCACCTCGTCACGCCTCGATGGCCGCCCCTGGAACCCAACCACGCTTCCCCCCGCGTCTACCCCACGTCGCCACGCTCCCTAGCCCCAAGCTGGCCAACCGCGATTAACCCCGCTCGTCCCCTGGCCCACTCCCCACCGACCCTGCACCAACCCAGCGGTGGACGCAACCTCCCCCGCTCGCGTACATCGCACGCCCGCAGCGCCGCTCTCCCCTTTCTCTATCGCTGCTAGATCCGCCCTAGCCGAGCTTGCCTGCCTCCGTCCTCCCTCCCTGCGTAAGCCCTCCCTCCTGCAGTGCCAACGCCGGTGCCTGGCCTCGCCGTCCGTGCGCCCGGCAGCGTCGATGCCCCTGTTGGCCACACACCGCCTTGCTCACGAGTCCAGTCCACGAGTCTGCGCCGTCGCTGCCCGGAGCTCCTCCCGACGCCCTATTCCTCATCGCCGCTAGCGTCTTCCCGACGCGGAGTTCCTCCGGCCGCCACCGGCCACCACCTCTTATGCTTCTGCGTCGTCTCTGTGACACCGCATTCCATGCCACCAGCAAGGTCGCGTCGTCACAGAAGCCCCGTCCCTGCCCCGAGGCCGCTCGTCCCTGGCCTCCTATCCGTCACTGCTCCGTCGAGCCCCTGCTTCACCGTTGCATCGCCGACCGACCATGGTCAGCCGACGAGGGCGTCCTCCACCTCGTCCCCATCCCGCGCGGTAGAGACATCCATGGCCACAACAAGTTCTTCTTCCACCTCGCGCATGCGCGTAGGCAACAACTTGCCGTCCCCTGGCCACGGCTTGTTGATGGCCCTAACGATCCCTTTGCTTCCTGGCCCCGTGTTGTTCTGTTGAGGTGAAGTGATGAGAGTGTCGTATGTCCCGATGTGGCTCTAGTGTACAAACATGGTAACATTATTGCTGAGAGAAATTGTGATGATGTGGTTGTTAGAGACTCTCGCGATGGACAAGATTGCGGGATGTTCGGACAAGATCTACAGTACCACGCGGGTGATCGAGACCGATGGTTGAAGTGAAGCCGAAGAACCGTGTCGAACGCGGATATCTCTTTGAGACCATCATCGATGGCAAGACCGAACCTGGAGCTTTCTTCCTCTTGGATCCGAAGACCGACCCTGTCGAACCCCCGAGACCCCGGAGCCGAACCCCCAATGTGTGACCCTTTATCCGAGACCCCTATTTTTATAATATGACATATACTTGTTGCATATAATTATTCATGCTTGCATACATGTTTGGTGGTTTGGGGGCATTATGCCGATTCACTCGTAATTAAATATGGAGCGCATATGCGGGTTATTCCTGTCTATTAACGCCTCCATTTAAATTTGTGTAGAGAACCGATGCCATGTTTTGCCATGTTAATATAACATTTAAATGGCGGGGTATCTAAACAACATAAACCTTCTAAATGATTGTTGAGACCCTGGTTCCGCTTAAAATTGTCTAGTTGCATCACATATTTGCCATGTCATGCACCATTTCATAAACATGCCTGATCTTCTGCCGTAGTAATTCCTTCTTCGCGGATTAGGCCGTTGAGTGGATGCCAGTATCGAAAAGTTCTTCGGATATGTACCTTCGATAGTGTTTCCTAGGTGAGCATTCTCCCCCTTTCTACCTATTTTGCATTTATAGTCTTTATTTCCTCCTGTTGATCTATTGCTATCTGTGTCGCGATGCTTTAGTGTTCTATACCAGATATATTTCGTGCAGCCTTTATATTGCCTTGGACACCTCCTATTACCTATTGTTTGGTAGATATATGGTCTTGCGAGTCGTAGTCACTTGCTCAGGAGCGATCTTGTGTCATGAAGTACCACACAGTTGTTGGAATGTTGTTATATGCTTTCTGGTGGAGAGGATCATGACTTTAAATACAACTATTAAATTGCTGGGATAACTAACGAAAGAGATACCGGTGGGAAATATATGCTATTTGTTTTTTCATGTCCACTTATGTCCCGTAGGCCCCGAGTACTTGATACCTATTCCTTGATTATTCGCACTATCCACATCCGGGAGACCCTATGGATCCCCCTTAGCCAGAGCTTGATTCATTTCTTATTTCTTGGGGCCACAAACTAGTTTGGGGCTTTATTACTATCCTGTACTTATGCAATGCTTTACTATTTTATTTACGATTGTGCATGGAGCACCTGTACTGTTTAGGAATTGTGGAGTGTTTTCGCGGTATCGACAAGGCCAGTCACACTTTCGGGTACCCAGTCGTTTACAGCCATTAGCACAAACCTTGGGTCCGTCTCGGCGCCGGCCAACTTTGTTGCGGGTAGCTTAATGGGGTGGCCCCCTAAAAAAATTATGAATCTTGTGATTGCTTTGTCGTGAAAGCCTTGTTGGGTTTTGATTTGGTTTTTCCGAGGTTGATCGTGTGTGTGTTGCTATTTGTGCACCCCTGCAGGGTGAATCATTCTGAAAGTCGTATCCACGGTTATGGACGACTTGGAGCACAATATCTCGATCATAGACAAGCATAACTAAAGTAGTACTATAAATTTGACTTAATATGTGACTAGTAATCAGTTTCACTACAATGGAATGGATAATAAAAGTGCCAACAACTGGTGGAACTGGGTTGTATCGTGTCATGTTATACCTGCCTAGTAAGTATCGCAACTCCAATAGAATGAAAAAAAAAGTGCCAACAACTGCTGGGTTTGGGATGTCACATGCTAATTGTATCTGACTAGTAAGTACTGCAACTACAACCGAATGGTTAACTAAAACTGCCCACTACTTATGCTATCAGGATGACTCGTGCTATCTATATCTGACTAGTAAGTGCTTCAACTATAATGGAATGAATAAAACTGCCAACTGTGTGAGTTCCTCGGTTTGACTTCCTTGTTTGGTCTCGAGGGGGAATACCAGGATGGGTATGATTGGTGTTAGTATAAGGTTGGTTCTGAATAGGTCTTCCTTATCCCTCTCTAATAGCCGATAGTTTATCGAGTCTCTATAGGTTGTTTAGTGCATGATTCGCTGCCGCTTTAGTCCACCATACCTATGTAGGCGAGAGCCGCCAAATTCTAGCATCGCCGTGTACTGGCCTCAGTACTGACCGCTCTCTTTTTCCTTTGCCCTTTGTCGGCACCCCCTTTTGTTTTAGCAGGATTGAGATCGACGTAGTTAGCAGGGTTACCCTTCTAGCTTGGCCTGGGCAGGGTTATGGACGCCATTGGTTATTCTTCAGGGCTCTTAGCCCCATTTGCATCTTATCCGTACTCGGATGTTGTATCGTTTTCAAGGTGATTTGGATCTTTGTACTGTATATCTGTATTCTTGACTCGTTGAGTCATTGTTAAATATATATGTTGTGTGGGTTCCATCGTGGACTATGGTGTAATGATATTACTTCGTTTTCCACCCGCACGCAAGTGCCTGGTGGGCATCTTTGAATCGTTTCTATGCGGGTTTGGAAGGAATCACTAAAACTTGCATATGTCCGATTCGAGGGTGTTACAAAGTGGTATCAGAACTCAGCAGTTGCGATACCCCACTGGTCTAGCCTGTAGGATAACCTAGCTAACGGACGGTGTAGAGTGTCAAACTATTTTTTTTAATCGGTTGGATAGATCTGATTAGGTCTGCTTTTACTTCTCACCCCTATGCTATTTTCCTCTTACCTCTGTGTGTTTTGAATCTGCTCTCTTATCTTTTCTTCAAGTCCAGGAATTCTCGTGGTTGGGTTTCCGTCGTACCTTCAGGGTTTCGCTTCCTCCTTTGGCAATGGTGCTTCTACATCCGATCTTCATGCTATTTGAGGAATCCTTCATCTATTGGACTTCTCTTTGTTCCTTCGTGTGCCTTCCGGTGTTTTCCAACACGACGACCTCATCTACATCAGATACGATGAAATCCTGCATCGCTCCTTTGTTTCTGAACCTCGCTTGTCGAGATCTTCAGTCTGATTTCGAGAGTTGATTGCATAATTCTACTATTCATGTAAAGAGTAATGCTTTGAGTGCGGGATGGAGTCATGACCATACCACTACTCTTATCATTCGCTCTGCACATTGAATTGGCAGATCTATGCAGTTTACTCCTTCCACTGAAGTTAGAGGTAGCCTTGTGACCTCTTTCTTCGTCTTTGTTTCTCCAGAGTGTTCTCGACGAATGTGAGCAACGACCTCTTGTTGGTGGTGTCGGAGATTCCAATATGGAGCAAGAATATTTGTTAGTGGTGTCGCGAGGATCTATATGAAGCAAGAAGATCCAGATCATCGGCCTTCTTCCCCGTACCATGAGGTGGATCTCGAGGGCGAGATCCATTGTTAGTTGTGTCGAATTGTAGCACCCCGGTAAAACCACTACTAGAAACTCGCTTGGTGTTTATATTTTGTGCATCATCATGATCGCATGATCATGTCATCATGCCACATTGCATTTGAGCATCATCGTCATCAAGCATATGTTTGACAAAAACTATTTTTCTAAAAGCCTATCTTGGTTTTCTAAATACCCTCCCGTCTTTATCTCAAATCAAAGCCCCCGTCTTTTTGGATCTTTGATTTGTCTAAAAACTATTTGCAAATGTCTGTTAAAAATAAAATAGATAAAAAAAAATTGTCCGGGGAAGGCAGCCCAGCCATTAGGCCAGGCCACCTACAACCTCGACCTAGCTAACTAAAACTAAACCTTGTCAAACCCTAGACCAGACCCAAACCCTAACCTAAACACTAAATAGTCGACCGACCTAGCCCAGCGAACCACCCTGCGTCGATTGCACGCGGTCAACGACACCTGGTCCACCACCACGTCGGCCCGAACCACCTGCCTGGCTCACCCCTGCGCGCAGCGTATGCGACGCAAGCAAGCAACACACGCAACACGCCTGCGTCCCGGACCTCCTCGATCGCGACGCAACTCCCGCCCTGGCCCCACGCACACAGTGCCCCGACTCCACTCGCACGACATGTCCTGCCCACCTTGTCACGCCTTGATGGCCGCCATGGAACACAACCCCGCTTCCCCCCGCGTCTACCCCACGTCGCCATGCTCCCCGGCCCCAGGCCGGCCAACCGCGATCAACCTCGCTCGTCTCCTAGCCCACTCCCCACCGACCCCACACCGACCCAGCAGTGGACGCAACCTCCCCCTCTCACGTACATCGCGTGCCCGCAGCGCCGCTCTCCCCTTACTCCATCGCTGCCAGATCCGCCCTAGTCGAGCTTGCCCGCCTCCGTCCTCCCTCCCTGCGTAAGCCCTCCCTCCTACAGTGCCAACGCCGGTGCATGGCCTCGCCGTCCGTGCGCCCGGCGGTGTCGATGCCCCTGTTGGCCACACACCGCCTTGCTCGGAGCTCCTCCACGCCGGCCCACGAGTCCGCACCGTCGCTGCCCAGAGCTCCTCCTGGCGCCCTATTCCTCACCGCCGCTAGCGTCTCCCCGACGCGGAGTTCCTCCGGCCGCCACCAGCCACCACCTCTTATGCTTCCGCGTCGTCTCTACGGCACCGTGTTCCGCGCCGCCAGCAAGGTCGCGCCATCACGGAAGCCCCGTCCCTAGCCCGAGGCCGCTCATCCCCGGCCTCCTGTCCGTCACCGCTCCTTCGAGCCCCTGCTTCACCGCTGCATCGCCGACCGACCTCGGTCCGCCGCCGAGGGCGTCCTCCACCTCATCCCCATCCCGCGCGGTAGAGACATCCATGGTCATGCCAAGTTCGTCTTCCACCTCGCGCATGCGCGTAGGCAACAACTTGCCGTCCCCTGGTCGCGGCTTGTTGCTGGCCCTGACGATCCCTTTGCTTCCCGGCCCCGTGTTGTTCTGTTGAGGTGAAGTGCTGAGAGTGTCGTATGTCCCGATGTGGTTCCGGTGTACAAACATGGTAACATTGTTGCTGAGAGAAATTGTGATGATGTGGTTGTTAGAGACTCTCGCGATGGACAAGATTGAGGGATGTTCGGACAAGATCTACAGTACCACGCGGGTGATCGAGACCGATGGTTGAAGTGAAGCCAAAGAACCGTGTCGAACGCGGATATCTCGTTGAGACCGTCATCGATGGAAAGACCGAACCTGGAGCCTTCTTCCTCTTGGATCCGAAGACCGACCCCATCGAACCCCCGAGACCCCGGAGCCGAACCCCCAATGTGTGACCCTTTATCCGAGACCCCTATTTTTATAATATGAGATATACTTGTTGCATATGATTATTCATGCTTGCATACATGTTTGGTGGTTTGGGGGCATTATGCCGATTCACTCATAATTAAATATGGAGCGCATATGCGGGTTATTCGTGTCTATTAACACCTCCATTTAAATTTGTGTAGAGAACCGATGCCATGTTTTGCCATGTTAATATAACATTTAAATGGCGGGGTATCTAAACAACATAAACCTTCTAAATGATTGTCGGAACCCCGGTTCCGCTTAAAATTGTCTAGTTGCATCGCATATTTGCCATGTCATGCACCATTTCATAAACATGCCCGATCTTCTGCCGTAGTATTAAATAGTGCATCCGGTGTTTCTTCTAGTGATTTCCTTCTTCGCGGATTAGGCCGTTGAGTGGATGCGAGTATCGACAAGTTCTTCGGATATGTACCTTCGACAGTGTTTCCCAGGCGAGCATTCTCCCCCTTTCTACCAATTTTGCATTTATAGTCTTTATTTCCTCCTGTTGATCTATTGCTATCTGTGTCGCGATGCTTTAGTGTTCTATACCAGATATATTTCGTGCAGCCTTTATATTGCCTTGGACACCTCCTATTACCTGTTGTTTGGTAGATAGATGGTCTTGCGAGTCGTAGTCACTTGCTCAGGTGCGATCCTGTGTCATGAAGTACCACACAGTTGTTGGAATGTTGTTATATGCTTTCTGGTGGAGAGGATCATGACTTTAAATACAACTATTAAATTGCTGGGATAACTAATGAAAGAGATACCGGTGGGCAATATATGCTATTTGGTTTTTCGTCCACTTATGTCCCGTAGGCCCAAGTACTTGATACCTATTCCTTGATTATTCGCACTATCCACATCCGGGAGACCCTATGGATCCCCCTTAGCCAGAGCTTGATTCATTTCTTATTTCTTGGGGCCACAAACTAGTTTGGGGCTTTATTACTATCATGTACGTATGCCATGCTTTACTGTTTTATTTACGATTGTGCATGGAGCACCTGTACTGTTTAGGAATTGTGGAGTGTTTTCGCGGTATCGACAAGGCCAGTCACACTTTCGGGTACCCAGTCATTTACAGCCATTGGCACAAACCTTGGGTCCGTCTCGGAGCCGGCCAACTTCATTGCGGGTAGCTTAATGGGGTGCCCCCCTAAAAAAATTATGAATCCTGTGATTGCTTTGTCGTGAAAGCCTCGTTGGGTTTTGATTTGGTTTTTCCGAGGTTGATCGTGTGTGTGTTGCTATTTGTGCACCCCTGCAGGGTAAATCTTTCTGAAAGCCGTATCCGCGGTTATGGATGACTTGGAGCACAATATCTCGATCATAGACAAGCATAACTAAAGTAGTGCTATAAATTTGACTTAATATGTGACTAGTAATCAGTTTCACTAAAATGGAATGGATAATAAAAGTGCCAACAACTGGTGGAACTGGGTTGTATCGTGTCATGTTATACCTGCCTAGTAAGTATCGTAACTCCAATGGAATGAAATAAAAGTGCCAACAACTGCTGGGTTTGGGTTGTCACATGCTAATTGTATCTGACTAGTAAGTACTACAACTACAACCGAATGGTTAACTAAAACTGCCCACTACTTATGCTATCAGGATGACTCGTGCTATCTATATCTGACTAGTAAGTGCTTCAACTATAATGGAATGAATAAAACTGCCAACTGTGTGAGTTCCTCGGTTTGACTTCCTTGTTTGGTCTCGAGGGAAATACCAGGATGGGTATGATTGGTGTTAGTATAAGGTTGGTTCTGAATAGGTTTGCTTATCCCTCTTTAATAGCCGATAGTTTATCGAGTCTCTATAGGTTGTTTAGTGCATGCTTCGCTGCCGCTTTAATCCACCATACCTATGTAGGCGAGAGCCGCCGAATTCTAGCCTCGCCGTGTACTGGCCTTAGTACTGACCGCTCTCTTTTTCCTTTGCCCTTTGTCGGCACCCCCTTTTGTTTTAGCAGGATTGAGATCGACGTAGTTAGCAGGGTTACCCTTCCAGCTTGGCCTGGGCAGGTTTATGGACGCCATTGGTTATTCTTCAGGGCTCTTAGCCCCATTTGCATCTTATCTGTACTCGGATGTTGTATCGTTTTCAAGGTGATTTGGATCTTTGTACTGTATATCTGTATTCTTGACTCGTTGAGTCATTGTTAAATATATATATGTTATGTGGGTTCCATCGTGGACTATGGTGTAATGATATTACTTCGTTTTCCACCCGCACGCAAGTGCCTGGTGGGCATCTTTGAATCGTTTCTATGCGGGTTTGGCGAGAATCGCTAAAACTTGCATATGGCCGATTCGAGGGTGTTACACGGCGGCACTTCGAGGCCTAGAGAAGATCGTACGGGAAGGGATAAGGAAGGAGTGGAACAGCTCATGACTCGCGTGTCGGACGGGATCCGGAGGATCCGGACGATGATCCCCGGGGGATTACCATCATTTTCTTAAAAAAAAATCGTCGAATCCTGGCCATCCCTAGCTCTCTGCCTCCCCGCCGGTCGGAGACTTTCCCCAACATCCCCTATAGCGTCGCCATCCTCTCCCCCTCCCCCTTCACCCCCACGTTGGAGAGGAATCTCTAGCCTTGTTCACGTCTATTTCACTGAAGTTTCCTGCTGATTTTGAGGGCTTCATCAACCTTAAGAAGCTCTACTTATGTGACTTGAGAATCGCTATCGAGAGCATCTGTTGTCCAAATGCAGTCTCCTGGAATTTCTTAGTGTGACTTATTGTAAAACAATCATAGTATTAAGAGCGTCTCATCCTGCGAGCCACCTTGAACGACTTGAAGTGGCCAGCTGCTCCTCACTTCATGTGATTGATTGAGCTGAATAATGACCTGATTATATTCAAGTACAGAGGCCATCAGTATCTTGCGAAAATACTTGTCTAACTAATATATGTATTAAGCTATCCCATGCAGATACTTCCGTTTGACAGTGAATACGCCTAATATGTACATAATGCTTGCTCCATGTAAGCAAGATTTTTTTTCCTGTCGTTATACATAGCCCGAGAAAGAATGCTTCCTTTGCGCTGATTGTTCGGACTATGAACGTGTTATTGATTAACTACACACCAAACTATAGAAATTTTCTACATGCCAGCACAATAAGGTCGTTCTTGTTCCTTCGCCGCCGCCCTGATCCGGCGGGGAACCACCACTTGGCGCCGCCGAGGCTGGATGCAGACACCGTGTCTCACGACAAGGGACGGAAAAACAGATCAGCGAACAGACCAAAGCCATCCGAAACGGGGTCCTTCCTCCCATCGCTCGTGAGGGCTCGACCTGCTGCCGAAGACGGCAACCCGCAGGCTGCCTAGGACCAGCACTGGGAGGACCACTGGAGCGCTTGCCATGGCAGTGCGTGTCCCCATCATTTCCTGTCGCGCCGATGTGTATGTATCCAGTTTTCTGACCCTGCCGTCCAAGAACACACATGTGAGTGCACATACTAGAACTCTATCGATACCTGCCCATTTGATGAAGCTAGCTCTGAATGCCGTTTGCATCAGGAGAAAATTTGATTAGCCCTTGCAAATTCGATGAACTTTTGCTTCAAGAATATTTCCTGCATACATCTATATGCAATGGATCAGGAGTGCTCGATAATTCAATAGTAGTGTAGAAGACATGAACAATTTTGTGCAGTGTGTAAATATGATCAAGTATTTGCTCGATTGGATCTACTTGAATGATTGTTACTGGCATTCTGGTTCTGGTATTGCTTAGTGTCAGGTTGTATACATACAAATAACAAGTCAGGTTTTCTGCATAAAAATAGCATTCATATTCAGATGTATGCCAGGTTCTACGTCTAAACATAAAGCAGAGATCATTACTACAAATTGTGTTTCTAGGAAGGACACTGCTATCGTATGAAACTTTTTTTTACATATCTTGTTCTAGGATGTCTTTATATATATTTCTCCCAAAATATTTGTTCCAGGATAAATTTTTGCTAAAGAAGTAGGATTCGTGGACAAAGTGAAGCTTCGAAAAGACCCAGACTTTGGTCGATTGGGGAGGTAAATAACCCAGAAATGTTGACGATCCAGGTGACAATAGCTGCAATGGGATGAATATATACTCTCTTGAGACAATAGGGGTGTAATATGTTCATGCTACAACATGTTTTACATAATTATGCTTTTCTGGTGGTAAATAAAGCTTTTCTTGCACTGCAATGTAAAATATTGGCCAATTGTCTAACTTAAATGAACACTCTATTGTGGACCTTGCACGCCCATATCTTTTAGTGTTATTAATTATGTATTATTTTATCCTTACAAGACTAATAATAATGATTCATACTTCTAGATCTTTTCTTTTACTAGTTTTTTTACTAGTTAAGTGCCCATGCGTTGCTATGGGGAAACAAGACATGGAGATAGTTGATTTGATTTTGTTGAAAACCGCAAGCTCTGATTTTTCAAATGCCCCACACATTTTGCACCCTCTTTGTAACCCTCCAACGACAACCATGTGTTATTTCTGTTCATTTTTTACTTTCTACTCCATCTCGTGTTCTTCTCTGGCATGTGGTCTAGCGACTTCCTACTATCCTTTTAGGCATCTTTTGGAGAAGACAATTATCAACACTATCATCCTTTTGCCAGCCAATATTAAAAATATGTTCTGTTGATACTAAATCTAAATTGATTCTAAAAGTGCAAGAATCTTGAACAAGAATACAGAATGCAAAGCAGCAAGAAAGATACACCAACGTTTTTTTCAATAAAAAAGGTATTATATAACATATATACAAAACTACATTAACAATTCGCTGAATAAATACGGTAATCTTGAAAGTCCATCATTTTTCTTCGTTTCGTTTGGTTCCTGTAAGTGTCTATCGGAATGTCCGTGCCTTGTCGGACCCCTCAATTTTCTTTTCTACACGCTACTGTGTTGTATACCGTAGTCAGCCCACTCCAACAATGCCGTGTCCGGATAGCCCTCAGTCGGCTGCCTTCTCCGAGAAAAAAACAATTCTTCTTTCCCCCCTTTACTTGTACTCCAATCTAACTTTAGTTACATGCAAACTACTCTCGTACCTCTGCATAAACAAAGCTTGTTCTGTCATCGTTCCTCCCCCGCATCTATCCAACGAACTGCCTGCCAAGTAGAAATAAAAATAAACAAATACTTCCTTCGTTCCGAAATGTAAGACTTTCTAGCAGTTCATACCAAGGCTCTCAACTAACCACGAGAATCTGAAACTATGCTAATTATGGCATTTGGATTAGTAGAAAACATGGAAGAGCATAACTATTATACATCAAACTGTGCCAGCGATTATCATAGTCACCATGACACTAAGCATAGTTCCAAAAATCTGGCTATTTATATTGAAAAACAACCAAATAAAAAAATCGTCTGATTTGAACACAAACTTGACAGATGATACAGAAACATGAATAAAGAAAATTAATGTGAAACCTCACCTTGTCCATACACCAAAAAAAACCACCTGAATGAGCTGAGAAAAATTATGTAACAACAGAGGGTACTAATTAAAGGCTAATCTGCATATTATCCTTGATAACTTAAAAACAAATTAGAGCCCTATGTTCTAGGTGGTTATCTATATGAACTAATGTGCAGTTACACAAACTTGATAATACCTATAGAGCAAACACCAGCCATTGTAAAAAAGGAGCACCTGCATCCTAGCATATGCCTCTGGACCGAACTCTTTTGCTGGACACAGGAAAAGACGACATTAAGAGATATAAAGGATATCGGAAATTTATAAACTGTTGTAGATAAAACTTCTAGGTGGTTATGGCTATATGATTTGAAAATAAAGAAAAAATTAATCATGTACGTCACATGCAAAACTTCTAGATTGCGACCAATGCCGCAATTTGTGTCGTGTTCATAACAATTCAACAACTCTTATTTACTCCGATATAGCACACAGTCCTTGTGATTTGATCACTACATTATCCTAATGAGCACATTCTTTGTCGTTGCCACCCACCTGCATAGATGATTACAGCTCCAGGACTGCCCAGTCAAATGTACCTTGCACCCTTGTGCATAGAGAGTAGGTGGGTGAAAGGCAGGGCCTGGCTGGAACTGCCAAACATTGCCTCTCGGAGGTTCGCGCCCTGTGTAGCAGCCTACACCGGAGCAACACATCGCCAACACCTCTACTTACAGCATTAGGTACTGCACTTGCAGCCAAGGCAGCGCCTTCAAGAGGGGAACCACGCTGAGACGCAATAGGAACAATCCAATCCAAGGTGTTCTCAGTAACATCTCACAATAGGAACAATCCAATCCAGTATATTAAGCATGTGAGGATTTAATCTAAGATTGCCACATAATCCTTGTCATTTTTTTCATGGTAAAGACTTGTATTTAAGCATCAGGATATACGTTTACAACCAAGATAAGCAATAAAAGGTAGAAAAATGCCCCGGCTAGA
Organism: Avena eriantha; assembly: GCA_910589775.1. Lineage (NCBI taxonomy): Eukaryota > Viridiplantae > Streptophyta > Magnoliopsida > Poales > Poaceae > Avena > Avena eriantha. The sequence continues at coordinate 315,242,817 of OU342741.1, forward strand.
GTTTACTAAATCTAGGCTCTAGCCAATCTTAGCAAACTCATGAGCCAGACTACTGCACAATCTACCAACAGATTGAGAACTATAGCCATTGAATTGGCTACTATTATTCGCGATGTAGTTGACATGCTCTACAGCTAGAAGTCTCATGAAAAAGCCATTATAGGGCAAAAAGATCTGACATAATATGATTTTTTTGGCAGAAACATGTTGTAGAAACTATGGCTAATTAATATAGCTAAAACAGATTCACAATTCAAATTTTATGAGGATCTGAACAGCAAGGAGAAAGATGGAAGTGAATAGGTACCTTAGATGGGGGACAGCAAGGAAGCATTCCAAATTTTCATTTCAATGAATATGGAGCTTTGGAATATAATGTTGAAAGGCGTTGGATGAAGCCACCCAATCAAATAGAGTCCAAGTTCTCTTACACTTCCCAATGCTTCAATCTATTAACAATCACAGGTAGTAATCTTGGCTTTGAACCAACATCATAATATTATTCATGTTTCATCAGACCAATGTCTCGACTCAGCAAGAACAAAATATGAAGAAACAGTCCAGAACTCTGGATATCTTTTTATATGCATAATTAAGGAATTAGGCAATCTGCAGAATATATTCAGGAGGTTAGTCGTGACATACTAGTATATATATGAGCCTTGATATACAGAATGCACAAAAATAAAATATCTTCTGAAATTCCAGTAAGCAACATGGCCAACCAACATGCAAGAAAATAGCCGTAGCTGCACTTGGACAACAAAATTAATTTAAAGTATCTCCAGAATATAATCAGAAAGACAATGTGAAACTGAAAGCATCCAATAAACAGTTACATGATCTAGAACTGTCGGACAAAACAACTGGAAAAAAATCACCTGACATCGATCACGATATATTTATAAAAGATAATTACTTGATTGAGCTTAAACAAACCTGACACTAGTATTTATCTTAAATGGTATAAACGTCACAGCTACAGTACCTCATTATACATCATAATTTAGATTATGTGCTCATGCCTTGAATTTATTTTCTAAATCGTATACAACTATTTTGCAGTAAAAAAGAACATGTGCAGGTAAAAATTTCTTCCGGCAAGCTAGGGAGTCATGCTGCTATTGTGACCACGGGCATAGTTCCTTACGTTCGTGACATCAATTTGATCTTGGTGGACGGCTAGTGAATAAAAATCGATTAGATGGAGTTCATCTGCATCTTGGCTGACAATGGCGAGAAAATAAGGAACCGTACCTTAATCTTCCCTAATTGCTTAGAGCTGCAAATATACTCAGGAGGTTTGTTGTGACATACTAATATATTTACGACCCTTCATCTATAGAATGCACAAAAAGAAAATATCTTCTGAAATTCCATTAAGCAACATGGCCAACCAACATGCAAGAAAATAGTTTCTTACGTTCGTGACATCAATTTGATCTTGGTGGACGGCTAGTGAATAAAAATCGATTAGATGGAGTTCATCCGCAGTTTGGCCGACAATGGCGAGAAAATAAGGAACCATACCTTAATCTTTCCTAATTGCTTGGAGCTGCAGAATATATTCAGGAGGTTAGTCCCGACATACTAATATATTTATGAGCCTTGATCTATAGGATGGACAAAGAAAATATCTTCTGAAATTCCATTAAGCAACATGACCAACCAACATGCAAGAAAATAGTCGTAGCTGCATTTGAACAAATTAATTTAAAGTATCTTCAGAATATAATCAGAAAGACAATGTGAACTGAAAGCATCCAATAAACAGTTACATGATCTAGGACGGTCGGACAAAACAATTGGAAAAAAATCACTTCGCATCGAGTATGATATATTTAAAAAAGATAATTACTTGATTGAGCTTAAACAAACCTGACACTAATATTTATCTTAAATGGTATAAACGTCACAGCTACAACACCTCATTATACATCATAATTTAGATTATGTGCTCACGCCTCGAATTTATTTTTTAACTCGTAGACAACTACTTCGCATTAAAAAAGAACATGGGCATATAAAAATTGCTTCCGGCAAGCTAGGGAGTGATGCTGCTATTGTGGCCACATGCATAGTTCCTTACGTTCGTGACATCAATTTGATCTTGGTGGACGGCTAGTGAATAAAAATCGATTAGATGGAGTTCATCTGCATTTTGGCCGACAACGGCGAGAAAATAAGAAACCATACCTTAATCTTTCCTAATTGCTTGGAGCTCTCGCAAAACCTGCTTCCCCTCGACAATCATTGCATGTAATATCTTATTTATGGACCAAAAGTCACATAGACAACTTGATTGTTGGAATTTGGTGAGTTTTGTGCTGTTGGCCCATTAGACAAATTTTAAAATTCCCTTTGCCCCATTTGTGCATGGTAGCATATGGCTGTGCTAACGGTGTCAAAGTTTAGTCCCACATTGCTAGTTGAGTGAGAGTTACACCTCCTTATACTAGGTTGTTCCACCACTCACTAAGGTGTGAGAAGAAGAGTAGCTCTCGCGCACTCCTCCTCCGATGCCACACCACGTCTCGCCTCGCCTCGTCACGACGCGCGCGCGCCATGGTTGCGGGCAGGTTGCGGGAATCTCGCCGAGCCGAGCTTTATTTTTGAGTCATTAACGAACGCGTTAATGAGTCAGCCGTTTCCAATCTTTATGGGACGTGGGCTGTTACCGACTCAGAGCGCTAAACCTAATCGGATCGCTTACCACACGCGTCTCCTTCCAGTCTATTGCGCCGCCGCCTTCGTCTTCCCCATCCCGGCTTGTGGCGTGCACCGCAGATCAGGACAGTAGGCCTCCGGAACCCCGCCACTTGTGAACCTGGACGGGTGAGGGGCGATCATGTTTTTGGGGAGCGCTTCTGCGCGACTACTGTCTTCCACAACGTCTTCCGACGACAAGTTCCCGGACAGCAACTTCTTCCCGGACGTCATCGACCTCTTCGACAACCTTAACATGAGCGACGACGCTGCTGCCACCGCTGCAGCTACTGCTGCTGCTACCGCCACGGCCGCTGCTGCCGCTGCTCTACCGTACGTAACACTGAACTTCTTATTTCAGATTCTGCTAGAATTCCTTATTCTAGCGTTCGGTGTAGATGTGATAGGTTTATCTTATTTAGATGTATAATCTGTTCATCTACTTTGTTGATCTGCATGATTAGTTTTAGTACTGTCTGTATGATCACGCTTTATCAGTTTATTATTCGGATTAAATCATATGAATTATTGCTTATATTTTCAATATTAATTTGATGCCTGAATTGATCAACAATAAACTGTCATACAGAAATATAATTTTACACGCTCCAATATGAGATGGATTAACTTGTAATTTTACACGCTCCAATATTAAAACTTGTAAAAATTAACTTTGACCAAACTTCTTGAAGTTGTTGTAGTAGTGTGTGCATAATGTTCAAGACTTGTGCTTAGGGATTAGGAGGGTAGATGCAACTTGTGCTTAGGACATGAGGACCACAACAGTTAGAGATTATGGTGGTTTTCACCTACATTGCAGAAGGAAAGGTGTTGGTCTGGATCAAGTCGCCGATACTTACTGCCTAGTCCTGCCGAAGAGGTGCTTTGGCCCGAGCGGTGTCTCCCCGGCTCTGACTCGTAGGAGGACGACAGAGTCATGGCCTGGGCACCCCGGCCTAGGGAACTTCCTTGGATCCGGGAAGCCGCAGATTATCCTCGGCATAGGCCGTGTCTCCGTCCACGACTTGGCTCCAACGACGGTGCACTGGAAGACAGGGACACGACCGGATTAGTGGGGTGGAGGCGGTGACGAGCGAGGAGGAGGCTGTGCTGCCCGGATCCGGCGGCTGGTGTGTGGAGGATCTGGCTGAGGAGGTGTGAGGAGCGCCGGCTGTTGGAGAGAGGGACGCTCGCCGCCTCACTGAGGTGTAGTAGCAAGACAGGGAGAGGAGGGCGGCTGGTTGCGAGAGGGGAGGGTATGGGAGGGGAGGGGAGAGGAGAGGGAACGACGGGAGCGGCGATTGACGAGCGGAACGTGGTGGAGAGCGAGTGCGGGAGGAAAGTAGGAGCATTGGGCTTGGCCCATTTGGTCGCGTGCGGGCGAGCGCAGAGAAGCGCGACGAAAGGCAATGACGTATTGCGTGGTGGTTGACGACGGTACTGATTGTCTTTTTAGGTAGTAGAGAAACAAGGACAAAAGTTTTGCCTCATCTCATTAATAAAAGAAGATTTGCTCGGTTTAGTGGAGAACTTAGAAAAAACTGTCAATGAACCTGGCACCACCACAAGCCGCACACACACCACTGAAATGAGGGTTGTCGAATTAAGTAAGTACCACTCATTTTTTTTTGGATGATTTTCTTCCATACAGCTGCTAATAACCCACGGAGGAATGACACTGACCAAGTTACGAATGAAGGATGGATAGAATGAAAATACAGAGCTGGAGAGCAAATGCGGTCGGAATGAAGGCATTGTGTGGTTGTCCAAGACCAACATGCAAGGTGGTCGTCCTAAAAGTAATAAGTGAGAATTGGATCCACCTAATTATTTAGCTAGTACTATAAAATGCCCGTGTGTTTCTACGGATTAATTTTTATTGAATGTTTTAGATCACAGAACATTTTAATATTAGATTTTTTTACAAACAATGAAATGAAGACAATGTAGATTTCCGAGAATAAGAAACATTATAATTGATACTACTATTTTCCTTTAATGTTAGCTGATGGAAAATGCTTTTGGTGGACACTTACTCTGTAATATCACCCAAATTTCTATAATTTGCTGATAATACGATGATTACAATTCTATTTGAAGAGTATAAATTCATATGATGTACGTACTGAAAATGACATTTTAAACTAAAGCAGAAAATGTGTAAATGGTAGTAATAAATTCATGGCTCTGAACATTATTCTTCACCTAGTGGGTTCATGACTTCTGGCACAATAGACTATCTCTTTCCACCATTGCTAATAACAAATACGATGTTTCTGCGGGATATATAGTTAAGAGTTAAACCATAGAATGAAAAGTGTTTGCTGCATCTAGTATGTCCAGGTTTAAATGCAGGTGTAGCAATATTTTTTCCAGGTGCTATTAAGAAAAATTAGTCCTCTCTACTGAATAGACCCTAAAAAAAAGAGATAGTGGGCTTGTTCGGCTTACCTTTTTATGGATGTGATTAAGTCTACCTTGACTTTCAATGTATCGTCCAACTGCTTGCTTCCAGGTGATCTCAGCATGCTTCCACCCCATACCTCTTGGTTAACACGTCAACACACTGGAAAGCATAGCTCAGCATGCATGGCTGCAGGCCTTTAGCACATGAACGTAATGCCATTAGACCAGACATTATCCCAGCTCCATACGCCTGAAAAGGAACATATCCATGGCCATGGAACTCATTCGCCGATACGTGGAGCTCGAGTATCCAGACACGCGTTGCGCTCTTCCACCAGGTCGAAACCCCTCTTCCCGCCAACTGCACCTCAATGAGGGAGCTTCTGAGGTCAAAGCTCACAGAGTGTCGTTCCGAACCGTGAAGCCATGCACCTACCTGACAGAGCTCAGCCATCCCAGTGTGGTGCACGCAGGAACGAGCTCCAGCCGAGTTATGAGTGAGGGTTTCACGCCAATCCCTGAATCCAACGATATATAGCTTGATGGCCCGAGCAAGATGCTCTAACAACTCGCCACTGCCGCTCATGGAGTTGGAGGCGGAGCAGGAGGTGGTCAGAGAGACGTCCATGTCACTGAGTGCCCGCACTGCTATGGCGACATCGCCCGACTAGACTTAGACAGAGATCGTGGAGCACCACCGCTCCAGAATACCGTCTGCTCCCGCCTGCACCTGTGCCACCGCCTAGCTGTCTGGCCAGCGCTATGCTGCTTCTCCCGGGAGAGGTAGAGAATGCCATCAACGAGCGTCCTAGGGTGGTTGGCTTGCATCCGGAGCGTAGCGGCTAGAAGACCTCCTTATCGGTTGGGAATCAAGGCAAGGAGACAGATTGGTTGGATGGGGATATGCGATCGATCTGATTTTTGAGAGTAGGCGGCCTTTCCTGGATTTTTCTCAGAAAGAATGACATGCATGTGGTCGAAGACGAGATCTCCGCGGATCATGGAGATCTCGTGGTTACCAGTATGACCAAAGCTATCACAGGCCTAGCTTGGGTGTCCTCCGACCGTCTAATTTGGTCTTGTACCAGGTGGATACGGGCAGCGGAGGCCTTCCCAGTACCTTCAGTTGGGCCGTATTTATGTGGTCCATGAAACCCACTAACTCTCACTCACAAGTTAGAAAGCGACTAACTCTCACTCACAAGTCAGAAATACCTTCAGTGGCCCTATTTATGCGGTCCATGAAACCCACTAACTCTCACTCACAAGCCAGAAAGCGACAGCTGCCCCTAGGCCCATGACACAACATTTCTACAATGCTAAAAGAACTAATCAAGGAAAGCCTATGAGAGAGGCCCATGTACATCACATCCGTGTCTAGGTTCAATGTTCATGTTACTTAAACTCAAGTGAGGAACATTTCAAAAAAAATCAAGTGAAGAAGACCAGCGTGTTTTCGGAATAGCAACTCTGTGTGACGCTTTCGCCCCCGGCTGGTGGTGGGTCATGGTGCGCACCGGCGCTTTGGTGCCGCTATCTCTGTCATTTCGTGAATCGTTACGTGTCCCGGCGCGTATTATTTCTGTCGGAGAAGAGAAGATCTCTTGGTACTTTGTGGAGATGAGGATGTCACGTCTAGGTCCAGTCCAGTCCGACCGATCACATTGCCGCTTCTGTTTTGCCTCCTCCTGCCGCTCTCGTGGTTAACGCGTTGAAAGCTGCGAGTCGAACGATAGGAAGAGGCGGCCGAAGATTGCATCCGGATTCTGGACAGTGCGACACCACCAACACTATTACTCGCTCCTTCCCAAATTAGGACGTGTATTAGTTTTGATCAAAGTGAAATTTAATAAACTTTGACTAAATATTTAGAAAATAGTATGAACATCTACAACATCAACTCAATGTTATTACAATGATCATGAACTATATTTTTATATTATATGCATTAATTAGAAAAGTTAGTATATTTTTACATATATTTGGTCAAACTTTATAAAGATTGATTTTGACTAAACCTAATATACGTCCTAATTTAGGAAGGAGGGAGTAGTACATACTACTAGTTGTACGATTTCACATCACAAGCGATGCGGTTATGTCCATGTACGGCCTGTAGGTCGGAACTCCTCATGCTCAACACGATAAATTAAAGGTGAAGGGTTCGCAACATAGAAAACAAAAAAATTCCTACGATGAGAATTATACGCTAAGATCTATCTACTAGATACAAGCAATGGGTGGATATACATCAATAGAGAACATTGCCTTGAAGACAACAAAGCTTTGTTAACGAGATTGATTGCGCGATGATTTTATTGAAAAAGATCGTGCTCGCGGTATCTTTTTCACCCAGGACTGGGTATCCATGCCAGGTGTTATACCGGTAGCTTCAGGTGGTATTCATGTTTGGCATATGCCAGCTCTTACTGAAATCTTTGGGGATGATTCTGTATTACAATTTGGTGGAGGAACTTTAGGACATCCTTGGGGAAATGCACCTGGTGCAGCAGCTAATCGAGTGGCTTTAGAAGCTTGTGTACAAGCTCGTAACGAAGGGCGCGATCTTGCTCGTGAAGGTAATGAAATTATCCGAGCAGCTTGCAAATGGAGTCCTGAACTAGCCGCGGCTTGTGAAGTATGGAAAGCGATCAAATTCGAGTTCGAGCCAGTAGATACTATTGATAAGAAGGTATAAATAAAAATAAACGAAATAAAAAAAGAAAAAATAAGTTACGAAATGCAGTAATTCTTCTTTATTCGTCTAATTGATTGCAATTAAACTCGGCTCAATCTTTTTTTTCTAAAACTCGTGGATGATGTAGTCGTACACTTACTGATCTCAAGATCGTGATAAAATCCTTCAGGTCCAGCAGTTTCAGCACCATTAGGTCCAGCACCATCAAGTCTAGCACCGCAAAGTAGCGGCGCATCCGTGATCGCACACAAGTCCGGTCTATCGAACAACCTCCGCCTCCTTTCTCCAGCGGAAGCAGCAACTCCTTTCCAGATAAAGCCACCAGAAACATGTATCTCAATCTAAGACCATGAGGAATAACTAGAGGGAGAAGAGAACCTTCATGAGGAGATGGGGCAAGAGGAGAGGAGCCATGGGGCTCCTTTTATAGGGGAGGGGCACAACCCCAAGTCCATGGCTGGCCGGCCATGGTGGGTGCCCCCATGATACGTTGCAAACGTATCTATAATTTTTGATGTTCCATGCTTGGTTTTTATCTACTTTCTTATGTTTTGCCCACACTTTGGAGTATTTTTATACACTTTCTTGGACTAACCTATTAATAAGATGCCACAGTGCCAACTGCCTGTTTTCTGTTGTTTTTGGTTCCAGAAAAGTCAGAAAATGAATATTCTCGGAATTAGACGGGACAAAAGCCAAAGTCAGTTTTGCACCGAGGGGGACACGGAGCCAGAAGACAAGACGGAGAGGGGCCAGGGGCTGGCCACACCATGTGGTGGCCCGGGCTAGCCCTGGCTGCGCCACCAGGTGGTGTGGCCCTCCTGGCCGGCCACCGACCTTGCCTCTTAGCCTATAAGATGCCTCCTGATGCACAAACCCTAAATCGTCAAGCCTCCAGCCACGAAAAGTTCCGCAGCACCGCCGCCATAGAAGGGGAGATTTGGGGGACAGAAAGTCTCTGTTCTGGCACCCTGCCGGGATGGGGAAGTGCCCCCGGAGCCATCTCCATCGATCTCCACTACCATCTCCATCACCGTTGCTGATTCCCATGATGATGAGGGAGTAGTTCTTCCTCGAGGCTAAGGGTTCTACCGGTAGCTATATGTTCATCCCTCTCTCTATGCATGATCATATTGTGATCATGAGCTTTGTAATCAAGTAGATCTACCTTGCTACTCAAGTGCTTTAATAGATCTCTACTCTCCCCATGTGTGTGAAAGTGACAGCGTGCACACCATGGTGGCACTTAGGCTAGGGATTACAAATACTTGTTATGAGTTATATTTAGAGTTGGATGTCTTTATGAAATTGTGGTGTTTGTTGGAACCATCTAGTGCTCAAGGTGACAGTGTGGGGTTATCTAGATGGGAAAGGCTTACTTTGAGGTGTGATGTTATAGCCCTACCATGGATTAGAGTGTCCAACCGGGGAGTAGTTTAGAGTAGTATCATGAAGATAATATATTTATATGAGAGTGTTCACTAGTGAAAGTATGATCCCTAGACCTTGTTTCTAAACATTCAAATACCGTTTGCAACTAGATTTGTTACATGTTTGCTTGCTTCCATCTTTATTTCAGTTTGTCTTTAGTCTCTTCCATGCCATCAAGCTATTTTCTGGCACCGTTACCACTTATAATTATCCATACCACTTGTATTTCACTATCTCTTCGCCGAACTAGTGCACCTATACACCTGACAAGTGTATTGGGTGTGTTGGGGACACAAGAGACTTCTTGTATCTTGATTGTAGGGTTTCTTGAGAGGAGATACATTTGACCACTTCCTCCTTGAGTTCGATAAACCTTGGGTGATCCACTTAAGGGAAACTTGTTGCTGTTCTACAAACCTCTGCACTTGGAGGCCCAACAACTGTCTACAAGAATAGAAGTGCGTAGACATCAAGCTATTTGTTGGCGCCATTGCCGGGGAGGTAAGGTAAAAGGTACTCACATCCTCCGGTGTGAGTGCTCGAAGTTATTTCCTTTAGATTCTGCAATTTTGTCTTTTTGTTTCTTGTTTTCACTAGTTAGTCTTAATGGAAAACAACAAAAAAATTAGAGAGCTTTATACTATTTATCTTGAGTTATGACATGAAGTGTTTGAAGAGAAAATTAAAAAACCTATGGAACTTTATTTGCATGCTAATAGCAATGTTATTAGTATGAATTCTTTAAACACCATTATTGCTAATGCTATGAAAAAGTCTAAGCTTGGGGAAGTTGGTTTTGATGAGCATGATATTTTTAGTCCCCCAAGCACGGAGGAGAAAATTTACTTTTATGATACTATACCTTCAATATATGATGATTACAGTGATGAATATGATATTTTCAGTCCACCTACTATTGAGGAGAAAATTAATTATGATTACAATATGCCTCCTATATTTGATGATTATGGTGATGAGAATAATAATGATAGCTATTTTGTTGAATTTGCTCCCACTACAATCAATAAGAATGACTATGTTTATGTGGAGAGTATTAATTCTTATCTGCATGTGGCTCATGATAAGAATGTTTTATGTGATAGTTATATTTTTAATTTCATTCATGTTGCTACTGAAAGTTATTATGAGAGAGGGAAACATGGTCTTATGTATCTCAACAATATTAAGTTTCCCCTCTTTATGTTGAAAGTCTTGAAGTTGTACTTGTTTTGCTTTCCTATGCTTGTTGCTTTATGCTTCCATGACTTGTTTCTTTACAAGATTCGTATGCATAGGAAGTGGATTTGACTTAAATATGCTTTGAATTTGCTTCTTGATGCTCTCTTTTACTTCAATCCATATTTCTTATGTGAGCATCTTCTCAAACTATCATGCCGAACTTAAAGGCGTTAAAGAAAAGTACTTACTGGGAGAAAACCCAAGAGTTTTAGTTGAGTTTTGGAAGTTATTGCTTCAGTAATAACCTCTCCTTATCCTTTTTATTTGCTTTTTGTGCCAAGAGTAAGATCTAATGAGAGAGAAGTAATGCTTGGGAAAGTTGTTGTCCCGAAACAGATTTTTGTGCTTCACCGTAAAAATTTGTGTAAAATATCTATGCTTCCTCTTGAACTTGGAGTCTTGGCGTTGAAGCTTGATGGTGTGGAATAAGGCTTGCTCTTGGTGCCATTTTGGTGGTGGCACTAGTAGTTGAAGGTGCCTTATTATGGTGTCGACGGAGGTCATTGGCGTGCCTTGCCGAAGGTTTATGTTCGGGAAAGCACTTGGTCATCCACATGACGCTCGCGACGATGATCCTTTTCCTTGGCACTCTTCTTCTTATGGTGGTGCCTTCTTGAGCTTGGTTGAGCATGATGGATGGTGCTCAACATGTACTCTCCGTCTTCATGGCGAAGATGCCTTGAACAACGTCTTGTATCCTCTTGATGTTGGTGATGATCTCGAGAGGATGTTTGTCGATGAAGATTCTTACCTTGTGGCGCCTTGTGTGGAAGATGATGTTTGGGCGCCACTCTTCTTGGAGTAGATGGCACTTGGTGCCTTGTAGGTAGATGCACTTGACTCCTTGGAGATGGTCGTGCTTGGCGCCTTGTAGATGGTGGCGCTTGACTGCTTGGAGGTGATGGCGCTCGTCGCCTTGGAGACGGTGGTGCATGACCCCATGTAGGTGGTGGCGCTTGACGCCTTGGAGGTGGATCATCGAAGTAGGTGGTGCCCTTTGGAGTGGCACGCTTGGCCTTGAAGGTCATGGTTTCTTGATGATGCGTCTCCACTAGCTTGGAGTAGTATTCCTCCATCTCCAAGCGGTGGAGGTATTCTTCATGGCTCATGGAAGAGCCCTTGAAGTGGGTGAAGCTCGCCATGTCCTCCATGCTTGGTGAGGCGTCGTCGTTGTAGCACTCGAAGTCATCCGTGCTTGGGGAGTCATTTTTGATGTAGTGCTCCATGCATGAGGAGCCATTGTCGATGTAGAGCTCCAATTCCTCCATGCTTGAGGAGCCATAGTTGATGGCGTGCTCCATGTCTTCCATGCATGTGGAGCCGTCATAGGTGCAATGCTCCGGGTCCTCAAAGCATGCGGAGCCATTGTCGGTGTAGTGCTCCATCATGTCCTCTATACTTGTGGAGTCGTAGTAGTGGTGGCTCATCATGGATTCTTCATAGATATCATCCTCGGTTCAGGAGTCCCTAGACATGATTCACAAGACCAAGTGGTGTATATGGAAGTGGTAGGGGGGGTTAGGGATGCAACGTCAAACCTTACTTTACCTTGGAAGATAGTATCGTGCAAGTGGCAACACTTGAGAGCAATCAAAACCAAGCAAAGTGAAGTTCACGCGGAACACCAAAACCAACTAACCACTAAAACACACACACACACACACAAAGCTTATGGTGGATAGGTATGGAAGGTGGCATGTCAAGAACCAATCCGAACTCAAGATTTTGTAATGGCAAGTAAAGAACCACAATGATCACAAAGCAAAACAAGTCAATCCACAAGAGGAAATATGTACAAGGAAACACACACGGTGGGATAAATGGGACTTGCGCGACGGAGAACGTGAGCTAAGAACCAAATGATTACCTAGCGAAGACTATAAGCTCGTGTCGCACAAGTGCAAAAAGAGACGCTAGTTCGATTGCAATAAATTGGTGGGCTACAAGATATGCACAATAAGTACCACATATTTGATGTTTATCGAGCTTGCACTTCCTATTATAAGAGGCACTTGTTTCTTTCTCTTTTCTTCTTTTTCTTTTTCTTTTTCTATTTTTTTTCTTTTCTTTTTCACTCGCCCCTTCCTTGTGCCAACAACTATACAAGATAACTATATGAGATAGCGCGCTCACAACTTTTGCTCGGAATTCTACAAGGTATCAAATGTGCATATCCCAAGCAATCATAGGAGGAACTAGTCTTAATAGGTGTTTGTTGAACGCAAAGATAGTGTAGCTCACAAAGGAATGCAAGTGCGGAGAAGTCGCGGAATTTTATACCTTTCGTCGCCGATCTTCACCCTTTATTGGTGGATTCCGCCTTGCTCACAGAATTTGGATGGAGTAGATAGCATGAACCACAGAGATGATGATGTAGAGCTCTTTCGCCTCTTCAAAACGAGCTAAAGAACACCAAAATCCGAGTTCGTATGCAAAAGTTATGCTCAAAACCATGAAGCAGATTTTCTGTCAGCAGGGGGGCGGACAGTCCGGCCGGGGCGGAGATTCCGGTCAATTTATGCCGGATATTCCGGTGGGTCGGATACTCCGGTTTGTTTTGGCCGGACAGTCCGGTCCGGTCGAACCAGAACTTCCAGAACACAATCTGGACGAGTTTTGGCGGAAAAACTCGAACCAAAACCTCAAATTGATGGGGAAAATCAAGGAATTAGGCTATGGAAACACAGAGGAAGTAGATAAACAAGTTTAGCAAGTAATCCACGGATCAAAACCTACCAAAACGCACTCAAATCATAGATCGGTCCAAAACATGAATTGGGGCTATTTTTGGTGGAAATTTCGAATTTATGGGGAAAAGACCAAATCGATGAGAAATCCGTGGCAACCAAAAGCTGTAGATACCAGATGATGAGGGCAAACCTCTAGGATGGCCCGATCTTCACGGATCTCGTGGTCAAATCGATGGGAAAGCGAGGGGAAAGGGAGAAGGTAGCGGAAGCGGACGCACACCTCGCAAAGAACACGATAAACACACGCAAAACACACACGATACAAGGCCGATTGCTCTCACCGGTGTTCACCGGTCCGATAGAATCCTCGCAAGGAAAGATCGGGCAACGTGCTCCCATCAATCCCAAGCAGAGAGGCAAGAACACCTTGGAGAGGGTCTTGACGTCTTGGCAAAGGGACACCAATGCCAAGGCCTTGTACAACGAGAGAGGCGCAATGCAAACTCCAACGAGGTGGTGACGATAGTCGATCCCTTTTGGTAGAAGGGGATGAGGCAAAACTAGAGATTCCACAAAGGGGGTTTTCTTTAGTCTATCATCTATGCCTAAGGGATACAATAAGGGGGAGGCTCTATTTATAGGCCAGCCACAAGTTCAGGGGTAGCTTGGGCATAAAACTAGGGTTTGGTGCGGAATAGAGGGGTACATGGGCCAAGGGCCCAGATGTTGGCATGCAGGCCCATCACTTAGGCCGGACACTCCGGGTCGAGTGGGCCGGACACTCCGGGGTGGCCGGACACTCCGGGTAGTGTCCGGGTAGAGTCTAATGTAGCACACAGAATGTCCGCGCCAGGACGGGGCTGGGGTAGGCCGGACACTCCGGCTGAGTCGCGCCGGACACTCCGGCCGGATTCGGGCGGACTCTCTGGGGCGATGACGGCGGAGACTCTCGTGCTGGAGCTGGCTACTCCTGGTCCATCTTCTTGGTTGACTTGGGGACAATCTTGGGGACTTGGCGTTGTGGATGTAGTAGCGTCCGCAGGACGGGCTGCATCATTACTACTGTTGTTACTTTACTATTCCTACTACAAAATTGTTGCTACTGATAAACTGCTGTGAGCAAGATTGTTTCTAGGTGCAGCTGAATTGACAACTCAGTTGTTAAGGCTTATAAATATTATTTGGCTACCCTTGTGTCGAATCAATAAATTGGGTTTCACTTCGCTCGAAAATACTGTGATACACCCCCTATACTTGTGTGTCATCACGCCCTCTCCCACGACACCTAGCTGTTAGCAGTGACCTCACCGCCACCCCATGTTCACCCCTTGACCACCGGCGAGGAGTGGAGACCTGGAATAGCTGCGCCCATTTAAGCCTCTGCCATGCCGAGAGCACGAAGGAGCATCACAGCCGCCTCACGCACACACGCCGCACCTCGCTCTCTCCGCTTGTACCCGCAGTCGCCATGGCACCAGTGACCTCTGAGACACGATGGTTCACCGCCGCACGCCCCATGACCACCGTACTGAGTGACGAACACCTGTGTACCTGAACAGAGCACCGACGTAGCCTGACCGACTGAGACCGCCCCTTGCCGTGCCGTCACTCGCGTGATGGTCGCCATAGTCCCCCGCATCGACCCATGCCCTCCGCTATGCTTAGCGCGAACTGTAGCAGCGTCGGCGGAGAAGCCCAACCATGCCGCCCTGCCTCCAACGTGGGGTATAAATAGAGGTCACCCCATACCTCATTCTGCAAACCATTCCACTTCCCACTCACCCAGGAACCTCATCGACCCTTCCCCGGAGCAAGGCGAGCACCACGACGCCAGAATTTGGCCAGAGTCTGCTGCTGTAGTCGAGGAAGGAAGCCATCGATTGGAGCCACCCCAGGAGCCGCCGTGAATGCCAATCGACTCGTCGTCGACGACCAGCCCGTTCGCCCCCATCATCGACCCTAGTTGGAGCCCTGGTGAGTCCCCAGCGACCCCCACCGTCGTGTTAGGATTCGTATCTCGCCGGAGCAGTTCGACAGGGACGATGAACCTCAGTTGTAGATCCTGTTCTAATCATAGGGTTAGTATTGATCGATACCATTTCGGTTTAGATGAGCCGCTAATGCGTGGGACCATTCTGTCATCAACTCACTACGCCCGCGGTGTGCAGTTGAGCCGGCCCATTTATTTTCCCGCGCAGAGCCCAACAGTTCAAATGGAATTTTGTCTATTTAGTTAAAATCCTATTCAGAAGCTATATTCAAAATTCAATTCAAGGAGTTGTACGGATCCAAAATGCATGATTCCAATTTTGTTAGAAAGGTATTGAAAATATCTAGTCAATCCCGTTGGATTTGAACCAAATGAAATTATAGATCACCTATACTAAAAATAACATCATAGAGGCTTTTGCCACTTCAAACATTTTTATAAAATAAACTATAAGGACTTTGAGTTGATTCCAACTCTCAAAAATCACATTTGCCATGCTCTACATGAATATCTAAAAACATTTGAGTTTTACAGATATTGAACATGGACTAGTATTAAAAAATACTATATAGGCATATCTAGTCACTTTAATATTATTAAATAGTGATATTAAATCTTGTAATGCATGACCATCATGTTAAATCACATTCTCAAGTATTGAAGTAGGTGGTGATGACATGTGTCAATATGATCCCCTATTTTAATTGGAGAATATTAAATCTTAAAGATTTTAAAATGAGTAGAAATTAGTTTTCTAAAATAAGAAGAATAAGAAAAATGTTAATATTCCATATGATGATTGAGATGATACTAGATCATCTAGTGTGAGCCTTTGTGGGCTAAATAGAAGTAGTGAAGTGTTGTTTGGTGATTGTGTACCTCGTGTGTATTTATATACGCTAGTACCGACCCAGGCTACACCGAGGAGGAGTACTTCGAAGAGGAGGAAGAAAACTTCAACGACTGCAACCAGCAAGGCAATCCCACTATGAAAGCTATCCATGCAAGTTTAGGTATGCAAGCTAACTTGTACAGATATCATATGCAAACCCGTTAGATGCAACTTTACCAATTCCCAGTTTTACCCCAAGCTTTGCTTTCCCCTTTACTACAATTTCTTACTTAGCTAATGAATTGTGATTAGTGGAAAATAGGATGGATACCATCAAGATCATAGAACTAGCCTTGGATACTTATATCTGATTAGTACCTGTAATAATGACACCCTCAACCTTAGTGGCTAGTGCTAAGATAAAACTTGATTACTTTAGATGGGAATACTTGGTGAAAATGATTATGAAAACCTTGGAATGATGATTCATTCTATTGAAATGTTTTGACATGTGTTATGAAACACAATGGTTTGATGATGAAACTGAATGAGGCATGAGCCTTGACTTTGTCAAAAACTGATGGTTGGGTTTGGATGCGATACCATTCTAATTTTACCGTACAACCACATTACGTGAGTTGGGTAGGGCTTGACCAGAAGTTTATATGTCTTAGTATGGGTTCCCTTATGGAAGAGGTTGAGATGAGGCTACCTCGTGATGAATGTCCACCTATGAAGTGCCCATGATGGCAGATGGCCATGTCTGGGAGGCCAAGCTCATAGGGGAGGTGCCTATACTAGGGTGTGTAATTGAAAGGTTAGGATTGATTATCCGCATATCAAGTATAATGATTCAGGGTTATCCCTGACGGATGTATCGAATTTTGTGGTGAAAGTGTACAATATCTGTAGAGTGTCAAACTATTTGAATAGCCGTGTCCGTGGTTATGGACAGTTGGAGTGGCCATACTATTCCGTTGTTAGATGTTTTCAAAATGATTTGTGACTTGAAAGATGACTGACTTGACCACAACAAAGTTGTGGACATGAAATCTAAGTTCCCACTTTAGTAATGTAGAGAACTAAACTTAGGTCTTTTCTCTTAAGGCTTTATGAAATAAACCTAGCTTTTTGCAAAAAAACTAGAGCTTAATGTTCCTACCAATCTTTACCTTACTCTTGCTAGTGTTAGTTTCCGAGTACTTAAAGAGTACTCATGGCTTTGTCCCTGGCTATTCCCATGGCCAGACTATGAGGAGGATTACCCGAAAGATGGACAGCAGGAGGTCTATGACCACTAGGATCATCTCCCATCATCAGCATTGCCTATGATCATGAAGAACGAGCCTACTACGTTTACTTTCCACTTCTTTAATTGTATTAAGACTAGATCATGAGATCCTTTATTTGTAAGACCTTTAATATGGTTTGTAATGGATGATGTATTGTGGTACCACTTCTGTTATGTCTCGCAAAAATGATAATCCTGGGATTGCGATGTACATCATAAGAGGCATCTAGACTTAAAAATCCGGGTGTTGACATCACATCAATTTTAACTCCACTCACTTTGCATTTAATGTCCACCAAATTAAATGAATTTTCTCTTTAAATAAAACTCTTTTATTTATCTTATTCAGAACTTTGTTAATTACTTTAATTAACAAACATTCACATAAAACTTCCTACAACATTTCAATATCACATGCAGAACCATTTTCAGCAATTTCACCCGAAATAATTTCGGTTTCCATCGAAATGATTCCAGCACTTTCATAATATTTATCTGAAACATATTTGCTCCTAAATGGTGTCGGTATACCTTAAGTGTGTCACCCTACGGTTCGCGAATAATGCAGACATGATCGAGACCCCCCCTCAGATCAATAATCAGAAGCAGGACCTGGAGATCCATACTGACTCCCACACATTCAACCATGACTTATGTGATTGTGTGAACCTTTAATGCTAGTAACTTAATCCCTTTGTCTCGTGATATATTACATGTCTGAGATTCGATCATCGGTTCCAAATACCTAGTGTGATCTCGTTACCGACATGCACTCTTTTCTCGTTCCCGTGATATAACGTTCTAGTGATCACATCACTTGCTTGCAAGCTATTTCAATGTGATATCACCGAGAGGGCCCTGAGTATATCTATCCATCATCGGGACGGACAAATCCCACTCTTGATCCATGAGCCTCTACATAACACCTTCGTAGTACAGAACCACCTTCATAGTCACCTTGTTATGGTGTGACGTTTGATGTTATCAAAATACTCTTCTTGTGTTAGTGATTAACATGATCTCATGGTCTAAGGACTAGGATTACTTCGTATAATGTCATAGCAATATAAACATAATGACTTTGATCGTAATTCTATACTTCAGATGAATGTTCATCACATCATTCCACCAATGTTGTGACCTCGTTATTAACAACATCCAATGTCCATGATCAGGAAACATTGATCATCTTGTTAATCAACGATCTAGTTTATATGAGAGGCATTACTAGGAACTTTGTATTTTGTTTATTAAACACACATGTATTAACGTTTCCAATTAATACAATTATTAAATGCAAAATAAACATTTATCATAAACATGGAATAAGATAATAACCACTTTATTATTGCCTCTTGGGCATATTCCCTTCAAAAGGCTGGCGATTTAGAACACAATGTCACATAAAATAATCGAACAGGCACAGTAAAGATGAGATAGTGAGATGGAGATTCTCCGTACACCTAGAGGAGATAGAGAGAAAGAGAGAGATTTTTCTCGAGCTAATTACACTTTTGGTCCCACAACTTGCACACCCGGAACATTTTAGTCCTAGATCTTGCAAACTAGACAAATTGGTACCACAACTTGCACTAACAACATTTTTAGTCCAAACACAGACATGTGTGCTGTCACGCTGGCTAAGTTGTCATTTATATTTGCAGTTAGCCCCCTGGTCTTTTTAATTGTCGTGCAGAGATGCTAGAGCTCAGACAAACCTTATCCCTGCATGCGTGTCCCTGCCTGGCCGCCACACTCTGCTGCTTTCCCTCTCGCATCCACACGTTGGCGCCCTCGACGGAGCACGCCGTCGTCGCCGCTGATGGCTTCCCATAACTCCTCGGAGGACTCGCTGGAGAGCAACACCCGCTCGTGTCCCCTATGGCCTACTCGCAGAGGAGAGGTGAGGTTGAGGGGCAGGCCACCTGCCGCTCGCGCTAGCCACAGCGGGAGATGGATGTGGCTGAGGCGGAGGTGGAGGTAAACCGAATCGAGTAGGAGGGCAGGCTGCGGCACGAGGCCCTCTACAACAAGGCCATGAGGTTGTACGTGATGCTTGCGTCCTCGGAGGAGAGGGCATGCATGGCGGATCCAATCAGGTGGTGGCCGGTGCTCAAGCCCAACGTGAGCATGGAGGAGCACGTCCGTAGGCTGTAGGCGCGCGTGAATGCAAAGTTCCGGCATCTTCCACTGCCATCGCCCCCAGCTATGTGAAGCTCGAATCCGAGCTCAACATCATCTAGAAGAAGGGCGACAGCTGGGCGACGCTCATAGCAGAGTGCTACTGGAATTCTACAAGAGATGATCCTCGGATAAGAAAAACATTTCTCTTACTTGAAGAATGTAGCTATTGAAAACCTCTGAATGGTTATTCAACAGCATGTCACACTTTGGGAACTCACTGAAAAAAGCCTTTATCCATGTTTTTGGCACAAGTTCTTCAGCCCATGCAAAAGCTTGAGCACTATCAGTCTTCAACTTTTCCATGTTTTGCTGCCACTTTGGAACAAATGTTGACCTTGCAACTACCCATATATCATTATTTAATGTCTCACCTCTATGCCTTGCTCTTTGAAAATTTTGAATCAAATGCTTCACATGGAATCTATGTTCTGCATCTGGCCATATTTTCTCCACTTAATTTATTAGACCCTTATGTCTATCACTCATTATTGTCCAAGATGAAGTGTTGGTAATTTTGAGGTCATCTTTTAGATTTGTTAGAAACCACTCCCAAGCACTAGTGCACTCAACCTCAACAAGACCAAAAGCTAATGGAAATATGCAGTCATTAGGGTCTATTCCTATTGCAGTCAAGAGTACACATTTGTACTTTGTTTGAATATGACAACCATCAACACAAATAAAGGGTATGCAACCAGCAAGAAAACCCCTTTTGCAAGCATCATAACTCTAGTAAACAGTGGCCAGATGCTCCTTGTGTTCACTGCTGCTAGGATCATTAACTCTATTTGTTGTTATGAAGAAAGTTGATCCAGGGTTACTTCTCCTCAATTCCTGCCCATAATCAAATAAATGGTTGCACTGGGCAACCTCATCACCATGGATCACTTGCAATGCTTCTGTTCTTGCTCTTGTGAGCTTCCACCTGGGAGGGCACATTTTGATTTCTCAAGAAACGTTTTTAGCAAATGAAGCAACACCCAATTTTTGGTTATCTCTAAATTCATGCAAGAATTTGTCTGAAAGGATTTTGACACCTATTGCTTTCAGTGGCTAGCTACCCTCACAAGTGTGGTTTCCTTCATATGAAGTACCAAGAAAGCCACATGTTCGTTTTTCATCATTGGATGCTTTGACAAACCAAGGGCAACCTGGAGACAATGACCTTCAAACCTCCTTCTGTCATTTTTAGTTTTCTTTATCTTCTTCCTATTTCTGATGTTATATGTTGCAACTGCTTTCCCCAACTCATCAACACCACTAAACTTCATGCCAATTCTAAATATTGGATTATCCATGTCAACATCAGCATTGAATGGCCTAATCAACTTCCTCAAGTGCTGCATACCATCTTCTTCTATTGCAAGATCACAATCTTCAAGGTCATCACCATCTTCTTGGTCAACCAGTAGTTCCTTCTCATTATGATCATTGACAGATTTGTCAATATTGTCAGCATAGAGATCATCATCACCAGACTCAACATTCAAATCACTATCAATGAAGTCGGTGTGATCTGCACTTGAGCTTTCTCTGTCACTTTGCCAATCTTCTTCTATCTCATCTTCTTGACTCATGATATCACTACTTGAACACAGATTATTCTGGCTTGGAGTTGGGGCAGGACCTGTAGTAGGTGTTGGAGTTGGAGTAGAACCAAAGTAGGTGTTGGAGTTGGAGGAGGACATGCAGTAGGTGCTAGAGTTGGAGCATGACCTATAGTAGGTGCTGTAATTAGATTCACAATCACCTCTAGTCTTAAGCCCTTAATGAAATTGGAGTGATCAACAAAGAGCACTAGTGTCTTCACTGACCAGCTGGCATTGATCATTTTCCTGATGTCTGCTTGTTTCTCTACTAGAAACAGTCCATCGCATAGATCCTTTCCTAGCATCAACCAATACACACTCAACCTCTCACTTCTAGCATAGCCCAAATTCCTCAAAATTTCATCAATCCAAAAGGTGGACCAAGTGTCTGTTGTGCAATTGTCAAAATAATCTGTAGTAGCACAAACATATTCCAATTTCTCTCCTATACCATAGAAAAAAGCACCATATTCCCATGGTAAATAAGAAGATTGCTGAGATGCTCGTTGTCTGCTTACCTAGTCATTTTGATATGTGGATTCTTCCGTATCATAGGGCAAGGGGTACCCCGTTGGCGGTTCTCTATGATACACATGTACTTACGATGACAAGAACTTACTGGTGACTAAACTTGAGTAGCATGAGGAGCGGCCCTCGTATTCAAGGGACATGAGATTTCTAACTTATACTTAATCAAGCATATACTCCATAGTTTGTTCAGTTTAACCTTAATCACTTCAAGATGTTTATGATAGGGGCAACGAGAGCTGAAAGCTAATAAGTACCATAAATTTTGGAAGCTCTTTATGAGACTTGAATCCCTGCTTCCTTCTATGAAGGCCCTTCTTCCACCATTATATTGAGTCTCCACCTTCTATCTTTATGCACCTACTTTGAGAGCATAGTGGCCATTCTTAGTTCTATGTGCATTGCCCCAAGACTTGTTGATTGATGCATACCTTGATATTGCTTGTTTTAAACTATTTGTATCTAGTCACTCTTGTGAACTTTGAAGGTGTCCTATGCATTTATATTTGCCACTCTATGATGGACAAGCTGAATACTACTATGCTATGTTTTCTTTTTGTGAAACAAAAAAACGTCTTGCAAAGCATTGTTATTCATGAATCTTTTGTTTGTGCCTTTTCATGTTGCAACATAGTTTCTTTGTCCTATTGCTAGAACTTTGTCTTTCATGTTATGATTGAAGTACTATGATCCCAGCTTTGAATGTTTTACAAATACTTTGATCAAGTTTATGATGGTGCATGCCACCTCAAAAATTATTCTTTCTTTTTATCACTTACCTACTCGAGGATGAGCAAGAGTTAAGCTTGGGGATGTTGATACGTTGCTAACGTATCCATAATTTTTGATGTTCCATGCTTGGTTTTATCTACTTTCTTATGTTTTGTCCACACTTTGGAGTACTTTCTTGGACTAACCTATTAACAAGATACCACAGTGCCAACTACCTGTTTTCTGTTTTTTTTGGTTCTAGGAAAGTTAGAAAATGAATATTCTTGGAATTGGACGGAACAAAAGCCAAAGTCAATATTTTACCGAGGGGGACACGGAGCCAGAAGACGAGACGGTGGAGGGCCAAGGCTTGGCCACACCATATGGTGACGCGGGCTAGCCCTGGCCGCGCCACCAGGTGGTCTGGGCCCCCTGGCCGCCCACCGACCTTGCCTCTGCGCCTATAAGAAGCCTCATGATGCATAAACCCTAAATAGTCAATCAGAAATCCATGAAAAGTTCCACAGCGCCGCCGCCACCGAAGGGGATATTCGAGGGACCAAAAGTCTCTGTTCCGGCACCCTGCCTGGATGGGGAATTGCCCCCGGAGCCATCTCCATCGATCTCCACCACCATCTCCATCACCGTTGCTGATTCCCATGATGAGGAGGGAGTAGTTCTTCCTCAAGGCTAAGGGTTCTACCGGTAGCTATGTGTTCATCTCTCTCTATGCACGATCATATTGGGATCATGAGCTTTGTAATCAAGTAGATCTACCTTGCTACTCAAGTGCTTTAATATATCTCTGCTCTCTCCATGTGTGTGAAAGTGACAACGTGCACACCATAGTGGCACTTAGGCTAGAGATTACTGTTGGGTCCGCAGCATAGAAAACAAAAAAATTCCTACGATGAGAACTATACGCCAAGATCTATCTACTAGATACAGAGCAACGGGTGGACATACATCCATGGAGAACTTACCCTCGAAGACAATGAGTTTTGTTAACGAGTAGGGACTCGTGGTTGATATAGTCGTACGCTTGCTGATCTCAAGATCGTGTGGAAGTCCGACAGGTCTAGCAGCTCCAACACCATCAGGTCCAGCAGCTCCAGCACCATCAGGTCCAGCACCATCAAGTCCAGCACCGCAAAGTAGCGGTGCATCCGTGATCGCACACACGTTCGGTCCACTGAACAACCTCCGCCTCCTCGCTCCAGCGATGCAGCGGAAGCAGCAACTCCTTTCTAGATAAAGCCACCGGGAACATGTATCTCGCTAATCCGAGACCATGGGGAAAAACTAGAGGGAGAAGAGAACCTTCACGAGGAGGTGGTGCAAGATGAGAGGAGGGAGTGGGGGGCCTTTTATAGGGAGAGGGGGGGGAGCCCCTCACCATGGCCGGTGGCCAAGGGAGGTGCCCCCACCTCTTCCACATTCATGTGGGTGGAGCTCCCACTCACATAATTAGCCACCCACTCAAAATTCCACTCACCTCCATTAAATTTTCACCAAATTTAATGCAAGTTCTCATTAAATAAAACACTTTTATTTATTTTATTCAGAATTTTGTCAATTACATTAATTAACAAACATTCACATAAAACCCCCTGCAACATTTCAATATCACATGCAGAACCAGTTTCTGCAATTTCACCCGAAACGATTCCGGTTTCCATCGAAATGATTCCAGCGCTTTCTTAAATCTTTATCTGAAACATATTTTCTCCTAAATGGTGTCGGTATCCCTTAAGTGTGTCACCCTACGGTTCGTGAATAATGTAGACATGATCGAGACCCCTCTCCGATCAATAATCAGCAGCGGGACCTAGAGATCCGTACTGACTCCCACATATTAAACGATGACTCTTGTGATCGTGTGAACCTTTAACGTCGTAACTAAATCCCTTTGTCTCGCGATATATTACATGTCCGAGATTCGATCATCGGTATCCAAATACCTAGTTTGATCTCGTTACCGACATGCACTCTTTTCTCGTTCCCGTGATATAACATTCTAGTGATCACATCACTTGCTTGCAAGCTATTTCAATGTGATATCACTGAGAGGGTCCAAAGTATATCTATCCATCATCAGGATGGACAAATCCCACTCTTGATCCATGAGCCTCAACATAACACCTTCGTAGCACTGAACCCACCTTTATAGTCACCCTGTTACGGTGCGACGTTTGATGTTATCAAGATACTCTTCTGGTGTTAGCAATTGACATGATCTCATGGTCTAAGGACTAAGATTACTTCGTATGATGTTATAGCAATATAAACATAATGACTCTGATCGTAATGCTATACTTCAGATGAATGTTCATCACATCATTCCACCAATGATGTGACCTCGTTATTAATAACATCCAATGTCCATGATCAGGAAACCTTGATCATCTTGTTAATCAACGAGCTAGTCTATAAGTGAGGCATAACTAGGAAACTTTTATTTATTTATTTATTAAACACACATGTATTAATGTTTCCAATTAATACAATTATAGCATGTAAAATAAACATTTATCATAAACATGGAATAAGATAATAGCCACTTTATTATTGCCTCTCGCGCATATTCCCTTCAGTCTCCCACTTGCGCTAGAGTCAATAATCTAGTTTGAAAAACTTTACGTATTGAACACCTATGGATTTATGGTGTTCCGTGTGTATTTGCATGTGTATTTGCGTCTCTACGCATCACTCATTCTCAAATGAGATGGCACTGTATAAATTTGGTCCTTTGGTAGACCTTTAGTTCGTTCGGGTTAAAATATGTTGATACTATTGTCACACAATATATCTTCATAGTATTAGCCCACTTTGAACCACACCTAGTTTGATAACAAACTACTTAACACAAATGCCCTCCTATGCTGCTACTATAGCAGTCATATACTTAGCCTTTTGTTGTAGTATCCGTCACAATGTCTCAACTTTGGAACTCATCCAAATCCATCATGGAACATCCTTTCCATTACATTGTGCCACCCATAGTCTAAATTGAGATAAATTTAATTTGTATCTTGTGACAAAACTAGTATCAATGTAACACTTTACAATGAACTACCTTTAACTATTTGTCACTTATACATTATATATTCTTAGTTCTTCCAAAAGCTCATAAGAATATCTTTACTATTGTCCAATGATCATCTTATGAATCATTCTGGTATATGCTCATAACATTTAGAGCATAGGACATTATGGATATATACATATCATGGTATAATCGATCAAAATCTTCATGTGATTTTACTCACCAAGTGTTGAAACACTTGAATTTTGATACAATCCTTTCCATGCAGCAAGAACCTTTCTTGTTGTTTCCATATTGAACCCTTTCAATATCTCATATATGTATGTCTGGCACAACCATATTAGCGCCTTAATCTATCCATATAGATATTGATGCCTAATATTCCGGGTTTGCCCAAGTCTTTCATCGAAATCGTATTTTAATGAAATCCTTAACTTGTGTCAATTCAAGATACATAATTTCCAATCAACAATATGTCCTCTACATAATGTATTAGAAATATGTCTCAGCGCTCCTACTTAATTTCTTGCAAATGCAAGCATCTTCATCATCTCCGATGAATTTAAACTCTTTTAATAGTTTCATCATGGTGAAGATTCCAACTCCGCTATGCTTACTTCAACTATTGAAGTTTACATGCCCTTTTGGCACCCTTTGAATTAACAAAACCCTTCGGACCATGTCATGTACATGTCCTAGGTTACCGTTCTATTAGAAGAACCTTGTTTTGTTTATTCAACTACCATTTACCAAATTATATGTAGTGGTTGCCACATTAATCCGTCAAGACTATACATCGCTATGAAAGATCAAATCTAAGTCAGCTCCTTGAACATTGTCGTAAACTTCTTTCCGACATGTCGACTATTTCATAGATGTTAAACATCCATGTCTTATTTCTTTATAGATCCAAACACGACCGATAGGCTTCACGCCTTTTTGGAGGGTCTTCCAAGTTCAGAAACTTGATTTCTCGTGTATGGATACTATCACGGATTCTATGACTTCTAGTCATTTTATGGAGTCAGGGCCCATCATCATTTCTTTGCATGCAGTCGGTTCTTCATTGTCAAAACAATAACGACTTCTGTTTCAAATCTTACTATTTGATTCTTACCGACCCACATGGTTCAATAAGAACTCTAATCTCCAAGATTACACCCTTTGTAATCACGGGAGCCATGAGCATTGTGGCCGCCACCAGGACACTTTCTGGCGCTGCGCTACTCATCACATATAGCTAAGGTTCAACAACTGTATCAAAGTTCTATTGTCCTCCGACATAACTTTTCATGAAAAATTCCTTCTCAAGAAACTTGACGTTCCAAGCGACAAACTCTTTTGTCCTCGGTGTTATGGAGGAATTCCCAACAAATCCTTTGGGATAACCTACAAAGACGTGCTTATCCGACTTTGGTTGTAAACATTCTACTTATGCATAGCATACCAAAATTTAAGAAAAGACAATTCTGGTTTTATCCCAAATCATAACTCATATGGTGTCATTTCAACGGATCACGATGGTGCTCTTTTCAGTCTAAAAGCGGCAATCTCTAAAGATTTATTCTTTAAAACATAATGGCAGTTTTATAAATGACACCTTTGATCTTACCATGTCAAACAAGGTTTGATTTGATCTCTCGAACATACCATACTCCTGTGGTTTATCGGGAAATGCAAATTCATGGAACAATTCCTGAAATCTTAGGTGTTTTGCTAAACCTGTAACTCAATCTGTAACTCCACTCACACCTCCATTAAATTTCCACCAAATTTAATGCAAGTTCTCATTAAATAAAACACTTTTATTTATTTTATTCAGAATTTTGTCAATTACATTAATTAACAAACATTCACATAAAACCCCCTGCAACATTTCAATATCACATGCAGAACCAGTTTCTGCAATTTCACCCGAAACAATTCCGGTTTCCATCGAAATGATTCCAGCGCTTTCTTAAATCTTTATTTGAAACATATTTGCTCCTAAATGGTGTCGGTATCCCTTAAGTGTGTCACCCTACGGTTCGTGAATAATGTAGACATGATCGAGACCCCTCTCCGTACTGACTCCCACATATTCAACGATGACTCTTGTGATCGTGTGAACCTTTAACGTCGTAACTAAATCCCTTTGTCTCGTGATATATTACATGTCCGAGATTCGATCATCGGTATCCAAATACCTAGTTTGATCTCGTTACCGACATGCACTCTTTTCTCGTTCCCGTGATATAACGTTCTAGTGATCACATGACTTGCTTGCAAGCTATTTCAATGTGATATCACCGAGAGGGCCCAGAGTATATCTATCCGTCATCGGGATGGGCAAATCCCACTCTTGATCCATGAGCCTCAACATAACACCTTCGTAGCACTGAACCCACCTTTATAGTCACCCTGTTACGGTGTGACGTTTGATGTTATCAATATACTCTTCCGGTGTTAGCAATTGACATGATCTCATGGTCTAAGGACTAAGATTACTTCGTATGATGTTATAGCAATATAAACATAATTACTCTGATCGTAATGCTATACTTCGGATGAATGTTCATCACATCATTCCACCAATGCTATGACCTCGTTATTAATTACATCCAATGTCCATGATCAGGAAACCTTGATCATCTTGTTAATCAACGAGCTAGTCTATAAGAGAGGCATGACTAGGAACCTTTTATTTGTTTATTAAACACACATGTATTAATGTTTCCAATTAATACAATTATAGCATGTAAAATAAACATTTATCATAAACATGGAATAAGATAATAACCACTTTATTATTGCCTCTCGGGCATATTCCCTTCAATTACAAATACTTGTTATGAGTTATATATGGAGTTGGATGTCTCTATAAAATTGTGGTGTTTGTTGGAACCATCTAGTGCTCAAGGTGATAGTGTGGGGTTATCTAGATGGGAAAGGCTTACTTTGAGGTGTGCTTTTATAGCCCTACCATCGATTAGAGTGTCCAACCGGAGAGTAGTTCAGAGTAGTATCATGAAGATAATATATTTATATGAGAGTGTTCACTAGTGAAAGTATGATCCCTAGGCCTTGTTTCTTAGCATTGAAACACCGTTTGCAATTAGATTTGTTACATATTTGCTTGCTTCCATCTTTATTTCAGTTTGCCTTTAGTCTCTTCCACGCCATCAAGCTATTTTCCATCACCGTTACCACTTATAATTATCTATACCACTTGTATTTCACTATCTCTTCGCCGAACTACTGCACCTATATACCTGACAAGTGTATTGGGTGTGTTGGGGACACAAGAGACTTCTTGTATCTTGATTGCAGGGTTGCTTGAAAGGGGATGCCTTTGACCACTTCCTCCCTGAGTTCGATAAACCTTGGGTGATCCACTTAAGGGAAAACTTGTTGCTGTTCTACAAACCTCTGCACTTGGAGGCCCAACAACTGTCTACAAGAATAGAAGTGCGTAGACATCACCATCCATTACTTAAGCGGATACAAGTCATACCTCAACTTCCATTATGGCTACAAGCATCATAATTAGCAGAACTTTATTGAAGCATAGAGCCCGAGCCATGACTTAACCTACATGCAACTGACTAGGAGAACGTCCTAGCTCGCATAGTCGTCAACTTCACCTTCTTCTCGATATCTGACCAAGTGTCAACACCCGGATTTTTAATCCCAGATGCCTGTTATGTCATACATCGCAATCCCAGGATTACCATTTTTGCGAGACATAACAGATTGGATATCATAGTACATCATCCATTACAAACCAATATAAGGTCTTACACGAATAAAGGATCTCATGATCCAATCTTAATACAATAAGCAGCGGAATAAATAATAAGCGTAGCGGTGGGGTCCATCTTTAGGGGCACAGGCAATGCTGACGAAGGCAGATAGTCCTAGTTATCATAGCCGTCCTGCTGGCCATCATCTTGGTAGTCTCCTTCATAGTCTGGCCATAGGAATAGCCAGGGACAAAATGCATGAGTACTCTTTAAGTACTCACAAACTACCACTAACAAGTAGTATAATTCTAGTGGGAAAAGCTAAAGCAAAGTTTTAACTATGAAGTTAAGTTTGAAACCTAAGTTGAGTTCAGAAACAAAGAAAGATAAAATAAAGTTCTAGAATCACTTAAGTTGGGGAGCTAGTGTCATAGTCACAACCCTGTTGTGGTCAAGTCAAGATTCATCATTCATTTCATAAGTCATTTTGGAAACATCTAACAACGAAACACTATGGCCACTCCAACTATCCATAACCGCAGACGCGACTATTCGAATAGTTTGACACTCTACAGAGGTGGTACACTTTCACCATAAGATTCGATACATCTGTCAGGGATAACGCTGAATCATCATACTTAGTATGTAGATAATCAAACATAACCTTTTCTTTACACACCCTAGTATAAGCACCTCTCCTATGAGCATGGCTTCCCAACCATGACCATCTGTCATCTTGGGCACTACATAGGTGGACAACATTGAGAGGTAGCCTCAGCTCAAACCTCTC
This sequence comes from Avena eriantha, assembly GCA_910589775.1. Lineage (NCBI taxonomy): Eukaryota > Viridiplantae > Streptophyta > Magnoliopsida > Poales > Poaceae > Avena > Avena eriantha. The sequence continues at coordinate 315,272,670 of OU342741.1, forward strand.
CCGCGAGGGAACTAATACTAATGCATATAAACTTCTGGCTAAGCCTTACCCTATTCAGGTATTGTGGTTGTACGGTAAAGTTGGAATGGTATCGCATTCGAATCCAACCATCAGTTTTGTAAAAGGGTTAAGGCTCATGCCTCAATGTTTTCATCATCATAAACCATTTGTGTTTCTCAACACATGTCAAAACATCTCAATAGAATGACTCATCATTCCAATGTTTTCACAATTCATTTTCACGAAGTATTCCCATCTAAAGTGACTCAAGTTTTGACTTAGCTCTAAGCTACTAAGTTAAGAGTGTTCACTAAGGTGGGATGCTAAGATCAATCTCATGCCATAGAATGACATCTAAAGTTATCTAGATAGTTCAAGTTTTATACTTTTTATGCTACATTCAAAACAAGTAAAGGACTTTGATAAAGTAAAGAAAGTAAAAGCTTGAAGTTAAACTTGGAATAGGTACTAGTCAAAGTGGTATAACCAAAGCATGCCTAATGCCTTTGCTTAGGTTATCTAGCTTGCAAGGGTTAGCTTGCATTGTTAAAGATGGCTTGGTATTATAATACTTGCAAGTGTTAGCTTGCCTTGGTTGGTGCAGTGGTCGAAGTTTTCTTCCTCCTCTTGATAGCACTCCTCCTCCTCGAAAGCTTGGTCGGTACTATCGTCTATAAATACATACGGAGTACAAAATCACCAAACAATACTTAACTAGTATACTTAGCACACTAAGGCACACATTTTAATGATCTATTATCATCACAAGCATCACAAGGTTTTATTAACTAGCTTCATTCTTTTTAATTAAGAAAAGTAATTTCTACTCATTGAAAATATCCAAGATTTAATATTCACCAATTAAAACATGGGATCATATGGAGACATGTCATCACCACATATTCTAACATATGGGAATGTAATTTAAGGGTTTGATCACATTTAATTAAGTTTAAGTTTAATAATTAATGATTTAAAGTGACTAGAAATGCCTATATAGCATTATTTTGGTACTAGTCCAAAGTCACTGTATGTAAACCTTAATATTATTACATATTCAGATAGGTATGGTTAAATGTGATTTTTGAGAGTTGGAATCAACTCAAAATTTATCATGGTTGATTTTATAAAAATGTTTGAATGTGCAAAAGCTTCTGGCTTGTTATTTTTACTAGGCGAGATCTCTAAATCTAAATGCAATAAATCCAACGGGCTTGGATAGATCTTATAGAAGCTTTCTAACAAAATTTGAAACACTCAATTTGGTTCAGTAGACCTTCTGGAATTGATTTTTAAACTAAGGGACAAAAGTGAATTCAAACTTAAATAGAAAAAACCTAAATTTGAATTCGTGGGCTAGCGTGGGAAAGAAAATGGGCCGGCCTAGTGGCACTCCGTGGTGCGGATGACAACTGACAAGGGGTCCCGCAGGTCAGCGACACATCAAACGCGAAGCAGTACGGGGCGACGTGGACCGTGCGATTAAAAAGAAGATCTACAGCTGAGGATCGTCGTCCCCGGCGAACAGGTCGCCGGCGAGAGCTAACCCTAGCGGCTCGGTGGGGGTGCAATGGGGGCATACCAGGGCTCCAGCTAGCGTGGCGATGGGGGCGATCGAACATGCTGTCGACGGCAGACTCAGGCATGGTCGCGGCGGCTCCTGGGGTGGACGAAATCGACGGCGCCTCTCCTCCTCTGCTGCGGCAAGCTCCGGCTAAATTCTGGCAAATGGCAGCCCGCCTTGCTCCGGGCATGGGGTGGAAGGCTCAGTGAGGAGAGGGGAGTGAGATGGTGTGAGGAGTTTGTGCTGGGGTGGCCTCCTTTTATAGGCCGACGAGGGGACCGAACGACACGACGGTGAGCTCGTCGGTGACGTTGATATAAGCGGCTAGAGGCATGGGCGGCGTAGGCGGACGGTGGCATGCCTCCTAGCGGTCATCTACGGCTTAAATGCGTGGCTAGGGGCGGTGGCGTTTGGTCGGGAGCATCTCGCGCTCTGGGAGACAGAGGCGGTGCTCGACACGGCGCACGGCAACTATGGGTCACGTGGCAGCGCACGGCTGTGTCTGGCGAGGTGCTGGGGTCGAGGCGGAGCGGCATGCACGGTATTGGGTCGAGGGGCGATATGTGGCATGCTGGTGGTGAGGGTGCTCTGGCGCGCTCTGGCTGCACGCAGAGAGAATGGGCGGTGAGGCTGGGGAGTGGTCCAGTGGCTGGTAGTGGCCGTGGGGTGGACCGTGGGCAGAGGTAGGGTGGCGCCTAGCTTCCTGGAGCGGCGGAGAGGGGCTGGTGGTCTGCTGCTGCATTGGCAACGTTGGCCGGCGAGCATGGCATCGGGGCGGCATTGCACTGGCACCAGGGGCTAGAACTAGGGTAGGTTTTGGTCTGGTTGTGCTCAGGAGAGACAAGAGTGATCAATGCAAACAAAATGGCTCGACAAGAATTGATCAAAATAGTAATAGTTAGGCCAAATGGATTCTGTCTACAACATGTTTGTAGAAATGGCCGAAAGAGAAAAGTGTTTGAATTTTTGGTTGAATTTTGGTGGAATTGTTGATCACATGCTTGAGCATCTCTAGTTGCTTGGGATTTGAAAATGGAGCTCATTTGAGTGGTTTTTGAAATAGTGTGATCTTGATACCTACACTAGATTCCATTTTCAAATGCAATTGAAATTTAGTGTTTGAAAGTTTTTGGCAGATCACAAAGTGGGCCTTGGTGCATCACTACATGTACTAGCAAGGGGTGCAAAGATCCATATTTGTTTCTATTAAGAATTGAGTCATAGGAATAGCCAAAGTAGGCATGTTGATTAAAATGGCACAAATGACTATTTGTTTCTTTTATTCATTTTGATTTGTTTTTCTTTGGTATTTGTTTGGGAATGGTCTAGATGATGTTTAATTCACCTAATAAACATTATACAAGCAATGGATCACTTAATCAAGGCAATTCAAAACAACTCCTATTTAAATGCACACACATATGAATGCTTTAATATTTTTATATGGAAAAGTTTTTGTTAACCCTAATTTTGATGATTTGGATCTTAATAACCTTGCATTAAAGTTTTGGGATGTTACACCAAGTTAATCGCCATGGACAATGCTAGTGAGTACTTTGAATGTACTCGCAAACCACCTTAAGAGAAAATAATAACAAGAGGATATGCAATATGGCTAGTAGGAGGGCTCCAAGAGAGGTTCTTTTCTCAAATAGTTTCTCTTGTAGATATAGCATCTACATATCTTTGTTGAAAACTTTTAGAAACCTTTTTGAAAAGTTTTGGAAATCACTAGGATTGGGTCACCTATTCGTATCTTCCTTCCAGTCATCCCATGACCAAACTCCTTTCCTTCCTTTCGGATCATCCCATGGTCAAGACATGTATAATTTCTGACCATCCCATGGTCAAAACATTTCCAAAGCCATTGCTTTTCTAAAATCCTTTTTGAAAACAAAACCAGCACCGCTCTATAATAGTTTTTCCAACCCGTCCATAACCGTGGACACGGCTATTCGAATAGATTTATACTCTGTAGAGGTTGTACACATTACCCACACCATCCGGGTACCCTACCCTGATGTACATTGATCATGGGTCGAGTAACCGATCAAGAATCTCTGGATGCCCACTCTAATATAAGTGCCTACCCTATGAGTCTTGTTCCCCTCAACACCAGGATGCCCTATATAGTTCCCAAGCCAACCAAAACGCTTTTTCCACTACACAAAGTGTGTGCTTTCAATGAGGGGCTCATAGTAACGTGTGGAGGCCCGTAGACCCTTAGTTCCTTCTCCTGGTCGATGTTTTACATGGACCATTATACCAGAGAAGGCCCACCCTCTAGGGATTTTTTATCCCCCTATAGTCATTGCGAGGCAACTTATAGCAGAATAAACAAACATCAAATCCAGCCCTGTCCCATTCCAGAGTAATGTGGTTGCACGGGTTAAGTTGTTATAGCTAAGGCCGCAAAGAACCGGGTGCGTTTTCGTAAACAGTTTTCCTCCATCTTTCTTTCTGCATTTTGTAAAACAAAACCCCTTTTTCCTTTCTCAAACTTCTCTTGGTAGGTCAAACCTTAGGAAGGTTTTTCCATAAACATTTGTAAAACATTTTCGCGGGTCTTCCTATCATCTAGTTTTGCTTCGGCTAAAATGGTGTTTCCAAAGGGGTATGGGGTTATACACCATCTACCATTCTAGGGATAAATAGGGGTCGTCAAGGGGGTTATACTTAGTAGCACACATGTGGAATGGTTTTGAGGAGCCAAGACACTACCAGGTATAGATCATCATATAATAAAACAATGCCGTTCTAATAAAATAGTAGGTAAAACATGCATAAGTAAAACAATAGGACAAGGCTTATGAGCAACAAGGTGGCTTGCATGTGATAAAAAATATGGCATGTATGTCCATAGACTTCTTCTTTAGATAACCAAGAATACCAAAACCAATAATAATAAGATATCTTCTTCTCGGCGTCAATACAAGCGCAACTATCATCGTCAAAGAGAATACATGCAAACAAGCAAAGTCACAATTAACACAGGGCATACGAGCACCAATACAATACAGAAAACAAACATTTAACACATTAATAACTTCAATAGATTTTGATAGATTGAGATCATAGCACTTGGAAATACTTAGATTGCCTTTGTGGAATTTCTCTTATGGTTTAATTGCCAAATATTACTTGATAAAGGGGTTTTGGACTAAGGCTTGGGTTTGGATAATATCAATGTACAAAGATGATATCAACAGATAGGTATTGAAATAACAAGGCCAAATGTAACATCCCAAAACTTTAATTCAATAGTATTAAGACCCAAATCATCAAATTTAGAGTTAACAAAAACTTTTTCCATTTAAAATATTTAAGCATCCATATGTGTGTTGCATTTAAATAGGAGTTGTTTTGAATTGCCATGATTGAGTGATCTATTGGTTGTAAAATGACTCTAAGGTGAATTACACATCATCTAGATCATCCCCAAGCAAATCCCAAAGAAAAAGAAATCAAAAAGAACTAAATAAGGAAATGGTCACTTTTGCCATTTTAATCAAGTAGCCCACTTTGGGTGTTCCTAGCACTCAATTCCCAACAGAGACAATTGTGGTTCTTTGCACCCCTTGCTAGTACAAGTAGTGATGTACCAAGGCCCACTTTGTGATCTCCCCAAAACATTCAAACTCTAATTTTAAATGACATTTGAAAATTGAATCTAGTGTATGTATCAAGATCACACTATTTCAAAAAGCATCCAAATGAACTCCATTTCAAAATCCCAAGCAACCACAGATGCTTAAGCATGTGACAAACCACTCCACCAAAAATCTTTCAAAAATTCAAAAGTTTCTCTCATGCGGCCATTTGATCGAACACCTTGTGAGCAGAATCAAACTCACCTAACTAATACTGTTTTTGATCAAATTTTGTCGAGCCTTTTGAACTCAAATCAATGCCCTTGTCTCCCCTAAGCCCAACCAGTCCATCAAGGACCTACCCAATGTCCTAGGACAACAAATCACCGCCACCCCGAGGCCATGCTCGCCGGCCAAACATGCACAAGCCGTAGCAGACCGCCAGCCCCTCTCCGCCGCTACAGGGAGTGAGGCGTGACCTCACCGCTACCCACGGTCCACCCCACGACCCCTGCTAGCCACTGGACCACCCCAGAGCCGTGCCGCACTTCCTCTCTGCGCCGCGCCAGAGCACGCTAGAGTGCCTTCACCGTCAGCACACCACAGACCGCGCGCGCTGCTCCACCTTGACCACCTCACCCCACCAGACACGACCGTGCACCGCCGCGTGACCCACGATTGCCGGGAACCACGTCGAGCACCACCTCTGTCTCCTAGAGCGCGCGACGCTCCCGACCGATTGCCACCGCCCCTAGCTGCACCATAAAGCTGTAGAGGACCACCAGGAGGCAAGCCACCGTCCTAACCCACCGCCCAAGCTTCTAGCCCTCTATATCGCCGTCACCGATGAGCTCTGCCCACACCGCACTGCCGCCTCGCCTTGCTATAAATAGAGCGCCTCCCAGCACCAATTCGTCACACCATTCTCATCCAGCCCCCCCTCAGAACACTCCCAGAGCCACACCAGAGCAAGTTGTAGCCCACAGTGCCAGAATTTCGCCGGAGTTTGCCGCGGAAGGAGGAGAAGGGATCCGTTGATCCAGGCCATCTCCCGGGACGCCGCTCATACCAGGAGAACCGACATCGTCGACTTGTTCGTTTTCCTGCCTCGCCGCACTAGCCGGAGCCCCGGTACGCCCCCACTACACCCCCACCAAGCCGCTAGGGTTCAGTCTCGCCGGCAACGAGTTCGTCGTCGACGACGACCGTGAGCCGTTAGATCTAGTTCTAATCCTACGGTCCATCTCGCCTCGTACCGTTTTGCGTGTAATGAGCCACTAACAGGCAGACCCCCTGTCACCAGCCCTCAGCGCCGCGGAGTGAATTTGGGCCGGCCCAATTAGTTCCCGCGCGACCCAGTTAATTCAAATTAGGATTTTTCTTTTTAGACTTAAAGTAGAATCTGTACCTTAGTTTAAAAATCAATTCAAGAAGTTTTACAAACACAAATTAGATGACTCCAATTTTGTTGGAAAGGTAATTGAAATCTTTATCCAAGCCGGTTGGATTTAAATCATTTAGAGTTATAGATCTGTCCTAGTAAAAATAACAAGACATAAGCTTTTTCACATTCAAACATTTTTCTAAAATCAACCCTAATAGCTTTTGAGTTGATTCCAACTCTCAAAAATCACATTTAACCATAGCTATCTGAATATGTAATAATATTAAGGTTTTCATGCAGTGAATTTAGACTAGTACCAAAATAATGCTATATAGGCATTTCTAGTCAGTTTAAATCATTAAATATTAAACTTAAACTTATTAAAATATGATCCAACCTTTAAATCACATTCCCATATGTTAGAATATGTGGTGCTGACATGTGTTCACATGATCCCATATTTTCATTGGATAATATTAAATCTTAGTTAATTCAATGAGTAGAAATTACTTTTCTCAAATAAAAAGAATGAAACTAGTTCATTAAAAATTGTGATGTTTGTGATGATACTAGATCATCAAATGTGTTCCTTAGTGTGCTAAGTAGACTAGTTAAGTATTGTTTGGTGATTATGTATTCCGTATGTATTTATAGACGATAGTACCGACCAAGCTTACGAAGAGGGGGAGTTCTACCAAGAGGAGGAGGAAGAGAATTTCAACCACTTCACTACTCAAGGCAAGCTAACACTTGAAAGTATTATACTTATGCAAGCCATCTTTAACAATGCAAGCTAGACCTTGCAATATAGATAACCTAAGAAAATACATTAGGCATGCTTTGGTTATACCTTTGACTTATACCTACTCCAAGTTTTTACTTATAAGCTTTACTTGCTTTTACTTTACCAAAGTCCTTTACGTTGTTTATAGATAGCATAAAGAGTATAAAACTTGACCTATCTAGTTAGAAGTATATGTCATTCTATGGCATGAGATTGATCTTAGTATCCCACATTAGTGAACACTTAACTTAGTAGTTTAGAGCTAAACCAAAACTTGATCACTTTAGATGGGAATACTTGGTGAAAATGACTTGTGAAAACCTTGGAATGATGAGTCATTCTATTGAGATGTTTTGACAGGTGTTGAGAAACACAAATGGTTTATGATGATGAAAATGTTGAGGCATGAGCCTTTGCCCTTTTATAAAAACTGATGGTTGGGTTCAGATGCGATACCATTCCAATTTTACCGTAATACCACAATACCTAAATTGGGTAAGGCTTAGCCGGAAGTTTATATGCATTAGTATTAGTTCCCTCGCGGGAGAAGTTTGAGATGAGGCTACCTCTCAATGTTGTCCACCTATGCAGTGCCCAGGATGACAGATGGTCATGGCTAGGAGGCCAAGCTCATAGGAGAGGTGCCTATACTAGGGTGTGTAAAGGAAAGGTTATGCTTGATTATCTGCATACTAAGTATGATGATTCAGGGTTATCCCTGATAGATATATCGAACCTTGTGGTGAAAGTGCACTACCTCTGCAGAGTATCAAACTATTCGAATAGCCGCGTCCGTGGTTATGGACAGTTGGAGTGGCCATACTGTTCCATTGTCAGATGTTTTCTTAATGACTTATGAAATGAAGGATGAATCTTGACTTGACCACAACAGGGTTGTGACTATGAAACTAGCTTACCAACTTAAGTGATCGTAGAACATTATTTCATCTTTCTTTGTTTCTGAACTCATCTTAGGTTTCAAACTAAACTTTACAAATAAACTTAGAGTTAGCACTTCCTACTAGAATTACCTTACTTGTTAGTGATAGTTTGCGAGTACTTAAAGAGTACTCATGGATTTTGTCCCTGGCTATTCCTATGGCCAGACTATGAGGAGGACTACCCTGAAGGAGGACAGCAGGATGGCTACGACAACTAGGATCATCTCCCATTGTCAGCATTGCCTATGACCCTAAAGATGGACCCTACTGCTACGCTTATTATTTATTCTGCTCCTTGTTGTACTAAGACTGGATCATGAGATCCTTTATTCGTGTAAGACCTTATTATGGTTTGTAAGGGATGATGTACTGTGATATCCAATCTGTTATGTCTCACAAAAATGGAAATCCTGGGATTGTGATGTATGGCATAACAAGCATCTGGGATTAAAAATCCGGGTGTTAACACCAAAAAAGTGGTTTCATGATTTTATCAATTTTCTTTAATTAGTTATGATTATTTTAGTGGGAATAACCCTAGTTTAGGTGAATAATTCACCAGAAAAGATCTGTAGCTCCAATAAATTTGTGGTTGGGGTATGTTATATATAATTGAGTTTGTGGTTTCTGAGAGTTGGAATCATCTCAATATAATTACCAGAATGGCCTTGGGAAAATCCCAAAGTCAGTTCTGCAAGCAGCTTGTATTTTTCACTAGATTTATTTTACAGAAGATTTTAATATGAAACCAAATGACACAAGTAGGTACTTCATATACCTTTCTATAGAAATTGGATTCTTCATTTTAGGAGTTGTAGAACTACATATGTTATTTCTTTGGTGGAATAACCCTATAGAGAGGAGTTTAATTCACCAAATATCACCAGAGGGTCAATAAATCTTGACATACTGTTTTTTAGGTATTGTTGTAACACTTCACTAGGAGTTAGATTCCACTCAAAAGAAGTTTTAGATCTTCCTATAGAATTATCTAAAGCTAGATCTAGATTTACTTTGTTATTTTTGCTACAACAAAACTATGGCTCCGCTTGGCAGGGGATCAAGACTAACTGATAGATATGTCAACTACCTTTCAAAGGGACTTTGATTCATACATTTGGGTGTGTACATCTCAGTGTGGAATTTATTTAGTGAAAAAATATACTTCATCCATCCCAAGGCTTAAGGCATATAATTTTTTGAAAAAGTCAAACCCCGTAAAGTTTGACCAAGTTTTTAGAAAAACATATTAATATTTACAATGTGAAATATATATCCTTGGATACATCATGAAACATATTTTCACGTGGTCTCTATATAATATCATAGTTATTGATATTTTTCCAAAAAGTTTGGTCAAACTTTGCCTAGCTTGACTTTTCAAAATAATTAAAGTGGATTTATAGTCAATAAGTAATGAAAATTATATTTGGAAAAGGACCAGTGTTGCATGTTGCACAAAACAGGTGGGAATAAGTAGAAATTTATATCTGGACAAAATATGGTTGTTTCCATTTTTACTTGAATTAAAACTGAGCAGTTATTTAATAGATCTGGAAAGAGATTAACAAAAAGAAAAAGGAGCAGCTCATGCGGGCCGTATCCCAGCCGGACCCTGGGCGACGCACGCTGGGCTGGCCCATGGCGCTTGCCAATGCGCGGGGGAGCGCAGATTCAAAACGCTGATAGGCGGGGCCCGGGGAGCAGAGACTAGGGCGACCGAAGGGGTATAGAGGCATCACGGCTGTAGATCAAAAGGGATATTGACGACAGGGAGTCATTGTTCTCCTCTAGACGCGGGTGGGCGAGAAGGATACCCTAGCTGGGGTAGAGAAGGTACATAGGGCTTACCTTGATGCTCCTCCGGCAACGTCGAGGGTCTACGGGGACGCGGTGCTCCATAGAGAACCCAACGAGGTGCGGAAAGGTTGGATTGGGTTCCGAGATCGATCTCGTGCATCTGTGCCATGGAGCGTGCTCTGCTGCTTCTCCGTGCACTCGCTGGGGCAGCTGCATGCCGTAGGCGAGTGGCAGTGGGAGGTTTTGGGGCTCTTATTGGTCAAGGGCCGCTGCATGTAAGGCCTGCGGCTCCCGGGCTAGCGAAGTTCACCGAAGGCGCTCTCATTGGACATGCACCTCTCGGCGGTGGCTCCGAGTACCTGAGAGCACAAGGACATCACGTGGGAGTAGATCAAGGGCAGGAGGGGGAGGAAAATTAGGCAAAGAGGTAGAGGAGGGATGGGATAGGCGGTAACCTAGAAGGAACGCTTGCAGCATCGATGAGGGGATGTCCTGTTCCACGGATGCAGCGAGGGGGGGGAGAGAGCTGGAGCGTGTGGGGGGAGGAGAGTGGAGAGATAGGGAGTGGAATGGACCGGGAGAGAGAGGTCGGGGTGGCCTCTGGCCTTATAAGTCGAGGCGGGATGGTCTAGAATGGACCATGTCCATGGAGCGCAAGGGCGAGAGAGGGTGGCCTCTAGTTGGGCAACAAGGGCGGTGAGGAGGTGGGATGGGTCTCTGTTACGACCAGAGAGGGGTGCTGCAGCTGTTGTGGTCAATAAAGGTTGAGATATGGTAATATACGTGTATCTCTCACTCTCTCTTTCTTCCAAGTACAAAAGGACAAGAAGTGAGAGAAGCTACAGTGGTGCTACAGTGATCTTGACCAGAGGGTGAGGGAGGGTTGCTGCGGCCAGCAATGGAGGGGATTGGTGATGGTTTGTTTTTGTTTTGGTTTTTGATCAAGTTTTGGTCACCTTCCAATTTGGCCATATCTAGTGCTCATGAAGATAATCTGAATTATTGATCTTCGCAAGCTGGAGTAATGATGTTGGTATATAGGTGTGATCAAGATACACCTCCAACCATGGTTTGGGATTTTTCTGAAAAAGTCTAGATCCTTTTTACATTGATTTTCCAAAAAGTGCTGAATGTGTTTTCAGGATTTGATTTGATATTTTTGAATTGGCCAAGATGGTTTTTTGGTTTGAGATGGTCCTAAACATCAATCCAAACATTGGATAATTTTCCCTTTATGAAGGAAAGTATTTAAAATCTTTATTTTTCTATTCTTACCATTTAAGAAAAATGGCAAAACGAAATAGGAGAACTGTTCAAAAACATTTATTTTTGAAGTGGGGAGATAGGGTATCATGGGTAGGCTTAAAATGATCCTAAGGTTGGAGATGTAATTTGGAGAAAAACCAACTTGCCTTTATAGAGAGAGTTTTGGGGTTTTTGGTCAAATAAAGAATTAATTAGTTTTCGGGTCAAGTAATTATGGAAAAGATTTTATAAATTTAGATTTCCAAGGTATATGATGCAAACAAATTGTATCTATCATTTGCAACCTTGGGTTTTGAGAATCCCACTTGATTTTGGTAGGAAACAAGGAATAAAGGATCTAGGGTGATGTTATTTTCATACCATCAAAATCTTGTTGGATCTTGGAGCTCAGAGCTCCCCTTGGATCATGGGCTATATGGATGGATAGATAAAGTTATGTAGATCACCATGGCACAGAAGGTTGAGGTTGATAAGGATTTATCCTTCCTCGGATTGATTCCAAACTTTGAATAAACTAAGCTTGCCAAAACAGATTATCAAATGGCCCTCAAAATCTCATGGGTTTTGAAAGCACAAGGCTCCATTTGAAACAAGTGAATTATTTATGTATAGACCTTTATGAGTAGAGAACAATCATGCAAAGAGTTGTTTCAAAGAAGGTAGTATGGAGATGTGAGCTTCTAACAAAGTAGGCTAGTTGATAAGATTTGCAGAAGAAGTTATTTTCTTGCCTACAAAACCATCAAGAACAAGTGGGTTAGAGGAGGGTATATCCAAGGGCAAGAGTGTTCCTTGGTATTCCTTAGGATGGTCTACAAGATGGTTTAAGTTCATTTCCAAAAATGCACAAGGGTTGGGAAATAGAGGTATTCAAAGAAGTGATGTTGAAACAATTTCCAGACTTGGTCAAATTTGGCAGTTTTGAGGATTTTGACTAGAGTACAAGGGGGAAATGCTTTTGAGAGGATGCAAGCTTCCAAATCATCATCAAGTAGATGGTTATGAGGTGTAGATTGAGTATGATAGATTCATGCTTGCTATGGGTCTTGATTGACTTGGAAGCTTCTAGAATGGATCACATCAAAATTGATCCAGTTAAGGGTTTTAAATAATCACCTAGTGGCTAGAGATAAGATCTAGTTTTGTATTCTTGCTTAGGGTATTGACCTCTTGATCCTAGGGGATGTGCAACTAGAGTAGCTCATACTACTTCTTAAGCATTCAAGTCAAACAGTAGATCAAGGCAACTCATCATATAGCAGATCAAGACAATTCATCTTCCAAGGAATTCAATCTACTAATGCTAGGGTTACCATCAAGATTAGCTTAAGGTAAGGATGGTATTTTGAAGAGTTTGGAGTTTGAACAAGGTAAGGTCCTTGGTACTTCTACCTAGAAAAGGATTCAAAAGCTTTATAGCAAGGTTTTGGAAAACCTAAAGGTAAGAGTAGTTGAAGATTGTAAATGGTGAAAATATGGGGATATTATATCATAAAGCTCTCCATAGTTTTGTTAATAGAAGCTACTGAAATAGTTTTGGTTTGCAAAGGCATCTTGGCTCAGGTTTTGAAATGCTAGAACATTTGAGAATATGTAAAAAGATCCAGGATAGTTTTGTTAAATAGCTTTGGTCAACTAATGTTGAGGTAAGGAGTATATCCTATGCTATACATTCAGATGCATAAGCACAAACAAGCAACAAACAAGCACTGCATCATTGAACAAGATTTTTTTTGTCCCCCCTGATTTTTGCATTATGAGCAACTAATCAGGGTTGCTGAAATTGGGGTGTTATAGTTTCTATCAACATTCAGTTACAATGAAAGTTCAGCAAAACAAGCAAAATTCAGCTAACTGCATACTGCCCTATTGCAAGATCATTTCAAACTTCACCATACTTACAGACAATTTAAACAAACATGTCAAAGTCTAGGGAATACTAATTAAAAGTGTTGCATCCTTACTCTGATTGAATTTTGGCAGAGAGTCTACACTCCCTTTCACAAACTGTCAAAATTCAGAGCATATTCAAAAAACTTGCTCAAACATGTACCACATGACAAAAGTAGAAGATTTGTAGCGAGCTAGACAACAAAGGTATCCTATATAGCCTCTATTATGTACTAAAGCATTAAACTTTGCATGAATTTCAATCAAATTTTCCATAACCATAGCAAGTTCATCACAGTGCCCACAAAGTTGGCACCTTTCTTCCACCTTCACCCTTCTAGGACTTCTGGTTACCCTAAACTATTTGCCCATGATTTCGAGCCCCAGATCTAGTTAAAGAAACATCGATCATCCACCCACCATGAACACCGCCACCAACGCTGTGACGAGAGGTAAAACGAGGACGTGAGAGAATGAAAGTAGCATACCATACGCGCGGGGGGGGGGGGGGGGGGTTCTCCATGTTGCCTGAACCTCATGGCGCACTAGATCTGGGCAGAGATGATGGCACATACAAACTCGCCGTTGCCAACTTCCGGCGCTGCGTCGCTCGTGTCCAGGACAAACATGACAAAGTGATCAGGGGAGGGTGAAAGGATATTGTTTTCTCCATGTATTTTTGGTGTTGATGACAACTTCATTTGTGGTTTAACTGTGTTCCCAAGTGCAGGTTTTATCTACGGACATTTTAGATTGTGGACTTCTCCCTAGAAGAAGCTTGAAGACGGTGGCCTTTATTTGCACTTTCTCTTGTTTTGTTTTTTAGGCTACCATACTATCAAGAGGGGTCCACCTTGGAAGGTTGTGGGAAATCACCATTTCATGCATAGACCATATCAGCACATCCACAACCTTCCTAGTTTTCCTGTGAGAGAGAGATCCCCGAGGTGTTCGAGTGGTTTCTGCCCTGACCGGTAGTACCGGCCAAGCACCGATAGTACCGCCCAAGGGTGTTTTCGGGCCTGATTGAGCAGAACTTCCGACAGAAGTTCCGGTCCTAATTCTGGCAAATAAGATTTTGGCTCAGTACCACTTCTATTTCCATATGCCTATTTGTTGGAATTAGCGTCGGAACTTGCATAGGTAGTACCGGCCAGATCCCTTGCTGAACAGACCCAGTCCCCTTGAGCGGTAGTACCGCTCCTAGCCCGGTAGTACCGATCAGCCCGTGGTGACACGGTTCTTCCGGTCCCAGTTCCGGACCAAGTTTTGGCAACTACTAAGTTCGTCTTAGATTGCTCTCTGCCTCAAAGTGTGTATTTGCCGGTAGTTGGATTAGAACTAGGTCCGGTAGTTCCGATCAGTTCGTGCAGGCCCACTGAACAATCCAACTGACCATTTCATGGACCTCTTCAAGCCGTTGGGGGTCCACTCGCCGGAACTACCGGCCCACCGCCGGTAGTACAGGTGGTGTCGAGGCGAGGCAGATTCTGCCCGTTTGAAGGAGGCCTATTTAAGGCCCTCTTCTTCCTCCTCTTGCCTTATTTCTTGGTTTTCTCTCTCTTCCATTAATATAAGATCTTTACTTGCCTAGATCTCTATCCCTACCCACTCAAACCTCTTGATCTTTTGAGGATTGGGAGAGGTGACCTAGATCTACACTTCCACCAAAGGAATCGTGATTTCCCCCACCTATCCTTTGTGGATCTTGTTACTCTTGGGTTCTTGGAACCCTAGATAGTGTAGGGAATCCTTGAAGCTGGGGCAATTATTATGAAGCTTTGTGGTGTCGTTGAGGGCCTCCATTGAGTTGTGGAGTCTCCCCTCAACCTTGTTGTAAAGGTTTTGGTTGGCGCCTTCAAGGTCACCTGTTAGTGGATTGTGAGGCCACCTTTGTGGTGGTTCTCACCGGAGAAGAAGGTGAGGCCTTTGTGGCGCTCGGGTGACCTTGTGTGGCCTCGACACCTCTCCAACATAGACATAGCTTCCTTGGAAGTGAACTACGGGAATTACATCTCCGTGTCCCCTTGCCGCTTTACTCGTTCCTATCCTTTACTTCTTGCAATTACCATCTTGTCTACTTGTTGTATTATTTGCCATATAGGATATTCATCTAGTTGCATCTCTAGTGAACTTTACATTGTGCAAAACATAAAATTGCAAGAAAATAATAAAAATTGGCAGTCTCCCATTCACCCTCCTCTAGTCGACCAAAGTTGGGCCTTTCAATTGGTATTAGAGCTTTGGATCTTACTCTGGGCTTAACCGCCTAAGAGACAATGGCCGACGAAGATGGGAGTGTGGGTGCAACCACCAAGAACTTGGCCTCCATCGATGACCTCAATTGATTGGAGACATCCATGATGACCAAGTTTGAGGAAATGATGACCCTCTTGTAATCCCTTAAGCCTAGCCCCATGCAAGAAACCCCTCATGATGCATCTCTTACCGCCGAAGCCCCTCCCGCTCACGTGCAAGTGGTCGCCCCTGGGTGAATCCCACGGCTGCCCCAAAACACTTGGGCTTAGGCTTTGTGCCTCAAACTACCAAGCTCCCAAGTGAGAGCACCGAGGGGCTAGGTGACTCCTCCTCCAAATAGGGAGACGAGGGAAAGGACTACTCGGCGGTACTGCCACCGTTGAAGTATACTCTAGACCCACCTATTCCCATGCCGCATATCATACCTCAAGGAGCACCTCCCATGCTAGATACTTCTAACTTCGCCAATTGGCAATATCTAATGCAATCTCACATTTCCAGCTCTTCTATTTAATTGATGAGGATTGTGGAAGAAGTTTTTCCCCATATGATGCAAAGAAGTTGACCCGGGCCGAGGTCGTGGACAAGCATCTCAATGCCACCGCTTTGGGCATGATCCAAAAGGCATTGACCCCCATGGACTTTGCTCACATTCACCAATTCTCCACCGCCAAAGAAGCTTGGGATCATCTCACCGAGTTGTATGTTGGGAATGCTAGCATTCAAAGCTCCAAGTTTGATGAAGTCAACAATGAGTCTGATGGCTTTGCAATGCAAGATGATGAGACACCCGAAGACATGTATTGTCGTCTCAAGGTTCTTTGTTGTACTATGAGGGACCTTGGTGCTACCTATGTTGATGACAAGTTCATGAAGAGGAAGTTTGTTCAAGCCCTTCGTCCCTTTGAGGAACATCTCAACTCCATAAAGGGGAGAAGTAACTACCACATCATGTCCCCTCAAGATGTGCTGAGTGAAGTCATTGCCATGACCATTGCCAAGAAGAATGCAGAGTCCGCTCGTGCTCGTGCTTATGGGTCTCAAAAGTTTAACCTTGCCTTGAAGGCTCAAGTGGTGGAAGTTGATGAAGACGATGACTCTAGCAAGTGGTATCAAGAGGACATCAAATATGCCTTCAATGAGCACTTGGCTCTTGCATCAAGGGCCTTTTGGAACAAACCGGACATGAAGTCAAAGTCAAGGGACAACCCAAGATTCAACTCAACCATGAAGGATCCAAAGGCAAGATCTTGCTACAATTGCAATGACAAGAGTCACTTTGTATCTCAATGACCCTTCGAGAATAGAGAAGACAATGGAGGTCGTCTCATTCGCAAGAGCAAGCCAAGACCTCCTCACCCCTTGAACAAGAACTTTCACAACAAGAACTCTCCTAACAAGGAGAGGGCAATGGTGGTCCATGAAGAGTACTTCTCGGTTGCGGATGATAATGATGATGAGAGTGAAGGTCAAGGTGGAGATATTGTGAGAGTTGTCGCTATTGCTACTTCTTCTACCCCACAGGTATCTCTCTTTGACTCACCAAATGAGAACATCACCAACCACAACCAAAAGTGTCTCATGGCCAAGGCCACCGAGGTAACACCCATTTCCAAGTCTCCCTTAAATGAACTTCCTTTGCATGATCTAGATGGTTTAGAGGTTAATAAAGAGATGGAAAGCATGTGTGAATCCACGAAGCATCTAGATGATGATACTAGAATGTGCTTTGAAACTCTTGTGAACCACCTTTACCATGCTAGGGAAATGCTAGATGAGAAGGAAGAGGTTATTGACATGCTAGGTAAAAATGAGAGAGAGGCCACCGATGAAATTGCCTCTCTACCTCAATCCCTTGAAGATGAACATAACATGAGAATAACTCTTCAGGAAAGTGTGGTTAAACTTGTAGATGGCCATAATGCCTTCATAACGCAACTTGTTAAAGAACGAGATCATGCTCTTGCTTCATTGAATGTCCTTAAAAATGAAAAGGTTGAGTTTGGTGTTAGTCATGAATGCCTTAAGGACTTTGAGAAACTCAAGGAGGAACATCATGCCTTGGAGAGTAAATTCTCAAGTCTCTTTGAGCCTCATGAGCGACTTCAAAATCAATTGTATAATGAACATTCAAAGTCTTCCGCTACGCCTATTATGCATTTGCCTTGTTCTTCTAACCCTTGTTGCAAGCATGTAAATCTTATTGAGGAAAATAAGGTGTTGAAAGGGCAACTTGCAAAATGGAAAGTTGACAAAAATAAGAAGAACAAGAGGAGGAACAAGAAAAAGAAGAAGAGCAAGAGCTCTGCTCAAGGATCATCACATGCTTCTACCTTTGTGCAAAGTGACAACTTTGCTAGGAAGAATAACCCTTCGTACATTCTTTGCAAATCTTTTGATGGTCGTGTTTATGCAAATTACATTGGCACATCTTACACTCATGATTATCATTGGACTATTTGGGTACCTAAGACCCTTGTGACTAACAAAAGGGGACCCATTGCAAAATGGGTACCTAAAACCAAAGCTTAATTTTCTTGTAGGACTTTGCTTCTAGTGGTGCAAAATGGGTGCTTGATAGTGGAGATACAAGACATATGACCGGAAGCAAGTCTATCATGTCGGAGATTAGGCCTAATTTTGCCAATACTATGGTCTCCTACGGCGATAAAACAAGTTCACAGGTATTGGGTTTTGTTAAGGTGGTAGTAACCCCGGATGTATCCTTGGTTAATGTCATACTTATCAAAACCCTTGGTTACAATCTCCTTTCCATTCGTGCTCTTGCAATTATGGATCTTTCGTCCTTCTTTAATGAGCATTCTGTGGTCCTCATGTGGAGCAAGTCTCTCATGGTGGCTTTCGTTGGATACGTAGAGCATGACTTGTATGTGGTGGATTTCTCCGGAAAGCCCTCTACACATGCTATATGTCTCTATGCGGAAGCCGATGTGGGCTGGTTGTGGCATCGCCGCCTAGCCCATGTAAACATGAAGGCTTTGCAAAGTCTCTACACTAGGGGCCACATCCTTGGACTAAAAGACATTTCCTTTGCCAAAGATCGTGTGTGCAGGGCTTGTATTGAAGGAAAGATGCATGAGAAGCCTCACAAGATTCTCAATCAAATTACCACCGAGAGATGCTTGGGGCTTCTTCACATGGATCTCTTTGGGCCTCCTTCTCATGATAGTCTTGGGGGAAAGAAGTATTTTTTGGTGATTGTTGATGACTTCTCGAGATATACTTGGGTCTACTTCTTCAAGTTCAAAAGCGAGACTCAACAAACCGTCATCGACTTTGCCAATCAAGTTCAATAGAAACCCAATGCTACCATCCTCACCATTCGAAGTGACAATGGCACCGAGTTCAAGAACTACACACTGGATGAGTTTCTTAGTGACGAGGGGATCAAGAATCAATATTCAACTCCTTACACCCTTCAATAAAATGGTGTTGCTGAAAGGAAGAATTGTACTTTGATGGATGCGGCCCAGACTATGTTGGCGGAATTCAAGTCACCATATAAATTTTGGGCCAAAGCCATATCAACCGCTTGCCATGCAACCAATCGCCTCTACCTACGCAAGAAGAAGAACATGACTCCATATGAACTTCTCACCGGGCGGAAGCCAAATATCAAGTACTTCCGAGTGTTTGGTTGTAGATATTTCATCCTCAAGAAAGGTGTCCACTTGTCAAAATTTGAGTCTAGGGCTCAAAAAGGGATCTTCGTTGGGCACTCAAATCAATCCCATGCCTATAGAGTCTACAAAAAAGCATTGTGAAGAGTTAAAGAATCTAGCAATGTCGAGTTTAATGAATATCATGAGTCTCTTGTGAGGCAAGACGGTGTTCGTGATCCAAGTGATGAAATTCCTCCCCAAGCCATAAGAAGAATGGGTGTGGGATTCTTCCACCCCATTGAGGATCCCCTTATGGCCGAAGGAGAAGGACCAAGCTCCACTCAAGCGGAGCCTTCACTCTCGCAAGACCTTCTTGCACCTCAAGGACAACTTATTGCTTCTCAAGGACCTTCAAGCTCTTCTCAAGATCTTCATGTCAATGTCTCTCCAACCTCAAGTCTACCTCAAGTCGATCAAGCCCTGCCTTACCAAGATGTGAAGCTCCTCAAGTTAATGATGATCAATGTCGAGTTGAAGAAGGTAAAGCTAACAATGAGCAAGGCCAAGCTATTGTCTCTCCACCATATGATGATGACTCTCATACGGTTGATGTTGATGAAGATAGTGATCAAGTTTGTGCATATAGTCAAGGCGGGGACTCAACCCGTGGTGATGACCAAGTGGTCGCTCAAGAATCTCATCTTGATACCCAAGCCCACCGTCAAGTATACCGTCTCGCCAAGCTCATCAAAGATGGCCATATCCTTGATAATGTTTATGGATATTTCAATAGGGGCTCCACTACTAGGATACAACTAACCTATTTTAGTTCACATCATGCTTTTATTCTCATGTTGAGCCCCAAAAGGTCTTCGAAGCTCTTGAAGCTGATTATTGGCTTGATGCTATGAATGAAGAACTCCACAACTTCAAGAAGAACAAGGTGTGGACACTTGTGAAGAGACCAAAAGATTGTCAAAATGTGATTGGGACCAAGTGGATCTTCAAGAAAAAGAGGGATGCCAATGGTATAGTCGTCCGCAACAAAGCAAGGTTAGTTGCCCAAGGATACTCTCAAGTTGAGGGCATAGACTATGGTGAAACTTATGCTCCCGTTGCTCGGCTAGAGTCCATTCGCATGCTTCTTGCTTATGTTACCCATCATAACTTTAAATTGCAACAAATGGATGTCAAGAGTGCTTTTATTAATGGTCCCTTAAAGGAATTGGTGTATGTCAAGCAACCTCCAGGATTTGAGGATCCTCTCTTCTCGGACCATGTCTACAAACTCGATAAGGCACTATATGGTCTCAACCAAGCCCCATGTGCGTGGTATGAGTGCCTTAGAGAGCTTTTGTTAGACCGTGGTTTCGAAGTAGGCCTCATTGATCCCACTCTTTTTACTAAGAAAGTTGGAGCAAACTTGTTCATTTGCCAATTCTATGTTGATGATATTATCTTTGGGTCTACTAAGAAATCTTTTAATGAGGATTTTGCTAAGCTCATGACCGACCACTTTGAGATGTCTATGATGGGGGAGTTGGAATTCTTTCTTGGCTTTGAAGTCAAGAAATTGAGGAAGGGAACCTCAGTCAACCAAGCTAAATATGTCCAAGATATTCTCAAGAAGTTCAACCTTGATCAAGTAAATGGAGTCAAAACTCCCATGCCCACAAAGTTTAATCTTGATCTTGATCCCAAGGGTAAGGATGTGGATCAAAAGCTTTAACTCTCGATGATTGGTTCTTTGCTCTATCTTTGTACATCTCGACCGGTATTATGTTGAGTGTGGGTATGTGTGCAAGATTCCACATGGTGGCGGTCAAGAGAATCTTTCGATATTTCATTCATACCCATAACTTTGGGTTGTGGTACCACAAGGGAGCTAGCTTTGACCTCATTGGATACACGGATTCGGATTGGGCAGGAGACAAAGTGGAAAGGAAGTCAACCTCCGGTGCTTGTCAATTTCTTGAAAGATCTTTGGTGTGTTGGTCCTCGAAGAAGCAAAACTGCGTATCTATGTCCACCGCCGAAGTCGAGTACATTTCTGCCGCAAGTTGTTGTGCTCAATTGCTATGGATGAAGCAAACCTTGAAGGATCTTGGACTTTCTTTCAAGAAGGTGCCCCTTCTTTGTGACAATGAGAGTGCCATTGCTATTTCTCACAACTTGGTGCAACACAACAAGACCAAACACATTGAGATTCATCATCATTTCATTCGGGGTCATGTTGCAAGAGGAGACATTTCATTGGAGTATGTTCCTACCAAGGCCAATCTTGCGGATCTTTTCACGAAGCCACTGGATGAAGCAAGGTTCCAGGAGTTGAGGCATGAACTAAATATCATAGATTCGAGCAATGTGGTTTGAGTATCTTGCACACCTACCCGGGTCTCACAGAATATCGTGTTTGGATGTACGCATTGATTTAGGGGGAGTGTAGTTCCTCATATGAACCAACACTCTCCCTATTATGCACATATCAATGTATTCATCCTCTATAGTCTCTCAAGGAGACAAAATGAGCTTAAATGATGAGTTTTGGTAATGAACCCAAGATATATCTTCGCGGTGTCAAGCCAAATATACTCATATATGGTGGCTTAGGCCACCGACATTGTGTTTTTCTCTTTGTTTTTCCCTTATGTTGTTTCTCCTTGTTTTTCATATTTTTGTTGTTGTTCTTTGTTTTTGGGTCTTCATAGTTTGTACCATCTATCCAAAGCTTTTCTCCTCCCCCTTAACCCTCCCTTTCCTGCACAAGGTCCTTTCGTTGCCAGTCAAAATCCGGACAGTTTTCCTGGGTGTCACCGGTAGTTCCGGCCGCTGGTCGGTACTACCGCTCTGGGCCTAACTTCCTGGAAGTTATGTTCGGACCGGTACTACCACACCGTCCTGAACTACTCATGTCACCGGTAGTTCTGGCCCTTGGCCGGTACTACCGGTCGAGCGAGGGACCTTTAAGTTTCGGGCCAGGGGGGCCACGGGGTCTTCTTCCCCACTTGCCCCCTGACCCCCACTTAGAATCTCGCACACCCCTAGGAAACTCTCCATGGTGGCACCGCCCGCACCACCGATTCAGGCCGTCCCTTTTTAGATCTGCTCCGTGGGATTCTTCCCCACCTTCATCTCCCGCCATGGACCCCAGTATTTGCTCCTCTCACCATCCGTTCATGGAGATCTGGCCATTATTGTGCTTGAGTAGGACATGCCATGTCTAGGGCCCTTATTTGGCTAGAACTGCTTTGGGAGATCTTGGTAGGGCTAGAATTTGTTGTTAGATCAGATTGCCCCAATACATTGACTAGATTCAAACTTTTGGTGCACCTAGATCCGTTGCTCTATGATTTTCAGTCCAACTGCTTTGCTCGTGCCCTGACCGATACTACCGGTGAGGCTCTGCCGGTACTTCCGGTGGGGTCCTCTCCAACGGTACTACCGGTGGGGCATGACCAGTACTTACGGTGCGCTCCGTGCCACTGGTAGTTCCGGCATCCAGGCGGAACTACTGCTGCACCAAATTTTGGCTTCTGCCTCTGTATTCTATCAATCTTGTCTAGTTTTTTTTCCTTTTGCCTTTGACCTTGTGCACTTATCCTCCCTTCCTTCCCATCTATTTTCTTTCTTCTCAGGGCAAGGTGGTTCCCGTGGTACTTCCGAGCGGTCTCGTGCTCCATCTCATGGTCCTCCCAAGATTGATGAAGATGATCTCGAGGTCGTGCGTCCTCCTAGTCAGACCGCCAGTCAGAGAGCGGCTGTTGAGCGTCGTGCTGCTATAGCTCAAGGGAAGAGACCCGTTCTAGCCAGTCAAAACAAGACCACCTCTGGGCTCGACTCGAGCAAGAAGAAGATCTCATCTTAGCCTCAATTTGCATATGAAGAGTTTCGTAAGATTGATCCCTACAATGTTCCTCGTGATTGTCTGGCTCAGGACCCATTCTTCCACACCAAGAACCAAGAAGAGATCTATTCCGAGGTATATGCTTCCAAGAGGAAGCATGTGGTTGCCCCTAGAAGCACATCAATGTGGCCAAGATGGAGAGCTTTCCCGAGTACTTTGGTGAGGCGCTCGACATGTGCAGGAGGTTTGGGCTCATCAATATTATGGGGCATCGTGAGAACTATGATGAGAGGGCCATTGCTCAGTTCTACTCCACCCTCTACATTGATCATGATGCCTAGGATAGAACTCAGAAGTGGATGACTCAAAACAAGTATCTATCAGCAAAATGGTCTGAGTTTGCTACGCTTATTGGCTATCCTATTCTGGAAGGCCCTTGCGATAATGGATGGCAAGTTCATAGGGGGAAGGCCTCCGAGCCTGAAGTTCTGGAGCCCTTGTACATTGAGGGCTAGGGCGTCAATGGTAATGTTGCCCACCTCCTTCCCACCTATGACATCATGCGCAAGGTCTATCAGAACACTATTGCTCCAAAGGCAGGTAACTTCGACCAGCTTCATGCTTTCCATATTGATCTCATGTATCAGACTTATCGTCACAGAAACTCTCATGAGTGCATAGATGTTATGGACTATCTGTTTGAGAAGATTTGGTCCACACTAATTGAGAAGAGGTCTTGTCCCTATGCTCCATACATCCAAACTCTCATCAATGCCAAGTGGCGTGAGGCCATAGGTTCACCCTTTCCTCGGGATGCTCTCACTATTCATGAGGAGAAGAACTTCCGTGTGATGAAGCATAAGAAACCTCATTCTTAGGCTAAAAAGGAAGCTTCCGCTGAGAGGGATGCTAGGGAAGCTGCTGATAATCCAGGCCATGCTAGTGATGGGGACCGTGCTGAGCCTTCTCCTCCACCGCGACTTGAGAGACAACCATCTTGGCCCAATAAGTTGCTAAAGAAAGTCAAGAAGACCTTCTGTTTCATTCAGGACCGTGAGTAGCAGTCATATGTTGCTTAGAGGCATAGTGTCAAGAGGAATAAGGCCATCATGAGGAAACTTGATATTGAGGTATCTCCGGAGTCCAGCTCTATCACCGTGCCCAAGGATCAGTGGGTCAACATGCATTGCAGGTGGACTAATAGTGATGACGAGCCTGAGGTCACCGGTCCATTTCCGCCCGCTTGGAACCATGCCTCTTGGGATCCCGAGCCTCCTCCTCCGTTCGTTGGTGGGTGGGGAGCTTAGATTGTCTACTTTGTCCCTTTTTGGCATCTTGATGCCAAAGGGGGAGAAAGTGTTCCATTAGGACTTCAGGATTTGCATGGGTTGTGTCACGAGCTTGCTCTCTCTTTGATCCTTTTATGCTTGTGCCCACTTTTCTTCCATTATGTATGCTTGTGGACCTCTGGTGTTTATTTATCTGTCTGTGGACCTCATTTATGTATGCTAATATGTTGGTGAGATTATGTGCTATCGTATCTATGTGATATTCTTATGGTTGGCTATTGTGGGCTAAGCTCTCTTACGGAGGTTTATTCGCTTATCCAATAGTGTCTCACCACAATGATATTAGTGCAAGGTATGAGTCTTCCTCTCTTTCGCATTTACTTCCTTGCACCCTTGTTGGTTTGTCTAGAGAGGGGGATCTCTCTCTTGTGTGCTTGTTGCTTCTAGAAACTCTTATTCCTATGACTTGCACACATCTAGGGGGAGCTCCCTATTTCTTGCCTATGGTTTCTCCTTGTTCTCAACTTTTATGCAAATATTGTGAGGTTGTCATCAAACACCAAAAAGGGGGAGATTGAAGTGATATTGTTTTCTCCATGTATTTTTGGTTTTGATGACAACTTCATTTGTGGTTTAACTATGTGCCCAAAGTTGCAGGTTTTATCTACGGATGTTTTAGTTTGTGGACTTCTCCCTAGAAGAAGCTTGAAGACGGTGGCCTTTATTTGCACTTTCTCTTGTTTTGTTTTTTAGGCTACCGTACTATCAAGACGGGCTCCACCTTGGAAGGTTGTGGGAAATCACCATTTCATGCACAGACCATATCAGCACATCCACAACCTTCCCTGTTTTCCTATAAGAGAGAGATCCCCGAGGTGTTCGAGTGTTTTCTGCCCTGACCGGTAGTACCGGCTAGGCGCTGGTAGTATCGCCCAAGGGTGTTTTTGGGGCTAATCAAGCGGAACTTCCGACAGAAGTTCCGGTCCTAATTCCGGCAATAAGATTTCGGCTCAGTATCACTTCTGTTTCCATATGCCTATTTGTAGGAATTAGCGTCGGAACTTGCATCGGTAGTACCAACCAGATCCCTTGCTGAATAGCCCCAGTTCCCTTGAGCGGTAGTACCGCTCCCAGCCCGGTAGTACCAGTCAGCCCATAGCTACATGGTTCTTCCGGTCCCAGTTTCGGACCAAGTTCCGGCAACTACTCACTTCGGCTCAGATTGCTCTCTGCCTTAATGTGTGTATTGTTCGGTAGTTGGATCAGAACCAGGGCCGCTAGTTCCGGTCAGTTCGTGTGGGCCCACTGAATAGTCAACATAACCGTTCCATGGGCCTCTTCGAGCCGTTGGGGGTCCGCTCGCCGGAACTACCGGCCCACCGCCGGTAGTACCGGTGGTGTCGGGGCGAGGCAAATTCTGCCCGTTTGAAGGAGGCCTATTTAAGGCCCTCTTCTTCCTCCTCTTGCCTTATTTCTTGGTTTTCTCTCTCCTCCATTAATACAAGACCTTGACTTGCCTAGTTCTCTCTCCCTACCCACTCAAACCTCTTGATATTTTGAGGATTGGGAGAAGTGACCTAGATCTACACTTCCACCAAAGGAATTGTGATTTCCCCTACTCATCCTTTGTGGATCTTGTTACTCTTGGGTTCTTGGAACCCTAGATGGTGTAGGGCATCCTCGGAGCTGGGGAAATTGTTGTGAAGCTTCGTGGTGTCGTTGAGGGCCTCTAGTTGAGTTGTGGAGTCTCCCCTCAACCTTATTTTAAAGGTTTCGGTTGGTGCCTTCAAGGTTACCGGTTAGTGGATTGTGAGGCCACCTTTGTGGTGGTGCTCACCGGAGAAGAATGTGAGGCCTTTGTGGCGCTCGGGTGACCTTGTGTGGCCCGACACCTCTCCAATGTAGACGCAACTTCCTTGGAAGTGAACTACGGGAATTACATCTCTGTGTCCCCTCGCCGGTTTACTTGTTCCTCTACTTTACTTCTTGCAACTACCGTCTTGTTTACTTATTGTATGTTTGCCATATAGGATATTCATCTAGTTGCATCTCTAGTGAACTTTACATTGTGCAAAGTCTAAAATTGCAAGAAAAGAATAAAAATTGGTAGTCTCCTATTCACCCCCCTCTAGTCGACCAAAGTTGGACCTTTCAGAGGGTTTCTATATAACATATCCGGTGGGGGAGGAATGTTTCCATAAAAGTGTGATCACTAGCCTCTTTTGCTATTTCTAATATGGTCCTGGACTCATCGGCAATTGTCACCTGTCCACCTAGCTGCCAATTGTCGTCTCCTGATTGGTTGGGACCAAAAACGTCTCCCGCCTGCAAGTTGTGGTACCAGTTTGTTCGAAATGCAAGATTTAGGACTAAAACGTCCCGGGTGTGCAAGTTGTGGTACCAAAAACGTATTTAGCTCATTTTCTCGCCGGACCAACTTTACTTGGTTGCTGTAGTCCGGTTTGGCCACCCACCTGTTGCTTTTGGAGTTTTTGGTTGGACTAGGGCATCCATCTCATGCATCATCGGCTCTATCTCAACTTATAATTCAAACAAAAGATGTCGTTTTTCTCCTCTGCTTTGATAGCTAGTAGTACCAGCTCGCGAGCTTTTCTGCTCTGTATCATTTTCTTTCTTCTTCTTTTACACGTTTTTCCACCGTGGGGAGTTTTCTTCAGAGAAAAGGGTTTCCCCGATTTCCTCGGTGAGGAGTGATCTCATCTCCTTTGTGTGGTGCCTCTAGTCTAGTCTAGTCTAGCTACTTTCACGGTTTCACCAGTTGGGCGATCGATGTGGACAACGTGAGCTAGTGGCCAATGGCGACCTAGCATGCTTTCAGCTGTGCAATTGTTTTGGAGTACGAGGGAGGACCAAGGTATAGTTGCAATGTTGTGTTCCTCTTCCTTGCACTAGCTCCCTCTCCGGTAGCAGGTGGAATCACAACGTCACACTTTTCCTCTTTTTGCCTTAGAGAAAAACTAAAAAAAACTTGTAGTACATGACTTTCGCATTCTATTTTTTTTGACATAGAACACCATGATTCCATTAACATTATAGGTAGTAGAAAGGATTAGCTACCAACGATGCATGAAGTCTAAGTAGAAGGCAGCAATGGTTGCAGAATAATTGAAGTTCTAGATTTGTTTTTAAGTTGCACTTATCTTTTTTGAACGGAATTACAGAAAAAATGTTAATATGTACAACATGCAATCTATTTGTGATAATTATTTTCATATACTATGAAGAATCTAACAAAACGAAATTGTTTTTTAAATATTAATATATGATTTTTTTAAACTTTGTTCAAGTCTAAAATAGTTTAACTTTGGTCAATACTAGAACTTGAGTTGTCTTGAAACGGAGAGAATAGTACTCGGAGAATTTCTACCACTTACTTTACTTGCAATAACAGCATAAGACTTTGCCATCATAGTGGTGAAACCACATGACACATTTCAATTTTCATAAGAATTGGGCCAGGGCTTGAGTATTGAGATCTTGCATCTTTAGCTGGGCTGTCTGGTTTAGAATAGCCATTTCCTCATCAACAATGTATGGAAGCATTTCTGAAGTTCTCCTACTATTTACCTGACACTGTGTCTCATTAAGTTCAAAGTCCATCGGCTGACAACATGTCGGGTCATTGATTAATTGATGACCGTGAGCTGCCTTCCATTCAAGGGAACTCGTGGCATCTCCACTTGTTGGCTCGCATATAACCCTTTCTGCAATGTGTGTTCTTTGCATGTTGTCCTGATTGAACAACTTAGTTTGCGGACACGTAATAGCCTTTTGAACAGTGTCTTCGTGTAGCTCCCGCTGCATCTCCTTTCCCTTGAACGATGAACTTCCTTCTCCTCTGTTCTGACTTCCTCTGTTTTTTTCTATTTGTAGCAGAATTGCCATAGGGGATAACTCTTCCAGTTCCTTGCTCCTGTCAGTTTTTGCAAAAACATTATTGAACATAGAAATCTCCCTATTCGGGAATGTGCTAATGATTGGGTTTTGGTTGGCCACATTTCCTCTTGCTCCTTGCGGCAGTTTGTCTTCACTTATTATCCAAGATCCATAACGCTGAAACGGCACTTGCTCTGTATCCTTGTTGAGCTTTATTTTCTCAGTGAAAATACCATTTCTAAGGTAGCAGTTGCTGACCATGTGAAACATTACTCCACAGAATAGGCATATTCTCCCTACTTTCTCATAATTTAAGTAAGCCATTCCTTCTTGCGTTGGGCCTATCTTCAGCTTGATTCTGTCCAGAACTGGGTTGCATACCGTGTGTCTGATCACTCCCCAAATGTATCCGGATGGCTGAATAACATATTTTCTTTGAGCTCATGAAATTCTTAGGGAGCACCAACCATCTTGAGAACACTCCTAAGAAGATCTAAGGATCTATTTTTCCATGGCACTCCATATATTCTGACTGTGACATACACATATTTGAAGCTGTACCTTGGCTTCCCATGCTTTTCAATAAAATCACTTTGCTCCTTTTCATATCACTCTCCTTTTTCATTGGCTAGCTCAAGAAGGAGGACATCTGGTCCCATCATCCAAGGTTGCTTCTTGAACACCCACATCAAGGACTCAAATGAAGTAAACGAAGCTTTGAAAACATACCGATGAACTTGAGTAATGTCCCCATAGTTATGTCTCCATGCTCTTTTCATCTGCTATTGAAGGGCAGAGAGTGAAATTTCTCTAGGAGCACCTCTTTTAGCTGCAAGCTTGACATATAGACTATGCTTATTGTTCTCCATACGTTTTTGCCTCTCTTCATCTTGTTCCTCTAATGCCATGGTCTGCATGAAAAGTTGTAGCAAAGGAATCTCCGGGGCCTGAAGCACCGGAGGGTTGCGAGACACCGATGAGCTTCCTTCCTGCCGAACTTGGGAGAGAGGCCCTTGATCCATTTCTTTCCTTGCCTATACTTCCCAATGTGGAAGCCCAGATTTGCTGGGACCTTCGAACTGAAGCTGCACAAACTGGTTTGGTGATGGGGTGGATGGTTGATGAAGTTCTGGTGTGGATGGTCGCTCGGGATGCTGGCTGTGGATTGGTGGAGGATCCATGTATGGGATTAGGGAGAGTGAGGGGAGAGAAGAGACGACATTATGCCATTTGCCATGTTGGGCAGACTCCTACACTTTAATAGTTGTCCTGGACTATGGTTGATGGTGGTGTATATCTAAAAAAGACGGACACATCAAATAAATTACAGTGCAGTGATGCTGGGCCAGATCTTGCCACCAAACCTGGATGCCATCTTGGAGTTGCATGGTGTATGTCACGTGGTCATCGGAAAGAACAGCAACACCATGATCAAACGGAATTTATTCGCATCTCGGCAACCGACTTTTCTTGTCTCTCTCTTCCGTGCAATTCCGTAGTCTCCCATGGTGAACGTCCGCGATTCTGATGGGAGTAATCCTACACCCACGGACAAAACTTACGGACTAAACCTACAGACTCTACGTGGATTGCTATAGTTCGACACGATTTAGGATCGGTTATTTTTCAGCAAATCACGGGGCACGTTTCCTGGCCAACTCATCCCGTAAGCCCAGTCCGTAAGGAAACCCTCCGTAAGTGTAGCATTACTGTTCCGATGGGGCACCTCGTCCACCCAACTCCGTACCGTACGTGCCCGTGACACCTCGTCCTAGGTGCCTGTGGGTCCCGCCACGACCGGCTGGCCCGGTCCTTTTTCTCGTGATCACGACGCCTTGTTCCCTGCTTCGTACGTGCACGCGGTCCAGTGGACTTCCTGTGAACTATAGAAACGGACGAACCATGTTGGCTGACATCCACAATCCTACGTCTTAGAACAGAGCCTGTGGGAGTAGCCTCAATGGGCAGGGTCACGTTCAGGCTTAAGCTATAGAATATATGTCCTGATCGACACATCAGCTAGTCTGTATCTAGAGAGTGTGAAAGGGGACTGCATGGACTCCACTCTTTCTTTTTTACAGCTACTTCTCCTTGAAAACTAAGGATTCGGTGGCCGGTGGCGATAATGGCACATGATTTAGGTCATTTCCATCGGGGCTGACCCAAACAGATGACCTAAAATTTTTGTTTCTCTCCGTTTGGATCACACAACGATGAAATTTGGGTCATGGTCCGACATGTCCGGCTAACCGCGTCTAGCGGCGCGACCCATCTGTCCACGCTTAGCAAATAGGCCATCTCACTTTAGCCACCGGCGGCGGCGCCGCCCCACCGCTTCCCACTTGTTCTGGGTGTTTCTCGCTGTATCCAGATGTAGCCATAAAAAGGAAGGGCCAGTCAAGATAGATACAACCAGAAATCCCCCACAAAACCACCATCCATGGCCATCGATGTCGCGTCACTTGCGATCACAACCTCGACAGAGAAGAGCCGTCGTGGCCGCCGGAGCCACCGGGGTTACCGGACATGTTTCTGCCTCCGATTTTGGGACGGCCGTAGATATTTAGTTTATACAGCAATTGGTAGCCACGACGAAGTCACTTTGACCACAACAGGACCACCGGCGAGCCTTTCACGTGGGAGGTAATGTATCGCATCTTTCTGCCGGAGCACCGCCGACGTCTAGCGCTCACAGACGTGCGCGATGCGGCCCTGGCAGTGGTGCGGGCCAATCCTGACGACGCTCAGCTGAGTGCCCGCCTTGCCGAAGTTGAAGAGGAGTTGCAGACGCAGCTTGCGATCTACCGCTCTCTTGAAGAAGAATGGGGTCATGTCGGCCCGCCGTTGCCACCGCCAGCGCCATAGGCAGCGAATAGTTAGAATGTTGTTCTAGGTTGGGTTTGCTTGTAAAATATTTCTACACTTGAATGGAAATTTGTCATTGCAAATGGCCAATGCCCACATTGCAAAATTTGATTCCAAATATGATACACGGTGAGTACACAACCTAGTCTAGTGCTAAGCTTACTCGTTAGAGTCGGAGTCGGAGTTAGAGTGGTAGTGGCGATGGCACATGGTGTGGTTGAAGACGCTGAAAGTGAGCATGGATTCCCCGTCTTATATGAAGACAACAAAGTGGCCGACTTGGATTTGGTGCGTGCGGGCGAACTCCTCCCATATGTTGGTGAGGAACATCTGGCCGAGGCGATCAAATAACACTTCCACTAGCCATGCGTGGGTTTTGCCACCGGCTGCCCACATCACGACTTGATGGGGCTCTGCCCCGTTGAGCAGTGACGCAAATTTGTGGGGAAGGAGCATCATGTGCCGCTTCATGCCAAAGTGGATGGTCATGGCGAACTCGAAGCTGTTGGTGTCGTCCATGGGCCCGAGCTTTGGCAACGACGACAGTGATGCCGGTGGTGAGGGAGAACATGGCGGCATGCTGCTCTGGCCACGCCCTCCGTGCCTACCTCGACGGCCACGACGACGGCCCGGCGGTTGTCCTAGATGCCCTCCCCTCAATCCAATGCCACCGGCCATGGCTTGCTAACCGGCAGTGAAGGATGAGAGAGAGGGGAGTGTGGTATGGAAGAAGATGTCCACGGGTGGCCTGTTTAAAATGGCACGGCATTGGATGTCGGCGCGGAGGCTGAAGCAACGATATTGATGTGTGGCGGCAGGAGCGCAGGCGTCGGGCGGCGCAGCCAGTGCTGGAGGGGAAGCGTCAGCGCCACGACCATCCTTTGTAGTACCCTACCTCTCTCCATTGATGGCTAGTGGAACAAGACAATTGGTTTCTGCCATGCGGGCCCTCGGCCCCTGCGGGGGACACAGGAGTACACGCGCGCTGTCCGGACCGACGCAAAAGTTGTCCAAATTTGGTGCATGGATGGGCTGGGCTAGACGCGTCGGTCTGGATGGTCATGCCGTTGGGAGGAAGGCGGCTGACCTGCGCATCCATTCGGCTGCGTTCAGACCGGTTGGGTTGTGTTGGTGGATATGCCCGTAGAGCATCTCCACTCGAGGGCCCTAAATCCCCCCTAAATGGCTATGGGGGTGCCAGGCAGCCAGTCCCCAAAATGTTTTTTTGGCTCCAACAGAGCTCGTTTAGCTATATGGCACCCCCAGGCCGAACCCAATCCACAGGGAGGCAAGTGGGGGCTCCGGATGGAGCTGAAAACAACTCGGGCCAGCCCTAGCAGTGAGGTAGGTGCATCCTGCCCGCCCTTTCCAACCCTTCTCGCCCAGGTTTCGCGCCCTTTCTCGCTATAACCCGGGTGTCCGCCATTGCAATCCGCAGATCCACACCTCTCTTTCTCACCATGGACACCCCACACTGGGCCTATCTCACCCTCGAGGAGACGGAGGCGCTGTGCGCCTCTAGCTACCATGTCCGCTGGGCTACCAACTGCCCTTCGACTAGATGCTGAGCACCAGAGGGGTGCCCGTCCCTCCTGTGCCTCGCGGTTTCGCCCGCCGGGAAGCCATCACGATCCACTACTACCTCGAGCTCACCCTGGAGAAGCAGATGGATCCCAATTGGTGCCCCAAAAACACCGCGACCTGGACCGCCTTCTTCGCCAATCGGCGGGAAATAGCTCGCCAGGTACGAGGGCGACGACCCTCCTTCGCTCAACCACCACGAAGCCGGTGAACGGATGTGGTGGTTGAACCATACACTCGCCGGTGTGATGCGCCACGTCATCGAAGGTGATCACTCTCACCCGCGGTTCCCGCATTTTGAGCCTCCGCGGAGCCCAAGCAAAGGCGGTAGCAGCACCCGTGTCGCTAGTCGGGGCATCCACCTCCGGGTGGCTAGCCTTCGAGGTCGGAGTGGCAGGTGCTCCAGTTTGGGTGCACCGGCGACCCGGAGGAGTTCCCAGGGAAGCGCGCAGCCATGCGCGTCTCTTTGTAACGTGCCGAGGATGGCGCTGTAGGCTGCTACAGCAACTGCGGCCGCTAGTCTATGCTGATCGACGGCCTACGGTACCCGCATCAAACCGCAGAAGGACACAGGTTCCAGTCGCACGCGCCAAGAAACAACGAGGACGCCGACGACCCCGAAGCCGTGTACTAAAGTTCTAGGTAGGATTACGACTAGTTTTAGTTTCTGTGTAATAATAAATCACCGAATAACAAATTTCTGTATTGTTATGGGCGTACGACTAGGAGTCGCCCCCTCAAATCGTGAACCAATCTGGCGTCCCCATACGAGCCAAAATCATGTCACGTCGGACCTCGTACAGGGACCAGTGGAGACGCTCTTAGCCGTGGCCATCCTATAATAGCATTGGCGTCCATTTAGCCCTGCCCATTTCTTCCGTACATAGGATGAAGTGCACCAGATTAAGATACTTATTTTTGGAAAGGAGCATATTTTAATATCAAAAGATACCAATTACACCCGGCCTCTGCAACAACGCATTGCCATCGCGGCCATATGGATGCACACAAACAAAAAAGAAAGAAGAATTACAAAAAAAAGTCCTGCTATAGTGACCCATTCATTGGAACAGCAGTACTACCACCACGAGACAAAACCAGAAGTCCAGCTTCTCTAAAAACGATGCCTCCAAGAAGGGAATAGTGCACAAACACTATCATCATCCGATCAAAGATCTTAGATTTTCATCCCGAAGAAAGTCCACACTCTCAAAACAATGCCTTCAATAAGGCCATTGCCAGGCATAGCCAATTAAGACTAGACCCTGGGTTTTCACCCTGAAAGATAGAACCGTGAACCTCTCCTGTGCAGCCGCCCCCACTTGCAAGCCACTGCTCTAAGTCACGAATCACCAAGGCAATACCTCATTACCACCCAAACTCGAACCACCGTTGTTAGTCCACATATCTTGGTCTCCATGACATTCTTCGTTAGCACCATGGAACGAGAACATTCCCCATGATCTTAACAGCCAACAAAGCTTTGAAGCGCACCCTCTAAAACCAAACGGTCAGAGTAAAACATGGATGCGCACGACCAAATCCTATCTGATCCAGTAATCTTTCGGCATGAGTGCACTTATGGTGTACGCCGGCAGAGCCTTCCGGAACACGACACATTAACCATATCAATGTAGACAAACATTAGGTGGATCTTTGTCTTGGCTTGAGAGGGATCAAGGACCGCCACCTTTATTATGTTGATCGTCGGCCCCAACGTCCCTGCCCGCCGACTCCCCATGGGACCGGCCGCCCAATTCCCCACTAGCTAGGCCAGCAGAGGAGTAGGAAGCCCGGGTCGCCACAACCGCAACCTGGCACCAAGAGACATGCAGAGACCCTTCGAAATACGAAGATCGTATGTGGTGGTGGACACATCTAGGCCAAGGGCCAGGTAACCAAACCCACTAGAGCTCCACCGGTCAT
Source organism: Avena eriantha (assembly GCA_910589775.1). Lineage (NCBI taxonomy): Eukaryota > Viridiplantae > Streptophyta > Magnoliopsida > Poales > Poaceae > Avena > Avena eriantha. Next base: position 315,307,173 of record OU342741.1, read on the forward strand.
CCCATCACCGCCGTCCGCCATGGCGCCCCCCACCAGCCTCCACCTACGTCTGCCACGCCGGTGGCAGCCCACACTCTTGGCGACAGCGGCCCGTGTCGCACCACCAGCCAGGGGAGAGGTATCCCCACCGCCACCCTCCTTGGGACGCCTGGGCTTTGCCCACTGGCCCCTCCGGTGGCGGCGGAGACTAGGGTTAGGTCGGGGAGAGGGGTCGGGTCCGATGGAGACCACTAGAATAAGGGACTATACGAATCAATTAATGGCTCCACCAAACCTTGACGATTCTATTTACCCTTTCCGCGCCCCCACCTGCAAGCTCCTAACCTCCCCGACCTCGCTCCCTGCCACACGCCGGTGTTGATTCTGCTGACCACGATCTTTGAGCAGCTCGCCGGACGACCTCAAGCTCCAGGCACAGCATGCCGCCGCCTCCTACCTCGTCCCAGTGGTGGTGTGCTGAAACTAACGATGGTGCCCACAAGGTGCTCGGGCTTTGTCCTACAAGGTAAACTTTTTAATTGCTTTTCTTTTGTGCTGAGAGCAAGTACGAGGATGAATCTGCCTTCATCTAAACTAAACTAAAATGACAAGGGTTTTGTCATGTACATGACCAAGAACACGTTCGAGTCTATACATGCTTTGTCTCTAGTATGATGTTGTTTAGTATCAGGCCATTTGGTTAAATCAATTCTAGTACTAAATTAGAGATGTTGTTGGATACTATTATTATTTCTTGTGATAACAGTAGTATTGTCATGCTAGATTATATCAGGCCATTGATTTTCCTATTGCATTGTCATGCGTCTATGTTGTTTGGTTAAATTAGTTCTTGTGATATGTTTTTGTAGACAGTTCGATTTTATGATGAATGGAGCGATGGTTCATCGGAGGAAGATGAAGAATGGGATAAAGAAGAAGATCTAGCAATTCTCATGATGGTTAACATGGAGCAAAACAAGCGGCAAAAACATGGAGGTTCTCATGTTGGTCGAAAGGTGATTCACCGGAGAAGGAAAGACGGCCACCAACGACTAGTGTTGGACTATTTTGGAGTGCCAGGTAGACCACCAACGTATCATGAGCAATAATTTTGCTGGCGGTTCCTTATGGGTACGGAGTTGTTCCAACACATATGTCAGGTGGTTTATGATAAGTTCTTCCAACAGAGGAGGAATTGCACGGGGTTGATGGGTCATAGCACATTGCAGAAGGTGACCGCAGCAATACGCATGATGGCTTATGGTATCCCAGCTGATTTGGTCGATGATCATCTTGCAATGATTGAGAGCACGGCCATCTTCTGCTTGATGCGCTTTACAAGAGCAATTATAAGGTGATTCGGTTAGCATATACACAAATGCAACTACATGCACAAATAGAGCAGATCAGTATTGGGTAAGCACCATATGGGTAAGCTAGAAAAGCAAACCAAAATATCCTTACCTATACCGTCTCTCTCCTCTTACCCAAAGGCTTTTTGCTTACCCATATATGGGTAAGCTGTTGGAGTTGCTCTAAGGATATCTCAATCCCTCAACACTTGCATGTGTCATTCGCCGTGTCATGCACTGTGCTACTTGTTGATAGATGTGAGATTCAACATATTTTTGATGGTTTTCTTCTAGATTTGATCGTTTTCTAGCTTTACATAACGCTAATACTTCGGTAGAGTAGAAAACTTGGTTTTTAATGTGTGTTTCAGGTTCTGAACATCAACAGAAGGTTTTAACAAGTGAAACAAAATATTGAGGCAAAAACAAGCAAGTCTCTTTTCGGAAGAAATCAAGGGAGGCATACAGAAGCTTTAACGAGCAACTATATGGTGGGAATATTTTTTCGGCCGTATAGTTCCGACCATATAGTTGCCACCACCTCCGTCTTGTCAAAAGGGATGACTTTCGTGAACAGAAGGGACGTGAAATCATAACAGAGCAACCGCCATTCCATCCAGAAAGGAGAAAGAAGAGATTCAGAGAAGAAGGGGAAGATGTTCTTCATCTCGCTCCACGATCTTAGACCTCCTAGCCATCACACCCTCATAACCATTACTTGTACTTGAGAGAGAGATCTTCACTTTGCAAAATTAGGGTTTGAGATTGTTCCTTCCTATCTTGAATTGTGTTGGATTACTTTTCTATTCTTATTGTGGATCTCCATGGTAATATCGAGAAGACTCCCTTTATTTAATCATATCGATGATGCTTTCTTCTCTCATGTGTGAGTAAGTTCCTTGGGCGTGGGAGATGTAAGGGATTGGTGAGATGTGATGTGCCTCCATATATTTTCCATTAGTTTGTGATTGATTTTAATTACTATAATATGTACACTTAACTGTCTGTGGGATGCCTAATGCTTGTTATCCAATTAAGGGCCTAGACAACATGATGCTTTGCTCTACATAGATAGGATTTTGTTTGCTAGCAGATCGGCAACCCTCGAGTGACACGGGGATATCAATGGGAAACTAGTTTGACTCAAGGATCACGAGGAACCACTGTGCTTATTGCATTAGTCCGATCCAAGGAGCTTAATTTCTAACTAACCTAAAGGATCTTAATCATCTAGTGTCTGACCATGGTTTTGGTAACAGACTAGTAGGATTATTGAAGTTGGGATGAAATCTAACAAGAGGAGTTCCGGATAATTATGGGTTGCTCGCCTAGACATATACTTATAAGATTATAATTTTTACACTCATCATTCGTCCACCTAGCATAGTCTCTATCACCATGAACCGTATCTCCCCGCGCCTTCTTTGTCATCTGCAGAAAAATACAAACAATCGAATCATTCTTTACTTTTATGCTTTTTATTCCTGAAGTTTACATTTTAGTTTTATTTAAATACATCCAGTTTAATCCAAATTTCATTCTTATTTTGACACTTACAGTTAATTCACTTGGAGACCTATGACAACTTTGAGTGTGATAGATACTTTATTCATAAACACTTACCTTTGGGCTCCCTGTGGGATCGATATCTATACTTCGAAACTAGCTACAAACGATTTGTGCACTTGTAGACATCAAGCTATTTTCTAGCGCCGTTGCCGGGGAGCTAAGCGCTATGTGTTTGTCTCTTGCTAAGGGTCTACACGCTCTGGTAGGAACTATTTACCAGATTATATTGAGTGTGTGCCTATTCAAAGGCGCGAGGAAATTATTGAAAAACTTTTAAGATCAAATAAGGTTGAAGTTGAAAACCTGAGTGATTTTATGGAAATCATGTCCATTTATAGGACAACTCCCAAGAAACCTGAGAAAACTCTCAGAGAATACAGTGCTCCAAATTCTGCTTTTCTTAAAAAACCAATAGAATTTCCTAATCCTGGAGTTATAGAATAACAATTTGATGGTGGAATTATTAAAATTTTGCAAGAAAAAGCTTTCAATGGAAGGGAAGATGAAGACCCAGGAAGGCATCTTAGAGAGTATGACAATGTGATAGCATCACTAGGACCAAAAGTTTTGCCAAGATACTTCTCTCATCTAAAATTATTTCGTTGGTCTCTTAAAGGTAAGTCTCTAGACTAGTTATATTCTCTCCCTCGTCATTACATTAAATGTTGGGAAAACTATATTGTTAAATTCATAAACAGGTTTAATCCTTTTAAAAAGGTAACTGAAATTAGAAATATTATAGGCAACTTTAGTCAGAACATGGGAGAAAACTACCCACAAGCCTGGGATAGATTTATTGATAGTATTCCTAATCATGGCTATTCTGAATCAACTATTTTCCATTTATTTTACCATGGTCTTAATACTCAATGTAGAGAGTTGCTTGACTTCTCAACATGAGGATCGATAAATACTTTAACTATTAAATCATGTTTGGAATTGAGTCTACTAGGGCTAAGAATGATTCTTTATATAATCATGATTTTGGAACTAAGGTGGAAAAAGGGATACTTCGTACTCCTGATCTTATGCTTGAAGTATGCAAAACAATCAAAGAAAAAGGTATACCTTCTGTACTTGTTAAGGAAAACAAAGTAGACTTGTTATAAGTTTTTACTAAAGAAGATGAAACTAGCGAAGTTTTTCAAGAATTAAAACATCGACAAGCAAAATCTCATAATAACCTACATAAGCAATTTCAAAGACATAAGAAGATTTTGGCGGAACTCACAGAAAATTATGATGAGATTGGCCAAGAAATAGCATCTGGTTATCAAACAACATCTGGTTATCAAGAAGTACCTTAGTATGATTGAAACTCAATGTGAACAAATAGCATCTGGTTATCAAATTTTTCTTCAAGATGATATAGATATTCCTGTTTCTACTAATGTTGTTACAAGGGGAGGTGCAGTTGTTACAGGACCATTAGCACCACTAGAATATGAAGCTGAAAAAGATCAAAAGGAAAAGGCCTTTCTCAAAGCAAGCCACGAAGATGATACACTAGTGGATCCTCAAGATGAAACTGCTCAAGAAACACAAGATCAAACCATAGAGGACTAAAATGATGCCCAGGATGATCGTTATGACTCTGATGTAGAGATAGTTGATCCAAGAGAAGAAAAAGATATAAGCAATGAAGATGAAGTTGTTGTAGTAGAAAAGAAGAAGAACGATAAGCAGCAACAAAATAAAGTAACAAAAGAGCCTGATCCACCACAAAAGGTAAATGACAAGAATAACAAAGGTGAGAAAAAGTTTCCTTATCCAGATCGGAAAAAGAAAGCACTGGATCATGTAATCTATGATTCTTTCAAAAGGCACTTGGTGATCTTCGTCTAGAAATTCCATTTGCGGATGCAATAAAAGTTCTTACCTATTCTAAATTCCTCCGTGATATTCTTAGTAGAAAGAAAGAAATAACTGAAACCGTTGCCGTGGTGACTAGTTATCCTGCTAATGGGAAGCTATTGTCTAAATCGGGAGATCCCGGAATACCAACTATTTCATGCTCAATTGACAAAACAGATGTTCACAATGCCTTGTGTGATTTAGGTGTAGCAGTTAGTGTAATGGCATATTCCCTCTATAAAAGGTTAGGATTAGGGGAGTATTCCCCGACTACTATCACTTTATAGATGACTGACAAGTCCACTAAACAACCCATTGGTATGATTGAGGATGTTCTACTTAGAATAGATGAGCATGTTATTCCCACTAATTTTATTATTCTTGAAATGCCAGAGGATGAAAAATTATCTATAATACTTGGAAGACCTTTCCTTAGTACTGCAGGAGCGTCTGATGATTGTGCTGAGGAAAAATAATCTTCAATGTTTATGATGCTGAAATCATCCGGTATTTTCCAAAGAAGCTAGAAGCAGGAGAAAGATATATTCCACAGGCAAAACAAGTTCATGTGGTAAATGTCTTTGATAAGGGGCAACCCAAGGTAAGAATTCGAGAACAGAAAAGGGTTGAATTATTCAAACATTCTTAATAAAATGCTTAATGGGAGTCAACCCGTCACATTAATAAAATAAATTGAAGAATAAAATGTTCATCGCATTCCTACAACTTTTCACAGACATTCTTGCGGAAGCGCGCCCATGAAGATGCAGCTGTCAAAAAGTAGTAGAAATATCGATTGAACAAGCGTAGAATAAGTATAAAAATAGAAGTTTGAGTTTTATCTGCAAAAACTAGCTTAATCATTTTGTCCAGATTAAAAAGTCAATCTGCAAAAAAGCTTACCTTTGATCCGTTGAGCGAGAGCCCTTCCACACGGGACTCCCGGATCATTATGGCCGACTTTCGTCTCTGTTCGACCAGTCGGTCTCACAGTCAGGCAGGCTTATACCATTATGCTCACGAGCAGAGTCAACGCCTGAGCCTACCTTCGCACACCTGCGTTACTATTTAGGAGGCATCCGCCCTAGATAAACTACCCACCTCGCAGTATCCCGCCCCCCCGAATGATCGGTGTGGCGGTTAGGCATCCTTAGACGAAAGAGTGGTCTTTTAGGATTGGTCGTCCGGCCGTATAGTTATCATTGCCTTTGTAAAATTTCTTTTCTAGGACACAGAAGGTTTAACGACCAACTATACGCCGGGAATAAAAAAATTCATCCATATAGTTCCGGCCGTATAGTTATCGTTGCCTTTGTAAAATTTCATTTCCAGAATCCTGAAGGTTTAACGACCAACTATACGGCGGGACCATTTTTGATCCGGCCATATAGTTCGGCTGTATAGTTATCGATGCCTGTCTCAGAAAATTTATCTCGAGGACACGAAAGGTCTGACGACCAACTATACGGCGGGACCATTTTGATCCAGCCGTATAGTTGCACCCGTATAGCTGTGATCTGGCATAAATAAACCCTAATTGTCGACACCGTCACAACTATACGGCAGGAACTTCTTATCCCACCCATATAGTTGCGGCCGTATAGTTCAGCCCGACCACTTAATCGCACTAGGGCAGCTAGGGTTCTTCCTCCTCCTCACTTTTTCTCTCATATTCTCTATCCAAACCCCTCAAAACCCACATAGAATTCTTGATTCCTCGCAGATTTCATTCGTTTGAGTTGGGGAATCAACATATTGGTATGTTTCTCTCCCTATCCATGCTTTATTTCAGAATTCCATGGTCGAAACTCTCACATTGATCTAGTGGATGAACTCAAGCTTATTTTGTTTTTCTTTTTGATTTCTCACATTAGGATTAAATGTTTCCGCGTAGAATCGTTTGTTTATCATGTAGAAACTATATGCCTAAGGTTTCATGGTAAAAGATTTTAGTGCATCAAGATGGACAAAATTGGTAGCATTTTTTGCAAGAGCAAGCACCAATGTGGCGAGAGCTCGGGGCTCTGGGCCGAGCTCAACAACAAGTTGGCCATGGTTTCATCAAGGAGGGTGATGCCCACATGTTGGGACGATGATAGTTTTCTCACCGTGGCAGGGTTGAGGGTGGACTTCAACCTAATGTGTGAAAATGCAGGGCTATCACTACTCGCCTACGCAGGCCACAATACCTAAACTGAGCTCACCTATGAGTTCCTCGCCTCTTTCTACAATGACCACAAGGAGAAAGGTAATGTGTGCATGGTAAGCTTCACCATAAACCAGCAGCCATATGAAATAACTTTCCAACAATTTTGTGATTCTTTTGGTTTCCCTCATGGTGGGGAGTCAACTGTTACAAATTTATATAGCATCTCAAGTGGAGAAACTTGGGAGGTTATTTCTGTTAATGGTGGCAGGGACTTCTACCAGAAGAATATGTCCACCATTCAGAACCCAACAATTTCCTACTTCGCCTTGTTCCTCTCCAATACACTATTGGGAAGAGGAGATACCGGTTCCATGGCCAATGCTGACATGGCTATGATCACCAAGGCACTCTTCCCCAATGCACCGCAAAGCCCCAATAGTGCAGCTCTACTCCTCCAGCACCTTTGCCACCAGAGAAACAAAAATAAAGGTGACATTCGCATTGGTGGATTGGTAACCCACCTTGCTCTAGCATTGAACATTACATTACCTATTATGCAACCTGTTGACGGCTCCAAAATTATGGATGTCAAATATATAACTGCTTGTGGTTTCCTCGGTGTTTACCGAGATGACAAGAGGCTCCGAGCATATCAGTTTGGTTATCTTGGTGATGCACAGGTTGAGAAGGTTTTGTTGCCCTGTCCACAAGCCCATTCGATTGTGGCGAAGGACAACTAGATCCTCACCAAGGATCAAGTGGTGGAGACCATGGCTGAATTCCAGCCTGATCAAGAAGAAGATGAAGAAGGAGAGCATCAGGATGAGAAGGAGTAGGAATACAACCCTTCTTAGGAGGGACAGCAACAGCATCAGGAGGGATCCTGGGACCCATGGCACAATCAGCAGTAGCAGGGGTTCAACAACGTCCCCGATCAAGAGTTTCAGCAACTCAACTAGCGTGTTGGGGAGAGTGACCACTTTCTACAAGGAGTGAATGAGGATGTTAGTGCCTTAACTCACAACTTCAGTTACTTCATGACCCACTTCCCCGACTACTACCAGCAGTATCCGCACCCGCCGCCAAACGACGGCAACAACTGAGCCTGGCAACAGCCTAAGCTTGGGAGAGGTTTGAAAACCTCCAAAGCTTGCATTCATATTTTTATTTCTTCTTTTCATTTATTTTACTTCTTCAAAATTGCATGTTTAGTTTCAGTTTGCATTCCTAAACCAAAAACACGAAAAAAATAGTTGTAACCTTTATTGCAAATTTGTTTCTTTGTTTCTCTCGGAGATTGCTCAATTTTAGGTGACATGGTAATTGGGAAATGTAGAGGGGGTTCGACTCAAGTAAGAGAACGAAGAAAGCAAGAGGAGGTATCACATTCCTTTCATCACCTTTTTTGCAACTTTAAATTGATCCTATAATTATTTACTCGCTTGCACTTGAGCCACTCCTCACTTAGCTTGCTATCCTATAAATTCTATTCCTATGCTAGTGTCTCCTTTTTAGATTTGAAATAATGAGCAATGAACTTGGTTAAAAATATTTCCGACATTTTTACAACAAGTAAAAGCATCCACAAGATGACTTGAGTCCACCCCATTTGAGCTTAATGTAAATAGACTCGATATCACTCTTGAATGAAATTGTCTGATAAAATTGATGCTTCGAAGTAGTAGAGATTATGCCACTACCTTTTCTAATAATTACAGTAAGATATTGTTTTATGCTTGTCATTACAACAATGTCGTGCTCCATGGGGAACTATTAACTCCACTGGCCAATGAACGATCTAAATGTGGGAAACCACTTGATTTCGGCTATTGAGTTATGTAACCGTCTGTAGCTGCAATGCTATGACAAGTAAAATTTTAGTCTCCTCGTGGTTTCACGTTCCAAGTGAAGTTGTAGTACTCCTCTGACACACTATTTCTCAAAAATTATCTATTGGCATGGTCACGAGTGTGCAACACAGTCCCAATTAACATGTTAAAAATAGTGGCATGATTTCTCTATGAAAGGACTGAAGTTTTGAAAAAACAAGGAAAGGAAAAAATGTGCTTTGAGAGTCTTGAAATTTTGACGTGGGAATAGATGAGTTGTTCTTAAATTGAATGCTTTTGGTTCCAACTTGAGTACCCTTAATTGATTAAAGAAATACGAGCAAAAAGTTTTCATCTCTCAATAAAGAGAGACACCAAAAGAATTTGTTTCACTTTCTTAGCTAAACTTTTGACAGTTTCTCGGGCATATGGTTTATTTGCTAGCAAGATATACGTGGTTAGGAAGTGGACTCAGTGCAATCTTGTGGATACTTGTATGATCATGTTTAAGATTGCAGGAATTATGAAGAAGAGAATTTGACACCAATTCAATCTTGTAAGTTCTTTTATTTCAGTCTCGAATCTCCACTATTCTTCCTTATTTTCTTGTCACTCGAGGGCGAGCAACATCTAATCTTGGGGGAGTTGATAGCTGTGGGATTCAACATATTTCTGATGGGTTTTATTGATGGTTTCTTCTGGATTTGATTGTTTTCTAGCTTTACCTAACGCTAATACTTAGATAGCGAAGAAAAATTGGTTTTTAATGTGTGTTTCCGGTTCTGAACATCAACATAAGGTTTTAACAAGAGAAACACAATATTCAGGCGAAAACAAGCAAGTCTCTTTTCGGAAGCAATCAAGGGAGGCATACAGAAGCTTTAACGAGTAACTATACGGTGGGAATATAGTTCCGGCCGTATCGTTGCCGCCGCCTCCTTCTTATCAAAAGGGACAACTTTTGTGAATAGAAGGGACGCGAAATCATAACAGAGCAGCCGCCATCCCATCTAGAAAGGAGAAGGACGAGATCCGAATAAGAAGGGGAAGACGTTCTTTATGTCGCTCCATGATCTTCGACCTCCTAGCCATCACACCCTCATAGCGATTACTTGTACTTGAGAGAGAGATAGATCTTCACTTTGCAAGATTAGGGTTTGAGATTGTTCCTTCCTATCTTGAATTGTGTTGGATTACTTTTCTATTCTTATTGTGGATCTCCACGGTAATATAGATAAGAACTCCCTTTATTTAATTATATCGATGCTGCTTTCTTCTCTCATGTATGAGTAAGTTCCTTGGGCATGGAAGATGTATGGGATTGATGAGATGTGATGTGCCTCCATATATTTTCCATTAGTTTGTGATTGATTTTAATTACTATATTATGTGTGCTTGACTATCTGTGGGATGCCTAATGCTTGTTGTCCAATTAAGGGCCTAGACAACATGATGCTTTGTTCTACATAGATAGGATCTTGTTTGCTAGCAGACTAACGACCCCCGGAGTGACATAGGGATATCAATAGGAAACTAGTCTGACTCGAGGATCACGAGAAACCACTGTACTTATTGCATTAGTCCAATCCAAGGAGCTTAATTTGCTAAGAAACCTGAAGGATCTTAGTCATCTAGTGACTGACCATGGTTTTGGTAACATACTAGTAGGATTATTGAAGTTAGGATGAAATCTACTAAGAGGAGTTCCGGATAATTATGGGTTGCTCTCATACACATATGATTATAAGGTTATAATTTTCTACACTCATCATTTGTCCACCTAGCATAGTCACTATCACCATGCACTATATCTTCCCGCGCCTTTTTTGTCATCTGAGAAAACCACAAACAATCAAATCGTTCTTTACTTTTATGCTTTTTATTCCTGAAGTTTACATTTTAGTTTTATTTAAATACGTCCAATTTAATCGAAATTTTATTCTTATTTCCACACTTGTAGTCAATTCACTCAAAGACCTATGTCAACTTTGAGTCTGACAGAGACTTCATTCATAAACACTTACCTTTGGGCTCCATGTGGGATCGATATCTATACTTCGAAACTAGCTACACACGATCTATGCACTTGCAGACATCACTTGTCATCGAAGCTTTTCAACTTTTTGTGCATGAACCCAAGTTGCACGTATACTAACAACAACAGGCATGTTTTAGCATAAGAGCATGTTGTCCAATTTACATACAGTAGATAGTCCATGCCTTCACTCTTGTAGATCATATTAGTTCGATCTAATAAATAAGATCATTAGAGCATCTCCACTCGTGCCCAAATATGGAAACAAAATCGTTGGATTGGACGAACATTTAGCCTGGGGTCCGCCAACTCCCAGATGCAATCCCGGCTGTACACCCCTTGGGACAATGAATTTGGCAAATTTCAGCTAAAATTTGACACAAATGTCGCGTAAATCAATTTTACGCACATAGTTTGACCATTCTTTGCCTAGTTTCATTGAAATTTCATCAAATATTTTATACAAAGAAAATAGTACAACAAAGTAATGTCATAATTTGAGGCTCCACAGGTGCGCAAACTAGGTGTTGCCTTTGAGGCTTCATATGTGCTCCAATAGATCATCCTGCAGTTGTTGATGCACCTGTAGGTCTCAGGTCTCTCGACGCAGAGCGACAAAGGTTGCCCACGATGTCGTCATATGGTGACCACACTCTGCAAGAGGACCTTGTCTGAAATATGGTTGGGTCAGCTCACTCTCATCAAGCACTGACTCGTCCCACTCGCTCTCAATGATCATGTTGTGCAAGATCACACATGCATTCATCACCTCCCACATCTGTTGTTGCGAATAGGTCAGAGCAGGGAACTGTACGACTGCAAATCGAGCTTGGAGCACACCAAATGCCGCTCCACATCCTTCCCGCAAGCTTCTTGTTCCTTGGCAAAGTTGGATTGCTTGCCGATAAGCGGGCTTGAAATAGTTTTCACAAATGTTGACTATCTTGGATATTTGTCATCTGGCAGGTAGTATCCCTTATTTTAGTAGTGGTCATTGATCACATAGTCCACCGGAGGAGCATGACCCTCAACAAGCTTAGAGAACATAGGTGAGCACCGCATTACATTGATGTCGTTGTTGGATCATGTCGTACCAAAGAAGGAGTGCCAAATCCAGAGATCCTTTGTAGCCTTTGTGGCCTAGTCACTACAACTCCCTTTGTGGCCTTTGTAAATTTCTTGCCAAGAAAAATAGACAGTTCTTCCATTTTTAATGCATGCAAGCGATACTTCCAAGAATCCGAGGAAATCCCCTGGCTTCATTGATTGCTAGGATTCAAGTAGTGTCTTCAATAGTGGGTGATCTCAGATATAATTGTCCAAATGCTACAATCACTGCCCTACAGAACCTGTACAAACAATCGATGGCGGTAGACTCGGCCATGCAGATATAGTCATCTTGCATGTCACCAGGAGCTCCATATGTGAGAAATCTCATAGCCATCATGCACTTATGGAGCGAGGAAAATCCAACCATAACTGTGCAGTCCTTCTTGCATTTGAAGTAGGTGTCAAAGTCCCGGATGGCATACACGATCTTGGGCAAGAGCTTCCTACCCATCCTGAATCGGCGCCAAAACAAATCATAGTTGTGTAATGGATCTTTGGCGAAGTAGTCGACGTATAGCATGCAGTAGTCCTCCATGCGCTAACTCAGCTTGCACTTCTGGCGTCCTCGCACCGAGCTACCACACCGTGGAATTGTCTCTCGCGCGTATAGGACGACCAGGCACGCGAGGATCATCATGTGCTCCTCATCATCGGTAGTGGCGGTGGTCTTCTCTTCCTCCATCTGTGTGGCAAACATCTAGTCGTCATTGTCGGAGTCCATGGTGGAGCTAGGCAAAACATTGAACACCTACTAGGCGTGTTGGGTGTGCAGCCGGTGGTGGTGAATGATGGCCCAAAATATATCGAGCTCGTTGGGGAACCCCAATAGGAAGGTATGATGAGCACAACAACAAGTTTTCCCTCAGTTATGAAACCAAGGTTATCAAGCTAGTAGGAGCAAGGAAACACCTCCAAGGTGTTGTTTCCAACTTGGAATCCTGCACAACACAACCACAGAACTTTGTCCGCAACTTACAGTGAGGTTGTCAATCTCACCGGTTTTGCTGAAAACAAAGAATTAAACGTATTGTGTGGAAGATAGTAATATATTGCAGAAAGTAAACAGAAAACAGTAAATAGAAGATTGTAGATTAATAGTAAAAGAAAGGACTAGGGTCCATAGTTCACTAGTGGTGATTCTCCTTAAGATAGATGACATGTTGCGTGCAAAAATTACAGCGGGGCAATTGACAATCATTGAGAAAGCATACATGCATATACTAATCATCTTGACTCCTATGAGATTTGATTGGGCATTACAACATTATACATAGACCATAATCCAACTATATCTATGATTAATAATCCACCTTCAGGTTATCATCTGACCCCCCTCCAGTATTAAGTTGCAAGCATCAGATAATTGCATTAAGCATTGCGTGTAAAGTAAACAATACGATTGTTCTATGAACAAAGGATTGATGTTTTCTCCCTAGTAGCAACAGCACATCTAGTACCTTAGAGATTGTTGTCACTTCCGCAGATTACTAGAGGCATGAACCCACTATCGAGCATAAATACTCCCTCTTGGAGTTGCTAGCATCCACTCGGCCAAGATAGCTACTAACAACGGAGAGCAGGCAAGATCACAATAACAAAGACATGATAGAATCAATAATGCATCTGAAATAGCATCTCAATATCCATTAGATCCCCGCAAACACAACATGTAGATTACAACTAGATGATCTTGATCATGAACGAAGCTCACAAGATCTAGACATGGTAGCACAAAGGAGAAGAACCAACCATCTAGCTACTACATGGACCCGTAGTCCAGGGATGAACTACTCACGCATCACACCAGAGGCAGGCATGGTGATGAAGAAGGCCTCTAGGGTGAATTCTCCCCTCTGGCAGGGTGTCGGGAAGAGCTTCAGACCCCTCCCGATCTAGGGATGGAGATGACGGTGGCTACAGACTCTTTCGGAGAATTTTGATCGGGTACTTAGGGTTTCTGTATCGGAGGCGATATATAGGCGAAAGGGGAGGCCGAGGGGGTTCCCTAGGCGACCACACCACCCCCTGGCGTGGGCCAGGCCTGGCCGCGTGGCCAGGTGGTGTGGCCAGCCTCTGGCCCCTCTCCGTCTTGTCTTCTTGCTCCGTGTCCCCCTCAGTGAAATATTAACTTTGGCTTTTGTCCCGTCCAATTCCAAGAATATTCATTTTCTGACTTTCCTGAAACTAAAAACAGCAGAAAACAGGGAGCTGACACTATGACATCTTGTTAATAGGTTAGTCCAAGAGAGTGTATAAAAATACTCCAAAGTGTGGACAAATCATAAGAAAGTAGATATAAAACAAGTGTGGAACATAAAAAATTATAGATACGTTTGCAACGTATCAACAACCCCAAGCTTAACTCCTGCTCTTCCTCGAGTAGGTAAGTGATAAAAAGAAAGAATAATTTTTGAGGTGACATGCACCATCAGAAACTAGATCAAAGTATTTGTAAAACATTGATAGCTGGGATCATAGTACTTTAACATAGCATGAAATATATAGTTCTAACAATAAGACATAGCAACTATGTTGTAACATGAAAAGGCACAAACAAAAGATTCATGAATAATAATGCTTTGCAAGACGTTTGTTTGTTTCATGTAAAGAAAACATAATGAGAATGGTATTCAGCTTGTCCCTCATAGAGTAGCAAAACATAAATGCGTAGGACACCTTCAAAGTTCATAAGGGTGACTTGATACAAATAGTTTAAGAACAAGCAATATCAAAGTTATGCATCAATCAACAAGTCTTGGGACAATGCACATTAAACTAAGAATGGCGACTATGCTCTCTTAACATGTGCATAAAGATAGAAGATGGAAACTCAACATAAAAGTAAAAGAAAGACCTTCATAGAAGGAAGCAGAGATTCAAGTCTCATAAAGAGCTTCCAAAAATTATGGTACTTATTAGCTTTCAGCTCTCATTTCCCCTATCATAAGCATCTTTAGGTGATTAAGGTTAAAGTGACACAACTAAGAGGATATGCTTGACAAGTTATAAGTTGAAATCTCATGCCCCTTACTTACGAGTACCGAACCTCATGCTACTCAACTTCAGTCACAAGTAAGCTCTTATCATTGTAAGTACATACGTATCATAAAGAACCACCAACGGGGTACCCCTTACGCATGATACAGGAGCTATCCCATAATCAAAATGACAAGGCAACCAGACAATGAGCATCTCAGCGATCTTTTTATTTGCTATTTGCATAGGTTTTTATTGAGGATGCTTCATAGAGTGCTCATTATGGTTATGCTAAAAGTTTCCACCATGATTAGGCATGGCTTACGCTAGCGGCCTAGGCGTTTCTCTAACACACATACAAACTCCATGATCTTACAAGCTCCTGATGACCCACAAGTATAGGGGGTGTATCGCACTATTTTCGAGGGAAGTGAAACCCAATTTCTTGATTCGACACAAGGGGAGCCAAAGAATATTTATAAGCCTTAACAACTGAGTTGTCAATTCAGCTGCACCTAGAAACAATCTTGCTCACAGCAGTTTATTAGTAGCAAAAGTTTTGTAGTAGGAATAGTAAAGTAACAGCAGTAGTAAAGCAAAGACAGTAGTAACAAAAGCAGTAAACAGTGGGATTCGAGTGCGGTAGGCATAGGGATGGATGGACAGGCGTTGCATGGACAAGTCAATTCACATAGCAATCAGAACATAGGGCAATTGCAGATAAATAAGATAAAGCATCCAAGTACTAGACAATCCTAGGCATGTGTTCCATATATAGTCATACGTGCTCGCAATGAGAACTTGCACAACATCTTTTGTCTTGCCAGCCCGTTTGCAGCGGGGCCTCTAGGGAACTACTGGCAATTAAGGTGCTCCATTTAATAGAGCACCGGAGCAAAGCATTAACACTCCGTGAACACATGTGATCCTCACATCAAAGCCTTTCCCTTCCGGTTATCCTGATTTCTGTCACTTCGGGGCCATAGGTTCCGGACAACAATGTGTGTATACAACTTGTAGATAAGACCAGAAACAATACTATCATAATGAATCAATAATAAGTTCAGATCTGAAATCATGGCACTCGGGCCCTAGTGACAAGCATTAAGCACAACAGGTCACAACAAAGTCATAAAACACTAATAAAAGACACTAGGCACCATGCCCTAACAATCTGATGCCATTACATGAACGATCTCATCCTATCCCTACCATCCCCATAGCCTACAGCGGGGGATTACTCACTCATAGATGGGGGAAACATGGATGGTCGATGGAGATGATGGTGGATATCGATGGAGATGGCTACGGGGGCACTTCCCCGTCCCGGCAGGGTGCCGGAACAGAGACTTTCTATCCCCCGATTCTCCCCTTCGGTGGCGGTGGTGCTGTGGAACTTTTCATGGAAAAACGTCGACCCCCCAGAGTTTTTAGGTCAGAAGGCTTCTTATAGGCGAAGAGGGAGACCGAGGGGGTGCCTGGGGGGCCCACACCACCCCCTGACTCGGCTTGGCCTAGCCCGCACCACCAGGTGGTGTGGCCACCCCTGGCTCTTCTCCGTCTCGTATTCTGGCTCCTAGAGTCTTCTGGAAAAATAGGCACTTTGGCTTTTGTCCCGTCGAATTCTGAGAATATTCATTTTCTGACTTTCCTGGAACCAAAAACAACAGAAAACATGCAGCTGGCATTGTGGCTCTTGTTAATAGGTTAGTCCAAGAAATCATATGAAAAGTACTCCAAAGTGTGGACAAAACACAAGAAAGTGGATAAAACCATGCATGGAGCATCAAAAATTATAGATACATTTGCAATGTATCAACATCCCCAAGCTTAACTCCTGCTCGTCCTCGAGTAGGTAAGTGATAAAAAGAAAGAATAATTTTTGAGGTGACATGCACCATCAAAGACTTGACCAAAGTATTTGTAAACATTCAAAGCTGGGATCAAAGTACTTCAATCATAACATGAAAGAGAAAGTTCTAGCAATAAGACAAAGAAACTATGATGCAACATGAAAAGGCACAAACAAAAGATTCATGAATAACAATGCTTTGCAAGAAGTTTGTTTGTTTCACATAAAGAAAACATAGCATAGTGGCATTCAGCTTGTCCCTCATAGAGTAGCAAACATAAATGCATAGGACACCTTCAAATTTTACAAGAGTGACTAGATACAAATAGTTTAAAACAAGCAATATCAAGGTATGCATTAATCAACAAGTCTTGGGACAATGCACATAGAACTAAGAATGGCCACTATGCTCTCAAGAAAGTGCTCAAAGAATAAGTGGAGACTCAACAAGTAAAAGAAAAAGGTTTTGAATAGTTTGAAAGGCTTCCAAATGCTGAAAGTATGGTACACATTAGCTTTGAGCTCTCATTGCCCTATCATAAGCATCTTGAAGGTGATTAAGGTGAAAGTGAGGTCCAATCTCAGTTATATGCTTGACAGACTATAAACTGAAAATCCCAAGTCCCTTGAGTACGAGGGCCGCTCCTCATGCTACTCAACTTTAGTTACCGGTAAGTTCTTGTCATCGTAAGTATGTGCATATCATTGAGAACCGCCAACGGGGTACCCCTTGCCCGATGATACGGAAGAATCCCCATATCAAAATGACAAGGCAAACAGACAATGAGTATCTCAACAATCTTCTTATTTACCATGGAAAATGGTGCTTTTTCTCTCTTTCCTATTTTCATAAATCTCTCTTTTTTTTCTTTTTCTCAATAGCTATCTCTCTCTTTTTTATAAGAAGAATGCTTCATAGATATCATTATGGTTACGCTGCAGGTTTCCACCATGTCAGCATGGATTATACCAGCGGCCCAGGCGTTTCTCTGACACACATACATAACTCCATGGACTTATAAGCTCCCCTTTTATTTCACACCGACGACATCCGCAAACAAAAGAGCAAGGTATCAACTGGATATATATTTACAAGTGTTGAAAGCGTTCCACGTGACAGCGCGGTTCTGCTAATCCCCAGCCTATAATTAGCAAGAATATAACTTTCGTGGAGAGTTCACAATGGTTCAGGTTTATTAAGTGCAGGAAATAAAGTGCGCCATCAAGTTAGTGAGAGCTTTACTAACTAACTTTCTCATAACAAGCAAACATTTTATTCGGAAGAAAACAAGGCATATTGAATATGCACGAAAGTATAAAATGATGCTAATAGGTAGGTATGGTGGACACTTTGGCAATATTTGGTTTAAGGGAGTTGGAAATATGAGTAAAACACTCAGTGTAAGTGAAGGCTAGCAATAGTAAGGGACCGACAAACGAGAGAGCAATAATGGCCATAATCATGCAGAGCGACAAAATATCATTAATCAAAGCATAAAGTGATACTACAAGTTGAAAACTAAAGGATCATAAAGGCTTATGGTGACTTGAGATAGTCATAACATGGTGTGAGCATGTGGCAAGTAAACCCAAATAAAGCATCAAAGGAGAATACCACTATACTATGCTTTAATATGCTAAAACAACACATGATTCAACCAAGGCACATTAAGCAATCTCAATTGTTTATAACAAGTCATGCTACAGCAAAGAATACTAAGCATAAAGCCAAAGAAATATCAAGCATGACATGACAAAGCATAGGACACAGTCAAAAACAAGCTCTCTTTACCACTTAAGCATGAGCTTTCCTACTCTTTTCCAATCCAAACCAGACTATTTGAACACCAATGTATGAAAGAGGGGGTCCAGCCAATTTATTCAGAAAACTAAGCAAACCACGCAAACTAAAAACCAAAACGAAAACGAATAAGAAGACGCTCCAAGAACAACACAACTGTGCATGAAACAATAAAAATGAAGTGGTTGGAAGTAACCTGAGATTTTTATTGATGAAGAAGGGGATGCCTTGGGCATCCCTAAGCTTTGTTGCTTGTACTTCTTGGATATTTCTTGGGGTGACACGCGTGGCATCTCCAAGCTTGAGCTTTAGTCCATCCTTCATCTCATTACTCATTCCTTCCATACACCTGAAATTTTTCTTTATACAAAACTTCACACAATCTTTATTAGCAACATTAGTGCACTCAAGATAAATAAGTCTCAAGGTTCAGTTATAACACCAAATAAAATTCCATTAGGACACTATCTACTGTAGCACTTCCCTCAAAAATCTCAATTCTCCAAAAGAACTCAAAAAGGAACCAATAAGAAGCAAATGCAGAAAATGGCAGAAATCTGTCAAAACAGACCAGCAGGTAAAGACGAATTTTTTCGAAGACCTTATGTTGCTCAAATCAAAAAGTGTTGAACTAACAAAAGTTATATAACAATCTGGGGCATAAGAACAAAATATTACAGCTCAATCCGACGTACAGAGCTCTCTCAAGAATGTTTACGGTGAAGCACAGAAATCTGTTTCGGGACAGCAACTTTCCCAATCATCACTTCACTCTCATTAGATGTTACTCTTGGCACAAAAAGCAAATAAAAAGGATAAGGAGCGGTTATTACTGAGGTAATAACTTCCAAGACTCATCTAAAACTTTTGAGTTATCTCCCAATAAGTACTTTTCTTTAATGTCTTTAAGTTAGGCATAAGCAAAAACTAGAATGGATAGAATAGAAGTAAACAGAAATAATCATAGTAAAAACATTGTTTTGTTCAATGAAATCCTTTTGTTAACAAGGCTGATCAGGTCTTGCTACTAAAACAATTTCATATGAGACAAAACTTTGTATTCCACTAATGATTATGTTACCTCAACCTTGATAGCAATGGTCCCAATCATAATAGTTTCAATTTTTTCTCTTGGTATGGGACAATATATTTCTCCAACTTGAATGCCCTCAACATGTTCAATTGAATTCAAACCATAAGTCCTTTCAATATTCTTGAGGAAATATATAATATGTTCCTTGTCATTAACATTGAAGGTCACCTTCCCTTGATTATAATTAATAACAGCTCCTGCAGTATTAAGAAAATGTCTCCAAAGAATAATAGACATATTATCATCTTTGGGCATAAAAGTTTGAGAGGATGCTCTCATAAGGAATATGAGTTGAAGTAAAAGAGAGCATCAAGAAGAAAATTCAAAACAAATTTAAGTCTAACCCACTTCCTATGCATAGAATAATGTATGCAAATAAATTCAGAAAGAATAAAGTGACAGGCATAGGAAGTTAAAACAAGAATAACTTCAAAACTTTCACCACATAGAGAGGTGTTTCAATACCATGAAAACTTCTACCACCATATTTTCCTCTCTCAAAATAATTTTCAGTAGCCTCATGAATAAACTCAACAATATAACTATCACATAAAGCATGCTCTTCATGATCTACAAGCACTAGAGCTTTATTATAAACATTTTCAAAAGAAACCTCTGGAACATAACATTCATTCTCCTTTAGTAAGCAAGGGGGACAATCAAATAATGTAAGGGATAAAGAGTTACTCTCATTAGAAGGTAGGCATGGGTAGCTAATCCGTTCTTCCTCCTTTTGTTCATCACTCTGTCGTCGGATTGATGACAAGTACGCAATGAGGGCGTCCTTGAGGCGTGCGGAAGAGAGGGGTGTGAGGCGTACGGTGTTCCGAGACGGTGAGCGCACAAGTTTACCCAGGTTCGAATCCGCCGGCTTTGGACGGACCCTACTCCTGCTATCAATCCAGTAATACGGCAAAGCCGGAATATGGGTTACAAGGGTTTCGCCTGTGCGAGTTGAGATTGTAGACTATTGGTCGTCTGGTGTTGCCCTAAGTCTCTCCCTAGGACGGCTTATATAGATATCCGGCCTAGGGTTTACAGGAGAGATCAATCCGGCTACGGCTAAGAGTTGGTTACAGAGTACATCTTGAACTACAAGTAACATTATGGGCCTAAGTCGGTAAGTCTTCTGGGCCTTCCCGTAGCCGGATGGGACTCCGCCTTCTCTCCCTAACTGGGCCGCCCGTGAAGCAAAGCTCTAACCCGAAGTGGGCCACCCTGGTCAGTGAGGAACGTTGAGGATACCCGGAAAGTATATCCCCAACAGTAGCCCCTGGAGGCCTCCAAGATCCAAAGTCGGATTTTATCATCGTCTAGCTTGATCTTCGGCTTGCAGAATCTTGAAGGGTTCCTGAAACTTTATAACAAAAAAGTACAATCCGGGTCTTCAAAAGTAAGTCGGATCTTTCAATTAGTTAGTCAGATTTTCCAGCTCGCTTTTAAACTAAGCCGGAAACTTGGTCTCTAACGCCACCTGACACAAGCATGGTCCAGTTACGTCATCTGACAGACGTTCTGTCAGCACGACCGTTGGTGGGTCCGCAGTTCGCGGAACCGAGGCGCCGTTTCAATGCGTGCGTGGAGATCGAGGCGACGCAATCATCGCGTGGGCCCTTCCCAATTCTTTCCACAACGCGTGGCGGTTACACTATAGCATTTGCACGAATCTTGGTGCAGGTAGGTAGATATAAGGGGTCTAGATTTTTTCTTCTCCTCTCCACCTGCCTTTCGCCGTACCTTTCTTCCCAAATCTCCAGCGCGCCCAGAGCCCTTTCGTTTCCCCCCCACAGAGCTCCTAGCGCCGCCACTTTAGGGTCACCCCTTCCCACCGGAGAGAAATGGCTTCATCCTCTTCTTCCTCCCTGGCGGCGACGGCGACAGCATCGGCAGAAGCAGCTGCAGAAAAAGAAAGTTTCCGGGGAATCTGGATCCCTTGCACCCTCGACAAGGCGGCCCTCAAGAACGTGGAGAAGGAGGGGCTTCTCGCCGCCAGTGACTGGCGGAGCGGTTCTGGCGAAACCATCCCCAGTCCGCGCGAAGGCGAGCGCGTCCACTTCGGCACCCATCTGGACCGAGGTTTGTCTTTTCCTCCCTCGGAGTTCTTCTCCGAGGTGATTGACCATTATGGAGTTCAACTCCATAATCTTCCTCCCAACTCCCTTCTAGAGATGAGCGCGTTTGCTGCGCTTTCCGAGGGCTTTCTCGGCATTAGGCCGAGTTTGCTTTTTTTCCGGTATTACTTCCATGTCTAGATAAATTCTATTACCGCCGGTGTTCCTTATATCACTGGTACTATTAGTTTTTCTGTTAGACGAGACCGGTACTATCACAAAATTGCTGCCAGTGACTCGGTCAAACAATGGCTAGCCACCTTTTTCTATCATAGGGATATTCCGGCTCCCGGCAAAGCTACTGCTTTGCCGGCTTTTGTCGACGGAGCCGCCACAGCCCAGCCTTCCTGGGATGAGGCTGCTCCGGCTCTTACAGACGATCTGATCCTCGCTAAGAGGCGGATCGAATATCTTATCAAGCACAAGGGTCTGAGGGGATCCGACTTAGTCCAGTGCTGGGTCGCACGTCGGATCCAGCCACTTCAGTACCACGGGGATAGACTGATGCACTCCATCACGTCTTCCAAAAAAGATTCTCTCCGCATCAGCCCCAAGGCCTACACCAGCCAAGGCTATATAAGCCAGATCAAATGGCTGAGTAAAGAGCGGATCGAGAGAAAAATTCCGGAGATCTCTCTGGACATGCACACGGCAGAAAACCCCGTGGTAGCGGTAAGCTTCCATCAGTACACCTTTTACGTGTTTCAATCTTTTAAGTCATACATTGCAATGCTGATATGTTTTCTTGTTTTCAGCTTGCCGAACTCCCCGAGTCGGAGCTTGATCCACTCAAAGGATATCCTCCTGAGTTTTCTCAGGAAGCTGAAGTGGTCCCATTGCCTGACCTTGCGCTCAAGAAGTGCAAAGCTCCGACAGTGGCTGTTGGCACAAAGGAGGTGCCTGTTGTGAAGAGGTAACTTTCATTCACAATTTCCGCCTTTGTACCTTTCTCGAATTTCTTTCTAAGATGTAATATTTCTGACATTACTACATTCTCAGAGCAAAGCCTCTCATCAAGGGTAAGGGGAAGGGGATTCCTGCAAAGCCCCTGCGACAGGCGAAGCTTACCATAGCTACCCCTGCCACGGCTCCTTCGACTCCTGCCCCTCAACCTTCTGCAACACCGGCGATTACTCCTTCTCCGGTTGTTGCAGAAGATCCGGCTCCTCCAACGGCGCCCGTGATCCTTGGATCGGACACTAATGTCACCGTGGGTGCGTCAGCTCAAGATAAGGGTGAACCCTCTTCGGGTAATGATCCCTCGGCTGAAGTCTTCGCCGACAACCTCCTAAGCAACCCTGGACTTGCCAAATTTGGCTTATCCCGGAAGTCCGTAGAGGAGATCCAGCCGCTGGCCAGGCAAGTCCTGGACAAAAGCCATCTATCCCCCGAAGAGGAAGCGCAAGAAGCAGAGGACGTCAAGTTCTCTGACCTTCTCGCCCAAGTCCGCCTTCGCGACGAGAGGATCAGGACTAGAGAGCTTCCAACAGCCCCAATAATTCCTCTTACTCTCGCCGAGAAGGTGGCAGTTGAGGTGAACGCGGGTCTAGACAAACTCACCCGCGAGCAATATGTAAGTCGGAATTCCAACTCTTGTTTTTTACCTTATGTTATATCATATCCTCTAGCCCCCAAGCATGAAGTAGGATATAGAAATCCGAGTTTATGCTTTCATTAGGATGCCAAAGAACGAACTAGTGTAGCCCCCAAGGCTCGTGCTGATATTTAGCAAAAAATATTAGCCCGAGTCTTAAGTAGCTTTCTGACTTTGGGTATTCTGACTTACAGAAAGTATGTTCCTATAACCAGGAATTGTTAAAAAATGTCTGTGATAAGCGGAGAGAAATCAAAGCTCTCCGGCTTAAAAATGCTGAGCTCAAGCTAGCCAAGGATGAAGCCGAAGGTAACATTTCGAGATTCAAACCTTGTCTTTTACTTTTCCAATATCGAATTTTTCTGAACTGTTGTTCTTTTTGACTTACAGCGTTGGTGAAACAATCCATCGCTATGATTGAAGAGGCTGAGAACCTCAAAACCTTAGTGGTGGAGAACAAGGGATTTCGCCAAAAGCTGGATAAGCTTAAGGCTAATCATGAAAGGAGCATAGCTCAAGTTCTCGAGTCCTCCTCCATGGCCACTGAAGACCGCGATCTCAAGATTGCCGCTCATGATAAGGTTATCTTGGACCTCTAAAATGAGGTTGGCAGAGAGAAGGATATCTCCCAGGCGCTCCGAGCTAAACTCCAGAGTCTTCGGGAAGAGAAAGCCAAGATTGACGACGTCATTCTTGGTATGTTCCATCTATCTAATTTATTCTTTCTTCGACTTTCATCAATGTCGGATTTTCATTAACTTGTTTTGTGTGTAGGTCCTCTGAACTTGACGGACTCCTCCTCGTCCGAACCCCGCACTCACCGGCTTACTCAAGTCGGTGATCTCATTCATGACTATCGCCAGTCCCTTGAGGACATTGACGAATCTCTTAGGATTCCGGACATGCCAAGCATGTCGTACTTCCAAGTGCAGGAGAAGGCCAAGGAGATGCCGCAGCTTGTTCGGGACTGGAACATGTCCTACGCGCGGACCGCTGCGCAGAACGCTCTCACCGTGGTCATGAGCCACCATGGAAACATGGAGATATGGCAAGTGACCAGAGGGTACTGCAAAGTAGACGAAGATGGCCAGGAGCAAGACCTTCAAGCTATCATGCACTCCTGTGCCGGATATGGGTGTCATGTTGCTTATCTGACCAGCTACGAGACGCCCTTCTTCACCCGCGTGGATACTCCGCCACCTCCTTCAGAATATGCCGAAGAAGTTTCCGACGATGAACAGACCATCTCGGATCCAGACATCTCGGCAAGATATCAAGGCGGAGTAGCCAGTGAGCCAGCAGATCCTTCATCTCCTCCTGTATCATAGACCAGAAAACGTATGTATTATTCTAGAAAAAACCTGATGCGATTGTAAATATTAAGTACTAAGATTTTTGCTAGTGCCAAGTTTTTTTATCTATTCAGTACTTTTGGTCTTAGATTATTTGTGTGCCTGAAATGTTTGCATAAGCACTTGGAATTTTCTGCCTCTACTTATCATTTATCTGGCTTTCCGCCTCGTCCCTTTCGTGAGCCGGCTAAACCTTCAGCCGGAAACTTTGCCGAGCAACGGAGCTCAATTGCTAAACCAGTTTAAACTCAGAAGCAAAGCCGGCTTCCAGTACCAACAATTCACTACTCGGAAGATACCCGCATCCAGCAATCAGACAAATAACCCAAGTAAAGACTAGAGTTTTTTAGAGTTATACCCGAAGGTAGCAGTTTTTAGAATCGGAAATCTAAACCAGAACGAACATGAGCATAAAGTACTTTCAAGCATTCTGGGATTTTCGACTATGACATGATCTTTAGGAAATAAGATGGTAAAAACTTCTCAGGAAAACTTTGAGGTAACCAAAATTTTTATTTCTCACAGAGAATGTACATATGTATAATTACAAAGAAAGATAAAACTAAGAATAAAAGGGACGTAGCTGAGCAATATTCCATGGTCTGTCTAATTCTTCCGGATTTGTACTGCCTCTAGCTCTCTTTCTCTTCTTAGTAGAAGGTCTTTCTTTGACTGGCCTCATGTCAGTTAAGTAGTACGACCCATTGTGCAATACTCGACTAACCAAAAAGGGCCCTTCCCATATTGGGGAAAGTTTGTGCTTTCTTTGTTGCACAAGCCGAAGAACCAAATCACCTTTATTGAAAGATCTAGTTCGGACTCTCTGGCTATGATACTTGCGTAACTTCTGCTGATAGGCTGTAGATCTCATTTCAGCAACGACGCGAACTTCTTCGACTAAGTCGAGATCATTTTGTCGAGAAATCTCAGCATCCTCGTCAATATACGCGGCCACTCTAGGAGAAGTATGAATCAAATCACTAGGAAGAACTGCTTCTGCGCCATAGACCAAGAAGAAAGGTGTATATCCTGTTGACCTGTTCGGAGTTGTTCACAAACTCCAAATTACAGAGGGTAGTTCCTCTGCCCAAGCCCCCGCAACACGTCTCAGTGGTGCTTCGAGTCTTGGTTTCAAGCCTTGTAGAATTAAACCATTTGGTCTTTCGACTTGTCCGTTAGCCTGTGGATGTGTGACTGACGCAATGTCAAGCCGGATATTTTGCTCATCGCAGAATTCAGCCAACTCTCCCATGGAAAAATTACTCCCGTTGTCCGTGATAATGCTATGCGGATAACCATACCGGATTATAACATCCTCGACCAATATTTTGGCTGTTGCTCCATCACAACTAGTGACAGGTTTAGCCTCGATCCATTTCGTGAATTTATCCACCATCACTAAGAGGTGAGTAAATCCACTTGGAGCTCGTTTAAAAGGTCCTACCATATCAAGCCCCCAGACCGCAAAAGGCCATGTTATAGGTATTGTTCGCAGCTGATCAGCCGGAACATGAGCTTGCTTGGCGTACTTTTGGCAGCCTTTGCATGTCTTGACTAATCGTTCGGCATCTGCCTGAGCTATGAGCCAGAAAAAACCATGTCGAAAAGCTTTTGCCACTAAATATTTGGCTGCAGCGTGGTGACCACACTCGCCTTTGTGGATTTCTCTTAAGATTTCCACTCCTTCTTCCGGAGATACACAGCGCTGAAAACCCCCAGAAACACTCCGTTTATGGAGCTCACCTTTAGCAATAGTATAGGCTTTTGCTCGTTAGATAATTTGCCGGCTCAGCACCTCGTCTTCGGGTAATTTGCCATCCACCAAGTAATCAAGGTAGGGTTGAGTCCAGCTGGGAATTACAGCCAGAACTGCTATTAAAGGTGAGTCAGATTTGGTCGGATACTCCTCATCTACTCCCTTTATCGAGGGAACTTTGAGGTGCTCTAAAAATGCGCCATCCGGAACCTCTTTCCGCGCAGAACCTATTCAAGATAGTGCATCTGCTTCCTCGTTTTCTGCTCGAGGGATGTGTTGAACTTCAAACCCCTCGAACGATTTAGATAGATCATCCACGACAGCTTTATATGCTGCCATGTGCTTATTT
Organism: Avena eriantha; assembly: GCA_910589775.1. Taxonomy (NCBI): domain Eukaryota; kingdom Viridiplantae; phylum Streptophyta; class Magnoliopsida; order Poales; family Poaceae; genus Avena; species Avena eriantha. Next base: position 315,333,934 of record OU342741.1, read on the forward strand.
GCATTACAAATATACGACACTTGCTGAGCAACAAGATCCGAATCTCCATAACACATCAAACATCGGATGCCAATATCCTTAGCAATCCAGATTCCATGCAGCAGTGCTTCATACTCGGCAATGTTGTTTGTCGCTGTGAAGTGGATCTGCAGCACATATAAAAGTTTATCTCCTTGTGGTGATTTGAGCACCACGCCAGCCCCCGAGCCCCCCCTAGCCTTGGATCCATAAAAAAGAGGGTCCAATATTCTGACTCCGGGAGGACCATGTTCTCCTTGGTCTCTATCCAATCAGCGACAAAGTCGGCAAGGATCTGGGATTTGATTGCTGTCTGGGGTTTGTACTCAATATCGAAAGCTGCAAGCTCTATGCCCCATTTGGCGACGCGTCCTGTAGCATCGCTGTTATTGATTATATCTCTCATGGGAGCTTTGCTCACCATGGTAATTGGGTGCTCCTGAAAATAGTGTCGTAACTTATGAGATGCCAGAAAAACACCGTAAGCCAACTTTTGATAGTGCGGATATCGCTGTTTTGATTCTGTCAGGACCTCGCTGACAAAGTACGTCGGACGCTGCACCAGGTGCCCCTGATTTTCTTCTAGTCTCTCCACCACCATAACTATACTGACAACCCTATTTGTCGCAGCAATGTAAAGCAACAACGGTTCCTGAGGTTCCGGTGCTGCAAGGATAGGAGCAGATGAGAGTACTTTCTTCAGGTCTTGTAGTGCAGCTTCGGCTTCGTTAGTCCAGACAAAATCCTTGGTTTTCTTCAGGAGTTTGTATAATGGTGTGGCTCTTTCACCAAGCCGGCTTACAAATCAACTAACCGTGGCAATGCAACCAGTTAATCTTTGTACATCCTTCAGGCGAGTTGGCCTGGAAATATTGAGAATAGCCTTGATCTTGTCATGGTTCACCTCTATGCCTCGTTGAGACACAATAAAACCTAACAATTTTCCGGCTGGTATTCCAAAGAAGCATTTCTTCGGGTTAAGCATGATGTTGTATTTTCGTAAATTGGCGAACGTCTCCTCTAAGTCGGAAACCAATGTTTCCTTCTTTTTGGACATGACCGCGATATCATCCACGTATGCATGTACATTGCGCCCGAGTTGATCATGGAGGCAACGCTGCATCGTGCGCTGGTACGTAGCTCCTGCGTTCTTCAGCCCAAAGGGCATCGTAACATAACAGAAGGTTCCGAAAGGGGTTATGAATGAAGTCTTGATTTTGTCAGATTCCTTCATCCGGATTTGGTGATAACCGGAATATGCGTCGAGAAAACAGAGGAGTTCCGAGCCTGCCGTAGAATCGATAACTTGATCAATTATAGGCAGAGCGAACGGATCTTTTGGACAAGCCTTGTTCAAGGCAGTATAATCAACACACATCCTTAAATCAGTAGTGTCCGTTTTAGGGACCATTATAGGGTTGGCCGACCATTCAGTATGGATGACCTCTTCTATGAATCCGGCTAACTCTAGCCGCGCTAGTTCCTTAGCTATTGCCTTACGCTTTTCGTCACCAAACCGTCGTAAGGACTGTTTCACGGGTTTAGCATTCGGGTAGAGAGCGCTCGACAAGTTCCCTAGGTACTCCGGTCATGTCAGATGGCTGCCATGCGAAGATATCTTGATTTGCTCGGAGGAACTTAACGAGCGCGCCTTCCTATGCGCTACTTAGGCCTGCGCCTATCTGGGTCACCTTGGAGTGGTCATCATCCTTCAATGGCGTCGTCTTCGTCTCTTCTGATGCCTTGAACTCCGGATTTGGTTTTGTCACCTCCTTCTTTGTCGCGGGCATCTCGGACGGATCTATGCTCTTCTTGATCTCCTAGTACTTCTGGGCGTGCAGCACGGCTTCGGCAAAGGCGACATTTCCATCCTCGCACTCTCGCGCTTTCTTCGGGTCACCCCTGATGGTGATCACGCCGTTGGGACCTGAAATTTTCATCATATTGTAAATGTAACATGGACGAGCCATAAAAGCCCAGTAAGCCGGACGTCCGAATATAGCGTGGTATGCGCTCTTGAATGGGACCACTTCGAAGGAAAGTGCCTCCGTTCGATAATTTTTTGGTGTTCCAAAAGTAACATCCAAAGTGATCTCTCCCAGGGAATTAGCTTGTCTTCCTGGTACAACCCCGTGAAAAATCACAGAGCTATGGTTGAGCTGTGTTTCCGAGATCTTCATCCGGCGTAGCGTTTCTACATAGAGAATATTGATGCTACTACCACCGTCCATGAGGGTCTTTGAGAAACCATAACTGTCAATAAGTGGATTGACGATTAAGGCGTATTTTCCTCGCCTATGCAACTTAGGCGGATGATCAGCGCGTTCAAATGTGATTTCCACCTCCGACCAGTCCAAATACTGAGGGACAGTCAGAACTATTGCGTTGAGCTCGTGGAGAACTGCTTTCTTGACCTTTGCTGGTTGAGATCCGAGGAAGGTGACGTAAGTGTCCTTCTTGGTAGGAAACGTTTTCTTCCCTTCCGACTTGGGATTTGAAGCGTCGGCTTCCTCCATGTCGGAATCTTCCTTGGTCTCTTTTTATTTTTTGGGATTTTTCTTTCCCTTCTTCCTCTTAGCTTTGTAGCCCACGGTATCATCTCTCTTGATGTCATCGTTAAAACGACATTCAGCGTTGGTGTGGGACGAGCCCCCATTGGCGTCTAAGTGATGCACACATGGGTTATTGGCAATGTCGGCCCAAGTGTAGGTTTTGCCTGGTTGTTGCTCTCCTCTACCTTGGACCCTTGATGTCCCACGACCACGCCCGCGGCCTCCACCACGTCCTCCTCGTCCTCCAGTCCCGGAAACAGTAGTGACTACTGCTGTCTCCGCGTTGGGCTTTTCTTTCGAGGTGTTTTTGCGTTTCTGAGCCTGTTGCTTTGTCTTTTCTGACTGTGGTACGGCCAGGACGTTAAGTAATCCCTCTGCATCCTCGTCAGCATCTGCATACTTGCTCGCTGTTTCTATCATCTCTCCCAGATCAGTAACCTTGTCACACTTCAAGCGATGGCGCAGTAATCCAATTGGGAGACCTGAAATAAAAGCTTCAATCGCAGTTTGATCATTTACTCCCTCGTAGGAGTTCTTGGTGTCAATCCATCGTCCGAGATAATCTCCGCAAGTTTCTCCGGCTTTCTGGGTGCAACGCTGTAGGTTCCAACCATACAGGGCCTCCGATATGTGCCTTCGAAATTCTGAAAGAACGCACTTTGTAAGTCATACCAGTTGTGGATGGTGTTTGCCGGGAGTTCATTGAGCCATGATCGCGCCGTCTTCCGCAACATAAGTGGGAGATATCGGGTTGCGACCAGGCTATTTCCGCCTTTAACGATGCAGCAAGCTTGGAAGAAGTCCTGTAACCAGGTGTCTGGCCGAGCAATGCCGTCGTAGGCTTGAATATGTCTTGACATAGCAAATCCTTCTGGGAATTTTATAGCTCTGATGCGTGGTCCAAAGCACTTTGGGCCGACGTACACGTCATCGTTTTCGTAGCGCCGAGCCTCTATGTTGGAGTTGATCCTGTGCCTGGCGTCGTTCGGGGATAGGGATCGTCCCGAATATCGGCTAAGGCTGCGGTGGCTTGGAGCCGGACTTAGGCTTCTGCCACCACCTCCTCCGTCATGTCGTCCTCCTTGACCTCCTTGGGGGCCGTTGTGATAACTGTGTAGTGGAGAGGGTGGTGCAGCTGGGTTGTTTCCGGCTGATCGCCGGCCTCCGTCCGGAGCGTCATTATTCCGGTTCCGGGGAGGTTCTTGACTGTGACGAGCCCCCTGCCAGCTTGTACCAGCATGGTTTCCGTCGTTCCTTCGTCCGTCGTTCCCACCATGGTAAGGTTCAGCCGGACGGTTTTCATGTCTAGGAGGTGGCATTTTCTGACGATCCTCCTCCCGACGTTTTTCTTTATCTTCTCCCTTTCGGGAAGGATTCCTCGGATTGAGTGCAGCGATTGCGTCTTTCTCGGCTACTGGAGCGACGTTGCTCCAGTTATGTGTAGCCCTATGGTACTGTCCCGTCAATCCCGTTCTTGAATAATTGTCTTCCCTGCGTTCGGGGTTATGATACTGCGCCCGAACATAGTGGGATCTTACGCTAGCCCATGCCGGATCTATGTGACATTGGTCGGAATCCGAGACCAGCTTTTGGCTTCCCGACAGGGCGACCTTTTGCTGCTCCAGTCCTTTGTTGAGTAGCTTGATACCCCAACGTATCTCTTCTGGTCCTGGATTAGCTGATAGAATTTCGCGAGCTGCCACAGTATTTTGCACTGGTGTTGGGTAAACCCAATCTCCATTGCTGTCCTTCCGTGGCTTTCCCATCTCATCTCCAAAAAGGACGGCACATACAGGTGGGAATTGGTTGTCATCTACGTGACGCTTCCATGTCTTCTGATGCAGACGGGACATGTACTCCTTGTTTGACATGCGCTTCTTCTCCACCTCGATGTTTTTGGCTTCATCAAGGAGTTGTTGACGACGCGCTTCTAGGGCTTGGGCCCTTTCGTCCAGCTCATCTGCGGTAAGTTCTGCAGCTGTAGGGATAGGTGTGGTTAATGCGGCATCGATGAGTTTATGCGCACCTTCAGTGATCACGTGCCCATCCACCGATGCTTCTTTTTTGGGCTCGTCTGGGATAAGTGCTCCATCCGAGTCTTCCTCGTATTCCTTGGCAATCTCTTCCTCTGTCAGAGGGTCTTTTGCCGGGGTCTTGTTCTTCTTGTTCTTCTTCTTTGCCCTCTTGGCAGCGCCGGTAGAAAAGACGGCTTTGGGTCCGTTTCCCGGAGTCAAGCTCTGAGTGGTACTTTCGGACATCTGGAGTTCGGGATTGTCTCCGACCTCCATATCATCCTGTGCTTTGGGAGAGTGTTCCCCGGATCCTTCGTCCATGGCTTCTCCGTCTTCTGCAGCTTTGGAGCTGTACTCGTCGTCATATTCCGCGGAGAACTTTCGGAAATCTGCCGATGTCATGGACTCATCCGAGGATGCGGGGACGTCGGCGTTTGTTCCAATTGCCTCCAGCACCGAGTCGGTGTTTTCTCCAGCATCGGCAAAGCCGGATCTGGATCCAACGTATCCAATGAAGTGTGATGCGTGCTTCCTGAGGTACCTAAGGAAAGGCTTGTCTGTCCCGACATCATCAGAGTCGGGATCAGTGTCGTTGATGTGCTCCGCCTGGATTTCGACTTCCACGGGTGGGTTGATCCGGGATCCGGCTTCTCCAGGGAGATCCACTCCGGATTCGACTTGGTCCGCGAGGTTTTCTTCAGGCTCGGATTTCTCCATTATCTCCGCAACTGGTGCGGGCTGGGTGGGATTAGGGTTTTCTGAGGTCTAGAACTCTGCTGCCTCCGCGGACAAAGGGGATCCAGAAGTTTCTTCTGCCTCTATCATCACCGCTAGGGTGGGTTGGGCAGGTTCAGCGAAACCGATGTAAACATCGATCTCGCCAAAAGACATGATTTTATAAGCAATCACGGCCTCCCTAGCCGGAATCCAAGTCTCGTCGAGAACGATGAGAGGGACGTCGCTGGCGTAGAGGATGCGACCGACGGCGATAGTCTCGCCGATTCCGATTCTTGTAGATTCCGCTCGGAACGTAGATCCGAAGCTCACTTGCCCCACGGTGGGCGCCAACTGTCGTCGGATTGATGACAAGTACGCCATGAGGGGGTCCTCGAGGCGTGCGGAAGAGAGGGGTGTGAGGCGTACGGTGTTCCGAGACGGTGAGCGCACAAGTTTACCCAGGTTCGAATCCGCCGGCTTTGGACGGACCCTACTCCTGCTATCAATCCAGTAATACGGCAAAGCCGGAATATGGGTTACAAGGGTTTCGCCTGTGCGAGTTGAGATTGTAGACTATTGGTCGTCTGGTGTTGCCCTAAAGGCTCTCCCTAGGACGGCTTATATAGATATCCGGCCTAGGGTTTACAGGAGAGATCAATCCGGCTACGACTAAGAGTTGGTTACAGAGTACATCTTGAACTACAAGTAACATTATGGGCCTAAGTCAGTAAGTCTTCTAGGCCTTCCCGTAGCCGGATGAGACTCCGCCTTCTCTCCCTAACTGGGCCGCCCGTGAAGCAAAGCTCTAACCCGAAGTGGGCCACCCTGGTCAGTGAGGAACGTTGAGGATACCTAAAAGTATATCCCCAACACACTCTCCTCCTCCTTTTTATCTAATGAGATTTCAGGTTCATCAATTTCTTCTTCCATAGGATCCTGCAAGGCATTAGCCTCTTCCATTTGTGGAAAGCATCTATTAAAATATTCAAGAATATAGCCATTTTCATCCTTGTAATTATCAAAGCAAAATTTAAGTATACCAAACACCTCATATTTGTAAGGTGAATCATCAATATTTTCAAGAAAACTAGCAAGTTCAAAAGCACCCTTCCAAGCAATAAATTCTTCAATTTGTTCCGCATCATAAAAGTCATAAATTCCTTTAGCATAGGAAGATATGGTATCATTATCACTATACTTACATTGAAAAGGGAGGTGTGTATAACTCTTTCTGCAACGAGACTCATCACAGCAATAAGTAACATTATAAGTAGAGCACACGTTCCTAGCAATGGTATACAATCTATCAATTTGTTCCCATAAGTGTTTCCCTTTTTGTGACAAGCGGTGTTCCTTATAATAATATCTTTGATCTTCCGTGAACCCACCTTGCCAATAAGCTTCAGTTTCAAAGAAACCAACCATTGCCAACAAGCATGATAAAGCAAGACAATAACAGACCAACGAAAATAACAACTAGAGTAGGAACTATTTTTTTGTATTTTTGATAAAGAAACAAGCAAACAAGGAGAAAGATAAACTTAGCTTGAACAATAGTGAATCCAAGTGAACTTGATAAATAAAGCTATGCTCCCCGGCAACGGCGCCAGAAAATAGTCTTGATGACCCACAAGTATAGGGGGTGTATCGTAGTGTTTTCGAGGGAAGTGAAAACCCAATTTACTAATTCGACACAAGGGGAGCCAAAGAATATTTATAAGCCTTAACAACTGAGTTGTCAATTCAGCTGCACCTGGAAACAATGTTGCTCACAGCAGTTTATTAGTAGCAACAGTTTTGTAGTAGGAATAGTAAAGTAACAGCAGTAGTAAAGCAAAGATAGTAGTAACAAAAGCAGTAAACAGTGGGATTCGAGTGCGGTAGGCATAGGGATGGATGGACGGGCGTTGTATGGACAAGACAATTCACATAGCAATCAGAACATAGGGCAATTGCAGATAAATAAGATAAAGGAGCCAAGTACTAGACAATCCTAGGCATGTGTTCCATATATAGTCATACGTGCTCGCAATGAGAACTTGCACAACATCTTTTGTCCTGCCAGCCCGTTTGCAGCGGGGCCTCTAGGGAACTACTGGCAATTAAGGTGCTCCTTTTAATAGAGCACCGGAGCAAAGCATTAACACTCCGTGAACACATGTGATCCTCACATCAAAGCCTTTCCCTTCCGGTTATCCCGATTTCTGTCACTTCGGGGCCATAGGTTCCGGACAACAACGTGTGTATACAACTTGTAGATAAGACCAGAAACAATACTATCATAATGAATCAATAATAGGTTCAGATCTGAAATCATGGCACTCGGGCCCTAGTGACAAGCATTAAGCACAAAAGGTTGCAACAAAGTCATAAAGCACTAATAAAAGATACTAGGCACCATGCCCTAACAATCTGATGCCATTACATGAACGATCTCATCCAATCCCTACCATCCCCATAGCCTACAGCGGGGGATTACTCACTCATAGATGGGGGAAACGTGGATGGTCGATGGAGATGGTGGTGGAGATCGATGGAGATGGCTTCGGGGGCACTTCCCCGTCCCGATAGGGTGCCAGAACAGAGACTTTCTATCCCCCGAATCTCCCCTTCGGTGGCGGCGGCACTGTGGAACTTTTCGTGGAAAAACATCGACCCCCCGGAGTTTTTAGGTCAGAAGGCTTCTTATAGGCAAAGAGGGAGACCGAGGGGGTGCCTGGGGGGCCCACACCACCCCCTGGCGCGGCCTAGCCTGGCCCGCGCCACCAGGTGGTGTGGCCACCCCCTGGCGCGGCCTAGCCTGGCCCGCGCCACCAGGTGGTGTGGCCACCCCCTGGCTCTTCTCCATCTCGTATTCTGGCTCCTGGAGTCTTTTGGAAAAATAGGCACTTTGGCTTTTGTCGCGTCCAATTCCGAGAATATTCATTTTCTGACTTTCCTGGAACCAAAAACAGCAGAAAACAGGCAGCTGACACTGTGGCTCTTGTTAATAGGTTAGTCCAAGAAATCATATGAAAAGTACTCCAAAGTGTGGGCAAAACACAAGAAAGTGGATAAAACCAAGCATGGAGCATCAAAAATTATAGATACATTTGCAATGTATCAACTCCCCTTTTATTTCACACCGCCGGGATCCATAAACAAAAGAATCATGATATCAACGGAATAATAAGTGCAATGTTGAAAGCGTTCCCCATGATTCATTGTTCTGCTAACTTCAACTTATAAAGCGCAAGCATATACGCAACAAAGATGGACGCAATGGTTCAAGATTATTAAGTGCAAGAAACTAAAGTGTGCCATCAAGTTCGTGAGAGCTTTAGTCACTAATTTTCTCATAACAAGTTAAGTTCGGAAGGTAGATAAAAACATGAATATACTTGGAATAGGAAATGCTAATAGGTAGGTATGGTGGACTCTTTGGAATAACTTGGTTTTATTTGGAGTTTGATGCATGAGTGGAACTCATACTTGGTTATGGAGGCTAGCAAAAGACTGGGAGCGACCAACTAAGAGAGCAATAATGGCCATAATCATGCAAAGCGACAAAACATCATTAATTAAAGCATAAAGTGATATTACAAGTCGAAAACTAAAGGATCATAAAGGCTATGGTGACTTGGGATAGTCATAACATGGTGTGAGCATACGCCAAGTCAACCCTAATAAAGCATCAAAGGAGAATACCACAATACTGTGCTTTAATATGCTAAAACAACGCATGATTCTTTCAAGGCACATTAAGCAATCTCAATTGTTTGTAACATGTCATGCTACAGAAAAAATAAAGCCAAAACAATGTCAAGCATGAAATGACAAAGCATAGGCCCCAGTCAAAAACAAGCTCTCTTTACCACTGAAGCATGAACTTTTCCTACTCTTTTCCGATCTAAACCAATCTTATTTGAAAACTAATGTAAGAATGAGGGGGCACAACCAGTTTATTCAAGAAAACTAAGCAAACGAAAACGAAGACGCTCCAAGAACAACACAACTACGCATGATACAATAAAAATGAAGTGTTTGGAAGAAACCTGAGATTTTTATTGATGAAGAAGGGGATGCCTTGGGCATCCCCAAGCTTTGACGCTTGTACCTCTTGGATATTTCTTGTGGTGACATGGGGTGGCATCCCCAAGCTTAAGGTTTAGTCCATTCTTCATCTCATTACACCATTCTTTCCCTACACCTGAAATTTTTTCCTTCACACAAAACTTCAGACAATCTTCATTAGCAACATTAGTGTACTCAAGATAATAAGTCTATTGGTTCAGTTCTAACACAATTAAAACTTCCATTAAAACACAAGCTACTATAGCACTTCCCTCAGGAAGCTCAATTCCCCAAAAGGAACCCAAAAAAGGAATCAACAAGAAGCAAATGCAAATAATGGCAGAAATCTGTCAAAACAGATCAGCAGGTAGAAACCGATTTTTTCGAAGACATTTGATGACCCACAAGTATAGGGGGTGTATCGCAGTATTTTCGATAAATAAGAGTGTCGAACCCAACGAGGAGTAGAAGGTGTTGGCGAATGGCTTGGAGCAGGAATTCTTTGTAAATACTTAGCAAACGGATTTTTAGGGGTTTTTGATAATGTAGATAAATTAAGTGCGAGTAAATAAAAGACAATAATAATAAATGCAGCAAGTGGCCCAATCCTTTCTTTAGCCAAGGACAAGCCGGTTGTATTACTTAAGATGACCAAACGTTCTCGAGGACACACGGGAATATCGTCAAGTGCTTTCTCTTCATATAGTTGATTAATCTTCTTTACTTTGCTAAGTGTTGTGTGGGTGAACCTGTGCTAATATACCGACCTTCCTAGGACTAATACATACTTGTGATTATACCCCTTGCAAGCATCCACAAGTACTAGAAAGTAATTAAGGTAGAAACCTAACCACAACTTTAAACTCTAAGACCCTAACGTCCCTTGTTGAAAGGTTTCCTACCGGGGGTTCAGGTTTCTGTCACTCCGGCAACCCCTACGATTAGTAGCCAAATACACAATGCATTCCCCTAGGCCCATATAGGTGAAGTGTCATGTAATCGACGTTCACGTGACACCACTAGAAGAAGTACACCACAACTTAAATATCAAACCATTGAATCTTTCTCAACACAATTCCACTACTAACAACATGACTTCTCCCATGTCCTCAAGAACAAAACGAACTACTCACAAGACATCATATGGATCAAGATCAGAGATGATATAATGATATGTAACAATCTGAACATAAACAATAATTCAATGGTTCACTCAATAGCATCAACTACAAGGAGTAATCAACATCGGGAAAGTTTCCCATAAGAACTATGCAAGATTCAACCCAATTGTTACAGAAGTATGAAGTGGTGATGATGGTGCTGGTGCTGGTGATGATGATGATCCCGATGAAGTCTATCTTGATGGTGGTGTTGATGGCGACGATCTCCCCTCTCCGGGAAGGAATTCCCCGACAGAATTCTATCTGCCGGAGAGATCTTTCTCTCTCGGCGTTTTCCGCCCCGTAGATGTCGCGAAATCTTTCTGTGGTCCCCCTCCAGGTATTATGGTTCCGTGGAGATAATATACGCCAGAGGGGAGAGCCTAGAGTGGGCCAGGGCGGCCACACCACTTGGTAGCGTGGCCTAGGGCTGCCCGCGCCAGGGGTGGTGTGGGCCCCTGTGGCCCATCTCCACTTCCCCTTCTAGCAATCTTCGTCTTCTGGAAAAATAGAATTTTCCATGTATTTTCCTGGATTTTCTGATCTTCGCGAATTTTGCCTCCAAACAGCCCTTTTCCATCAGAATCCCGACTGCAGCGGTCCATGCTCCAAAAGTTATCAACCATGCAAAAACAGATGAAATTACATAAGTAGCATCTCTTAATATGAAATATATCAATGAATAATAGTGAATTATGATATAGAATAGTGATGCAAAATGGACGTATCAACTCCCCCCAAGCTTAGACTTCGCTTGTCTCCAAGCAAAAACTGAGCTCAATAAACATGACCTCAGGTTAATGGAGTGAAGAGTTGATAAAAGAATACGGACAAGAAGCATCACATTCATCAATACAAAAATCATAATAGAAGACAACTCACTATTATATAACTTAACTTGCAATAAGTAAAGGAAACACAATAAACATACATAAAGTAAATCATAATTGGTAATGGCAAACTTAGCGCTTGGTCGAAGAATAGTTGACAATTTGCAGGAGTTCACACATAAAGGGTTTTCAATGATAGCTTTCAAAGTAGTATTCACTAAGATAAGAGCAAATGTGCAAAGCAAGGAACATAAGAAACATGATTGAATGAATGAATGAATGAAACACAACAACTCAAAATAATTGCTGAGATAGAAGGGAATAGGTTTACTGACTCAACTAAAAAGTAAAAGAAAGGCCCTTCGCAGAGGGAAGCTAGGATTTCAAGTTTCATAAAGAGCTTCCAAAAATTATGATACTTATTAGCTTTCACCTCTCATTGCCCCTATCCTAGGCATCTTTAGGTGATTAAGGTTAAAGTGATCAAATATGAGGATATGCTTGACAAGTTGTAAGTTGAAAATCTCATGCCCCTTGAATACGAGGGCTGCTCCTCATGCTACTCAAGTTTAGTTACCGGTAAGTTCTTGTCATAGTAAGTATATGTGTATCATAGAGAACCGCCAACGGGGTACCCCTTGCCCGATGATACGAAAGAATCCCCATATCAAAATAACAAGGCAAGCAGACAACGAGCATCTCAGCAATCTTCTTATTTACCATGCGAAAATGATGCTTTTTTCTCTCTTTCCTCTTTTCTCAAATCTTTTTTTTTTATTTTTCTCTTTTTTTTTCTCAATATCTGACTCTTTTTTTATAAGAAGAATGCTTCATAGATGCTCATTATGGTTACGCTGCAGGTTTCACCATGATTAGGCATGGATTAGACCGGCGGCCTAGGCGTTTCTCTAACACATATACATAACTCCATGGACTTACAAGCTCCCCTTTCATTTCACACCGACGACATCCATAGACAAAAGAACATGATATCAACTAGATACAAAGTACCGGTGCAATGTTGAAAGCGTTCCCCATGACATCTTGGTTCTGCTAATTTACAACTTACAAAGCGCAAGCATATACGCAACATAGATGGGCACAATGGTTCAAGTTTATTAAGTGCAAAAAAAGTAAAGTGTGCCATCAAGTTCGTGAGAGCTTTAATCACTAATTTTCACATAACAAGTTTAATTTGGAAGGTAGATTAAAACATGAATTTACTTGGAATAGCAATAGTGCTAATGAGTAGGTATCGTGGACACAAATGGCATAGGTTTTGGTTTAAGGATTGGATGCACGAGAGGCATTACCTCTCAGTATAGGTTTTTGGCTAGAAAGGCTGGGTAGCAAGCATAAGAATTGAAGGAAACAAACAAACATACACGTGATAAAAACAAACATGCAATCTTCCTTGGAAGCACAAAAGATCTTAACTAGAGAATACTAGACTTATGAGCAAATCAAGAAAGAAAGATGATGAAATTATATTTCTTTAGAGTACTTTTATCTTTTTCATTTAGTTCTCAAAAACAGTGTTGCTACTGACCTAGCCAGGTTTGCCAAAACCAACTAAATTTACTCAATGATCCCAAAGTGATACCAATACTAACAACAAGATCAATCATATAAAAGAAATTGAAAACTAATATAAGATATGCAAAAGAGTAAATAATATAACTTCTCATTAATATTCCATAATGGCAACTCACACCAAGGGATACATAGATATCTAATGAGAGGGGGGACACTTCCATAATGCAAACCATCCTACATTATAACTTCTCTATTCATGATATGAATCTACTAAAAAGGGTAAAAAGATAGAAGATAGTGATATGATACCGCGACACTCCCCCAAGCTTGGAATCAAACCAAGGGGATGCCAAAACTTGATGTTGAATTACTCCTTCAGTGGTGGTGGTGTTCTCTCGATGAGCTTTTTGATCAATTTTCCCAAGTCATCAATCTCAAAGGTGAGTGTACAAATCAACTCCGAGTTTTGCTCAAAGTGGCTCATGATCATGTTGGGTTGTGAATTCCAGCTCTTGCGATTCTTTCCCCACTCTTCCTCCTTGAAGTCTTCTTTTCCTACATGGTTAGAACAAGGCATATCCAAATTGGAGGGTAGTTTCTCCTTGGGCATATTCTGGAATTGGTGCTCATGGATAAGGGTATGGAAGGGATTCTTGGTGCGTGGAGGAAGTGACTGTGGAGCCAAACAGTGACGCGGAGGCTTGCCTCCAGTTGACATCCGTGTAGTCCTTTTGATATTGGTAGGGTTTTCCATTACTCCAAAGCTTGCAATGGTAGTGCTGGTGTGCGGATGCTTGCTTTTCTTTGCCTCCTCTTCATCTTCACTCTTGATCTCCTTCTCCTGCCCGGGGTCTTGGAGATCTTCCTCCATAGGCTCCTATCCCTTATCCTTCGCGGAGACTATTGTGCTCCTAAACTCTTTAGAATAGTTCCTGGTAGAAACAAATCGAAATGAAAACACGACGAGAACACGATATATGAACCTCGAGGGATCCGGGAGATTATATATTATGAATTTTTACAACAAAAGGAAGGTACTTGGGGAAAACGGGTCGGAGATGGAGTCTAGGGCGGCCACACCACCTGCTGGCGCGGCTAGGGGGGCCGCGCCAGGGGGTGGTGTGAGCCACACTGGCTCCATTTCCGTCCCTCTTTTGCTTCGTTGCTTTCCTTGTTGGATAAAACCTCCAAAAATATAATTTGACAGAATTTTCGCGGAACTTTTCTTACCAGAACTATTACCTATTCGAAAACGGACTCTGCAGGTCTTTGAATTTGGTCTTTGATAAATTTTTCCGAAGTTACCGCTTGAATAACATCAATATCTTCATCTTCATAAACTTATTGCTTGAGTCATGAAACCTTTCACTTTCTTATTACACCATTTTCTCCACTAACCTGGAAATTTCTTTCACACAAAACTTCACACAGTTCTCATTAGCAACATTAGTATAAGCGAGGTAATAAACCTTTTAGGTTCAATTTCAACTGAAATCCATCAAAACATAAGCTACTGTAGCAACTCCTTCCGAAAACCCAAAAAGAGTTCAAAAAGGAAATAGATTTAAGAGGCAAATGCAAGAGTGGGAAAAATCTGTCAAAACATACCAGCAGGTAAAGATCAATTTTTTTGAAAATCTTCTGTTTCTCAAATCAAAAAGTGCAAAACTAATGAAAGTTAAATAACCACCTGAGGCAGAATCTGTAAAAATTATAGCTCAATCGGATGTACAGAGATCTCTCACGAATTTTTACAGTGAAGCACAAAAATATGTTTCGGGACAGCAACTTCCCCAAATCTTACTTCTCTCTCATTAGAGGTTGATCTTGACACAAAACAAAACAAAAAGGATAAGGTGAGGTTATTACCGAAGCAATAACTTCCAAGACTCAAATAAATAAAAACAATCGAAAGCACAAATAAATTGGGTCGTCTCCCAAAAAGATGTTTCTTTATAGACATCAAGATGGCCATGATAATTTCAATGATGCTCACATAAGAATATGAATTGAAGTGAAATAGAGCATTAAGAAGCAAAAATGCACATGTTTAAGTCTAACCCTCTTTCTATGCAAGGGAACTTTGTAAGCAAATAAATTGTTGAAACCAGAAACTGCAAGCATAAGAAGGCAAAACAAGTGCAACGTAAAGACTTTAAGCATAAAACGAGGAAACTTAATATTATTGAGATGCATTAAAATAGTCTTTCCTCTCTCAAAATCACTTTCAGTATCATGCATAAATTTAATGATATAGCTATCACAAGAACCATTGTAGAAATTATCACTTATCCTAACAGAAAACATAGGGACACTAGCTCTCATAACACTACTTTGTGAAACAATACTAGAAGTATCGTTACAAAGGATAGTGTGTCCCTCTTCTACATATTTAGTGACAAAATCTTTCAAATTTGCTATTATAGGTTCATCATCCATTTGTTTATCAGGTTCAACAGCTTTATTTGTACTTTCATTAACCATAGAATGTTCCTTTATTTTAACTGGGAAAGGTATTTTCTCAATGTAAGGTTCAGGTAAAACATGATTAGCAGTATAAACTTCAGTATTTCTTGTAGGAACATACTTAGCAACATCTTTATATGGTTCATGATACTTATTCCACTTCTTTTTAGGAACTTTAATATAGGAAGCAAAAGCCTTAAAATAAGTTGCAATAGCTTGAGAATCAAGACCATAAGCATTTTGAATATTTTGAAAGTCATCAGTTCCCATAAAAGATTCAGTGCATTCATAATCAAAATTTATACCCGACTTCCTTCCTTTGTCACTCTCCCATGCTTCAGCATTGTCTTCAATACGATCCAGAAGATCCCATTTAGCTTCTTCTTCCATGCGAGTCAATGATCCAGCAAAAGAGGCATCCAATAAATCCTTATCATGAAGAGAAAGCCTTGCATAAAAGTTATTGATAATAATGTTGTTGGGGAGCTCATGAATGGGACATTTGAGCATTAGTAACTTCAATCTCACCCAAGCTTGAGCTGTACTCTCTCCATCAAGAGGCCAAAAGTTGTATATTTGATTCCGATCTTTATGAATCTCACTAGGAGGATAAACTTTGAATAAAAGAGAGGTACTATTTCCTCCCATTCAACAGCTTGACCATTCTTTAGCAGCTTATACCAGTCCTCATCTCTTCCTTTCAGTGATAATGAGAATAACTTCTTCTTGACTTGATCTGTTATAATACCTGCACACTTGAACAACCCGCACAATTCGTGTATAAAGAGCAAATGATCACCTGGATGGACAGTTCCATCTCCAACATAATAGTTATCCATAACACGATCAATAATTTTTGTAGGTATTTTAAAAGTATCATTCTCAGTAGGTGATGGTTCATCTACTACCTTAGCAGTGGCAGTAGCATTATGAAATAAGAAACTCAGCGAATTTTCCATAATGAAAATAAAGCAACTAACAGAAATAAACAATACTCACAATACAAGTTTCCTTTACTAGTTCCACTCTCCAATAGCGCTTCACTCCCCGGAAACAACGCCAAAAAATAGACTTGATGACCCACAAGTATAGGGGGTTTATCGCAGTATTTTCGATAAGTAAGAGTGTCGAACCCAAGGAGGAGCAGAAGGTGTTGGCGAATGGCTTGGAGCAGGAATTCTCTGTAAATACTTAGCAAAAGGATTTTTAGGGGTTTTTGATAATGCAGATAAATTAAGTGCGAGTAAATAAAAGACAATAATAATAAATGCAGCAAGTGGCCCAATCCTTTCTTTATCCAAGGACAATCCGGTTGTATTACTTAAGATGACCAAACGTTCTCGAGGACGCACGGGAATATCGTCAAGTGCTTTCGCTTCATATAGTTGATTAATCTTCTTTACTTTGCTAAGTGTTGTGTGGGTGAACCTGTGCTAATGTACCGACCTTCCTAGGACTAATACATACTTTTGATTATACCCCTTGCAAGCATCCGCAAGTACAAGAAAGTAATTTAAGGTGGAAACCTAACCACAGCTTTAAACTCTAAGACCCTAACGTCCCTTGTGCAAAGGTTTCCTAATAGGGGTTTGGGTTTCTGTTACTCTGGCAACCCCTACGATTAGTAGTCAAATACACAATGCATTCCCCTAGGCCCATATAGGTGAAGTTTCATGTAGTCGACGTTCACATGACACCACTAGAAGAAGTACACCACAACTTAAATATCAAACCATTGAATATTTCTCAACACAATTCCACTACTAACAACATGACTTCTCCCATGTCCTCAAGAACAAAATGAACTACTCACAAGACATCATATGGATCAAGATCAGAGATGATATAATGATATGTAACAATCTGAACATAAATGATAATTCAATGGTTCACTCAATATCATCAACTACAAGGAGTAATCAACATCGGGATAGTTTCCCCTAAGAACTATGCAAGTTTCAACCCAATTGTTACAGCAGTATGAAGTGGTGATGATGGTGGCGGTGGAGATGATGGTGGTGGTGATGATGATGATCCCGATGAAGTCTAGCTTGATGGCGGTGTTGATGGCGACGATCTCCCCTCTCCGGGAAGGAATTTCCCCGACAGAATTCTTTCTGCCGGAGAGATCTTTCTCTCTCAGTGTTTTCCGCCCCATAGAGGTGTCAGAATATTTCGGTGGTCCCCCTCCAGGTATTAGGGTTCTGTGGAGATAATATACGCTAGAGGGGAGACCCTAGAGTGGGCCAGGGTGGCCACACCACCTGGTGGCGTGGCCTAGGGCTGCTCGCGCTAGGGGTGGTGTGGGCCCCCTGTGGCCCATCTCCACTTCCCTTTCTAGCAATCTTCGTCTTCTGGAAAAATAGAATTTTCCATGTATTTTCCCGGATTTTCTGATGTTTGCGAATTTCGCCTGCAAACAACCCCTTTTCCATCAGAATCCTGACTGTAGCGGTACATGCTCCAAAAGTCATCAACCATGCAAAAACAGATGAAATTACATAAGTATCATCTCTTAATATGAAATATATCAATGAATAACAGTGAATTATGATATAGAATAGTGATGCAAAATGGACGTATCAACCTTCTGTTTCTCAAATCGAAAAGTGTTGAACTAACGAAAGTTGGATAACAACCTGGGGCAGAAGCACAAAAAATTCCAGCTCAAATCGATGTAAAGAGATTTTACACGAATTTTTACGGCGAAGCACAAAAATTTGTTTCGGGACAACAACTTTCCCAAGCATTACTTCTCTCTCATTAGAGGTTACTCTTGGCACAAAAAGAAAATAAAAAGGATAAGGAGGGGTTATTACTGAAGCAATTACTTCCAAGACTCAACTAAAACTTTTGGGTTATCTCCCAATAAGTACTTTTCTTTAACGCCTTTAAGTTAGGCATAAGAAGCAAGAAAAGAATCAAGTATTCTCAAATGAAGAAGCATTAAGATTGATACCAGAAATATCTTCAACAAGGCCAGGTATCTCATCCAAATAAGTTCTAGAGGATCCTCTCTCAATGATCTTGGGTTCACTATTTTTATCAAATGGGTTTTCAGGAACAATCCAATATTCTTTTCTAAGGCTTCATGCATTCCTACAAGTTTAAAAGGTATTGGTATCTTAATTTCCTCCCAATTAGGTTTGGTTTTGTTCATCTTTTCTCGTGTACCAATAACATCTACACTTGATCCTAGCATATTAAAACGATCAAAGACTTTTCTAGCTTCCTTAGCAACTTCATAGAATTCTTTAAGCAAGGTTTCCAGAACAAAATCTCTCTTTTTAGGGTCCTCAATTTCCTTAAGTTTAGGAAACATTACTTGCATTATGGGGTTAAGATTAACAAACCTAGCTTCCAACATGTGAACTAAATAAGCTACATCAATTTCATAATTTGGAGCAAGTTCTACAAGGGATCTATCCTCAATATCCCCATGCTTACTAACATGATTAAAGAATTCTTCAATATTATCTTTCCCAATTATAAGGCCACTACCTATTGAAAGGTCTTTCAGGGTGAACTTAGGGATCAACATGGTGAACAAAGAACAAAGTGACAACTACAGAAAAGGAATAAAAAAATTGTGTTTTTGATATAAAGAAGCAAACTAGTACAACTAGTTTTTTTGTGTTTTTGATAAAGAAACAAGCAAACAAAGCAGAAATAAACTAAGAAAAACAAAAATAACAAAGTAAAGAGATTGGTTATGAGGGACTCTCTTGTGAAGATGTCCTTGACTCCCTGGAACGGCGCCAGAAAAATAGCTTGATGGCCCAAAATATATCGAGCTCGTTGGGGAACCCCAAGAGGAAGGTAGGATGAGCACAGCAACAAGTTTTCCCTCAGTTATGAAACCAAGGTTATCGAACCAGTAGGAGCAAGGAAACACCTCCAAGGTGTTGTTTCCAACTTGGAATCCTGCACAACACAACCATAGAACTTTGTCCCCAACTTACAGTGAGGTTGTCAATCTCACCGGTTTTGCTGAAAATAAAGGATTAAATGTATTATGTGGAAGATAGTAATAGCTTGCATAAAGTAAACAGAAAATAGTAAATAGAAGATTGTAGATTGATAGTAAAAGAAAGGATCGGGGTCCATAGTTCACTAGTGGACAAATTACAACAGGGCAATTGACAAACATCGAGAAAGCATACATGCATATACTAATCATCTTGACTCCTATGAGATTTGATTGGGCATTACAACATTATACATAGATCGTAATCCAACTGTATCTATGAATAATAATCCACCTTTAGGTTATCATCTGAACCCCCTCTAGTATTAAGTTGCATGCAACATATAATTGCATTAAGCATTGGGTGTAAAGTAAACATTACGATTGTTCTATGAACAAAGGATTGCTCTTTTCTTCCTAGTAGCAACAACACATCTAGTACCTTAGAGATTTCTATCACTTCCCCAGATTACTAAAGGCATGAACCCACTATCGAGCATAAATACTCCCTCTTGGAGTTCCTAGCATCTACTCGGCCAAGATAGCTACTAACAACGGAGAGCATGCAAGATCACAAATAACAAAGACATGATAGAATCAATAATCAATCTAAATTAGCATCTCAATATCCATCAGATCCCTACAAACACAACATATAGATTACAAAAAGATGATCTTGATCATGAACGGAGCTCACAAGATCTAGATATGGTAGCACAAAGGAGAAGAACCAACCATCTAGCAACTACATGGACCCGTAGTCCAGGGATGAACTACTCACGCATCACACTAGAGGCAGGCATGGTGATGAAGAAGGCCTCCAGGGTGAATTCTCCCCTCCGACAGGGTGCCGGGAGGAGCTTCAGACCCCTCCCGATCTAGGGATGGAGATGACGGCGGCTACAGACTCTTTCGTGGAATTTTGATCGGGTACTTAGGGTTTCTGTATCAGAGGCGATATATAGGCGAAAGGGGAGGCCGAGGGGGTGCCCAAGGTAGCCACCCCACCCCCTGGCGCGGGCCAGGCCTGGCCACGTGGCCAGGTAGTGTGGGCGGCCCCTGGCCCCTCTTTGTCTCGTATTCTGGCTCCATGTCCCCCTCGATGAAATATTGACTTTGGCTTTTGTCCCGTCCAATTCCGAGAATATTCATCTTCTGACTTTCCTAGAACCAAAAACAGCAGAAAACAGGCAGCTGGCACTTTGGCATCTTGTTAATAGGTTAGCCCAAGAGACTGTATAAAAATACTCCAAAGTGTGGAAAAAACATAAGAAAGTAGATATAAAACAAGCATGGAACTTCAAAAATTATAGATACGTTTGCAAGGTATCAGTGAATCACGACAACAGAAACTCGATGATGAGGGAGGGGATGGACGGTGATTGGTTCCTTTTTGTGGAGGCATGTTTGCAGCGGAGTAGAGAGTGGTGGCACCAACAGCGAAACAACAACGAGGAGGGGAAATGAGTGAGCAAAGCACAAGGTAGGCGAATTTGCGAGTGGAATGCGGCTTCTATCGCTGACAGAACTAGACCGCTCAGCTTTTTGCTTCATCTGGCACCCCTGGTGAACCCTGGTGCGATGGGTTGGTCCTATGTTCGCCGGATGGATTTGGGCCAAATCCAAATGAAATCGAGGAGCTAGGGGCGTGGCTGGGCCAATTTTGACACCCGAATAGAAAAAAGTAGCCTTTGGGGGCCTTCCTGGGGGTGTGAGTCGAGATTCTCTTATGACGGGTCGATCGTGGTAATCTATTAATTTAGTTAAGAGGATTCCATGTTGCCACTCTAGCTTATTACGCTTGAGTTAATTGTTTTAGAGCATCTCCACCGACGCTCTCAAACCCGGCTCTAAACCAGGTTGGGGGTGGAGGCCAAAAACAGCCCGCACATGCGCCCCCAACAACTGCCGGTAGATTGGGCCACCCTCCAATCTGCCCACCCCTTTACCGACCCCGACAACCGGGGGATAGGTTGGGGTTGCTGGTAACACGCATAAATGCGTGTCACATTGGATAGGTAGCGTCGGACCCTCTTTCCAGTGACCCAAACCTCCCATCCATTGACGTCAGAGTAATGTCATCACCATCATTGTTTCCCACCTAACATTACCATTCTCGCCACTTCACGCATATTTTGGCTGTTTTGGGCCGTTCGCAGTGGTTTCCCGCTGCTTTGCGTGTTCTTTCTCACCAGAGCGATTGCCCTGCTATTAAAAAGGGCCGAGGTCACGAAGGAGCGACGCACCACCACCCCTCAGAAACATGAAAAGAATCAAGTCAACTTCAATGTTGTCATGTAGATTCCCCGATGCATCTAGGATTTAGGAATTATGTATCATCAAAAAATGTTTAATTTCAAAATCTGTTGGGAAATTGGTGCCTTGGGGGTTATCGGTGCGGAAGGCTTCCCAAACCACCAATAATTTAGGAATCGGCCCCCAAAGTCACTAGCATTCTTGCCGACCATCCTTTGGGAGACACCGATGCAAATGCTCTTAGTGAACCAACTTTCCTCCCTCAAGGCTTGCTTTAGTGCTCCCCTACCCCAAACTTGAAGGGGTAAGTTTGTCCTCTGGTAATTGTTACTTGGGCTGGTCGAAGCCCATATCGAAACTCTATATCCTTGCGTCTCTATACTCTGTGCGCATTATCTGTGTGTATACTTTACATCCACTTTTAAAAAGGTATATCACATGTATAGGAGAAAAAATCCCATACGACTTAGACATGGAGAAAAGATATCACAATGAAATATGTCCACGATCCCGTAAGTCCCAATTCGATCATCTCTTCTCAGTTATCACATGGGTTACTGGCGATGCTGGCGTCGCTATGACTGCATAATTTGCCTCGTTTTCTTTAGCAGCGGAATCAGTGACTCTAGGATGGCTGTCAATAGCTTGTACTAGCTTGTCATTGAACCACCGCGATCACATTCACTACAAAAACACCCCCATACCTGATATATTTTTGAGGCGGCATAGGAAAAAAGAACCGGCAATAGTTGGTTATGCGGTGGATGAGCTTTGGCAGCACCATTTTGTCTCTGCGGCCACTTACACATCATCATGGTAGCGGCAAATTTTGGTGCTATGGTACATGGACGGGAAAGGCGGCGGTTTTTAACGCCTCGCTTGGACAACGGAGGCATTCCCAATATCCTCCGCCCATTTTAAGCGCCATTAATTGTTGATGTTTGTTGGAGAATAGTCATTCACTGTTCGCTAACTAGTTAGGCTTGTCTGATTGACAGGTGCCAACCACCACTCTTGCCCGAGCTATCGGAGACCGACATATGGGCTCTATGAACCAATTTGTCCCATATTACTTGGCGCACGTGTTATACAACCCATAAAGCAAACACTACATCTCACCAATAGCCCACCTCGTTTCCTATATAATACAGGGAGTCCCTATTCCCCATTCTCTCAGATCCTCTCTTCGTATGGCGCCACACCCACTTTCTCGGTGAGGCAAACCATAGAGCTGAACATAGTCATTTCCAAAAATATCCTAAGATCTCACCAACTCCCAAATGTGGTGATGCCTTGCAATCTCTACCAATCTAAACCAGCCTCCGCGCTGGAGTCCTTTGAGCCTAAGATCAATATGCAATTGGATCTTATTCTTTCTCTAACAGATCTACTATTTGATCTTGTTCTTTCTCTAACCGATCTGTTGTTGCATCATGTTCTTTCTGTAATTGATCTTATGTTGCATCATGTTCTTTCTCTAATCGATCTACAATCTCTTTTAGATCCACGTCAAGACGGTCAACGTAGCTCGAGCGAAGGATTACAGACATGTCACCATCGTCGTCGCCACCACCGTCATGAAAACATTGTCTTTGGAGGATTGTGGCACTGTTGTTGCATTTGTCACAATAGGGTGTTAGGGTGTTAGCAGAATAGAGAGGCGCTCAAGATTAGATTAGGTAGACTTCTCCACTTGTCCTTAAGATAAGTGGAAGAATTAGGTTAGTCGTAGATAGTTTTTAGTTCTTTATTTTCATAATTTGCTTGTTAGAAGAATTAGTGGGGATAAACGCCATTTTTTAGAGAAGGAAGCAGTGTAATGCGATGAAATAAATATCCTCTCAATAAAATTGAATTTTTTATTTGAATGCAATTAGATCCCTAAATTAATGACTCTAAACTGCTTATTTTGATTAATGGTACTGAAATTAATTATCTAGACTGGTGAAGTTGTACAAACCACGACATTACCAATACGTGACACAACACTAAAGTTGCACCGTATTCAGTAATGTAATGACACATATCTCCTGCCGCGTCGCGAATGCGGTAGATCGGCAGATCATGTTGTGTCGTACCAAAAAATCTGCTGCGATTGCCCAATCCCCGATGTAGTTATCCCTAATGATTTTTTGCCGCGCCTACGTGAGTGTGGCGACTAAGGCTTTGTCTCGACCTCTATAAGCGCCAATGCCTAGGCTCCATGTTGTAGTGATTTCTAGTCAATATGCTGGTTCTGAGATATGGGGACGATGACAAGGGCCACGTAAATGCCATATCGCAGAGGCTCAAGGCGGAGTTGTTTTCATGCCACCATCATCTCTGGTCACTGTGGCCACAGAGGCATCTATTAGTGTAAACTTTGCTATAAGGATTGAGGAAACGAACCCAGAATCCCAGGTGTAGCTTGGAGGATCCCGATGTCATCTTCGGTGTCGGCGCGCTCTAGACCCTTTTGTTGGGAATATGACCTAGAGGCAATCATGTATGATGTTATTCCCAATGACTAATAAAGTTGTTATATTGTCCTTGTATGAACTACTAATATGTATCATTGAATATTTGATTCGACTATGGAACTATATATTCATATTGTTCATACTAGATATACTTGGTCGTTGAGGTTATGCTGGACACACAACTTAGAGTAATGTGAAAATTGGCTGATGACTCGGTTCCACTTGTCATGGGCATGGTGATGTTATTCTTACTTACACAGACAAGACTAAAGAGTTTAGTGATTTTGACTAACCCACATTAAGATACAACTAACAAGTCGTCATTTGTATGTCTCAATCGATGTAATCCTTAGACCTGAGGTTATTGCACAATCCGAGTTGTGGATCACCGACTTAGGTTCTGTCAAGCGGTTTTCCATCAAAGGGAAATTATAAAGGCAGAGTTTGGGTCGACTGAGAATCAAGCTGCGTGATATGGATGACCAAGATGGGATTTTGCCCCTCTGACTGGAGAGATATTCTCTGGTCCCTCTCAGAAGATATGATTCGTAAAGCATGGCCATGCACGGCTTGGTTACCTAGGCGGGCAACTAAATGTTAGTTGGATGAATCACTTATTTCGGATCGAGAAGAGAGTTAAGCTATTTTAAGGATGATGATTATTCATCTATAGCTTGACGAGATGTATCGTGAGGCAAAAGAGACTCGGAGAAAGTCGCATTGGAAGGTTTGACGTCATGACTCTTTGGTACTTGGGAGTTGGCACGTTCTGCTAGGAGCCGCTACTAACTAATC
The DNA here is from genome assembly GCA_910589775.1 of Avena eriantha. Lineage (NCBI taxonomy): Eukaryota > Viridiplantae > Streptophyta > Magnoliopsida > Poales > Poaceae > Avena > Avena eriantha. The sequence goes on from OU342741.1 coordinate 315,358,755, forward strand.
TATTACGAGTGAGACTCGAAATGTGTCCGAGTCACCATGTGCCTATCGGGTCACACATGTAAGAGCGGGAGCAAGTTTGGGTTAGACCGAAACCGGAAATCTATTTGGGTTGGACCTGAATCAGACACAGACTAAGTCAGTGAGCTGGACTCGTAGTGACTAATATAAGCCTTTTAGTGAATGGGCCACAAGTGAGTGGATCCTACTTTCACTCCCTATATATACTAGAGCGCAGATGCCCGAAATGCTATGGTTAGGTCGTTCCATGCATTGGAACCCTAGCTCCAGTCCAGTTCAATCTAGCCGCCATACTGGTGCTAGCAGTCCACCACTGATGCTCCTCCTCATACGTGTCGATAGTGGAAGAGGTGTTGTACGTTCAGCACTTCGACGATAGTGATCAGATCAGATCGTGAGGACTGGACTACATCAAGCGGCGCGCTTCATCAGTAATTCGCAACTCCGCGTCTAGTGGTAATCCTTGTGGCCTATTACCTCAGCTAGATCTTGGGATCACCGTGTAGGAATTTTTTGTTTTATCTCTATGTGGCCCTACAGTGGTATCAGAGCGATAGCTTCTGGTTTTAGGCTCGAGATCGTGCATATGGGATATATAGTTGGCGTTAGATTGGATCTAATTGTTGTTTCGTGGTTGATCTATGAGATAAATCGGTTTTGTACGAGGTTGATTGGATCAACTATACTCGGCGAATGGATGATCTAGTTTCCGCAATCATACTGTTGAGGTCGTGGAACGACATACCCCTACCGGTTGCCTTTCGGCATAGGGGTAGACTATGACACATAAATCCAAATGTGGTGATCGAAGATCAAAGAGTTCGATCGAATCGGAGGATAGATCGGATTTTGCAAAAAAATTCGATGAAGAAATCCATGTTCAGAATATAGATGAGATATGCATTTTCTAGAAAAATCATCGGGCACTGTCCGCACCCACGAAGGGCGGGTTCTCCCTATCGTAGTGCCTTATATGTCATTGCAGGTTTCATAATACCAGTAGATATCGTATATATGCATAACTTGTTTTTGCAGTATGGCTAATGTGCATGTGATGTGTGTAATCCATAAATGATATGCGTTTCAAGGTTTATGTCAGCCATCTAGAGCTTAGGTGCTGTCATTTTATTGTATAATGACATGCATGTCGGATTCTCTATGTAATTTACTTTACTAGCTAGAGTAGCTTTTGGGAGAACCAGGATGGCATGCAAGTCGATGTACAAGTCGGCTACATGGAGTAAGGCGGCATGTGACAAGAGTTGGCACGAGTAGAATTACAAGCTTTGTGGAGATGGAGATCGCCATGAAGAGAGCCATACCATTTCACATTATAATTGCTTTATTTGTGTTATTGATATGTCTCTGTTTTACCTCTATTAGATAGTTGGTAGAAAGTAATCCCTCAAAGAAGGTCTAGTCGGTTTCCCCACCAGTTCTGCACCATCACAAGTCAGAAATATTTGGTAGTGGGCTCATAAAATTGAGGGATATCAATTCTTTCCGACTAGGTGGGTCGAGTTGGACTCTTACAGTAGAAGCACTTGGTAATCTAGATGGGTCTATCACAACGGTTGTGGGACTCGGGGAAAAGTCGGATGGGAGCCGGGGCATGTGATGCCACCCGACCAACAGGAGTCATATGAGACACGATTGACAAGGAGTTGTCTACCTAGATCACTTGACGACTAGCGGTGATGCTAAATCTCACTAGTCGGCTTTCTTATTTAGGATCTTGAATCACTAAGTAACCATTGGAGGGGTGTTGGTTCTAGTGGGAGCATAAGTATTATAGTGTTTAATATGCTTGCTCTTTTATGGATACATGTCTTAAGTGTTTTGCATATTTTTCTATTGTAGATCGATGGCACCTAGCAGTCTCCCTCAGATTTCCAGTTTTGTGTTGAGAACTATCCTAGAGAAAGATAAGCTAAATGGAACTAATTTCACCAAATGGTATCATAATCTGAGAATTGTACTCAAACAAGAAAAAAGGGAGCATGTCCTAGACAACCCACTTCTAGATGAGCCGAATGAGAATGCGACTATCACTGCCACCATTGCCTACCATAGGACTTGTGATGAGTCCACAGAAATAAGATGTCTCATGCTTGCTCACATGGAACCAGACTTGCAGCATCAGTTTGAGAATGTTGAGGCCTAAGATATGATCTAAAGCCTCAAAATTATGTTCCAAGATCAGTCAAAGACCAAGAGGTATCAAGTCTCTCAAGCTTTGCTGAGTTGTAATATTAAGGATGGCGATCCGATGAGTCCGCATGTGATTAAGATGTTTGGTTACATGTAGTCTCTAGAAAGGCTTGGATGCCCCATTAGCAAAGAGTTTTCTAGGGATATAATTTTGAACTCTCTTCCTAGTGTGTATGGTTAGTTCATATCAAACTACCACCTGCATGGTATGGATAAGAAGCTCACTGAATTACATGGGATGCTCAAGTAGGCAGAGGAGGATCTCAAGAAAGGCGCTAGTCAAGTGTTGATGGTGCAAAATAAGGCTAAGTTGAAGAAGTGTTCTTGGACTAAGAAGATGAAGGAAAAGTTGGGAGGAAAGGCCGAGGACCTAGTCCAAAGCGCTTCCTCGAGGACTAAGCCATCTCCTATAGCCAGATCCACTTGTTTCTATTGCAAGGCAGATGGCCACTGGAAGAGGAATTGCAGCAAGTATCTGGATGACAAAGCCAAGAGTGGAGGTGAGACTTCCGGCTCAGGTATGTATGTTTGCAATGTTATAGACATTTATCTTACTGATGCACCAAATAGTTCTTGGGTATATGATACCGGACCAGTTATTCACATCTGCAACTCATTGTAGGGACTGGTAGGAACTATGAGAGTGGCGAGAGCGAGGTTGACATTCGAGTCAGTAACAAGGCGAGAGTCGCTGCATTGGAAGTCGGGATGATGCAACTTCATTTACCTTCCGGATTCTTAATGGAGCTGAATAATAATTATTATGTTCCAGTGCTTAGTCAAAACATTATTTCTGCCTCATGTTTAATGAGACAAGGCTATGAGTCGAATATTAAGAATAATGGTTGTTCTTTGTATTTGAATGATACGTTTCATGGCTTTGCACTCGTCCAGGATGCGTTATTTATTTTGAATCTTGATGGTGAATTGGTCTATCACATAAATGTGAAAAGGTTGAAACCAAATGACCTGAATATGACTTACTTTTGGGACTATCGGCTTGGTCATATAAGTTGTAAACGCATGAAGAAGCTCTATGATGATGGAATCCTAACTTTGTTCGACTTGGAGTCATTTGAGACATGCAAATCTTGCCTACTCGGCAAAATAACCAAGACACCTTCCGCAAAGAGTTGTGATAGGGCATCCGACTTGTTGGGACTAGCACATACTGATGTATGTGGCCTGATCAGCACGAGAGCCAGAGGTGGTTATGAGTACTTCATTACCTTCACTAATGATTGATACGTCCATAACGTATCTATAATTTTTGATGGTTTTATGTTAATAATATGCTATTAATACTCCTTTTATATAAAGTTTATGATTTATCTGGACGAACCTACTAATAGTTGCAAAAGTGCACAATGTTCTTGTTTTACACTTTGATGTGTAGGAATTACCAAGAATACAAGTGGAAACCTTGTTGGAGTCAAATTGGGATTTTCTAGAAATCTGTCTCAGAACTCGTTTTGAATATGGTCACGTTTCGGGTCAAAGACGGCGTCAAACGTAAAACTCTTCAACTACGAAGTTGTTGAAAATTTTGCGACAAACATTTTGGATATAAAACTTAGCTGATTCCAAGTCCGGATGGGCCCCATGGCCCGATTTACTGCAGCCCAAGATGGGGTGACGAGAATCCGAGAAGCTATATAAAGGGAGGAAACGTAATTCGTGGGGGACACCTCCACCCACGAATTTGCAGCCACCAAAGCCACGTTTTTGCCTCGCCCATAGATCCCATCTCCATGGGGAAGGGCTCCCAAGAAGCCATGAAGGAAGGGTGCTAAGGGGCGGTGCTCCCCTATGATACCGGCGGCCGGAAAGGAGTCCTCTGCGCCGCCGCCGCCAAAGTGCCTTTCGGAGCCATCTCCATCGATCTCCACCACCATCTCCATCGCAGTTGCTGATTCCCATGATAAGGAGGGAGTAGTTATCTCTCGAGGCTAAGGGTTCTACCAATAGCTATGTGTTCATCTCTCTCTCTATGCATAATCTTATTGAGATCATGAGATTGTAATCTATAGATCTACCTTGCTACTCAAGTGCTTTAATAGATCTCTGCTCTCCCCATGTGTGTGAAAGTGATAGCGTGCACACCATGGTGACACTTAGGCTAGAGATTACAAATACTTGTTATAAGTTATATTTGGAGTTGGATGTCTTTATGAAATTGTTGTGTTTGTTGGAACCATCTAGTGCTCAAGGTGACAGTGTGGGGTTATCTAGATGGGAAAGATGAACTTTGAGGTGTGCTGTTATAGCCCTACCATCGATTAGAGTGTCCAACCAGAGAGTAGTTAAGAGTAGTATCATAAAGATAATATATTTATATGAGAGTGTTCGCTAGTGAAAGTATGATCCCTAGGCCTTGTTTCTAAGTATTAAAACACTGTCTGCTACTAGATCTGTTACATGTTTGCTTGCTTCCATCTTTATTTCAGTTTTGCATTTAGTCTCTTCCACGCCATCAAGCTATTTTCTCGCACCGTTACCACTTATAATTATTCATACCACTTGTATTTCACTATCTCTTCGCTGAACTAGTGCACATATACACCTGACAAGTGTATTGGGTGTGTTGGGGACACAAGAGACTTCTTGTATCTTGATTGCAGGGTTGCTTGAGAGGGATACCTTTGACAACTTCCTCCCTGAGTTCGATAAATCTTGGGTAATCCACTTAAGGGAAAACTTGTTGCTGTTCTACAAACCTCTATACTTGGAGGCCCAACAACTGTCTATAAGAATAGAAGTGCGTAGACATCAAGCTATTTTCTGGCGCCATTGCCGGGGAGTTAAGGTAAAAGGTACTCACATCCTCTGGCTACTAAGCTATCTTCTAGTGCGGTTGTTGGTGTGTGAGTGCTCGAAGTTATTTCCTTTAGATTCTACAATTATATCTTTTTGTTTCTTGTTTTTATTTTCACTAGTTAGGCTTAATGGAAAACAACAACAAAATTAGAGAGCTTTATAGTATTTATCTTGAAATAGGACATGAAGTGTTTGAAGAGAAAATTAAAAAACCTATGGAACTTTAATTGCATGCTAATAGCAATGTTATTAGTATTAATTCTTTGAACACCTTTATTTTTAATGCTATGGAAAAGTGTAAGCTTGGGGAAGCTTGTTTTCATGAATATGATCTTTTTAGTCCCCCAAGCATGGAGGAGAAAATTTACTTTGATGATACTATGCCTCCAATATATGATGATTACAATGATGAGTATGATATTTTCAGTCCACCTACTATTGAGGAGAATATTGATTATGATTACAATATGCCTCCTATATTTGATGATTATGGTGATGAGAATAATAATGATATCTATTTTGTTGAATTTTCTCCCACTACAATTAATAAGAATGACTATGCTTATGTGGAGAGGAATAATTATTATATGAATTTGGCTCATGATAAGAATGTTTTAGGTGATAGTTATATTGTTAATTTTATTCATGATGATACTGAAAGTTATTATGAGAGAGGGAAACTGTTTTATGTATCTCAACAATATTAAGTTTCCCCTTTTTATGTTGAAATTTTTGAAGTTGCACTTGTTTTACTTTCCTATGATTGTTTCTTTGTGCTTTCATGACTTGTTTGTTTACAAGATTCCTATGCATAGGAAGTGGGTTAGACTTAAATGTGTTTTGAATTTGCTTCTTGATGCTCTCTTTTACTTCAATTCATATTTCCTATGTGAGCATCTTCTCAAACTATCATGCCTAACTTAAAGGCGTTAAAGAAAAGTACTTATTAGGTGATAAAACAAAATTTGTATATGAGTCTCGGAAGTTATTAGCTCTGTAATAACCGCTCCTTATCCTTTTTATTTGCTTTTTGTGCCAAGAGTAACCTCTAATGAGAGAGAAGTAATGCTTGGGAAAGTTGCTGTCCCGAAACAGATTTTTGTTCTTCACTGTAAAAATTCGTGTAAAATCTCTGTACGTCGGTTTGAGCTGTGATTGTTTGTGATTCTGCTCCAGGTTGTTATCTAACTTTCGTTAGTTCATCAGTTTTCGATTTGAGCAACAGAAGGTGTTCGAAAAATTGGTTTTTACCTGCTGGTCTGTTTTGACAGATTTCTGCCATTATTTGCATTTGCTTCTTATTGGTTCCTTTTTGAGTTCTCTTTGGGGAATTGAGATTTTTGAGGGTAGTACTACAGCAGCTTGTGTTTTAATGGAAGTTTTATTGGTGTTGAAACTGAACCTAAAGACTTATTATCTTGAGTGTACTACTGTTGCTAATAAAGATTGTGTGAAGTTGTGTATGAAGGAAGAATTTCAGGTGTATGGAGAGAATGATGTAATGAGATGAAGAATGGACAAAATCTCAAGCTTGGGGATGCCACCCCATGTCACCCCAAGAAGTATTCAAGAGGTACATGCGTCAAAGCTTTGGGATGCCCAAGGCATCCCCTTCTTCATCAATAAAAATCTCAGATTTCTTCCAAACACTTCATTTTATTGTTTCATGCACAGTTGTGTTGTTCTTGGAGCGTCTTCATCTTTGTTTTTAGTTTTTATTTTGCTTTCTTTGCTGCAATAAGTTGGTTGGATCCCAACACACTTCTTTTGGAGAGAGACACACCCCTTTATTCATTGCCTAGAACACTCTAGTTTTCACTCTTATTGTTCTTTGAGAGTTCTCTTTTGCGAGCACTGTGTTTAGCCTTAGTTTTCTTATGCTTTCACCTTAGAAATTTTTAGTTCTTCCTTTTGGATTTGTGATACAAGCTCACTGATCTTTATTTATTATTATCTTTGTGAGTTGTTTCTAATAAGTCGATTGGTGTTGGAAAAGAGTAGGAAAGTTTATGCTTTAGTGGTATAAAAAGGAGCTTCTTTTTGACTGTGGCATATGCTTTGTCATGTCATGCTTGATATTGTTTTGGCTTTATGCTTAGTGATTTTTGCTGTAGCATGACATGTTATAAACAATTGAGATTGCTTAATGTGCCTTGGAAGAATCATGCGTTGTTTTACCATATTAAAGCGTAGTATTGTGGTATTCTCCTTTGATGCTTTATTTGGGTTGACTTGGCGCATGCTCACACCATGTTATGATTATCCAAAGTCACTACAGCCTTGATGATCCTTTAGTTTTCGACTTGTAATATCACTTTATGCTTTAATCAATGATGTTTTGTCGCTTTGCATGATTATGGCCATTATTGCCCTCTTAGTTGGTCGCTCCTAGTCTTTTGCTAGCCTCCATAACCAAGTATGAGTTCCACTCATGCATCCAACTCCAAATAAAACCAAGTTATTCCAAAGAGTCCACCATACCTACCTATTAGCATTTGCTACTCCAAATATATTCATGTTTTTATCTACCTTCCGAATTAAACTTGTTATGTGAAAATTAGTGATTAAAGCTCTCACGAACTTGATGGCACACATTACTTTTCTTGCCCTTAATAAACTTGAACCATTCTGTCGTCTATGTTGTATATGATTGCACTTATATGTTGGGGATTAGCAGACCCATGCTGTCATGGGGAACGCTTTCATCATTGCACTTGTACTTTGTACCTAGTTGATATCATGCTCTTTTGTCTATGGATGTGATCGGTGTGAAATAAAAGGGGAGCTTGTAAGTCCATGGAGTTATGATTGTGTGTTAGAGAAACGCCTGGGCCGCCGATCTAATCCATGATGTCATGGTGGAAACCTACAGCGTAACCATAATGAGCTGTCTATGAAGCATTCTTCTTATAAAAAAAGGAGATTGAGAAAAATAGAAAAAGAGAAAAAGAAAAAAAAGAGATATGAGAAACGAGGAAAGAGAGAAAAAAGCACCAATTTCCCATGGTAAATAAGAAGATTTCTGAGATGCTCGTTGTCTGCTTGCCTTGTCATTTTGATATGGGGATTCTTCTGTATCATCGGGCAAGGGGTACCCCGTTGGTGGTTCTCTATGATACACATGTACTTACTATGACAAAAACTTACCGTGACTAAACTTGAGTGGCATGAGGAGCGGCCCTCGTATGCAAGGGACATGAGATTTCCAACTTATACTTTGTCAATCATATACTCCATAGATTGTTCACTTTAACCTTAATCACTTCAAGATGCTTATGATAGGGGCAATGAGAGCTGAAAGCTAACAAGTACCATAATTTTTGGAAGCTCTTTATGAAACTTGAATCTCTACTTCCTTCTAAGAAGGCCTTTCTTTTACTTTTATGTTGAGTCTCCACCTTCTATCTTTATGCACCTATTAAGAGAGTATAGTGGCCATTCTTAGTTTAATGTGCATTGTCCCAAAACTTGTTGATTGATGCATAACTTTGATATTGCTTGTTCTTAAACTATTTGTATCTAATCACCCTTATGAACTTTGAAGGTGTCCTATGCATTTATGTTTTGCTACACTATGAGGGACAAGATAAATACCATTATCATTGTGTTTTCTTGATGTGAAACAAACAAACGTCTTTCAAAACATTGTTATTCATGAATCTTTTGTTTGTACCTTTTCATGCTACAACATAGTTGCTATGTCTTATTGTTAGAACTCTATCTTTCATGTTCATGTTTAGAGTACCTTGATCCTAGCTATCAATGCTTTTACAATAATGATGATCAAGATTGTGTTGGCTACATGTCACCTCAAATATTATATTGTTTTTATCATTTACCTACTCGAGGACGAGCACCAACTAAGCTTGGGGATGTTGATACGTCCACAACGTATCTATAATTTTTGATGGTTTTATGTTTATAATATGCTATTGATACTCCTTTTTATATAAAGTTTATTATTTATTTGGACTAACCTACTAATAGTTGCAAAAGTTCACAATGTTCTTGTTTTACACTTTGATGTGTAGGAATTACCAAGAATACAAGTGAAAACCTTGTTGAAGTCAAATTGGGATTTTCCAGAAATCTGTGTCAAAACTCGTTTTGAAGATGGTCATGTTTAGGGTCGAAGCCGGTGTCAAACGTAAAACTCTTCAACTACAAAGTTGTTGAAAATTTCGTGAAAAACGTTATGGATATAAAACTTAGCTGATTCCGAGTCCGGACGGGCCCGATATGCCCGATTTACTGCAGCCGAAGATGGGGTGACGGGAATCCGAGAAGCTATATAAAGGGAGGAAACCTAATTCGTGGGGGACACTTCCACCCACGAATTTGCAGCCACCAAAGCCACATTTTTGCCTCCCCCATAGATCCCATCTCCATGGGGAAGGGCTCCCAAAAAGCCATGAAGGAAGGGTGCTAAGGGGCGGTGCTCTCCTATGATACCGGCGGCGGGAAAGAAGTCCTCCGCGCCGCCGCCGCCGAAGTGCCTCCTTGAGCCATCTCCATCGATGTCCACCACCATCTTCATCGCCGTTGCTGATTCCCATGATGAGGAGGGGGTAGTTCTCTCTCGAGTCTAAGGATTCTACCAATAGCTATGTGTTCATCTCTCTCTCTATGCATGATCTTATTGAGATCATGAGCTTGTAATCTATAGATCTACCTTGCTACTCAAGTGCTTTAATAGATCTCTGCTCTCCCCATGTGTGTGAAAGTGATAGCGTGCACACCATGGTGGCACTTAGGCTATAGATTGCAAATACTTGTTATAAATTATATTTGGAGTTGGATGTCTTTATGAAATTATGGTGTTTGTTGGAACCATCTAGTGCTCAAGGTGACAGTGTGGGGTTATCTAGATGGGAAAGATGAACTTTGAGGTGTGCTGTTATAGCCCTACCATCGATTAGAGTGTCCAACCAAAGAGTATTTAAGAGTAGTATCATAAAGAAAACATATTTATATGAGAGTGTTCACTAGTGAAAGTATGATCCCGAGGCCTTGTTTCTAAGCATTGAAACACCGTCTGCTACTAGATATGTTACATGTTTGCTTGCTTCCATCTTTATTTCAGTTTGCATTTAGTCTCTTCCACGCCATCAATCTATTTTCTCGCACCGTTGTCTTATATCTATACCACTTTTATTTCACTATCTCTTCACCGAACTAGTGCACCTATACACCTGACAAGTGTATTGGGTGTGTTGGGGACACAAGAGACTTCTTGTATCTTGATTGCAAGGTTGCTTGAGAGGGATACCTTTGACCACTTCCTCCCTGAGTTCGATAAACCTGGGGTAATCCACTTAAGGGAAAACTTGTTGTTTTTCTACAAACCTCTGCACTTGGAGGCCCAACAACTGTCTACAAGAATAGAAGTGCGTAGACATCAATGATTAGAGTAGGTATGGATATATCCACTTGATGAAACATAAGTCGGAAGCCTTTGAAAAGTTCAAAGAATTCCAAAATGAGGTATAGAATCAACTTGTCAAGAAAATAAAGTTTCTTCGGTCGGACCGAGGAGGTGAGTACATGAGCCATGAGTTTGATGACCATCTGAAGAGTTGTGGAATGGTTCCCTAGCTCACTCCTCCGAGAATGCCACAGAGAAACGGTGTGCCAGAAAGGGGAATCGGACCTTGTTGGACATGGTATGATTAATGATGAGTCAGATAGATCTGCCCTTATCATTTTGGGGTTATTGTCTAGAAACTACAACGTTCACACTAAATAGAGTACCATAAAAGTCGGTAGAGAAGACAACATGAGATGTGGACTAGCAAGAAGCCGAGTATGTCTTTTATTAAGATTTGTGGTTGTGAAGCATTTGTCAAGCGACTTCAGTCGGACAATCTTCCAACCAAGTCGGATAAGTGTATATTCATTGGGTATCCGAGGGAAACCCTAGGTTACTACTTCTACAACCGAGAAGCGGGCAAAGTGTTTATTTGACGAGGTGTCTTCCTTAAGAAAGAGTTTCTCAGCTAGGGAGTCAGTGGGGGTACGGTGCAGCTCAAAGAAATTTGAGTGGAACTGGCTAGTAGCGAATCAGCAAAGGCCTTGGAGGTTGAGTCGATCATGGTAGCTGAGCCAGTAGCTGCACTGACACTGTGAAGATCGGCCAGATTGTAAAGTGTTCGTGATGTGTTACTGTTGGACAATGATGAGCTGACAACTTATTTGGAAGCGATGATGGGATCCGATTCTGAGTCGTGGCTTGGAACCATGAGATCCGAATTAAAGTCCATGGATGAAAATCAAGTTTTGAACTTGGTTTCTGCTAGACAGTGCATGACCCGCCGGGTGCAAATGGGTCTTTGATGACTGCAAGTGCATAGATCGATTGTATCTAGTTTCGAAATAAGAGTATGGAACCCAGATAGAGCTATTTGGTTAAGGTTTTTATGCCCCTCGTCACTGTCTACAAAAGGATAATTGTAAGCCGCCTTTGATTTCAAGTAAAGGTTGTTTGAAAGGTTTTGGTTGAATGCAGAAAAGTAATTAAAGAAAGTAAAACAAAGCAAGTAACAAGAGTGTTTGGAAATGTGGTTGAACTCAATAGGTGATGAGTCCAAAAATTGAGCATTTGTACTTATTGTTTTTGAATTAGTAGTATAGGATTTTACCGCATTAGCGCACACCTTTTTTTTCCTTGTTTCAACAGGATCCCAATTTATTCATTCGTTAACAAACATATCAATTTAGACTATCATATTACATACTAATATGGTATTTTTAAGCGATAAAAGTCATATTATTGATTTACCTTCGCACCTGGAAGAATTGCCCATGCCTAGGAGGCTCCAGCCAGCGTAACGACCAGTGGTACGGGCGGAACCTGCCCATACCGCGCGCCTGTATGACCCGACGACGGGACCACCTCGTCAAATACTTCCTACTCGTGAAAACATAAGACAAATCTGACATTCACAGAACCTTGAGCCATGAAAAACCACACCAGAAAGGGATCTGAAGGAGGAACTTGAAGAAGGGAAAATCGGTGCTGCTGCACGGATCATTGGAGGACAACGCATCATCCCCTTCATCATCAATCGATGCATCTCCATCACCATCTCTAACCCATCTTCAATCCATTATATCTTGTTGTAATTCCTGATTCATTTGTGGTTTGCACTAGATTCTTTCCTTAACTTTTACCATCCATTTGATTATGATGATGTTGTTAATTGCTTCCATGTGTGAGTAGTTCCCTTCGTTCTTGGGGAGATGGAGAAAGCCTACCATTATTATGAAATAAAATAAATATGATCTATTACTTGTGTAGAGGATCCATTGATCTATGATGTGTGTTTGATCTCTCCCTTCAAATGGTATGTGTAGTCGGCCACATATCATTTGCCTTCGGTTCTAAAGTAAGAGGGTGAAACCCTTTGGACGTGCTTGGATGTTTGTGTCGGTTGCTACTGTGACTATAAGCACCGCTATCACCCAACGCGGTCGAAGGGGGAACAAAAGGAGATTCACTAACCTAATTACGATATCCACGGGGAAACCCTTAATTGCGGTGATCTGCATGGTGATTGATTCTAGGCATCACAGTGGTTATTTAGAGATGACCTCATTCTTGGCTCAACAAAGTGACTGCCTACGAGCCTTGGTGAACATCTTTTTGCGGAACTCTCTCCACACATATCATGACACAAGAAATAGGTTATCCTAATTGCGATTAATCACAACATGCTAGAGGTGTATCCTACACCCCCGAGAACGTCTTAGCCCCCATCGAGTTCAACCACCATTCCAAAAACACTCTTTTGTACTTGCTTTGCTTTTACTTGTTTTATTTACTTTCCTGCACTAAAACCAAAAACCTTTAAAACACCCGTTCACCTAAAATCAAAGGCAACTTATAAGTATCCTTTGGTAGATAGTGACGAGGGGCATAAAGACCTCAACCAAATAGCTCTCTGTGGGTTCGATACTCTTATTTCAAATCTAGCTACAATTGATATATGCACTTGTAGTCATCAAGCTATTTTCTGGCGTCGTTGCCGGGGAGGTAAGCGCTTTTGGTCTTTGTACTTAGTTGCTAATTCTATTAATTGTTTTACTAAAGTTGTTTACTAGTTCAGGTAAATACCATGGGCGTTTACCAACATATCATGCAGCTGGAAGCTGTAAAGATTTCGGGTCCACCCATGGACGCTTATTTAAAATCCAATAACCCGAGAGGGTATGACATTAACCCCATGCTTTTGGATCTTTTGCATGCTAAAAAATTTGCAGGAGATGGTACGGAAGATCCTTATGAGCATGTAGGGTTCTTTGAGGAAACATGTGGGACTTTTCATTTAAACATATTTACTAAGGATGAGGATAAATCTACACTCTTTATTCAAACCCTTGTTGATGAAGCTTGGTCTTGGTATATTCAAAGTCCCAGTAAGATCACTAATTCTTGGAAGAGGTTGGCCTCTTCATTCTTGATTGAGTTTTTTCCCAGGACAAAAACCCTCAGAGCTAGATGTATGATCACTAATTTTAAATGGAGACCTGAAGAAAGATTACATGAAGGATACACAAGGTTTAGGGGACTTCTAGACCACTGTCCCATTATAGCTTCTCACCTTGGTTGGTAATACACACTTTTTATGCAGGTTTGAGCACCAATAATAGAAATGAACTAGACTCTTTTACTAATGGGTCGTTTACCGAATTTAGTGTTGAAAGAGCCTAGAATATGCTAGACACTGTGCATAGGATAGAAAATGCCCATCGTGAGGCCGTGCTGAATGAAGAAATCCTGTAGAGTACAGTTGTCTTAAAAACTTTTTATGTTCAGGCAAAGTAGAAAATCTTCTTGGAAATTTTAACCTTGACCCTCGTATGATTGTCCAAATTGTTAAGACCTATACTGAGCATTTGTAGATTCCAAAGGAATGGGTATGATACACACCACCGAATAAGGTAAAACCTCATATACCTTGCCTTGAAAAAAAATAGTTGCAGATGTAGGAAAAGCTAAAAATCGAGGATAAAAATATTCTCACCAAACGACAGAGGACAAGAGTGATGGAAAGCAAAAGATAGGTAAGTTAACTAGGAATCTGGGTACCATCAAAAAGAACATTGGCATAGTAAGAGAACTTCTAGAACTTGAGATATTTAAAAATCAGGTAATAATGATGAGCAAAGAATCCTCTAATGTAATTAAATGTAACTTTGAAGATAAGAATAAAAGTCAACAAAAAATTCCTTTCCATCTAGGAGGAGTTACTGACATTGGTTTTTGTGACTTAAACTTTCCTGTAAACATTATGCCTTACTTTATCTATGAATAATTACGGTGTTAACTTGATGAACCAGATCTTGAATTATCCAAAGTTACTTTTATGCTTTCTAACAGAACCCTGCAGTGGACTCACGGTATTCGTCGTGACACCAGCATCTCTGTAGGAGCTTTTGTGTACCCGGTTGATTTCTAGATTATTGATATTCCTTTGAATACCTCGTGCCTAGTAATTTTTGGTAATCATTTTTATAGCTCTATGAATGCTAATATTGATAACAAGAAACAAGTCTTATCCTTACAAGTTAGAAGTTAAATCTTAGAAGTTAAATGTAGCCAATTTACAAAATTGCCTTATGAGAGGAATATTGAAGTCAAAGAAGATAAACCTATTGTAGAATTGGTGGCAATATATTTTAGTACTCCACAATATGAGTTGGAGAGAAGCCTGACAAATAATGATTCACTTCCGGATGACTCAGCAAAAGAAATATGATAAATTCCTTAATACAATACCAGAAGTCAAAAATAATCTTAGTAATGGGTTTGAAGAGCTAGGAAGAGTAGGAGATTAGGATCCACCTATTCTCATGTTAAAGCCTCTCCTTCTAGGGATCATGTATGAATTTTATACAAAGAAGGTAAGGTATTAGTAATTCTTGATGATAGCCTCTCTTCTAAAGAAATTAAGAAACTGCTAAAAGTACTTGTCGAACACCATGAAGCCTTTGGATATACTCTTAGTGACGTTAAAGGGATAGATCCTTCCATAGCTATGCATAAAATACCTATGGATGATGATGCTAAACCTTTTGTTGATACTCAAAAGAGATTGAATCCTAAAATGAAACAAGTACTCCCTCCGTCCCAAAATATAAGGCGCCTAAGGATTGATCAAAAGTCAAACCTTACTAACTTTGACCAAATATTTAAAAAAAAATCTACATCTACAATATTGAATGCACATATTAAGAAAATGTACTTTATGGTGAATCTACTGATATTAATTTAGTATTATAAATTTTTATATTTTTATGTATATTCATGGTCAAAGTAAAAAAATGTTGACTTTTGACTAATCCTTAGGCGCCTTATATTTTGGGGCGTAGGGAGTAGTTAGGAAGGAGGTCACACGCATGCTAGACAATAATATTATTTATCCTATCTCCAATAGTAAATGGGTTTGTCCAACTCATTGTATACCTCGAGAAGGCTGTATAACTATAGTTAATAATGATAAAGATGAATCGATCCCTGCTAGAACTATAACAGGATATATAATGTGTATAGGTTTTAGAAAATTAAACAAGGAAACTATAAAGAGCCACAATCAAATACCCCTTATGAGTAACATCTTGGAAAGGATGTCTGGTAACTCTCATTTTTGTTATCTCGATGGTTATTCGGGCTACTCACAATTGCTATTCAGCCCGAATTCCAAGAGAAAACTACATTTACGTGTCCTTACAGAACTTATTCTTACCGGCTAATGCCTTTTGGTTTATGTAATGCAACTGCTACTTTTCAAGGTTGCGTTTTAAATATTTTTGACAGTTTTGTAGAAAGGTCTATGGAGATTCTCATGGACAACTTTGTCGTGTACATGACCGCTTTTGAACAATGTCTTTATAATCTTAATAGAATTTTGCCACGATGTAGGCAAACCAAGTTAGTCCTCAAGTGGGAGCATCGCCGATTCATGGTAAGAGAAGGTATAGTTTTTGGATATAAGATTTCTAAGAAAGGGATTGAGATTGATAATGATAGAATTGTTACCTTAGAAAGATTAGCAATATCTCAAGATGTGAAAGGGGTTAAAAAAATCTTGGACATGCGGGTTTCTATAAATGTTTTATTAAGGATTCTTCTAAACTTGATCCTCCTTTAAACTATCTCTTAGATAAATACATCGTCTTCACATTTGATAGAAAATGCATCGATTCTTTTGAACAGTTGAAAAAGGCACTAGTCTCTGCTCATGTTGTTCAACCACCTAATTGCGGGAGCCTTTTGAGATCATGTGTGATGCTAGTGACTATGCTATAGGGGCTATCTTACGACAATGCGATGGGCCAAATCTAAACGTTATTCGATATGCTAGTCAAACTCTTAATGAAGAGCAAAGAAATTATGCAACAACTGAAAAATAATTCTTAGCTATAGTATTTGCTTGTGATAAGTTTAGGCATTACATTATCATTTTGAATGTAATAGTCCATACAGATCATCAAGCTTTAAGACATCTCTTAGCCAAAAAGGATGCAAAACCCCGTCTAATTAAATGGGTCTTGTTACTACAAGAATATGACTTACAAATAGTTGATAGGAGATATAAGGATAATCCTGTTGTCGACCATTTATCATGTATGGAGGGCATTATGGAGGATCCAACTCCTATCAATGAATCTATGCCAGGTGAGTATCTCACAACTATAGGGTCGCATGACCCTTGGTTTGCAGACTATGCTAATTTCCTTGTGGGTAAGTTTCTACCACAAGGAATGAGTTACCATCAAAGAAGGAAATTCTTTAATGATTTAAAATACTAATTTTGGGATGATCCTTATTTATATAGACATGGAGTTGATGGGATAATTAGAAAATATGTGCCTGACCATAAGATGAAAGCTATTATTAAGGCTTGCCATGATAGTACTTATGGAGGACATCACGCTAGTGACCGTACATCAGCCAAAGTCTTGCAGTCAGGATTTTACTAGTGAACACTCATCAAAGATGCTCATTATTATGTTAGAAATTGTGATGCTTGCCAACGTATGAGTAACATAGGGAAAAGACAAGAAATATCCATGAAATATAACCTCATAATAGAACCTTTTGATGTCTAGGGGATGGACTTCATGGGGCCCTTTGTCCCTTCTAATGGTTGTACTCATATTCTTGTTGCAAAGACATTATTTTTCCCAGGTTTGGTGTTCCCCTTTTTTAATTACTGATGGTGGAACTCATTTCATGAAAGGTACTTTTAGGAATATACTTCAAAAATATGGAGTTGATCATCGTGTAGCCTCGCCCTATCACCCAGAAACTAGTAAGCAGGTGGAGCTATCTAATTGGGAAGCCAAGGTCATACTTCAGAAGAAGGTGAATAAGTTAAGGAAGGATTGGGCTATGAAGCTCAATGACTGACGAGGGTTTAACTCATCAATGCCCATTGTTATGGGCTTGGGTTTTGGAGAAGAGAGGAGCGCTGGAGATCTCGGTACGGCTAGCAAACAAGCACACATGGACGCAAGGTTTACCCAGGTTCAGGCCTCGTAGAGGACCCTACTCCTGCTTGTCTACTCTTGATTGATGATGATTCGAAGGATTATAATGTCTCCAATGGCTGTGTATGCGCAGATTAGATCTGGCGTATGTGCGAGAGATCGATGTCTAGATCTATTGTTTATTGCGGGAGTCGCGATTGAGAGGTTGCCTTCTTGTTGGACCCTCCTAGCCTTTATATATGGGGAGGCTAGGTGTCAGGTACCAATACTAGTTGGTTACAAGTTAGATTCAAACTCTAGTATTAAGACTTCCTTATCTTGTGCGTTTGGGAGTTCGTTTCCATATGTGCTTCATACCACTCGAACCGTCATAGGCGTCATGGACCTTGGCAATTCGTCGAGTGGGCCTTCCGTCGAGCTGCACCAGGTAGGTTGTAGTTGAGTGCCTATTGGGCATACCCATGTTAGTAGCTCCCGAGTGTCCATGCGAATCGTAGATTTGGGTGGAGACTCAGAAGTTTTGATCTTTCCATTAGGATGTCGGAGTCGACAATTGTGTCGAGTGCGAAACACTTCACCCGGAAGTACATCGAGTCAGTCGAATTTATAGTACTTCATAGGGATTATGGTAAACGTGCCTGGTACGCTTGATGGATCGGGACCGGTTAATATATCTAGGGCAAAAACAATGCAACCTACTCAAACTCGAGTCCCCGGACTCGAATTCGGAAATTGCTGGCGTAATTCGACTCATGCCACAGAGGCCTTACTAAGTCGAATCCTAGTGTGTAAATGTGAGAACTCGACGCGTCTGTCAAGGCTTATTCATCGTACCTGTAGGTACAAATTATTTCTGGTAGAGCGCAGGAGATGCGTTGCCAGGCCTTATTCAGGTCTTATCTTCACACTGTAAGCATGGAATCCGAATTTTTTGTCATTGCGGAGATGATTCGGGTGGCCCAGGAGATGTAATCTCTTTGTAGGAAAAATATGAGGCGGAGTCGCCATAGCATTTGAGTGTGGATGTTATCAACACACAGTGCAATTTATAAGAAAAATAATCATAGGGTGCGCGACCAGCGCTCCATGGGAGTAGCCCTCGAGCGCCTATTCGAGTCGTAGACTCGAGTGGGGACTAAAAACACTTGCGACTGCTGTTGTGTTTTGTTGCTTATTTCAGTCGAATATGCTTTCAGCACTCCCTATGGGAGTAATCCGAAGTCCACAATCAGATCATAGATTCGAGTGAAGGGTTTTTATGATGCTTGGATATCTTCACAAATTTCTTCGGGTGCGCGACCAGCACTCCCTATGGGATTAGCCCCCGAGTCCTTAGTCGAATCATGGATTCGAGTGAGGATTCAGAGCGTGTCACTCGAGGATCTTGTATATGCGCGACCAGTGCTCCAGTTTGGAGTAGGCCCCGAGTGTCTGGCGGAGTCGTAGACTCGGGCAGAGACTCGAGACTTGTATCTTGTAGACGCAGTTGAAAATAATGCGAGGAGAATCCGCTGACCCGGAAGTGCATCGAGTCAGTGTGTCATGCATAAGGAGCTTGAATCGATGATGCAGTTGGAGTCGACACAGTCACTTCTATCAGGTGCGTCGCTAGCACCACGTCTTTGTAGCATCAAGCGCTGCAACCATCCGAGGAGGAACTCGACTCGGGTCTTGAGTGTATGGCGTAGTCAGTTGGTTTGTCGACTCCTGTTGGAGGACCCAGTAGAATAGCTCGACACAGTCGACATCCTTGTAAGCTACATAAAACATTAAGAATTGTGAAGCACTTGTATCTTGTAAATAATATTTGCATGTCGGTGTGCAAAGTAAAATTCTGGTGCCAATCGAGTCGAATATTTTGCACTGTATGCTATGCCTTTTTGTTAGCCTGATTACCCTTAATCTTAGTACCTTGCCGAGACACTCAGAGTTCAACGATTCGATGATCAGGAAGAATCAGCTACTCGGGCTGTCGCGTATGAGGTGCTCGAGTGCGTGGAGTCGATGGCACATTATGTTACTCGAAGAGGGCGTAGCCCCCGAGTGTTTCGAGTGCGATTAAAGTAAGAAAGAAATCATCTCAAAGTAGAGAACTTAGCTTTATGGGTAGTTGTCGTGGACAAAGTTGATGCGACCGCGGACGTAGTCAAGTCGGTAGCGGGTCATCAAAGTTGAAGGATGTGGCAGGTCACCTTAGTCAAAGATATGGTGGTTCTCCGCATCTGAAGACCGTGACGGATCACCTCAGTCGAAGCTATGGTGGGTCGCCACATCCGAAGACCATGGCGGGTCATCGAAGTCGAAGACCGCAGCGGGTCGCCAGTGTCGAGGGAGCCCCCGAGTCACTGGATCCGAAGACCGCAATGGGTCGATGGAGTCGAAGACCGCTGCGGGTCGCTGGATCCGAAGGAGCCCCCGAGTTTAGCGCCGAGGTGGTTGATGTAGTCGAGATGGCGCTCGAGAGCTGATGCGGCGGACCGAAGTCGACGCAACAGCAGGTCACCGAAGCCGATGGCTGTAGCGTGTTGTCACAACCAAAGATTGTAGTTGGTCGCCGCGACCTATGTAGGCAGCGGGTCGCTTGAGCCGAAGGATTCCTGAAGTCACTGGAGCCGAAGGCTGCCGTGGGTCGCACAACGGTGTCGAAGAAGTACCCGGGTCGCCGGAGCCGATGACCGCCGCAGGTTGCATGACGGAGTCGAAGGAGTCCCCGGGTGTAGAGTCGATCTGTTCGACGAAGTCAATGCAGTGGATGTGTGGTCGATGCAGTAGCGGGTTGCTGGAATCGATGGCGATAACGGGTCACCGTAGCCGAAAGAGGGAGTGGGTGGCCAGAGTCGGAGACCGCAGTGGCTCGCGCTGCAAAGGAGCCCCCGAGTGTAGATTCGACGCGGTTGGACGAAGTGGACAAGGAGTCGACGCGACCGACGAGTTGTGGTTGCGGGAGCCGATGCGACTGGCAGGTTGCCGATGTTGAAGCCGACGTTTCCACCTAGCTTGATGTAGTTATTCTGCTCGATGTAATCCAGTGTAGTGTCACTACGTTGCAGGTCCGTCCTCCTGATTCGGCGGGACGACCTGCTTTGGTGTAGTCGTAGACGTGACAATGATCTATCTGCATCTGTGTTTTTTATTTTGCCATGCATGAGACAACTCGTGGAAGAAAGTCAATTATTTTCCGTCTTGTACTGGTTTTGACATTACGTGATGCTTGCACTGGTAGCTTCACTTTTTTTGGTAGATGGAAACTCTTGCACGGAAATTTCCACGCGTCTTAGACTTGGTCGCAGCAAGACCAGACGTGGGACTTTCCTCCGGCTGCTACTCTTTTCTCTTTTTTTTCTTGAGCTTCACGGAGTAACAAGACCAAACGTGGCACTTTCCTTTTTGCTCGAACTGATTAGAAATAGGTTGTTGCATACTCGCATGGATTCCATGAAGTTGGCGGAAAAAATCCCAACGGACTCAGGGATACGTGACTACACGTCGGTCGTGTGCTTGTACCAGAGATCCATGATGTTGAGCTGATATGATGTTATGGATGACCTCCTAATTCACATGCTCGGCCGCGATGAAGATGAAGTAGACCACGACAGTGCTGCACACAATGAAGGCCACGGTTGAAGATGCAATGTGGTAGATTGATGATAAAGAAGCTGAGTGCGCCGATGAAGACGAATTGACCCGATGTGATCCGATCGCCGTTGACGATGAGGGATCCGAAGTAGAGCTTCTTGATGGAAGTTGAAAAATTGTAGATCGCAGGTGATGGAGCCGTCGAGAACGAAACATCAGTGCTCCCAGTTCCCACAGACGACGCCAATTGACGAGGGTTTAACTCATCAATGCCCATTGTTATGGGCTTAGATTTTGGAGAAGAGAGGAGCACTGGAGATCTCGGTACGGCTAGCAAACAAGCACACAGGGACACAAGGTTTACCCAGGTTCATGCCTCGTAGAGGACCCTAGTCCTGCTTGTCTGCTCTTGATTGATGATGATCCGAAGGATTACAATGTCGCGATGGCGGTGTATGCGCAGATTAGATCTCGCGTATGTGCGAGAGATCAATGTCTAGATCTATTGTCTATTGTGGGAGTCGCGATTGAGAGGTTGCCTTCTCGTTGGAACCTCCTAGCCTTTATATATAGGGAGGCTAGGTCTCAGGTACCAATACGAGTTGGTTACAAGTTAGATTCAAACTCTAGTATTGAGACTTCCTTGTCTTGTGCGTTTGGGAGTCCGTGTCTATATGGGCTTCATACCACTCGAACCGTCATAGGTGTCATGGACCTTGTCAATTCGTCGAGTGGGCCTTCCGTCGAGCCGCACCAGGTAGGTTGTAGTTGAGTGCCTATTAGGCATACCCATATCAATGACGCATTATGTCCATATCGCACCACGTAGAAGAACCCAATGGGAATGACACCATATAAGATGGTATATGGTAAAGCTTGTCATCTCCCATTAGAATTAGAACAAAAATCTTGTTGGGCTATTAAAACTATGAATTTTGATTTTAAGACTGCAGGCAAAAATGCCTCTTAGATATTCATGCTCTAGATGAGCTCAGAAATGAGGCTTATGAAAATGTAAGAATATTCAAGGAAAAAGTTAAAAAATGACATGATATGAAAGTAGAGAATAAGGAGTTTAAATCTGTAGATAAAGTGTTACTCTACAACTCACTACAAGAAAAGTTTGCTTCGGCAACGGCTTGGCCCGGCAGTCATCGTAGAAGGCGCGTCTTCTGCGACGAAATTCTCGGCTCGGCTGTGGCCGATGGAAAATAATTTTTTCTAGTTTCACGGCCCTCTACTACGACGGATCTGCTAAAAACATGGAGGAAGCTCATCCAGCACGTGACAGAAGCAAGATTTTCATTTCCTCGCGCGATGTTGACTCGCTGAAGTCTTTTGAGGCGTGTGGGTATCGGACGTCTATGTCTCTAGTGGACCATACTTTTCTGTCGTGCCTCCCTGATTTGAAATCGATAATGTTGCTCGATACGTCTGCCGTTTAGTCAGGCTGCTAGGGGCCACATGTCATCCCCTTATTAGAAGGATCGTGTGTCTGATGGAATTTTTTTCCTTCGCTCATGCTACCCTGTTCCGAAGTTGATAGCGCTGCTCAGTGCATCTACCGTTTAATCAACCTCCTAGGACCCATATGTCATCCTCTCGTTAGAAGAAATGTGTGTATAATGGAATGTTTTCCCTTGGCTATTGCCTCCCTAATTTCAACTCGATAACGTTGGTCGATCTATCTGCCATCTAGTGATGCTATTGGGTTCTCCATGTCAGCCTCACATTATAAGAATCATGTGTATGATGGAATTTTTTTCTTCGCTCGCGCTACCTTGTTCCGAACTTGATAGCACTGCTCAATGCATCTACCATTTAATCAAACTCCCGAACCCCACATGTCATCCTATCATTAGAAGAAACATGTGTATGATAGAATTTTTTCCCTCGATCGCGTCTCCGTGTTACGAACTTGATAGCGTTGCTCGCTGCATCTACCGTTTAATCATGATGCATGGCCCCACATGTCATCCACTCATTACAAGAAATGTGTGTATGATGGAATTTTTGCTCTTGGCCGCGCCTCCGTGTTTTGAACTTGATAGCCCTGCTCGATGCATCAGCCGTTTTTCCAGGTTGCTGGGTACCCCATGTGAGCCTCTCATTAGAAGAAACATGCATGCTAGACTTTTTTGTCGCTCGTGCCTCCCTATTTCGAAATTGGCAACGTCGCTCGAGGCAGAACCTGTATAAGGCCGCGCTACTGGGCCCCTCATGTCGGTCTCTCTATAAATCAGACCTGCATATGGACTTTTTTTCGGGCGCGTCCGCTGTTTTGACCTTAGCAACGTTGCTCGATGTGGCAGTCGTGTATGGTCTTACTGCTGAGGCCCCCATGTCAGCCTCTCTGGTATGTTCTGGCTTGTGGGTCCTAGATGTAGCCTCATATGTTCTGGCAGGTGGGGGTTCCCAATGCCAGCCGCACTTTACAAGTATTTAACTTTTTTTTCAAACCCGACCATTAAACTCGAGGGATGCTGCAGGCTGGTGGGTCCGTGATGTCAGCCTCTCCATTAAGCAATATTCCTAGAAAAAAATGTAAACCCAAGATTATTTTATGTCAAGCATAGAGAATCAAACTCAAGATTTCAAAACACATATAAACCATGCGTGTTGCCACTACGACAAACAAATAAGATGAACATTCTCATTAAAAAGCTTTATAGTACCTATAACTTATATATTAGCCTTCTTAAAAAGATTTTATGTGTCTATGTTATCTCTCTTATTAAAATAAAAGGAAAGCGATCCTGGCATCTCAATTTATCAAATGCCAGATAATGGAGTAGTTTCTTAAAAACATGGGTAGGCAGGTTTTTTGTTTTTATTTTAAAGGGAAATTCCAAAAATTCCTAATTAAACATTTTGGGTTATTCTACATCTACTATACTCAATGGGCTATACTCCATGTGCTATTCTCCATGGGCTCCTTGATAAATATTTAAATGGGCTGTCGTCAGCAAGTCCCCTGACCCCTACAAGGCCGAATTAAATTGTTCTGGGTTAAAGAGGGGCCAGATGGGCTAGATTTTACCTACTCTTTAGTAAAATTCGCATCGCTGTGGCTCGGCCAGATTCGGAACACAGACCTCACTACCGGAGGAAAAAAAGCGATAATTATTTCGACATATATTCGTGTAAAAATATCTAAAGAACAAGGGACACAGACCTTGTATGCCAAAACTGGACTGGTATCCAATGACTTCACTTGGTACCCTCTCATTTCTGTCCAAAACACATCCAACGGTTTCGAGGACACACAGGCAAAATCTCTAGTGCAAGTAGCCCAACAGAAGTGACAAAACCTTTTTACAAATTCAGTAGCATTTGAAAGATCTACTAGTATAGAATAAGACCGAAAAATATCAACAGATTCCTAGTTCATATTCAACAGCACTTGACTGATTCTGCAGCATTCCAAGCTGACCATTTCAGCTATATAGACACTAAAACTCAATAGCAATACAGAGAGAACCCGTTCATGTTTCAGCTCTAAAAACCTTGTCGCACGATTAGTTTTCCCTTTTATCCAAACACACTCGATCATTGTGACGATCAAGTATGCTTTTGTGTGCATACATCCTCTTCACATCAATACTAGTGTGACCCCCATATATGTATCCCGAAATGCCCAAGCCTCATCTAGACTGTGACAAAGCCAAGTTTAAAAAGGAAAGCAAGACCATCTACAACACTTGATCTAAACAAGTACCAGTACATCAGTATTAGTTCTAGAAAAAACCTTAGTAATAGTAATGACATAACTCTTGACAGATTGAGTACCATTTGAGGATTGAGCAGTACAAAATAAGATAGAAAAAATATCTATAGATTCCCAGTTCATATTCAGCACCACTTGACAGATTCAGCAGCATTTCAAGGTGACCGATTCAGCAGTATAGAAAATGGCCAAAAGAAATGACAGATTCAGCAATGCAGGCACTGAAATTCAATAGTTTGTAGCAAGGCCATGACTGAAAAGGAAAGAGAATCCATATTCAGCACTCGATCTGAACAAGTACTAGTACATATGTACTACTACAAAATAGATTAGCAGTAGCAAGTTAAGACCTCCATACAAAATACTCGGCATAACGCAACAACGTGTCAAGTGCTGACCAGGTAGCGCTTTCTTTCTGCATGTTACGCTTTCCTTGTCACACTGTCGCCTGTGGGCCCACTATGTCAGCAGCGTATATTGGAAATATGTATACATTGCCGCAAACTTGTTCCACCTCTCCCCATACAAATTGAATCTGTCACCAACAAAAAGTAGTAATTAATTAGTACGACGTTACATATCTTAACATTGAGATCATCACAAAGAATATTTAGATGTTTTATCTCAGTTTTGAAACTTGTTGATGCAATACTCCTAATCCACAGGGAATTCCGACGAACGGTTCATAAGATTCTAGCTAACACCGCGGCTGTGATAGGTATGACCTGAGCCATTCCAGGGCGACTTCGGCCGTTGATGGACTGCTCGTCAGCTCAGATGTCGCCATCATTTCGACTGCATGGAGCTTATGCCAAAGAGATATCGACCAAAGCTTCACCTTGTACCGCGGCGATTCGCACACCCCTTAACTAACGAACCTGGGGGATATGACGATGTCTGTGGTGTGGCCATCAATTTGGGTGACAAACACGATGCCCTCTTTTTCCGTTGCCAATGATCCGCTCTCGGTGATCCTCTTATGGACACCGGCTTAGACAGCTCCCAGTGTTTGTGGCTATAGGGCATTATGGGTGGAGTCCTCGAGTGGGCAACTCTGAGGTGGTGGATGATGACCCACAAGTATAGGGGGTGTATCGCAGTATTTTCGAGGGAAGTGAAACCCAATTTATTGATTCGACACAAGGGGAGCCTATTTATAAGCCTTAACAACTGAGTTGTCAACTCAGCTGCACCTGGAAACAATCTTGCTCACAGCAGTTTATCAGTAGCAACAGTTTTGTAGTAGGAATAGTAAAGTAACAGTAGTAGTAAAGCAAAGACAATAGTAACAAAAGAAGTAAACAGTGGGATTCGAGTGCGGTAGGCATAGGGATGGATGGACGGGCGTTGCATGGACAAGACAATTCAAATAGCAATCAGAACATAGGGCAATTGCAGATAAATAAGATAAAGCATCCAAGTACTAGACAATCCTAGGCATGTGTTCCATATATAGTCATACGTGCTCGCAATGAGAACTTGCACACCATCTTTTGTCCTGCCAGCCCCTTTGCAGCGGGGCCTCAAGGGAACTACTGGCAATTAAGGTGCTCCTTTTAATAGAGCACCGGAGCAAAGCATTAACACTCCATGAACACATGTGATCCTCACATCAAAGCCTTTCCCTTCCGGTTATCCCGATTTCTGTCACTTCGGGGCCATTGGTTCCGGAGAACAATGTGTGTATACAACTTGTAGATAAGACCAAAAACAATAGTATAATAATGAATCAATAACATGTTCTGATCTGAAATCATGGCACTCGGGCCCAAGTGACAAGCATTAAGCATAAAAATTCGCAATAAAGTCAAAAAGCACTAATAGAAGATACTAGGCACCATGCCCTAACAATCCGATGCCATTACATGAACGATCTCATCCAATCCATACCATCCCCATAGCCTACAGTGGGGGATTACTCACTCATAGATGGGGGAAACATGGATGGTCGATGGAGAAGCGATGGTGATGATGATGGCGATGATCTCCTCCAATTCCCCGTCCCGGCAGGGTACCAGAACGGAGTTTCTGGTTCCGAATCGCGGAATCTGGTGGTGGTGGCGCAGCAGAACTCTCTCTGGAAAAAGTTCGAACCCTCCGAAGTTTTTAGGTCAGAAGGCTCCTTATAGGCAAAGAGAGAGGCCGAGGGGGTGCCTGGGAGGCCCACACCACCCCCTGGCGCGGCCTGGCCTGGCCCACGCCAGCAGGTGGTGTGGCCACCCCCTGGCTCTTCTCCGTCTCGTATTCTGGCTCCTGGAGTCTTCGGGTGAAATAGGATTTTTGGCATATTTTTTGGGACTTTTCCTGATAGTTGATTTTCTTCACAAAAAGTAGACACCAAGGCAATTCTGCTGAAAACAGCTTCAGTCCGCATTAGTTGTATCCAAATCACACAAGTATAGAGGAGAAACAATAGCAAAAGTGTTCGGGAAAGTAGATACGTTTTGGACATATCAACTCCCCCCAAGCTTAGATTATTGCTTGTCCTCAAGCAATTCAGTTGAAAACTGAGTGCGATAAAAGAACTTTCACAAACACATTTGGTTCATAAGATGTAAATATTCTCAGCAATGCAATCAACTACTTAAACAGTTCATAATAAAGAGTATGCAACTGAGTCTACTTAATAGTCATTGCAAGCTATGAAGAGATTCCAACTCAAGAATAATACGTAGCATGAGGCACAAACATAAGCAACATTATAATGCTCATAGAAAGGTATGATAGAGTGGTATCTTGCTTGCCTTTGATTTTGAATATCAAGGCACCTCTGAAGTTCACGGGATGACTAGAAGTAAAGATATCAAGGATACAAGCATCAAAGTCATAACACAAATAATCAAGTAATGGAACAAACACAAAGAATGACAACTATGCTCTCAAGAAGGTGCTCAAAGAATAAATAGAGAGACAACAAGTAAAGAAAAAGGTTTTGAATAATTTTGAAAAGCTTCCAAATGCTGAAAGTATGGTACTCATTAGCTTTGATCTCTCATTGCCCCTATCATAAGCATCTTTAAATGGTTAAGGTTAAAGTGACACAACTAAGAAGATATGCTTGACAAAGACCGATCCTCATGCCCCTTACTTACGAAGACCGATCCTCATGCTACTCAACTTCAGTCACAAGTAAGCTCTTGTCATTCTAAGTATTGTAAGTATATATGTATCATAGAGAACCGCCAACGGGGTACCCCTTGCACATGACACGGGAGCTATCCCATAATCAAAATAACAAGGCAAGCAGACAATGAGCATCTCGGCGATCTTTTTATTTACTATGTGCATAGATTTTTACTGAGGATTCTCCATAGAATGCTCATTATGGTTATGCTGCAAGTTTCCACCATGATTAGGCATGGATTAGGCTAGCGGCCCAGGCGTTTCTCTAACATACATACAAACTCCATGATCTTACAAGTTCCACTTTTATTTCACACCGCCGGGATCCATAAGCAAAAGAACATGATATCAACTAGGTACAAAGTACCTATGAAGCGTTGAAAGCGGTCCCCATGATACATGGTTCTGCTAACTTCAACTCATAAAGCGCAAGCATATGCGCAACAAAGAAGGACGCAATGGTTCAGGTTTATTAAGTGCAAGAAAATAAAGTGTGCCATCAAGTTCGTGAGAGCTTTACTAACTAACTTCCTCATAACAAGCAAACATTTTATTCGGAAGAAAACAAGGCATATTGAATATGCACAGAGGTAGCAAATGATGCTAATGGGTAGGTATGGTGGACACTTTGGAAATATTTGGTTTAGGGAGTTAGGAACTTGAGTAAAACATACTTAGTGAAAGTGAAGGCTAGCAATAGTAAGTGAGCGACAAACGAGAGAGCAATAGCTGTCATTATCATGCTTGCAACAAAACAAGACTACTCATGGCATGAAAGTGATTCAAGATCCTCAAGGAAAAATAATTCATTAAGGCTTAACTGATTATCACAGTCATGTGCATGCGTGAGCATGTGCCAGTACAATTCAAATGAAACATTTAGAGGAGGATACCGCGGTGTCATACCAATTTATGAATAGAGCAATGCAAGCAAACATTCATAAGACATGCTACAAACTATTAGCGAGCTGGAGCTAATCATAAGAAAGCAAGAACTACTAAGCATCCAAAGATTACATACACCCTACTTGAACGGACTAAGCAAGCCCACAGTGATGAGTATATGTACAAAAATGAAAACAAATAAAGTTCGTTACCAGCCTCTTACCACGCCTCAAGTTGTCATTAATCCTCATTATTGCTCTTCACTTGTGTGGCTTGAATAATAATATGAAAACCAATATTCCACTGAGGACTGCTGAACCCTGTAGCAAACTCACAAAACCAAAGAAGAATGACAAATATTTTTGGTGTTTTCGATTTTTTTAAACAAGAACCAAAAGGGAAAAACAAGCAAAGCAAAATCTTTTTGGGTTTTTCGAATAGTTCAAACAAAGCAAAAAGGGAAAAGCAAACCAAGGCAAAAAAGAAGAAGCAAACCAAAGAGAAACAACAGAAATATTTTTGGTCATTTTGTGTCTTTAGAAAGCAAAAGCAAATAAAGAGAACGAAAACTAAAAAGACAACAAAAACATGAATATACAAAGTACCGACGCAACATGATATGGAGATGAGTGCGGTGTCGGCGTACCTCCCCCCAAGCTTAGGCTTTTGTCCTAAGTGGGTATCAATCCCAAGTTGGCCAGGATGAAGTGTCACCCTGGTATGATGAAGAGGTCCCCTCATCCTGGTGCGAACTCAAGTATGTCCCTCCGTAATGCGCAGAGTAATCATAGGAGGGCACATCCTCCTGGTGCTGCTCGTGGAAACCCAACAAGCGAAGCTGCTCGTCCACCTCCTCCTTGGAGCGCGACCACCGTCTCCTGTGAACACTAAACAAAGCAGGCTGTGGCAAAAGGATCCCCCTTTCATCCCCGTCAGTGAAAAACATCCTATATACTAGATTGTTCAAATCAGAGGTAGTAGTGACAAAGTGATGAGTTTTCATGGCAACAAGGTCAAGCCTCTATGGTGCCAGCATAGCATCATAGGGATCCACTAAAAGACCTAATGCATTAACTATACGCGAGGCAATGATGCCCCCATAGATAGGCCCCGTAGCAGCTAGGCGGCGAGCAATAAGCGAGCCAAGATTGTACTGAGTATCATTGATAAGCGCAGCAGCAAGGAATGCTAAATGATAGTTGGAGATATTACTTGTGTTCTCCCTACCAAGTACACTAGTAGCAAGATAATATGCAAAGTATCTAAGATCAGGGAGTTGGATATTTCTTATCTTTCCGCGTTGCGCCACGCGGTCATCATCATTGGTCACCCCTCGGTAAAGCTCCAACAAATCAGCGGGTCGCCCTTAAATTTTCTTCACGGTTCCTGTCATGCGCACACCTACAATACTGCAAAATCTCTCCAAAGGCATGGTGAAGGGCAGATTATAGATTTTGAAAGAGACAGTAGACTGATAGGGTGTGTTAGTAAAGGTGAAGCTCTCAACAAAAGTTTTGGTGAGCATAGCGTATTGTGCACTCTCATCTTGCATATATGAGGTCAAACTAAGCCTCTCAATCAGTAGCAAGAAATCATTAAGAATACCTGCAGCTTGTGAGAAAGTAAAACATGATGGGTTCGTAGCATGGAAAACAAAAAATTTCTACCGCAAGAACGAACAAAACCCAGATATAATCTAGATAAAAGTCAAGATCTAATCTATTAGACATGTGCAACGAGATAGATCTGTACTAACCCTTGTAGATCCGAAAGCGTTACGAGATTGGATCTCGTGGTTGATGTAGTCGATCACTTGCCGATCTCAAGATCGAGTGGACGATCCTTCCGGCGCTGCGTTCCGGCAGCGCTTCCGCAGTCGGTCACACGTGCGGAGTCGAAGCAGACCTTCCTCTCCCCGTTCCAGCGAGCAGCAGAGGTAGTAGATCTTCTCCACGGAATCCCAGCAGCACAACGGCGTGGTGGTGGTGGAGTAGAGAATTCTGCAGGGCTTCGCCTAAGCCTGAGCAGAAGAAAGGAGGAGGAGAGAGGCGGCTGTGGTTTGGAGTAGTGGAGGGGGCCAGGGGGTGGCGCCTCCACCCCTCTATTTAAAGGAGGGAGGCGGCATGGGGAGGTGGAGTCCTTGTAGGACTCCCCTCTCCCTTGGCCGGCAGATTGGGAGGGGGGAGGAGTCCTCCTCCCCCACGACTCCTTGTCTTGCCCCATAAGGACTCCTTGATCCTTTCTTGGTTTTCAAGCAAACTCCAAGAAATCTTCCAGAACCTTCCGAAACATTCTGAAACCTTCTAGAATCCTCATACAAATACTCCGGAACATTTCCTAACTTAGAAAATGATCCCCAATAGATGAATCTTATTCTCCGAATAATTCCGGATCTCCTCTTGATGTCCCAGATCCAATCCGAGACTCCGAACAACATTCGGTCTCCAACGCACATTCCATATCTACTTAAAACAACTTCGAACCTTAAGTGTGTCACCCTACGGTTCGTGAATATGTAGACATGATAGAGACACATCTCCTATCAATAACCATAAGCGGGACCTGGAGATCCATAATGGCTCCCACATACTCAATGATGACTTCGTGATCGATAGAACCATTTACATACGAGACAAATTCCCTTTGTCACGCGATACTCTACTTATCCGAGGTTTGATCGTCGGTATCTCCATACCTAGTTCTACCTCGTTACTGATAAGTACTCTTTACTCGTTCCATGTTATGTCATCCCTTGTGACCCAGTCACATGCTTGCAAGCTAATTAGATGACATTCCACCGAGAGGGCCCAAAGCATATCTATCCGTCATATGGATGGACAAATCCCAATCTTGGTCCATGCGCTTCAACACATACTTTCCGAATACCCAACGACACCTTTATGACCACCCAGTTACGAAGCGGTGTTTGATGCCATCAAAGTACGCATCCGGTGATGGTGATCAACATAACCTCATGGTCGAAGGATTAGGTTACTATGTATTTTAAAGCTTATAGCAAACGAACTTAATGACTTGATCTTATGCTATGCTTACTACGGGTGTGTCTCCATCACATCATTCTCCTAATGATATGATCTTGTTATTAACGACATCCAATGTCCATGATCAGGAAACCATGATCATCCATTAATCAACAAGCTAGTTTAACAAGAGGCTTACTAGGGACTCTTTTATGTTTACAAAACACACAAGTATTAATGTTTCCGGTTAATACAATTATAGCATGGGATGTAAACATTTATCATAAACATAAAGATATAATAATAACCACTTTATTATTGCCTCTTGGGCATATCTCCAACAGTCTCCCACTTGCACTAGAGTCAATAATCTAGTTAAAAACTTGTGCATTCAACACCTATGGCTTTCTGGTGTTGTATAGACACTATTGCTAGTGGTAAACATAATCTTCGGATCTGACACTTCCAGGTCCATGTGTATTTGCATGTCCTTGCGTCTCTACGCATTACTCATTCTCCAATGAGATGGCATTGTATAAATTTGGTCCTTTGGTGAGACCTTTGGTTCCTTGGGATTAAATTATGTTGATACAATTGTCATACAATGTATCTTCATAGTATTATCCCGCTATGAACCACACCTAGTTTGATAACAAACTACTTAACACAAATGCCCTCCTTTGCTGCTACTATAGCAGTTATATACTTAGCCTTTTGTTGTAGTATCCGTCACAATATCTCAACTTTGGAACTCATCCAAATCCATCATGGAACATCCTTTCCATTATATTCTGCCACCCATAGTCTAAATTGAGATAAATTTAATTTGTATCTTGTGACAAAACTAGTATCCATGTAACACTTTACAATGAACTACCTTTAACTATTTGTCACTTATACATGATATATTCTTAGTTCTTCCAAAGCTCATAAGAATATCTTTACTATTGTCCAATGATCATATTATGAATCATTCTGGTATATGCTCATAACATTTAGAGCATAGGACATATCTGGATGTGTACATCTCAAAGAATGATTGATCAAAATATTCTTGTGATTTCACCAAGTGTCAAAACACTTGAATCTCGTGTCAACACACTTGAATCTTGATTCAGTCCTTTCCATGCGTCAAGAACCTTTCTTGTTGTTTCCATATTGAACTCATTCAACATCTTATCTATGTACATTTGGCAAAACCATATTATCGCCTCAATCTATTCATATAGACATTGATGCCTAATTCTTGGGTTATGCCTAAGTCTTTCATCGAAATGAAATTCTTAACCTGTGTCAATAAAAGATACATCATTTCTAATCAACAATATGTCTTTCACATAATGTATTAGAAATATGTCTTAGCGCTTCCACTTAATTTCTTGCAAAATGCAAACATCTTCATCGTCTCTGATGAAATTAAACCTTTTAACGGTTTCATCACGATGAAGATTCCAACTCCGCGATGCTCACTTCAACCATTGAAGTTTTGCATACTCTTTTAGCATCCTTTGAATTAACAAAACCCTTTGGATCGTGTCATGTACACGTCCTAGGTAACCATTCTTTTAGAAGAACTTGTTTTGTTTGTTCAACTACCATATACCAAAATATATGTAGTGGTTGCTACATTAATCCGTCCAGACTAAATATCGCTATGCAAGATCAAATCTTATCATAGTAAATTCCTTGAACATTGTCGTAAACTCTTTCCGACATGTTGACTATTTCATAGATTTGAAACATCCATGTCTATTTCTTTAGAGATCCAAACACGACCGATAGGCTTCACGCCTTTTCGGAGGGTCTTCTAAGTTCATAAACTTGATTTCTCGTGTATGGATACTATCACGGATTCCATGACTTCTAGTCATTTTATGGAGTCAGGGTCCATCATCGCTTCTTTGCATGTAGTCGGTTCATCATTGTCAAAACAATAACGACTTGCTTATCAAATCTTACTATTTGATTCTTACCGACCCACACGGTTCTATAGGAACTCTAATCTCCGAGATCACACCTTTTGTAATCACGAGAGCCATGAGCATTGTGGCCGCCACCGGGACACTTTCCGGCGCTGTGCTACTTAGCACATATAGCTAAGGTTCAACAACCTTATCAAAGTTCTATTGTCCTCCCACTTAACTTTTCACGAAAAATTCCTTCTCAAGAAACTTGACGTTCCAAGCGACAAACTCTTTTTTCCTCGGCGTTATGGAGAAATTCCCAACAAATTCTTTGGAATAACCTAAAAAGATGTGCTTATGCGACTTTGGTTGTAAACATTTTACTTATGCACAGCATACACAAATTTAAGAAAAGACAATTCGGGTTTTATCCCAAACCATAACTCATATGGTGTCATTTCAACGGATCACGATGGATCTCTTTTCAGTGTAAAAGCGGTAGTCACTAAAGCTTTAATCTTTAAAATATAATGGCAGTTTTATAAATGACACCTTTGATCTTACCATGTAAAACAAGGTTTCATTACATATCTCCAACACTCCATACTCCTATGGTGTTTTGGGAAATGCAAATCCATGGAACGATTCCTCAAATCTTAGGTGTTTTGCTAAACTTGTAACTCAAACATCTTTCTTTATGATCCAATCATAAACTTTTTATTTTCTTGTTACAATAATTTTCCACTTCATCTTGAAAGTCTTTGAACATTTTTCAAATGTTTCATACTTCTTCCTTATTGAGTAAGTATATACATATACTCACTCAAATCTTCGAAGAAAGCATATGAAGTTGAAATCCATCACCCACGACTACACATAATGGACTATATACATCAATATGTACAAATTCCAATCAGTTAGTCGTCCGTTCCTCTTTTGGCCTACGAATAGAGTTTTAATTATCTCCAGGAAAGTATCACAAGTGTCATTTGATCCAAATCAAAGACTCCAAAAATCCATCAACATGGAGTTTCTTTATGTATCCCTTTCAATATAATTTAAACGGCGATGTCACTTCGCAAGTGATCTTTCAATCATTTGTCTTGCGACATTTTAGCATTAGTTTTATGGTCGTTATTTCTCCTACCAGACTTGTATATTAACCATCTATTACGGAATACGGTAATTATTTGAACAACCTTTTGTCGTCATAATACCTGATCAAAATAACAATTATTGAAACAAATCTTGAAGGCAAGCTTTGATGTTAACGAGCAACACAACAACCCTTTGTTTGTTTTTGATGAACATCATCACATTTTCTCTTGCTAGTTACTTAGGCCATTGCAGTTCATGAATTGTGTTGTCCTGTATGACACTTCATACCAACCAATTCGGTATCCAATACCGGAGAACCACATTGTTTAACAAGCAAGGAATACAACCATACCATGTATATCTTCTATATGCCTAAGTTGGACATCTCCAACCTTTTATTTTCTGCCAAATATTTTATAGATTCTCTTTCAGCAATTCCTTTTCTTTTAAAAGAATCTATCAACATCAATAGTGGTGTCATAAACATGACACATGGTACAAAGCGTATATAGTCAACCACTAATACCTTTGGACTTGCACTTTGAGGTGGATCACCATCATCAAATGTTTGGTGTTCTTTCAAAAATCCATTTTTAGTAACCTTTTAGTGTAGTAAACATTTTACTTACATCTTCTATTCATCCTTATCATGACAACTTTCATGATCAAGCTGCTACAGCTTATAAAGGTGAATTGCGAGTATAATGTTTCTTTTTCAAAACCTTTGGAGGATTAGGACGACTAGCGTCTCCAACCTTCACAAATTCTCATCAAATATGAGGACGTATACTCTATCATGTTGTAACCAACACATTGTTTTAGATATCGTAATACCTTTCACATATGATGGTTTTTGAAACATTGCTTTCAGCTCTTAGATAAACTTGATATTAAAAACAATCTTTTGAGTATCAAGAATCATGGAGGAAAACATGATACATTAGATACTAACACTGGAAATGTTACTCTTGATTTAATACTACTTATTAAACTTCATGGAGCAAATAGAGTTTGCTGAAAGTTTGCAATAGGACTTACAAACTTTAAATTGACACTCAAAACAATACGATACCAGTTCGTAAAGTAAATATCCAGAATTTCTATAGTTCTACTATCTCAACTATAACTAAGCGTAAGGTGGTGGACGGATGCCAGTGACTACAACAAACTACGCAAATTCACTTTGATTGTGTTTATGATAAATTGAGTTCGACTAATCCAAATTACAAATGAACTCCCACTCAAAACAACATCCCTCGAGTTGTTTTAGTGATTCCACGAACCAAATCCACTACACCAAGTCCGATCATCACGTGAGATGATGTAGCTTTAAAGGCGAACAATCAACATGTTCATCATATCATCCATATGACTCATGCTTTACCTTTCGGTATTCCGTGTTTCGAGACCATGTCTATACATGCTAGGCTCGTCAAGGTTAACCTTAGTTTCTGCATGTGCAAATTTGGCTTGCACCCGTTGTATGCACACGTAGAGTCTATCACACCCGATCATCACGAGATGCTTCGAAACGACGAGTCTTAGCAATAGTGCCAACTAAGGACGAACACTTTATTACTTGATATTTTAGTGAGAGGGATCATCTTATAATGCTACCGTCGCGATCTAAGAAATACAAGATGCATAAAGGATTAACATCACAGGCAATTCATAATATGTGATATGATATGGCCTTTCTTCTTGTGCCTTTGATCTCCATCTCCAAAATATGGTCATGATCTCCATCATCACCAGCGTGGCGTCAAGGTCCATGGCGCCGCTTCATGGTTGTCCATCACCAACAACAACTATTACAACTACTTGGAGTAAAGCTATTACATGATGAATAGAAACGCAGGTCTTAAACAAAATTTAAAGACAACCATTAGGCTCCTGCCGGTTGCCATATTACAATAAGGATCATTGCATACATCAAATATAATCACAATCACATAATGGCCATATCACATCATAAAACCCCTGAAAAAACAAGTTAGACGCCTCTAATCTTCTTTGCATGTTTTACGTGGCTTGGGGCTTTCGAATAAGAACGGATCTTACCTACGAACATGAACCACAACGTTGATACAAGTGCTATCAAGTGCAAAGTGTAGATTGGATCTATACTATGGTGGGAGAGACAGACACCCGCAAAGCCACTTGTGCAAAGAAAGTTACACGTCAAGTGTGGAGCAAGTCTCATGTGCGATGACATGTAAGGTTAGCCCGAGCCGCTTCATCCCACCATACCGCAAGATGCAAACTACACAAAGCAAAAGACGGTACGAGCACCAACGCCCACAAAACCATTGTGTTCTACTCGTGCAGTAGATCTACGCATAGACACGGCTCTGATACCATTGATGGGTTCGTAGCATGGAAAACAAAAAATTTCTAACGCAAGAACGAACAAAACACAGATCAAATCTAGAT
Organism: Avena eriantha; assembly: GCA_910589775.1. Classification (NCBI taxonomy): domain Eukaryota; kingdom Viridiplantae; phylum Streptophyta; class Magnoliopsida; order Poales; family Poaceae; genus Avena; species Avena eriantha. The sequence goes on from OU342741.1 coordinate 315,396,020, forward strand.
AAAAGCCAAGATCTAATCTATTAGACATGTGCAACAAGATAGATCTGTACTAACCCTTGTAGATCCGAAAGCGTTACGAGATTGGATCTCGTGGTTGATGTAGTCGATCACTTGCCGATCTCAAGATCGAGTGGACGATCCTTCCGGCGCCGCGTTCCGGTAGCGCTCCCGCAGTCGGTCACACGTGCGGAGTCGAAGCAGACCTTCCTCTCCCCGTTCCAGCGAGCAGCGGAGGTAGTAGATCTTCTCCACGGAATCCCAGCAGCACGACATCGTGGTGGTGGTGGTGGAGTAGAGAATTCTGCAGGGCTTCGCCTAAGCCTGAGCAGAAGAAAGGAGGAGGAGAGAGGCGGCTGAGGTTTGGAGTAGTCGAGGGGCCGGGGGTGGCGCCTCCACCCCTCTATTTAAAGGAGGGAGGTGCCATGGGGAGGTGGAGTCCTTGTAGGACTCCCCTCTCCCTTGGCCGGCAGATTGGGAGGGGGGAGGAGTCCTCCTCCCCCACGACTCCTTGTCTTGCCCCATAAGGACTCCTTGATCCTTTCTTGGTTTTCAAGCAAACTCCAAGAAATCTTCCAGAACCTTCCGAAACATTCCGAAACCTTCTAGAATCCTCATACAAATACTCCGGAACATTTCCTAACTTAGAAAATGATCCCCAATATATGAATCTTATTCTCCGAATAATTCCGGATCTCCTCTTGATGTCCCAGATCCAATCCGAGACTCCGAACAACATTCGGTCTCCAACGCACATTCCATATCTACTTAAAACAACTTCGAACCTTAAGTGTGTCACCCTACGGTTCGTGAATATGTAGACATGATAGAGACACATCTCCTATCAATAACCATCAGCGGGACCTGGAGATCCATAATGGCTCCCACATACTCAACGATGACTTCGTGATCGATAGAACCATTTACATACGAGACCAATTCCCTTTGTCACGCGATACTCTACTTATCCGAGGTTTGATCGTCGGTATCTCCATACCTAGTTCTACCTCGTTACTGATAAGTACTCTTTACTCGTTCCATGTTATGTCATCCCTTGTGACCCAGTCATATGCTTGCATGCTAATTAGATGACATTCCACCGAGAGGGCCCAGAGCATATCTATCCGTCATATGGATGGACAAATCCCAATCTTGGTCCATGCGCTTCAACACATACTTTCAGAATACCCAATGACACCTTTATGACCACCCAGTTACGAAGCGGTGTTTGATGCCATCAAAGTACCCATCCGGTGATGGTGATTAACATAACCTCATGGTCGAAGGATTAGGTTACTATGTATTTTAAAGCTTATAGCAAACGAACTTAATGACTTGATCTTATGCTATGCTTACTACGGGTGTGTGTCCATCACATCATTCTCCTAATGACATGATCTTGTTATTAACAACATCCAATGTCCATGATCAGGAAACCATGATCATCCATTAATCAACAAGCTAGTTTAACAAGAGGCTTACTAGGGACTCTTTTATGTTTACAAAACACACAAGTATTAATGTTTCCGGTTAATACAATTATAAAATGGGATGTAAACATTTATCATAAACATAAAGATATAATAATAACCACTTTATTATTGCCTCTTGGGCATATCTCCAACAAAACAAGGAAAAGAAGATGGGTGAGCATCCCCATCATCCCTTTCACTACCAATACGAGTTGCAATGAGATCTTCATTGTATGATGGCCTAGCTTGAGAGGCTGTCCTCGAGGGCCTCGACCTCCTAGGTGCATCACTCTCAAATATCTCTCCAAAAGTATGGTTGTTCATGCTTGGTATTCTGAAATTTAAACACCTATTAAACAAGTGATTGCAAAGTAAAAATAATGAAGGATTATACTCATAGGGACTTGCAAGAGGCCTAAACATGCATCAAAACTATATCTCTAAGCATCAACCAAGCTTACCAGCTCTCATAACCAGTCACCTACAACAGCAAAATACTCAATATGTAATCCACTAAACACAAATCTACTTGGACAAGGGGAGGAGTCACATACCAGGGAACAAATGCTCCAAATTTCAGCAGGAAAGATGGACTAAGCAAGGAGATCGAAAAAATCGAGAGCAAGCACAACAAGAACACGATTTTTAGCAATGAACTGGAGCTTACTCGGGAGAGAGAAGAAAGTGGCAGGTGAGAGAGTTAGTGGGGGGCCAGGGGTGGCCCACACCAGAGCATGGCGCCACCCAAGGCTGGCCGCGCCACCATGTGGTGTGCCTGCCTGGTGGGCCCCCTGGTACCTCCCAGGTACTCCTCTGCCCCTTTTTTCACGTAAAAATTTAATATGGATTTTCTGGAATTTTTTGAGACACTTTATTTTTGGGCAATTTTCAGAAATAGAAGAATGATTTTTCTAACAGACAGATTTTTCTTTCTTTTGGAAACATGATGCAAGGACAAAACAAGGCTAGAACTACAGAAGTTCTAACATGCAAGCAACTAACAACAAAAAGAAAACTAAACGAAAGCAAAAACTAAAATGCAAAGGATAGAAATAAACGAAGATAATCATAATGAAAACATTGTTTTGTTCAATGGAATCCTTTTGTTAACAAGGTTGATCAAGTCTTGCTACCAAAACAATTGCATATGAGACAAAACTTTGTACTCCACTAATGATTATGTTACCTCAACCTTGATAGCAATGGTCCCAATCATAATTCAAAATTTTCTCTTGGTATGGGACAATATATTTCTCCAACTTGAATGCCTTCAACATGTTCAATTGAATTCAAACCATAAGTCCTTTCAATCTTCTTGGGGAAATAGATAGTATATTCCTTGTCATTAACATTGAAGGTCACCTTTCCTTGATTACAATTAATAACAGCTCCTGCAGTATTAAGAAAAGGTCTCCCAAGAATAATAGACATATTATCATCTTCGGGCATTTCAAGCACAACAAAATCAGTTAATATCAAGAAATTGTGAGCCACCCGAACAGGTACATCCTCACATATACGCACAGGAATAGTGGTAGATTTATCAGCCATTTGCAAAGATATATCAGTTGGTATTAATTTTTCAAGTTGAAGCCTCTTATAGAGAGAGAAAGGCATAACACTAACTCCAGCTCCCAAATCACACAAAGCAGGTCTAACATAACCGTTCTTAATAGAGCAAGGGATAGTTGGAATCCCTGGGTCTCCAAGTTTCTTAGGAACCTTACCATTGAAGGAATAATTAGCAAGCAAAGTAGAAATTTCTTCATCAGGGATCTTTCTTTTATTCGAGACAATGTCCTTCATATACTTTGAGTAAGGAGGCAATTTAATAGCATCAGTCAAAGGAATTTGCAAGAATAAAGGCTTCATCCACTCACAAAAATTATTATAGTGTTCATCTTCCTTTGACTTGTGTTTCTTATCAGGGAAAGGCATAGGTTTTTGGACCCAAGGTTCTCTTTCACTACCATGTTTCTTAGCAATAAAATCTTCTTTGGTGTATTTAGTATTCTTAGTGTGGTTTTCAGGTTCTTCTTCAACTTTTTCTTCATTAGGAACAACATTTTCTTCATTACCACTTTCAATTTCAGCATCAGAGATATATATACTATTAGGATCTATAGCAGGTTCAGAGGGTTCTACAACAGTTTTATGTTTCTTTTTCCTTTTCTTACGAGTAGAACCACTATTTTTAGCTTGTTGAGAATCCTGCTCAATTCTTTTGGGATGCCCCTCAGGATATAGAGGATCTTGGGTAGCAGCACCACTTCTAGTTCTAATTTCATAAGCATGTTTTTCTTTAGCAGCATTAACTAGCAAGTCATTTTGCACTTTAACGAGTTGATCTATTTGAGTTTGAACCATTTGAAAGTGTTTAACATCATTAGAGGTTCTTTCCACAATATCTTTCAACTCAACAATAGCTCTAGTGTTTTCCATTAGATGATTTTGCACCCTTTTATTAAAGTTATCTTGCTTAACAATAATGATATCAAATTCTTCTAAGCATTGATCAGGAGGTTTAGAGTAAGGGATATCACCTTCATCAAAGTGTTGGAGAGAGTGTACCTCAATAGTGGATGAGTAGGGAATAGGCTTACATAATTCTTCTATAGGAGGTAAATTCTTGACATGTGTAGCTTTAATTCCCTTCTTCTTAAGACATTTCTTAGCTTCCTTCATCACTTCATCATTTAATTCAATAACTCCCCTCTTCTTTGATGTTGGAATAGGCACGGGAATAGATGGTTCAGGTTCAATTACTTCAGGTATAGCTTGTTTAGGAGGAGTCCAATCTTCATAATTCTTGCTTATTTTAGCCATTAATTCCTAGGCTTCTTTGGGAGTTCTCTTCCTGAAAACACAATCAGCACAACTATCTAGGTATGTCCTAGATTCTTCGGTTAGTCCATTATAAAATATATCAAGAAGCTCATTCTTAGGTAATGGACTTCCAGCCTGTGCATGAATCAAAGCACAAAACCTTGCCCAAGATTCGGGCAATACCTCTTTTTCTCCCTGTTTAAAATCAAAAAAGTTCCTGCAAAATAGCATGTCTAGCACTGGGAGGAAAATATTTCTGCAGGAAAGTACTAATCAAGCACTAAGGGCTATCAATAGATCCAGGAGGTAAATTACTAAACCAATTTTTAGCTTCTCCTTTCAGTGAAAAGGGAAAATCTTAGCAACAAAGTAAGTATGCATCTTAATATCATCAGAAAACAAGCCACTCATGGTAGAAAGTTCATTCATATGTGCTACCGCACTTTCATTATTAGTCCCACAAAAAGGTTCTATCTCGACAATAGCTATGTAAGATAGATTGAGAGAGAAATCATAATCTTCATCTGTAATGTTTATGGGAGAAGCAGCAAACTTAGCAATAGGAGCCAATTTGAGTCTAATAGTACGCCTCTCAAGGAGACTCTTAGCAGCACTCCTATCATGGGTGTTCTTACATTCTTTAATAAACTCATCGGTCATCTCAACATAACCATATTCAATATCATAACTCTCACTAGACTCAGGTGAGCTAACAGGTGTGGTAGTGTCTTCATTAGGAGTTTCGGTATTTCCAGCTATAGTTCTAGCAATCGTTGCATCTAGGGAAGGACCTAATGAGCCACTCTTATCAAGCACAGTAGAAGCAGCATCATAAGCATCAGAAGTTTCAGATTCAGCAGTAGTAGCAGTGTTTGTAGCATGTGTATGTGGTGGTGTAAGGAACTTACACATAACAGACGCTGAATCAAGAGCAGCAGAGGTGTTCAGAACCGTACCTCTTCTTGTAATGGATGGTAAAATAGGAACCTTGCCATCACGAGACTTACCCATGATGGATGGATAGCAACGAATGATAGAGAATCCAAGTGAACTTGATAAATAAAGCTATGCTCCCCGACAACGGCGCCAGAAAATAGTCTTGATGACCCACAAGTATAGGGGGTGTATCGCAGTATTTTTGAGGGAAGTGAAACCCAATTTATTGATTCGACACAAGTGGAGCCAAAGAATATTTATAAGCCTTAACAACTGAGTTGTCAATTCAACTGCACCTGGAAACAATCTTGCTCACAGCAGTTTATCAGTAGCAACAGTTTTGTAGTAGGAATAGTAAAGTAATAGCAGTAGTAAAGCAAAGACAGTAGTAACAAAAGAAGTAAATAGTGGGATTTGAGTGCGGTAGGCATAGGGATGGATGGACGGGCGTTTGATGGACAAGAAAATTCAAATAGCAATCAGAACATAGGGAAATTGCAGATAAATAAGATAAAGCATCCAAGTACTAGACAATCCTAGGCATGTGTTCCATATATAGTCATATGTGCTCGCAATGAGAACTTGCACAACTTCTTTTGTACTGCCAGCCCGTTTGCAGCGGGGCCTCAAGGGAACTACTGGAAATTAAGGTGCTCCTTTTAATAGAGCACCGGAGCAAAGCATTAACACTCTGTGAACACATGTGATCCTCACATCAAAGCCTTTCCCTTCCGGTTATCCCGATTTCTGTCACTTCGGGGCCATTGGTTCCGGACAACAACATGTGTATACAACTTGTAGATAAGACCAAAAACAATACTATCATAATGAATCAATAACATGTTCAGATCTGAAATCATGGCACTCGGGCCCTAGTGACAAGCATTAAGCATAACAAGTCACAACAAAGTCAAAAAGCACTAATAGAAGATACTAGGCACCATGCCGTAACAATCTGATGCCATTACACGAACGATCTCATCCAATCCCTACCATCCCCATAGCCTACAGCGGGGGATTACTCACTCATAGATGGGGGAAACATGGATGGTCGATGGAGAAGCGATGGTGATGATGATGGTGATGATCTCCTCCAATTCCCCGTCCCGGTAGGGTGCCAGAACGGAGTTTCTGGTTCTGAATCACGGAATCTGGTGGTGGCGGCACAGCGGAACTCTCTCTGGAAAAACATCGAACCCCCCGAAGTTTTTAGGTCAGAAGGCTCCTTATAGGCGAAGAGAGAGGCCGAGGGGGTGCCTGGGGGACCCACACCATCCCCTGGCGCGGGCTGGCCTGGCCCACACTAGCAGGTGGTGTGGCCACCCCTGGCTCTTCTCCGTCTCGTATTCTGGCCCCTGGAGTCTTCAGGTGAAATAGCATTTTTGGCATATTTTCCGGGATTTTTCCCGATAGTTGATTTTCTACACAAAAAGTAGACATCAAGGCAATTTTGCTGAAAACAGCGTCCGTCCGCATTAGTTGTATCCAAATCACACTAGTATAGAGGAGAAACAATAGCAAAAGTGTTCGGGAAAGTAGATACGTTTTGGACGTATCAGTGGACGAGCTCTACCATAGGTGTTAGCTCTACCGACGAGGTGATGAACTCGCATTCAGGCTCCGTGCAGACTTGCTGGCCATGAAAGCACTAGATTATGTGGCCGTAGACGTCGTTGTAGGGGACGAATGTTCCGCAGTGGTCGTTGGGGCATCTGCTACCTTTTCTGCTCGTGTCTTGGTGGTACAGCTGCTTGGAGCATGCGGCCAGCCGGGCGGTGCTGGTAGTGTCCAGGTGCATAGCGATTTCGTTGAAAACGTCATCGCCGACCTTGCTCCAAACGTCGTGCAGTGGGTTGTGCGTTTATTGCGACATCGGGATGTATTGGGGGAAGAGGTCAGACTAGAGTATGACTATTGGGGGACTTTTGGAGAGGGGTGGCGCATCCTGCAAGATCCAATGCAGCGGGCGAGATGGCGAGAAAAATGTGTGAAGCGCGCAGTGGAGACGGTCCCAAATGCGGCACCAGGCGGCGTTGGTGAGTGGGGATAAAAACAGCCAAGATGGGGAAGATAGGATGGCTCTTTGAACGAGTTTTTTTGCAAGGCCTCTGGAGCTACATCCAGGACGCCAATTAGCTTGGCTGGCACGCTGTGATACATTGCAAATGTATCTATAATTTTTGATGTTCCATGCTTAGTTTTATCTACTTTCTTGTGTTTTGTCTACACTTTGGAGTACTTTTCATATGATTTCTTGGACTAACCTATTAACAAGATGCCACAATGCCAGTTGCCTGTTTTCTACTATTTTTGGTTCGAGGAAAGTCAAAAAATGAATATTCTCGGAATTGGACGGGACAAAAGCCAAAGTCAATATTTCACCGAGGGGGACATGGAGCCAAAATACGAGACGGAGGAGGGCCAGGGCCTGGCCACACCATATGGTGGCGTCGGTGACCCCTGGTCGCACCACCAGGTGGTGTGGGTCCCTCGGCCGCCCACCGACCTTGCCTCTTCGCCTATAAGAAGCCTCCCGAGACAAAAACCCTAAATCGTCAAGCCTCTAGCCACGAAAAGTTCCGCAGCGCTGCTGCCACCGAAGGGGAGATTCGGGGGATAGAAAGTCTCTGTTCCGGCACCCTGCCGGGACGGGGAAGTACCCCCGGAGCCATCTCCATCGATCTCCACCGCCATCTCCATCGCCATTGCTGATTCCCATGATGAGGAGGGAGTAGTTCTCTATCGAGGCTAAGGGTTCTACCGGTAGCTATGTGTTCATCTCTCTCTCTATGCATGATCATATTGTGATCATGAGCTTTGTAATCAAGTAGATCTACCTTGCTACTCAAGTGCTTTATTAGATCTCTGCTCTCCCCATGTGTGTGAAGTTGACAGTGTGCACACCATGGTGGCACTTAGGCTAGAGATTACAAATACGTGTTATGAGTTATATTTGGAGTTGGATGTCTCTATGAAATTGTGGTGTTTGTTGGAACCATCTAGTGCTCAAGGTGACAGTGTGGGGTTATCTAGATGAGAAAGGCTTACTTTGAGGAGTGTTGTTATAGCCCTACCAACGATTATAGTATCCAACCGGAGAGTAGTTCAGCGTAGTATCATGAAGATAGTATATTTATATGAGAGTGTTCACTAGTGAAAGTATGATCCCTAGACCTTGTTTCTAAACATTCAAACACCGTTTGCAACTAGATTTGTTACATGTTTGCTTGTTTCCATCTTTATTTCAGTTTTGCATTTAGTCTCTTCCATGCCATCAAGCTATTTTCTCGCACCGTTACCACTTATAATTATTCATACCACTTGTATTTCACTATCTCTTCGCCGAATTAGTGCACCTATACACCTGAAAAGTGTATTGGGTGTGTTGGGGACACAAGAGACTTCTTGTATCTTGATTGCAGGGTTGCTTGATAGGGGATACCTTTGACCACTTCCTCCCTGAGTTCGATAAACCTTGGGTGATCCACTTAAGGGAAAACTTGCTGTTGTTCTACAAACCTCTGCACTTGGAGGCCCAACAACTGTCTACAAGAATAGAAGTGCGTAGACATCACGCTGCAGTGCATTAAATTAACCATCTGAAATCTTGGCGCATTGTATAGCTAGGCTGGCACGCTGTTGTGCGCTAAATTAACCATGTCACAACCTAGGCCATTACAGCTAGGCCGTCATGCTACCGTGTATGCCGACTAGAGTTACTACCGCTGTCATGTTTGACCAGATGATGTTTATTTACAGCTTCTATTTTCCTAAAAAATAGTACTCCTACCTAGTAGTAATACACTTGTACCAGTACAATATGTATTACTACTAGCAATAGAGTACAATGAACAATCATCTCGTTAGTTCTGCTGCATACAGGAGTTGTACTACACTTACCCGAGTTGTACTACACTTACCCACTTGATTGTTAGCTACACCAAAATGGCACAACTCTTGTATGTAGCGAAACTAACAAGATGATTGTTTAGTTTGCTAAAAAGGATTATACTGTGAAACAGGAGGTAGTACAATACGAGCAGTAGTACACTAGATGTTTGTTTTCCAGTTTTGTTACAAACATAGTATAGTAAATACCTCCACATTGGAGCCTAGCGCGATAAATTACCACGATGTTCCAACACAATGCATGATAACGGAAGGTCTTCAAGCACCTCTTTACATAATAGTTATAATTAGAAGCAAACAGTCACTACATTAATACACCTACGACATAGTAAATTGTCCATCAAATGATGGGTGATAACCTGCACATATGATCACCTTCTCGCAGTTGTCATGATCAAATACTATCGCCTTAAAGAAAGTGGTGGCAAGCTTCTTGAATACCAGAAAGTATCCTACCTTCAAGTCATGTGCTTTGACAAAATCTAACCATCCTTCGTCAAAGTTTACCTTGCCATCTTGCTTCTTCAGCTCGACGTCCCAGCTGCAGGATTTGCATATCTTCGAATTGATGGCCTCTGGATACTCACTGCCAAACGTTGGCAAAAAGGAGCTGGGTATGCTCCGCACATCTAACCCTCCCGGTACTAGCAGCATCTTGTAGAACTCGTCACAGGTGTTCTCCATGTGGGTGTTCTTGGCTCGCCCCTCCATCCAGACTGCACAGGGCTCTCTTGTTTTCTTTGATGATGAGTCTATCCAAGCTTGAGCTTCTTGCCCGAACACTGCAAAAAAAATCATGTGGACAGATAATGTCTCTACCAGCTGTCAATAATTGTGAAATAGTACAGTATTAGCTGATAGAGTACAATACAAGATTAGCTAAGAAAGTAAAGTGGAGCAATTTTCTTATCGAAGTACACAAATTAAAGTCTTAAATCTAGCTAGCATGAATGTCGGTTATATTAGTACTACTTCCAAGGTCTACGCATCACATTAGTGTAGTTCTTTATCGAGTAGTACAGAAACCGAACACCCAGGAACAGATGAACGGACGAACAGGATGAGCTTGAAGGAAATATGCCCTGAGAGGCAATAATAAAGTTGTTATTATGTATTCCTTGCATATGATAGATGTTTATTTTGCATGCTATAATTGTATTGATAGGAAACGTCAATACATGTGTGTTTAATAAACAAAAAGGGTTCCTAGTTATGCCTATCTTATAGACTAGCTCATTGATTAACAAGATGATCAAAGTTTCCTGATCATGGACATTGGATGTTGTTAATAACGAGGTCACAACATTTGGGAAATGATGTGATGAACATTCATCCGAAGTATAGCATTATGATCAAAGTCATTGTGTTTATATTGCTATAATATCATACGAAGTAGTCTTAGTCCTTAGACCATGAGATCATATTAATTGCTAACACCGGAAAAGTATCTTGATAACATCAAATGTCACACCGTAACAGGGTGATTATAAAGGTGGGTTCAGTGCTACGAAGGTGTTATGTTGAGGCTCATGGATCAAGAGTGTAATTTGTCAATCCTGATGATGGATAGATATACTCTGGGCCCTCTCGGTGATATCACATTAAGGTAGCTTGTGAGCAAGTGATATGATCACTAGAATGTTATATCACGGGAACGAGAAAAGAGTGCATGCCGGTAACGAGATCAAACTAGGTATTTGGATATCGATGATCGAATCTCGGACATGTATTATATCATGAGACAAAGTGATTAAATTACTAGTGTTAAAGGTTCTCACGATCACAGAAGTCATCGTTGAATGTGCAGGAGTCAGTATGGATCTCTAGGTCCTGCTTCTGATTATTGATCTGAGAGGAGTCTCAATCATGTCTGCATTATTCGCGAACTGTAGGGTGACACACTTAAGGGTTGCCAGACACCATTTTGCAGCACATATGTTTCAGACAAAAGGTTTGCAAAGCGCATGAATTGTTTCAATAGAAATAGGAATTGTTTCGTTAGAAACCGGAATTGTTTCGGGTGAAATTGCAGAAAGTGGTTCTGCATGTGATATTGAAATGTTGCAAGGGGTTTTATGTGAATGTTTTTTAATTAAAGTAATTAAAAAAATTCTGAATAAAATAAATAAAATAGTTTTATTAAATGAAAGTTGCATTAAATTTGGTGGAAATTTAATGCATGTGAGTGGAATTTTGGGTGGAGTCAAAATTGATGTGAGTGGAGCTTCCACCACATGAATGAGGAAGAGGTGGGGGCTCCCCCTTGGCCGCTGGACATGGGAGAGGAGGAGCCCCCCTCTCCTCGCTCACAAAGCACATCTCCCCGTGAAGGATCTCTCTCCCCCTCTAGATATTCCCCCATGGTCTCGGATTAGCGAGATACATGTTCCCGGTGGCCTTGCGTCTAGAAGGAGTTGCTGCTTCCGCCGATTCGCTGGAGCAAGGAGGTGGAGGTTGTCCGGTGGCTTGGACGTGTGTGTGAGGACGGATGCACTGCTGATTTGCGATGCTCGGACTTCCACATGATCTTGAGATCGGCAAGCGTACGACTACATCAACCACGAGTTCCTACTCGTTAACAAAACTCGTTGTCTTCGAGGGTAAGATCTCTATGGATGTATATCCACCCGTTTCTCTGTATCTAGTAGATAGATCTTGGCGTATAGTTCTCATCGTAGGAAATTTTTTGTTTTCTATGACGCGAACCCAATAGAGCTCTATCTGCTGCCGATGCTAGAGATGCATACATATACTCGAAATTTTGGCAAAAATCAGGGTAGGGCATCAGCCGCCCTAACTTTCACAAATTATAGGGACCCCCTCTCCTGAGACCAATCTAAAGCAAAACATGTCAAGTGGCCTCCCAAATCATGATCAGCCGTGGATCAATCAATAAAAAATTTGAACTTATTATTACAGTTCACCGTAGATCTAGCCCCGGAACTAGCTTGCATGTGTAAAACTGAACTGTAGTATACAAACGTGTTAAATGCACTAGATGAGAACTATACTCAACACCAACCCAATGTTAACCAAGCGCTAATAAAAGCTTGACCGCATCTCATCATCAAGATCAAGGGTTTCGGGGATTATGTACATATCGCACTGCCACCGTGATGTCTGAGGGATGCAATAGCTCTATAGATGAGGTTGCGGGACCCGTCTTCTGTATCTAACCCGCCTAAGACAAGTAAGTAGCGATGGTGGTAGTCGTCAATGGAGGGAAACACAATGGCAATTAAAGTCCTGTGTGAGAGAGGGCTAGGGCTGGGGCTGGGGCTAGTGAGCGAATAAATGCGGCAACGTTAGAGAATGATGTGAACAAATCAAACCTTGCCACCAATATAGTACTACTAATTGTCATGCAAAATTTAATATCCTAGAAAATTAGCCACGATAGCTTGAGTGCTTGAATAGGGAAACATCAAACACATACTATGAAAGTATATTATTACGTACATGGTTCTTAGTACAAGAAATAGTGGAAATGATGTTGCAAGTACTGATACTACAATACAATATGAAAGTATATTATTACGTACATGGTGCCTAGTACAAGCAATAGTGGAAATGATGTTGCAAGTACTTATACTACAATACAGTATGAAAGTACTATGTACATAGTACTGTACATTACATGGTGACAAGTACTAGCTACAGAACTGATGTTGCGTGTGCTCATAATCTGCTTTTCGGTATTTTGGTCAAACTTCACATAGTTCTAACGAGGCAGGGTTGGCACGAACCACATTGGTGCCTCGAACATTTGCTCCCTATGTTCCGCTCCAGTGTAGTTAAGTACTAAACCTATGGCAACCCCCCATTGACGTGCATGCGGCTCCAATCTGGAACTGGCTGTGGGTGATGTTGGCAGCGCACGTGTGTAGAAAACACACAGTCTCCTCTGAACACTGACAGAGCTTCGTCAACATCGGCAGCACCAAGTTTGGGGTTTGTAGGGGGCTTGAGGATGAATGGATGGTTGATTCCCACAAACACTGACCTCCCTTCAAGATTATCCCTTCTGATCTAGTCTGGTGCTACAGGGTCATCCAAATTAAGGGCCCTCTGGAAAACGTGGCAGCAGAGCGAGGGATAAGTGAGAAGTTCTCTACCCATGTATGATACGGGATTACCATGGCTTCTGGTTCGTGCACCCCTGGTGTGAATCCACAGGATATCCCAGCCAAGGTCTGCCAAGTACCAACTCTATAATGCAATATCTTCTGCCTCGGCATCATCACCGACTTGGACGTTTGCCAGCTCTTCAATTACTGGAGCCTGTATGACACGCGGGCCTGCAAGTATGCCTTTGTGTGTATTTCAGTTAGCAAAAGTATCACGAACAATGCAGTTGTAAGTAATTTATAAATTTTACTTTTAAATCACCGGACTCACTCCACTTGTTTCGTTCCCAAACAAGAACATCTCCTCGCGGTTCTGTCACCACATATATGCGATCAATAAAACCACTGATTAGACACGTGGTAATAGCATCGACATACGTTGCTGGTGCAAGATAGTTGTTTCAAAGGATAATCCAGTCCCTGTCACAAGAAAAACCTATGGTAGCAATGAATTTGTCAAACACCGCCATCGCGATGTAGTGCCATTGGTTGTCAAATCTGTACGATTTCTTTGCTATTTGTATCTTCAGTAGCTCGATATTCACGTTCTTGTAGAGGTAAGTGCATGGGGGCAGGGGAAACATTGGTTACCCGATGGATAAATATCAACATGCTGCACACGTGGAAGCTCGATACGTGCCATACTCTAAACGTTTTGGAGGTACCAGCGTCCCGGGTGCTTTGCAATTGCAATCCATTCTCCAATGCACCAAACCAGCGACCCTTGTTTTCAAATCCTTCATCGTCCCATGTTCCGGGTATGTCATCATCAACTGGTACAAATGCTTCTACTATTGGATTGTCTAGTGGCATCAACAACGTGTCAATGCCCTGCAACAGATTTTCTTCATATCTAGGGGCATGCAAGGTGTTTGACAAAGGGGGAAGGGCTAGCTAGCTTTGCGGAAAAATTGTTATCTGAAAGATGTAGAAACGTGATGAATAAATCATGAATGCATGCAGACAAACACACCAAGCAATAAGGTCTTGTTTGCATTAAAGAAAAAGTGTAGTAATAGTTAAGTTTCCTATGCTCGCACTGTTCCGAGGAATGGGCCAGAGGAAAAAACACAGGCAATTTTCCTATGATTGATTAACAAGATTAGGGGCCTCTTTCGATCAATGGTTTTAAAAAAACGTAGGAATAGGAAAAACACAGGATCGACATGGTAGGTACAGTAAATTAATATTAGGAATAAAAAACGCAGGAATTTTGTAACAGGTATCTTTGGATGGTGAATTGGAAACAAACACAGGAGTTTTGCAGGAATATAGTGTGAGCGCATTGGACTTCTCAAAGGAAATATAGGATAAGGTTGGAGCTCATGTTTAGATTCTTATGGAATGGAGGGCATAGGAACTAAGAAGTGACTTCATAGGAATTTGATATCTTCCACAATCCTATGGGTTAGAATCCTCTAAAACTCATATGCAATTCTTCATATCCAACTTGGACCTCATTTTCAAATTCCTACGCGCGGAAAGAACAAGAATGAGGTCCCAAGAGACACGATAACATCATAAATATACTCTCCCGTGAGGTTTGACTATGATTGTACCATGTTTTAAAGTAATCCTATGTTTTTGTATTCATGTAAACCAAACACCCAACTTTTTACAGAAATCTTGTGTTTGTAAAACACATGAAACTTAAAATATAACGCCAGCCTTGATTGGCTAATACACCGTTTGTTACGGGTATCAACAATCCTGGTCGTTCTTGTGTTTTCATATTAGTATGTTTGGACGAGAGGGGGACATTGAAGCAAAAGTCTTGGGCCTCTTTCGATTGCAGGATTGAGAACACAGGAATTTCACAGGTTTGCCGGTGAAAAACAGGCGATTATAAAATGTAGGAAAACTACCTACATGAATGGCACGATGAGAGTTGAGCCTCAAGTACATGTTCCAATTCCTACGGGATTTAAGCATGGGTGAGGGGTTACAGTTCAAAAGAATTTGTGTACCATGATTCCTTTGATCCAAATGCAATCCATAGGAAATAATGTAAGGATTCAAGTCCTACAAAAATCATGCAAAACTGATTTTTACCTGCTTGTCACGGTCTAGTGGCCATGCCTGTGGGTCAGAATGAAGTAGGCAGGGCAAACCAAATGGGAGACCAAGATCTTCCACAATCCCTCGATGCATGCCAGCCTTGCCGCAAGCCAGGCGAGCTGTGCTCAGAAGATCGGCGTGACCGGTGATGTTGCTCAGTGGTCCATAGTGGAGGTTGCCAAATCCGATTGCCTGGCTGCAGCGCTCATATATCTTATGCTTCATTGCTCCAGATGTCGTTCCGAGGAAGAGTACTGCGGAAGATTAGTTGGGATGGGTTGGTGGTTTCTACCTTTCTGCAAGGGTGGAGAGGGGCTACGATGGTGCACAAGTGGCCGACGCGGCAGAGGAAGATGATGAGGGGCGTGGGGCGGTTCTCCTCCGGTTGTCAGATCGACTACTCCAACCCGGTATATTAGGAAAAAACTAACGTGAGATGTTAACATAGACGCTTATGCAAAAAATCGGAATAATAACAGAAAATTAGATATATTTCTTAAACGCTCTAACCCGCAACGCTGGCCCCTAGTTTGAGGCACTACTATTTTTTCCCAGTAGGTAACTAGGGATAGAAAATCACACCGTGCTGAAGAAAAAAGTTCGAAATGTCCTCAAATTTGTTTTGTGTGTCGGGATGGTGATGCCAAACTGAAGGAGAGAGAAAACATAATTTGTTTTGAATGCATATATACTACTCCCTCCGATTCATATAATGTTCTCAGATTTATCGAGATTAGAATGTATATAGTCATGTTTTCGTGCTAGATTTATCTAATGGTTGGAAACTCCGAGTGGCAACATTGTTACCATGACATGATTCACCCATTTACTCCCAAATATGGGAACATCATGAATGGTGGGATTACAATTTACATCAAGGACCTAAAAATGAAGAAAATTACATAGAGGTCCTTATATTTAGCACGAAGCACCCTAAAATTATGCAAGGAAAATAGTCGGTTTCGGCTCCTTCTCGAGAGAGAAGAGCCATACTCTTCATACTACTTTATCTTCGTTTACTTTCAAATTATATGGCCAAATTTGGTGGCATGAAAATTCCTAGACATGGGATCATCATCAGCATAAAGTATGATGTAGAGATGGCCATGACCTTGGTCGTTCGGCTTGAAATCCAAGAATGTTTATACTCATCGACAACTAATAAAATCAAATACGTTTAAATTTTACCACTTCTTTTAGGTTCGAATTTTACACGTAAGGATGGAGGGATTACTTTTTAAATCAAGGACCTAAAAAGGTAAAAAATTATCAAGGTCCATACATTTAGCACGAAACACCCTAAAATTAAGAAGGGAAAACAGTCATGTTTTGCTCCTTCTCGAGAGAAAAGTTGATCGAGCCATACTCTTCATACTACTTCCTCTTCGTTTATTTTCAAAATATGGCCAAATTTGGCAGCTTGCAGATTCTTGGATATGGGATCATGAATCATGAGCATAAAGTATGATGTAGATATGGCCATGAACTTGGTCGTTCGTCTTTAAATCCAAGAATGTTCATACTTATCAACGGCTAATAATCTTAAATATGTTTAAATTTTTACAGTTGCTTTTAGGTTTGAATTTTACACGTACGGATGGTGGGAGTACATTTTACAACAAGGACCTAAAAAGGTAAAATTACATCGAGGTCCATACATTTAGCATGAAGCTAAAGGAGATATGCCCTAGAGGAAAATAATAAATAGGTTTTTATTGTCATATCTCAATTAGTTTATAATGGTTTCATATTGTGTTATAACTATGTCAAGTAGAAACATTGGTATAGGTGTGGTATGAAACAACCAAGTCCCTAGTAGCCTCTATTCATACTAGTACGTTGGTCATGAGGATGATCTGGGTTTCAAGATCATGGGCATTTATGCCAATTGATAACGGGATCATATCATTGGAGAATGATGTGATTGGACATTCCTCGAAGGATTGCAACACGATCAAGTCATATAGTTCATTGTTGCAAAAGCTATACCTAGAATCATTTTCCTTAGACCGTGAGCTCATATTACTCACTATTTCCCGAGGCTGCTTAGACTGCATCAACCGTCATCTGGTAATATGGTGGCCATAAAGGTGTACGTTGTGTATTCCGAAGGAACAGTATATGACATGTGACTGCAAGACCGGGATTTTGTCACCCACATGACGGGTTAAAGATACATATGGCCGGCTTGGTGAGATTACATCTATAAATGTTGCAACATGTGACTCGGTCACGGGGATGTAATATCACGGTAACAAGAAAACATAACTTGTTGTGAACGAGGTTGAACAAGGTATGTGATACCAATGATCGGATCTCGGACAAGTCGTATCAAGAAAAAAAGGAATTGGATGCTACATTTAGCGGTTCAAACGACATTGTCATTAGGAAAGCATAGGGGTCACATGGATATCCCTGGTCCCTCTGTTGATCATTGATACAGATCATGTCTAGAGCATTCCCGAGCCGTGAGAGGATACACTTAAGGGTGTGATGAGAGCGATCCTTCGTAAGACGGAATCATAGTAGAGAAAGAGAAAGCCGGAATTGTTCCGCAGAAAGATCCGAAGTCGCTCGGAGGAAATCGAAAGGAAACCGAAAGGTGTTTCGGATCAAGATGGATTTTGTAATATGTATTTACATATTAATTAATGTAATTAATATTAAATATAATATTAAAATCTAATTCGAAGGGTTATTCTACTAATAGGCCAAACTTCCTAGTGAATAAAGGCCCATGAGGGAAAATCGAAGGAGGGAAGGGCCAAGGGCCAAAGGGCCAAGGCCCAGAGGCCTCAAGGGGGCCCACCCGGCCAGCCTAGGGTTGTGCGCGGGGTGGGCCCACCCCTGGCCGGCTAGCCCATGAGGCCCATGCGCCTCCCCCTCTCTCCCTTGTTTAGTCCCACATGGGAAACCCAAAGGGGATGGCACACCCCCTCCCCCTATATAAAGGGGTGCCCATGGGTGGGATTAAAACACACCAATATTTGGAGAAGTCATTTGGTCGACTTCTTCCTTCCCTCTCTCTCTAGTCCTTGTGACCATGGCCCCAGGTCTAGGCTGTGCGATGGAGGCACACCTACAGTACACCGTTGTGTTACAGGGATTCCTAGCCGGATATCAACTTCCACACTCACGGCGAGATCGGGGAGCCAGAGGTCTTATCGTGCACCGGATGTGTACAAAGACACGAGGCGCAATACTTGGGGCGCTTAAATGTCGTGAACCGGAGCTGCTGCATGATGAAGATGAAGAAGGAGCAAGGGGTGACCTGCGAGGAGCTTCACGACCTTGAGGTCGGCTACGAGTACGACTACTTTAACCACGTCCCCCGTAGAATGTTAACCGCATACATTCTACAAGGGTATGTATTCTATACGCATCGGCAGTTACCGCATTACTACATAGATCGATCCTAGGTAGTTTTTGGGGTTCCAACGTAGGACATTTTTTGTTTTTTTTCTGCGGGTCCCCTTCAGAAGCACCCTAAAATTAGTAGGAAAAATATTCATGTTTTTCTCCTTCTCGAGAGAAAAGCTGATCGAGCCATACTCTTCATACTACTTCATCTTCATTTGTTTTCAAAATATGGCCAAATTTGGCCATATGCAAATTCTTGGATATGGGATCAGGAATCATCAGCATAAAGTATGATGTAGATATGTCCATGACCTTGGTCGTTCGTCTTCAAATCCAAAAATGTTCATATTCATCGACAAATGATAATCTTAAATACGTTTAAATTTTATCACTTGCTTTTAGGTTCGAATTTTACACGTACGAATGGTGGGAGTACATTTTATACCAAGGACCTAAGAAAAGTAAAATTACATCGAGGTCCATACATTTAGCATGAAGCACCCTAAAATTTAGAAGGGAAAATAGTCATGTTTTGCTCCTTCTCGTGAGAGAAGCTGATTGAGCCATACTCTTCATACTACTTCCTCTTTATTTGTTTTCAAAATATGGCCAAATTTGGGGGCATACAAATTCTTGGATATGGGATCACGAATCATCGGCATAAAGTATGATGTAGATATGGCCATGACCTTGGTCGTTCATCTTGAAATTCAAGAATGTTGATACTCATCAACAAATAGTAATCTTAAATATGTTTAAATTTTACAACTTGCTTTTAGGTTCAAATTTTACACAGACGATATGAGTATATTTTACATCAAGGACCTAAAAAGGTAAAATTACATCGAGGTCCATACATTTAGCATGAAGCACCCTAAAATTAAGTAGGGAAAAAAATCATGTTTTTCTCCTTCTAGAGAGAGAAGCAGACCAAGCTATACTGTTCATACTACTTCCTCTTCATTTGTTTTCAAAATATGGCAAAATTTGGCGGCATGCAAATTCTTTGCTATGGGATCATGAATCATCAGCATATAGTATGATATAGATATGTATGACCCTGGTCGTTTGGGTTGAAATGCAAGAATTTTCATATTCATTGACAACTAATAAGATTAATTACGTTTAATTTACCACTTGCTTTTATGTTCAAATTTTACACGGACACTGGGAGTACATTTTTCAGCAAGGACCTAAAAAAAGGTAAAATTACATCGAGGTTTATACATTTAATTACCACGGAGCACCCTAAAATTAAGCAGGGAAAATAGTCAAGTTCGGCTCCTTCTCGAGAGAGCAGCTGGTCGAGCCACACTCTTCGTACTTCTTCCCTCTTTGTTTGTTTTCAAAGTATGGCCCAATTTGGTGGCATGCAATTATTCGATATGGGATCGTGAATCATCGATGTAAAGTATGATGTAGTTATGGCCATGACCTTGGCCGTTCGGCTTGAAATCCAAGATTGTTCATACTCATTCACAACTAACATTAAATTCATTAAAATTTTACCACTAACTTATAGGTTTGAATTTTACACGGACGGTTGGAGTACATTTTACATCAAGGACCTAAAAAGGGGGAAATTACATCAAGGTCCATACATTTAGCATGAAGTACCCTAAAATTAAGCAAAGAAAACAGTCTGGTTCACCTCCTTCTCGAGAGAGCAGCTGATCGAGCCGTACTCTTCATAGTACTTACACTTCGTTTGTTTTCATCAAGGACCTAAAAGAGGAAAATTACATCGAGGTACATAAATTTAGCATTAAGCACGCATTAAAATTAAGCAGAGGAAAATAGGCGGGTTAGGCTCCTTCTCGAGAAAGACCTGACCAAGCCATACTCTTCGTACTACTTCCTCTTTGTTTGTTTTCAAAATATGACCAAATTTTGTGTCATGCAAATTCTCCGATATGGGATCATGAATCATCAGAATAAAGTATGATGTACATATGTCCATAACCCTGCTCCTTCGGCTTGAAATGCAAGAATGTTCATACTCATTGACAACTAATAAGCTTAAATACGTTTAAATTTTACCACTTGCTTTTGTGTTCGAAATTTACACGGACAGTGGGAGTACATTTTACAGCAAGGATCTAAAAAGGGGTAAAATTACATCAAGGTCCAAACATTTAGAACGAAGCACCCTAAAATTAAGCAGGGAAAAGAGTCATGTTTGGAACCTTCTCGAGAGAGAAGCTCATCGAGCCATACTTTTCATACTACTTTCTCTTCGTTTGTTTTCAAAATATATGGCCAGAGTTGGCGGCATGAAAATTCATGGACATGGGATCATCATTAGCATAAAGTATGATGTAGATATGGCCATGACCTTAGTCGTTCGGCTTAAATCCAAGAACGTTCATACTCATCGACAACTAATAATCTTAAATATGTTTAAATGTTACCACTTGCTTTTAGGTTCAAATTTTACACGGATGGTGCGAGTGATTTTTACATCAAGGACCTTAAAAAAGGTAAAATTGCATCGACGTGCATACATTTATGTCTGAAAACGTGTTTATGTGGTATTCAGATCCATATTCTTCAGAGTTTCTTTACGTAAAAGAATAATCTTGTCAGCACTCGAAAAATTGATAATTAAATGTTCTGTCGTGATTGTTGGAAACTAGCACCGATGAAATTGTTTACTACATGAAGATGCACCCATCTACCTCTAAAATTACATTTAATTCAATAGCAATCAATTGCCCTTACTTGTGTAGATGCTAAGAATGGAAAACAAGATCCAGCTAGCAATGTCAGTCTTGATCCAACGGTCAGTGTTTGAAGTTATCCGTACACTATACAGTGGTATGGTATGTTATTGTAAGAGATAAGACAAGATAAATATAAGATAAGACGTACTGCGAATGGCCGATCTTTTGAGTAACCTTCCCTCCAAATGTTTGGGAACCAAGTGAAAATTTCGAAAACTGGAAAAGTTTGATTTTTTTGCCGCCAAGAACCAAAGTGGTTTCCTTCCTATGTACTCCTTGTTCCTACTCCACACCAACGCGGCTGCCGAACATGCCAGAGACACATAGCTGTCGTACCAAGGCACACGTGCGCAGCACCACGTTGTGGACCAGGGAGAGATCTGTCGGGCCGGTGCGCGAGGGG
Source organism: Avena eriantha (assembly GCA_910589775.1). Lineage (NCBI taxonomy): Eukaryota > Viridiplantae > Streptophyta > Magnoliopsida > Poales > Poaceae > Avena > Avena eriantha. Next base: position 315,417,831 of record OU342741.1, read on the forward strand.
AAAGGGGAGGAGAGAGGGAGGATGGATAGTGAGAGGCAGCAAATTAGAGAGAAAATACACAATTTGGTTTCTGTGTATATGTTCTGAATTTACTACTAGTAGAGTGGCCACAGGAATACCTCGTGTCAGGAACCCATCATAACTTTTCTCTGACATCGAAACGCCTTCAATTCCTCTTTGTTACTGTCCTGTTATCCTGCTTACGTTTTATTCTCTCAGCATGTACAACGTGTGGACGGAGGTGAGCATATGCCTAAGCAAAGCAATGTGTACTACTATACTAGTGTACTACTAATATACTATTTGCTTTTTCCCTAATAAGGGCATCAGCAATATGTACAAAAGCACACCTTAAGGCTTAGTATGTGGCATCCGCTAAGGTCACCATATACATTGTGGAGAAAATAAAGTTTGTATCTTTAAGCCTAAGGTGCACCTCAAGCTTGTGGGTTGCCCATAGATAATTGAAAAATCATTTCCCCTCTCGCCCTATTTCATGTGATCGTTTTCAAAACGTGTTCAAAATTTTCATGATGCAAAATCTTAGCTAGAAATCGAAATACTCGTCAAAACTCTCTGTGGTTTCTGATATATTAATTCACCACTCATTGGGTACCTCCAAAAGCTTTTTTCATAAAACTTTCAAAGCAACCTACAATTTATTACTTGTAGTTCAAGTTTTACCTAATTTCATTAAATTCAAGAGAAATCTATCGCACTTATTTGTAGCTCAAGTTTGAGCTAATTTCATTAAACTATCAAGATGCAAAATCTTAGTAAGAAGATGAACCTGTCGTCAGAACTCTCTGTGGTTTCTGATAGTATATTAATTGACATCCCCCTCCGATGGGTACCTCCAAGAGCTTTTATGTAAAACTTCAAAAACAACATATACAGTTTACTTGTAGTAGTTCAAATTTTACCGATTATATTTTTTCTTCTTTACCTATTATATCTTATATTTACTAATTGGAGGCACCATAGGAGGCACCACGTTAATCCTAGAAAACTGTTAAAAAGTAACCTTCGGATCTATATTGTGCGGTTAAGATCAAGCAATGTAATGAAGAGTCATGTGCCAATACGTTCTACTCTTACGGGTTACAAGCAGCTTTCAAGTCGTATATCTTACCACGTTAAAAAAGGTCATACCTCTTCGTACATCTTCCCAGCCCAAAAATTCAGCTAACAAAAAAAGTGAGAAATAAAGATAGATCTAAAATCCTGAAACATACATAATTATACTATCATCCTATGTCAAGCGGCAGCGTGTAATTCTTCCGATGGTTCACAACATGTACGACGTTTGAGCATACATGCATAACGACGAACGTTGTGTCTGGAAGTATCAGATTGCACATGGGAATCAGTATATTCTACGGTTCTACCGGCCGTGGATTCAGAAATTTTCTAATTGCCATCTTCCATGATCATTGGCAGAGGGAGGACCTGAAAGTCCACGCGAGTCTGCATGTACCAGGCGCCAACTCTCAACACACAGAATCCTACATAAAACGACATCATCCTCTTCGTCCTCTGCGATTCCTGCGACGACTCTAGACGGTAACAACAATGATTCCTGCGCCGTGATGTCGGACCTTCAGGCTGAGCCGCAGCAAGGCTGGAGGTCAACTATCAAGTACGATCTGGTGAGTACATGCAGCAGATCTCATGGGAAGTACCTGTAGTCCATGTTACTAGAAGATCATGTGCGTATTGCTGTTGAGTCCTAATGTCCTATCACCAACGTCTTTATTAATTTGCTAGGTCCCTTTCTCTTCCCATTAACATAGCTAAGCTACTACAAGTTTAGTTTTAAAAATTAGCATCTATGCATCTATCTCATGTATGTCTCTTTCCAATCTCATATGGTAGAATTTTCTATGCCAGCCTTGATTAGATGCACATTGATATGTATCATATACTCCCTCTGTTTTAAAATATAAGATATTTTTGTTTTTGTGAAACGGAGAGTGAACCTACACACTAAAAAGAGTGTAGATACATCTATTTCATAAAAACTAAAACATATTATATTTTGACACAGAGATAGTATATGCAGATTAGTTACTCATGCATTGATGGTTTTCTTATATTATATCATGTATTTAAAATTTTAAAATTACTACTGGGGTTATAATATCGAGTTTCCTTACAATCGGTCAGCTGCAGCTCACGCTTGGTATATATTATTTCTTGGTGGCTACATAGTCCCATTCTTTTTCCTCGAAGGAGAAAATCATCTACTCCTATCTAGAGATAATTTACACAGTTAAGGTATGTAAGTTCCATGAATTTTTACCAGACTTAGCCTAATGCAATTAAGTTCAAGGTTATGCAATGCACATTTTCTTTTTATTATATCTTTCATATATATTATTCTTTTATGTGTATTAGATTATTTATCGGAGCCATATCAAATTGAAAATATCTGAAATCCAATTCCATTATGGAAATAGGAATCAATGATCTATTGAATTATTTTTTGTTTCTATGCCAAGCTAGAAGTTGAAGATAAAAATGTGTGTTCCAAATGTAAATATTGACAAGAACCTAGAGCGTATGTGTCTCCTCTAATAAACTTACCCCCTCTCTCCTGAGATAAGTGACTTGAATTTAAATAGATTCGCGTGTATCAACTAAAACGCGTCTAAATGCACCCAATTCTAGAACAATCAAAATCACTTATTTCATGACAGAGGAAGTATATATTTTTGCTGAAGATTGTAGTTAATGTGCTTATCCTCATGTATGGAATACATAATGCTTCTGTGTGGTCTCCACTCTAGCATAAAGTTTTATTTGACTTGGTTTTTCCCACATATATTCTCACGTATTGGTTTCTCAATACAATATACTCATATAGCTTGCCACATAAACTTGAACAATCTGAACTAATATTTGGAAAACTTCCTATCAAAATTAATCGTGTGACCTCCATCGTCACCAATAATGTGCTCCTATCGGATTTCTTTGTCGTCTATCTTTGGAAAAAATAGATATATATATATACATTAGCATATGTGCTAAAATAAAAAAAATATTCACATGACCCATAGGTATTAGCATATGTGCTATAATAAAGGTATATTAACATGATACATGTTACATATATCTTTGGTACATATAAGGTTTCCTATCATGTAAGTTATAAGGTTCATGATATACTGGATTTTACAATAATTACATAAATTAAGAAACGAGTATCCCGTGCAGATGCACGGGTTGATGACTAGTTTTTATATAGTGATGATATCCCAGATGTCTATTATCTGAGTCTCACGTGCATGGCATGTGCAATTTACTAGTACTTGTAGTTTCAAATTTGACCTAATTTCGTTAAATCGACATAAAGTCATTCTAATTAGCAGAGTTAGCTGAGAAGTTTAAAAACTCATAAAACATGGGAATTCGTTTGTACAACATGTCGGTCCAATATATATGTATTTAAACTTGGCTTGTGGTATCCAAATCCAATATTCTTTGGAATTTTATTTGGGAACAAGAACAACCTCGCCCGTATTCTTCACTCGGAAAATGTAGAATTGAATGTTCTTTCTTGATAGTTGGAAACTCACACCGACGATACTGTTTACTACAAGAAGATGCACCGATGATCTACCTCTAAAAAGACATTTAATTCAAGAGAAACATATGGCGTTTACTTGTAGCTAGCTCAAGTTTGACCTAATTTTGTTAAATTGTCAAAATGCAAAGTCTTAGCAAGAAGTTGAACCTATTGTCGAAACTCTCGCTGGTTCCAGATATATTAATTTTGACCTCTCGATGGGTACCTCCAAAAGCTTTTTCGTAAAACTATCAAAGCAAAACCTACAATTTACTTGTAGTTTCAAATTTGACGTAATTCTGAGATATCGATATAAAGTCATTCAAATGGGTGGGGTTAGCTAGGAAGCTTGAAAACTCGTAAGACATGGGATTCGCAAGTATAACATGTTGTCGATCCACTATATATGTATGTCAACTTGACTTGTGGTATCCACATCCAATATTCTTTGGACTTCTCTTTACGGAAAAGAACAACTAACCTTGCTCATCTTCACTCGGAAAATGTGGAATTGAATGTTCTTTCCAGATAGTTGGAAACTCACACTAACGGTATTGTTTACTACAACTAGATGCACCAATCTACCTCTGAAAATACATTTAATTCAAGAGCAATCTATCGCGGTTACTTGTAGCTCAAGTTTGACCTTATTTTGTTAAATTGTCAAGATGCAAAATCTTAGAAAGAAGTTGAACCTATCGTATAAAATCTCGGTGTTTTATGATATATTAATTGTGACCCCTCGATGGGTACCTCCAAAAGATTTTTTGTAAAACATTCAAAGCAACCTAAAATTTACTTGTAGTTTCAAATTTGACCTAATTTCGATAAATCAACATAAAGTCATTCGGTCAAATGGGCAGAGTTAGCTAGGAAGTTTGAAAACTCATAAATAAAACATGGGAATCATTGGTACAACATGTTGGTAAACTTGGCTTCTGGCATTCAGATCCAATATTCTTCGGACATTTCTTTATAGAAAAGAACAACATCGCTCGTCATCACTCGGAAAATTGAGAATAATTGAATGTTCTTTCCTGTATAGTTGGAAAATCACACCGACGACACTGTTTACTAAAAGAAAATGCACCCATCTACCTCTGTGAAAAGTCATATATTTCAACCGCAATCTATCACGCTTACTTGTAGCTCAACTGTGACCCAATTTCGTTAAATAGTGTCATGCGATGCAAAATCTTAGAAAGAAGTCAAACCCGTTGTCAAAACTCTTGGTTGTTTCTCATATATTGATTGTGAGCCCCCCCCCCCGATCGGTATGGTACCTCCAAATGTTTTTTCGTAAAACTTTCAGAGCAACCTAAAATTGAGTTATAGTTCAAGTTTGACCTAATTTCGATAAATCGGCATGTAGTCATTCCAGTGGGAAGATTTAATTAGCTAGGGAGTTTGAAAACTTAAAAAACATACGGGAATTGTAACTAAAACACGTTGGTCCACTTAATATGTCTAGAATCTTGGCTTATGGCAATGAGATCCATATTCTTTGGGCTTTCTTTACGGAAAGAACCATCTCGTCATCACTCGGAAAACTGAGAATTTTATTTCCTGATAGTTGGAAACTCACACTAACGACATTGTTTACTACAATAAGATGCACCCATCTACCTCCGAAAGTACATTTAATTCAAGAGCAATCTTTCACGCTTACTTGTAGCTCAAGTTTTACCTAATTTCGTTAATCGACAAAAAGTCACTGAAGTGGGCGAAGTTAGCTAGGAAGATTGAAAAATCCTAGTACTAAAAACTTGGGTATTACATATAAGAAACTCTGGTCCAATTTATGTGATAATTGGGGAGATTGCATTTTCTTTTAACGGTGGAAGTACAAGTTACATCAAGGACCTCATAAAAATGAAAATTGCATCCAAGTCCATGCATTTAGCACAAGGACCCTGAAACTAAGCAATGAAGTATGTTTTTTGAGGTTAGCGCATACTAGCATTCATCGTGCTAAAGACTATCTGTAAAATCTTTGTAGATGCTAAGAATGGAAAAGAAGATCCAACAGTTAGCAATATTTGGATTTGCCGATCTTGATCCAACGGTCAATGTTCGAAGTTATCCGTACACTATACAGTGGTATGGTATGGTATTGTAAGAGATAAGACAAGATAAAGATAACATAACAAGTACTTTGAATGGCCAATCTTTTGAGTAACCTTCCCTCCCGATGTTTGGGAAGCAAGTGAAAATTTCGAAAACCGGAAAGGTTTGAATTTTTTTGTTGCCAAGGACCAAAGTGGTTTCCTTCCTATGTACTCCTCATCCCTACTCCACATCAACGCGGCTGCCGAACACGCCAGAGACACAGAGCTGTCGTACCAAGGCACACATGCGCAACACCACGCTGTGGACGAGGGAGAGATCAGCCAGGCCGGTGAGCGAGGGGAAAGGGTAGGAGAGAGGGAGGATGGATGGTGAGATGCAGCGAAGGATAGAGAAAACACAAAATTTGTTTTGCGTGCATAGGTCCTGAAATTTACTACTAGTAGAGTGGCCGCAGGAGTACCTCGTGTAAGAACCCGTCATAACTTTCCTCTGACATTGAACCGCCTTCAACTCCTCTTCGCTGCTGCCCTCTTACCCTGCGTATGTTTTATTCTCTCATCATGTACATCGCATGAACATAGGTGAGCATATGTCTAAGCAAAGAAATGGGTACTACTATACTAGTGTACTACTAATATACTATTTCCTTTTTCCCTAATAAGGGCATCAACAATGTGTACAAAAGCCCACCTTAAGGCCTAGTATGTGGCATCCGCTAAGGTTCACCATATATATTGTGGAGAAAATAAAGGTTGTATCTTTAAGCCTAAGGTGCACCTCAATCTTGTGGGTTGCCCATAGAGAATAGAAAAATCATTTTCCCTCACTCTCTATTTCATGTGATCGTTTTCAAAAGGTGTTCAAAATTTTCATGATGCAAAATCTTAGCTAGAAGTCGAACCACTCGTCAAAACTCTCTGTGGTTTCTGATATATTAATTAACCGCTCGATGGATACCTCCAAAAGCTTTTTTCATAAAACTGTCAAAGCAACCTACAATTTATTACTTGTAGTTCAAGTTTGACCTAATTTCATTAATATAAAGTATTATCAAAACCAAAGAATAATTAATAATGTTTGTATTATACTTTTTATAACGTGTGTTTCCGGATACACGTAACATGATGCCACAAAAAATTATACCTCTTATTCTTTTTTTGAAATGTTATGAAAACCGAGTCAACTTTTTCGGGATGCGGATGCATAGCAAGAACATGAATTTTTTAGAACTTTCAGTGGTTTTTCGATGTACCGAATTCCTGCTTAGCTTCAAAAGATTTTTGGAAAATTTTAAGAGCAACCTATCGCGTTTACGTTTAGTTAAAATTTCAGAAGGTCGGTGGGAGTACAGTTTACATCGAAGACCTCAAAAAATAGAAAATTGCTTAGAGGTCCACACATTTAGCACAAAGGGTGCTAAAATGAAGCAATGAAAAGCAGTCGGGTGCGGGTCCTTCTCGAGCGAGCGGCCGAGCCATACCCTACGTACTACTCCTACTATACTTTCGATCCAGCGTGCTGCGAGTATGCTTGGTGGCTTTCTCTTTGCAGGGTGTGAAATGGAACAACAATGGAGTACTACTGAGTAGTGGTAAAGCTGGCCAGATCATAATGAAGTGCATCGAATGCGATGAGACGTACTGTAGATAGTATAAACAATCCCTTGTGCACCACTATTTTTTGAATCTTTTGAATAACTTTCCCTCTGGATGTTTGGGAAGGAAGTGAAAATTTCGAAACTTCGAAAGTTTGAACTCCTACTCTAATAATAGTATAAGTACTATACCTTTTGTCGCCAAGTCCCAAAATGGTTCCTTCTACACAGCACGCCTGATAGTGACATGGAGCCGACGACAAGGCAGGTCGACACACGTGCGCAACACCACGTTTTGGATGAGGGAGAGATCACCTATCCGGGGTGTAGGGATGGTGAAGAGGCAGTGAAGGAGAGAGAAAACATAATTTGTTTTGCATGCATACAGTATATAGTAAAGGTCCTGAAATTTACTAATACTAGTTCCGTACTACAAGTACTACTAGGTGATTGTACCCTGTACCTCGTGTCAGGAAGACATCATAGCTCTGCTCTCATATCGCACCGCCTTCAACTCCTCCTCTTTGCTGCTCTCTCGAGCTGCTTCCTCTGTGCCCATAGTTTCTCTTCTTTCTCTTTGTTTCTTTTCTATGGAAATATATATTCTTCCTACTTGCTTTATAGAAAATACACTCCTCTCACCTGGAAAATTGTTTTTTTCCTTTCCTCATGGTTGGAACTCCGAGTGGCAACATTTTTACCATGCCATGATTCACACCCATTTTACGTCCAAATGTGGGACCATCACGGATGGTGGAAGTACAATTTACACCAAGGACCTAAAAATGGAAAAACAATTATATAAATGTCCTTATATTTAGCACGAAGCACCCTAAAATTAAGTAATGGAAATAGTCGGGTGCGGCTCCTTCTCGAGAGAGTAGCTGATCGAGCCATACACTTCATACTACTTTCTCTTTGTTTTATTTCAAAATATATGGCCAAATTTGGCGGCATGCCAATTCTTTGATATGGGATCATGAATCATCGATATAAAGTATGATGTAGATATGGACATGACCTTGGTCATTCATCTTGAAATCCAAGAATGTTCATACTCATCGACAACTAATAGTCTTAAATACGTTTAAATTTTACCACTTGCTTTTAGGTAAGAATTTTACATATGGGCGGTGGAGGTACATTTTACATCAAGGACCTAAAAAAGGTAAAATTACATCGAGGTCCATACATTTAGCATGAAGCACCCTAAAATTAAGCAGGGAAACAGTCATGTTTTGCTCCTTCTCGAGAGAAAAGCTGATCGAGCCATACTCTTCATTCTGCTCCCTCTTCGTTTGTTTTCCAAATAAGGCCAAATTTGACGGCATGCAAATTCTTCGATATTGGATCATGAATCATTAACATAAAGTATGATGTAGATATGTCCATGACCCTGATTGTTTGGCTTGAAATGCAAGAATGTTCATATTCATTGACAACTAATAAGGTTAAATAGGTTTAAATTATACCACTTGATTTTATGTTTGAATTTTACATGGACGGTGAGAGTACATTTTACATCAAGGACCTAAAAAAGGTAAAATTACATCGAGGTCCATACATTTAGCAAGAAGCACCCTAAAATTAAGCAGGGAAAATAGTCGGGTTTGGCTCCTTATTGAGAGAGCAGCTGGTCGGGCCATACTCTTCATACTACTTCCTCTTTGTTTGTTTTCAAAATATGGCCTAATTTGGCGGCATGCAAATTCTTGGATATGGGATCATGAATCATCGATATAAAGTATGATGTAGATATGGCCATGACCTTGGTCGTTCCGCTTAAAATCCAAGATTTTTCATACTCATTCACAACTAAGCTTAAATACGTTTGAATTTTACCACTTGCTTTTATCTTCGAATTTTACATGAACGGTGGGAGTATATTTTACAGCAAGGACCTAAAAGGGGTAAAATTACATCGAGGTCCATACTTTTAGCACGAAGCACCCTAAAATTAAGCAGGGAAAACAGTCATGTTTGGCTCCTTCTCGAGAGAGAAGCTAATCAAGCCATACTCTTCATACTACTTCCTCTTGGTTTGTTTTCAAAATATGGCCAAATTTGTCGGCATGAAAATTCTTGGATATGTGATCATCATCAGCACAAAATATGATGTAGATATGGACATGACCTTGGGTGTTCATCTGAAATCCAAGAGTGTTCATACTCATTGACAACAAATAATCTTAAATACATTTAAAAAATGTAAAATTATATCGAGGTCCATACATTCAGCACGAATTACCCTAAAATTAAGCAGGAGAAACAATCATGTTTTGCTCCTTCTCATGAGAAAAGTTGATCGAGCTATAATCTTCATACTACTTGCTCTTCGTTTGTTTTCAAAATATGACCAAATTTGGCGGCATGCAAGTTCTTGGATATGGGATCACAAATCATCAACATAAAGTATGATGTAGATATGGCCATGACCTTGGTCGTTCATCTTGAAATCCAAGAATGTTCATACTCACCGACTACTAATAATCCCTTAAATACGTTTAAATTTTACATTTACACGTATGGACGGTGGGAATATATTTTATATCAAGCACCTAAAAAGGTAAAATTACAACGAAGTCCATACATTTAGCACAAAGAACCCTAAAATTAAGCAGGGAAAACAGTCATGTTTTTCTCCTTCTCTAGAGAAAAGCTGATCGAGCCATACTCTTCATACTACTTCCTCTTTGTTTGTTTTCAAAATATGGCGAAATTTGGCGGCATGCAAATTCTTGGATATGGGATCATGAATCATTGGCATAAAGTATCATGTAGATATGGTAATGACCTTGGTCGTTCGTCTTGAAATCTAAGAATGTTCATACTCATCGAGAACTAATAATCTTAAATATGTTTAAATTTTACCACTTGCTTATAGGTACAAATTTTACACGTATGGACGGTGGGAGTACATTTTACATCAAGGAACTAAAAAAGGTAAAATTACATTGAGGTCCATACATTTAGCACGAAGCACCCTAAAATTAAGCAGGGAAAACTGTCATGTTTTGCTCCTTCTCGAGAGAAAATTTAATCGAGCCATACTCTTCATACTACTCCCTCTTCGTTTTTTTTCAAATATGGACAAATTTGGTGACATGCAAATTCTTCGATATTGGATCATGAATCATCAACATAAAGTATGATGTAGATATGTCCATGACCTTGGTCGTTCGGATTGAAATGCAAGGATGTTCACATTCATTGATAACCAATAAGCTTAAATATGTTTAAACTTTAACACTTGATTTTATGTTTGAATTTTACACGGACGGTGGTAGTACATTTTATATCAAGGACCCAAAAAGGTAAAATTACATCAAGGTCCATACATTTAGCACGAAGCACCCTAAAATTAAGAAGGGAAAACTGTCGGGTTCGGATCCTTCTCGAGAGAGCAGCTAGTTGAGCCATACTCTTCATACTGCTTCCTCTTAATTTGTTTTCAAAATATGTCCCAATTTGGTGGCATGCAAACTCTTGGATATGGGATCATGAATCATCGATATAAAGTATGATATAGATATGGCCATGACCTTGTTCGTTTGTCTTGAAATCCTAGATTGTTCATACACATTCACAACTAAGCATAAATACGTTTAAATTTTACCACTTACTTTTATCTTCGAATTTGACACGGACGGTGGGAGTACTTTTTACAGCAAGATCATAAAAAGGGGTAAAATTACATCGAGGTCCATACTTTTAGCACAAAGCACCCTAAAATTAAGCAGGGAAAACAATAATGTTTGGCTCCTTCTCGAGAGAGAAGCTAATCAAGCCATATTCTTCATACTACTTTCTCTTTGTTTGTTTTCAAAATATGGCCAAATTTGGCGGCCTCAAAATTAATGAAAATATGATCATCATCAGCATAAAGTATGATGTAGATATGGCCATGACCTTGGTCGTTCCTCTTGAAATCCAAGAATGTTCATAGTCATCGACAACAAATAATCTTAAATACGTTTAAAAAAGGTAAAATTACATCGAGGTCCATACATTTAGCACAAAGCACCCTAAAATTAAGCAAGGAAACTGTCATGTTTTGCTCCTTCTCGTGAGAGAAGCTAATCGAGCCATAATCTTCATACTACTTCCTCTTTGTTTGTTTTCAAAATATAGCCAAATTTGGCGGCATGCAAATTCTTGGATATGGGATCACGAATCATCAACATAAAGTATGATGTAGATACGGCCATGACCTTGGTCGTTCGGCTTGAAACCCAAGAATGTTCATACTCATCGACGACTAATAATCTTAAATATGTTTAAAATTTTACCACTTGCTTTTAGGTTCGAATTTTACACGTACGGACGGTGGGAGTACATTTCACATCAAGGACCTAAAAAGGTAAAATTATATCGAGGTCAATACATTTAGCATGAAGCACCCTAAAATTGAGCAGGGAAAACGGTCATGTTTTGCTCCTTCTCGAGAGAAAAGTTGATTGAGACATACTCTACATACTACCCCCTCTTTGTTTGTTTTCCAAATATGGCCAAATTTGGCGGCATGCAAATTCTTTTGTATGGGATCATGAATCATCAACGTAAAGTATGATGTAGATATGTCCATGACCTTGGTCGTTCGGCTTGAAATGCAAGAATGTTCATATTCATTGACAACTAATTAGCTTAAATATCTTTAAACTTTACCACTTGATTTTATGTTTGAATTTTACACGGATGGTGGTAGTACATTTCATATCATGGACCTAAAGAAGGTAAAATTACATCGAGGTCCATACATTTAGCACAAAGCACCCTAAAATTAAGAAGGGACGGGTCCGACTCCTTCTCGAGAGAGCAGATGGTCGAGCCATGCTCTTCATACTACTTCCTCTTCGTTTGTTTTCAAAATAATCCCCAATTTGTGGCATGCAAATTCTTGGATATGGGATCATGAATCATCGATATAAAGTATGATGTAGATATAGCCATGACCTTGGTCGTTCGTCTTGAAATCCAAGATTGTTCATACTCATTCACAACTAAGCATAAATACATTTAAATTTTACCACTTGATTTTATCTTCAAATTTTACACTAATAGTGGGAGTACATTTTACAGCAAGGTCCTAAAAAGGGGTAAAATTACATCGAGGTCCATACTTTTAGCACAAAGCACCCTAAAATTAAGTAGGGCAAACAGTCATGTTTGGCTCCTTCTCGAGAGATAAGCTAATCGAGCCATACTCTTCATACTACTTCCTCTTCGTTTGTTTTCAAAATACAGCCAAATTTGGCGGCATGAAAATTCTTGGATATGTGATCATCATCAACATAAAGTATGATGTAAATATGGCCATGACCTTGGTCGTTCATCTTGAAATCCAAGAATGTTCATACTCATCGACAACAAATAATCTTAAATACGTTTAAAAAAGGTAAAATTACATCGAGGTCCATACATTTAGCATGAAGCACCCAAAAATTAAGCAGGGAAACAGTCATGTTTTGCTCCTTCTCATGAGAGAAGCTGATCGAGCCATAATCTCCATACTACTTCCTCTTCGTTTGTTTTCAAAATATGGCCAAATTTGGTAGCATGCAAATTCTTAGATATGGGATCATGAATCATCAACATAAAGTATGATGTAGATACGGCCATGACCTTGGTCGTTCGGCTTGAAACCTAAGAATGTTCATACTCATCGACAACTAATAATCTTAAATATATTCCTTTTACACAATGATTACTCATATCAGCCAGAGGAGTGATTCCATCATGAACACAGCTACCCAAGAATGCCAAGAATCTTACCTATTATAGCATTGCTGCTACATATGTTTAATCAACTCATAGCCCAAAAACTTGGAGTTTCCTCCATGAAGATCGTTCATAGGCTAGCGGAGTTGTTGGCATCCCATGAAGTTTGACATGCATAAAGATTTATCATTCTTATGATTCACAAATCAAACTTTGGCATGCTCACAAAAACTGCTAAACATTAATTCAATTGAACAAATTCTTTTAAAGAGAGCTATCAAGTCAATCATTATTTTCTGTGGTGTTGAGTGTCTCTAGAAATAAGCCTTCAAGACTAAACACTACAACACCCAAGCCTTCAATTGTGAGACTTTTTATTATTACAATTGTTTAGAAATTTTTTAGGCAAGACTTGGTTAACTACAAGAGCTGGAACAAAACGTGCCCAACTAAATACCCATGTAAACAAAATTTTACTACAGTATAAAGACTCACTCCGCCAATATAATATCTTAACATCTACTACTAACTATCATGGGTTTCTCAAACTTCAAGGCATACCTCTCATGATTGGTTCCACTTCTCTCTTCCCTTTTGATTTTCTTCTTGGAAACTCGAAGTCGATCACTCTCTTGCAAATATGTGAAATCCACAAGGAGAATAGAAAGGAAGGAAGAGGGAAAATAAAGATAAATGGAAAAATCATTTTGTTGTTTTTAAGAGAGGGAGTTAAAGAATAGAAAAATTAGCGGCAAAGATCGGCTAGAATGTCTCGAAAAGAAATAGAAATAACTAAAGATAAAGTGTTGGGGAAACCAACACGAGTGCTTATAAACTCAATAAAACATAACCTCAAAATAAATAAAAGCAAATTATCGCCAAATAAAGATAATGAGGAAACTTCCCCAAGCTTAGGCTTTTGCAAGCCCTTCAAATCATTGTGGTGGCAGGAAAAATTTGTAACTCCAATTTGCAAATTGAGTTGATAAATTACTAGTTGTTTCTCAAAGGTTCAAGGAGAGGTTATGCATCCTCTCCACGGTTCCTCCATGTTCTTGGAAGTCTTGGTATGTAGGAAAGGGGGTTGGTTGCTGCTCCTCTTGATAAGGAACTTCTTGGTCCTCATCATCATCCGGAGTCTCCTCCCTGGGTTGGTGTTTCTCAACCTGCAAGTCATATAGAAAACATCCTTCCTAGATAGAGAAAAGAACATTAGGAAAAGAAGCAGGGTAGAGACGCCCAGCTCTAGTAATATGCAAGTAATAAACACCACCTCTCCTAGTGAGCATTCCACAAGATTTTAAAGTAGAGAAGCCAACATGTCGCTGACCTAGCACTGGTTGCGACTCACCTTGGTTGATGCCTAGGGAAATGGCAAGCACGGTGATGACGCATCCACCTATGATTGGTCCTTGGCTTTGGGAGGATTGGTACTCTAGGTAGCGCACAAGAATTGCACCCAAGTTGAGTGACAAGTCAATGTTGTTGAAAGCAAATTTTGCGAGGACTAAGATGTCCTCCTCATTGAGTCTCGTGAACTCATTTTGTTCCTGCAAGGTGTTAGCAATAACATAGAAAAATAAGCAAATTACAGGATGTCGAATATTCTTCCCCTTGCTTACTCTAGAAGTCAAATTCATTCTATTATAATAAAGTTCTGGGGAAGGGTCTATGCCAGTAAAGGATGCGCGTAAGGCATTAGCATTATTGCTTGGAAAATTAAAACATGCACACCATTCATCTAGTGATAAAGCATAATTGTTGTTTATAAGCCGGAAAGAAATCATGTCCTCTCCATGCCATGCTTTAACGGTGCTTTGCAAAGAACTTAGAAATTCAAGAGTTAACCGGCGATAAGTAGGCACATAATTGAATACAAAGTTTTGCAGGCCAACTCTATTGCAACGTAAATTGAAGTCATTAGAAATACCGAGTTGATTCAATATAATGGGGCAAGCCCACTTTGTTGTCTTCACTTCTCGGTTCTTGATCATATTGAAGCGATCACGTTGGAGCTCGTCCCTGAACCGTATCCCCATGCGTTCTTGAGCGGCAACCTAGGAAGAACTAGTGGCGGCACGAGAACGAGTTTGGCTCCTTGTCTTCATCATCTAAAATAATAAGGAAAGACAAAACATAAAACTTTTTGATCCAACAATAATAAGCATAACATATTCCTCATCTTAGCACACTAAAGAGTCCCCTCAAAATAATAATCTAGGCAAGATAATCATGGAAATTAGTTCATCATAGGTCTCACCCTAGATTGATAATGATAACTGATCAAAAATGAATTTGCAAAAAGTAATTGGAGGATCGGAGGAGAAACATACCAAGATCACTTGTGTGCGAGGAAATCGAACCAAATTAAGTAGAGATGAAGATCTCTTGTAACACTCCAGTTTTAGTCAATCCTAACAAGGGTTTGATTGTGCATTCATGAGCATCATCCCATAAAACTACAAACAAGAAAAGAATGCAAAACCCTAAAACCCTAGTTTCATTCTTCCTCTCAAATCAATTAAAAATGTTTTGAATATTTTGAAAACTAAGAAAATGTTCCTCTTTCTCGCGCTCAGGTTTTAGTCATGGCCATCCTCCCAGTTCCTCTTTCTCGCGCTCACGCTCTCCCTACACATAACTCCTCCCTACTGAAACCCTAGCCGCCATGGCCTCGAGCTAGAGCTTGCTCCTGGCCTCCTAGTGCACTACCGACTGCACCACGAGCTCCGCCTTGATCTCCTCGTTTGTTTGCCCCTACTCTTGTGAGCCGGCGTGCTCCCAGGCGCTCCAATCAGAGGCTCCCTCACCGCCTCCGGCCGCCACCGTCGTCATCAATTGTCCCACACCCTGCCTCGTCGTCGCCCCGTTCAATTTGTGGTGAGCTTCTGGTTGTCATGGACCTCCTGACCCTCTCCCTCTCGCTCTATTTCGCGCTTGCGCCGTGCGCCGCCGTGCTCCACCGCCAGTCACCACCGCAGTCGATGTTCTGGCAATCGCTAGCAAGCGACGCCGCCTCATTTAGGTCCGCCTTGTTGCGCCGAGTCGAACCCACCTAGTCCCGTAGTCCCGCGCACACCCTAGCATCGCGTTGACATCACCGTGACATCGTAATGACATGGCTCGTGGGTCCGGTGACGATTGACCACCAGAGTGGTAGCTGAGGTGGCCTGGGGCCTCCTGTTAGCCACTGTGGCAAGCCTAGCCCCCTATGAGAAAAGTTTTATACACCCATGCTGATGTCATAATGATGCAATAAACCTTTTTAAATTGTTTCAATAATTTCAGAAATTGAGTTAATCTTATAAATTCAATAAGTAATTATTTATAAGTCAGAAAAATACAAATAATATATCAAAATGTTCAGAAAAATGAGATCTTTACAATACACTCATAATCATGCATTTTTGAAAAACTTTAATTGCAAGTTTAATTAGAGAACTAAATGAACCCCCGTAGGTGATTTTGAGATCTCTCCTGTATTAGGGTTTGCACCCCTTGGACTCCGCTTAAATTGCCAAGCATGCTTTAGGGTTTTATTTCAATACTATTAATATTTTCATATCATCTTCCTTGCTTGAGCATTGCATCGATGCCATGCGTTGATTCTTGTTCCCCCTTTCTTTCCGATGTTTGCTTCTTCCTGGTACAATACGATATTGAGATCGAGATCAAAGACCTAGATCAACACAATAGAAGATTGATGAACAACAGTTGACCAACTATAATCAAGTCAAGCACAAGGCTTCCGAAGATCTAAATCTTGGTATCAACAAACAAGGCAAGCATAGCCCCACCATTATACAATCCTATGGTTTCTAAAGTATTTCATTCTTGCCATGTTGCATACGATTCTACTATGGTATTTTCTCGAAAGATATAGTATCCGATCTATTGCATTACTCCCTTGAGCTTATATTACCTGATCCACTGCTCCTAGCATAACTAGGTTTAGCTTGTGTGCATTGCTAGAGCTTATATCTTTGTCTTGCTTAGCCCTGCTTAGCTATCAATGCTGGTTCATCCTGATGATGTATCAGATGCAGAGAATCTAGTATGACAGGAGATCGAGGTATACTGATGAGGTAAGATCAGTGGTAAAGGTTAAACATCCTAAGGCTTGTATGGGAGGCCACGGTGGGATGTGGTTTTTGTAGTCCCATGCTTGCCACTACTAGGAACCGAGTTCTTACCTTTGGAAACGAGACGAGCGTACAGCCACACGGGGCCTAGAAAACCTCACGAGTAACTAACTTGCCTAGTAGATTCCATGAGTCACATAGTTCAGGCATTCCATTTGACATATGAATAGAAAATGTTTTGAAAGATTTGGCGGGTGAAGGTGCATCATAATAGGTAGGTAAGCGTGGCTAGGGTTGCTTGGGGTAGATGGCACCCCTGATAAACCAACCTCGCCTCACATCTCTAGGGATCGGCTTTGGGATTTGACCCGTTACGGCAGAACCATTCTTAGGGTGTGACTCATGGTCTCGGTGAAAGCAAGGTATTGGTCATGTCCAACCACCCTCTGCCGGCCTTGCAAGGAAGAGGGCTAATCATTGTGGCATTAAGAGTCGGTTGGTACGTTTGGGTAAAGTTGTACACCCCTGCAGGGTTAAATCTTTTCGTAAAGCTGTGTTTACGGTTATGAACGCTTGGTGACCGAATTCTAAGATCATAGAGAACTATATCCTAATCGTAAAACTTGGCAGATCAACGTGTGCTTAAGGATGCTTCCTCAGGGTATGAGGGGTGATCATAGTTGTGAGATGAGGATTACTTTGGTGGATATCAAAAGATGATGATCAATTCTTCGGAGATGTCGCTCTCTTATCCCCTTTTAAAACACCCTCATTAGACGAGCTTCTTCTTCTCCCTCTTGTTTTATAAAAAAAGATGGCTTTATGCAAAATAACCCCACCAGCCATAAGTCTTGCGGAGTACACCATGTACTCACCCTTGCATTGTTGATACTTTTGTAGCAGAGTAAGTATTCCCCTGAAGACGAGTTTGGTACGACATCGACACTGATGAGTATCTTGGGGTTCCCGGCCGGCAGCCTGGAATCTATGGGCTAGGATGTCATTATTATGCTTAAGGACTCTTAGCCCATTTGTTAAGTTTGTTATACTTAATAGCATAATTTGCCTTCTGTTGTTTGATGTTTGTGGTCAGCGACCTCTGCTTGTAATATTTTGGTTCTTCGCTCAGTTATGAGATTGCTGTAAGAACTTTTGTGTCGTAGGGTTACTATTGTGCTACCAATTTCCCACTGAATATCCTCGAGCTCTAGGTTAAGCTTATGTCAGGCTAAGGTGGGATTTGTTTAACCCTGATCACGGGGGTGTTACAGGTTTTGGTATCAGAGCACCGACCGTAGGAAAACCTTGCTATTGGTAGATGTTGAGTCTAGTGCTTGTGAAAACTATTTCAAAGATGAAAAGTATTTGTGGAAACTCTAGTATGCTTCTTTTTCTCCTTATCTAGTTTCACTCTAAACTCTGGGTTATCTTATCTTGTGTTGACTTTGAAAAAAAATTGATATCTCTTTTAGACTTTCAAAACTTAGGTGCCTTCTGGGCATGATGTTTCTTAGCCAGTTGACCTAGTGTTAAGTTCTCTAGAGTTGTGTGTTGTGAATTCCTTGTGTACCCTTTGCTCTGCTTCGTCCGAGAGATTCCTTTCCATCATGATCTCTCCGTCTTATGGGCCCACAATATTATATTGTAGGATCCATAGTGTTCTGTTCTAGGCTTCGAGGTTTCTTCTCGCCTCATGTGCCTCCCTTTTATTTGTCTAGGTGCTTCAGAAGTTGTTTCTTATTTTGGAAGCTACATCGTGGTTACTACCTTGCAGTGTACGTTGTGTCACTCAAGTAGTAGTTACTTTTTTCTCGGGTTTTAACCCTCGGACTTGAACCAAAGATCCCGGATTGTGCTGGATGATGATGTTGTGAATCTTGTACATTAAGCTGATCTTTAACCCAAGGTCTATTCCATTGACCCCTGTCGTAATGTTCACACATCACCTCAGGATGGCTAGAACTATAATTCTGGTCTTCAAGCTTGTGGTTATTGTCGCGATTGAATTTCAACAATTAAGGACTTCTCCTACCACTAGCTATGGCAGATGTTCTTTAATGGAACCAAATAGAACACGACAAGAGTACTCCTCGTGAGTCTCACATCTATACTCGTGACTCTGCCACACCCTCCCTTCTATGCATTGGTTTTCGGAAGAATGGTAATCTATGCATCCACATCTCGAGATTCTATCTTGAGCATGTTCTTTCCCTTTGTTGTTTCTGACCTTTGTCTACCAGTTGGTATCCAAGTAGTAAATGTGCATTGGTGTCTTCTGATGCAAATACTCTTGTGCTCCGTCATGACAAATCATTTCGGAATGTCAGGAGAAACAAACTTCGGTACCTCATCATATCTAGGACCAGGTCAAAGTGTTGTAGTCCATAGATTAAGAGGCAGTGATTAGCTTCTATTTGTTCTACCTTAGAGTATCACACTCTTTCATACTAAGAGGTCGTGCTGAGTTTCATGATCCCTTAATGAAGTGATGCTCTTACACATATTTACCCACCCTTCCTCCGAGCTTTCGTTCTTGTGAATGATGCGTGTGCGTAATAATGTGGCCATCCAATATTCTTAGCAATTCGTTATAGCTTTGAACTCCAAGGACATTTTTGTGTCCCTTCCTAGCATGATGGTTAACCTATCACTAAGCAAAGGATGATTGTGCTACCAAGTCCTTTATTCTAGTACACTCTCCTTGGTCAATGAGTTAGGCTCATGCCGAAACTCTAAGACTATGTCTATTGCCTTACCAAGCAAGTTCCTTCTCAAACTAAATGGCATATCGGTGGTTCATGATATTCTAGGTGTCTACTAGAAGTATCACCATGTTGCCACATGACTGTGTTGTCAAGTTCTTGAGCAAGCAAGTTCTCTGAACTTCTCCTTTCTCCAAGGATCTGTACTGGATGCCCCTGAACTAGTTGGCTGAGCTTAAATAAGAACTTGGAGAGTTGTAAGTCAAAAGTTCTATTTGACTTATTTCATCTTAAAGGAATGTCTAGTTTCGTTTGTGTTGAAAAAAAGATAGTATTTCCTTCGTGGATATATTATCTTCCCCGCTTGTTATTTGATTTGGGTTATCGTCAAATCAAACTCAGTTCGAAGGACTATCTGGATGATGTTGCTACCCATGATGTTTCACTTGAGTACATCTTCATATCCTTTGGTCTGACCAATACTTTGCCTTGTTCAAGTAACATATGAGTTCATCCAATTGGAGTATCTCGATAAGTTTGTTGTTGAGCCCATCGATAACATTCTTATCTTCTCCAAGCTAAAATAAATTCATATTAAACATTTGGCATTAATGTTGGGAACTTTTGAGAACATCTTCGGGTTATCTTGAAGTATGTGTTCTGGATGTTAGAAGTAATCTTCTCCGATTCATGTGCAATTGTTGAAAGATGTCGCCATGGAGTCGAGTAGAGTTAATTCTGTATCTTAAGGACATAGCGTATTTCGTTGCAAGTACTATATGTAGGTGCAGTTGTCCTTCGACAATTTGCTAATAAACAGTTTAGCAATGTATCTCAGTCTATTGGAGCTTAGCACTGAAGTCCATGTCTTGAGAATCTAGTGACTTTACCTTATGGTAAATGTTGCACACTTTCTATTCGGACATGCTGAGTCTGAAGTATCATTGCACCTAACCAAATCTGAATCTCAAGCAGATATGATGGTTGGTTGATGGCTCAATGCACGGCGCCCAGAAAAATGGTTGATGGCGGTGTTGATGTAGAGCCCGTTGGGAACCCCAAGAGGAAGGTATGATGAGCACAGCAGCAAGTTTCCCTCAGTTATGAAACCAAGGTTTAATCGAACCAGTAGGAGCAAGGAAACACTCCAAAGGTGTTACTAGCTGAGCTTTGGCAGGGCGCACTACCGGTGCTAGTAGCAACGTGGAGACCTGCACAACACAACCACAGAACTTTCTCCCCAACTTGCGATGAGGTTGTCAATCTAACCGTGTTTTGCGGAAAACAAAGGATTAAACATATCAAATGGAAAGAAGTAATAGTTTGCAGAAAGTAAACACAAAGCAGTAAACGGTTGTAGATTGTATGTAAAGAAAAGGACCAGGATCCATAGTTCACTAGAGGTGGCTCTCCTTAAGATAGATAACATGATGGGTGAACAAATTACAGCGGGGCAATTGACAAACACCGAGAAAGAAATACATGCATATACTCATCATCTTGACTCCTTTGAGACTTGATTGGGCATTACAACATTATACATAGACCGCTATCCAACTGCATCTCTGACTAATAATCCACCTTCAGGTTATCATCTGAACCCCCTCCAGTATTAAGTTGCAAGCAACAAATTATTGCTTTACGAACTGCGTGTAAAGTAAACAATACGATTGTTCTATGAACAAAGGATTGTTGTTTTCTCCCTAGTAGCAACAGCACATCTAGTACCTTAGAGATTTCTGTCACTTCCCCAGATTACTAGAGGCATGAACGCACTATCGAGCATAAATCCTAACTCTTGGAGTTGCTAGCATCTACTTGGCCAAGATAGCTACTAACAATGGAAAGCATGCAAGATCACAAATAACAAAGACATGATAGAATCAATAATCAATCTGAAATAGCATCTCAATATCCATTGGATCCCCGCAAACACAACATGTAGAATTACAAATAGATGATCTGGATCATGAACTGAGCTCACAAAATCTAAACATGAAAGCACGAAGGAGGAGAACCAGCCATCTAGCTACTACATGGATCCGTAGTCCAAGGATGAACTACTCACGCATCACACCGAAGGCTTGCATGGTGATGAAGAGGGCCTCCAGGGTGAATTCCCCTCTCCGGTAGGGTGTCGGGAAGAGCTTCTGATCCCTCCCGATCTAGGGATGGAGATGACGGCGGCTACAGACTCTTTCATGGATTTTTGATCGGGCACTTAGGGTTTTCATCCCGAGGGCAATACATAGGCGGAAGGACAGGCCGAGGGGGTGCCGGGAGCGGCCACACCACCCCCTGGCAAGGGCCAGGCCTGGCCGCGCGGCCAGATGGTGTGGTGGCCCCATGGCCCCTCTCTGTCTCGTATTCTGGCACTTGATGTCATCCGGAAAAATAGGCACTTTGGCTTTTGTCCCGTCCAATTCCGAGAATATTCATTTTCTGGCTTTCTTGGAACCAAAAACAGCAGAAAACAGGCAGCTGGCACTGTGGCTCTTGTTAATAGGTTAGTCCAAGAAATCATATGAAAAGTACTCCAAAGTTGGAACAAAACACAAGAAAGTGGATAAAACCAAGCATGGAACATCAAAAATTATAGATACATTTGTAATGTATCAAAATCCCCAAGCTTAACTCTTGCTCGTCCTCGAGTAGGTAAGTGATAAAAAGAAAGAATACTTTTTAGGTGACATGCACCATCAAAGACTTGATCAAAGTATTTGCAAAACATTCAAAGTTGGGATCATAGTACTTCAATCATAACATGAAAGACAAAGTTCTAGCAATAAGACAGAGAAACTATGATGCAACATGAAAAGGCACAAACAAAAGATTTATGAATAACAATGCTTTGCAAGACGTTTGTTTGTTTCACATAAAGAAAACATAGCATAATAGTATTCAGCTTGTCCCTCAATAGAGTAGCAAATATAAATGCATAGGACACCTTCAAAGTTCATAAGAGTGAAGAGCTTCCAAAAATTATTGTACTTGTAGCTTTTAGCTCTCATTGCCCCTATCATAAGAATCTTGAAGTGGTTAAGGTTAAAGTGACACAACTAAGAGGATATGCTTGACAAATTATAAACCGAAATCTCATGCCCCTTACTTACGAAGACCGATCCTCATGCTACTCAACTTCAGTCATGAGTAAGCTCTTGTCATTGTAAGTACATGTGTATCATTAAGAACCGCCAACGGGGTACCCCTTGCACATGATACGGGAGCTTTCCCATAATCAAAATGACAAGGCAAGCAGACAATGAGCATCTCAGCGATATTTTTATTTGCTATTTGCATAGGTTTTTATTGAGGATGCTTCATAGAGTGCTCATTATGGTGATGCTGCAAGTTTCCACCATGATTAGGCATGGCTTAGGCTAGCGGCCCAAGCGTTTCTCTAACACACATACAAACTCCATGATCTTACAAGTTCCACTTCTATTTCACACCGCCGGGATCCATAAGCAAAAGAACATGATATCAACAGGGTACAAAGTACAAGTGCAATGTTGAAAGCGTTCCCCATGAAACATGGTTCTGCTAATTTCAACTTATAAAGCGCAAGCATACACAACAAAGAAGGACCCAATGGTTCAAGTTTATTAGATGCAAAAAAGTAAAGTGTGCCATCAAGTTCGTGAGAGCTTTAATCACTAGTTTTCTCATAACAAGTTTAATTTGGAAGGTAAAGAAAAGCATGAATATACTTGGAATAGCATAAGATAGTAGGTAGGTATGGTGGACTCTTTGGAATAACTTGGTTTAGGGAGCTGTATGCATGAGTGGAACTCATACTTTGTTGTGGAGGCTAGCAAAAGACTGGGAGCGACAAACTAAGAGAGCAATAATGGCCATAATCATGCAGAGCAACAAAACATCATTGATCAAAGCATAAAGTGATACTACAAGTTGGAAACTAAAGGATCATAAAGTCTATGGTGACTTGATATAGTCATAACATGGTGTGATCATGTGCCAAGTCAACCCAAATAAAGCATCAAAGTAGAATACCACTATGCTATGCTTTAATATGCTAAAACAACGCATGATTCATCCAAGGCACATTAAGCAATCTCAATTGTTTATAACAAGTCATGCTACATCAAAGAATACTAAGCATAAATCCAAAACAATATCAAGCATGGCATGACAAAGCATAGGCCACAGTCAAAAACGAGCTCTTTTTACCATATAAGCATGAACTTTCCTACTCTTTTCCAAACCAAACCAAACTATTTGCAAACCAATGTATGAAAGAGGGGGTCTAACCAATTTATTCAGAAAACTAAGAAAACAAAAGAAAACGAAAACCAAAACGAAAACAAAAAAGAAGACGCTCCAAGAACAACACAACTGTGGATGAAACAATAAAAATAAAGCGTTTGGAAGAAACCTGGGATTTTTATTGATGAAGAAGGGAAGTTTTGACGCTTGTACTTCTTGGATATTTCTTGGGGTGACATGCGTGGCATCCCCAAGCTTGAGATTTAGTCCATTCTCCATCTCATTACCCATTCCTTCCATACACCTGAAATTTTTCCTTCATACAAAACTTCACACAATTTTTATTAGCAACATTAGTGCACTTAAGATAAATAAGTCTTAAGGTTCAGTTCTAACACCAAATAAAATTCCATCAGAACACTAGCTACTCTAGAACTTCCCTCAAAAAGCTCAATTCCCCAAAAGAACTCAAAAAGGAACCAACAAGAAGCAAATACAGAAAATGACAGAAATCTGTCAAAACAGACCAGCAGGTAAAGACTAATTTTTTCTAAGACCTTATGTTGCTCCAATAAAAAAGTGCTGAACTAAAGAAAGTTAGATAACAACCTGTGTCATAAGCATAAAAATTCACGCCTCAAAAATACGTTCAGATATTTTACACGAATTTTTACGGTGAAGCACAGAAATCTGTTTCAGGACAGCAACTTTCCCAATCATTACTTCTCTCCCATTAGAGGTTACTCTTGGAAAAAAAATCAAATAAAAAGGATAAGGAGAGGTCATTATAGAGGTAATAACTTCCAAAACTCATCTAAAACTTTTTGGTTATCTCCCAATAAGTATTTTTCTTTAACGCCTTTAAGTTAGGCATAAGAAGCAAGAAAAAGAATAAAGTATTCTCAAATGAAGAAGCATTAAGACCAAATTTTGTCTTCATAGGAGAAGCAAAAGAAATATTTTCTCTATTTTTAGGTAAGTGTTCTATACCTTTCTTGAGTGGGAGTTGATATTTAATGGTGGCTTCTTTCATATCAATGATGGCACCAACAGTTCTAAGAAAAGGTCTTTCCAAAGGAATAGGACAAGAAGCATTGTATTCAACATCCAAAACATAGAAATCTATGGGGACATAGGAATTGTTAGCCATAATGAGAACATCATTAAGACTCCCCATGAGTTTATTTTTAACATTATCATCAAGTGGGACATTCAAATAACAATTTTCAAGAGGGGGCAAATCAAGCATATCATAAATCCTTCTAGGCATAATAGAAACACTACTATCAAGATCACACAAAGCTTTGAAATCAAAGTCATTCACTTTCATATTAATGATGGGTTCCCAACCATCCTCTTGTTTTATAGGAATAGAAGCTTTATGTTTCATCTTTTCTTCTTTAGTCTTTATGACAGCATCAGTAATGTGTTTTGTAAAGGCCATGTTCGTAGCACTAGCATTAGGACTTCTAGCAAGATTTTGTAGGAACTTAATAACTTTAGAGATATTGCAACCATCAAGATCAAAATCAAATTTATCATCTAAAGTAGTATAACTATTACTAGCCTCAAAACTAGTGGTGGTAATAGTAGAAACACTAATGTTTCTAGCAATTTCATATTCTCTTTCCCACTTAGCATGTAATTCAGCTAATAGTCTAACATTTTCATCAATTCTTACTTGTATGGCATTAGTAGCTGCAAAGGGATTCTCATTAGTTTCAGGTTTAGTAGCCATTTTATTCAAAGTAGATTGAGCTTCAGCCAAAGATGCTATATTTCTTTCAGCATTAGAGAGTTTTTCCTCAATAGTTTTATTGAAAGCAGTTTGTTTACTAATAAAATCTTTATGCATAACTTCAAGTTCAGAGGGAGCACTCCTATTATTGTTGTAAGAATTTACATAAGCATTACCATTGTTGGGAGGATATGGCTTATAATTTTTGTCACCAAAATTACTCCTATAAGCATTATTACCATAAGCATTGTTGCCAAAATTGTTATTTCTTATGAAGTTCACATCAACTTGCTCTTCTTGAGCAACCAAAGAAGCCAAAGGGACATTATTTGGATTAATATGGGCTTTCCCATTAACAAGCATAGACATAATAATATCAATCTTATCACTCAAGGAGGAGGTTTCCTCAACAGAATTTACCTTCCTACCTTGTGGAGCTCTCTCAGTATGCCATTCAGAATAATTAACCATCATATTGTCCAGAAGTTTTGTTGCAGCACCCAAAGTGATGGTCATAAAGGTACCTCCAGCAGCAAAATCCAATAGGTTCCTTGAAGAATAGTTCAATCCTGCATAAATTTTTGGATGATCATCCAAGCAGTCAGTCCATGAGTGGGACAATTCTTTACCAAAGATTTCATTCTTTCCCAAGCTTGAGCAACATGTTCATTATCAAGTTGTTTAAACTTCATTATTTCACTTCTCATGGATATAATCTTAGCAGGAGGATAGTATTTTTCCAATAAAAGCATCTTTGCACTTAGTCCAAGAATCAATACTATTCCTAGTTAAGGAATTCAACCATTCTTTAGATTTTCCTCTCAAAGAGAAAGGAAACAATTTCAGCTTAATAAATCACCATCTATATCCCTATGCTTTTGCATCTCACAAAGTTCAACAAAGTTATTTAGATGGGAAGCAGCATCTTCATTACCAATACCAAAAAATTGTTCTCTCATAACAAGATTGAGCAAAGCAGGTTTTATCTCAAAGAAAGTAGCTTCAGGAACATGTGGAGCAATAGGTGTGCTCATAAAATCATTGTTGTTGGTGCTAGTGAAGTCACACAACTTAGTGTTTTCAAGAGTAGTCATTTTTTGGGGTTTTGAAATAAGAAAACAAACTTGTAAAATTATTTTTTTTGTGTTTTTGAATAACAAAACAAGCAAACAAAGCAAAAAGAAAACTAAGCAAAACAAAAACAACAAAGTAAAGAGATTGGTTATGAGGGACTCCCGTTGTGAAGATGTCCTTGACTCCCCGGCAACGGTGCCAGAAAAATGCTTGATGGCTCAATGCACGACGCCCAGAAAAATGCTTGATGGCGGTGTTGATGTAGAGCTCGTTGGGAACCCCAAGAGGAAGGTATGATGAGCACAGCAGCAAGTTTCCCTCAGTTATGAAACCAAGGTTTAATGAACCATTAGGAGCAAGGAAACACCCCAAAGGTGTTACTAGCTGAGCTTTGGCAGGGCGCACTACCGGTGCTAGTAGCAACGTGGAGACCTGCACAACACAACCACATAACTTTGTCCCCAACTTGCGATGAGGTTGTCAATCTCACCGTGTTTTGCGGAAAACAAAGGATTAAACGTATCGAATGGAAAGAAGTAATAGTTTGCAGAAAGTAAACACAAAGCAGTAAACAGTTGTAGATTGTATGTAAAGAAAAGGATCCGGATCCATAGTTCACTAGAGGTGGATCTCCTTAAGATAGATAACATGCTGGGTGAACAAATTACAGCGGGGCAATTGACAAACACCGAGAAAGCAATACATGCATATACTAATCATCTTGACTCCTTTGAGACTTGATTGGGCATTACAACATTATACATAGACCGCAATCCAACTACATCTATGACTAATAATTCACCTTCAGGTTATCATCCGAACCCCCTCCAGTATTAATTTGCAAGCAACAGATTATTGCTTTACGAACTGCGTGTAAAGTAAACAATATGATTGTTCTATGAACAAAGGATTGTTGTTTTCTCCCTAGTAGCAACAGCACATCTAGTACCTTAGAGATTTCTATCACTTCCCCAGATTACTAGAGGTATGAACCCACTATCAAGGATAAATACTAACTCTTGGAGTTGCTAGCATCTACTTGGCCAAGATAGCTACTAACAACAGAAAAAATGCAAGATCAAAAATAACAAAGACATGATAGAATCAATAATCAATCTGAAATAGCATCTCAATATCCATCGGATCCCCGCAAACACAACATGCAGAATTACAAATAGATGATCTTGATCATGAACGGAGCTCACAAGATCTAAACATGAAAGCACAAAGGAGGAGAACTAGCCATCTAGCTACTACATGGATCCGTAGTCCAAGGATGAACTACTCACGCATCACACCGGAGGCTTGCATGATGATGAAGAAGGCCTCCAGGGTGAATTCCCCTCTTCGGCAGAGTGCCGGGAAGAGCTTCAGATCCCTCCCGATCTAGGGATGGAGATGACAGCGGCTACAGACTCTTTCGTGGATTTTTGATCGGGCACTTAGGGTTTTCGTCCCGAGGGCAATATATAGGCGGAAGGAGAGGCCGAGGGGGTGCCGGGAGCGGCCACACCACCCCCTGGCGCAGGTCAGGCCTGGTCGCGCGGCCAGGTGGTGTGGTAGCCCCCTGTCCCCTCTCCGTCTTATATTCTGGCAATTGATGACATCCGGAAAAATAGGCACTTTGGCTTTTGTCCCGTCCAATTCCGAGAATATTCATTTTCTGACTTTCCTGGAACCAAAAACAGCAGAAAATAGGCAGCTGGCACTGTGGCTCTTGTTAATAGGTTAGTCCAAGAAATCATATGAAAAGTACTCCAAAGTTGGAACAAAACACAAGAAAGTGGATGAAACCAAGCATGGAAAATCAAAAATTATAGATACATTTGCAATGTATCATTGGTGTTCCTCAAGGATTTGACATAGGTCTCTTTGTAAATCCGACATGATGAATGTAATGGTTGACACAACTAGTCGGAAGATCTATTGTCATATTCTATTGAATCAGCAAATATCAACCACTCTTCATGAGGCTTCTTCTATGATTTATTATAGGAGTTGTGCTTGTGGTTTCCTTTGTAACCGAAGTGCGACCTTTACTTGATGTTTGCTTTCTCGAACATAAAGGAGAACATTTAAAGTAGTGTATCTAAATGTCGCTCGGTCGATCCTGTAGACCCTTTTTTATGTTGGTAAGCATTCTATTATGCCAAGTAATTGAAGTCTAAGAATGAAGTTTCTTTTTTCTCATGTCATCAGGAATCTTTTTATATATATTCATCTTAGTGTTGTACAGTGATATCCCGATCTTTGGCAAAGATTTTGGTAGACCTGGATGAATAAAGAGTTTCCTTCGTTCCTCTAACATGTTTGAAGAGTGACGATGATTTTGGTAATCTAAAGTTTCTCTTGTTACATATTCCTTGTGACTCTTGTGAGTCCTCACCACAAAAACACCTTTCTGTCTTGACCTTCTATTGAAGGAAGAGAGATCCTTCTGTATCAAAAGTAGTTCAACAGTTTGGTTCTCTGTATCTCTGTATCCCTAGAAGCTCTACATAACCCACCCAGAAGAGTTTCATATCTCTCGAAGTTTGTGGTCATGTTCTTTCCATTGTAAGCTTTCCTTTTCAGAAGCTTAAACCCTTCTGAAACTCCATGGTCTCAATCCTTATGAAGACTAGTGATCTATCAACTTGAAACCTATCTCCTTTTGTTCCCACCGTTACCTTGACGTGTTTCATCTTTGTCACCTCAAAGTTGTTTTGAACACTCCTTCATGAGTTGACCATGAGATACTTTGTGTGTTGTTAGTGTGTTTCCCGCTTATCCTTAGAAGTGACCTTGTTTCTCTTCCTTCTTCCTACCTTCGGAATCTCGGGTCGAGATTCTCATAAGGGGATAGAGTTGTAACGCCCCAGTTTTAGTCAATCCTAACTAGGGTTTGATTGTGCATTCATGAGCATCATCCCATAAAAGTGCAAACAAGAAAAGAATGCAAAACCCTAAAACCGTAGTTTCATTATTCCTCTCAAATCAATTCAAAATGTTTTGAATATTTTGAAAACTACCAAAATGTTGGAGCCCAAATGGTTTCAAGGGCCCCTACAATATTTTCCATATTTTGTAAACCCTCTGGTATTCTTGAAATTATCAAAAATAGATTTGAAATGTTTATTCAAATGGAAAAGAGAAAATTAGAAAAACAAAACAGTTTTACAGAAAAACAATAAGGAAACCCAGCTACCCAGGCTGGCCCAACTTTCTTCCCTCTCTCCCTGCCACTCGCGCACGCAAGCCAGCAGCCCCGCGTGGCCCAACTCTGCCCAAGCCATCCCGTACCTCTCCAGACGTCCTTTTATTTTCTTCTTCCTCGCGCGCGACGCAGCGAAGCTGCTCGCTGTCCTGCGCTGATGTCGTCGCCTCGCCGCCGTGCTACGATGCATGCTACCACCCTAGGAGAAGGGGATAAGACCCCAGTGTCGTGGACATCCTCCCCAGTTCCTCTTTCTCGCTCTCTCGCCCTCCCTACACACAACTCCTCCCTACAGAAACCCTAGCCGCCATAGCCTCAAGCTAGACCTCGCTCCTGGCCACCCCGTGCCCTGCCGACCGCTCCACAAGCTCCGCCTTGCTCTCCTTGTTCGTTTGCCCCTACTCACGTGAGCCAGTGTGCTCCCAGGCGCTCCAATCGGAGGCTCCCTCACCGACTCCGGCTACCACCATCGTCGTTAATCGCTGTTATTCCCGACCGCACCCTGCCTCGCTGTCGCCCCATTTAATTCATGGTGAGCTTCTGGTCGTCATGGACCTCCTGACCCTCTCCCTCACGCTCTGTTTCATGCTTGCGCCATGTGCCACCATGCTCCACCGCCAGTCACCGCCGCAGTCGATGTTCCGGCAACCATTAGCAAGCGGCGCTGCTTCATTTAGGTCCGCCTTGTTCCGCCGAGTCAAACCCACCTAGTCCCACAGTCCCGCGTGCACCCTAGCATCGTCGCCGGTGACCACCTGACGGTGTTCACCACGTTGATGTCACCGCGACATCGTGATGACATGGCTCAGAGGTCCGCTGACCATTGACCACCAGAGTGGCAGCTGAGGTGGCCTGGGGCCCCCTGTCAGCCACTGTGGCTAGCCCTGCCCCCTATGAGAAAAGTGTTATACACCCATGCTGACGTCATAATGACGCAATAAACCTTTTTAAATTGTTTCAATAATTTCAGAAATTGAGTTAATCTTATAAATTCAATAAATAATTATTTATTACTCAAAAAAATACAAATAATATATCAAAATGTTCAGAACAATGAGATCCTTTACAATAGACTCATAATCATGCATTGTTCAACAACTGTAATTGCAAGTTTAATTAGAGAACTAAATGAACCCCGCAGGTGATTCCGAGGTCTCTCCTGTATTAGGGTTTGCACCCCTCGGACTCTGCTTAAATTGCCAAGCATGCTTTAGGGTTTTATTCCAATACTATTAATCTTGTCATATCATAATCCTTGCTTGAGCATTGCATCGATGCCATGTGCTGATTGTTGTTCCCCTTTCTTTCTGGTGTTTTCTTCTTCCCGGTAGAATACGATATTGAGATCAAGTCAATCACAAGGCTTCCGAAGATCTATATCTTGGTATCAACAAACAAGGCAAGCATAGCCCCACCATTATATAATCCTATGGTTTCTAAAGTATTTCATTCTTGCCATGTTGCATATGATTCTACCCTGGTGTTTTATCGAAAGATAGAGTATCCTATCGGTTGCATTACTCCCTTGAGCTTATATTATCTGATCCACTTCTCCTAGCATAACTAGGTTTGGCTTGTGTGCATTGCTAGAGCTTATATCTTTGTCTTGCTTAGCCCTTCTTTGCTATCAGTGCTGGTTCATCCTGATGATGTATCAGATGTAGAGGATCTAGTATGACAGGAGATCGAGATATACTGATGAGGTAAGATAAGTGGTTAAGGTTAAACATGCTAAGGCTTGTATGGGAGGCCACAGTGGGATGTGGTTTTTGTAGTCCCATGCTCGCCACTACTAGGAACCGAGTTCTTGCCTTTGGAATCGAGACGAGCATACAGCCACATGGGGCCTGGAAAACCTCACGAGTAACTAACTTTCCTAGTAGATTCCATGAGTCACATTGTTCAGGCGTTCCATTCGACATATGCATAGAAAATGTATTGAAAGATTTGGCGGGTGTAGGTGCATCATAACTGGTAGGTAAGCGTGGCCAGGGTTGCTTAGGGTAGATGGCGCCCCTGATAAACCAACCTCGCCTCACATCTCTAGGGACCGGCTTCAGTATTTCACCCGTTATGGCGGAACCATGCTTAGAGTGTGACTCATGGTATCATCGAAAGCAAGGTAAAGGTCGTGTCCAACCACCCTCTGTTGGCCTTCTAAGGAAGAGGGCTAATCATTGTAGCATTAAGAGTTGGTTGGTACGTGTGGGTAAAGTTGTATACCCATGTAGGGTTAAATCTTTTTAAAAAGCCGTGTTCACGGTTCTGAACGCTTGGTGATCGAATTCTAAGATCATACAGAACTATAATCTAATCGTAAAACTTGGCAGATCAACGTGCTTAAGGATGCTTCCTCGGGGTATGAGGGGGTGATCCTAGTTGTGAGATGAGGATTACTTTGGTGGATATCAAAAGGTGATGATCAATTCTTCGGAGATGTTGCTCTCTTATCCCCTTTAAAAACAGCATGATTAAACGAGCTTCTTCTTCTCCCTCTTATTTTATAAACAAATATGGCTTTATGCAAAATAACCCCACTAGCCATAAGTCTTGGGTAGTACACCATGTACTCACCCTTGCTTTATTGATACTTTTGTAGAAGAGTAAGTGTTCCCCTGAAGACGAGTTTGGTACGACATCGACACCGACGACTATCTTGGGGTTCCCAGCCGGCAGCTTGGAATCTATGGGCTGGGACGTCATCGTTATGCTTCAGGCCTCTTAGGCCATTGGTTAAGTTTGCTATACTTATTAGCATAATTTTCCTTCCGTTGTTTGATGTTTGTGGTCAGTGACCTCTGCTTGTAATATTTTGGTTCTTCACTCAGTTATGAGCTTGCTGTAAGAACTTTTGTGTCGCAGGGTTACTATTGTGCTACCGATTTCCCACTGAATATCCTCGAGCTCTAGGTTAAGCTTATGTCAGGCTAAGGTCTGGGATTTGTTTAATCCTGATCCCGGGGGTGTTACATCTGTTGAGGTTTTGAGAGAGTTTGGAGGTAGAAGAGAGAAAAAGGATTGAGGTTTTGGTGTTGGGGATACCTTCCCATGGAGATTTTGTGGTCGGACGCAATTATACGGCCAAACTATCCGGCCGGAACAATTTTTTCCCGCCCTATAGTTGATCTGATGTCAAAAATTTAGGGTTTTCTCCTGGCGGCGCAACTATACGGCCAGAACTATATGGCCGGGATTTTTATCCCTGCCGTATAGTTGGTCGACAAAGCTTATGTATCTTGGAAAGGAAATTTTACAAAGGCAACAATAACTATATGGCTGGAATTTTTATTCAAGCTGTATAGTTGGTCGTTAAACCTTCAGTACCTAAGAAACAAAATTTGTTGATGGCAAAGATATCTATACGGCCAAACTTTGGCTAGAATTTTTATTCCTTCCATATAGTTGGTCGATAATCCTTCTGTAGTCACCAAAAAAATTGTATTTTTTCGAGAATTCTTTCTTATCCTAAAACTTAGCGAAACACCTTGTTTTTGACAGAAAAATGATTGTAAAAATTGTCAACCAACATTAGCATATATAGAGCAGGATTTTTAGTACTACCCAACTTCTTCTCATTAACTGGAGCTTTCTAGCACTCTTTATTGAACATAAAACTTAAACTAAAATTTAAAATCTTTACTCAAACCATTATTTCACATGGGTTGCCTCCCATGAAGCACTCTTTTATGGTCAATAGCTTGACGTCGATGTTGCTCACTTAGGCCAGATGAGTGGAACAACCACTCCAAAATAGTTGGACTTCAAAGTGATGGCCTCCTTTTCATCATGCTTGGCTTTCTTCTTCCTGGGAAAATGAATAACAAAAGGATCCCGCGAAGGCAATTGAAGCTTCATGTTCCCTTCATGTGGATTAATCAAATCATTAATAGTTCTTAAGAATGGACAGCCTAATATAATATGAGCAGTATAATCTTCAGGTATATGAACAATAACAAAATCAATAAGAGCAGGAGAGCCTTTAATGTATACTAAAGTATTTTCTTTAATCCCTACAGCTTGCTTGTAGGTAGAATCTGCTAGATGTAATTTTAACTCAGTGATTTCAAAGGAGCCAAGATTTAACTTATTAAAAATACTTTTGGGAATTGTTGAAATGTTTGCACCTAGATCACAAAGTGCAGCTATCTCATTGGTCCCAATTTTAATCTTAATTGTAGGCTCAAATATATCATCAAGCTTCACATGTAATTTTTCAGCAATTTTCTTATATTCTTCCTCAAGCTCATGTACCTTTATTGCTACCTGATTAACGAAGTGTTGATACATAGCTTCCTCATTTGCTTCACGTACCGGAATCTTGATATTGATCCTTTTTACAAGATCTTCAACTGTGTAATTTGGTGAAGGAGCATTACTATAATCAAGTTCTTCAGGCTCCTCCCTTTGGATTCTCATCATATTGAGGTCTTCAATAGGATTGGGCTCAGTTTTATCTGCAAATTTAGCTAGAATGGGTGTTTGACTCTCAGTTATCTTACCTAGCTATACCTCAACAATCTTTTTTCTTTCTTGGAGGGCCTGCAAATCATTCCTCAAACTTACAACTTGGTTAGATAATTTACCAAGCATAGCATCATGGTTCTCCGTTATTTTAACAAGGATATTGTTTTGCTCGTTTTGTGAGTCTATAAAAGACTTAAGTGTTTCTTGGCGACTACCATTACTTATTCCCATATTATTATTAGAGTTATTTATGGGACTAGAATAATGTTTCTGAAAATTAGGATTATAATTCTTCTTCCAAGCAGGGTTATAATCATTGCGAGCTATGAAGTCTATTTCTTCAATATTTGATTTTGGGATAGCTCTTACTTGGTTTTCCTTACTTTTTACGGCTAATATGAGCTCATTCAGCTTAGCATTGAATTCTTTATTTTCTTGTGGTGTGATGGAGTTCACCTTCTTCGTGTTTGATCTATCCACATGCCACTGGGCATGGTTGTCTTGCATATTGTCTAGCAGCTGCTTTGTTTCAGTAATATATTTTCCCATAAATGTTCCTCCAGCTGCAGTATCAAGCATAGACTTAGACACAGGGTTAACAGGATCATAAAATAAATAGAGAATTAACCAATCTTTCATCCCATGATTGGGATAGTTTCTCATGCATTCGTTCATCCTCTCCCATGCAAGCGCTAGTGGCTCACGCTCTTCCTCTCTAAAACCAGTAATATTAGATCTTAGTTGCATAGTCTTTACAGGTGGGAAAAAATTTAGTTATAAATAAAGAAGTACACTCCACCCATGATGCAATGGTATTTCTAGGCAAATATAGCAACCATTCTTTTGCTCTTCCTCTAAGAGAGAAAGGAAATAAGCACAATTGGATCGCATCGGGGTCAACATTTTTTATGTGCATCATATCATATATTTCAGTGAAAGTGTTCAAGTGCATACCTGCGTCCTCAACATCAGAGCCTCCAAATTGATTATGTTAAGGTGAACTTAAATAGTGGGGCTTAATTTCATAATCATCAGTAGTAATTGCTGGTTGGGTAATAGGAGTACGCAAATAATCATTGTTGGGAGTTGCAAACTCCCCAAGTTTCTTTTTAGCCATATTTCCTATGTTTTGGGGTTTTCTTAAATAAAGACTTATGATAGTAAAAACAAGAATTTAAAGACTAACTAATTTTTTTGGTTTTTAAAATAAAGACTGAAATCAAACTAACAAAATTAAAAACAAGAATTAAAACTAGCAAGGTTCCTACTAACCTCACCAGGGTAGCTATTGCTTCCCCGACAACGACGCCAGAAAAAGGGTTGATACCTTCAATCCGTATTACGGATGTAGTATAGCTCTTTTTTCTTAGTAGACCTAGGTTATCGAATCCTCAGGA
Source organism: Avena eriantha (assembly GCA_910589775.1). NCBI lineage: Eukaryota > Viridiplantae > Streptophyta > Magnoliopsida > Poales > Poaceae > Avena > Avena eriantha. The sequence goes on from OU342741.1 coordinate 315,453,661, forward strand.
AGAAGAAAAGAGTAGTGAAGTTACTTTAATGGACCTTCGGGAGTTTTAGAATTATTTTTATCTTTTACCATACCAAGAGTTTGTTGTCTTTTGTTATTGTCGATGATGGAGAGAGAGGACCTAGGGCTTTCGGTTTCACCTGTAGCTATGGAAAACATCTGATGGGAATAAAAGATAATAATAAAGTATGCATTTAATTGTTAGAGCAAGATAGTGAGCAGTGCATCCATAAATACTATTGCCTCCGCAACCGCTTATAGCAATAACATACTAGTCTCATCCATAGAAAAAGAGAATTAATGATATGCATAGTGATGTCACCATTAATCCCAAGTAAATCCCTCACATATAGCCGTACTACCCCTTCTGTCACTGGGGTTCCCAACCTGCAGATTAGTCATTACTCATACTCCCTATACCTGGCTCAATCCTCGGGGTCTTGGGTACCTAATAAGTCCTTAGATTGAGATAAGAGAGGATATAATAATCATCATGTCATACAAACTAATACATGATCCCATCTATAATAAATAACATGCACAAAAGCTACATGGCTAGGCCGAAACCCTTAGCCCAAAGAGAATTACTCACGCATAGAGATGAAATCAACAATCATAAACATTGCAATAGAAACCATAAGATTGATAGCAAATAGTCTTACAATGTCGCGAATCAAAGATGAGATCTACTATTAAAAGTGCTAGAATATGGCTATGGTGGTGGAGAAGAGTTTGGAGATTAGATATAATAAGTCTAATTCCTTCGACGGCTTTTCAGTGTTGTGGATGCAGGTTTCTAGTGTTCTGGGGGCACCGTTTCTCGTCACCTGAAGCCTCTTTATATGGGGGTACCTTCACAAAAGTTGTTCTGTTTGACCTAGCGGTGTTGATGGAAACTATACGGCCGGAACTATACAGGCGGATTTTTATTCTCATCGTATAGTTGGTCGTTAAAGCTTCTGTCTCTACTTCATGACCCCTGGTTTCTTTGGATTATTAGAAATCTCGTATCTTTGATTTTAATGTTGTGATTCCCATCACCAAACGTTATTATCTGTGCAAGGAAAAATAGAAAGAAATGATTGCATGCCCCTTTGATCATTACGCAATAGTGGCAGGGATTAGAGAGATATTTCATCAAAAATATGAATAATATTCAGTTTAAATGTGGATATAGATGGGTATATTTCACAGCCATCAACAACCTTGTAGTCCAGTTAGTATAAAAAAATGAGATAAAAAACACAAGTATTCACTTAGTGAGCATTATAGTTCACTACGTATAACCTTAAAGTTAACTTTAAAAAAACAGTTTGAAATCAGCGAGAAAATCTAAAATTAGAGTTTTGTATATTTAAATTTGCTCTTAAATTTATTTATTTCTCAAAAAGTGGTATATATAAAAAGATGTGGAATTTGCATGGCTTTTTCAACAGTATATCATTTGCATAGTTCTAATAAACTATTGAAAAACTACGGTAAAAAGATGGGCACAGCGGTTAGCGCACATATCGCGATCGAAAGTTCACTTACATATAACGGAAAGTTCACATGCATGTTATGAACAGTTCGTGTACTCTATTTTTATGGGCAAAAATCATACATACTAACGTTATCTATAAGAGCTCTGATTGCACAAATTGACCTTTAGCTTGAGTAATTGACGTTAATATGTGTCTAAATTCACTCTAACATTCCGATTACCTCAGCCGACTATCGAAGACTCAATTTCAAATCGTTGACGTGACATCAATAACCATTCTTTACGGTTAATTCAAAATTACTTTAGCTTGGTTATTAATTTGAAAAAACTTTAAAAATGAAAATTTTGTGTATTTTCCACGCGATTCCAACGGTATACTATACGTGTCTATCCGACAAGCAGGTTGAAAATAAGATCTGAAAAACTGTAAAAATAAAAAAAACGACGGAAATAGTTTTTAGTATATCCAGAACTGCTCTTAAACCGTTAGAAATTTAGAAAAACACTAAAAATGAATAAGTTGCGCAGTTTCAATACCATTTCAATGATATATCACATGCATCAATCCGATAAGCGGTTTGAAAATTATGGGCATATTACTGTGAAAAGCACCTAATTTCGCGAAAATACTGTTTAGTATTTTTAAAATTAATTTTAAATAATAATGAATTTCAGAAATCCTTCTAGACATAAAGGATTCGAAATTTCCATATGTTTCTAATAGTATTTTATATGTGTCATTCCGATAAGTGATTCGAAAACTACATTTAAAATACTGTCTGTTATAATATAGATTTTCAGTAGTCCATCCGGAAGTTCACTGTTTTGTCACGTGAATATAAAAAAAAATCCGTGAAAGTTCAGAAAAGATTATAGAATAGTTATTCTACAAGGGTTGTATATATATATATATAAAGAAAACTAAAAAGGAATCAGTTCATGTATAACTAAACAGGGAACAAAGTGAACTTTGTCCGGTAGCAGAGTGGACTTTTTTTCAGTGCGAGTGAATTTTCTTTTTCTCAAAAAACACCGTATTCGAAGTGAACTTTTTTATATTTCTAGCCATGTCTAAAGTGAACTTTCAAATTATAAAGCGAACTTTCTTTTTATCGAACATGCTTTTGTGGAATTTTTTGCCTCGTCTGACGTGAACTACCAAATACTACAAGAATCCTGGTTGCGCTCGAAGTGAACTATGTTTTTTTCGCAGAGTAAACTTTATTTCTAATGCATGTGAACTTTCCTTTTTGCGAACTTTCTTTTTTTGGACAAACTAAGTGAACTTTCTTTTTTCAGCGTTTATGAACTTTCTTTTTTGCGAATTGTTTTTTCTAGACAACTGAATGAACTGTATTTTTTCGAACGCTTGTGAACTTTATTTTTCACGAACTTTCTTTTTACGAGCAGCTGACTGAACTTTCTTTTTCATTAGAGTCAATGTTGTTTTCTAGAAGAGTGAACTTTCTTTTTTCAGAACCGTGGATTTCTATTTTCGCCAAAATCCATGTGTTTTCAGAATTGTGGATTTCCGTTTGAACTTTTTTCGCTTGAAGTGAACTTTTTTTTGGACAAAAGGGTGAACTTTTTTTTGAAAATCTTATGGACTATGTTTTTTTATGATTATGAACTTTATTTTCATGGACCGAGTCTTTAGCAGAGAGAACTTTGTTTCTCAGGAGAGGTCTGAACTTCTTTTTTGAATAAGATCCAAGCTGCTCTAAAACATGGTCCTCTAGCTTCATCTGTGGGGGAGGACGGGGCGCCACCGGCTGGGGGAAGGAGGAGCGTCACCGGCTGGGGAGGCCGGGGCGCCGCCGGCTGGAGGGAGGACGGGCGTCGCTGGCTAGGGGGAGGATGGGGCGCCACCGGGTGGGGGGGACGATGGGGCGGCTGGGGGAGGAGGACGGGACAGGACGTGCGAAAGGTAGGTGGTGTGGGGTCGCACGTGGGCATGTGAGTCGGGTTAGGTGCAGGAAAGATCGTACTTACTTAGGCGGGTTCTTATATAAGCTATATAAGAACCTCTTAAGGGGTTCCTCTTTAGTCTGTTTACAGGATATTATTCTAAGCACTACACTGTATTTTCTATTGTTAATAGTTGAACTTTCTGGATGACAATACTGAGCTTCTCATTTGACATTCCGATAGCCTCAGCTGACTATCGAAGACTTGTCAATTTCAAACCGTTGACGTGACGTCGATAACCATTCTTTACGGTATATTCAAAATTACTTTAGGTTGGTTAATAATTTAGAAAAACTTTAAAAACGAAAAAATTGCGTATTTTTCACACGATTCCAACGTTATATTATACGTGTATATCCGACAAGCAGGTTAAAAATAAGACACAAAAACTGTAAAAATAGAAAAAAATGACGTAAACAGTTTTTAGTATATCCAGAACTGCTCTTAAACCGTGAAAAATTTAGGAAACCTTTAAAAATGAATAAGTTGCAAAATTTCAATACCTTTTTAACGGTATATCACATGCATCAATCCGATAAGCGGTTTGAAAATTACAGGCAAATGACTGTAAAAACACCTAATTTCGCAAAAATATTGTTTAGTATTTTAAAATTAATTTTAAACAATGATGAATTTCAGAAATCTTTCTGAACATAAAAGATTCGAAATTTCCATATGATTCTAATGGTATATTATATGTGTCATTCCGATAAGTGATTCGAAAACTACGTTTAAAATACTGTCTGTTAAAATATAGATTCTCAGTAGTCCGTCAGGAAGTTCACTGTTTTGTCACGTGAAGTTCAATTTCCGTGAAAGTTCAGAAAGGATTGTAGAATAGTTATTCTACAAGGAGTTGTATATAGAAGCTAAAAGGAATCAGTTCCTGTATAACTAAACAGGTAACAAAGTGCACTTTGTCCGGTAGCAGAGTGAATTTTTGTTCAGCGCGAGTGAACTTTCTTTTTCTCCGAAAATCATCATGTTCGAAGTGAACTTTCTTATATCTCTAGCCATGTCTGAAGTGAACTTTCAAATTATAAAGCCAACTTTCTTTTTATCGAACATGCTTTTCTGGAATTTTTTGCCTCGTTGGACGTGAACTACCAGTATAACGAGAATCCCGGTTGCGCTCGAAGTGAACTATGTTTTTCCGCAGAGTAAAGTTTATTTCTAATTCATGTGAACTTTCTTTTTTGTGAACTTTATTTTTTTCGAACAAACTAACTGAACTTCCTTTTTTCAGCGCTTATGAACTTTCTTTTTTTGCGAATTGTTTTTTCTAGACAACTGAATGAACTGTATTTTTTTCGAACAATTTGTGAACTTTATTTTTCACGAACTTTCTTTTTCGAACAATTGGGTGAACTTTCTTTTCCATTAGAGTGAACTTTTTTTAGAAGAGTGAACTTTCTTTTTTCAGAACCGTGGATTTTTATTTTAGCAAAATCCATGTGTTTTCAGAACTGTCGATTTCGGTTCGAACTTTTTTTGCTTGAAGTGAACTTTTTTTTGGACAAAAGAGTGAACTCTTTTTTTAAAAATCTTATGGACTATTTTTTTGACGGTTGTGAACTTTATTTTCATGGACCGAGTCTTTAGCAGAGTGAACTTTGTTTCTCAGGAGAGGTCTGAACTTCTTTTTTGAACAAGATCCAAGCTTCTCTAAAACATGGTCCTCTAGCTTCATCTGTGGGGGAGGACGGGGCGCCGCCGGCTGGCGGAAGGAGGAGCGCCACCGGCTGGGGAGGACGGGTCGCCGCTGGCTGGGGGCAGGATGGGGCACCACCGGTTGGGGGAGGATGGGGCGGCTGGGGGAGGAGGACGGGACAGGATGTGCGAGAGGTAGGTGGTGCGTGGTCGCACATGGGCATGCGAGTCGGGTTGGGTATGGGAAAGGTAGTACTTAATTAGGCGGTTCCTATATAAGCTATATAAGAACCTCCTAAGGGGGTTCCTCTTTAGTCTGTTTGCAGAATATTATTCTGAGTACTAGATTGTACTTCCCGTTGTTAATAGTTGTATTTCTTGATGACAATATTGAGCTTCCTATTTGACATCTGGGAACTGCCCATTTATTCGAACGTATATATTTTAGTTCTTGTTTCTCAACTGTTAATCAGAATTGTACAAATGATATGTCGTTGGAAACATATCGGAAAACCACAAATTTTTGTGTTTAAACTTTTCGAAGATTCTACACGGTTTTAATTTAATTTGGAAAATACGAAATCCATCTATGTGGGAAGATAACGAACTTTTACTCCGGTTTTCGAACTCCTTTTCCAAATGATACAAATGATATACCATTGGAAAGATATTGAAATTGCACAACTTTTTCGTGTTTAAAGTTTTTAAAATTCTGTTCGATTTTGGAATAATTTCTAAATTACAAAAATTCAAATCTTTTTAAAACGAGCAGACGATATTTGGATGATTATTTCTAAGCCGTTTGTCGAAATGATACAAATGAAGTAGGAGCAACTTTTTATTCAGAATGTTTTCGCAAATTCCTTATAGTTTAGGAGCAGATTTTAAAATATCATCGACTCGTTTTAAATTCCTTATAGTTTAGAAGTCGTTGTCCGAACTTTTCTAAAGTAGTATTTGTACTTTTTGGGTTATACATTCGTACTTCCCGAAGTTGAAGTATGCACTTCCTCCATTTGCATACTTATTTATTACTTATAGTTCTCAAATGTTAATAAGAATTATACAAATGACATGCCATTGGAAAAATATCGGAAAACCGTAACTTTTTCACGTTCAAAATTTACAAAGATTCTACATAGTTTGAATTTACTTCAAAAATATGAAATCTATCTATATGGAAAGATTACAAACTTTTACTCCATTTTCCGAATCCCTTTCCCAAATGATACAAATGATATACCATTGGAAAGATATTCAAATTTCGCAATTTTCGTGTTTAGAGTTTTGTAAATTCTGAGCGGTTTTGTAATAATTTAAAAATACCAAAATTTAGATCTATTTAAAATGAGCGGATGGTATTTGGATGATTATTTCTAAACAGTTTGTCAGAATCATACAAATGATATGACGTTATAAAGCTATGAATTAGGAGCAACTTTTTAGTTCAGAATATTTTCTCAAATTACTTATGGTTTGGAGTAGATTTGACATTACCATCCGCTCGTTTTAAATTTCTTATGGTTTAGAAGGAGCTATCCGAACTTTCTCGACTAGTATTTGTACTTCTTTGGTTATACAACCGTACTATCCGAAGTCAAAGTGTGCACTTTCTCCATTTTACAGACTTATTAATTATTTTTCAAATATTTTATCTTTTTTAGCAATCCACGTTAGCGTTGACGCCGCATGATAGCCCAATTGTATTTCCCCAATATCTGATGTCATATGTGAACTGCATGTTAACTTTCTCTGTGTTTCCACCTGTTCCCCCTGTTGTAGTCTGCACTCACTCTATTTTAAATTCAAACTTTCATCTATGTGGCATTTGTACTTCCTATTAACTTTATGTGTGCTTCTCTCCTGTTGTAGTCTGCATTTCCTTCTTTTTATATACTCAGTGGTGTTAGTTTCTATAGACGCGGTAGCCTTAGGTGTTAGGGTACCGAGGCTTCATCGTCGTCAACGTGGTAGCGTCAACACGTAGCCTCAGTACCCTAACACCCATTCAAGGCTTTGTCACCCGTACGTCGCGTCAGCAATGACGGGTGACAAAGACGAGGCGTTGATCCATAATTTTGTGTTGAGCATGCGGACAACGACTTATGGTTGGGGGTGGGTGGTGTTAAGACCCTAACTTATATATTGTTATGCAAACAAGACATAGATTTATTTTCTCACATGATACCTGTCAACACATTAGTGTTGATGCCGTATGGTAGACCATTTGTATTCTGATGGTTGTGATAATCTAACACCTTTTACCAATATAAATCGTGTCATTTTCTTATCATATCATGCTCCATCTAACTATTGTTATGCCTAATATGCATGATTACTTTTTTTTATTAAATTCAATATGAGCTTTGCACATTTAGTAGTTTAGGTAGAATTTTATCCCTCTTCCTTATCTTTGATATGTGTGTAGGTGTTGATGATGATTATGGATAAAACAAAGGCAAAAGGAATAAAGAGAGCAGAGTATGGAGGAGCTACAGGGACTAGACTTGGCCATTTGAGGTGTTGGAAAAGTGATTTTTTCAACTTCTCAAAATAAATATCCAAGGCCACAGGGTTGTAGCCCTCAACAAGAAGCATTCAACAAGCCAAAGAACACCCAAAACGGAGTTCATATGAAGAAATGGCGACCAAAATACTAAAGAGTACCGGAGGTTTAACGACCAACTATACGGCGGGAGCAAAAATTCTGGCCGTATAGCTCCCGCCATATAGTTGCCAAAAAGGTCAAAATGGAGGGATTTCGCCCTCCCGAAACTCCAAAACCTTCCCTAAGTCATATGATGGTATTGGGGGAACTCTAGGGCACCCCCAAGGCATATATAAAGTAGGGAGGAGTCAAAGAAGAGGGAGGAAGCCACCATACACCATATACAAGGTCTAGATCCCATCTACCGCCTCCATGGCGCCGTCCTGCCGCCATGCCCTGCCTCCATAGCCTCTACAGCTCCACCAAGATCTAGATCTCCATCAACACCATCAAGCCATCCAAGCAAGAAGAGGAGGAATAGGAGGACACCGCCATCACCACGCCGTCATCACCATCTCCATCGCCGCTACTCCTTCATCCTTCCCCATCATGATCTCTGTGATGGTTTGTAACATGGCTTGAACCCCCTTTCATTAATGTTCTGATGATTTGAGTAATTAAACTGTGGTGTGTTATTTTTAGTTTATATGTTTATGCTTTCTCTTTACATTGTACTATTCGTGATATTATTCTAGTGATTGGAGACGTCTAATCCATTGTTGAGGAATTTACTAGGGATTCACGGAGTGTCACAAAACTTATCATTAGTCTCTGCTCTTCCATGGGTAGAACTAATATGCTATTTTCTATAAGTCATTTGCGTAGGCAATAGCAGCTTAGGATGAACCACCCAGAGTTCCCTCAAGATCACTCATGATATAGATAAGTATAGTGTTGTGAATTGCTTGACCCCAAAGTGACAGACGAGATATCTTGTGACTAGCACACTTGCTTATGAGTACAGTTGTCCATAGAACTTAATGCCTTTGCTCTGGTTTACCTTGATTGGTCTTGTTACCTTAATACACTATTCTCTTACGAGATGACCCATGTCTGAAGAGGGTGTGGACAATTGAGTTGTCTAGTTGCCAGTTACCAATAGTGAGAGACAATGGTATATGAGGGACCGCCACAACTATAGTTAATAGCTATTCCATAAGCACTTATGATGCACACCATTATACACAACATTACTTGAGGAATCATAGCATTAATATTTCATCTCATTGCATTCATCTCTTTTTAGTTTTCCTTTTGTTCTAGTTTTCTTCCAGTCCTAGTAGTAGTTATTACAAAACATCTTAAATCCATTTATCCTAGCAACTTATAGAATAGGCTATTTCCAAACCACGGTTTGGGTGCGAACATGGTCGCATTGACAACGTGGCTACGGGGTCGTGTTCGCCGAGCTCCCATCGGGACAAACTCTTTAAATATTTGCTACTACAAGTACTGCAATAACCCTGTTATTGGTGCAGGAACCCAGTCATCAAATTGGCGCCGTTGCCGGGGAGCAAGTCGTTCGGTTATCTACTCGCACATAGTTTATTTCAGTTTGTTGCTATTATCTTACTGCTTTCTTTTATATTGAAAACAATAAAAAAATACAAAACCAAAAATTTATAAAAACTTTTGCTACTAATCATGTTTTCCGAGATAAATTTAGTTCAGGAGATAATACAAGGATTGGAGGAGATAAAGTATTCAAGTTCATCAAGCCTGGTTGCTAGACATGAGCTAATAAAGAAATTGTTGGACCAATTGGAAAGGCATTGATTATGGTTGCGTGCTAATGATGGATCTTATTGCACAATTTGTATAACATTTGACCACCTTAATTTTCAAAGCAAGTGTTCCAACAATCCTACTCTAGCAAATTATAATAGAGATAAATCCTATGCTAGTTTGGAAGTACTAGAATACTTTCTTTTCAAAGGTGCATCTGAAATGGTATTTAGACTAGGAAGTATTGATGTTGAAAGTGAAGCACTTGATGGAGTTTTTAATTTAGTACACCTCATATTCCTCTTTTGCAACAATAATTTAAGTAATAATGCATTAGTATTATATTATTTGAAGCTGTCCAAAACCACCATGGAGAAAGATAACCTTTTGTAGGACTCACTAAAAACTGAAGAGGAAAAGGAGCACAAGGAGGAAGAACGGATTGATCACCCGCTCACACCTTCGTCTCCTACTTTTGATTCTATCATTGCTATTAAAACACTAGTCGATGAAAAGGAGGAACAAAAAGGTGAGGTTGATAAAGAGAGTCACACTACAACTTTTGTTTGTGATGCCTCTCACTCTAGTAGTGATTTTTATGATGCTAAAAATGTTGATACTTGTTCTGCGAAGGCCTTGTGCCTAGACACTCATATGGAGGGCATTAATAATAATGAACTAGAGATAGAACCTTGCCATACTAACATGCATGGTCTTGAACTCCCTTCTATGAAGGAAGAATACTATAAAGTGTTCCCCTACACAGGTAACCAAGGTAAAGATTTAAGAATTTTATATGAATCTCAAATCCTCTCATTGCAGCTATACACAGAGGCATGTTCACCAAGCTTGGTGCATCAACACTCGCTTGAAAGAGAGAACATGTTCATCTACATGATGTCGATGCACTGTAAGCGGGTACGACTCTGATCGAACTCTACTTCAAGATGCTCCAAGCTGGTATCTATAACCTCACCTCGAGTCGATATCCCTTGGGATCCAGGTTGGAAATGTATGGAGTATCCTAGCCTAGCTTTATGGCTTTAAAGAGAGTGCTTCCCGGGAGGCAACCCGGAAGTTACTAGGTGTCTTTCTTAGTTTTGTGTCTCGAGTCTAGTTGCATTCATGATGCATTGGCACTTTTATTCTTCGCATGTCTTGCTATTAGAGTAATCTTGTAGTAGTTTTCAAAAGGTAGGATTTATTGTCACTATATTATGTGTTGTATAAACTCGGTAAAAAGGAAGAGAAAATCAGTTTCACGTGAATCCTTCAATTATATGTATTTGTTGGTAAAAAATTAAAGTTGTTATTTTACCATCAAAACATGGTGTTTATTAAGTTTCAAGTTAATAACGAATCCTCGAAGAAACAGGTGAAGATTGGCATTTGTAGAAGGTTTAACGGCCAACTATATGGCAGGAAATTTTTTCCGGCCGTATAGTTATCTACCCCATCCCCGAATTTCTATTGCAGGGTTCTACAAGTTTAACGACCAACTATACAAAGGGACCTTTTTGGTCCGGCCGTATAGTTGCAGCCGTATATATATGGACGCCATCTACCCTTCGATCTTCAAGGTACTATAAGTGTAACGACCAACTATACGGCAGGGTCTTTTTGGTCCGGCCGTATAGTTGCGCCTGAATAGGTGGGAAACTCCTCAAACACCAACTAGAAGGTAATCATTGCTCAAAATTTCATTGTTTCTTCTTCCATCTTCTTCTAAAAACCTCGAAACAACACCTAGGAGCTTTTCCCATGTTTTAGAGAAGCCGAGCATATGTAAACAATAAAGTTCTATCTCAGAAATTCCTTAAGTTGTAATTCTGTTTAGTAGTTCGTGTTTTCTTTTCGTTTTCTTTCATTAGTTGGGTGAACCAACTTGATAGCTATGAGATTCGACATATTTTTGATGGTTTTTATTGATAGTTTTCTTCTGGATTCGATCGTTTTCTAGCTTTACCTAATGCTAATACTTCGGTAGCGAAGAAAACTTTGTTTTCAATGTGTGTTTCAGGTTATGAACGTCAACAGAAGGTTTTATCAAGAGAAACACAATATTCAGGCAAAAATAAGTAAGACGCTTTTTGGAAGCAATCGAGGGAGGCATACAAAAGCTTTAACGAGCAACTGTACGGCAGGAATATTTTTCTGGCCATAGAGTTCCCGCCGTATAGCTACCGCCACCTTTGTCTTGTCAAAAGAGACAACTTTCGTGAAGAGGCCGGACGCGAAATCATAACACAGCAGCCACCATCCCATCCAGAAAGGAGAAAGAAGAGATCCGGAGAAGAAGGGGAAGACGTTCTTGATCTTGCTCCACGATCTTCGACCTCCTAGCCATCACACCCTCATAGCCATACTTGTACTTGAGAGAGAGACATCTTCACCTTGCAAGATTAGGGTTTGAGATTGTTTCTTCCTATCTTGAATTGTGTTGGATTACTTTTATATTCTTATTGTGGATCTCCATGGTAATATCGAGAACAACTCCCTTTATTTAATTATATCAATGATGCTTTTTCTCTCATGTAATTTCCATGGGCGTGGGAGATGTAAGGGATTGGTGAGATGTGATGTGCCTCCATATAGTTTCCATTAGTTTGTGATTGATTTTAATTACTATATTATGTGTGCTTGACTATTTGTGGGATGCCTAATGGTTGTTGTCCAATTAAGGGCCTAGTCAACTTGATGCTTTGTTCTACATGGATAGGATCTTGTTCGCTAGTAGACCAGCGACCCCCGAGTGACACGGAGATATCAATGGGAAACTAGTTTGACTCGAGGATAACGAGGAACCACTGTGCTTTTTGCATTAGTCCGATCCAAGGATTTTAATTGCTAAGCAACCTTAAGGATCTTAATCATCTAGTGAATGACCATGGTTTTGGTAACAGGCTAGTAGGATTATTGAAGTTGAGATGAAATCTACCAATAGTAGTTTGATGACCCACAAGTATAGGGGGTGTATCGCAGTATTTTCGATAAGTAAGAGTGTCGAACCCAACGAGGAGCAGAAGTATGGACCAGGAATTCTCCGCAAATACTTAGCAAACGGATTTTTAGGGGTTTTCGATAAAGCAAGTAAACAAAGTACGAGTAAATAAAAGACAGTAAGAATGAATGCAGCAAGTGGCCCAATCCTTTATGCAGTAAAGGAACAGCTTATCAGCTTTCAGCTCTCATTGCCCCTATCATAAGCATATTTAGGTGATTAAGGTTAAAGTGACTCAACTAAGAGGATATGCTTGACAAGTTATAAGTTGAAATCTCATGCCCCTTACTTATGGGTACCGATCCTCATGCTGCTCAACTTCAGTCATGAGCAAGCTCTTGTCATTGTAAATACATGCGTATCATTGAGAACCGCCAATGGGGTACCCCTTGCACATGACACAGGAGCTATCCCATAATCAAAATGACAAGGCAAGCAGACAGTGAGCATGTCAGCGATCTTTTTATTTGCTATTCGCATAGGTTTTTATTGAGGATGCTTCATAGAATTCTCACTATAGTTATGCTGCAAGTTTCCACCATGATTAGGCATGGCTTAGGCTAGCGGCCCAGGCGTTTCTCTAACACACATATAGACTCCATAATCTTACAAGTTCCGCTTTTATTTCACACCGTCGGGATCCATAAGCAAAAGAACATGATATCAACTAGGTACAAGTACCGATGAAGTGTTGAAAGCGGTCCCCATGATACATGGTTCTTCTAACTTCAACTCATAAAGCGCAAGCATATACGCAACAAAGAAGGACCCAATGGTTCAAGTTTATTAAATGCAAGAAAGTAAACTGTGCCATCAAGTTTGTGAGAGCTTTAATCACTAATTTTAACATAACAACTTTAATTTGGGAGGTAGATAAAACAAGAATTTACTTGGAATAGCAATAATGCTACTAGGTAGGTATGGTGGACACAAATGGCAAAGGTTTTGGTTTAAAGGAGGTGGATGCACGAGAAGAATTCCCTCTCAGTACAGGTTTTTGGCTAGCAAGGCTGGGTAGCAAGTACAAGAGTTGAAGGAAACAAACAAACATACAAGTGATAAAGACAAACATGAAATCTTCCTTGGAAGCACAAAAGATCTTAACTAGAGAATACTAAACTTATTAGCAAATCAAGAAAGAAAGATGATGAAATTATTTTTCTCTAGAGTACGTCTGTCTTTTTATTTTTCTTTTCAACTCTCAAAAAGGTGTTGCTACTGACCGAGCCAGGTTTTCCAAAACCAACTAAATTAACTCAATGATCCCAAAGTGATACCAATACTAACAACAAGATCAATCATACAACCACGAATTGAAATCTAATATAAGCTATGCAAAAGAGTGAATGATAGAACTTCTCATTAATATTCCATAACGGAAACTCACACCAAGGGATACATACCTAACGGGAGAGGGGACACTTCCATAATGCAAACCATACTACATAATAACTCCTCTATTCATGATATGACTCTATTAATAAGGTAAAAAGATAGAAGATAGTGATATGATACCGCGGCACTCCCCCAAGCTTGGAACAAACCAAGGGGATGCCAAACCTGATGACGAATTACTCCTTCGGTGGTGGTGGTATACTCTCATCTTCGTCCGTCTTCCAGGGTAAAGGCTTCCCATCAACAAAGGACATCGTGGTTTCCAACATCATGAAACTTGCGGCAGCACTTATGCATTTAAATCTAGCCTCATACTCACGGTTTTGATTTTGAACGTCATAGAACTGTGCTTGCAGTTCGTTGGTTGTTTGGCGGAGTGAAAAGACTTTATCTTTGAGTTTAGCAGTCTCCTTTTGGTGCTTGGCGATGAGTTCGGATCAAACCTTGTGGATGATGTCCACTTCACGCTCCGCCATCTTCCTGTACCTAAAGACTTCTTGCTCCAATGCTTCCATCCTGTCCTCCAGACTTCCTTCACCTTTAGGGCCTTGAACCTCCTTAATCCGGACCTCCCCACCTTCGAGCAACAACTCCTTGGGATGAATCTTCAATTCTCTCATGTATGGGTTGATGATATCTTCTAAGGAATCTCTCTTGGATGTTCCAGAGGAAGACATTGTGGCTCCAAATCTGGGCTTCTACCTTGCAGAAACAGATCGAAACAAAAACACGACAAAAACACGATATACAAACCTCGGGGGATCCAGGGGGTTATAAATTACGAAGTTTCACTTCAAAAGGAAGGTACTGGGAGAAAACGAGTCGGAGGCGGAGTCATGGGTGGCCTCACCACCTGGTGGCGCGGCCAGGGTGGGCCCGCGCCATGGGGTGGTGTGGGCCACCCTGGCTCCGTTTCCGTCCCTTTTTCGCTTCGTAGCTTTCCTTATTGACTGAAAACTGCAAAAATATAGTTGTATTGTATTTTCGCGGAACTTTTCTTACCAGAACTGTTACCTAGTTGGAAATGGACTCTGCAGGTCTCTGAATTTGGTCCTCAATAAATTTCTCTGGAGTTATAACTTCAAAGGCATCAACATCTTCATTGTATGAATCTCCAGCAATATAGTGTTTGATTCGCTGTCCATTCACAACTTGTGTAGTATTATCTTTTAGAGAAGAAATTTTTATTGCTCCTGAACGGTATACTTCTTCAATGATGAAAGGTCCTTCCCATTTTGATAGTAGCTTACCTGCAAAAAATCTGAGACGAGACCTATACAATAGAACTTTCTCACCAACATGAAATTCTCTCTTAAGTATAGGCTTGTCATGCCATCTTTTAAATTTTTCTTTAAAGAGCCTAGCATTCTCATAGGCTTCACTCCTCCATTCATCTAAAGAACTTAAGTCAAAAAGTCTTTTCTCACCAGCTAGCTTACAATCTCTATTTAGTTCTTTCACTACCTAGTAAGCTTTGTGTTCTAATTCTAGGGATAAGTGGCAAGCTTTCCCATAAACCATCTTATAAGGAGACATTCCCATAGGATTCTTATAAGCAGTTCTATAAGCCCATAAAGCATCATTCAACTTCTTAGCCCAGTTTTTTCTAGACCTATTAATAGTCTTTTGCAAGATAGATTTAATTTCTCTATTTGATAACTCTACTTGCCCGCTAGTTTGGGGGTGATAAGCTGAAGCAATTCTATGATTAACCTCATACTTAGCAAGGGTCTTCCTAAAACCGCCATGAATGAAATGAGAACCCCCATCAGTCATGAGATACCTAGGCACTCCAAACCTAGGAAAGATAACATCCTTAAGCATTTTTAGAGAGGTTTCCCTGTCAGCACATTTCGTAGGAATGGCTTCTACCCACTTAGTAACATAATCAACGGCAACAAGAATATGAGTGTAACCCTTCGAAGGAGGGAAAGGTCCCATAAAGTCGAATCCCCAACAATCAAAAGGTTCAATAAAGAGAGTAGTTCATAGGCATTTCATTGTGTTTAGAAATATTACCAACACGTTGACATTCATCACAAGATAAAACAAATTTTCTTGCATCTTTAAAAAGGGTAGGCCAGTAGAAACCTGATTGTAATACCTTTTGTGCAGTTCTATCTCCTGCATGGTGTCCTCCATAGGCGCTCCCGTGACATTTACGCAATATCTCTTTTTGTTCATACTCTGGAACACATCTTCGCATAATACCATCAACCCCTTCTTTGTATAAGTGTGGGTCATCCCAAAAATAATGCCTCAAATCATAAAAGAACTTTCTTCTTTGCTGAGCTGTAAAAGTTGGAGGCAAATACTTGGAGACAATAAAGTTAGCATAATCAGCATACCAAGGGCTTCCTCGCGAGTTCACCCCTACTGCGGTTAATTGTTCATTTGGGAAACTATCATTAACAGGCATAGGATCAAAAGAAATGTTTTCCAAACGAGATAAATTATCAGCTACGGGATTTTCAGCACCCTTTCTATCTACTATATGTAGATCAAACTCTTGTAAAAGCAGTACCCATCTAATAAGCCTAGGCTTAGCGTCCTTCTTCGTCATAAGATATTTAATAACAGCATGATCAGTATGAATGGTTACTTTTGAGTCCACAATATAGGGCCTAAACTTATCACAAGTAAAAACAACAGCTAGAAATTCCTTTTCAGTAGTAGCATAATTCCTTTGAGCAGCGTCTAAAGTCTTACTAGCATAATGGATAACGTTTAGCTTTTTATCAATATGTTACCCAAGGACAGCACCTATAGCCAAATCACTAGCATCACACATTATTTCAAAGGGTAAACTCCAATCAGGTGGTTGAACGATAGGGGCTGTAGTTAAAGCCTTCTTAAGAGTTTCAAAAGCTTCCTTACAATCTCATCAAAAACGAAGGGTACATCTTTTTGAAGAAGATTGGTAAGGGGTTTTGATATCCTAGAAAAGTATTTAATAAACCTTCTATAGAAACTAGCATGACCAAGGATACTACGAATACCTTTGATGTCTCTTGGGCATGACATCTTCTCAATTGCCTCAACCTTAGCTCTATCAACTTCTATGCCTCTTACAGAAACTTTATGCCCAAGAACAATCCCTTCATTAACCATGAAGTGGCATTTTTCCCAATTAAGAACAAGATTAGTTTCTTCACATCTCTACAAAACTTTATCAAGGTTGTGCAGAAAATTATCAAAAGAAGTTCCGTAGACAGAAAAGTCATCCATGAACACTTCTACAATTTCCTCACAAAATCCATGAAAGATAGCAGACATGCACCTTTGGAAAGTAGCAGGAGCATTACATAAACCAAAAGGCATACGTCTATAAGCATAAGTTCCATAAGGACAAGTAAAAGTAGTTTTTTCTTGATCTTGTTGTTTGACAGCAATTTGAGAGAAACCAGAATAACCATCAAGAAAACAAAAACGGGTCTTTTTAGACAACCTTTCCAACATTTGATCAATAAAAGGAAGCGGGTAGTGATCTTTCTTAGTGACTTTATTGACTTTCCTAAAATCGATGCACATCCTATAGCCTACCACTATTCTTTGAGGAATAAGTTCATCATTATCATTAGGGACAACGGTAATACCTCCCTTTTTAGGAACACAATGAACAGGACTAACCCATTCACTATCAGCAATAGGGTAAATAATACCAGCATCAAGGAGTTTCAATACCTCATTCCTTACCACTTCCTTCATCTTAGGATTTAAACATCGTTGGTGCTCCACTACTAGCTTCGCATCTGGTTCTATGTTGATAGAATGCTGACATATAGTAGGTGAAATCCCTTTCAAATCATCCAGAGTATAGCCCATAGCTCCTCGGTGTTTCTTCAGAACTTCCAATAATCTTTCTTCTTCCTCCCCTGAAAGTTTAGTGCTAATAATAACAGGATATATCTTTTTATCATCAATATAAGCATATTTAAGATCATTAGGGAGAGGTTTTAGATCGAAGACCGGATCCTTTTTAGGTGGCATCGTGGTACCCAAGTCTTCTACAGGCAAGTCGTGCTTAAGCATCACTGGTTGATCACGGAGAATCATGTCAATCTCATTTCTTTCTTCCATGAAGATTTCACTTTCATGTTCCTCCATAAATTGCTGCAAATCATTGTTAGGAGCAAGAGAAATAGAAGCAAGTTGTTCAACCCTAAAATCCTCATTATGGGTTTCCTCTTCGCAAGGTTCTTTAGCAAATTTTGAAAAATTAAACTCATAGGATTCCCCATCAAACTTAGTCAAGATTTTCTCCCTCTTGCAATCAATAATAGCTCCACAAGTACTCAAGAAAGGTCTACCAAAAATGATAGGATATGTTTTACTAGCGGCTAAACCAAGTACTAGAAAATCAGCAGGGTACTTAATCTTACCACAAAGAACTTTCACGTCTCTCACAATACGAATTGGAGAGATGGTCTCTCTATTAGCAAGGTGAATAACCACATCAATCTCCTTCAACTCGCAAGGACTGATTTCATGCATAATTTCTCTGTAAAGCTCATAAGGAATAGCACTAGAACTTGCACCAATATCACATAAACCATAATAGCAATGATCACCTATTCTAACAGAAAGCACAGGAACACTAGCCTTTTTAGACCTATTGGGATGTGAAACAATATTAGAAGCATCCTCACAAAATACTATGTGCCCATCTTCTACGCTTTTAGTGACAAGGTCTTTCACAATTGCTACCACAGGTTCAATGTTTATTTGTTCATCAGGTTTTACAGTTCTTTTTTCACTTTTGGTGATTACATTAGTTATCATAGGATGGTCCTTTACCTTTTCGGGAAAGGGAATCTTCTCGATATAAGGCTCGGGTAAGATGGAATCAATAATGCAATACTCACCACTTCCAATAGGAGCATAGTCTACAATATCTTTGTAAGGTGCATGGTACTTGTTCCATCCCCTTTTTGGAATTTCAAAATAGGAAGCAAAAGCTCTAAAGCAATTCGTAATAACTTGCAAATCAAGACCATAAAGATTACTAATATTTTGAAAGTCATCAGTTCCCATAAAAGATTCAATGCATTCATAATCGTAATTTATACCTGACTTTCTACCTTTGTCATTCTCCCAAGCTTCAGCATTGTCTTGAATACGATCTAGAAGGTCCCATTTAACTTCTTCCATACGAGTGAATGATCCAGCACAAGAAGCATCCAATAAATATTTATCATGTAGAGAGAGCCTTGCATAAAAGTTATTGATAATAATATTGTTGGGGAGCTCATGAATGGGACATTTGAGCATTAGTAACTTCAATCTCCCCCAAGCTTGAGCTGTACTCTCTCCATCAAGAGGCCAAAATTTGTATATTTGATTCCGATCTTTATGAATTTCACTAGGAGGATAAAACTTTGAATAAAAGAGAGGCACTATTTCCTCCCATTCTAGAGCTTGACCATTCTTCAGCAGCTTATACCATTCCTCAGCTCTTCCTTTCAGTGATAATGAGAATAACTTCTTCTTAACTTGATCTGTAGTAATACCCGCACACTTGAACAACCTGCATAATTCGTGTATAAAGAGTAAATGATCACCGGGATGGACAGTTCCATCCCCAACATAGTAATTATCCATAACACGATCAATAATTCTTGTAGGTATTTTGAAAACATCTTTCTCAGCAGGTGGTGGCTTATCTACTACCTTAGGAGTGGTAGTAGCATTACCAAATAAGAAACTCAGCGAACTATCCATAACGAAAATAAAGCAACTAGCAGAAGTAAACAATACTCACAGTAGAAGTTTCCTTTACCAGTTCCACTCTCCAATAGCGCTTCACTCCCCGGCAATGGCGCCAGAAAATAGTCTTGATGACCCACAAGTATAGGGGGTGTATCGCAGTATTTTCGATAAGTAAGAGTGTCCAACCCAACGAGGAGCAGAAGGTGCCGGCTAGTGGTCTGGATCAGGAATTCTCTGCAAATACTTAGCAAACGGATTTTTAGGGGTTTTCGATACAGCAAGTAAACAAAGTACGAGTAAATAAAAGACAGTAAGAATGAATGCAGCAAGTGGTCCAATCCTTTATGCAGCAAAGGACAAGCCGATTGTATTTCTATAGATGACCAAACGTTCTCGAGGACACATGGGAAGACTGTCAAGTGCTTTCGCTTCATATAGTCGATTAATCTTCTCTAGCTTGCTAAGTGTTGTGTGGGTGAACCTGTGCTAATGTACCGTCCCATCCAAGACTTAATACATACTTGTGATTAAACCCCCTTGCAAACATCCATAAGTACAAGAAAGTAATTAAGGTAGAAACCTAACCACAGCTTTAAACTCTAAGACCCTTACGTCCCTTGTGCAATGGTTTCCTAACGGGGGTTCAGGTTTCTGTCACTCCGGCAACCCCTATGATTAGTAGCCAAATACACAATGCATTCTCCTAGGACCATATAGGTGAAGTGTCATGTAGTCGAATTCACATGACACCACTAGAAGAAGTACACCACAACTTAAATAACAATCTATTGAATCTTTCTCAATGCAACTCCACTACTAACAACAAGACTTCTCCCATGTCCTCAAGAACAAAATGAACTACTCACAAGACATCATATGGATCATGATCAGAGATGAAATAATGATGTATAACAATCTGAACATAAACAATAATTCAACGGTTCACTCAATAGCATCAACTACAAAGAGTAATCAACACCGGGAAAGTTTCCCCTATGAACTATGCAAGATTCAACTCAATTGTTACAGCAATATGGAGATGGTGATGAGGGTGCTGATGGTGATGATGGTGGTGATGATGATGATGATGATCCCGATGAAGCCCAGCTTGATGATGGTGTTGATGGCGACGATCTCCCCTCTCCGGGAAGGAATTCCCCCGGCAGAAATCTGTCTGCCGGAGAGATCTTTCTCTCTCGGTGTTTTCCGCCCCGCAGAGGCGGCGGAATCTTTCTGTGGTCGCTCCCTGAGTCTTAGGGTTTCGGGAGGAAGATATACGCCGGAGGGGAGAGGATGGAGTGGGCCAGGGCGGCCACACCACTCCCTGGCGCGGCCTGGGCTTGCCCGTGCCATGGGGTGGTGTGGGCACCCTATGGCCCACCTCCACTCCATCTTCTGGCATCTTGACTCTTCTGGAAAAATAGGATTTTCCGTATATTTTCCCAGATTTTCTGATCTTCGCGAATTTTGCCTCCAAACAGCACCTTTTCCATCAGAATCCTGACTGCAGCGGTCCATGCTCCAAAAGTCATCAACCATGCAAAAACAGATGAAATAACATAAGTATGACCTCTCAATACGAAATATATCAATGAATAATAGTGAACTAAAACATAGAATAGTGATGCAAAATGGAGGTATCATAGTTCCGGATAATTATGGGTTTCTCGCTTACACATATATTTATAAGATTATAATTGTTACACTTATCATTCATCCACCTGGCATAGTCACTATCACCATGAACTGTATCTCCCTATGCCTTCTTTGTCATCTGTAGAAAACCACAAACAATCAAATCATTCTTTACCTTTATGCTTTTTATTCCTGAAGTTTACATTTTAGTTTTATTTAAATACATCCAATTTAATCCAAATTTCATTCTTATTTCCACACTTGTAGTCAGTTCACTCGAAGACCTGCGACAACTTTGAGTGTGACAAAGACTTCACTCATAAACACTTACCTTTGGGATCCTTGTGGGATCGATATATATACTTCGAAACTAGCTACAAATGATATGTGCACTTGCAGACATCAAGCTATTTTATGGTACCGTTGCCGGGGAGCTAAGCGCTAAGTGTTTGTTTCTTGACATTTCAGGTGTTACTACTACAAAATGGTCTCTCTAGGAAACAAAGGGTCTACACACTCTGGTAGAACCTATTTACCATATTATTTTGAGCGCTCGCCTATTCAAAGGCACGAAGAAATTATTGAAAAACTTTTAAGATCAAACAAGGTTGAAGTTGAAAACCTCAGTGATTTTATGGAAATCATATCCATTTATAGGACAACTCCCAAGAAACCTGAGAAAACTCTCACAGAATACAGTGCTCCAAACTCCGCTTTCCTTAAACAACCAATAGAATTTCCTAACCCTGGAGTTAGAGAATATCGATTTGATGGTGGAATTATTAAAATTTTGTAGGAAAAAGCTTTCAGTGGAAGGGAAGATGAAGACCTAGGAAGACATATTAGAGAGTTTGACAATTTGATGACAACACTTGGACCAAAAGGTTTGCCAAGAGACTTCTCTCGTCTATTTTTTTTCGTTTGTCTCTTAAAGGTAAAGCTCTAGACTGGTTATATTCTCTCCCTCATCATTACATTAAATGTTGGGAAAACTGTATTGTCAAATTCATAAATAGGTTTAATCCTTTTAATAAGGTAACTGAAACTAGAAGAATATAGGCAACTTTAGTCAGAACGTGGGATAAAACTACCCACAAACCTGGGATATATTCTTTGGAATGATCAATAGAATTCCTAATCATTGCTATTCTGAATCAACTATTTGCCATTTATTTTACCATGGTCTTAATACTCAAAGCAGAGAGTTGCTTGACTTATTAGTAGGAGGCTTTAGTAATACTTTAATTGTTAAAGCTTGTTTGGAATTGATGTCTACTAGGGCTAAGAATGATTCTTTATGTAATCTTGATTTCGACACTAAGCTGGAAAAAGGGATGCTTTGTATAACTCCTGATCTTATGCCTGAAGTACGCAAAACAATGAAAGAAAAAGGTATACCTTCTGAACTTGTTAAGGAAAACAAAGTAGACTTGTTACAAGTTTTTATTGAAGAAGATGAAACTAGAAAACTTTTTCAAGAATTGAAAAATCGACAAGCAAAATCTCATAATAACCTACATAAGAATTTTCAAAAACATAAAAAGATTTTGGCGAAACTCACATAAAATTAAGATGAGATTGGACAAGAAATAAAATTATTTCACAAGTATCTTAGTATGATTGAAACCCAATGTGAACAAATAGCATCTGGTTATCAAATTTTTCTTCAAGATGATATAGATATTCCTATTTCTACTAATGTTGTTACAAGAAGAGGTGCAGTTGTTACAGGACCATTAGGACCACCAAAATATGAAGTTGAAAAAGAGCGAAAGGAAAAATCCTTGCTCAAAGCAAGCAAAGAAGATGATACACTGCTGGATCCTCAAGATGAAACTGCTCAAAAAACACAAGATCAAACCAAGGAGGACCAAAATGATGCACTGGATGACTGTTATGACTCTGATGCAGAGATTGTTGATCCAAGAAAAGAAAAAGAGACAAGCAATGAACCAATATTTTATTCCACGAAGGAAGTATCCCGAAAATCCTTGATTTAACTTCCAGTAATAAACTAATAAAACCTTAATCAAAACTACTCAACTAGCCTAAAAATAAAAACAGCCCTTCAATGGAAGCTTTTTTTCAAAATTTCTATAAGTTTGAAGTTGAACTTAATTGAACAAGTCAAGCAATTCTATTTGCTCACAATCACAAGGAATTTGTCCACTACCTCGCCTGAACCTAAGCAAAAGAAAAAGATATCTAAGAGACAGACCCGAATAAAGAAAAACATATATAGTAATCTTTTACGAATTAAGAAGAAAAAATATTCTTATTCTTATTTTGATACAAGAAGAATCGGCACAAGAAAAAGGAAAAAAGCCTTTTTCTTGTGTCGAATAGAGGATTAAAAAGACTCGCAATCCCTCCAAAAAGGAAGAAATCCTTTTTTCTGGTCGCCTTTACCTTGGATTCAATTATCTTCTTTTGCATGAGATAGAAATGAGGAATTCCAGACATTCCGTAAACAAAAAAGTCTAAACAAAAAAGGATTTCCAAAAGAAGTTGTTGTAATAGAAAAGAAGAAAAGGGATAAGCAACAACAAAAGAAAGTAACAAAACAGCCTGATCTCCCACAAAAGGTAAAAGACAAGAATAACAAAGGTGAGCAAAAGCTTCCTTATCCAGATCAAAAAAAGAAAGCACCAGATCAGGTAATCTATGATTCTTTCAAAAAGGCACTTGGTGATATTTTTCTAGAAATTCCATTTGTAGATGCAATAAAAGTTCCCACCTATTCTAAATTCCTCCGTGATATTCTTAGTAGAAAGAAAGAAATAACTGAAACCATTACCATGGTGACTAGTTATCCTGCTAATGGGAAGCTATTGTCTAAATCGGGAGATCCTGGAATACCAACTATTTCATGCTCAATTAGCAAAACTAATATTCACAATGCCTTGTGTGCTTTAGGTGCAGGAGTTAGTGTAATGCCATAGTCCCTCTATAAAAGGTTAGGATTAGGGGAGTATTCCCCTACTACTATCAGATTATAGGTGGCTGACAAGTCCACTAAACAACCCATTGGTATGGTTGAGGATGTTCTACTTAGAATAGATGAGCATGTTATTCCCACTGATTTTATTATTCTTGAAATGCCAGAGGATGAAAAATTATCCATAATACTTGGAAGAACTTTCCTTAGTACTGCAGGAGCATCAGTTGATTGTGTTGAGGGAAAAATAATCTTCAATGTTTATGATGCTGAAATCTTCCGGTATTTTCCAAAGAAGCTAGAAGCAGGAGAAAGATATATTCCACTAGCAAAACGAGTTCATGTGGTAAGTGCCTTTGATAAGGGGCAAGTCAAGGTAAGAATTCTAGAATAGAGCAGGGGTTGAGTTATTCAACCATCCTTAAAAATGCTTAATAGGAGTCAACCCATCACATTAATAAAATAAACTAAAGAATAAAATGTTCATCGCATTCCTACAACTTTTTCACAGACATTCTTGCGGAAGCGTGCCCGTGAAGATGCAGCTGGCAAAAAGTTGTAGAAATGTCGATTGAAGAAGCATAGATTAAGTATAAAAATAAAAGTTTGAGTTTTATATATAAAATCTAGCTTAATCATTTTTTCTAGATTAAAGAGTGAATCTCCACTTGAGGAGAAGAAGTTAGGTAGTACTAGAAATCCTGCTCTATACATGCTGCTATTGGTCGACAATTATTACTGTCATTTTTCTGTCAAAAATAAGGTGTTTCGCCAAGTTTCGGGATAAGAAGGTATTCTCGAAGAAATAGAAACTTTCTGATGAGTACTGAAGATTTAACGACCAATTATACGACTGGCGGGAATAAAACTTCCGATCGTATAGTTTGCCCGTATAGATATCTTTGCCATCAAAAAAAATTCTTTCGTAAGTATAGAGGATTTAATGACCAACTATATGGCGGGAATAAAAATTCTGGCTGTATAGTTCCGGCCGTATATATATATCGATGCCTTCGTCGAATTTATTCTCAAAGGTACTGATGGTTTGACGATCAACTATACGTCGGGAATAAAAATTCTGTCTGTATAGTTTGGATGTATAGTTATCGATGCCTGTCCAAGAAAATTTATCTTGAGGACACGGAAGTTTTTACGACCAACTATACGGCGGGACCATTATGATCTGGCCGTATAGTTGCGCCCGTATAGCTGTGTTCTGGCATAAAGAAAGCCTAATTGTCGGCACCACCGCAACTATATGACGGGAACTACATATCCCATCCTTATAGTTGCGCCCGTATAGTTCGGCGCGACCACTTAATCGCATTGGGGCGGCTAGGGCGCTTCTTTCTCCTTACTTTTTCTCTCATATTCTCTCTCCAAACCTCTCAAACCCCACCTAGAATTCTTGATTCTTCGTGGATTTCGTTTGTTTGAGTTGGTGAATCAACAGATTGGTATGTTTATCTTCCTATCCATGCTTTATTTTCAGATTTCCATGGTTGAAACTCTCACATTGATCTAGTGGATGAACTCAAGCTTATTTTGTTTTTCCTTTTGATTTCTCATGTTAGGATTAAATTTTTTCATGTAAAATCATTCGTATATCATGTAGAAACTATATGCCTAAGGTTGCATGGTGAAATGTTTCAGTGCATCAAGATGAACAAAATTGGTAGCATTTTTCGCAAGAGCAAGCGCCAACGTGGCGAGAGTTTGGGGCCCCGGGGCGAGCTCAACCCCAAGTTGGACATAGTTTCATCAAGGTGGATGATGCCCACACGTTGGGCTGATGATAGCTTTCTCACCGAGGAAGGGTTGAGGGCGGACTTCGACCTCATGTGTGCAAATTCAAGGCTAGCACTACTCGCCTATGCAAGCCATAATACCTACGCCGAGCTCACCTATGAGTTCCTTGCCTCCTTCTATGATGACCACAGGGAGACAGGTAATGCGTGCATGGTATGGTTCACCATGAATCAGCAGCATTATGAAATAACTTTTGAACAATTTTGTGATGCTTTTGGGTTCCCTCATGATGGGGAGTCAGCTGTTACAAATTTA
This sequence comes from Avena eriantha, assembly GCA_910589775.1. Lineage (NCBI taxonomy): Eukaryota > Viridiplantae > Streptophyta > Magnoliopsida > Poales > Poaceae > Avena > Avena eriantha. Next base: position 315,479,776 of record OU342741.1, read on the forward strand.
TATAGCGTATCAAGTGGAGAAACTTGAGAGGTTGTTTCTGTTAATGGTGATAGGGACTTCTACCAGAAGAAGGTGTCCACCATTCAGAACCCAACAATTCGCTACTACGCCTTGTTCCTCGCCAACACACCGCTAGGAAGAGGAGATACCTGTTCCATGGAAAATGCGGACATGGCCATGATCACCAAGGCACTCTTCCCCAATGCACCGCAAAGCCCCAATCCCGTGGCTCTACTCATCCAACACTTTCGTCACCAGTGCAGCAAAACGAAAGGTGGCATTCGCATTGGTGGATTGGTAACCCACCTTGCCCATGCATTGAACATTATATTACATGTGATGCAAGCTGTTGACGGCTCCAAACTTATGGATGTCAAATATTTAACTGTTTGTGGTTTCTCCATGTTTACCGAGCTAACAAGAGGCTCCGAGCATATCAATTTGGTTAGCTTGGTGATGCACAGGTTGAGCAGGTTTCGTTGCCCTGTCCACAAGCCTTCACGATTGTGGAGAAGGACAACTAGATCCTCACCAAGGATCAAGTGGTGGAGATCATGGCTAAATTCCAGCCTGATCAAGAAGAAGAACAAGAAGGAGAACAGCAGGAGCAGGATTATGAAGAGCAGGAGCAGGAGAAGGAGTAGGAATACAACCCATGGCCCAATCAGCCGTAGCAGGGGTTCAACTATGTCCCCTATCAAGAATTTTAGCAGCTCAACCAGCACGTTGGGGATATTGACCACACTCTAAAAGGAGTGAATGAAGATGTGAGTGTCTTAACTCAAAACTTCAGTCACTTCAAGACCCACTTCCCCAACTACTACCAGCAATATCCGCACCAGCCGCCGAATAACACCAACAACTAAGCCTGGCAATAGCCTAAGCTTGGGGGAGGTTTGAAAACCTCCAAACCTTGCATTCATATTTTTGTTTCTTCTTCTGATTTATTTTTCTTCTTCCAAATTGCATATTTACTTTCAGTTTGCATTCCTAAACCAAAAATAAATAAAAATTAGTTGTAACTTTTATTGCAAATTCGTTTCTTTTTTTCTCTCGGAAATTGCTCAATTTCAGGTGACTTGGCAATAGGGAAATATAGAGGGGGTCCGACTCAAGTATGAGAACAAAGCAAGCAAGAGGAGGTATCACGTTCCTTCATCACCTTTTCTGCAACTTTAAATTGACCCTACAATTATTTACTCACTTGCACTTGAGTCACTCCCCACTCAGCTTGCTATCCTATAAATTCTATTCCTTTGGTGTCTCATTTTTAGCTTGAAAACAATGAGCAATGAACTTTGTTAAAAATATTTCCTACATTTTAACAACAAGAAAAAGCATCTAAAAGATTACGTGAGTCCATGCTTAGCCCAAAGGATTTGATTTTAGAACTACGCATCCTCATTTGAGCTTAATGTAAATAGACTCGATAGCACCCTTGAATGAAATTGTCTGATAAAATGAATGCTTCGAAGTAGTACAGATTGTGCCACTGCTTTTTCTAATAATTACAGTAAGATATTGCTGTACGCGTGTCATTACAACACTGTCGTGCTTGATGGCCCAAAATATATCGAGCTCGTTGGGGAACCCCAAGAGGAAGGTATGATGAGCACAGCAGCAAGTTTTCCCTCAGTTGTGAAACCAAGGTTATCAATCCAGTAGGAGCAAGGAAACACCCCAAAGGTGTTGCTAGCTGAGCCTTGGCAGGGCACACTACCGGTGCTAGTAGCAACGTGGAGATCTGCAAAACACAACCACAAAACTTTGCCCCCAACTTGCGATGAGGTTGTCAATCTCACCGGTTTTGCTGAAAACAAAGGATTAAACGTATCGAGTGGAAGAAAGTAATAGTTTGCAGAAAGTAAACACAAAGAAGTAAACAGTTGATTGTAGATTGATTGTAAAAGAAAGGACCAGGGTCCATAGTTCACTAGTGGTGGCTCTCCTTAAGATAGATAACATGTTGGGTGAATAAATTACAGCGGGGCAATTGACAAACATCGAGAAAGCATACAAGCATATACTACTCATCTTGACTCCTTTGAGACTTCATTGGGCATTACAATATCATACATAGATCGCCATCCAACTGTATCTATGACTAATAATCCACCTTCAGGTTATCATCTGACCCCCCTCCAGTATTAAGTTGCAAGCAATGGATAATTGCATTACGAATTGCGTGTAAAGTAAACAATACGATTGTTCTATGAACAAAGGGTTGTTGTTTTCACCTTAGTAGCAATAGCACATCTAGTACCTTAGAGATTTCTGTCACTTCCCCAAATTACTAGAGGCATGAACCCACTATCGAGCATAAATACTAACTCTTGGAGTTGCTAGCATCTAATTGGCCAAGATAGCTACTAACAACGGAAATCATCCAAGATCACAAATAACAAAGACATGATAGAATCAATAATGGATCTGAAATAGCATCTCAATATCCATCGGACCCTGCAAACACAACATGTAGGAATACAAATAGATGATCTTGATCATGAACAGAGCTCACAAGATCTAAACATGATAGCACAAAGGAGGAGAACCAGCCATCTAGCTACTACATGGACCCGTAGTCCAAAGATGAACTACTCACGCATCACACTGGAGGCTTGCATGATGATGAAGAAGGCCTCCATGGTAAATTCCCCTCTCCGGCAGGGTGCCAGGAAGAGCTTCAGATCCCTCCCAATCTAGGGATGGAGATGACGGCGGCTACAGACTCTTTCATGGAATTTTCATCGGGTACTTAGGGTTTCTGTATTGGAGGCATCTTATAGTCAGAAGGGGAGGCCAAGGGGTGCATGGGTTGGCCACACCACCCCCTAGCGCGGGCCAGGCCTGGCCGCGCGGCCAGGTGATGTGGTCGCCCTCTGGCCCCGCTCCGTCTCGTATTCTGGCTCCGTGTGTCCCTCGGTGAAAAACTGACTTTGGCTTTTGTCCCGTCCAATACCGAGAATATTCATTTTCTGACTTTCCTGGAACCAAAAACAGCAGAAAACAGGCAGCTGGCACTGTGGCTCTTGTTAATAGGTTAGTCCAAGAAATCATATGAAAGTACTCCAAAGTTGGAACAAAACATAAGAAAGTAGATAAAACCAAGCATGGAACATCAAAAATTATGGATACGTTTGCAACATATCAGTGCTCTATGGGGAACTATTAACTCCACTAGCCAATGAACGATCTAAATGTGGGAAACCACTTGATTTCGGCTATTGAGTTATGTAAGCGTTTGTAGCAGCAATGCTATGACGGGTAAAATTTTAGTCTCCTCGTGGTTTCATGTTCCAAGTGAAGTTGTAGTACTCCTGTGACCCACCATTTCTCAACAATCATTTATTGGCATGGTCACGAGTGCGCAACATCATCCCAATTAAAATGTTAAAAATAGTGGCATGATTTCTCTATGAAAGGGCTGAAGTTTTCGAAAAGCAAGGAAAGGAAAAATGTGCTTTCAGAGTCTTGAAATTTTGACATGGGAATAGATGAGTTGTTCTTAAATTAAATGTTTTTGGTGCCAACTTCAGTACTCTTAATTGATTAAAGAAATAAGAGAAAAAAGTTTTCATCTCTCAATAAAGAGGGACACCAAAAGAATTTGTTTCACTTTCCTAGATAAACTTTTGACACTTGCTGGGACATATGATTTATTTGCTAGCAAGATATACGTGGTTAGGAATTAGACTCAGTGCAATCTTGTGAATACTTGTATGATCATGTTTAAGATTGCAGGAATTGTGAAGAAAAGAATTTGACACCAATTCGAGCGTGTAAATTCTTTTATTTCAGTCTCGAATCTCCGCTATTCTTCCTTATTTTCTTGTCACTCGAGGGCGAGCAACGTCTAAGCTTGGGGGAGTTGATAGCTATGAGATTCGACATATTTTTGATGGGTTTTATTGATAGTTTTCTTCTAGATTTGATCATTTTCTAGCTTTACCTAACGCTAATACTTCGGTAGCGAAGAAAACTTGGTTTTTAATGTGTGTTTCAGGTTCTGAATGTCAACAAAAGGTTTTATCAAGAGAAACACAATATTCAGGCGAAAACAAGCAAATCTCTTTTTGGAAGCAATCGAGGGAGGCATACAGAAACTTTAACGTGCAACTATACGGCGGGTTTATTTTTCCGGCCGTATAGTTCCCGCCGTATAGCTATCACTGCCTCCATCTTGTCAAAGGTGATAACTTTCGTGAAGAGGCCGGGCGTGAAATCATAACACAACTGCCACCATCCCATCCAGAAAGGAGAAAGAAGAGATCCGCAGAAGAAGGGGAAGACGTTCTTCATCTCGCTCCACGATCTTCGACCTCCTATCCATCACACCCTCGTAGCCATTACTTGTACTTGAGAGAGAGAGATCTTCACCTTGCTAGATTAGGGTTTGAGATTGTTTCTTCCTATCTTGAATTGTGTTGGATTACTTTTCTATTCTTATTATGGATCTCCATAGTAATATTGAGAATAACTCCCTTTATTTAATTATATCGATGATGCTTTCTTCTCTCATGTCTGAGTAAGTTCCTTGGGCGTGGGAGATGTAAGGGATTGGTGAGTGATACGTTCATAACGTATCTATAATTTTTGATGGTTTTATGTTAATAATATGCTTTTGACACTCGTTTTTGTATAAAGTTTATGATTTATTTGGACTAACCTACTAATAGTTGCAAAAGTGCACAATGTTCTTGTTTTACACTTTGATGTGTAGGAATTACTAAGAATACAAATGGAAACCTTGTTGGAGTCAAATTGGGATTCTTCCAGAAATCTGTCTTAGAACTTTTTCTGAAGATGGTCATGTTTCAGGTCGAAGACAGCGTCAAACGGAAAACTCTTTAACTAAAAAGTTGTTGGAAATTTCGCGATAAAGGTTCTGGACATAAAATGTAGCTGATTCTGAGTACGGACAGACCTGCTAGGCCGGATTTACTGCAGCACAAGATGGCTGATGGGAATCCATGAAGCTATATAAAGGGAGGAAACCTAATTCGCCCAGGGCATCTCCACCCACGAATTTGAAGCCACCAAAGCCAGGTTTTTGCCTCCCCATGGATCCCATCTCCATGAGGGAGAGCTCCCAAGAAGCCATGAAGGAAGGGGGCTAAGGGGCGGTGCTCCCCCATGATATCGGCGGCGAGGAAGGAGTCCCCTGCGCCGCCGCCGTCGCCGCCCTCTTCACCATCTTCACCGTCATCTCCATCACCTAATCCTCCTAGTATGCAGTGGTTCATCCTCCTACACACCTCTGTACCGTTCTATGTAAACATGGTGTTTGATGCTATAAGTTATAATCATATGATCTATGTCATGTTTGTATAGTTTGTTTGCTCTTAGATTGAATGGTTGAACGTCTTTGGTTCATTAGAGTTGTATGTTGATATGGTACAGTCCTTTGGTGTCTATTATATTTGTGCGTGCATGGATTAAATATCATAGGGTTTGTAGTATGTGTAAGAGGAAGGGGAGTTCTGCCGGAGTGACAGAAACCCGGTGACACGAACAAGAATGTTGCACGTATGGGAGTAAGAGGACCATTAAACTTAAGGCTATGGTTGGGGAAACCTTAATGCATAGTTAGTAGTTATGGATGTTTGCTAACAATCTAATCATATAGTACATGTAATTCCAAGTAGTGAAGCGCATGTATATTTAGTCTCTCCCACATAGAAAACTGCATCGAAGATAATGAACCCGATTTATTCACTAATTAAACTTGGACAAAGCCACCATAATTAACACCACTATTCCACACTCATAGTTTTATTAGTTTAGTGTATTTTATTGCTACAACAACTAACTTTATTTTCTTGTTATTTATTATCATGCAAAGCTATCTCTGGTACTCGTATTGTTGCTCTAGTTTTATTTCCTAGATAATGCAAACGTTTAGTGTGATAGAGTTGTATCAGTGGTTGATAGAACTTGAGAGAATATTTATCCTACATTTAGCTCCTCGTTGGGTTCGACACTCTTACTTATCAAAAAGGCTACACACGATCCCCTATACTTGTGGGTTATCAAGACCTTTTCTAGCACCGTTGCTGGGGAACAATAGCGTGTGGGTGAATATTCTTGTGTACACTTGTTTGCTTTATCTCTAAGTAGTTTTTACTTTCAGTTTTAAGTTGTTCTCTATCTTAGTATGGATAGGGAATACGAATTACAAAAAAAAATAGATGTACTTGTTACCTAAAAACGTTTTCAACAAGGAAAGTGATTGGAAAGATGAGTAATGGTTAAGTGGGGGTCGACCTTGAACACTTGTGTTCATGCCTATGAAATCAAAACAAATATTCTCATGTAATCTTTTCAGTTAAAAACTTGTAAGAATACATGAAGCCTTGAAAAATAAAGATATTTCTGGTATTGGTCTTAATGCTTATTCATTCGAAAATACTTGAATCTTGCTCCTATGCCTAGCTGAAAGGCGTTAAAGAAAAGCACTATTGGGAGATAACCTAAATTATTTTTAGTTTAAGTAAGTTTTTCTTTTGTTGAGTCTTGGAAGTTATTTATTAAGTAATAACCTCTTCTTATCCTTTTTGTGTGGTTTTTGTGCCAAGAATAACCTCTAATGAGAGAGAAGTAAGACTTGGAAAAGTTGTTGTCCCAAAACAGATTTTTGTGCTTGACTGTAAAAAATCGTGAAAAATCCCTCTTGGTCGGATTGAGCTGTAAGGTTATTATCTAACTTTCGTTAGTTTATCACTTTTCGATTGGAGCAACATAAGGTCTTGGAAAAAATCGTTCTTTACCTGCTGGTCTGTTTTGACAGATTTCTGCCGTTATTTGCATTTGCCTCTAAAAATCTCTTTCTCCGTGAGTTCTCACCAATTAGTTGAGCTTTTAGAAGGAATTGCTACATTAGCTTGTGTTTTAATGGAAGTTTTACTTGTGTTGAAACTAAACCCAAAGACTTATTATCTTGAATACACTAATGTTGCTAATGAAGATTGTGTGAAGTTTTGTATGAAGGAAATTTTCAAGTGTAGGGAAGAACAATGTGATGAGATGAAGTATGGACAAAAGCTCAAGCTTGGGGATGCCACCCATGTCACGCCAAAAAATATTCAAGAAGTACAAGCGTCAAAGCTTGGGGATGCCCAAGGCATCCCCTTCTTCATCAATAAAAATCTCAGGTTTTCTTCCAAACACCTCATTTTTATTGTTTCATGCACAAGTGCATTATTCTTGGAGCATATTTGTTTTGATGGTTTTATGCTAATAATATGCTTTTGACACTCCTTTTTGTATAAAGTTTATGATTTATTTGGACTAACCTACTAATAGTTTCAAAAGTGCACAATGTTCTTGTTTTACACTTTGATGTGTAGAAATTACCAAGAATACAATGGAAACCTTGTTGGAGTCAAATTGGGATTCTTCCAGAAATCTGTCTCAGAACTATTTTTGAAGATGGTCACATTTCAGATCGAAGACGGCATCAAACTGAAAACTCTTTAACTTCAAAGTTGTTGGAAATTTCGCGACAAACGTTCTGGATATAAAATTTAGCTAATTCCGAGTCTGGACGGGCCTCCTAGGACCGATTTACTGCAGCCCAAGATGGACGGGAATCCGAGAAGCTATATAAAGGGAGGAAACCTAATTCGCCCAGGGCATCTCCACCCACGAATTTGCAGCCACCAAAGCCACGGTTTTTGCCTCCCCATGGATCCCATCTCCATGGGGGAGAGCTCCCAAGAAGCCATGAAGGAAGGGGGTTAAGGGGCGGTGCTCCCCCATGATACCGGCGGCGGGAAAGGAGTCCCCCACGCCGCCGCCGCCCTCTTCACCATCTTCACCGCCATCTCCATCACCTAATCCTCCTAGTATGCAGTGGTTCATCCTCCCACACACCTATGTATCGTTCTATGTAAACATGGTGTTTGATGCTATAAGTTATAATCCTATGATATATATCATGTTTGTGTAGTTTCTTTGCTCTTAGATTGAATGGTTGAACGTCTTTGGTTCATTAGAATTATATGTTGATATGGTACAGTCCTTTGGTGTCCATTATATTTGTGCGCGCATGGATTAAACATCATAGGGTTTGTAGTATGTGTAAGAGGAAGGGGGAGTTCTACCGGAGTGACAGAAACCTGAGGACACGAACCGGAACATTGCACGTATGGGAGTAAGAGGACCATTGAACTTAAGGCTATGGTTGGGGAAACCTTAATGCATGGTTAGTAGTTATGAATGTTTGCTAATAATACAATGATACGTCCATTTTGCATCACTATTCTATATCATAATTCACAGTTATTCATTGATATATTTCGTATTGAGAGGTGATACTTATGTCATTTCATCTGTTTTTGCATGGTTGATGACTTTTGGAGCATGGACCGCTGCAGTCAGGATTCTGATGGAAAAGGTGATGTTTGGACGCGAAATTCACGAAGATCAGAAAATCAGGGAAAATATACGGAAAATCCTATTTTTCTAGAAGACGAAGGAAGCCAGAAGGGGAGCTGGAGATGGGCCACAGGGGGGCCACACCACCCCCAGGCGCGGGCCAGCCTAGGCCGCGCCACCAGGTGGTGTGGCCACCCTGGTCCACCCCTGGCACTCCCCTCTGGCGTATATTATCCTCCCGAAACCCTAAGACTCGGGGAGCGACCATAGAAAGAATTCGCCGCCTCTACGGGGCAGAAAACACCGAGGGAGAAAGATCTCTCCGACAGATAGATTTTTCCCACGGGAATTCCTTCCTGGAGAGGGGAGATCGTTGCCATCAACACTACCATCAAGCTAGACTTCATCGGATCATCATCATCAGCAGCACCACCATCATCACCATCAACACCCTCATCACCATCTCCATATTGTTGTAACAATTGGGTTGAATCTTGCATAGTTCATAGGGGAAACTTTCTTAGTGTTGATTACTTTTGTAGTTGATGCTATTGAGTGAACCATTGAATTATTGTTTATGTTCAGATTGTTATACACCATTATTCCATCTCTGATCATGATCCATATGATGTCTTGTGAGTAGTTCGTTTTGTTCTTGAGGACATGGGAGAAGTCATGTTGTTAGTAGTGGAGTTGTGTTGAGAAAGATTCAATAGTTTGATATTTAAGTTGTGGTGTACTTCTTCTAGTGGTGTCATGTGAACGTCGACTACATCACTTCACCTATATGGGCCTAGGGGAATGCATTGTGTATTTGGCTATTAATCGTAGGGGTTGCCGGAGTGACAGAAACCCGAACCCCCGTTAGGAAACCATTGCACAAGGGACGCAAGGGTCTTAGAGTTTAAAGCTATGGTTAGGTTTCTACCTTAATTACTTTCTTGTACTGACGGATGTTTGCAAGGGGTATAATCACAAGTATGTATTAGTCCTAGGAAGGTCGGTACATTAGCACAGGTTCACCCACACAACACTTAGCAAGCTAAAGAAGATTAATCAACTATATGAAGCGAAAGCACTTGACAGTCTTCCCATGTGTCCTCGAGAACATTTTGTCATCTTAAGTAATACAACTGGCTTGTCCTTTGCTGCATAAAGGATTGGGCCACTTGCTGCATTTATTCCTACTATCTTTTATTTACTCATACTTTGTTTACTTGCTTTAACAAAAACCCCTAAAAATCCGTTTGCTAAGTATTTACAGAGAATTCTTGATCCATACCACTAGCCAGCACCTTCTGCTCCTCGTTGGGTTCGACACTCTTACTTATCGAAAATACTGTGATACACCCCCTATACTTGTGGGTCATCAAGACTATTTTTTGGCGCCGTTGCCGGGGAGTGAAGCGCTATTGGAGAGTGGAACTGGTAAAGGAAACTTCTACTGTGAGTATTGTTTACTTCTGTTAGTTGCTTTATTTTCGTTATGGATAATTCGCTGAGTTTCTTATTTGGTAATGCTACTACCACTGCTAAGGTAGTAGATAAGCCACCACCTGCTGAGAATGATGTTTTCAAAATACCTACAAGAATTATTTATCGTGTTATGGATAACTACTATGTTGGGGATGGAACTGTCCATCCCGGTGATCATTTACTCTTTATACACGAATTATGCGGGTTGTTCAAGTGTGCAGGTATTACTACAGATCAAGTTAAGAAGAAGTTATTCTCATTATCACTAAAAGGAAGAGCTGAGGACTGGTATAAGCTGCTGAAGAATGGTCAAGCTCTGGAATGGGAGGACATAGTGCCTCTCTTTTATTCAAAGTTTTATCCTCCTATTGAGATTCATAAAGATCGGAATCAAATATACAACTTTTGGCCTCTTGATGGAGAGAGTACAGCCCAAGATTGGGGGAGATTGAAGTTACTAATGCTCAAATGTCCCATTCATGAGCTCCCCAACAATATTATTATCAATAATTTTTATGCAAGGCTTTCTCTTCATGATAAGGATTTATTGGATGCTTCTTGTGCTGGATCATTCACTCGCATGGAAGAAGAAGCTAAATGGGATCTTCTGGACCGTATTCAAGACGATGATGAAGCTTGGGAGAATGACAAAGGTAGAAAGTCAGGTATAAAATATGATTATGAATGCATTGAATCTTTTATGGGAACTGATGACTTTCAAAATATTAAAAATGCTTATGGTTTAGACTCTCAAGCTATTGCTTCTTATTTTAAGGCTTTTGCTTCCTACATTGAAGTGCCTAAAAAGAAGTGGAATAAGTATCATGAACCTTATAAAGATGTTGCTAAGAGTGTTCCTGCAAGAAATACTGAAGTTTATACTGCTAATCATGTTTTACCTAAACCTTACATTGAGAAAATGCCTTTCCCAGTTAAGATAAAGGAACATTCTATGATAGCTAGTATGGTTAATGAAAGTACAAGAAAAGCTGTTGAACCTGATAAACAAAAGGTTGATGAACCTATAATAGCAAATGTGAAAGACTTTGTTACTAAATATGAAGAAGAGGGACACACTATCCTTTGTAAGGATACCTCTAATTTTGTTTCACAAAGTAGTGTTATGAGAGCTAGTATTCCTGTGTTTTCTATTAGAATAAGTGATCATTGCTATGATGGTCCTTGTGATAGTTATATTGTTAAGTTTATGCATGATACTGAGAGTTACTATGAGAGAGGGAAAAGTGTTCTTATGCATCTCAATAATATCAAGTTTCCTCGTTTTATGCTGGAAGTTTTTATGTTGCACTTCTTTTGCCTTCTTATGCAAGTAGCCTCTGGTTTCAACAACTTGTTTGTTTACAAAATTCCCTTGCATAGGAAGTGGGTTAGACTTAAATGTGTGTATTTTTGCTTCTTAATGCTCTCTTTCACTTCAATTCATATGTGAGCATCTTCAAAATTATCATGCCCATCTTAATGGTTATAAAGAAAGAGCTTTTTGGGAGACAACCCAGTTTATTTTTGCTTTCAGTTTGATTTTGTTTCTTTGAGTCTTGGAAGTTATTACTTCGGCAATAACCGATCCTTATCCGTTTTGTTTGGTTTTTGTGTCAAGATCAACCTCTAATGAGAGAGAAGTAATATTTGGGAAAGTTGCTGTCCCGAAACAGATTTTTGTGCTTCACCGTAAAAATTCGTGAGAGATCTCTGTATGTTGGATTGAGCTGTAATTTTTTGTGCTTCTACCCCAGGTTGTTATTGAACTTTTGTTAGTTTTCCACTTTTTGATTTGAGGAACAGAAGGTTTTCGAAACAATTGATCTTTACCTTCTGGTCTGTTTTGACAGATTTTGCCACTTTTGCATTTGCTTCTTTATTCGATTTCCTTTTTGAATTCTTTTTGGGTTTTCGGAAGGATTTGCTTCAGTAGCTTATGTTTTGATGGTTTTCAGTTGAAATTGCACCCAAAAGGTTTCATCACTTCACTTATATTAATGTTGCTAATGAGAACTGTGTGAAGTTTTGTGTGAAAGAAATTTCCAGGAAGTGGAGATAATGGTGTAATAAGGAAGAGAAGGGTTTTATGACTCAAGTAATAAGTGTATGAAGATGAAGATATTGACGTTATTCAAGTGATGACTCCGGAAGAATCTACTAGATACCAAATTCGGAGACCTGCAGAGTCTGTTTTCAAATAGGTAACAGTTCTGGTAAGAAAAGTTCCACGAAAATACTATCCAACTATATTTTTGCAGTTTTTAGTCAATAAGGAAAGCTACGAAGAGAAAAAGGGACGGAAACGGAGCCAGGGTGGCTCACACCACCCTGTGGCACGGGCCCTCCCCTGGCCACGCCACCAGGTGGTGAGTCCACCCCAGACTCCGCCTCCGACTCGTTTTCTCCCAGTACCTTCCTTTTGATATGAAACTTCGTAATATATAATCCCCCGGATCTCCCGAGGTTCGTATATCGTGTTTTCGTCATGTTTTTGTTTCGATCTGTTTTTGCCAGGACATACTCTTTGAAGGTTTAGAAGCACAATGTGTCCTCCAAGGATAAAGGGAAGGAGCCTATGGAGGAGGATCTCCAAGACCCCGGGAAGGAGAAGGAGATCAAGAGTGAAGGTGAAGAGGAGACAAAGCACACTGGCACTACCATTGCAAGCATTGGAGTGGTGACGAAACCTGCCAGGGTTAGAAGGACTGCACGGATGCAGACTGGGGGAAGGCTCCTCGTCACAGTTCATGGGCACTTCCTCCACACACCAAGAATCCTTTCCATACCCTTATCCATGAGCATCAATACCAGAATATGCCCAAGGGGAAATTACCCTCCAATTGGGATTTGCCTCGTTCTAGCCATGCAGGAAAAGAAGACTTCAAGGAGGAAGAGTGGGGAAAGAATAGCAAGAGCTGGAATTCTCAACCCGACATGATCATGAGCCGCATTGAGCAAACCTCACAGCTGATTCGTAATCTCACCTTCGAGATTGAGGATTTGGGAAAACTGATCAGAGAGCTCATCGATAGAACACCACCACCACCGAAGGAGTAATTCGTCATCAGGGTTGGCATCCCCTTAGTTTGTTCCAAGCTTGGGGGAGTGCCACGGTATCACACCACTATCTTCTATCTTTTTACCTTTTTAGTAGAGCCATATCATGAATAGAGGAGTTATTGTGTAGGATGGTTTGCATTATGGAAGTGTCCCCTCTCTCGTTAGATATGTATCCCTTGGTGTGAGTTTCCGTTATGGAATATTAATGAGAAGTTCTATCATTCACTATTTTGCATAGCTTATATTAGATTTCAATTCGTGGTTGTATGATTGATCTTGTTGTTAGTATTGGTATCACTTTGGGATCATTGAGTTAATTTAGTTGGTTTTGGCAAACCTGGCTCGGTCAGTAGCGACACTATTTTTGGGAGTTGAATGAAAAGATAAAAGTACTCTAAAGAAAAATTATTTCATCATCTTTCTTTCTTGATTTGCTCATAAGTCTAGTATTCTCTAGTTAAGATCTTTTGTGCTTCCAAGGAAGATTGCATGTTTGTTTTTTTTTATCGCGTGTATGTTTGTTTGTTTCCTTCAACTCTTATACTTGCTACCCAGCCTTGCTAGCCAAAAACCTGTACTGAGAGGGAATTCTTCTCGTGCATCCACCTCCTTTAAACCAAAACCTCTGCCATTTGTGTCCACCATACCTACCTAGTAGCATTATTGCTATTCCAAGTAAATTCTTGTTTTATGTACCTCCCAAATTAAACTTGTTATGTGAAAATTAGTGATTAAAGCTCTCACGAACTTGATGGCACACTTTACTTTCTTGCACTTAATAAACTTGAACCATTGTGCTCATCTATGTTGCGTATATGCTTGCGCTTTGTAAGTTGTGAATTAGCAGAACAATGCTGTCATGGGGAACGCTTTCAATGTTTTCCTAGTACTTAGTACCTAGTTGATATCATGTTCTTTTGTCTATGGATGTCGTCGGTGTGAAATGAAAGGGGAGCTTGTAAGTCCATGGAGTTATGCATATGTGTTAGAGAAACGCCTGGGCCGCTGGTCTAATCCATGCTGACATGGTGGAAACCTGCAGCGTAACCATAACGAGCATATATGAAGCACCATATTCTTCCGTATAAAAAAGAGATAGAGATTGAGAAAAAGAGAAAATAAAAAAAGGAGATATTATGAAAAGAGGAAAGAGAGAAAAAAGCACCATATTCCCATGGTAAATAAGAAGATTGCCGAGATGCTTGTTGTCTGCTTGCCTTGTCATTTTGATATGGGGATTCTTCCGTATCATCGGGAAAGGGGTACCCCGTTGGCGGTTCTCTATGATACACATATTCTTACGATGACAAGAACTTATCGGCGACTAAACTTGAGTAGCATGAGGAGCGGCCCTCATATTCAAGGGACATGAGATTCTCAATTTACAACTTGTCAATGCATATCCTCATATTTGATCACTTTAACCTTAATCACCTAAAGATGCCTATGATAGGGGCAATGAGATCTGAAAGCTAGTAAGTATCATAATTTTTGTGAGCTCTTTATGAGACTTTCAATCCCTGCTTCCCTCTTTGAAAGGCCTTTCTTTTACTTTGTAGTTGAGTCAGTAAACCTATTCCCTTCTATATCAGCAAGTATTTTGAGTTGTTGTGTTTCATTCATTCATATGATGATTTATTCAATCATGTTTCTTATGTTTCTTGTTTTGCACTTTGCTCTTATTTTGATGTTTACTACTTTGAAAGCTATCATTTAAAACCATTTATTTGTGAACTCTAGCAAATTATCAACTATTCTTCGACCAAGAGCTAAGTTTGCCATTACCAATTATGATTTACTTTATGTATCTTTATTGTGTTTCCTTTACTCATTGCAAGTTGAGTTATATAATAGTGAGTTGTCTTCTATTATGATCTATGTATGGATGAATGTGATGCTTCTTGTCTGTATTCTTTTATCGACTCCTCACTCCATAAACCTGAGGCCATGTTTATTGAGCTTAGTTTCGCTTGGGGACAAGCGAAGTCTAAGCTTGGGGGGAGTTGATACGTCCATTTTGCATCACTATTCTATATCATAATTCACTGTTATTCATTGATATATTTCATATTGAGAGGTGATACTTATGTTATTTCATCTGTTTTTGCATGGTTGATGACTTTTGGAGCATGGACCGCTGTAGTCAGGATTCTGATGGAAAAGGTGCTACTTGGAGGCAAAATTCACGAAGATCAGAAAATCTGGGAAAATATACGAAAAATCCTATTTTTCCAGAAGACAAAGGAAGCCAGAAGGGGGGCTAGAGATGGGCCACAGGGGGCCCACACCACCCCCTGGCGTGGGCCAGCCTAGGCCGCGCCACCAGGTGGTGTGGCCACCCTGGTCCACCCCTGGCACTCCCCTCTGGCGTATATTATCCTCCCAAAACCCTAAGACTCGGGGAGCGACCACAGAAAGAATCCGCCGCCTCTACGGGGCAGAAAACACCGAGGGAGAAAGATCTCTCCGACAGACAGATTTCTGACGGGGGAATTCCTTCCCGAAGAGAGGAGATCGTCGCCATCAACACCATCATCAATCTGGACTTCATCGGGATCATCATCATCACCACCACCATCATCACCATCAGCACCCTCATCACCATCTCCATATTGCTGTAATAATTGGGTTGAATCTTGCATAGTTCATAGGGGAAACTTTCCCGGTGTTGATTACTCTTTGTAGTTTATGCAATTGAGTGAACCATTGAATTATTGTTTATGTTCAGATTGTTATACATCATTATTCCATCTCTGATCATGATCCATCTGATGTCTTGTGAGTAGTTCGTTTTGTTCTTGAGGACATGGGAGAAGTCATGTTGTTAGTAGTGGAGTTGTGTTGAGAAAGATTCAATAGTTTGATATTTAAGTTGTGGTGTACTTCTTCTAGTGGTGTCATGTGAACGTCGACTACATGACACTTCACATATATGGGCCTAGGGGAATGCATTGTGTATTTGGCTACTAATCGTAGGGGTTGCCGGAGTGACAGAAACATGAACCCCCATTAGGAAACCATTGCACAAGGGACGTAAGGGTCTTAGAGTTTAAAGTTGTGGTTAGGTTTCTACCTTAATTACTTTTTTGTACTTACGGATGTTTGCAAGGGGTATAATCACAAGTATGTATTAGTCCTAGGAAGGTCGGTACATTAGCACAGGTTCACCCACACAACACTTAGCAAGCTAAAGAAGATTAATCAACTATATGAAGCGAAAGCACTTGACAGTCTTCCCATGTGTCCTCGAGAACATTTGGTCATCTTAAGTAATACAACCGGCTTGTCCTTTGCTGCATAAAGGATTGGGCCACTTGCTGCATTTATTCCTACTGTCTTTTATTTACTCGTACTTTGTTTACTTGCTTTATCAAAAACCCCTAAAAATCCATTTGCTAAGTATTTGCAGAGAATTCCTGATCCATACCACTAGCCAGCACCTTCTGCTCCTCGTTGGGTTCGACACTCTTACTTATCAAAAATACTGTGATACACCCCCTATACTTGTGGGTCATCATACAATAATATAGTACATGTAATTCCAAGTAGTGATGCGCATTTATATTTAGCCTCTCCTACATAGAAAACTGCATCGAAGACAATGAACCCCATTTATTCACTAATTAAACTTGGACAAAGCCACCATAATTAACACCACTATTCCACACTCATGGTTCTATTAGTTTAGTGTATTTTATTGCTATAGCAACTAACTTTTCTTTCTTGTTATTTATTATCATGCAAAGTTATCTTTAGTACTCGTATTGTTGCTTTAGTTTTATTCCCTAGATAATGCAAACATTTAGTGTGCTAGAGTTGTATCAGTGGTTGATAGAACTTGAGAGAACATTTATCCTACCTTTAGCTCCTCGTTGGGTTCGACACTCTTACTTATCAAATAGGCTACACACGATCCCCTATACTTGTGGGTTATCAGTGAGATGTGATGTGCCTCCATATATTTTACATTAGTTTGCGATTGATTTTAATTACTATATTATGTGTCATTGACTATCTGTGGGATGCCTAATGCTTGTTTTCCAATTAAGAGCATAAACAACTTGATGCTTTGTTCTACATGGATAGGATCTTGTTCGTTAGCAGACCGGCGACTCCCGAGTGACACGGGGATATCAATGGGAAACTAGTTTGACTTGAGGATAACGAGGAATCACTGTGCTTATTGCATTAGTCTGATCCAAGGAGCTTAATTCCTAAGCAACCTGAAGGAACTTAATCGTCTAGTGACTGACCATGGTTTTGGTAACAGGCTAGTAGGATTATTGAAGTTGGGATGAAATCTATCAAGAGGAGTTCCGGCTAATTATGGGTTTCTCACCTACACATATATTTATAAGATTCTAATTGTTACACTTGTCATTCATTCAGTTGGCACAATCACTATCACCATGACCCGTATCTCCCCGCGCCTTCTTTGTCATTTATAGAAAACCACAAACAATTGAATCGTTCTTTACTTTTATGCTTTTTCTTCCTGAAGTTTACATTTTAGTTTTATTTAAATACATCCAGTTTAATCCAAATTCTATTCTTATTTCCACACTTGCAGTCAATTCACTCGAAGACCTATGATAACTTTGAGTGTGACAGAGACTTCACTCATATGCACTTACCTTTGGGCTCCTTGTGGGATCAATATCTATACTTCAAAACTAGCTACACACGATCTGTGCACTTGCATACATCAGAACTTCGTTCGTACACCAAACCGTTGTCTTTTATTTTGTGTGTTATTTCCGTAGGGACTTGAACCTTGTGTGACAACATGTACGGTAGTGCCAACCATGCAAACACTCGCATGAGCCACTTGGTTGCTTCAATTCAATGTTTTAACAATCAGTGTCTGGTAAAACCTTCCAACTCGAACCTCTTTTTAAATAAGCACATAGGGACTGCATACTCGTGTCTCGTATCCTGTTTCACTTGCACCTCATCGCAATCTAGGAGATGCCACTTCTAGAACTAGTTTGTTGACTTAAGTGTGGTGCTTAGGTTGATGATCGACTCTGTGGGAATTGTATTTTTATCACTTATGACCCAAACCCGTGTCTTCAAAAAGAACACAAAAATATTTTGTCTTCTTTCTAGTCTTGTTCCTACTAGGTTCTTAAGGAGGGCATACACTAGATCGTGAAGCATTCATTGAAGCAAAGGTTCTTTGTCCATCGAAGTAGAGGTTAAAAACACCTCAGCGGTAAAGTGTGTCACCCTTGCTTTAACTTAAGCTTGGGGAGGTAACTACTTCTTATACTCTCTTTTGATAACTGCATTTTCTCTTTTGTTTTCATGATCTTCTCAATTTAGTATTCTTAGCTTAGGGAGGATATTTTGCATGCGTAGAGTCTTGTGCAAAGTTCGTTATCTAAAAAAAATTCATGCTATTGTGTATCCCTCTGTTTTTGAATGCTTTCTTAGGTGAGTTTTTGTTCATATTTATATAAGGGATATACTTGCTCATGTTAGGCCCCATAGGAGACAAGCCATAGCTTTGATGCACCTTGTTCAACCTTTATCTAGCTTGTGAAAAATATTGTGATCCTCTAAATATACATTGCCATGTTCTCTACATTTTGAAAAGAAAAAAATATAATAAAGAAGTTCTTCGAAACTTGCTAAGTTGTCACAGTTCAGAATTGTCTTAAGTGAATGGTTATGGAGTAGCACAACCCCATAGTGTTGGAAATGATGGTCTTAATAGATGCTTACTAAGTGAGTTGTCAAATAAGGAATGATGTTTCAATGTTTCGAGATTACATATGCCAAAATTTTGTCTTGGAAATCAAGGTGAGATATTGCTTTATGTGTGTCTTTCGCCACTATCGCACAACATGGGATGCTAACAACTCCACTGGCCTTTGGACAATCCAAAAAGAGGAAACCCTTGGAGTTTGGCTATGAGTTGCCCAACATATGTAGCAAAAATGCTATATTTGGGTATGCATTGGTATTCTCATGGGCCCGCGTTAAAAAAAAGTCGGAATACTCCTCTGACCATTATGAGAAATCATTATACTGAAAAGGGAAACCTTGGTAATGTTCACGAGTGTCCTTCCTAGCCTACATAGTCTCGATTGAACATATACCACTCTTTTGGCATGGTCTCGTTACTACGAAATATATTTTCTATAAGCTCAATAATCGAAGTTTGCACTTGAGAGACTTTAATAGATGGCATGAGTGGGCAGCATTGGAAAACTCTATTCTATTTATGATTGACAACTAACCATGTTCATCTTTGCCTTATACAAATAAAAATACAAAATACAATAAAGTGCGTATAGAAGGATCACAAGTTTACTTGCAAGCTAGATTTAAATTTGACATGGGGCATAGAAGTTTTTGACTAATCTTTAGTGGTTTGGAATAATATAAGTGAGCTTATATTGCCTTGTATGATTATGCGCTCCCTTGCTTTGAGCTTGTAGGAAAAACAAGGATACTGTGTATTGATTTCCAGTGATAAGCAAGATCACATCCATTAAGTTATCAATCCTTCTCGAGGATGAGCAAGATCTAGCTTGGGGAAGTTGATGGCTGTCATAATACAATACTTTTTAGCAATATGAATTGTGTCATTTGCCTATCATATCATGCTCCATCTAACTATTGCTATGCCGGATATGCATGATTACTTGTTTTTATTAAATTCATTATGAGCTTTGCACATTTAGTAGTTTAGGTAGAATTTTATCCATCTTCCTTGTCTTTGACATGTGTGTAGGTGTTGATGATGATTATGGATAAAACAAAGAAAAAAGGAACAAAGAGATCATAGTATGGAAGAGCTGCAGGGACCAGACTTATCCATTTGAGGTGTTGGAAAAGTGAATTTTCCGAAGTCAATTTTTCCAACTTCTCAAAATAAAGATCCAAGACCACAGGGTTGTAGCCCTCAACGAGACAAATTCAACGAGCCCAAGAACACCCAAAATGGAGTTCGTATGAAAAAATGGCGACCAAAATACTAAAAATTACTGAAGGTTTAACGACCAACTATACGGCGGGAGCAAAAATTCTGGCCATATAGATCCCACCATATAGTTGCCAAAAAGGTCGAAAACGACAGGATTTCGCCCTCCGGAAGCTCCAGAACCTTCCTAGGGCAACCCAAGGTCTATATAAAGGAGGGAGGAGTCAAAGAAGAGGGAGGAAGCCACCATACACCATATACAAGATCTAGATCCCATCTACCGCCTCCACGGTGGCGCCCTGCCACCGTGCCGCCTCCATAGCCTCTACAGCTCCACCAAGATCCAGATCTCCATCAACACAATCAAGCCATCCAAGCAAGAAAAGGAGGAGAAGGAGGACGCCGCCATCACCACGCCGACGCCACCATGACCGCACCATCATTACCATCTCCATTGCTGCTACTCCTTCATCCTTCCCCATCATGATCTTCGTGATGGGTTGTAACATGGCTTGAACCCCCTTTTATTAATGTTATGATGATTTGAGTAATTAAAGTGTGGTGTGTTCTTGTTAATTTATATGTTTATGCTTTCTCTTTACATTGTTCTATTTATGATATTATTCTAGTGATTGGAGATGTCCAGTCCATTGTTGAGGAATTTACTAGGGATTCACAGAGTGTCACAAAACATATCATTAGTCTCTGCTCTTTCATGGGTAGAACTAATAGGCTATTTGCTATAAGTGATTTGTGGAGGCAATAACAGCTTAGGATGAACCACCCAGAGTTCCCTCAAGATTACTCATGATATAGATTGGTATAGTGTTGCGAATTGCTTGACCCCAAAGTGACAGACGGGATATCTTATGACTAGCACACTTGCTTAGGAGTATGGTTGTCCATAAAACTTAATGCCTTTTTCTGGTTTACCTTGATTGGTCTTGTTACCTTAATACACTATTCTCTTACGAGATGACCCATGTCCGAAGAGGGTGTGGAAAATTGAGTTGTCTAGTTGCCACTTACCAACGGTGGGAGACAATGGTGTATGAGGGACTGCCACAATTATAGTTAACAGCTATTTCATAAGCACTTATCATGCACACCAGTATACACAACATTACTTGAGGAATCATAGCATTAATATTTTATCTCATTGCATTCACCTATTTTCAGTTTTACTTTTGTTTTAGTTTTCTTCCAGTCCTAGTAGTAGTTATTACAAAACATCTTAAATTCATGTATCATAACAACTTATAGAATAGTTATTTCCAAATCATGATTTGAGTGCAAACGTGGCCGCATTGACAACGTGACTGTGGGGTCGTGTTGGCCGAGCTCCCATCGGGACAAACTCTTTAAATATTTGCTTGTACAAGTACTATAATAACCCTGTTATTGGTGCAGGAACCCAGTCATCATATTTCCCCAATATCTAGTTTCATATGTGAACTTCCCTCTATGGGGCATGTAGATTGCCTATTAACTTTCTATGTGCTCCCATATTGTAGTATGCACTTTCTCTGTTTTAAATTTGAACTTCCTTCTTGGGAGCATTTGTGCTGTCTGTTAATTTTTTCTATGCTTCTCTCCTATTGTAATCTACATTTTCTATTTTTAAAGACTCAGTGGTCTTAGTTTACGTAGATGTGGTAGCCTTACGTGTTAGGGTACCAAGGATTCGCTGCCATCGACACGGTAGCGTTGACGAATGACGTAGCCTCGGTATCCTAACACCCATTCGAGGTTTTGTCACGCGGCGACGTAGTCTCGGTATCCTAACACCCATAAAGTTGTGTTGAGCATGCACATGACGACTTAGGGTTGGGGGTGGGTGGTGTTAAAGACCCTCAATTTTTTTATTGTTATGTAAACAAGACTTAATTTTAATTTCTCATTTCGTACATGTCGACGTGTTAGGTCGATGATGTATGGTAGATCATTTGTATTCTAACCACCATTCGAGGCTTCATCGCCCGTACATCGTGTTATAATTCTATACACCGGTTTTACAATATTATTATGTACATCGGTTTCTGTACACCAGAAATCAATTGTGCAAATATTATTTTTTTGAGTTTCGATTTCGCATCAGTGATTTCTATGGCACTGTATAACTCTAATTTAATTATCGTTTTCATTCCACAACAAATTAAAAAGTCTAGCTTAACAATTGCGTGTCATTTTGCAAAATAGTGTAAACATATGAACTTAAAGCTACACAAATTATTATCAACCCTTGAGAATTTAATAAAAGTGCTTTGAACAAAAAAGATATGTCTAGTTGATATCTTTCCAAAGATATATTACTTGTATTATTTGGATATACCATTTGGCAAAAAAAGTAAAAATAGTTCGGTGCCCATATTTAAGAACTACGAAGAGTAATTCGAAAACTTCTTTAAGAATTTTACGAACACATTTTGCAAAAAAAGTTGCGCCTAGTCCACAGCTTTCTAACGCCATATTATTTGTATTATTCGGATAAACAGTTGAAAATAATCGTAAAAATATTGTCTGCATGTTTTTGATAAGATCCGAATTTTCATATTTTTAAATCTATTCAAAAACTATGAGAAATTGGGAAAAACTTTGAACACGAAAAAGTTGCAAAATTTTATTATGTTTCCAACGGTATATCATTTGCACCATCTGGATTAGAGGTTAGCAAACTGGAGCAACAGTAATTTTCGCTCGTTTTTACACAGATTTCTGATTCTCGAAATTACTTTTAAACCATGCGGAATTTATGAAAATGTTAAAAGATATAAAAGGTGCGGATTTTCATTAGCTTTCTAATAGTATATTATTTGTGCAATTCGGATAAACGGTTGAGAAATACGATTCAAAATACATTGCATCGAACATCATTAACATCGGAAAGTACAATTGCTCATCAAAGGAAGTTAAATTTGGTGCTCAAATAATGCAACCGTTTTCAAATATATATATATATATAACCCTATTCAGTATCAATCTAGGGTGTAGAATAGTTATTTTGCATATCATATATTTTTATATTCTCATATTCTGAAATTTATGTTTTGTATACCAATATATATGTTCATATTCACCAGAAACGCAAAAACTCAACATAAAAATATAATTAATGAGTCATTATAGTGTAAAAAATAGAAAATAAGCATTTTACATCGTATTTTTGTATGGCATGTAAACAATATTTTATGACATTTCTAAATTTTCTCCTGTTCTTCTTGACTTTTAGGGTAAGAGAAAATTTACGTGACATAAAAATGATATACAATTTAAAAAATAGAGGGTGGTTGAAGAATAATTATTCTACACCCTGTGTGTTAAATAACGTCATTAGAGTTGCGCTATTTGACCCCTAGGGAGTAGAATAATTATTCTATACCTACCCTTTAACTTTAGAACCGTATATTATTTTAACGTCACGTAAATTTTGTTTTACTTCAGAAATCGAGAAGAACATAAGAATAGTTGTGGTGAATATATGAACATAATTATTCGTTTATAAAATATAATTTTATCAATCTAACAACTTAAAAATATGTAGGCTGCAAAATAGTTAGTTTGCACCCTAGATGCTGAATATGGTATATATATATGCCCAGACACTATACACATTTTTTGTCATGACTTGTACACACCTGAAGGTATAAATATGTAAGTTATATATATCTAAGGTATATATATCTAAAATATGCACACTAGAGTTACATATACCTTTAGGTATGTATATCTAAGATGTGTGTACCTTGTATACGTGTGTATATATGCAACTTAGATACGTATACCTTAGATATGTATACCTTGTATAAGTATACTTTAGGTACACTTTAGGTACGCTTCCAGGTATATACGAATTTGAAAAAATACAGGCATGGTGCTCGGGCACCATGATGTTCCATATGGGTGCCCTTTTTATTTTACCTATATATATCAGCACTATTCTGCAACCGGTTGTAAAATAATATTTTAAGCACCGACTTAAACTTTTACAAACGTGGGTTGAACTTTTGGAAAAAAAAGTTTAAACTTAAAGTTTTAACTATTTGAATTGCCCGTTTGTTCTAATGTATGGATCATATATCGAGTTTCTCAACGGTTTGTCAGAATTAAGTAAATGATATATCGTTCGAAATATAATGAAAACCGTAACTTTTCAGGTTCACACTTTTTGAAAAATTTACACGGTCTAAATTTAATTTTTAAAACATAAAACATTTCTACATAGGTATAGAACGAACTTTTGCTGTAGTTTTTGAATCCCTTATTCAAATGAGACAAATGGTATACCATTGGATAGATAATGAAATTTCACATCATTTTCACGTTTCAAATGTTTTCAAATTCTGCACCGATTTTGAATAATTTGAAATATACCAAAATTCGCAGTATTCAAAATGGACGAACAGTATTTGCACGATTTTTTAACAGTTTGTCCAAATGAGGCAAATGATATACCGTTGGATAGATAATAAAATTACGCATCTTTTTATTTTTAAAGTATTTTCAATTTTGCACCGATTTTAAACAATTTGCAATACACCGAAATTCGGACGTTTTCAAAACAGGAAACGGTATTTGCATGATAGTTTTTGAACAGTTTTTCCAAATGAGGCAAATGATATACCGTTGGATAGATAATAAAAAAATTCATTTAGCCCATGTTCAATTTTTTTTTCACATTATCCATTGATTTGGAACAATTTTTAATATACTGAAATTTAGACGTATTTAAAAACGAGCGAATGGTATTTACACGATATTTTTTTATCCATTCATCGAAATGATTCAAATGATACATCGTTAAAAACATGATAAAATTTCATAACTTTTTCATGTTTTAAATTTTTTTAAATTCTGCATGGATTTAACTTCAAAAAATAGAGTATTAAACTGCACGGGACATGATACTACACTGCTTAACTATAAAGTTAAGCTGTCTAACTTGTGAAGGTTGGACTACGTACTCTATGAATGTTGAACTGTCTTCCTGTGAAGGATGAACTGCTTGTCCTATTAAGGTTGAACTACATCTGTTGTTATGGTTGAACTACATGCCCTGTTATGGTTAAGCTGCTTGACCTGCAAAGTTTGACTTGCGTGTTTGTCAAGTATGAACTGAGGATTAAACTTACCGTCTCAATTACTTGATTTCCCGTTTGTTCTAATTTATGGATTATAAATCGAGATGCAAATGATATGGCATTGAAAAGATAATACTAAAATTTTATAAATTTTTCATATTTGATGTTTTTCAAATTCTGCATGGATTAACTACAAAAAACTGTTTTTTTGTGAACGATGGACTGTCTTCCCTATGAAGGTTGAACTGCCTTTCTATAAAGGTTAAAATGTCTGCCCTATGAAGATTGAATTGCATACGCTATTATGATTTAACTGCCTGACCTGCAAGGTTTGACCAGTGTATTTGTTAAGTATGAACCAAAGGTTAAACTTATCGTCTCAACTACTTAAATTGTCTGTTCGTTCTAATGTATGTATTATACATCGAGATGCAAATGATACGGTGTTGAAAAGATAATAAAATTTCACAACTTTTTCATATTTGATGTTTTTTCAAATTCTCTATAGATTTGACTAAAAAATAGAGTATTGAATTGTCTGAGACATGATGTCTACCTGTAAGGTTGAACTGTCTTTCCTGTGAAGATTGAACTGCCTACTTTGTGAATGTTGAACTACCTTCCTGTGAAGGTTGAACTGTCTGTCCTATTAAGATTGAACTACATGCGCTGTTATGGTTGAACTGTCTGACCTGCAAGGTTTAATCAACGTGTTTGTCAAGGTTGAACTGAAGGTTGAACTTACCGTCTCAACTACTTAAACTGTCTATTCGTTTTAATGTTTTGATTATACATCGAGTTTCTCAACCGTCTGTTAAAATTAAGCAAATGATATACCGTTCGAAAGATAATAAAAAATCATAATTTTTTCATGTTCATACTTTTCGCAAAATTTTCACGTTTTAAATTTAATTTTTTAAATACAAATTTTTCCTACATAGGTGAACAAACTTCCGCTCCAGTTTTCGAACCCCTTATCCAAATGATGCAAATTATATACCATTGGATAGATAATAAAATTTTGCCTCTTTCTCATGTTTAATTTTTTTGAATTCTATATCGATTTTGAACAATTTTGAATACAGAGAAATTTGGACGTATTCAAAAACGGGCAGACAGTATTTACATGATATTTTTCGAACAAACAAATGAGGCAAATGATATATCGTTGGATAGATAATAGAATTCCGCATTTTTATTATGTTTAAAGTTTTTTCAAATTTTACACCAATTTTGAACAATTTTAATATATTTTTGAACCGTTTGTTCAAATGAGTCAAATGATATACCGTTGAATAGATAATGCAATTTTATATCTTTATCATGTTTAAAGTTTTTCAAATTCTGCACCGATTTGATTTTATACGATTTTGAATATACCAAAATTCTCCTATAAAAACCGGATGGTGCTCGGAATAATATATATACAACCATATATATATATATACACATATTTAAGGTGTACATACCTAAATTGTGTACATACACATATGCAGGTTACGTACACTTAGGTATGCATATCTGAAGGTATATGTAACTCTAGTATGCATATGTTTGGTATGCATATCTTAGGTATGTGTAACTTAGTTATGTATATCTTCAGGTATATAAATATCATTACAAAAAATATGCGTATCACGTATGGTGTCTGGACACCATGGTGTCCCAGTTATTTTACCTATATATAAGTTATGGTAAAAAATATGCGTATCACGTATGGTATCTGAGAACCATGGTGTACTAGTTAATTTAACTATATATATGTGGGATTTATATTTTCGTGTCCTTAGTTGTACTCAATTTTCTCCAAACGTTTAGTTTTTCTCAGTTTTGCCCTCCCTCCATTCCGAAATCCTCACATGCATTCCGACAGAGGATGTCGTCGGGTCAAAAGCTTGACGGTTACATGCTGACCGGTAGAACCATGTTAGAACGGGTCTGTAACATCCCAAAACTTCAATCCAAGCTTATCAAGATCAAATCAATCAAATTTGGGGTTAACAAAAACTTTTCCAAAGTTAATATGAAATCATTCATATATGTGTGCATTTAATTTAGAAGTTGTTTGAATTGCCATGATTGAGTGATCCAATGCTTGTAAAATGTTTCTTAGGTTATTTAAACATCATCTACATCTTTCCCAAACTTTTCCTAAGAAAATCAAATGAAAAATAATTAAAAAGGAGGAATGGTCATTTTGGCAAATTTAAATATCATGCCTACTTTGACTATTCCTAGTACTCAAATTTTAACAGAAACCATTCTTGATCTTTGTACCCCTTGCTAGTACACATAATGAGGTACCAAGGCCCACCTTTGGATCTGCTAAAAACATTATGTTACTTATTTTAAATTGCATTGGAAAATTGAATCTAATGCATATGCATAGATCACCCCTATTTCAAAACCCATCTATTTGAGCTCCACTTTCAAAACCCTTGCGACCATAGACTGCCTAGCACTAGGGGAGATCACTAAAAAAATGAACTCAAAATTCAAAAGGAATTTTCATGCGGCCATTTCATCAAACACATGGCATGCAGAATCAAACACAGCTAGCTAGCTCACTATTTCTACAGGGTTTTGCCACCCAATTGACCACAAAACACTCCCTCTGTCTCCACTTGATCAAACCATGTCATTACCACCCCATCCCCTACACCCTAGTGGCAAGGCCAAGCCATGTCGAGCCATGCCTCGCCGGCCAACCCTTGCCCCGCTGCAGCAGACCATTCCCTCTTCCCTCGCCATGTCTAGGAGGTAGCCAGGAGCTCACCGCCACCCCCTGTCCCTTTGCCCGAGCCCAGGAGTGCAGTGGACCACCGAGCACAAACCGCGCCCAGTGCCACCGCACCATGCCGAGCGCACGCCAGAGCGCCGCACCCGGCACGCGTGCACAAGCCGCCGCTCGACCGCAGCCCGCGCCTACCGCTCCGCCACGACACAGGGAACACGACGGACACACCCGTTCGCCGCCCAACGTACCACAGCCACTGCGCGCCATGGACACCGCCACTTCTGCCGCGCAGAGCGCCACCTCGCCCCGACCGCATGCCACCGTTCCTACGGCCGCATTTAAGCTCTAGAGCACCGCTAGGGAACCGCCCATCGATCGCCACCCCCAGCCATGCCTTTACCTCGCTGTAGCCATGTCGCCACCGTCGATCGCCCATCCCGCTCGGTCTCACCGTCGAGCCTATAAAAGGAGCACTCCCCAGCCTCTCTTCTCCACACCATTCCACTCCCCTCACCTCTCTGAACCTCACCCACCTCTAGCCGGAGCAAGTGGAGCAGCTGCTCGCCGGAATTGGAGCCGGAGCCGCCACCTCGGGAGGAGAAGGGCGCCATTGATTTCGACCGCCCCAAGCTCCACCGCGACCACGCCTCGCCTCGCCGTTGTCTTCCACGTTGTTTGCCCGCCTCGCCGACCCCGCTGGAGCCCTGGTACGCCCCCAGCAGACCCCCACCGAGCCGCTATGGTTCGAGCTCGCCAGTGATCTGTTCGTCGTCGACGACGACCCTCAGCCGTAGTTCTAGCTTCTAATCGCACAGCCCATAGCGCGCGTACCGTTTCGTGTTTTAAGTGCCGCTGACACGAGGGACCCCCCTGTCAGCTGAGCCCCGCGCCGCGGAGCGCCACTGGGCCGGCCCATTCCTTTTCCCGCGCTAGCCCACCTATTCAAATCTGGATTTTTCTTTTTAGTTGAATCTAGTTTCTGTCCAGGATTTCAAAAATCAATTCTGTGAGTTTTACAAATCCAAATTGCATGAAACCAATTTTTTCTGAAAGGTATTCAGATGATCTATCCAAGCCCGTTGGACTTAATTCAATTAGAGTTATAGATCTCTCCTAATAAAAATAAGAAGACAGAAGCTTTTGCAACTTGCAACATTTTTATAAAATCAACCAAGTTAGCTTTTGAGTTGATTCCAACTCTCAAAAATCACATTTCCCCATATCTATCCAAATATGTAATAATATTAAGGTTTACATGTAGTGACTTTGGACTAGTACCAAAATAATGCTATATAGGCATTTCTAGTCACTTTAAATCATTAAATAATGAACTTAAACCAAAGTAATTTTGATCCAACCCTTAAATATCATTCCCACATGTTAGAATATGTGGTGAGGACATGTGTCCACATGATCCCATATTTTGGTGGTGAATATTAAATTTTAGTTAATTTTTCAATGAGTAGAAATTACTTTGCTAAAATAAAAAGAAGGAAACTTTGGATTTAAACTTGGGATGCTTGTGATGATAATAGATCATCAATTGTGTGTCTTAGAATGCTATCTATCCTAGTTAAGTATTGTTTGGTGATTGTGCACTCCCTATGTATTTATAGACGATAGTACCGACCAAGCTCTCGAGGAGGAGGAGTTCTACCAAGAAGAAGAAGAAGAAGAAGAAGAAGAAGAAGAAGAAGAAGAAAACTTCAACCACTACACCAACCAAGGCAAGCTACTATTAGCAAGTTAGCACTATCTAAGTGCAAGCCACCATTAATAATGCCAGCTACTATTAGCAAGCTAGCACTATCCAAGTTTAACCCTTGCAAGTTAGCACTTGCCAGTGTAGTACTTAGCAAACTAGAACCAAACTAGATGGTTTAGCAAAGATGCCTTAAGCATGCTTTGATCACACCCCCCCCCCCTAATTTAACTAAGAGTACACCAAGTCCTAGTTACAAGTTTTACCCTTCTTAGGTTATACAA
This sequence comes from Avena eriantha, assembly GCA_910589775.1. NCBI lineage: Eukaryota > Viridiplantae > Streptophyta > Magnoliopsida > Poales > Poaceae > Avena > Avena eriantha. The sequence goes on from OU342741.1 coordinate 315,509,420, forward strand.
AGTTCTTTACTTGTTTTGAAGGTAGCATAAAAAGTATAAAACTTGACCTATTTAGAACCCTTTAGATGTCATTCTATGGCATGAGATTGAACCCATCTTTACCACCTTAGTGAACACTCTTAACTTAGTAGTTTAGAGTAGATCAAAAACTTGAGTCACTTTAGATGGGAACACTTGGTGAAAATGAATTATGAAAACCTTGGAATGATGAGTCATTCTACTGAGATGTTTTGACATGTGTTGAGAAACACCATTGGTTGATGATGATGAAAATGTTGAGGCATGAGCCTTAACCCTATTATAAAACTGATGGTTGGATTCGGATGCGATACCCGTTCCAAGTTTACCGTACAACCACATTACCTGAATTGGGTAAGGCTTAGCTGGAAATTTATATGCATTAGTATAAGTTCCCTCATGGGAGAGGTTTGAGCTGAGGCTACCTCTCAATGTTGTCCACCTATGCAGTGCCCAAGATGATTGATGGTCATGGTTGGGAGGCCATGCTCATAGGAGAGGTGCTTATACTAGGGTGTGTAAAGGGAAGGTTATGTTTGATTATCTGCATACTAAGTATGATGATTCAGGGTTATCCCTGACAGATGTATCGAATCTGTTGGTGAAAGTATACCACCTCTATAGAGTGTCAAACTATTCGAATAGCCGCGTCCGTGGTTATGGACAGTTGGAATGGCCATACTGTTTCGTTGTCAGATGTTTTCTAACTACTTTGAAAAGAATGATGAATCTTGACTTGACCACAACAGGGTTGTGTTTAGGAAAATAGCTTCCCAACCTAAGTAATTGTAGGACTTTACTTTATCTTTCTTTGCTTCAGAACTCAGCTTAGGTTTCAAACTTAACTTTATAGTTAAACATAGAGTTAGCACTTTAACTTAGATTTATACTACTTGTTAGTGGTAGTTTGCGAGTACTTAAAGAGTACTCATAGCTTTTGTCCCTGACTATTATCATGGCCAGACTATGAAGGAGATTATCAAGATGATGGTCAGCAGGACGGCTATGATAACTAGGACTATCTGCCTTCGTCAGCATTGCATGTGCCCCTGAAGATGGACCCTACCGCTACGCTATCTTTTATTTCCACTGCTTGTTGTATTAAGACTGGATCATGAGATCCTTATTTGTGTAAGGCCTTATGTATGGTTTGTAATGGATGATGTACTGTGATATCCAATCCGTTATGTCTCGCAAAAATGGTAATCCTAGGATTGCGAGGTATGGCATAACGGGCATCTGGGATTAAAAATCCGAGTGTTGACAAGTTGGTATCAGAGCCATCCTGACCATAGGAGACCCTAGTTAGAATGGACGTCAAACAAAACTTGGTTTCCAAACCAAAGTGAGTATTTATGAAAAACTATCTCCTCTCTTACCCTTGGGATTTCCTTCTTTATAAAAAACTTCATGATCCTCAAAAATTCTTACACTACTACTTAAAATTTGACACACTTGATCACTTCTCTAACTTGCTCATCCTTAATTCTTGTAGATGGAGACCCAGTTCAACAAGTTTTACCAGTTGGGCAATGGAGGTCAGATAATCTTCGAGAGGGATCTGGATTCACTGTCGGAGTTACTGGGACGCCCACATCCGGAGTTTCTTGGAGCTCAACTTCCAGGACCCCCAGGAGGAGGCCTACAGTGGCTAGTCACCGCAGATCTTAGAGAAAGCATTGAAGCACAAACTTCTGGAAGAATTTAGTTCTCCGTGAGAGAGAACAACCGGCTAGATGGATTAGCCAGGGCAATGCATGAAGCTCTCGCACGTCTATGTGCCCTCAGCGTCAACAAGACCCAAGGAACCCGTTTTGCCCACTATGCAAGACGTGACTTCATGGGACTACCAATGGAAATGCCGGGCCACCCCGAGTTGAGGCGTCAAGTGGAGAACCTTGACTTCTTGCTTCACGACAGACAGCAGGAACTGGACAATGCCAGAGAGTTAGCCAACCAGAACCGTGCCATTGCCGACCAGAAGGCCCAGACTTTTGCACTGCTTGTCCAAGACCGTCAGTCTCTTTGCCGCCAGCGTGCCAAGAAGGATCGCACCATCGCCCGTCTTCGCAAGAAGGTGGCCGACCTCGAGAAGACCGTCAAGGAGCAGGAAGCTCAGCTTGCCACCAAGGAAGAAGAAGATGAGGGTGAAGACATCCAGGGAGACATGGATTCTTACCTCAGCAACGATGATGATTTCCTAGCGGAGGATGCCGTGGACTTCTACACTGATGATGAGGACTCCGACTTCATCGACGATGAGTAGATGCACTAGGGCACTGTCGTAGCATGAGACGTATCGATATCAATGTATCTTAGCTTGCAGAATGGTTCTTCAAACCATCTGTTTTCCCTTTGATTGTTGTGGTGTGTGTTGTATCGTGTGCTTGCTTGCATGAATGAAAATGAAGTTAGTTGAAAAACTAGAGTCTAACTCAAAGTTTTAGCTTTGAAAACCCATGAACCTTAGAAATTTCCCTCTTATCCCTATATCTCAATCTTCAGATGACTCGTGGAAAGAGCAGCTCGTCGCAAGACCCAATGCTGCAGATCTTGCAGAATCTCATCGCAGACCGTGAAGCAAGCATGGCAGAACGCCAAGACAACTTAGCAACACTCCAATAGATCGCTCAGATGGCTCTCAACAACCAAGGGCATGGAAATCAGGATCACCAGGGATCCAAACTCAAAAACTTTCAGAACACCAATCCCCCAATCTTCAACCAATCTGAGAACCCATTAGATGCTGATGACTGGTTACAGACCATGGAGAACAACCTAGAAGTTGTAGGAGTTGATGAAAATGAGAAAGTGCTCTTCGCCACCCACTATCCGGCAGGAGATGCAAGAGCTTGGTGGAATAGCATCCGCAATATGAACCATGGTCAAGTGATGACCTGGGAAGCATTCAAAGTCAAGTTCAGCCGCACCCACGTGCTGCAAGGTCTAGTCAATAGAATGAGAGATGAGTTCCACGAATTGAAGCAAGGAAGAATGACTGTGGTGGAGTACCATGACCGATTCCTGTCACTTGCCAGATATGCACCTGATGAAATCAACACGGAGGCCAAAAAGAAGGAAAGATTCTTGAACGGACTGCATGATGAGATGCAGACTGTCCTCGTCAGCATCCGTTTCGATGATCTCGAAGAGCTAGTCGACTCTTCCATCCAGATGGAAGGGAAGATTAACCAGGCAAACGACAATCGCAGGCGTCGTATGATGCAGCAGTCTAGATCCAACAGTCACCAGAAGTACCATCCCTACCCTTCATCGGGATATGCACCAAGGAACAACCAACCCCCAAATTCTCGCCCAAGCTACCCCAACCATAGCGGAGGCAATGTGAAGTCCGGAGGAAACAATCACAACTCCGGTAATACCAACAATTTCAACCGTGCACCTCCCAAGCACAACAACAACAGCAACACTGCACCTAGAACTGGCAACAATGTTGTGCCTGTCGCAGTCAAGGACAAGTCCCAGATCACTTGTTTCGAGTGTGGAGTGAAGGGTCACTACTCCAATGAGTGTCCCAAAAAGACTACAGCCAATGCCAATGTAAATGCCCCAGCTCAGCAGCAGCGTCGTGTTCAGCCAGGAAGGAGATTTGCCCCAGGGAACCCTCACAACCGCAATGGCCGTCTCTTCCACATGAATGCAGAAGGAGCCCAGGAAGCGCCAGATGTAGTGCTGGGTATGTTTTCTGTCAACTCAGTTTTAGCAAGAGTATTGTTTGATTCGGGAGCATCGCATTCATTTGTCACCGAAGAATTTGCATGCACTAGTAAGATTCGTCCAACCAACCTGAAGCATGTCATGATAGTTCAAATCCCCGGTTCAACAACCAAAGCTAGAAAAATTTGCAAAGCTGTACCTATCAGAATACATGGGATAGATTTTTATGCCAACCTAATTGTACTCGGAACCAAAGGTTTGGAAGTAGTACTAGGTATGGACTGGATGTCAAGGCATAAAGGATTAATAGACTGTGCTAAGAAAGCCATCACCATGACCAGTAGTTCTGGAGTCACAGTAGAGCATATCTCCGAAACCTTACACCGTCAATTCAAGTGCAACCAGAGTGTAGCCTTGCCCACCATTGACCAAGTCAGAGTAGTCTGCGAATACCCTAACGTATTCCCAGATGAATTGCCAGGTATGCCCCTGGATAGGTATATTGAGTTCATTATCGAACTAATCCTCGGAACCGGACCTATAGCCCAGAGACCCTATAGCATGAACCCATTAGAGTTAGTGGAACTGAAGAAGCAGTTGGATGCTATGCTAGCCAAAGGTTTAATTCAACCAAGTGCATCGACATGGAGATCACCAGTTTTATTCGTCGACAAGAAAGATGGAGGCAACCGTCTATGCACAGATTACAGAAAGTTGAATGATGTCACCATCAAGAACAAGTACCCTTTACCAAAGATAGAGGATCTATTTGATCAGTTGACCGGAGCTCAGGTATTCTCAAAGATTGATCTTAGGACTGGTTATCACCAACTTAAGATTCGTGCAACAGATATTTTGAAGACCGCCTTTACTACTCGCTATGGTTTATACGAGTATACGGTTATGTCTTTTGGATTAACCAATGCCCCTTCTTATTTCATGAATCTCATGAATAAGATCTTTATGAATTTCCTAGATAAGTTTGTAGTGGTGTTTATCAACGACATCCTTATCTACTCCAAGTTAGAAGAAGAACATGAGCAACATCTGAGAATCATTCTAGAAACCCTGAGAGAGCATCAGTTATATGCCAAGTTCAGGAAGTGTGAATTTTGGCTGAGAGAAGTAGGATTCCTGGGACATATTGTGTCTGTCGGAGGGTCTCTATTGATCCCACAAAGATCAAAGATGTTGAAGAATGGAAAGCCCCAACCACTCAAACCCAAGTCCATGCCTTTCTCGGATTAGCGGGATATTACCGCAAGTTCGTAGAAGGATTCTCGAGCATAGCCTGACCAATGACCCAATTGTTGAAGAAGGACAAGAAGTTTGAATGGACAGACAAGTGTGAAGCCAGTTTCCAGGAGCTGAAGAAGAGATTGATATCAGCCCCAATTTTGGTCATGCCAGACATCAAGAAGCCATTTGATGTGTATTGTGATGCATCCAAGATTGGTCTAGGATGTGTATTGATGCAAGAAGGCAAAGTCATCGCTTATCTGTCTCGACAACTGAAGCAGCATGAGCAGAACTATCCGACCCATGATCTTGAACTAGCAGTTGTAGTCCTAGCACTAAAGACACGGCGTCATTATTTGATGGGTAATCGTTGTGAGATTTACTCAGATCATAAGAGCTTGAAGTATATCTTCACTTAGGAGGAGTTGAATATGAGGCAAAGAAGATGGATAGAGTTAATCAAAGATTATGACCTTGACATTCACTATCACCCCGGCAAAGCCAATGTGGTGGCGGATGCTCTTAGCAGATTGCCGTGTAGGCTTAACACCATGATCAAGGAGAAGCAACCCAGTTTGTATGAAGAGTTGGAGCAATTCAGGACTGAATTAGTTAGCAAAGGATTCCTAGCTAGCATTGAACTTCAACCCACTTTAATTAGCCAAATCAAGGAAGCCCAGAAGGGGAATGAAAGTATCGACGGAATCAAACGTCGTATTAGTACAGGAAAGGTACATGGATTCACCGAAGACGAAGAAGGAGTACTGTGGTACAAAGGACACATCTGTGTTCTAGCAGATTCGGAGCTGAAGGAAGTTATCATGAAGGAGGCTCATGATACTCTTTATTCTATCCACCCCGGAGGAACAAAGATGTATCAGGATTTGAAAGAGAATTTTGGTGGCACAAGATGAAGAGAGAGATCAGAAGCTACATCGCCAAATGTGACATCTGTCAAAGAGTCAAGGCAGAACACCAGATATCTGCAGGACTGTTGCAACCATTGCAGATTCCGGAATGGAAATGGGATTTCGTTGGAATGGACTTTATCACCGGTTTACCTACTTCTAGTAGGGGAAATGACTCAATCTAGGTCATAGTTGATAGACTGTCCAAGGTAGCCCACTTATACCTGTCAAAACAACTTACCAGAGTGCAAAGTTAGCAGAGCTATACATTGCTAGGATTGTTAGTCTGCATGGAACCCCCAAGACCATAGTATCAGATCGAGGAACCCAGTTTACCTCAAGATTTTGGCAGAAAGTCCAAGAAGGACTAGGAACCAAGTTGAACTTCAGCACAGCATATCACCCACAAACAGATGGACAGATTTAGAGAGTCAACCAAATCCTAGAGGATATGCTTAGAGCTTGTGTGTTGGAATACGGATCAAAATGTGAAGACTGTCTGCCTTTCGTAGAATTCTCATATAACAACAGTTATCAAGCTAGTTTGCAGATGGCACCATTTGAATTCCTATATGGAAGAAAGTGTCGTACCCCTTTGAATTGGTCGCAAGTAGGAGAGAGTCGGATCTTCGGACCCGACATTCTCCGAGAAGCAGAAGAGAAAGTTCACAAAGTCCGTGAGCATCTCAAGACCGCCCAATCCAGGCAGAAGAGTTATGCTGACAAAAGAAGGAGAGACCTGACTTTCAATGTCGGAGATTTTGTATATCTCAAGGTTTCACCCTTGAAAGGAACTCAATGCTTTAGTCTGAAAGGAAAGTTAGCCCCCAGATATATCGGACCTTTCAAGATTCTAAACCGCCGAGGAGAAGTATCATATCGGTTGGAACTGCCTGAAGAGATGCCAGCCATCCACAATGTGTTCCATATCTCGTTAATTCGCAAATGCTTGGAAGTGCCTGAGAAGACTAAAGTTTTCAAGAACATCGATCATAGAGCTGTGGAAATCAACAAGGACCTGACCTATCGAGAAGTACCCATCCGTATCTTAGAAGAAGCCTACAGAACCACCAGGACCAGAAGTATCAAGTTTCTCAAGATTCAGTGGAGCAACCATACCGAGGAGGAAGCTACTTGGGAGCGAGAAGATTACATTAGGACGGAGTTTCTAGATCTCTTTAGTTCCTAGTTTTCTTTGTAAATCTCGGGATGAGATTTTGTTTAAGGGGGGAAGGTTTGTAACATCCCAAAACTTCAATCCAAGCTTATCAAGATCAAATCAATCAAATTTGGGGTTAACAAAAACTTTTCCAAAGTTAATATGAAAGCATTCATATATGTGTGCATTTAATTTAGGAGTTGTTTGAATTGCCATGATTGAGTGATTCAATGCTTGTAAAATGTTTCTTAGGTGATTTAAACATCATCTACATCTTCCCCAAACTTTTCCTAAACAAAATCAAATCAAAAAGAATTAAAAAGGAGGAATGGTCATTTTGGCAAATTTAACTCTCATGCCTACTTTGGCTATTCCTAGTACTCAAATTTTAACAGAAACAATTCTTGATCTTTGTACCCCTTGCTAGTACACATAATGAGGTACCAAGGCCCACCTTTGGATCTGCTAAAAACATTCTGTTACTTATTTTAAATTGCATTGGAAAATTGAATCTAATGCATATGCATAGATCACCCCTATTTCAAAACCCATCTATTTGAGCTCCACTTTCAAAACCCTTGCAACCAGAGACTGCCTAGCACTAGGGGAGATCACTCAAAAATTTTGAACTCAAAATTCAAAAGGAATTTTCATGCGGCCATTTCATCAAACATATGGCATGCAGAATCAAACACAGCTAGCTAGCTCACTATTTCTACAGGGATTTGCCACCCAATTGACCACAAAACACTCCCTCTGTCTCCACTTGATCAAACCATGCCATTACCACCCCATCCCCTACACCCTAGTGGCAAGGCCAAGCCATGCCGAGCCATGCCTCGCCGGCCAACCCTTGCCCCGCTGCAGCAGACCATTCCATCTTCCCTCGCCATGTCTAGGAGGTAGCCAGGAGCTCACCGCCACCCCCTGTCCCTTGCCCGAGCCCAGGAGTGCAGTGGACCACCGAGCACAAACCGCGCCTAGTGCCATCGCACCATGCCGAGAGCACGCCAGAGCGCCGCACTCGGCACGCGTGCACAAGCCGCCGCTCGATCGCAGCCCGCGCCTACCGCTCCGCCACGACACAGGGAACACGATGGACACGCCCGTTCGCCGCCCAATGCACCACAACCACTACGCGCCATGGACACCGCCGCTTCTGCCGCGCAGAGCGCCACCTCGCCCCGACCGCGTGCCACCGTCCCTACGGCCACATTTAAGCTCTAGAGCACCGCCAGGGAACTGCCCATCGATCGCCACCCCCAGCCATGCCTCTACCTCGCTGTAGCCATGTCGCCACCGTCGACCGCCCATCCCGCTCGGTCTCACCGTCGAGCCTATAAAAGGAGCACTCCCCAGCCTCTCTTCTCCACACCATTCCACTCCCCTCACCTTTCTGAACCTCACCCACCTCTAGCCGGAGCAAGTGGAGCAGCAGCTCGCCGGAATTGGAGCCGGAGCCACCGCCTCGGGAGGAGAAGGGCGCCGTTGATTTCGACCGCCCCAAGCTCCACCGCGACCACGCCTCGCCTCGCCGTCGTCTTCCACGTCGTTTGCCCACCTCGCCGACCCCGCTGGAGCCCTAGTACGCCCCCAGCAGACCCCCACCGAGCCGCTAGGGTTCGAGCTCGCCGGCGACCTGTTCGTCGTCGACGACGACCCTCAGCCGTAGATCTAGCTTCTAATCGCATGGCCCACAACGCGCGTAGCGTTTCGCGTTTTAAGTGTCGCTGACACACGGGACCCCCCTGTCAGCTGAGCCCCGCGCCGCGGAGCGCCACTGGGCTGGCCCATTCCTTTTCCCGCGCTAGCCCACCTATTCAAATCTGGATTTTTCTTTTTAGTTGAATCTAGTTTCTGTCCAGGATTTCAAAAATCAATTCTGTGAGTTTTACAAATCCAAATTACATGAAACCAATTTTTTCTGAAAGGTATTCAGATGATATATCCAAGCCCGTTGGATTTAATCCAATTAGAGTTATAGATCTCTTCTAATAAAAATAAGAAAACAGAAGCTTTTGTAACTTGCAACATTTTTATAAAATCAACCAAGTTAGCTTTTGAGTTGATTCCAACTCTCAAAAATCACATTTCCCCATATCTATCCAAATATGTAATAATATTAAGGTTTACATGCAGTGACTTTGGACTAGTACCAAAATAATGCTATATAGGCATTTCTAGTCACTTTAAATCATTAAATAATGAACTTAAACCAAAGTAATTTTGATCCAACCCTTAAATCTCATTCCCACATGTTAGAATATATGGTGAGGACATGTGTCCACATGATCCCATATTTTGGTGGTGAATATTAAATTTTAGTTAATTTTTCAATGAGTAGAAATTACTTTGCTAAAATAAAAAGAAGGAAACTTTGGATTTAAACTTGGGATGCTTGTGATGATAATAGATCATCAATTGTGTGTCTTAGAATGCTATCTAGCCTAGTTAAGTATTGTTTGGTGATTGTGCACTCCCTATGTATTTACAGACGATAGTACCGACCAAGCTCTCGAGGAGGAGTTCTACCAAGAAGAAGAAGAAGAAGAAGAAAACTTCAACCACTGCACCAACCAAGGCAAGCTACTATTAGCAAGTTAGCACTATCTAAGTGCAAGCCACCATTAATAATGCCAGCTACTATTAGCAAGCTAGCACTATCCAAGTTTAACCCTTGCAAGTTAGCACTTGCCAGTGTAGTACTTAGCAAACTAGAATCAAACTAGATGGTTTAGCAAAGATGACTTAAGCATGCTTTGATCACCCCCCCCTTATTTAACTAAGAGTAACCCAAGTCCTAGTTACAAGTTTTACCCTTCTTAGGTTATACAAAGTTCTTTACTTGTTTTGAAGGTAGCATAAAAAGTATAAAACTTGACCTATTTAGAACCCTTTAGATGTCATTCTATGGCATGAGATTGAACCCATCTTTACCACCTTAGTGAACACTCTTAACTTAGTAGTTTAGAGTAGATCAAAAACTTGAGTCACTTTAGATGGGAACACTTGGTGAAAATGAATTATGAAAACCTTGGAATGATGAGTCATTCTACTGAGATGTTTTGACATGTGTTGAGAAACACCATTGGTTGATGATGATGAAAATGTTGAGGCATGAGCCTTAACCCTATTATAAAACTGATGGTTGGATTCGGATGCGATACCATTCCAAGTTTACCGTATAACCACATCACCTGAATTGGATAAGGCTTAGCTGGAAATTTATATGCATTAGTATTAGTTCCCTCACGGGAGAGGTTTGGGCTAAGGCTACCTCTCAATGTTGTCCACCTATGCAGTGCCCAAGATGACTGATGGTCATGATTGGGAGGCCATGCTCATAGGAGAGGTGCTTATACTAGGGTGTGTAAAGGGAAGGTTATGTTTGATTATATGCATACTAAGTATGATGATTCAGGGTTATCCCTGACAGATGTATCGAATCTTGTGGTGAAAGTGTACCACCTCTGCAGAGTGTCAAAGTATTCGAATAGCCGCGTCCGCGGTTATGGATAGTTGGAATGGCCATACTGTTTCATTGTCAGATATTTTCTAACTACTTTGAAAAGAATGATGAATCTTGACTTGACCACAACAGGGTTGTATTTAGGAAAATAGCTTCCCAACCTAAGTGATTGTAGGACTTTACTTTATCTTTCTTTGTTTCAGAACTCAACTTAGGTTTCAAACTTAACTTTATAGTTAAACATAGAGTTAGCACTTTAACTTAGATTTATACTACTTGTTAGTGGTAGTTTGCGAGTACTTAAAGAGTACTCATGGCTTTTGTCCCTGGCTATTATCATGGCTAGACTATGAAGGAGATTATCAAGATGATGGTCAGCAGGACGGCTATGATAACTAGGACTATCTGCCTTCGTCAGCATTGCCTGTGCCCCTGAAGATGGACTCCACCGCTACGCTATCTTTTATTTCCGCTGTTTGTTGTATTAAGACTGGATCATGAGATCCTTATTTGTGTAAGACCGTACGTATGGTTTGTAATGGATGATGTACTGTGATATCCAATCCGTTATGTCACGTAAAAATGATAATCCCGGGATTGCGAGATATGGCATAACGGGCATCTGAGATTAAAAATACGGGTGTTGACAGGATCGTGCGTTGAGCGTTACGTTACGTCGTCTCGATCGTTACATGCTGACACGTGGGATCAGGATACATATCGGACCTGCCATCCATCTCTGGCTGATTATAGGGGACGTGGTTTAGATTATATGGGGGCGTGTTTGGTTGTTACGTGCGCCTTGTTGCCTAAATTGGAAGTTTTTTTGTTATTTTTATGATTAGTCTTTTTAAGAGCGTTTCTCTCTCTCTCGCTAACAATTGTGGTTTTTCCTAAAAAGATAGCGAATCTAGAGCAGCTTATCTTTTTATTTATTGTTTCCTTAGCCCTCGTTTTTCCCTAACCTGGTAGCAAATCTAGAGCAGCAAGTCTAACCAGCACCCTAAATAAATTCAGTAAACATAGCAGATGTAGATAAAATAGTTAATTTAGGTTATATAGTACGATACTTAACGATGTTCGACAATTAGGCTGCTCAGCAGCAGTAGACAAGTTCAATACAGACAAGACAAAAGAAGCTGCTTTACAGCAGCAGCAACACAAGATCAGTGGCCCATCATGGCCTCTGTCACGAGAGTCTCCGTCTCCTCCCTCTGGCGCCTCCTCCACTTCTTGTTGCACAGTCCCTGGACCTTGAGCATGCGACCCTCCTCGATAGCCATCTTCTGGAGGTTCGGAGGTGAAGACCGTGCGCTTGGTGCTTGGCTATGAAGTAGTGGACATTTACAGACTCGCCGCAGATCCTCACGTCCTCGGCATGCTTCACGAGGGAGTTGAAGTCCGTGACGTAGAGCCTCCTGGTGGGGCAGAAGGGGTACATGTACACGTCACCGGCGAAGAAGTTGTTTTACTGGCCTGACTTCAGCCTCCTTAGCACATGATGAGTCTTAATGCTCTTGGACTCATCATAGCTGCGGACGTCGCTGCTATCCTCCTGTTTCAAAAAATAGTAGAGTGCAATAAGTACATGATTGAGATACTTTGATTATCAGGATTGATTATTTGCATAAATTAACCGATTGAGATCTCCTAATTATTCCTCAAATCTCAAACTAAATCAAATATTGATCCCAACTATGAACAGGGGGTTCAAATACGAACAAGGAATTTATCGAAATACGAGATCTAACACAAGAGGATTAGCTACTGTTAAAGTACAAACATCCGAGCCATAATAACATACGATCTAGCATCCAACGATGGGAACAGGGGAAAGAACAAGGGAAGGGGATAAAACCCTAGTTACCTCCGACCATGGGTCAGCGATGTTGTTGTCTTAGGGGTTCTGCGGTCTTATGTAATCAACCTCCTCGTAGGGGTCCCAGCCGAGCGGGATCTGCCCGAGACCGACGGGGGACTCCTCGTCGGCGGCTACGACGGATGCGGGGACGGGGATGGTGGCTGCCTCCGATGCCTAGACGGGGACAGGGGCCTCCTCGCCGGCGGCATTGGAGGCGCCGATGGCCACCGCACCATTCTTCTTTATCGCCGGTGTGGTTGGGGTTTTCTTTGGGGTTTGCAGAAGGTGATGGGATAGTGGAGACGGTTGAGTGAGCGAGTGAGTGATGAGTGAGTATGAGGAGGCCTCTATTAAAGGAGAAGGGCAACGACGTTTCGTTGCACCACAGTGCACCGCGTAACCGCGTGCGCTACTGTACCATGCACAGCCACACGTGTCCGCTACCACCCCGTGCACCGCACACGCGTACCGTGAGTCACGTTTTTCCCTCGTGTCTAACTCTGGCGACTTAGTTGTGCTCAATTTTGCCCTCGAGTGTAACACTGGCAGTTTGGTTGTACTTAGTTTTTCCCTCCAGTACTAACACTTCCGTGTGCAATATACTCAGTTTTACCCTCTGGTGGCTGGTCAACAGAGATTTAACGAATAGGTTTTAGCTATCTAATTGAGTCATTTTATGCACAACAAATTCAAAAAGAGAAAAACATAGTGGCATCTACCCAGAGAGTCTTATTATGTGACCTGCCACCATAAGAAATGTATATAAACAAAGTTTTAACCTAAATCACCACTTCTCGAATCACCTACTATCTATAAAGGTTCATAGCTTTCTACTCAAGCCTCTTCCCAAAACCTCCCTCCCTACAACATAGTTTGTCGGAATGAGGCAATAATTGTCAAACTGGTGTATATTTGAATTGCAAATAGTTTGATGTATGCCAAGATGTATTTTATTGTATAAAAGATGCACTTTCCATTTTTTAAATCCTTTTCTATTTTCTATTTGGATCTCTTTGTTAGTCTTGCCCTTGGTTTTTAAGTTCTACTCAGTTTTTCCCTTGGTTCTTAAGTGCTACTTAGTTTTCCTCTCTCTTAGTATCAATCTCTCGCACATGTACCCATATTCGCTACTACGCTCTAATTGGTTGATACAATTGTTACACGGATCGTGTCCACCAACCGTTGATCCTTTGTGATCTAGCAGATAGGATAACCCCTATATTTGTCGGGAGCACCCCTCTATCCATGCAAAATAACGAGTTTGCCACCGGTACTTTAACTCCATAAACAAATGAACTTGAATATAATTTGAAGGGAACGTGTTCAAAGGTGTATAATTTATGCAGTACATTTCACTCTATGAAAATGATAATCTCTCAAGATTTTCTTAGCACAATATTATCACGTATTAAGTGTGATTTTAAAAAGTTCAAATGTGTATAATTTTCGTATATACAAGTTTATGCATTATATTCCACTCTAAGAAAATGGGGGAGAAATGATAATCTCTCAAAATTTTGCTAACACATCATTATCTCGTTATTAAGTGCGATTTCATAGTATTCAAAGGTTTAAAATTTTCATATACGCAAGTTTATGCGTTATATTTCACTCCATGGAAATGATAAATGATCAGGATTTTGTTAGCACAATATTATCATGACCTAAGTGCAATTTCAAAGAGTCCAAAGGTGTATAATTTTCGTATATGTCAATTTATGCATTACATTCCACTATATGAAAATGATAATCTCTCAAGATTTTCTTAGCACAACATTATCACATATTAAGTGTGATTCCAAAGAGTTCAAAGGTATATAATTTTCATATATACAAATTTATGCATTACATTACACTCTATAAAAATAATAATCTCTCAAGATTTTCTTAGCACAACATTGTCACATATTAAGTGTGATTTCAAAGAGTTCAAATGTGTATAAACTTTGTATATGCAAATTTATGTATTACATTTCACTCTATGAAAATGGGGAAGAAAATAATAATCTCTCAAAATTTTGTTAGCACATCATTATCACATATTAAGTGCAATTTAAAAGTGTTCAAATGTTTATATTTTTCGTATATGCAAGTTTGTGCATTACATTTCAATCTATGAAAATGATAATCTCTCAAGATTTTCTTAGCACGATATTATCACGTATTAAGTGCAATTTTAAAGAGTTCAAACGTGTATAATTTTCGTATACGCAAGTTTATGCATTATATTTCACTCCATGGAAATGATAAATGATCAGGATTTTATTAGCACAATATTATCATATCCTAAGTGCGATTTAAAAGAGTTCAAATGTGTATAATTTTCGTATATGCATTATATTTCACTATATGAAAATGAAGCTAGACAAAGGGTGCGGGCACGGGCTGGCTCGAGGTCCCAGCTTGCAACGCCAACCTAGTTAAGTTGTGGGTCTGACGCTCATGTGGACAAGCTATGGGTCCGGAGCTCACGTGGATAATCTATGGGTCCGATGCTGATCTGAATAAGTTGAGAGAGGTGCCTAATACGGGAATCGACTGAACGTGACCCCACTTGTCAGCATATAATGGCAAGGGTACAATACGGGACCCGACAGAACGCGGTCCTACTCGTCAGCACATAACAGCGAGGGTCCACTACGTACCCGATAGAACGCAGCACCACTTGTTAGCACGTAACGGCAAAGCAGACGGACGGAGAGTTTCAGACCATGTGAGAGTTTCGTACAAGGAGATGGGCAAATGTGAGAAAAAACTAAGCGGCTAGGAAAAACTGAGTACAACTAACGTAGAAATCCCTATATATGTATATATGCAAAATCCTTCTTACTCTTAGATATAGTTACACTCTTGCCTCGTATACTCCATACAAAAGTATTTATGATACATATATATATATATAGGGTAAGACTATTCTATAATGAGGTATATATTCTATACACGCTCATCCCTATAAGAACAGGATGCGCTTTAGATCGCACAAAACAGCAACTGAGTCCACGACTTCTTCTTCACCCTGCCTACCAACCACCCCACGCCTCTTCGTGTAGGATCCCCACACCATCGTCCGAAGGCCCTCCATGCTGCCGCCCGCACATGCCCGCGCCAGCGCCTGCTGACCCCCTGCTTAGGTATCTACTGAGGGCCTGGTGTCTTGTGTGCCGCTGGCGTGAGTCCTCAAACGCCATCAACCTAGTTCCTGCTTGCTACCGATCCAACAACCCACGCGCTGGCTAATTACTCCATTTGCAGTCGCTCTTCTTCGGATCTATCTTGTTAGATTCCTCCATCACGGCCGATTTGGGCATTGTTCTAACTGGCGCAACCCATAATCCTAGAGTTGGCTTATGCTATTCGAGCTGGTGGCCTCGGCCAATGGATTGCTCGGCCCGTAGGATTTGGATAACTCGATGGATGTCGGCAGGCCAGCTACTCAATCTCCAGGAGTGAGCGCTGTTGGGATTTTTCATGCCATAGAATTGTTTTTCTACGGGTTGTATGGAGTGTACATGCCGAGGAAAAGTAATACACAAAGAAGGGCATACACACTTTTTTAAGTTGTACGTGTACATATATGTGAGCAGTACACGGGGGAGAAGTAAGTGTATTTTATCTGGTTATAGAAACAATGCACATATGTTTATTTTGATATTTAACAAAATACAATCAGTTTGGCTAGGAAATACATACTGAGACATCGGGTAATGGAAGTACGAATCATAGCAGCGAACTACAGGGGGGAAATAATGTTAAGTATGCTAGAAAGTATACTTGTACACACCTCTGATTATTAACCTTGAGAAAGTACACACCTTTGTTTTTTTCTACTCCCTCCGACCCAAATTAATTGACTTGGTTTGTCGAGATTCGGATGTATATACATTAAAACAAGTCTAGATACATTCGAATTTAGACAATTCTGAGTCAACTAATTTGGATCGGAAGGAGTACTATAATTCTTGAGTCAAAATGTCCCTTGGATAATTATTTACAGCTACAATTTTGGTAATCGAGATTGCGTTGATCAATTTAAAAATAATTTTAGGAAATATGAAAACAGAGAAGTATGGCTATACAAAATAAGAGAAATATATACTTCAAAAATATGACAATACAAACCTAATTAGAAGTAAAGGGAAGTATAGAAATCGAAAAATAGAATGCGTGGAAATTGAAAAATGAGAAGTATAGAAATTACAAAATGGAAAGTATAGTGTTCGCTGCCTAAAAAATAAAACCAGCAAAAGGAAAGTACGAAATTTTGAAAAAGTGAAGTAACAGAAATTGCAAAAAAGGAAGTATAAAAGTTATAAAATAGGAAGTATAGTGTTTGCTGCTTGGGAAATAAAATCAAAATAGAAATTTTAAAATGGGATGTATGAAAATTGAAAATGGGAAGTATAGGAATTGTAAAAAATAGAAAATATAGTGTTCGCTCTCTAAAAAATGAAACCAGCAAAGAGAAGTATAAAAATTTCAAAACAGGAAGTATGGAAATTGAAAAATAGGAAGTATAAAATTTGCAAAAAAGGAAGTATAGTATTCGTTGCCTAGGAAATGAAATCAGCAACAATAAGTATAGAAACTGAATAAAGTTAAGTATAGAAATCAAAAAAGGGAAGTATAGGAATTTTAGAAAAGGAAGTAGAGTGTTTGCTACCTACAGAAATAAACTGCGGACAATAGTTTTAAAATTAAAGTTAAATTGTTTCTACTTTGAGAAAATTTTCTCAACTGTTAATCAGAATTATACAAATGATATGCCGTTGGAAAGATATCGAAAAACCACAAAGTTTTTGTGTTCAAACTTTCGAAGATTCTAAACGATTTTAATTTAATTTGGAAAATACGAAATCCATCTATGTGGAAAGATAACGAACTTTTACTCTGGTTTTTGAACCTCTTTCCCAAATGATACAGATGATATACCATTGGAAAGATATTGAAATTGCACAAGTTTTCCGTATTTAAAGTTTTTTAAATTCTGTACGATTTTAGAATAATTTTTAAAATACCAAAATTCGAATCTATTTAAAACGAGCAGATGGTATTTTGATGATTATTTCTAAACCGTTTGTCAGAATGATACAAATGATATGACGTTGGAAAGCTATGAAATAGGAGCAACTTTTTGTTCAGAATGTTATCTCAAATTCCTTATGGTTTAGGAGAAGATTTTAAACTATCGTCTGCTTGTTTTAAAATCCTTATCGTTTAGAAGCAGTTGTCCAAACTTTTCTCGACTAGTATTTGTACTTCTTGGGTTATACATTCGTATTTCCCGTAGTTGAAGTCTTCACTTCCTCCATTTGCAGACTTATTTATTACTTATAGTTTTTTAACTATTAATCAGAATTGTACAAATGACATGCTGTTGGAAAGATATCGTAAAACCGCAAATTTTTCGTGCTCAAAATTTATGAAGATTCTACATACTTTGAATTTAATTCGGAAAATATGAAATCCATCTATATGGAAAGATTACGAACTTTTACTCCGGTTTTCGAACCCCGTTCCCAAAATGATACAAATCATATACCATTGGAAAGATATTAAAATTGCGCAATTTTTTCGTGTTTAAAGTTTTTTTAAATTTTGCACGGTTTTGTAGTAATTTTAAAAATATCAAAATTTGGATCAACTTAAAACGAGCGGACGGTATTTGTACGATTAATTTTAAATCGTTTGTCAGAATGATACAAATGATATGGCGTTAGAAAGCTATGAAGTCAGAGCAACTTTTTAGTTCAGAATGTTTTCAAAATTTTCTTATGGTTTAGAAGCAGATTTGAAATTACCGTCCGCTCGCTTTAAATTCCTTATGGTTTAGAAGAAGTTGTTTGAACTTTTCTCGACTAGTATTTGTACCCTTTTGGTCATACAATCTTACTACCTGAAGTCAAAGTATGCACTTCCTCCATTTTATAGACTTATTTATTATTTTTCAAATATTTCATCTTTTTTTAGCAATCCATATTAGCGTTGACGCCGCATGGTAAACCATCTGTGTTCCCCACAATCAGGTTTCATATGTAAACTTCCCTCTCTAGAGCATGTGTACTTCCTGTTAATTTCCTCTGTGTTTCCCCTGTTCCTCTGTTGTAGTATGTACTTACTCTGTTTTAAATTTGAACTACCATCTCGGTGGTATTGGTACTACCTGTTAACTTCATATATGCTTCTCCCCTATTGTAGTCTGCATTTCCTTCCTTTTATATACTCAGCGGTCTTAGTTTATATAGACGCGGTAGCCTTAGGTGTTAGGATACTGAGGCTTTGTTATCGTCGACGCAGCGACGATGACGAAGCCTCGGTACCCTAACATCCATTCGAGGCTTTGTCACATGTACACCGCATCAGAGATGACGAGCGACAAAGACGAGGCGCTAATACATAATGTTGTGTTGAGCACGCACAGAACGACTTACGGTTCGGGGTGGGTGGTGTTAAGACCTCCAACTTATATATCATTATGAAAACAAGACTTAAACCATTTGTATTCCCCCAATATCTAGTTACATATGTGAACTTCCCTCTGTGGGGCATGTGGATTGCCTATTAACTTTCTCTGTGCTTCTCCCATATTGCAGTCTGCACTTTCTCTGTTTTAAATTTAAACTTCCCTCTTTTGAGCATTTGTACTCCCTGTATTTTCTCTATGCTTCTTTTCTGTTGTAGTCTGCACTTTCTCTTTTTTAAAGACTCGGTGATCTTAGTTTACGTAGATGCGGTAGCCTTATGTGTTAGGATACCGAGAATTCGTCGCCGTCGACACGGTGGCGTCGACGAGCGACATAGCCTCAGTATCCTAGCACCCATTCGAGGTTTCTTTACGCAACGACGGGCGAAGAAGCATAGGCGCTGGTCCATAGAGTTATGTTTAGCATGCACACGACGACTTAGGGTTTGGGGTGGGTGGCGTCAATGCTGAATGGTAGACTATTTCTATTCTAACCACCATCTGAGTCTTCATCGCCCGTACACACCGGTTTTACAATATTATTCTCTACACCGGTTTTTTACACCAGAAATTAATTATGCAAATCTTATTATTTTGAGTTTCGATTTGGCACCAATGATTTCTATGGAACTGTATAACTGTAATTTAATTATCGTTTTCATTCCACAATAAATTAAAATGTCTAGCTTAACAATTACGTGTCATCATTTTGTCAAATAGTGTAAACATTATACTATAACTTAAGCCTGAGCAAAAGCGAGTCATCTGAGGCCATCTTCTAGCGCGCGAGTTTCTAGTCATCTGATTTTTACTCTGAGTCATCTCAATATTGCAGTTTCAAGTGTTGACCGAACTCTTACGAGCTGGTCCCTCCCGTCCCCGCCCCAACCACCACCCCCATCTCCATCCCGTCCCCCTCTATCTGTGCTCAGAAGTCTCATGCTCCGGTCCATCCTAGCCCCTCCTCCGTCTCCCAGTAACATGCGCCACCCTCTTCACTCCCGAGCTCTCCCTCGCACCTCCGCTCCCTCCGCCCCCACCACTCATGAGGCCACCGTCTCCCGTTCAACTCCCGCATCCAGCATCGGCCGCCTTTGCTTCCCCACCTTGAACCTGCCCGGTACCGATTCAACATCACCCCCGACCTCACGCACCCGTCTGTCGCTGCACTTTGCCGGTGGTAAGAAATATAAGGAGGAGGTGAGCGCGTGGGACAGTGGGGGTGAGAGAGAGGAGCGGTGCGGATAGAGACGCTCCTATGCGAAACTACGCAAATATGTCATTATCCCAACCGCTTTGACTGGAAAAATCAGGGATGGATTGCGGAAAAAAAGGATTGAAAAGGAGAAGGCTCCTTCGCCCCTGAGATCTCCATCTCACCTCCGTCCCCTCTACTCACGTGGCCACCAGCTCCCGCATCCAGCGGCGACCGCTTCTGCTTCCCTCCCTCGAACCTGCCCAATGCCGATTTAACATCGCCCCCGATCTCACGCATCCAACTGCCACCATGATTTGCCGGTGGTAAGGAAGATAAGGAGGAGGTGAGTGCATGGGACGGTGTGCATGAGAGAGAGGGGGTGGCACGGTTAGATACACTCCTATGCGGGAGTACGCGAAGATGTCGCATCACCCTCACCGCTTTGACTGTAAAAATCAGGGACAGATGGCGAAAAGAAAGGAATTAAAAAGGAGAAGACTCGTGAGGCATGCAATGACACGGCGCAGAGAGATTAACAAGAACCCAGAATCTACAGTAACCAAATGGAAGAATCGCTGAATGGAAAGTGTGGAACACTAACAGGGTGAGAAATGGTCATGCCTTGTAAGAAACATGCCTTGTAAGAAACGGTCGCGTTTCAAATCACTTCAACAATTAACATGTAAGTATTCCCAAAAAGGAAGCTGATTTTGGCTTCTCTTACGCTCTGCAACTGAATTTTCTTTTGAATATATTAGCATATCTCGAGAATACATGAGATGCTTGTGTAAATTGATAGAGTTAACAAAAAATCTAGTGCCCTTGACTTGGAGCATACTCTATTATTAATGAACAAGCAGGTTTTATCGACTAAGTGGGTCCAAAAGAACCGTCATAACTTATATTTTTCATTTGATGTAGAGAAATTATTAAACTTGATTACATATTAGATCTTGCTTTCATGTAACGATGCGTGGCAATTTCCAGCCATACTTTCTCTTTTAAATTTTATTAAGCTAGTGAATAATTTGAAATATATCAAGTATAACTCCTGCATAGAATTAGTATATATGTAATTTGGTTGTCTATATTAACTAAACTAATCATTTAATAATCCAGCCACTTATAAGTGTTGATGACAAAGTTGTGCCTTCCCTTGGAATTCCGTAATCCAAATAGTTGCAAGCATCGATTTTGATGCAATCGAACGAGGTTACCGTGTGATCTTTATAAGTTAGCTTGTTTTGATATCATTAGTTTTTTACCTTGATCATGTAACATGCCAGTTTGCTTGATGTGTTTTTGTTTGAAGTTGCTCGATGTACCTTTTTATTTTTGAAAAAACATTGGTACCCATATGTTTCTTATGAGCTTCAATATGAATAAGAGCCGACTTTTTGCGTCTAAGGCCAGATTTCTTAGTTTTAGACATGTCAAACACGTAAATGATACATTTGTACCGATTAAAACACTCAACCTCACACATGCTCATATATTTAATTTATGGTAACCCAAGTAAAACAAAACATGTTACTCGTAGTGAGTACAACAGACCTACCTCACTCTGCCAAATAGATTGTAGGCGACGCGGCAAAACGCGCATGTACACCTAGTATGAACTTAAATCTACACAAATTATTATCAACCCTTGAATTTCTTTATAAAAGTGCTTTGAACAAAAAAATTACGTCTAGTTGACACATTTTTAATAGTATATTACTTGTATTATTTGGATATACTATTTGGAAATACAGGTAAAAATAGTTCGGTGCCCATATATAAGAACTGTGAAGAGTAATTCAAAAACTTCTCTTAAACTATAAGAATTTTGCAAAAACATTCTAAAAAAAGTTGTGGCTAGTCCACAGATTTCCAACTATTTGCGTTATTCGGATAAACGGTTGAAAATAATCGTAAAAATATTGTCTGCCCGATTTTGACACAATCCGATTTTTCATATTTTACAATCTATTAAAAAACTGTGAGGAATTTAGAAAAAATTTGAATACGAAAAAGTTGTGAAATTGTATTGTGTTTCCAACGGTATATCATTTGCACCATCTAGATTCGCGGTTAGCTATCTGGAGCAAAAATAAATTTCGCTCGTTTTTAAACAGATTTTCAATTTTCGAAATTATTCTTAAACCATGCGGAAGTTGTGAAAATCTTAAGAGATATAAAAGTTGCGGATTTTTATTAGCTTTCTAAAGTATATTATTTGTGCAATTCGGATAAACGGTTGAAAACCACGATTAAAAATACATTGCATCGAACATCATTAACATCGATAAGTACAATTACTCATTTAAGGAAGTTCAACGTGGTTTTCAAAATAATATTCTTCAACCGTTTTCGGAATAATATATATAACCCTATTCAGCATCATCCAGGGTGTAGAATAATTATTTTGCACCCCATATATTTTTATGTTCTCACATTCAGAAATTTATGTTTTGTATATCAATAATTATGTTCATATTCACCCGAAACGCACAAAAATTTACATAAAAATCAATTATTTGATGTCGCATTATAATATGGCATGTAAACAATTTTTTTATGACATGTCTATATATATATGTGTGGTTGCATTATTCTGAAATCAGTTTAGAATACACCATCCGGCCTATATACAATTTTTTTATGACATGTCACATTTTTATTTTACCTAATATATATATATATATATATGGTTGCATTATTCTGAAATCAGTTTAGAATACACCATCCGGCCTATATAAGAGAGTTTCGGTATATTCAAAACTATTCAAAATTGGTGTAGAATTTTAAAAAACTTAAAACTTAAAAAAATTGTAAATTTCATTATCATTTCAAATCCGTATCATTTGTCTAATTTGGACAAATGGTTAAAAAAATATCATGGAAATATCGTCTGCACTTATATGTATATGTATGAATTTCGGTATATTATAAAAAAATTCAAAGTCAATGCATAATTTGGAAAAAAATTAAACATGAAAATAATACGAAATTTAATTATCTATCTAGCAGTATATTATTTGCCCCATTTGCACAAGCGGTTGAAAAAATATCACGCAAATATCGTTCTCCTGTTTTTGAATAAGTTCAAATTTCGGTATTTTCAAAAACTAGTACGGAATTTGAAAAAACTTTAAACATGAAAAAGATGTGAAATTTCATTATCTATCCAACAGTATATCATTTGCACCATTTGGATAAGAGGTTAGAAAACTAGAGTGAAAATTCATTGTATACCTATGTAGGAAAATTTTGTATTTTAAAACTAAATTTATACCGTGTAAAATTTCTGAAAAGTGTGAACATGAAAAAA
This sequence comes from Avena eriantha, assembly GCA_910589775.1. Classification (NCBI taxonomy): domain Eukaryota; kingdom Viridiplantae; phylum Streptophyta; class Magnoliopsida; order Poales; family Poaceae; genus Avena; species Avena eriantha. The sequence continues at coordinate 315,532,723 of OU342741.1, forward strand.
TTGGACTTTTTCATTATCTTTCAAATGGTATATTATTTTTTAATTACTATAAGTAGTTGATAAAATCGATGTATAATACATATATTAGAACAAACGGACAGTTCAAATACTTCAGACAGTAAGTTTAACCCTGAGTTCTATCTTGACAAACACGCAGGTCAAACCTTACAGTTCAGACAGTTCAATCATAACAGTGCATGCAGTTCAACCTTCACACATGACAGGCAGTTCAACCTTCACACCATGGTAGTTCAACTTTCATAGGCAGTTCAACCTTGTAGGTAGACAGTGTAGGCTCATGTCGCAGACAGTTCAATACTTTATTTTTTAAAGATAAATCCACGCAGAATTTATGAAACAACAAAAAATGAAAAAGTTGGAAAATTTTATTATCTTTTCAGCACCGTATCATTTGTATCCCAATTTATAATTCATACATGAGAACAAACAGATAATTTATATAGTTGAGACGGTAAATTCAACTCTCAGTTCAATCTTGACAAACATGTAGGTCAAACCTTCCAAGTTAATCAGTTCAACCATAATAGCGTATGCAGTTCAACCTTAACAGAACATGCAGTTCAACCTTCATAGGAAGATAATTTAACTTTCACATGGCAGGCAATTCAACCTTAACAGGACAGATAGTTCAACTTTGCAGGTAGGCAATGTAGTCTTATATTCCGGTTAGTTTAATACTTTGTTTTTTATAGTTAAATTCGGGCATAATTTAAAAAACATAAAACATGAAAAGGTTGCAAAATTTCATTATATTTTTAACATAGTATCATTTGTCTAAATTGGACAAACGGTTAAAAAAATGTCGTGCAAATACATTCTTCTCGTTTTTGAATATGTCCGAATTTTGGTATATTAAAAATTGTTCAAAATCAGTGCTAAATTTGAAAAAACAATTAAGCATGAAAAAGTATGAAATTTCATTATCTATCCAACGGTATATTGTTTACCTCATTTGGAAAAACAGTTGAAAAAATATCGTGCAAATACCATCTGACCATGTTTGAATACGTCCGAATTTTGGTATATTTGGACAAAATCGGTGCGGAATTTCAAAAAACTTTAAACATGAAAAATATGTAAAATTTCATTATCGATCCAACGGTATATCATCTGCATAATTTGGATAAGTGGCTCGAAAACTGGATTAAAAGTTTGTTCTATACCTATTTAGAAAAAATATTTTAGAAATTAAATTTAGACCGTGTAAAATTTGCGAAAAGTGTGAACATAAAAAGGTTGCGGTTTTTCATTATCTTTCCAAAGATATATTTTTTGCTTAATTCTGACAAACTATTAACAAACTCAATATATAATTCACACATTATAACAAAACGGGCAGTTTAAATAGTTGCAATGGTAAGTCTAATTCTTTTTCGGAAAGTTTAACCATCGTCTAGAAAAGTTCAAGTCAGTATTCTGCAACCGGTTGCAGAATAGTCTTGATATATATAGATAAAATAACTAGAGTACCATGGTGTCCAGACACCATATGTGATACGCATATTTTTTACTATGACCTATACATATCTGAAGGTATACATGCCTAAAATTACATATACCTTCAGATATGCATACCTAAGTTGTACATGCCCTGCATACGTGTGTGTATATATATAATTTGGATACGTACGTCTTAATTATGCATACTTTGGTATGTATATCTTGTATACGTGTACTTTATGTATGCACATCTTAGATATGTGAAATTTGGTTACATATGCTCTGATATGTACGAATTCGAAGAACGTGCCTGGCTACCATGGTGTCACATATAACAAAAAATGCACGTATCACGTATGGTGTCTGGCACCATGGTGCACTAGTTAATTATATATATATATATTATATATATAGGACATATTTATACTACACCTGGATGTAGTTACACCCACACGTGTTTCACACTATATAGGCAGTATCTACCATACCGGAAGGTATGTATGCGTAGTATGATATATAAGAATATTTGGGTAGTATATATACTACTTTTTTGGTAGTATGTAATTTTTATTCATACTCCTTTTGTACGTACAAATATAACGGTATTTTACATATATAGTGCAAACTATAGGTGTATTTGCAATTTTTTCACCTAACTTGCTTGGAAGTATCTTAGATATAGTATGTGAACATACTCAAACAGATAAAAACAGTATATGAGACGTGGGTGTAGTTACATCCGGAAGTAAGAAGTATTTTTGATATATATATATATATATATATATACATTCCTCCCGTATTAACGTCCGAATTTTGGTATATTAAAAATTATTCAAAATCAGTGCTAAATTTGTAAAAACAATTAAGCATGAAAAATGTATGAAATTTCATTATCTATTCAACTGTATATCGTTTATCTCATTTGAAAAAACAGTTGAAAAAAATATCGTGCAAATACCATCTGACCATGTTTGAATACGTCCGAATTTGGGTATATTTGGACAAAATCGATGCGGAATTTCAAAAAACTTTAAACATGAAAAATATGTAAAATTTCATTATCGATCCAACGGTATATCATCTGCATAATTTGGATAAGTGGCTCGAAAACTGGATTAAAAGTTCGTTCTATACCTATTTAGAAAAATATATTTTAAAAATTAAATTTAGACCGTGTAAAATTTGCGAAAAGTGTGAACATAAAAAGGTTGCGGTTTTTCATTATCTTTCCAAAGAGATATTTTTTGCTTAATTCCGACAAACTATTAACAAACTCAATATATAATTCATACATTATAACAAAACGGGCAGTTCAAATAGTTGAAATGGTAAGTTTAATCCTTTTTCGAAAAGTTTAACCATCGTCTAGAAAAGTTCAAGTCGGTGTTTAGAATATTATTCTGCAACCGGTTGCAGAATAGTCTTGATATATATAGATAAAATAACTAGAGTACCATGGTGTCCAGACACCATATGTGATACGCATATTTTTTACTATGACCTATACATATCTGAAGGTATAAATGTCTAAGTTACACATACCTAAGATATGCATACTAAAATTACATATACCTTCAGATATGCATACCTAAGTTGTACATGCCCTGCATACGTGTGTGTGTATATATATAATTTAGATACGTACGCCTTAAGTATGCATACTTTGGGTATGTATATCTTGTATACTTGTACTTTACATATGCACATCTTAGATATGTGAAATTTGGTTACATATGCTCTGATATGTACGAATTCGAAGAACGTGGCTGGGTACCATAGTGTCACATATAGCAAAAAATGCACGTATCCTGGGCACCATGGTGAACTAGTTAATTACCTATATATATATATATATATATATATATATATATATATATATATATATATATATATATTTATACTACACCCGGGCGTAGTTACACCCACGTGTGTTTCACGTAATTTAGGCAGTATCTATCATACTAGAGACTATATATAGTTAGTATGAAGTATATAAGAATATTTGGGTAGTATATATACTATTTTTTGGGTAGTATGTAATTTTTATTCACATACTCCTTTTGTACGTAAAAATATGACGGTATTTTACATATATACTGAAAACTATTGGTGCATTTGCAATTTTTTCACCGAACTTGCTTGGAACTATCTTAGATATAGTATATGAACATACTCAAACAGATAAAGTATTAAAAATACTTCCGTAAGATAGTATATGAGACGTGGGTGTAGTTACACCCGGGAGTAAGAAGTATTTTTCATATATATATATATGGAAAATCCTTCTTATTCCTAGGTGTAGTTATACTCGTGTCTCATATACTCCATACGAAAATATGTACGATACATATATGTATATATAATGTAAGACTATTCTATAATGATGTATAGAATAATATTCTATACATGCTCGTCCCTATAAGAACAAAATGCGCACTATTGCACAAAACACCCCGCCCATTGTGTTGAGCTCACGACTTCTTCTTCACCTCGCCTACCAATCACCCCACGCCTCTGCATGTAGGATCCCCACACCGCCGTCTAAAGGCCCTCCACGTCGCCGCCCACACATTCCCGCGCCACCGCCTGCTGACCCCCCTGCTTAGGTACCTGCTGAGGGTCTGGTGTCTTGTGTGCCGCCGACGTGAGTCCTCAAATGCCATCAACCTGGTTCCTGCTTGCTACCGATCCAGCACCCCTCGCACTAGCTAATTACTCCATTTGTAGTCACTCTTCTTCGGGTCTATCCTGTTAGATTCCTCCACCGCGGCTGATTTGGGCATTGTTCTAACTAGCGCAGCCCAAAATCCTGGAGCTGACTTATGCTATTCGAGCTCGTGGCCTCGGCCAATGAATTGCTCGACCGCAGGATTTGGATTACCCGATGGATGTCAGCAGTCCAGCTACTCAATCTCCAGGAGTGAGCTCTGTTGGATTTTTTCATGCCATAGAATTGTTTCTCTACGGGTTGTATTGATTGTACGCGCCGAGGAAAAATAGTAATATAGAAAGAAGGGCATACACACTTTTAAAGTTATACGTGTACATATATGTGAGCAGTACATGAGGAGAAGTATGTGTATTTTATCTGGTTATAGAAACAATGCACATATGTTTATTTTGATATTTAACAAAATACAATCAGTTTGGCTAGGTTGAGACATCGCGGAAACCCAAAACCCTAGACATCGCATATGGAAGTACAAATCATAGCAGTGAACTACAGGGGGAAAATAAGATTAAGTATGCTAGATAGTATACTTGATAACATCGGGAAAGTACACACCTCTGATTATTAACCTTGAGAAAGTACACACGCTTGGTTTTTTCTACTTCCTCCGACCCAAATTAGTTGACTTGGTTTGTCTAGATTCAGATGTATATAGTACTAAAACAAGTCTAAATATTCAAATTTAGACAAATCTGAGTCAACTAATTTGAGTCGGAAGGAGTACTATAATTCTTGAGTGAAAATGTCCCTTAGATAATTATTTACAGCTACAATTTTGGTAATCGAGATTGCGGTGATCAATTTAAAAATAATTTAAAAATAGAAGAGAAATATATACTTTAAAAAGACGACGATACAAACCTAATTGGAAGTAAAGGGAAGTATAGAAATCTAAAAATAGAAAGTGCGAAAATTGAAAAAATGGGAAGTATAGAAACTGCAAAATGAGAAGTATAGTGTTCGCTACCTAAAAAATAAAACCAGCAAAAGGGAATTACGAAAAATTGAAAAAGTGAAGTAACAGAAATTGCACAAAAGAAAGTATAAAAGTTGCAAAATAGAATGTATTATGTTCGCTGCCTTGTAAATAAAATCAGTATAAGAACTTAAAAACACGAAGTATGAAAATAAAAAATGGGAAGTATAGAAATTGCAAAATGATAAGTATAGTGTTTGCTCTCTAAAAAATGAAACCAGCAAAGAGAAGTATAAAATTTTAAAAATAGAAAGTATGGAAATTGAAAAATAGAAAGTATATAAGTTGCAAAATAGTAAGTATAGTGTTCATTGCCTATGAAACGAAATAAGTAACAACAAGTATAGAAACTGAATAAAGATAAATATACAAAAAAGAGAAGTATAGAAATTTTAGAAAAGGAAGTAGAGTGTTTGCTGCCTACAACAATAAACCACGGACAGTAGTTTTAAAATTACTGTTAAACTGTTTCAACTTTTAGAAAACTTTCTGAATAAAAAAGTTGGGTCTACTTCACAGATATCCAACAAGATATCATTTGCATCATTCCAACAAGTGGTTCAAAAATAATCGACAAATTACTGTTCGTACTTAGAAAATAAAACCGTAGAGAGTATTTTTAAAATTATTCTTAAACCATTTCAAATTTGAGAAAACATTCTGAATAAAAACATTATGCCTAATCCATAGCTATCCAACAAGATATCATTTGCGTCATTCTGACAAGCAGTTCAAAAATAATTGAGAAAATATTGTCCATCATTTTTGAAAAATCCGAAACTTAGTATATTCAAAATTATTTATAAACTTTGCAGAATGAAAAAAACTTTCAACATGAAAAACGTGCGAAATTATATTATCTTTACAATGCATCATCATTTATTCCATTCTGATTAGCGGTTCAAAAATCGATTAAAAAGACTTTTTGTGCTTGTTTATATCAATTTTCGATTTTTAAATTAAATTTAAATGGGTTAGAATTTGAAAAGGTTATAAATAAAAAAGTTATGACGGAAATTACAAGAAAAATCTTACATAGGTAAAAAAAATATCATATTTGCAGAAAAGAACTAAGGAAATGGCATCTAAAGCAGTATATAAATCAAACCGAGGGAAGTATGGATCAGGAATAGAATATTATTATTTTATTGATGATAGAATAGCGCTGTAATATATGTAGGGTGAAACTATTCTACCGTCATGTATAAAATATTACTCTGTACATCATGTGTCTATATAGGAGGCGATGACCACTGTATCTAGAAAAAAACGAACTGCATCTTCCCCACGGCTCCTGCACGATCTGTGCTCCAGTAACCGCTCAGTCTAGAGGTTGTTGCGCCGACTCGGGATCCCACCACCGTGACGCCTATCACTGTATTCCATCGCTCCAGGTCGCGCCACCGGGGATCCACTTCCCCGATGGTCTCCAGCATGCGGCCCCGCCAGTATAGCTCCATTCTGGCTACCACCGACCCGCCGGCCGCCATGGAGTCATCCGGTCGAGCTCCTGGCCGACCACACACGCCCAGTCCAGTACACACTTCACCCCTCCCGAGGTCGGCCATCCCATTTCTCCCTTTCGCTCCCCCGCTCTGATTCACCATCCACTGTTGCTAGATCGAGCGAATCGAATTTGAATCTCTCTGATCGAAGGAGGAGAGGGAACTCAACATGTGGAGCCAAGCCAGCATTGTGCCCTTCGTCGTCTCTGGCATCAAGACGTAGGGCGTCACCCACACCGATATGGCCGATCTCCAGGCTGTGGAGTTGTTCATCGGCGGCAGCGTTGACCTGCTATGCCCGCGCAGCGTGCTGCCCAGTTTCTCGTCCTGGTGCTGTAAGCTGTTGGGTGGCCGCCGCCTCTACTGGCGTACATCCGGCATACATCCTCTCCATCACAGCCATCAGCTTGGCAGTTCGTTCAATCGCCGCAGGCTTTATGTGTCGCTATGATTCTGTGTGGGCACGAGAGTTTGCTTCAGAAATTAAATGCTAGTCTGTGTTGAAGTATGTTTCTTTTGGAATACACACATAGACTTGCTCGAAACCGGAAGTATACAGTATGATTACTTAGCATATCGTGTTTCTTGCTGCGCAAAGAAAAAGTATTTCTAATTCATTTTGGTAGATTAGAGTGTATTCGTGCTTCAAAACTCCTTAATTGAATCGGACTGGCTTTATGCTCATTCAGATTGATTTTTTTCCTTTTTTTTTGGCTAGCCTGAGCGAGAAAAAGATGTAGCAGAAGGTGCCATATATAACAGATTAATTTCAGTAATTTGTACTGTCTAAGCACATACGCTGAAAGTGACATTTTTTTAATACACTTTGAATATTATGTTAATTTAAATTTCAAAACAAGAAGTATAGAAATATTAGAGCAGTAATCACAATTGTTCTACTTCCGTTCGACAAAACAAAACACCAGTCTGAAAAAATCCACTACAGGGATGTATAGGACTTCTCCTTTGGGAAGTATATGGTTTGGATGTATATGACTTCTCCTTTGGGAAGTATATGATTTGCTTAAAGTGTCGTCAAGAAGTACTAGTGTTCGTTGACTAGAAAATGAAACTAGCAAAAGGGAAGTAAAGAAATTGCACAAAGAGAAGTATAGAAGTTGTACAAAGGGAAGTATAGAAGTTTTATAGGAAATATAACAACAAAGGGAAATATAGAAATTTAAAAACAGGAAATATAGAAATTGAAAAAGGTAAGTACAAAAGTTGTAAAATGGGAAGTATAGTGTTCTCTGCGTAGGAAATGGAACCAGCAAATGGAATTAAAATTTAAAAACGGCAAGTATGAAAATTGAAAAATGGGAAGTATAGAAATTGAAAATAGAAAGTATAGTGTTCGCTGCTTAGGGAATGAAACCACCAAGAGGAACTATAGAAATTTGAAAAAGGGAAGTATAGAAATTAATTTCTTTGATAGTTACTTACATGGGCATACCTTACAGGTACTCGAGTTTGGTATACGCGGTTCAGTCTGGCAGAAGCCCACAACGTTACCAGGGCCCAATCAAAGATTCAGGTGACCTCAGGAGACTCCGACTGCTTGTGGCACACGGTGACTTCAAGATAGAAAGTTCAAAGGGAAAACCCTAACTTGTAACCAACTCGACCTGCTATCCCGAGACCTAGCCTATCTATATAAAGGCTAGGAGGGGGAGGCGAGGAGGACAAATCACAACCCTAGTTTCCACACCATCGCCAGATTGCATCTGCGCACCCCCTGTAACTTTTGACTTCCTCGATAATTCCAAGAGCAGACAAGCAGGAGTAGGGTCCTCTACGAGGCCTGAACCTGGGTAAACCTTGCGTCCCTATGTGATTGTTTGCTAGCCGATTGATGCCTCTAGCGCTCTCCTCTTCTCCAAAACCCAAGTCCATAACAATGGGCATTGATGAGTTTAACCCTCGTCAATTGGCGCCGTTTGTGGGAAATGGGAGTGCTGATGTTGCGGCTTCCTCGGCCCCATCAACTGCGATCTACAACTCTGCAACAACGTAGATCCGCCTCCTCTTCGGTTCCCTCGACTTCACCGTGCACACGCCGGCCACTTGCCTGGATTTTGAGTCAGTGGGCGATGGGATCGGCCTGGCGATCGGGAGCTTACGCTTCCAAGTTATTCAGCTGGGCATGCTTCGCCTTCCCGATCAGCCTACGATCCCCGTGATTGCTCCAGCATCGTGGTTTCCACCGCCGATCGGCACCTTAAGCAAACTCAACGCTCCGACAACAATCGGGAACACAGATAGCGACATCAGTCGCGAGTCTGATCTGGGCGATCTGGCCACGGAGGATGGAGCCTACAGCTCCGGATCTGAAAGCTGTGAAAGCAACAACTTCCGCAATCACTACATGTGCGCCGTTGTCAACACAGGCAACAACAGCGTCAATCACGACAACATCGGTACTGGCGGTGGCATCCCAGTTGCGAACGGTGGTCCCTTCAACAGAGCACCCACCAACAATGGGCCGAAGAATCATCCGACCCTTACTGTGAATGAACACACCCAAGAGCGCATGCTAATCAAGCTCAACGACGCTGAGTAGGATCGTTGCTGAGAGGCCTTGCGGGGCAACCCCCTGCCACCAAACTCATATCAAGACATGATGATGGGTTATCACTGGCTGCTCAAGAAAGAATTTAAGCGCCGGCAACAAGTAATTACCCAACTCGACGCGCGTAGGAAGGCAGCGGATGAGTCGAGCCTTCGGCGAGCTCAACTCTCCTCCATGGGAGGATCCTCCTCCAAGGGCAACGACCATGTGGCCTCCAAAAGACGTTCTCGACTGGATCACCTCACCGATAAGGAGAGAGAAGAGGCCGTGTGAGTCCTTGACTTCTCCTCCATGACGGTGGATACGCAGGGCAATGTGCTCCTGAAGACGGGGCTACCGGGCTGCGGTACCAAAGTTCGCGGGAGAGTGCACCGTGGTACCTAAGTTGCTTGAAATTGCCGCGTTTCGAAATGTTGGGACGCCAACTACCGAGAGGGGCCATTTCGATGCAAACTCATCTCACCCTACCAAATCCAAACATTCCGTGAAACTGCCCCGTGAAGTAGACGGTCGGGACCCTCATGTCAGTAATATTTCCGTGACGCGAGCGCCAACGCGGCAACCACATAGGCGAAACGAGAGACTAAAGGAGCATGGTGCGTTGACCAAATTCATAAATCCACTCTCTCCCTCCTTTCGCATGAACCCTAGCACCGGCGGCGTCGAAATCCCCTCTCCAACCAGAATGATCTCTTCGGGCATTTGACTTGTAGCGCCAAGTTGCTGCGCCTACTCGCTGCTACCGAGCTCTAATGCCGAATGCCGTGCCAGCCGTTGCGACGATCTAGCCCGCCTCTACCGCCGACGAGCTAAGCAACGCGAAGGATGGCAGATCCATTTGCCGAGGAAGAAGTACTTCTAGCTAATTGCGAGTGAGCTACTCTTCTCTTTGCTATTCATACTACCTATAACTTCTAGCTGGGTATTGGCATTACAGAGATATATCGAACATAGAATTGATTGCTAGCACGATGCTGACAAACAATTCTTATCTTTTGTCTCCAATTTTCTGCCAAGTAGGATCTCCGCTGAACCCAAATACATGGTTCTGGTCACCATCGGCGGCTACCCCATTAAATTAGCACATGGGAAGAGCACATGGAAACAAGCTCAGAATCTGAAGATGGAAGTAGTGCATGTGCAGTTATGCACTATCCCTGGTTTGGTTGCTGCTGTGCGTGAACTTGCTGAAATGAGGCCAGAGCAGACTGCACGGTTCAGCATCGTTGATGAACGAGGCTTCAAGGTTCCTATAGCGCGTGACAGTCAGCTAATTGGGTTGATGAAACAACATGTTAGGCTTTGCGTGGTTATGCTGGTGTGTAACGTACTGGATGAGGAAGCTCCTGCTACTGGGAGTCGCCCAGCTATTATTGGATAGGGAGGTCTAACTCGAACCCCTGCTCTTGTTGAGCAAAATGTGGTTCCTCGTCCGCGACATGCTTCTATCAGGCAACCTCCTCGTAGGAGTCCTCGTATCGCCGTTGTGGAAAACTCTGCTATGGAATCTGCTGGTACTGGTCGTCCCCGTGGTGTTGTTGCTCCGACTGCTGCTGATCCAATCCATGCCGCTGTTGAGCAAACTAAGGCTTCCGGAGGCTGCCCTGCTGTTGTTACCAAGACCACTTCCTTGTGTGCTGCTCCTCCTCGAAACCATCCTCAAGTTGTGCGAACCCGTACTCTAGAATCTTCTGGTACATGTCGTCCTCGTGTTGTTGTTGATCTGGCCGCTGTTGACCCAATCCCTGCCGCTGTTGAGCAAACTAAGGCTTCCGAAGGCTGCCCCACTATTGTTGCAAAGACTGATGCCTTGTGTCCTCCTCGAACCCGTGCTCAGGTTCAGCGAGCTACTGGTCTGGAGCTAGCTCATGGTCTAGACTCTGCTAGCACTCGAAACACTGTTGTTGTGGGAACTGCTCCTGATCGTCGATGTGGCATGGCAGCAGATGATCCTATTGTGGCCGTTAGAAGGGGCCCTGCTTGTCCACTATGTAATGTAGCTCCGGTGGCTAAGGGCCCTTGCCTTACTCCTGGTCCTGGTACTTCCACCAAGGTTGATCCAGCTAACGATGACGCTGGTGATGGCGGCGGTGGCATTGGGGCTGGGTCTGATGGTGCCGCTCCACCTCTCGAACCTCTCGGAGGTTTCTATCCTGAAGAACCTGATGATGGCAAAGTAATCGTTCGCATCGGTGTCGCGGATTATACTGCAAAATTAGATGATGGCATAGAAAAATTCTATGACGGGTTTGACGTAATCCTTGGCAGATACAATCCTGAAGTGGTAGAGTTATCTGACCTGATGGCATCATTATGTGTGAAGGTGCCGTGGGGGTCCTCCTAGGAAGCACGTTTGTTATATTTTGGTTACAGGAGAAAAAAGGCTATCGAAGTGAAAGATACCAGGGATTTAGTCGTATCATTTACATGGAAACATTATATGGGTGAAGTGTACTTCCACTTGATAGTGCAAATGGTTGGAGACGAACTGGAACTCGACAATAGAGATGATGGACTTTTAGAAGGCATGCGTGACCTGATCCATGGCATCACTGGGGCTGGTGCGACTAAGGTTAGCTTCGAACAAAGGAGAGTCTTATAGAGGAGCAGGAAGAGCCTCCTCGAAAGGGCACCCCGAAGAAGAACGTCACCAAGGAGACCACGCCAGAGAAGAGGACACCCAGGAGTCTAACGAAAAAAGGCACCATGCCATAGAGTACACCCCTGAGATCCAGTCAAAATGCCACACCGAACGGTAGCAGCAAAAACGCTAAGAGGGCTAGCACGGTGGTGAACACTCCCAGGAGTGGTAGCAAAGAGGCAAAGATGGCCAGCACGGAGGCTACCACACCCAGTGGGAGCAGAAAAAAATTCTAATTTGGAGCGGAACACACCGCTGTCAGGGAATAATGCTAGCACGAAGGAGAACACGCCCAATAGTAGCAGCAAAAGGGCTAATTTGGAGAAGAACACGCCGCTGAGGTTAGGCAATAATGCCAGCACGAAGGAGAACACGCCCAATAGTAGCAGCAAAACGGCTAATTTGGAGCAGAACACGCTGCTGAGGTCAGGAAATAATGCCAGCACGAAGAAGAACACACCCAACAGTAGCAGCAAAAGGGCTAATTCGAAGAAGAACACGCCACAGAGGTCAGGCAATAATGCCAGCACCCTGGAGCCAACACCCGTGAGGGGAGGCAGTAAGGAGATCACACCCAAGAGCAGCAGGAAAAGGCCTAGTTCGATGGGGAATGGAACGCAGATGTCAAGCCCTACTAATACCATCAGGAAAGATTACATCAGGAAGGAGGATGTACACAGGAAGAGCAAGAGGGTTCTGTACAGTCAAGATGAAATTGATTCTGACTGCTGTTTGTCCACTGAAGTACCTGGGATGCGTGCAAACGTAAGACCACCCCATGTGGTTGCAGCAGAACCAACCGAGTGTCTTGGAGAAAACAGAGTTGTCGGTGAGGTGGATTGGGGCAATGTTCCGGTCCATCTGGGTGGAGACGATGGTGCAGCCCCACCCATGGGAGTCTATATGATGTGTGCAGTACTAGGCATTAGAGACGATGGCGAGGATTCTGAATCAGATGAAGAAGAAGGCACTGTAGAGGATTAAGAATCTGGTGATGATGAAATAGACGAGGAACTTAATGATGAGGCTGGTATTCCAGTCGATGATTTGGGTGTTGAAGTAGAAGAAATGAAACATGACCACGCGTATCCTATAATTTCGGTCGGCACCGAGTTTAGGAGCTTGCATGAGTTTAGGATGTCGTTTCGGCATTTTTGTATCAAGGGGGAGTTCGAAGTTTATCGACTGAAGAACACTGCCGAGAGGTATGAGGCCGTTTACAAGTTAACGTGGATGAATGGACGGGCCGAGGTACATTCTCCATGGAGGATCACAGCAAGAGCCTTACCTGTGTCGAATGCAATTAGGGTACTGGGGCAATGAATGCAGCAAACCATTAGAACTCTCTCTTTTCACTCTATAACTACAATTGATGTGCGATATCTTTCTGGCAACTAGTCGACTCCGCTTATCTTTTAAATGAATCTGTGTTGTAGGTGAACAAAATGGGCCCTCCACACATGTGTCCGACAGGAAGCAAACTGAAATCCTGAATGGCTGATACGGAGTGGGTGGCCATGCAATCTATGTCCATACTAAAGGATAACCCTAAGGAGACCGCGAAGAATATTTAGACTAGCCTTGGTTCTAAATACAACATTGTCCTTCCGTATTATACAGTTTGGAAAGGTAAAGAGAAAGCTCTAGGGGTCTTGCATGGGGATTGGACCAATAGCTTCAGGATGCTGTACAACTTCAAGGTGGAGGTACAAGCTAGGTGTCCGGGGAGTTTTGTGGAGATTGACACCGAATCAGAAGGTGGTAAAATATATTTCAAAATATTTTTCTTGGCGCTTAAACCTTGCATCCAGGGATTCAAGCATGGCTGTAGGCCGTATCTGAGTGTAGACAGCACTATCCTAACTAGCAAATGGAAAGGCTGCCTGCCATCTGCCACATCACTTGATGGTCACAACTGGATGTTCCTAGTGGCATTCAGGCTGTTTGAAACAGAAACGGAGGAAAACTAGGTCTGGTTTATGAGGCCGCTCAGGAGATCAATAGGCCACATGAATCCATTGGCTATATCCACGGATGCATGCAAAGGGCTGACGAATGCAGTGAAGGAGGTGTTCCCGCAAGCTGAAGGTAGAGAATGTCATGCCCATATGATGCTCAACTTGTACTCACACTACGCAGGCAGCGTATTTCGTTACATGTTTCCTGCTGCTAGAGTTTACAAACCTAGTAGCAGCGAATATTTCATGAGCAAGATTTTTGCGGAAGCCCCTGAACTTCTAGAGTACTTAGCCATCCATCATTCGCAGCTATGGAAGAGGAGTCAATTCAACCCTGACATCAAAGTTGATTACATAAACAACAACCTTGCAGAATGCCCGAATAACTGGGTGAAGGACATAAAAGTGCGTCTTGTTCATATATTGATGGACAGCATACGTGGTATGATCATGAAGCTGTTAAATATAAGGAGAGATATTGGTAGGAGACTTAGAGGACATATGCTACCAGCAGTTGTACAGCAACTGCACAAGAGAAGCTGAGGACTTGCTCATCTTAAGGTTCTCCCGTCAACCAGCAGAAGCCGTGAGGTGGTCGATATGTCCAAGAGTGGCAAAAGGGATATTGTGAACATCCAGTTGCGAGAATGCACCTGCTTAGAGTGGCAGCATACCGGGAAACCTTGCGACCACGCCTTGGCCTTCTTGGTGAAGAAACGAACTCTACCACATTTGGATCAGTATTTGTCATACTACTACTCTATGGAAAAGTTCAGAGCTGCGTACGCTGGATCCGTTGAGCCATGTACATACCCATCTTAGTGGCCTCAAGTCCAACTGTATTTCGAGCTTTGCCATCCAGTTACAAAAAGGGGCAGAGGAAGACCTCAGGTGAATAGGTTTAAGAATTTTCTCGAGAAGAAGGGTTCGACTTTCTGTGTTACAAAGAAGGGCAAAAACAGATGCAAGACCTGCCATCTTATAGGCCATAGAGTAGTGGGCTGTCCCCTTAATGCTCCCAAACCTAGGTATGAGATGGTACATTTACACAAAAAATTGTTTATAGTCTGTAGATATAAGGTAGTAGTCCATGTACTGTTTTTTTACAGGAAGCGCAAGGTAAGAAACAAGACAGTTGACTCAGTGATTTTGCTACGGGAAGAAAACCAAAACGAGTGGAGTGATGATGCTGGACAAGATTCTGATGCTGATTGGCCTGACTTCCCTCGACTAGGAGATGCAGGGTACGTGAAGGTAAGAAAATTGGCACCCAGGAAGAGGAAGAAGGCAGGAGATGAAGAAGCCAGTGGACGTGAAGGCAAGAGGAAGAAAGTTGGCACCCAAGCAGAGAAAGAAGGCTAGAAGTGTAGAAGCCTAATGATGTATTGAACTTGAACCTATATATGTAGTTCGGTTAAACTCTAGAGCTGTGTGTGTGAAACTTGTCAGGCGAAACAATCTGCCTCCCGTACTAGGAGTAAAATGTATCACGACTTTAGGATTGGATACGGCAAGGCCACTAGTTGAATCCAAAATTGTGACTGTGCCACTACTATCTGAACAATCGCGATTGCTGAGCGGTTAAGGGGTCTCCAAAATCGATGGGTGTTAATGGCACAGACATGAATTATTTATAGGCGCTTAATAAATCCCTGCTATTGGCATTACACTTATGATAAGTTTCTAGGCTGAAAAACAATTTCTAAGCTGGCTGCTACACTCCACGAAGCATCAACTTATTTCAGCTGCTGGACAACGACATGGCAACATAAACTGCAAATGCAACAGATAATGCCCAAATAATGAGGAAATTGTTTCCACTATCTGGCCTAATCTTGAGCCCATCTGTCTCACCACCTCCCTGCCCCTGCCCTCTCCCCTACACCTGGTGAAGCTCCCGGATCTCTTGCTCCATCGCACGAATCTCCTCTTTCTTGTCCCACACAGCATCACGCTGAAATGGATCGTAGGGGCACCTAGAGGGGGGGGGGGGGGTGAATAGGTGCTACACCAATTTTTAATTCTTTTTCAATTTTAGGCTTAGCACAAATGGTAAATTCTCTAGATAAACTATTAGGTGGAATTTCCCTATATGCAAACCTATCTACTAGCAAGTAAAGAGCGAGTGGAAGAGGAACGAGTAAACCGAAGTGAAGCACGTGGAGACACAGGATTTGTTTGACCGCAGTTCCTTCCTTGTTAAGGGAACTACGTCTGCGTTGGAGGGGTGGGCGGTACTAAGACCACCACGCCACAAAAGGCCTCACCTTGTTCTCCGATGGATCTCGCCACAACAAGCCTGATCCACCTTCCACTATAGGTACCCTTCGAGGCGGGCACCGGCGCGTTTACACAACTAGCGGGGCAACAACTCCACAACAACTTGGAGGCTCCCGAAATGACAACAAGCTGCCACAAGAACAAACTTATCAAATACAATAAACAAGATCTAGGTATTGACAAGAATACTTGATCAAGGATTTCTCCAAGTGAATGGAGAGGAGTTGAAGCGCTTGATTCTTGATGATGATGAACTTATCCTCCTTTAATTCCACCAAAGATCAAGACCTTCAGGTGGTTGAAGTGGGAGATCGAGAATGAGAGCTCTTACACAATGTCTGGTCAATTTCGAATGAATCAAGAGTTCTGAACGTTGGGGAAGAAGGGGTATTTATACCCCCTTTAGAGACCAGCCGTTGCACACTTTGGAGGCCGGATTATCCGGCCCAAGTGAGGGCTGGATTATCCGGTCTGGGGAAAACACCGCCCCAGACTCAGAATATTTGGCAGATAATCCGCCCCCTCTCAGAGCGTCGCGTCGAGCTTGCCCTTGATCAACTTCTGGGGGCCGGATTATCCGGTCCTATGTGAGGGCCGGATTATCCGGCTTGGGGAAGAAAAAATCGCCAATCCGACCGGATACCGAGCGACGTGCCTTGGCTCCTTTTGCTCGAAAACTGTGGGCCGGATTATCCGGCCCGTGCGACACCCGGATTATCCGGCCTGGGGAGGAAAAACCGCCCTAGTTCGGATTTTCCGGGAGAAAATCCGACCGGGTACCGAACGACGCGCCTTGGCTTCCTTTGAGCGATGAGGTAGGCCGGATTATCTGGCCCTTGGGGGGCGGATTATCAGCCCCCCCTCAAAACTTCCTGGACACTTAGCGCACATAAATAGTCTCCATAGTATTGTTATCTAACATGCAAAACATAGGAAAACATGAAATGTTCTTTCAATCTCCCCCTTTTTGGTGTTAGATGACAATACGAGGATTTCCAGGAGAAAGACACAAGACAAACAGTGATAACTATGAAAGCGACCCCCCTCAATGTGTGCATAATAGAGTTTTGCATTGGAATACAAATGCACACAAATAGGTGAATCTATTCCATAGACATATGAGCAATAAAAACATACCACCGAAGTAGAGAGTAGGCATCCTTGACATAAGTCATAATTAATACCAGATAACCATTATGAGCGCGCCTTCCGTGATAAGCCTCCAGCAATAGGATATGAATATATAGATCCATAAGCATAATCCATGATACGAAATCCATAGGCATAATCCAGATAACCACATAAAGTCTCAACCAACCACAAATCACGAATTTAAAGTTCAATGCTAAATGGGCATAAGCAGAAAGAAAAACTAATAGAAAAGTGCAAGTGCTTATGCCCGACCCATGCAAATCCACGGACAACCTAATAGAACTACTTCTCCCCCTTGGCATCGAGACACCAAAAAGGGAGAAGAGCGATGCTAGCGCCCAGGGGATCACTCGTAGTCCTCATCCTCTTCTTCATTCTCTTCCTCATCCTCATCTTTAAGCTCCTCAGTGTCACCTTCCTCATCATCAGCATTAGCAGCAGGCGCAGAGGGGAACAAGTGACGCTCCAGCTCACCATAGTTCAACCCGGAGGAAGAGTTCCACCGAGCATACGGAGTGGGAGGTGTAGGAGCTGGAGGAGCACCCGAAGCGTTGGACACATGGTGGAGAATGAGCTGCTGAGAGTGAGCCAACTCATGGCACTGCTTGTATGCCTCGTATTGACCCTTGCGCATTTCCACGCCCATGCAGAGAATGTGACGCTGGAACCAGTTCAGCTGCTTGATCTCACGGGCAACGGGAGGTACAGGGGGCCTGCGAGCATCCCTCATGAGGCCCTCAGGAGCAGAGGAGGGGTGGGAGGTCTTCCGAACCTTGGTGTAGATCTTCTTGGCCTTGTGCACCGAGTCGATGTGGAATTCCTCAGTAGGAAACAGGTGACAAATGAGCATCATAATGTAGGGTGCATAGGGAATGGATAGATGGTTGAACATAGCATCACACAGCTCATGGTAAATGAAGTCCATGACATCTAGCCTGTACTGCACTGACTCGTCCTCGTAGGAGGCAACCTCATGAGAAAATTGAAGTAGCTGAACAAGGTGACCACGGATGCTGTCATTGTTGCCCCCACTCGGTGTAATGGAGTCACAGAAGAGACCACTAATGCAGCATAGATGGGAGCAAGGCCAGCCACAGTACCCACAATGCCATTGTCCATAGTGCAAGGAGAGAGAGCAGCATCCTTGTTAGGCTTCAGCTGAGTGATGATGCGGTGACCACTGGCTCTATCCTTGCTACGGAAGGAGTACCCCAGAACCTCAGCAAACACGTGAAAATCAGCAGTCATAGGCCTGTCATGAGTCATCCACTTCATAGTGCGACGCTCATCTTTACAAATCACCAAAGTGGAGAAGAACTGCTTCACCACCTCAGAGTCAAAGGAGCACTAGAGAGACATGAGGTGGTGCAGCCCCATCCTCTCAGCCACAAACATCGCATCCACAAGATGCGCCTTCTCCAAAGGATCAACAAGTACTAGTGGGTGCATAGGCCTAATGTTTAGCTTGGCATAGATGTCTTCATAGATCCCCTTCTGTTCTGCACACCAAAAACGGGTATCCCCTAGCTCATCATCCCGAGGCAGCTCAGCAAACAAGTCACAGTGACGGATGGCGGAATAGGAGACTGCATCCAAAGTTTGGTAGTTGATCTTAGGTTCCTTGCCCTTCCTCTTGGACACCCCCTTCCGAGTCCTCTTTGCTTGTTCAGGCACGCGCTTCTCTTTGTTCTTCCTTCTCCTCAACTCAACTTCGTCCACTAAGTTACCCTGTCCGTCGTCCCGAAAGTATTTGGCGTGAGGACGACGCTTGTAGGTCTTGGGAACACCGGAACCACCTGTGAGGAGAATAAGGGCGATAGCAAGGGGATAAGCATACACACAAGTCCAGGAGAGAGCATGGAAAAAGTAGTCAAAAAGTTCATAGGACAAAACTACTCAATGCATATTCCATAGTGAAACTGAACCAGAATCGAATCTGTCAGGCCGGATTATCCGGCCTGGCCAGGGGCGGATAATCCGGCCCTAGCAGAAATTTTCGATTTCACCTAGATTGAATGCAAAAAAGTAGATCGGGCCTAGAAACTGTAAGACTACGATTTCTATGCGAAAACACAACCTTCTAGACAACGTTCCACCCAACAAGTTACACATCTAGCCAAAGATGGGGAGAGAGGGAGTTACCCTCACTCATTGGAGGAAGAACGCGGAGGAGAAGGTACCCGGAGGCGCGGAGAAGAAGATCCGAGGAGGCCCGGAAAATCCGGTGGCCGGAGAGGCTCCGGGGAGGGTGAGGGGCGGCAGGCGGCGGCTGTGGAGGAGGAGAGGGCTGGGGGAGAAGTGCTGCTCGTCATGAGCCCTTCCCCCCGAGCCCTGCCCTTTAAGATGAAATCCGCCAGGGCCGGATTATCCGGCCTACACTTGGGCCGGATTATCCGGCCTAAAATCTGGGATTCTGTTATACACAGAACCAGGCCCGCGCGTCCCCAAACAACACCCCCACAAGGTGTACAAGGGACTTGTGTGCTAGAATAGATGGCTTAGGGGTAGGGGAAGGCTTTGGATTAAGAGAGCCAAACTGAGATGGTACTAGACACTCAAACTTGCAAAATCCAAATCAAATAAAAGCCAATAGTGAGTGTGATTCCCATAAGAACATGAGAGAGCAAATAACAGCCAAAAAGATCCAATTCTCCTCAAGGGAGAGGGCGGTGGCCGAAGCCACCTTGTTGGAGTGTATGGTGTGACACATCGAAGATATATCTTGGGTTCACGACCAATACTCATCAATAAGCTCACATATCACAATATGATATTAAGAGAAATGATTTATCTTGTTATTGGCATTATGGGGGGAGGGTTAGCCCAATGAGTTAGGACCACAATCCCCCTATATCCATGCCCACATCTAGACCAAAGAAGGATTGAGATGTACGAGTGATTGCATGGGTAATCAATACAAGCTCCTAGAATCAATGATATTTAGCTCATTCCTCAAGTAGCAGAATCTTGCTTCATCAAGTGGCTTGGTAAAAATATCCACAAGTTGGTTCTTCGTGCTTACAAAGGATAGATCAATATCGCCGCGAGCAACATGGTCTCGAATAAAATGATTCCGAATCTCAATATGCTTCGTCCTTGTGTGCTGAACAGGATTGTACGCAATTTTGATTGCACTTTCATTATCACATAAAAGAGGCACTTTGTCACAATTGACACTGTATTCCTTTAAAGTTTGCCTCATCCATAATAATTGAGTACAAACGCTGGCAGCAACAACATATTCAGCTTCGGCGGTGGAGAGAGATATACAATTTTGCTTCTTAGAGGACCAACATACAAGAGATCTTCCCAAGAATTGACAAGCTCCAGAAGTGGATTTCCGATCATCCTTATCACCAGCCCAATCTGAGTCAGTATAGCCACATAAAAAGAAATTGGAGCCCTTGGGATACCAGAGACCAAAGTTAGGGGAATGAACCAAATATCGAAAGATCCTCTTGACCGCCACTAAGTGGCTTTCTTTAGGAGCTGCTTGATACCTTGCACACACTCCCACACTCAACACAATATCGGGTCTAGATGCGCAGAGGTAAAGAAGAGATCCAATCATGGACCGGTATACCTTTTGGTCCACATCTTTACCATGAGGATTAAGTTCAAGATGACATTTTGTTTGCATCGGAGTGGCGACACCATTGAGATCTGTCATCTTGAATCCCTTGAGCATGTCTTGGATGTACTTTGCTTGATTAATAAAGGTTCCTTCTCGAAGTTGCTTGATCTCGAATCCAAGAAAGAACCGTAATTCCCCCATCATAGACACCTCAAACCTGTAAGTCATAAGCTTTGAAAATTCATCATTAAAAGCTTTATTAGTAGAACCAAAAATGATATCGTCTACATATAGTTCGCATACGAAGAGCTCCCCCTTAACCTTCTTAGTAAAAAGAGTGGGATCGATTTGCCCAACTTCGAAGCCACGATCTAACAAAAGCTCTTTAAGGTGCTCATACCACGCACGTGGGGCTTGTTTAAGGCCATAGAGTGCCTTATCGAGTTTGTAGACATGGTTCGGAAAGTTAGGATCCTCAAACCCTTGGGGTTGCTTTACGTATACCAACTCATGTAGAGGACCGTTAAGGAAGGCACTCTTGACGTCCATTTGCTGCAACTTAAAATTGTTATGTGCAGCATAAGCAAGAAGGATACAGATGGACTCAAGGCGAGCCACTGGAGCATAGGTCTCGCCGAAGTCGATGCCCTCAACTTGGGAGTAACCTTGTGCCACTAGTCTTGCCTTGTTCCTCACAACAATGCCATTCTCATCTTGCTTGTTCTTGAAAATCCACTTGGTGCTGATAACATTGCGGCACTCTTTGGGTTTCTCCACGAGTTTCCAGACTGTGTTGCGCTCGAAATTATTCAATTCTTCATGCATAGCAACAACCCAGTCTGGATCTTCAAGAGCTTCAAAGACCTTCTTAGGTTCCACCATGGAGATATGAGCTTGATGCTCACTAAAACTGGCCAATTCTCTTCTTGTAGAAACCCTTCGTCAAAGATCACGAACAACCTTGTCGAGAGTGTGACCCCTCAACTCAAGGTTACGGTTAGCCCGAGCCTTGCAACGTAGTTCAATAAGTTTGTTGTCTCTTGGAGGAGGATATTCATCACTTGAGTCTTCATTGGAAGCATTTTCTCGACCTTGATCAGAAACTGGAACATCAGTAGCAGGTGGTGGAGACGTGTGCCCTTGAGGTGAGTTCGTAGCCGTAACAGGAGGCTGCAGAACTAGAGAGTCAGGGCCGGATAATCCGGCCGATGGAGAGGCTGGATAATCCGGCCTGGGAGTACAAGCAGAAGCTTCATCAGGAGGCCTAGGACTTGCTTGAACTGGTGAGGGGCTAGATAATCCGGGGCTAGCCAGAAAATCCGGCCTGTAGCTTGCATTGAAATCTTCTCCAGCAGGACCAACATGGTCAGCTGTAGCAGGGTGGCCGGATAATCCGGTGTCAACCGGAAAATCCGGCCTGGAGCTTTCTGGAACATCTTGACCTTCTCCAGTTGGTGGAGATGGTGTAGAAGTTGCCCCCGTGGTTGGAACATGTTGAGTATGTGTAGATGAGGGCTCTATATGAGTAGAACATTGTCCTTCCTGGTCCGCCACAAGGGGTTCGTCAATGGGGTGGAAGAATCCCACGCCCATTCTCGTTATGGCATCTTGGGGTATTTCAACATCTGCATCACAAACACAAACTTGCTCCGCACGGGAACCGTCATTTTCCTCGAACACCACACTACAAGATTCTACAACAGTTCCGGAGAGCTTATTATAGACTCTATAAGTGTGGGATTTGGCACCATAACCAACAAAAATACCTTCTAAAGCCTTAGATTCAAACTTAGATAAACGAACTCCTTTAATAAGAAAGAAACACTTACACCCGAATACCCGAAAGTATGAGATGTTTGGCTTGTTACCGGTAAGTATTTCATATGGAGTCTTGTCCAAGATCTTATGGAGGTATAAACGGTTGGATGAATGACAAGCTGTAGAGATTGCTACAGCCCAGAAGTTATATGGAGATTTAAATTTGGCTAACATTGATCTTGCCATATCCATTAGAGTTCGATTCTTCCTCTCGGCTACACCATTTTGTTGAGGGGTGTACCCAGCGGAATATTGATGCCTTATCCCCTCTTCACTTAGGAATTCAATTAAGGTGTAGTTCTTGAACTCTGAGCCGTTATCACTCCTTATAGCCAGAATGGGGACGTTGTGTTGACGTTGAACCTCGTTGGCGAAGTCGATGACAGTTTCTTGAGTTTCACTCTTCAACTTGAAGAAATAAACCCAAGTGTATCTTGAGTAATCATCAACAATCACTAGACAATACTTCTTCCCACCGAGGCTTGCATGAGATGGAGGTCCGAAGAGGTCCACATGAAGGAGCTCCAAAATCCTTTTTGAAGGGATAATGGTTTTCCTTCGATGAGGTGAGTCATGCATTTTCCCTTCAACACATGCTCTGCAAACACAATCTTTGGCAAAAGAGACATTTTCTTTTAGTCCAAGAATGTGGCCACCCTTGTGGAGACTTTGCAAAGTTCTCATATTGACGTGGGCTAGTCGGCGATGCCATAGCTAACCCGCGTCAGCCTTTCCGAAAAGACACATCGGGCCTGTAGTGGTTTTCCCCGAAAAGTCCACCACGTACAGGTCGTTTTCGACATATCCCACGAAAGCGACTTTTAGAGACTTGCTCCACAAGAGTACCACCAAATCAGCATCAATGTAAACTGCAAAGCCCATCTTACCAAGGGCACGAACTGAAAGTAAGTTATACCCGAGGGTCTCAACAAGCATGACGTCCACGAGAGAGATATCGTGAGCCACCACAACTTTGCCGAGACCCAATACCTCAGATTTTGACTTATCACCATAGGAGACGGTTATGTGATCAAGGTTTGGCTGCATCTCCGTGATGATCTCCTTGCTTCCGGTCATATGACTCGTGCAACCACTATAGAGTACCCATTTAGAACCACCGGAAGCATAGCCCTGCAAGAAAATTACTTCTTGGCTTTAGGTACCCATTTTTCAATGGGTCCTCTCATGTTAGTAACAAGGGTCTTGGGAACCCAAATAGACCAAGGAATGTAACAATCATAAGGCCCTACATAACTAGCATAAACATCACCATAACAATCACAATATAGTTCAAAGTTAGGATTGTTGATCCCTGCAAAACCATCATAATTAGTCTTGTCATTGGTAATGTTGCTACTTCGATCGAGCAGTCTTGCTCTTCTTCTTCTTCTTCTTCTTCTTCTTGTTTTTCTTGCTCTTTATCTTGGGTATGTAACCAAGACCTTCTTTACTATTGTTTGTCCTTTGCCTGCTCAGTATCTCATCAATAACCCCTTTACCTTTGTGTTGAGAACTTCTTGCAAGATCTTCTTTTCCAGAGGATGAAGTGGAGGTACTTGGCACATCATACCGTTTCAATTGAGTTTGGAGCTGGTCATGAGACTCATTTAAAGTAGAATGATCACTCTTCAATGCCTTGTGAGCACTTTCAAGATTATCAAACTTCTCCAAAAGTCTAGCATGAACAGCCCCAAAGTCAATCTTTTCTTTCTTTAGTTTCTTTACCTTAGCAAGAGCATGGTCACGTTCTTTAATGAGCTGAGCTACAGCTTCTTCTGGTGACTCCTCAAGGGATTCGAGTCTTTCTTCCAAAGATACTCGAGCTTCCTCTTCCTCTTCCAAGGCATTCTTCAACGAAGCTATCTCCAAGGCATCTTCTCTTTCAATTCCGCCCTTTTCTTCAAGGAGATCTTCGGCTTGAGCAAGTTGACTCATAAGAGCATCAAAATTGAGTTTGTGCTCACCTTGTAGGTTAGTGAAAAAAATATCCAAGGCAATAACTTCTTCTTTCATTTCAGGACTGTCATGATCATTCATATCCAAAATTATGTTAGTCTTAGGAAATGAAGAGCTAGAAGTTGATACCTCGGACCCTCTTGCCATTAGGCAAGTGGCGTTGTTGTTGATGGCGTTCTCGTTCGGCGAGTCGAAGAGAGATGAGGGAGTCGATGTGGTGGCTATAGCAGCAACCTCGCGGGAACTATCATCATCCTCTTCATCTTCACTTGCGGAGGAGTATTCCTCTTGAGCTACCAAGACAATCTTGGGTTGCTTCTTGAAAGGACCATTCTTCTTAATAAATGGCTTCTTCTTAGGTGCTTTAGATTTCTCTTTAAGAATGAGCCTGCCACCATTGTCTTCTCTATTTTGATATGGACACTCGGCTACAAAGTGCATTCTATCTCCATAGTTGAAGCAAGTTCTCAATCTTGGGCCACTTTCTCTTCTTCCATTTGACCCGTTCTTGCACTCAAGGTCAGACTTGGCTTTGGCAGGGTCCTTCCAAAAGTTCCTTGCATAGAATGCCATGTACTCACCATGAGCATGTTTGACCTCATCGGGGCAATCCTTGGATACCCCCTCAAAAGCTCCTTCATCTTCCTCTTGCTCAACAACACTGGCTTTGACAGCCACATTGACACCCTTTTGCATTCCAATGGCCCGAGCACGGGCATCTTCAACATTCTTTGCCACTACTTTGAATGACGCCATTTCTTGCATGACTTCGTTGGATGTCATTTGATGATAGTTATGTCTACCTTGCAGGCTCTTCAAGTCCGTTGGCTCGAAAGGCATTAAGGCACTCACATATTTCCTTTTTATCCATGCATCATCAATGTGAGTGGCCCCATGCTTTCGAAATGTTGTTGCGATGCCCTTGAGTCTTCTATACATGTCCTCATGGTTTTCACCATCCAACATGTAGAATCCCTCAGCTTCATTACTAAGGGCATCATACCTGTTTCTTCTCATGCTTTCATTTCCAACGAAGAGATCCGTAAGAGCATCCCAAGCCTCTTTAGCTGTGTTGAGATGTTCAATGTGTGGCATGTCCTTGGGACCCACACCTAGCTGTATCATGTGGAGAGCGGTGGCATTCAACTGGCTATCCACAACTTCTCTTCTCATTAGATTGGTTTTATCTCCAATATGAAGACCCTCTTCAATAATCCTCCACAATTCAATAGAGGAGCTGCAAACATGAGATTTCATTAGGAATTGCCATTGATTAAAAGAGGATGCAGTGAGCTTGGGTGGATCACCCCTATTGTTTATATGAGGATGAGGGATAGGTGGGTCAGGGGAATATACGTGGCGAACCTCATTATATTCCTCCTTACCACTTCCCTTCTTGGAGGTGGAACCATTAAGTTTTTCACCTTCCACATCATCATCCTTGGATCCGGTGTTACCCTTTTCCTTAGATGATGGTGTGGCAGCCTCAGAGGAGGATGGAGATGGGGCTATGGATGATGTAAGGCGAGCAATCATTTGATTCATCTCCTCCATCTTGGCCTCAAAGGATTTCAACAAGGTTGTTTCCAACGACTTGAGAACATCCATTGTGACCTTATCCACAGCCTCATTTCCATCGTCCTTGGTACCCATACTACTCTTAGGCGGTTAAGCCCGAATTAAGAGTCCGGGCTCTGATACCAATTGAAATGGATCGTAGGGGCACCTAGAGGGGGGGGGGTGGTGAATAGGTGCTACACCAATTTTTAATTCTTTTTCAATTTTAGGCTTAGCACAAAGGGTAAATTCTCTAGATAAACTATTAGGTGGAATTTCCCTATATGCAAACCTATCTACTAGCAAGTAAAGAGCGAGTGGAAGAGGAACGAGTAAACCGAAGTGAAGCACGCGGAGACACATGATTTGTTTGACCGCAGTTCCTTCCTTGTTAAGGGAAGTACGTCTGTGTTGGAGGGGTGGGCGGTACTAAGACCACCACGCCACAAAAGGCCTCACCCTGTTCTCTGATGGATCTCGCCACAACAGGCCTGATCCACCTTCCACTATAGGTACCCTTCGAGGCGGGCACCGGCGCCTTTACACAACTAGTGGGGCGACAACTCCACAACAACTTGGAGGCTCCCGAAATGACAACAAGATGCCACAAGAACAAACTTATCAAATACAATAAACAAGATCTAGGTATTGACAAGAATACTAGATCAAGGATTTCTCCAAGTGAATGGAGAGGAGTTGAAGCGCTTGATTCTTGATGATGATGATGAACTTCTCCTCCTTCAATTCCACCAAAGATCAACACCTTCGGGTGGTTGAAGTGGGAGATCGAGAATGAGAGCTCTTGCACAATGTCTGGTCAATTTCGAATGAATCAAGAGTTCTAAACGTTGGGGAAGAAGGGGTATTTATACCCCCTTCAGAGACCAGCCGTTGCACACTTTGGGGGCCGGATTATCCGGCCCAAGCGAGGGCCGGATTATCCGGTCTGGGGAAAACACCGCCCCAGACTCGGAATATCCGGCAGATAATCTGCCCCCTCTCAGAGCGTCACGCCGAGCTTGCCCTTGATCAACTTCTGGGGGCCGGATTGTTCGGTCCTATGCGAGGGCCGGATTATCTGGCCTGGGGAAGAAAAACCGCCCCAGTTTAGATTTTCCGGGAGAAAATCCGACCGGATACCGAGCGACGCGCCTTAGCTCCTTTTGCTCGAAAACTGGGGGCCGAATTATCCGGCCCGTGTGACACCCGGATTATCCGGCTTGGGGAGGAAAAACCGCCCCAGTTCGGATTTTCCGGGAGAAAATCCGACCGGATACCGAGCGACGCGCCTTAGCTCCTTTTGCTCGAAAATTGGGGGCCGGATTATCCGGCCCGTGCGACACCCGGATTATCCGGCTTGGGGAGGAAAAACCGCCCAGTTCTTTCAACACAGATCCTGAACAAGCTCTTTGTGAAATCTTGTCAGTGGCTTTTCGATCCACACAAACTTGTCACAGCCAGTCCCCCTCCCTTCCTGCAAAGTAGATCGAAAGAAACAAAAAAAAGAATTACATTACGCTTTCGGGATCTGGGTTACCATTGTACCTACAGTATGAACTTACGACTCTGATGCTGCAGTTGCTGAATTTCCCTACAATATTTTCGTTAGTCCACGAAATCCATCTTGGCATCTTCTCACCGCACAAACACAGCATATCGGGGTAGTAATCGTAGGGCGCCCTCCGGTACCTGATGGGGGCACCCGCCTTACGGTGTTGAGCCAACCCTGATTCCGCTCGAGACGAACTACATGAGCTGCGAGCCATGAGTGAGAGGAGCAAGGGCAGATGAAAGAGGATCCTTTGGATGTTAGGGTAGTGGTGAAGCGTGATTTATCCCCACTTAATAACTCTGGCAGAATCCTACCGTCCACATTCGGCTGACAGGTGGGGGACCTAGCGTGTGGACTTTTCAACCAAACCTCGCACCTTCGTGGTTCAAAGGCCCTCTCGCGCGCACACTACTAGGAAATAGCCTATAGATAGACAAGATATTTAGTGGCACATATGTGAAAATATGCGCCACAGATATATATCAGTGACGCACTAGAAAACATGCACCACAGAAGTTTGGCACTTCAGTGGCGCACAAAACCAATATGCGCCACATAAGTCCATATTTTTGTGGCGCATATTTTCGTGTGCGCGACTGAAGTGTCAAACTTCTGTGGCGCATATAGACGTATGCACCACAGAAGGTTGATGGGACCAGGCAGCAAAAAAAGGGGGAGAAACTTATGTGGTGCATATGTCCATATGCGCCACAGAAAGTGATGTTTTTGTGGTGCATATAGGTGTATGCGCCACAGAACAAGCATATAGGGGGGAAAACAGATCCCCCCCCCGTGGATCGCCTTTTCAGTTTTGTAAAAAATAAACAAAAATGATAGAAACTTCAAAAAAAATCCTTTAAGTTGTAGTTAGATTTTAGGGTATAGATCTAGAAAAAAATTGAAAAACATGAATTTCGATGTATTTTGCAAAAATAGGTCATGGCACGGTAAAACGTGTTGAGGGCAAACCTCTAGGGTGGCCTGATCTTTCACGATTCCCTTTCAAATCGAGGGTGGAGTGTGGGGGAAGGAGGAAAGGATGAACACGACGAACACACACACAAAGAATGCGATGAACACACACACGCAAAACCACGATAAACACCAATAGCTCACGACGGCGGTGACCGGTCCGGCGCAATCCCTAGGATCGGCGTCGGGCGGAGGACTCTCTCTCGAACTGGCACGGCGAGATGGGAGACTCGGTGAGATCTTGATGTCTAGGAAAAGGAACACCGATGCCTAGGCCTTGTACAACACGGAGGCATGATGCAAACTCCAACGAGGTTTGGGGATATTGGTGCTCCTTAGTCAAGGAGCATGAGGCAAGAACTAGATAGATCCACAAAGGGGTTTCCACTAATTCCAATATCATGCCTAGGGTTTACAATGGAGGTGGGGGTCTATATATAGGCCAGCCACAAGTTCAGGGGTAATTCAGGCATTAAAGTAGAGTTCTGGGCGAAGTAGAGGGGTACATGGGCCATAGGGCCCAGCTAGGCTCGCAGGCCCATCAGTTGGGCCGGACAGTCCGGGTCGGCACGGCCAGACAGTCCGGGTCGGCACGGCCGGACAGTCTAGGCAGGGCGGACACTCCGGGTGGTGTCCGAGGAGTGTCCGATTCGACCTTCTAAATGTCCACTCCAGGTCCGGGCTCGGCCAGGCCGGGCACTCCGGCTGAGTCGGGCCGGACACTCCGGGGTGGCCGGACACTCCGGCTGGATTCGGGCGAACACTCCGGCGGCTCGTACCTGATGATGCACAGAGTAGAGGTATGAAGTAGCACGCCATCCAAGGAGGTATCAAATTGGCACGAGGAGAGGAGTGAGTTCACCTTAGCTTGCAGGAGTTTGGCTCGGGCACGAGTCATGGGTCCACTTGGGGGACTTGTTGGTGTAGATGTAGAAGCGTCCGTAGGACGGGCTGCATCAGCTCCCCCCTTGGGAAAGAGTTGTCCTCGACTCTTCATGGATATCATCTTGAACATCTCCATGGTAGGGTGAGAGATCCTTGACATTGAATGTATTGCTTGCAAGGTACTTGGAGGCCGGGATGTGGATGATGTAGGCGTTGTTGTTGATTCGTTTGAGGACCTTGAAGGGACCATCTCCTCTTGGCTTGAGCTTGGAGTCATGTTCCTTGGGGAAGCGGTCCTTGCTTAGGTGTATCCACACAAGGTCACCTTCTTCAAATATCATCTCCTTCTTGTCCTTGTTTAACCTTGAAGCTTGGCGAAGGACTTGCTGTTCGATAGTTGCTCTTGTTTCTTCATGAAGCTTCTTCATAACTTGTGCGCGGTTCTCGACGTCCATGTTTGTGCGCTCATGGAGAGGTAGTGGTAGGATGTCGAGCGCGGTGAGGGGCTCGAAACCATAGACGATCATAAATGGACTCATCTTGGTTGTTGAGTGCTTGGCTCGATTGTAGGCGAACTCGGTGTGTGGAATGCATTCCTCCCAATTCTTCAGGTTTTTCTTGATCAACACACGAAGGAGAGTTCCGAGGCTTCGGTTGACAACTTTGGTTTGGCCATCAGTTTGAGGATGTGATGCGGATGAAAAGAGGAGCTTGACGCCGAGCTTGGCCATGAGGGTCTTCCACAAGTAGCTCATGAATTTGACGTCGCGGTCGGAGACGATTGTCCTTGGCACACCGTGAAGACGGACAATTTCCCTGAAAAACAAATTTGCAACATGTGAAGCATCGTCGGTCTTATGGCACGGTATGAAGTGTGCCATCTTGGAAAAATGATCCACAACAACAAATATAGAATCATGACCATGCTTAGATCTAGGAAATCCTAACACGAAATCCATGCAATGTCAGACCAAGGTGTATGAGGAATAGGCAATGGCATATAAAGACCATAGGGATTAGCTTGAACACATGTCGTGCATCGTTGAACATAGCGCTCCACGTCACGCTTCATCTAGGGCCAAAAGTAGTGATTGGAGAGCATGTCCAATGTCTTGTTGCGACCAAAGTGACCCATAAGGCCTCCACCATGAGATTCTTGGAGAAGCAAAAGTTGAAGCGACGACTTCGGAATGCATAGCTTGTTTTGTTTAAAAAGAAAGCCCTTATGCAAATAGAAATCATCAACTCCCTTGTCATTGGAGCACTTTGCGAAAATTGGTTCAAAGAACGGGTCGGAAGCATACAAAGATTTTGTTTCCTCAAGAGCCAACACGTTGATTTCAAGTCTTGTAAGAAGGCTTGTATGTTTGCGAGACAATGCGTCCGCAACTACATTATCTTTGCCCTTCTTATACTTGACAATGTACGGAAAAGATTCCATGAACTCAACCCACTTAGCGTGTCTCTTGCTCAAGTTAGCTTGGCCTTTGAGATATTTCAACGACTCGTGGTCGGAATGTATGATAAATTCCTTGGGCCAAAGGTAGTATTGCCAAACTTGAAGGACACGAACTAAGGCAAAAAGCTCTTTGTCATAAATCGGATACTTAAGGCGAGCACCATCAAGTTTTTTGCTATGGTAGGCTATAGGACGTCCATTTTGCATAAGGACTCCTCCAATGCCAATACCACTAGCATAACACTCTATCTCAAAAGTTTTTGTGAAATCCGGTAAAGCAAGAAGAGGTGCTTCAGTGAGCCTCTTTTTAAGTTCATCAAAAGCTTTTTGTTGTGCTTTGCCCCACACGAAGGTGACATTCTTTTTGGTCAATTCATTAAGGGGACAAGCAATGGTTGAAAAGTCTTTCACAAAGCGACGATAGAAACCAGCCAACCCATGAAAACTTCGGAGTTCACTCACATTTGTTGGTATGGCCAATCTCGTATGTCCTTTACCTTGGAAACATCAACTTCAATTCCCTTCGAAGAAACGACAAATCCAAGAAAAATCAACTTGTCTTTAGCAAAAGTGCACTTGGGAAGATTAGCATAAAGCTTTTCATGTCGAAGGATTTGTAAAACTTCCTTGACATGTGTTATATGGTCCTCAAGTGATTTGCTATAAACAAGAATATCATCGAAATAGACAACAACACCTTTTCCAATGAGAGAACGCAAGATGTGATTCGTAAGGCGCATGAAGGTGGATGGGGCATTTGATAAACCAAAGGGCATAACCAACCATTCATAGAGACCAAGTTTGGTCTTGAAGGCGGTTTTCCCCTCATCACCTTCAGCCATGCGTATTTGATGGTAACCACTACGAAGATCAATTTTCGAAAAAATAGTGGCTCCACACAACTCATCAAGCATGTCATCGAGACGTGGTATGGGATGTCGATAACGCACGGTGATAGCATTGATTGGACGGCAGTCCATGCATAACCGTAACGTATCATTTGTCTTTGGAACAAGAATCACGGGGACGGCACTTGGACTAGTGCTAACTTGGATCAAACCTTTGGAGACGAGTTGGTTTATTTGGCGTTCAATCTCCTTTGTCTCCTCCGGGTTCGTGCGGTAAGCGGCACGGTTGGGAAGTGGTGCACCGGGGATGAGGTCAATGCGATGTTCTATGCCGCGAAGAGGAGGTAGTCCATGTGGGAGCTCCTCGGGGAACACATCCTTGAATTCCTGCAAAACACTCATCAAAGATGGAGGAACATTGGTTAATTCATTAGTTCCTTGCGCTAGTCCCTTGCAAAGGAGGACATAGTGCAAGATGGATGGGTTGTTCCGAACATCTCTCATCTCACTTTTGGTGGCAAGGAGAACACTCTTCGTTTTTCCACTCGAATTTGGCTTGTGGCTCTCACTCACTATGAGGTGGTTCTCTCTCTCACCGCTCTTCTCACAAGTAGGTGTTGTGCTTTGCGACCTCGCTAAAGCCTTTGCATTGTCCGCAATTATTTGGCTAGGAGTCATCGGTTGCAAAACACATGTTTTGTTGAGCCATTTGAAGGTGTATATATTGGTGCGACCATCATGTTGAGCAGCCTTGTCAAATTGCCATGGTCGACCAAGAAGCATGTGGCAAACTGTCATAGGAACCACATCACACTCCACCGTATCTTTGTAAGGACCAATGGCGAAGGAGACCGATACGGTATGCTTGATCTTCACGGACCCTTGGTCACTTAGCCATTGCACGTGGTAGGGGTGCTTGTGTGGATGGAGGTTGAGCTTGAGCTTCTCACACAACTCGGTGCTAGCAAGGTTGTGACAACTCCCTCCGTCAATAATGACCTTGATAGATTTGCCATTGATGCCGGCTCGTGTTTGGAAGATATTAGAGTGTTGGTCTTCATGCTCTTGTGCTTGAGTGGTCAAGATTCTTGTGACGACAAGCGATGGACTTGCGTCATGTTCACACGTGAGGAGTTCTTGATCATCTTCCGCTCGTTGCCTTGCCATTGCTTCCTTGACACGGGCATCAAACTCATCTTCAATCAAGTACTCTTCATCACCATTGTCATGGATGAACAAGACTTTCTTGTTTCCACATTCGGTCGACTTGTGTCCTTTACCTCCACACTTGTAGCATTCACCGTTGAAAGGTGTATCACTTTTTGCTTGCTTGCCATTGGTGGCAGTTTTCCTTGAGGAAGTGTGGGCTTGAAGGAAGGCTTGGAGGTACTTGAGGAGCTACCATTGAAAGTTGTTGGTGTAGGGGTTGAAGCTTGCTTGTAGGTGAAGTACGTCTTGGGCTTGTTGTACTTGATATCCTCTTGCACTTGACGTTCAGCCTTTGTTGCAATGTGCACAAGCTCAACCATGGTGTTGTATGTTTGGAACTCGACGATGCGCTTGATTGGGTGATTCAAGCCAATAAGGAAATGTGCCATTGTTTTCTCCATGCGCTCATCAATGTTGGCGCGAATCAAGTTGAGTTCCATTTCCTTGAAGTATTCTTCCACGGTCTTTGTCCCTTGACGAAGCGCTTGAAGGTGTTGAAGAGGTTACGCGTGTAGTGTGCGGGGACGAACCGGGATCTCATGTGAGCCTTCATGTCATGCCAAGTTATGATTGGCGGCTCTTGTCTTGCATCACGAGCAACTTGAACTTGTTCCCACCAAAGGTTGGCGTAATCATCAAACTCTAGCGAAGCCATGGCGACCATCTTCTCGTTTCTATAGTTGTGCATGCGAAAGATCTTGTCGACTTTGAGTGCCCACGAGAGGTATTCTTTAGGGTCATTGGATCCGGTGAACTTGGGCATTGTGAACTTGAGCTTGCCAAAAGTTTCTTCATCGTTGCGGTCATTGCGACGAGCTTGGTGACCTTGTTGATGATCTTGTAGTTGGGGAGGTGGAACTTGGTTCTCGCGTCCTTGTTGCGGAGCTTGCTCTTGGTATTGTTGTTGACGTGGTTGAGGTACTTGGGCCTCATGGTGGCGAAGGTGTGTAGCCTCTTGACGCGGTTGATGACGAAGAGGAGGCTCGTTCCTTGGTTGGCGATGTTGGTTAGGCACATGGGCCTCACGGCGAAGAACATGGTCATGAGCCTCTTGACGTGGTGGGCGTCGCTCAACTTGTATCACTTGACGCTCCAAGTTTTGTTGATGTGGAGGAGGCGCCTCGTGATGACCATGGTGTCGTTGTTGACGTTCATGACGTTGATGACGAGGAGGAGGATCTGGAAGAGCTTGACATCGATGATGAGCTTGATTCTCCAAATTGGAGTCATCACTTGTTGTGTCAAGAATGTGTCGCGGTCGATGGTGGTAGACTTGTGGTTGCTGTTGTGGTTCCTCTTGTGGTTTCTCTTGTTGAATCACTAGTGCCCTTGCGTGATGACGGTGTGCTTGTTGCCTTGCTCATGGCCTTGAAGAGAGGTCACCGTCATAGCTTGAAGTTGTGGCGTGCCGTGGGGAAGGTAAAAAGTTCGAAGAGATTCCATCTTCAACCACAGGGGCATCATTGCGTCTTGGAGCACTTTGATGTAGATCTTGTGGAAGAGGTGCATGACGATGCGAAGAACTTGCAGAGCTTGATGCGCGTGAACGTGGTCTTGCCATGCCATCGATGAGGCGTCGAAGATTGTCATTTGTTTCGGCGACAGAGCATTGAAGCGCTTCATTTTGGTGGCCGAAGTTGTGATGCATTGCATGCATTTGTCGTTCGAGGCCGTCGAAGCGGTTGTCGATGTTCTTGAACTCGGCTTGCGTCTCGCCAAATTGTTCATATTGTCTCGTCTCAAGTGCTTGGCAACATTCACGGAACTCTTGTTGAACGATGAAGTGACTTGCGCGTGACATGTACGGACCTTGATCTTCTTCTTGGGGAGGTGGTTGGCTCGTCTCACCGTGCCTACCCATCATGCAAAACACACAAGTATTGTATATGGAAGTGGCATATGGTGGTGTTAGCCTTGTACCTCACCTTGGGGATTGCACCAAACTAGAAACCACAAGTGAGAGCTATTAGCGTGCAAAGTGGAAATGCCAAGAAAACTCACACTAACTCTCAAAAGCTTATTGGTGGTAGGTTAGGGTTGTGGAAAGCCAAAGAACCAACCAAAATAAAAGGGATAGTCAAAAGTGGTAAAAATCCAACAAAACTCAAGTCAAAGGCGAAGGTCAACAACTCAAAAGGGTGACGGGAACCTACGACTATGTACACACACGTGGAGAAAGTTGGGATTGACACGACTATGAAAATGAGCAAACCAAAAGTCCTAACAAAGACTAAGCTCGTTGTCGTGCCAATGCAAGGACAGACCGTGGCTCGTTTGCAAAGAGGAAAAATGAGCAACGGATTTGTGCACTTGCCTTGGGCGCTCTTCTTTCTCTCTTGCTTACAAGCTTTGAGACTCTCTTTTGCAAGGGGAGACTATTTTTCTTTTGCTTTTTCTTTGTATCTCTTTTTTTTGCTCTCCCTTGATGCTACCTAGTCACACTTGATATTGCTCTTGCACTCTCACTATCCAAGGACAAATGCACAATGCTCAAGCAAACACAAGATGAGCCACTCTCATGGGATAGGTACACACAAAGGAAGATGGGGGTTAACAAGGTGACGCAAGTTATACCTTCTTTGATGATGAACTTGGCGTCGGTGGTGCGGGATGATGTTCGTGGTCCGTGGTGTCGATGAGCGCGAAAGTTGATGATGCGGAAGCTTGCTGGTACTTGCTGACACGCACACGGGACACGAGCAAACAAAGGAGATTAGCCAATGCGAAAAATGAGGCAAAATTGTCAAAGCAGGCGTTACAGCCGGACACTCCGGTCTGTTTGGGCCGGATACTCTAGTCTGGCCGGACACTCCGGTCTGTTTCGGCCGGACACTCCGGTGGGTATGAGCCGGACACTCCAGCGCGGGTTTCCTGCTCGTGTTCTTGAGCGGAAATCCTCGCCTTCGGGCCTCAAATCCGCGAAAAACTGGCCAAATCGGGCTGGGGAAACGCAGGATAAAGCTAGACCAACTCCTTAGACAAGGTTTGGTCGGATCAAAACCACAAATAACTCTCCAAATCAAGAGATCGATCCAAAGGCAAATATGGGCTGTTTTTTGTGGGGATTTTCGAATTTTTCGTGGATAGAAGAAAAAATTGTGGGGGAAATCGTGAGCAACGAAGCTCTTGATACTAATATGTTGAGGGCAAACCTCTAGGGTGGCCCGATCTTTCACGATTCCCTTTCAAATCGAGGGTGGAGTGCGGGGGAAGGAGGAAAGGATGAACATGACGAACACATGCACGAAGAACGCGATGAACACACACACGCAAAACCACGATAAACACCAATAGCTCACGCCAGCGGTCACCGGTCCGGCGCAATCCCTAGGATCAGCGTCGGGCGGAGGACTCTCTCTCGAACCGGCACGGCGAGATGGGAGACTTGGTGAGATCTTGATGACTAGGCAAAGGAACACCGATGCCTAGGCCTTGTACAACATGGAGGCATGATGCAAACTCCAACGAGGTTTGGGGATATTGGTGCTCCTTAGTCAAGGAGCATGAGGCAAGAACTAGATAGATCCACAAAGGGGTTTCCACTAATTCCAATATCATGCCTAGGGTTTACAATGGAGGTGGGGGTCTATACATAGGCCAGCCACAAGTTCAGGGGTAATTCAGGCATTAAAGTAGAGTTCTGGGCGAAGTAGAGGGGTACATGGGCCATAGGGCCCAGCTAGGCTCGCAGGCCCATCACTTGGGCCGGACAGTCCGGGCTGGCCGGACAGTCTGGGTCGGCACGGCCGGACAGTCCGAGCAGGGCGGACACTCCGGGTGGTGTCTGGGGAGTGTCCGATTCGACCTTCTAAATGTCCACGCCAGGTCCGGGCTCGGCCAGGCCGGACACTCCGGCTGAGTCGGGCCGGACACTCCGGGGTGGCCGGACACTCCGGCTGGATTTGGGCGGACACTCCGGTGGCTCGTACCTGATGATGCACGGAGTAGAGGTATGAAGTAGCACGCCATCCAAGGAGGTATCAAATTGGCACGAGGAGAGGAGTGAGTTCACCTTAGCTTGCAGGAGTTTGGCTCGGGCACGAGTCATGGGTCCACTTGGGGGACTTGTTGGTGTAGATGTAGAAGCATCCGTAGGACGGGCTGCATCAAAACGGCTATAACTTTTGCATACTATGTCGGAAAAAAATCTTTAACCTATCAAAATGATTGTCTCGAAATTTTCTACTTGATTTCTAGATTCCCCAAATTCTAAAAGGGTAAAAAGTTATGGCAGACAGAAGATTTTTTACTGCAAAAAAATAAAAAAGGGGGAGAAACTTCTGTGGCACATTTCCCCCATATGCGCCATAGAAGTCTTGGGCGGGATTCAAAATTTGAATCCCGTCGGCACCCCTTCTCCTTATATTCTCCCCTTCGCCTCCACTTCTACTCCCCCTCCATACTTCTCCCTCCACTTCTCCTCCCCTCCATACTTCTCCCCTTCTCCTCCACTTCTCCCTCCACTATTCCTCCCCTCCATACTTCTCTCCTTCTCCTCCACTCTCCGGCGACATCCACCTCCGGTCATGGCTACCTCGGTGACCTCCTCCTCCGGCGACCTCCAACACCACCGGTGACCTCCTCCTCCTCCTCCTCCTCCACCACCACCACCATCTCTGGCGGCCTCCTCCTCCTCCTCCTCCTCCACCACCATCTCCGGCGGCCTGCTCCAACCATCTCCGGCGAGCCCTTCTTCCACCTCTGGCGGCGGCCTCCTCCTCCTACTACTCTGACCACCTCTGACGGCCTCCTTCTCCTCCGGCCATCACATCTGATCCACCTCCGGCGACCCGCCCACCTCCGGCCAGATCTGGCCCGGCCTTTTTTTTGAAATTTGAAAAAAACTTCTGTGGCGCATGTTGGCCATATGCGCCACTGAAGTTTGAGATATGGCCCACCTTTTTTTTTGAATTTTGAAAAAAACTTCTGCGGCGCATATTGGCCATATGCGCCACTGAAGTTTGTTATCAGTGGCGACTAAGATATGCGCCACAGAAGTCCCATTTCCATGTGCCACGGATGGGCTGTTTCCTATTAGTGGCATTGGACGAAATTTTTTAGCACCTTGCCTGCGTACATATCACTGGGAGGCCTTGCTCAGGAACTAGACACGCCTGGCCCACAATCTTACTCCCTCTTAGGAACTTGTCATGGCTCGCGTCGGCAGATCCATCCGCTCCACCGCTTTCGGTAGGGCTCGCCACGACGGATCCACCCCAAGATCCTACCGTCGCAGTATCAAATGGCCATGGTTTCTTGAGAGGAGCGACGACGCTACGTATCCGAGCTCGACCCATCCTACCTGTAGAAGGACTGATGTGGCGTCGAGCTCGAGCAGTAGCCGCCAGGCGCGACGGCGCTCGGTCCACACCAACCCCGTCACCTTTGTCATTGTCGATTCCGATGTGGAGGACGACGGGGACGAAGCTGTGCAGAACGCCATTGTTGCCTCCTTGGCGAAGGGCAAGCCACAGGCAGGAGTGGATGTCGCTGTGAAGGGCACGACGGTGTCACCAATCGAGGTGGACTCCGACGACAGCGCTGTGATGTGGGTTTAGATGTTGTTTAGGATGGTTGCAATTTCGGTTGTGTGTAGTGCGAGTACAATTATTGTAATGGGTTTGTCGGGCTATATTGAGAAATATGTCAAATAGCAGCGTGTGAGTGCTTCCACTTTAGAAATTGTTTTTGTGCCAGCATGTTGCATTATCAACGTAGATTACATGTAAACAATCCAACGAAAATCGGATTACAACCATCAGACGGGAGTGGCAGGATGGAAGAGAAGTTGGGATAGTGGCTTCGAGGGGAAGGAAGAGAAGGGGGGCGTGACACTGGCAGGTGGGCCCTCGGAACACGTGACACTGACATGCGGGGGCGGGAGCACACGGTATTGCCAGTCTATCCAGAGCAACCAGACTTTGCAACGTGACAGCAGCAAGCTGATTGGACCAATAACTCGTCGAATTAGTAAGGAGTACTAAAAAACTACAACTGGGGTACATTCGCACAACACGTATGCTCTACGCACCTAAGAAGCATCGCTTAAGTCTAATAGTAACGATAACATAAGTACTACATTTCCCTGTCGGTCTTCTCGATACAAATGTAGAAATGCATCTGCATGTTCGGTCTAGCACCGACAAGGTACTGAGATGGCACACATAGGATCGACCTTAGGTCCGCATACTCCACCTCCCACGGCGTCGGGCAGCTCGGCGCCTCGGCTAGCACAAGAATGCTATCGGATGACGGCGGCTGGGCGTTCGCCCACATGCGCACCATGTATACGAGCCAGGCGCACGAGACAGACCTGACGCATACCGCACCCACGAAGGTGGGCCCGGCTCTGGTTCCTGGAACACCGACGGTGATGGTCAGGACAAAAACAGAGCGGTCCCTCCCCTAGAAAATTAGCCGGCGTCGTGCCGAGTCAGTGAATGACACCTGCTCTTGGAGAAGTTGGGCTTTCCCGTACGAGATCCTAATCACTTCGATCAAGTGGTCCTCTGAAAGGTGGACGACGAGCTCTGCCGGCGGGCCGATGTAGTTGCAGCCCGGCTCCATGCAGGAACACGCGCCGTGCGGGCACGCGAGCTCATGGAGCGGGAGCTCGTGGTAGGAGTAACGTTGAAAGCATCCTGGGTGGGAGAACACAAGCGGAAACGCCGCTACAAAGTTGCGCGCGAGGATCTCTAGATTCTCGGGCTGCCACAGCTGCCACATCTAAAGTTCGTCGAGAAATCAAAAAAAGATCAGAAGTTAGATTGGCT
Organism: Avena eriantha; assembly: GCA_910589775.1. Lineage (NCBI taxonomy): Eukaryota > Viridiplantae > Streptophyta > Magnoliopsida > Poales > Poaceae > Avena > Avena eriantha. Next base: position 315,572,599 of record OU342741.1, read on the forward strand.
AATAGCATGAATATGTAGGATAAGTTCAAAAGCTTGTAAAATGATTTCTTAGCATGAAGGTAGCGACCCGAGAATTGGCGAATGTCGTCCGGGCACGACATACAAAAGCTGGTGGCATCGTCCGGGCAAAGTGACGTGTGGTGGATGAGGGGAGAGGGGCTGCGGAGTAGACGTGCTCACTCACGAGCTCTATGATATTACTAGTAGGCTATAGGGTAGTGGAAATAATAGTAATATAAGTGAAAATGTAAGCGCGGCCAATCATGTCGCGGAACAGCCTACTCGCGGATCGCTCACGAAGAACCATCTTATTCATCCATGCGCCCCAATCGAACGGTCTGCGACAATCGAATCGGACAACTACTTTAGGGGGCTTCTAGAAGACGCGATCTTATGTGGTTTGTAGAATGAACACACATGCGGTGACATTGGTTGATCCATGTGTGGTTTGTGGAAAGAACACGCATGCAATGACATTGAATGATCCATGTGTGGTTTGTGGAAAGAACACACATGCAATGACATTGGTGGATCCATATGTGGTTTGTGGAAAAGAACACACATGCGATGAACACTGGTTGATCCATGTGTGGTTTGTGAAAAGAAGACACATGCAATGCCATTGGTTGATCCATGTGGTTTGTGGAAAAGAACACACATACAATAACATTAGTTGATCCATAAGTGGTTTGTGGAAAGAACACACATGAAGTGAACACTGGTGGATCCATGTGTGGTTTATGAAAAGAACACACGCATGCATGCCATTGGTTGATCCATGTGTGGTTTGTAGAAAGAACACACATGCAGTGAACACTGGTGGATCCATGTCTGGTTTGTGGAAAAGAACACACATGCAATGCCATTGGTGGATCCATGTGTGGTTTATGAAAAGAACACACATGCAATGACATTGGTTGATCCATGTATGGTTTATGAAAAGAACACACATGCAATCAACACTTGTGGATCCATATGTGGTTTGTGGAAAGAACACGGATGCAATGAACACTGGTGGATCCATGTGTGGTTTATGAAAAGAACACACATGCAATGCGATTGGTTGATACACAAGTGGTTTGTGGAAAAGAACACACATGCAATGAACACTAGTGGATCCATATGTGTTTTGTGGAAAAGAACACACATGTAGTGAACACTGGTGGATCCATGTGTGGTTTATGGAAAGAACACACATGCAATGCCATTGGTTGATCCATGTTTGGTTTGTGAAAAGAACACACATGCAATGCCATTTGTTCATCTATGTGGTTTGTGCAAAGAACACACATGCAATGAACAATGGTTTATCCATGTGTGTTTTGTGGAAAAGAACACACATGCAGTGAACACTGGTGGATCCATGTGTGGTTTGTGGAAAGAACACACATGCAATGCCATTGGTTGATCCATGTGTGGTTTGTGAAAAGAGCACACATGCAATGCCATTGGTTGATCCATGTGGTTTGTGGAAAAGAACACACATGCAATGCCACTGGTTGATCCATATGTGGTTCATGGAAAGAACACACATGCAATGAACACTAGTGGATCCATGTGTGGTTTGTGAAAAGAACACACATGCAATGCCATTGGTTGATCCATGTATGGTTTGTGAAAAGAACACACATGCAATGACATTAGTTCATCCATAAGTGGTTTGTGGAAAGAACACACATGCAGTGAACACTGGTGGATCCATATGTGGTTTATGAAAAGAACACACATGCAATGACATTGGTGGATCCATTTGTGGTTTGTGGAAAGAACACACACGCAATGACTCTACTGGATACATATGTGGTTTGTGGAAAAGAACACACATGCAATGAACACTAGTGGATCCATATGTGGGTCATGAAAAGAACACACATGCAATGCCATTGGTTGATCCATGTGTGGTTTGTGAAAAGAACACACATGCAATGCCATTAGTTGATCCATGTGGTTTGTGGAAAATAACACACATGCAATGACATTGGTGGATCCATGTGTGGTTTGAGGAAAGAACACACATGAAATTCCATTGGTTGATCCATGTGTGTTTTGTGGAAAAGAACACACATGCAATGACATTTGTTGATCCATGTGTATTTTACGAAAAGAACACACATGCAATGCCACTGGTTGATCCATGTGTGATTTATGAAAAGAACACACATGCAATGCCATTGGTTGTTCCATAAGTGGTTTGTGGAAAAGAACACACATGCAATGAACACTAGTGGATCCATATGTGTTTTGTGGAAAAGAACACACATGCAGTGAACACTGGTGGATGCATGTGTGGTTTGTGGAAAGAACACACATGCAATGCCATTGGTTGATCCATGTGTGGTTTGTGAAAAGAACACACATGCAATGCCATTGGTTTATCCATGTGGTTTGTGAAAAGAACACACATGCAATGAACAATGGTTGATCCATGTGTGTTTTGTGGAAAAGAACACACATGCAGTGAACACTGGTGGATCCATGTGTGGTTTGTGGAAAGAACACACATGCAATGCCATTGGTTGATCCATGTGTGGTTTGTGAAAAGAACACACATGCAATGCCATTGGTTGATCCATGTGGTTTGTGAAAAGAACACACATGGAATGAACACTGGTTGATCCATGTGTGTTTTGTGGAAAAGAACACACATGTAGTGAACACTGGTGGATCCATGTGTGGTTTGTTGAAAGAACACACATGCAATGCCATTGGTTGATCCATGTGTGGTTCGTGAAAAGAACACACATGCAATGACTCTAGTGGATACATATGTGGTTTGTGGAAAAGAACACACATGCAATGAACACTAGTGGATCACTATGTGAGTCATGGAAATAACGCACATGCAATGCCATTGGTTGATCCATGTGTGGTTTGTGAAAAGAACACAAATGCAATGCCATTAGTTGATCCATGTGGTTTGTGGAAAAGAACACACATGCAATGACATTGGTGGATCCATGTGTGGTTTGTGGAAAGAACACACATGCAATTCCATTGGTTGATCCATGTGTGTTTTGTGGAAAAGAACACACATGCAATGACATTTGTTGATCCATGTGTGTTTTACGGAAAGAACACACATGCAATGCCACTGGTTGATCCATGTGTGGTTTATGAAAATAACACACATGCAATGCCATTGGTTGTTCCATAAGTGGTTTGTGGAAAATAACACACATGCAATGAACACTAGTTGATCCATATGTGTTTTGTGGAAAAGAACACACATGCAGAGAACACTAGTGGATCCATGTGTGGTTTGTGGAAAGAACACACATGAAATGCCATTGGTTGATCCATGTGTGGTTTGTGAAAAGAACACACATGCAATGCCATTGGTTTATCCATGTGGTTTGTGAAAAGAACACACATGCAATGAACACTAGTTGATCCATGTGTGTTTTGTGGAAAAGAACACACATGCAGTGAACACTGGTGGATCCATGTGTGGTTTGTGGAAAGAACACACATGCAATGCCATTGGTTGATCCATGTGTGGTTTGTGAAAAGAACACACATGAAATGCCATTGATCCATGTGGTTTGTGAAAAGAACACATATGCAATGAACACTGGTTGATCCATGTGTGTTTTGTGGAAAAGAACACACATGTAGTGAACACTGGTGGATCCATGTGTGTTTTGTTGAAAGAACACACATGCAATGCCATTGGTTGATCCATGTGTGGTTTGTGAAAAGAACACACATGCAATGACTCTAGTGGATACATACATGGTTTGTGGAAAAGAACACATATGCAATGAACACTAGTGGATCCATATGTGGGTCATGGAAAGAACACACATGCAATGCCATTGGTTGAATCATGTGTGGTTTGTGAAAAGAACACACATGCAATGCCATTGGTTGATCCATGTGGTTTGTGGAAAAGAACACACATGCAATGACATTGGTGGATCCATGTGTGGTTTGTGGAAAGAACACACATGCAATACCGTTGGTTGATCCATGTGTGTTTTGTGGAAAAGAACACACATGCAATGACATTTGTTGATCCATGTGTGATTTATGAAAAGAACACACATGCAATGCCACTGGTTGATCCATGTGTGGTTTATGAAAAGAACACACGTGCAATTCCATTGGTTGATACATAAGTGGTTTGTGGAAAAGAACAGACATGCAACGAACACTAGTGGATCCATATGTGGTTTGTGGAAAGAACACACTTGCAATGCCATTGGTTGATACATGTGTGGTTTGTGAAAAGAACACACATGCAATTCCATTAGTTGATCCATGTGGTTTGTGAAAAGAACACACATGCAAGGTTGTTGTTTATGTAATCAACTTTGATGTCAGTGTTGAATTGACTCCAAGAAAGTGGCACTGTGGCATCTTGTTAATAGGTTAGTCCAAGAAAGTGTATAAAAAGTAATGCAACTGGCACTGTGGCATCTTGTTAATAGGTTAGTCCAAGAAAGTGTATAAAAAGTACTCCAAAGTTGGAACAAAACATAAGAAAGTAGATAAAAACCAAGCATGGAACATCAAAAATTATAGATACGTCAGCAACGTATCAACATCCCCAAGCTTAACTCCTGCTCGTCCTCGAGTAGGTAAGTGATAAAAAGAAAGAATAATTTTTGAGGTGACATGCACCATCATAAACTTGATCAAAGTATTTGTAAAACATTGATAGCTGGGATCATAGTACTTCAATCATAACATGAAAGACAAAGTTCTAGCAATAAGACAAAGAAACTATGATGCAACATGAAAAGGCACAAACAAAAGATTCATGAATAGCAATGCTTTGCAAGACGTTTGTTTGTTTCACATAAAGAAAACATAGCATAGTAGCATTCAGCTTGTCCCTCATAGAGTAGCAAACATAAATGCATAGGACACCTTCAAAGTTCATAAGAGTGACTAGATACAAATAGTTTAAAACAAGCAATATCAAGTTATGCATCAATCAACAAGTCTTGGGACAATGCACATAGAACTAAGAATGACCACTATGCTCTCAATGTAGGTGCATAAAGATAGAAGGTGGAGACTCAACATAAAAGTAAAAGAAAGGCCTTCATAGAAGGAAGTAGGGATTCAAGTTTCATAAAGAGCTTCCAAAAATTATGGTACTTGTTAGCTTTTAGCTCTCATTGCCCCTATCATAAGCATCTTGAAGTGATTAAGATTAAAGTGAACAAACTATGGTGTATATGCTTGACGAAGTATAAGTTGGAAATCTCATATCCCCTGAATACGAGGGCCTCTCCTCATGCTACTCAAGTTTAGTTACCGGTAGGTTCTTGTCGTAGTAAGTACATGTGTATCATAGAGAACCGCCAACGGGGTACCCCTTTCCCGATAATACGGAAGAATCCCCATATCAAAATGACAAGGCAAGCAGACAACGAGCATCTCAGCAATCTTCTTATTTACCATGGGAAAATGGTGCTTTTTTCTCTCCTTCCTCTTTTCTCATATCTCTTTTATTTCTTTTATTTGGACAAGATAGCTACTAACAATGGAAAGCATGAAAGGTCACAAATGAATCAATAATCAATCTGAAATAGCATCTCAATATCCATCGAATCCCCGCAAACGCAACATGTAGAATTACAAATAGATGATCTTGATCATGAACAGAGCTCACAAGATCTAAACATGATAGCACAAAGGAGGAGAACCAACCATCTAGCTACTACATGGACCCGCAGTACAGAGGTGAACTACTCACGCATCACACCAGAGGCTTGCATGGTGATGAAGAAGGCCTCCAGGGTGAATTCCCCTCTTTGGCAGGGTGCCAGGAAGAGCTTCAGATCCCTCCCGATCTAGGGATGGAGATGACCGCGGCTACAAACTCTTTCGTGGAATTTTGATCGGGTAATTAGGGTTTCTGTATCAGAGGCATCTTATAGGCGAAAGGGGAGGCCGAGGGGGTGACGGAGGCGGCCAAACCACCCCCTGGCGCGGGCCAGGCTAGGCCGCACAGCCAGGTGGTGTGGCGGCACCCTAGCCCCTCTCCGTCTCGTATTTTGGCTCCTTGTGTCCCTCGGTGAAAAACTGACTTTGGCTTTTGTCCCGTCCAATTCCAAGAATACTCATTTTCTCACTTTCCTAGAACCAAAAACAGTAGAAAACAGGCAGCTGGCACTATGGCTCTTGTTAATAGGTTAGTCCAAGAAACTATATAGAAAGTACTCCAAAGTGTGGATAAAACATAAGAAAGTAGATAAAAACAAGCATGGAACATCAAAATTTTGTGATACGTTAGCAACGTATCAACATCCCCAAGCTTAACTCCTGCTCGTCCTCGAGTAGGTAAGTGATAAAAAGAAAGAATAATTTTTGAGGTGACATGCACCATCATAAACTTGATCAAAGTAATTGTAAAACATTGATAGCTGGGATCATAGTACTTCAATCATAACATGAAAGACAAAGTTCTAGCAATAAGACAAAGCAAGTAAGTTGTAACATGAAAAGGCACAAACAAAAGATTCATGAATAACAATGCTTTGCAAGACGTTTGTTTGTTTCACATAAAGAAAACATAGCATAGTGGCATTCAGCTTGTCCCTCATAGAGTAGCAAACATAAATGCATAGGACACCTTCAAAGTTCATAAGAGTGACTCGATACAAATAGTTTAAAACAAGCAATATCAAAGCTATGCATCAATCAACAAGTCTTGGGACAATGCACATAGAACTAAGAATGACCATTATGCTCTCAAAGTAGGTGCATAAAGGTAGAAGGTGGAGACTCAATATAAAAGAGGAAGAAAGTCCTTCATATAAGGAAACAGAGATTCAAGTTTCATAAAGAGCTTCCAAAAATTATGGTACTTAATAGCTTTCAGCTCTCATTGCCCCTATCATAAGCATCTTGAAGGTGATTAAGGTTAAAGTGAACAAACTATGGAGTATATGCTTGACAAAGTATAAGTTGGAAATCTCATGTCCCTTGAATACGAGGGCCGCTCCTCATGCTACTCAAGTTTAGTCACCGGTAAGTTCTTGTCATCGTAAGTACATGTGTATCATAGAGAACCGCCAACATGGTACCCCTTGCCCGATGATACGGAAGAATCCCCATATCAAAATGACAAGGCAAGCAGACAACGAGCATCTCAGCAATCTTCTTATTTACCATGGGAATATGGTGCTTTTTTCTATCTTTCATCTTTTCTCATATTTATTTTCTTTTCTTTTCTTTTTTTCTCAATATCTAACTCTTTTTATAAGAAGAATGCTTCATAGACAACTCATTATGGTTACGCTGCAGGTTTCCACCATGACAGCATGGATTAGACCAGCGGCCCATGCGTTTCTCTAACACATATACATAACTCCATGGACTTACAAGCTCCCCTTTCATTTCACACTGACGACATCCATAGATAAAAGAGCATGATATCAACTAGGTACAAAGTACCAGTGCAATGTTGAAAGCGTTCCCCATGACATCATGGTTCTGCTAATTCCCAAAAAATAAGTGCAAGCATATACAACATAGACGACACAATGGTTCAAGTTTATTAAGGGCAAGAAAAGTAAAGTGTGCCATCAAGTTCATGAGAGATTTAATCACTAGTTTTCTCATAACAAGTTTAATTTCGAAGGTAAACAAAAACATGAATATACTTGGAATAGCATATGCTAGTAGGTAGGTATGGTGGACTCTTTGGAATAACTTGGTTTAGGGAGTTGGATGCATGAGTGGAACTCACACTTGGTTGTGGAGGCTAGCAAAAGACTAGGAGCGACAAACTAAGAGAGAAATAATGGCCATAATCATGGAGAGCGACAAAACATCATTGATCAAAGCATAAAGTGATACTACAAGTTGAAAACTAAAGGATCATAAAGGCTTATGGTGACTTGTGATAGTCATAACATGGTGTGAGCATGCGCCAAGTCAACCTAAATAAAGCATCAAAGGAGAATACCACAATACTATGCTTTAATATGCTAAAACAATGCATGATTCTTCAAAGGCACATTAAGCAATCTCAATTGTTTATAACATGCCATGCTATAGCAAAGAATACTAAGCATAAAGCAAAAAACAATATCAAGCATGGAATGACAAAGCATAGGCCACAGTAAAAAACAAGCTCTCTTTACCCCTTAAGCATGAACTTTTCCTACTCTTTTCCAATCCAAACCAACTTATTTGAAAGAACTCACAAAGATAATAATAAATAAAGATCAGTGAGCTTGTCTCACAAATCCAAAAATAAGAACTAAAAAGTTCTAAGCTGAAAGCATAAGAAAACTAAGGCTAAACCCAGTGCTAGCAAAAGAGAACACTCACAAAACAATAAGAATGAAAACTAGAGTGTTCTAAGCAATGAAAAACGAGGTGTGTCTCTCTCCAAAAGAAGTGTGTTGGGATCCAACCAACTTATTCAAGCAAACTAAGAAAACCAAGAAAACGAAAACTAAGAATGAAAATGAAGACGCTCTAAGAACAACAGAACTATGCATGAAACAGTAAAAATTAAGTGTTTGGAAGAACCTGAGATTTTTATTGATGAAGAAGGGGATGCCTTGGGAATCCCCAAGCTTTGACGCTTGTACTTCTTGGATATTTCTTGGGGTGACACGCGTGGAATCCCCAAGCTTGAGCTTTAATCCATCCTTCATCTCATTACTCATTCCTTCCATACACCTGAAATTTTTCCTTCGTACAAAACTTCACACAATCTCATTAGCAACATTAGTGCACTCAAGATAATAAGTCTTTAGGTTCAGTTCCAACACCAATAAAACTTCCATTAAAACACAAGCTACTGTAGAACTTACCTCAAAAAGCTCAATTCCCCAAAGAGAACTCAAAAAGAACCAACAAGAAGCAAATGCAAATAATGGCAGAAATCTATCAAAACAGACCAGCAGGTAAAGACGATTTTTTTCAAAGGCCTTGTGTTGCTCAAATCAAAAAGTGTTGAACTATTGAAAGTTAGATAACAACCTGGGGCAGAAGCACAAAAATTCACACCGCAAAAGGACGTACAGAGAGTTTACACGAATTTTTACGGTGAAGCATAGAAATCTGTTTCGGGACAGCAACTTTCCCAACCATTACTTCTCTCGCATTAGAGGTTACTCTTGGCACAAAAAGCAAATAAAAAGGATAAGGAGCGGTTATTACATATGTAATAACTTCCAAGACTCATCTAAAACTTTTAGGTTATCTCCTAATAAGTACTTTTCTTTAACGCCTTTAAGTTAGGCATGATAGTTTGAGAAGATACTCACATAAGAAATATGAAATGAAGTAAAAGAGAGCATCAAGAAGTAAATTCAAAACACATTTAAGTCTAACCCACTTCCTATGCATAGGAATCTTGTAAAGAAACAAGTCATGAAATCACAAAGCAACAAGCAAAGTAAAGCAAAACAAGTGCAACTTCAAGACTTTCAACATAAAGAGGGGAAAATTAATATTATTGAGATGCATAAAACCATGTTTCCCTATCTCATAATAAGTTTTAGTAGCATCATGAATAAAATTAACAATATAACTATCACATAAAACATTTTTATCATGAGCCACATGTATAAAAGAATTAATACTCTCCACATAAACATAGTCATTCTTATTAATCATAGTGGGAGCAAATTTAACAAAATAGCTATCATTATTATTCTCATCACCATAATCATCAAATATAGGAGGCATATTGTAATCATAATTAATTTCCTCCTCAATAGTAGGTGGACTGAAAATATCATATTCATCATTTTAATCATCATATATTGGAGGTTTTGTATCATCATAAGCAATAGAATAGCTATCTTCCAAAGCTGGGGAACTAAAAAGATCATTTTCATAAAAACTAGCTTCCCCAAGCTTAGACTTTTCCATAGCATTAGCAATAATGGAGTCCAAAGAATTCATAATAACAACATTGCTATTAGCATGGAAAAAAATCCATAGTTTTTTTTAATTTTCTCTTCAAACACTTCATGTCCTAACTCAAGATAAATACTATAAAGCTCTCTAATTTTGTTGTTGTTTTCCATTAAGCCTAACTAGTGAAAACAAGAAACAAAAAGACAAAATTGCAGAATCTAAAGGAAATAACTTCGAGCACTCACACCGGAGGATGTGAGTGCCTTTTACCTTACCTCCCCGGCAACGGCGCCAGAAAATAGCTTGATGTCTACGCACTTCTATTCTTGTAGACAGTTGTTGGGCCTCCAAGTGTAGAGGTTTGTAGAACAGCAGCAAGTTTTCCCTTAAGTGGATTACCCAAGGTTTATAGAACTCGGGGAGGAAGTGGTTAAAGGTATTCCCTCTCAAGCAAACCTGTAGTCAAGATACAAGAAGTCTCTTGTGTCCCCAACACACCCAATACACTTGTCAGGTGTATAGGTGCACTAGTTTGGCAAAGAGATAGTGAAATACAAGTGGTATGGATAATTATAAGTGGTAACGATGCTAGAAAATAGCTTGCCGGCGTGTGGTTGACGTGGAAAAATACTAAAGGCAAACTGAAATAAAGATGGAAGCAAGCAAACATGTAACAGATCTAATTGCAAATGGTGTATCAATGCTTAGAAACAAGGCCTAGGGGTCATACCTTCACTAGTGAACACTCTCATATAAATATCTTCTCTTTATGATACTACTCTTAACTACTCTCCGGTTGAACACTCTAATCCATGGTAGGGCTATAACAGCACACCTCAAAGTTCGCTGTCCGCATCTAGATAACCCCACACTGTCACCTTGAGCACTAGATGGTTCCAACAAACACCACAATTTCATAAAGACATCCAACTCCAAATATAACTCATAACAAGTATTTATAATCTCTAGCCTAAGTGCCACCATGGTGTGCACGCTGTCAGTTTCACACACATGGGGAGAGTAGAGATCTAATAAAGCACTTGAGTAGCGAGGTGGATCTACTTAATTACAAAGCTCATGATCACAATATGATCATGCATAGAGAGAGAGATGAACACATAGCTACCGGTAGAACCCTTAGCCTTGAGAGAGATCTACTCCCTCCTCATCATGGGAATCAGCAACGGTGATGGAGATGGTGGTGGAGATCGATGGAGATGGCTCCGGGGGCACTTCCCCGTCCCGGCAGGGTGCCGAAACAGAGACTTTCTGTCCCTCGAATCTCCCATTTGGTGGCGGCGGCGCTGTGGAAATTTTCGTGTAATTCCGATTGACGATTTAGGGTTTTCGCATCAGGAGGCATCTTATAGGCGAAGAGGCAAGGTCGGTGGGTGGCCAGGGGGCCCACACCACCTGGTGGCGCGACCAGGGCTAGCCCGCGCCACCACATGGTGTGGCCACCCTGTGGCCCCTCTCCGTCTCGTCTTCTGGCTCCGTGAGTCTTCCGGTAAAATATTGACTTTGGCTTTTGTCTGGTCCAATTCCGAGAATATTCATTGTCTAACTTTTCTGGAACCAAAAACAGCAGAAAACAGGCAACTGGCACTGTGGAATCTTGTTAATAGGTTAGTCCAAGAAAGTGTATAAAAAGTACTCCAAAGTTGGAACAAAACATAAGAAAGCAGATAAAAACCAAGCATGGAACATCAAAAATTATATATACGTTTGCGACGTATCACTGTCTCGACCAATCAGTGTGTAGCAGCGAAGATGAGCAGAGGTGCAAGAGATGGATACAAAGAGAGGGGAAAACCGAGTAGCACTTAAGAACCAAGGGCAAAACTGAGTAGAACTTAAAAACCAAGGGAAAGAGTGACAAAGGGATTCAAATATAAAATAGAAAATGATTTAAAAATGGAACCAAACTGCCAGTGTTACGCTCGAGGGAAAAACTGAGTACAACTGAATTTCCAGGGTTAGACACGAGGGAAAAAACGCGACTCACGGTACGCGTGTGCGGTTCACGGGGCGGTAGCGGACACGTGTTGCCGTGCACGGTGCAGTAGCGTACGCGGTGCACGGTAGTGCAACGAAACGTCACTTCACTTCTGCTTTAATATAGGCCTCCCACTCCCACTCATCACACACTTGCTCACTCAACCGTCTCCACTGTCCCATCACCTTCTGCAAATGCCCAACAAAACTCCAACCACACCGGCGATGGAGAAGAACGGCGCGGTGGCCATCCGCGCCTCCAAGGACACCGACGAGGAGCCCCCCATCCCCATATAGACCCCCGTCCCCGTCCCCGCATCCGTCGTAGCTGCCGGCGAGGAGGCCCTCACCGGTCTTGGACACATCCTGCTCGGCTGGGACCCCTACGAGGAGGTTGTCTACATAAGGCCGGAGAACCCCTACGACACCAGCATCGCCGACCCATGGTCGGAGGTAACTAGGGTTTTCTCCCCTTCCCTTGTTCTTCCCCTGTTCCCATCGTTGGATGCTATATCGTATATTATTAAGGCTCGGCTATTCGTATTTTTACAGTAGCTAATCCTCTTGTGTTAGATCTCGATTTTCGATGAATCCCCCTATTCGTAGTTGGGATCAGTATTCGATTTGGTTTGAGATTTAGGGAATAATATGGAGATCTCATTCGGTTAATTTATGCAAAAAATCAATCCCGATAATCAAAGTATCTCAATCATGTCCTTATTTCACTCTACTGTTTTTTTCCAACAGGAGGATAGCAGCGACCTTCGAAGTGACGACGAGTCCAAGGACACCAAGACTCGTCATGTGCTGAGGAGGCTAAAGTCCGTCCAGTACAAAAACCTCTTCGCCGGCGACGTGTACATGTGCCCCTTATGCCCCACCAGGAGGCTCCGAGACATAGACTTCAACTCCCTCGTGAAGCATGCCGAGGACGTGAGGACCTGCGGTGAGTTCGTGAACTTCCACGGCTTCATGGCCAAGCAACAGGCGCTCGGTCTGCACCTCTGCAACCTCCATAAGGTGGCTATCGAGGAGGGTCGCATGCTCCCGATCTGACCCAAGGCGCCCAAGGTCAAGGGGCTGGGCAGCAAGAAGTGGAGGACGCGCCAAACAGAGGAGGTGGATGTCCTCCTGGCAGAGGCCACGAGGGGCCACTAATCAGCTGCTGCTGCTGTAAAGTAGCTTCTTTTGTCTTGTCTGTGTTGAACCTGTCAGTTGTTGCTGCTGCTGAGCAGCCTAATTGTCGAACCTCGTTAAGTACCGTACTATATAACCTATATTAGCTGCTTTATCTACATCTGCTCTCTTTACTGAATTTATTTATGGTGCTGGTTTGTTTTGCTGCTCTAGATTTACTACTAGATTGGGGAAAAACAAGGGCAAAAGGAACAATGAATGAAGAGAGAAGCTGCTCTAGATTCCCTACCTTTTTGGAAAAAAAAACACAACGGTTAGCGAGAGAGGGGAAAAGGCGCTCTTAAAAAGGCCAACTAACAAAAAAAAAACTTCCAATTTAGGCATCAGGGCGCATGTAACGTCCAATCCTTTGACCAAACGGCACCTCCCGAGCGCATGTGAGGGCTTCGGAATATCGGGAGGGCAGAAGTGAGGACAAACGAGACACAATCTTGCTATAGCTAAATCTGACAAAAAGCTGAATTTGGCTTTACCATGCAATTTGGCTAGAGCTCCACAATGTAGCTATTCTAAGTCCCTAAACTATGTGGTGCATTGAAACCTAATGCTTTTCCACCGACACGTGTGTTGCAAACTTGCTTTATCGTGCATGCTTACACAAGTGGCCTACAGAGAAACTTATAGAAGCATAGGCAAACGAGCTTCATTTTGGGAAATTCTGGACAAGCTTTGCGTAATCGGCAGGCCTGATCAGCTGGGCGGCTGCCCCGGGGTGCAGGGATGCTAGGTCCATGTCTATGCTTACACTTCTTAAACTTATTAGGAATAATAGCTGTACACTTCCTTCTGCCCTGTCACGTTACGCCGTGTTAGCACCGCGCACCCGCTGCGGATCGGCAACGGGACGGTGGTCTACGTGACAGGTCTCTGCCATGCCAAAGCCACGTCGCACACCCGTCCCATCGCCTACCGGGACGGACGCCGAATTTAATCGCTAGGATTGGAAACCAACTGTGCTCGCCTGGTCAAACTTGCTTCCACATGGGTATGACCAGAATATTGGTAAACGCAATTTAAGCATCACCTTCCGTCTCCTCAGCACATCACTGTGCAAAAATCCACAACTCATTCCTTCCGCCGCCCTCCGTCGCTGCCGCAGCCACCGCAAGAACCATTGACGCTGCCACAGGCACCACCTCCGCCGAGCCATACCACCGCAACAGATCACTCCACCGCCACACCCAGTCCCAGCCACCGCTACCGACCCTAGGCTACCGCCGTCGCATTAGCTGCTGCCATGGACGCAGAGTACGACGTTTTCGGTGACGGGAGCGACTTCACCTATGAGTACACCGTCACTGCCCATGGCACCACCAAGCTGACGGTTGTCCACACAAATGCGTCAGCGGGGGTCGCCAAGGTTATCGCAATGTACGAGCGCTGGCTATAGGAGCCGATGGACAGGTACAAGATCGTCGGCCTTGACCTCAAGTATACGGGAGATAGGAAGAGGACGGCGCTTTTGCAGCTGTCCATACGCAACCATGCCTCCTATACCACGTATGTATGGCCAAATCTGTATGCCCGGAGCTTCGCGAGTTCCTACACAGGAGGGAGATCTACTTTGCCAGCGTTGACATCAAGAACGACACTCCGAAGCTAGAGCGGGATCTCCTCGTTCATGTCATCAATCACGTCGATCTCCAACGTTTGTGGAGGTACCCGGATGGCGGTATAAGGAAAGCCGGCACGGCTAGACTCGCTACCGACATCATCGACCGTGAGTACACCGGCATGAAAGTCGAGTTCCCGAAGCACCTGCATGAGCGATGGGAGTGGAGGCACCTGGATTACGATGCGATCAAGTACGCAGCCAAGGACGCGTATGTCTGCTACGAGATGCTCAACACGATCTGGCGGGTGGGTGAGTGTGCTGTTTACCACTACTAGTTTCGCATTTCGTTCCTAGTTTTATCTCGCCTGTATTTTATCTCGCATGTAGTATTTTCTAAGCATTCTGTGTGTAAGAACCAAGCTCGTATGATCCTTGTGCTAACCTGTATGAATTACATTTCCCCCTTTTGTATGCTCAACATCCATTCTTACAAATTCTGTCTGTGCCATTTGCATGCGGCAGAATCCAGGACTGACATGCATAAGGTGTGGTACAGTCATAAGTCATAACCAAACCCAGATTATAGTTCGACAAAGGTAATACATAGCAGTTCGTAAGTGTACTTCTGAAATAACATGTTTTCATGAACATAACAAGCCCCGTACAAACACAACAATCATGCACTAAATTCTACATCCCAGCCTGTTGGAGAAGGCAACTAATCCCAGGATGCCTTTGGTCGCTTGCCCCGGCTTGTAGATTCATCTACACTCCGGCATCTGGGGCAAACAACCTGCCTTGGTGGTGGTTCAATGATGCGATGCCTGGAACGAGATTTTACAATCTGGCGGTACAGCTCGTGGCTAACATACCCGTCAATTGCAGCGTACTTCAGATTAGGTTCAGAAAGCGGCTTATCCTCCTAGTAATCGTGTCCTAAACGCCTCCATGAACATCTCTGCAGTTTTCCCTTCATGTCAGCGTACCAAAGGTCGATGAGTTCAGAGGCAAGAGCGGCCATCCTGGTCTTTCCGCCCCTCGTCCCTGGGATCCAGTAGATTTCCTGGATGTCCACTCTGCACTCCTTTGGGATTCTAATGTTGATAGTCGGGCTTTCAAGCAGTTTAGTGTCATTCGTGATGTCAACACTAGTAAATGTTATGTGCTGGTTCACAAGAAAGTCATGAAACAGATCCCTAATGCTTTTGCCCCACCTGCATGAAAATGAATTCAGACAAATAATATAGCAATAACTTTTGCAAATAGACGGTTCAGGAACAAAAAGACAGCAAAGTACGTATACCAGATCCTGTCAGCCCCCTTCTCGCAAAAAGGCTGGTATACGAGGACATGTCCATTCATGGAGAGTTGCACCACGACGATCCTATGGTGATTGCGGCTGTACTCGAGGTCAAGACCTATGAACCTGTTTTCTTTGAACCAAAACCAACTCGTGTAATTATTCAGAGTGTTCCTCACCGTCCAAGGGTCGGTGATGTAGACGACATCGATCTTCTTCCCTCCATGTACTTCTATGTCAAAGTGCGCAGTTGCTTGCCTGCCGTCGTTTCAGACGTTTGGAGAGTCCATGACTACATGCAAGAGGGAAAGGATACAGAGGAAGAGGGTGATGCGGTGGGGGAGGAAATGGATGAGGCCATGGAGGAGAAAGACGATGAGGCCGTGGAGGAGGAAATGAGACGGAGAAGTGAAAGATTGGAACCGCCCTTAACAATATCTAGAATGGTGCACGACCGTTCGTAGTAGGGTGAAGGTGGAGAAAAATGGCAGTTTTACACGTCGACGCTAGTGCTTCCTAAAATTTGTTCTGCGCCACTTGCATGTGGTGGAATTGAGGTCTGCCATGCACGATCCAAGTCAAACGTAGTCACGTTTGCGCATGCGGACCTTCACTCACTGACAGGTGGGCCGCACATATCTCTCTCTTACGATTTATATTTTCACTTCCTCTAGACGGTTCCAGTGCGGGCCCTCAATAATTACGCCCCCTCCTTGTCTTCCACGTGGACACGAAGCGGCAGCGGCGGCGGTTCCTCACCGGGTCACTCCCTACTCGAACAACTGCCCCATCCCTGATTCCATGCCCTCGCGAATCCATCCGCCTCCATTAATCTACCGGATTCCAGACTCCATTTGCCGCTATGGGTAGAGCTTGGGGTAGCAGCAGGCTGAAGCGAAAGGCATGCGACGACAAAGCGGATGGCCAGGGTGACCGCCACTGCGAGGATTGGGATGGCCGAACCTCAGGACCACGAATGTGCACAGGATCGCCATGGGGTTGGACATCATCTCTGCCGGCCGTCTCGCTCGCTGCTTCCCTGGCTACCGCTTCACGATGCAGGACATGGACGAACAACCATTCGGCACGCCAGGCCTTCTTTACCCCGATACCAGCAAATGGCCAAAAGACCGCGATGGCCACGTAAGTTCTAGTATCTTGCTTATTGGTTCAGTCATATCGTTGATTCATATGTGCTGAACTCTCATCAAAATCCTATATTCCTTTCGTTGAACGTGTTGTAGGCACGCGCGGTTTGAACAAATTGAACCATTTAAGACTATTATGTACATCGGAAGCTCTGCTCGTACCTGATATTCTGGTATTTTCATAGTGACGCAGTCTTACTTTAGGTGATAGACGAGTTGTCAATTTCGATTTGCAATGGAATGCCTGCTAGGTGATATTCTGTTTCCTAAAATAAAAACAAATAGATTAGACGATTTAAGGTTGTTATGCCCCGAGCTGTTTATGATCATCGTCAGGAGTTTGTTCTCGGGGGATATGCTCCTACTCCATATATTGGGTATCTTCGTAGTGACACAGGCACAATTTAGGCGATATCTAAGGAGACACTCGTATTTATGAGATATTTTGTGTACTTTAATCTGAAGGTCCAGTTGTCAAATTGTATTTGCAATGGAATCCATGCTAGGTGATTGTACCAACTGACAACAAACTCTATAGAATATTCATGCAAAACTGATGATGCTGGATAAGTGGTCCAAATCAGTAGTGGTGAATATCAAGGAAGAAGAACAGACGGAAATGGAAGATGACCAGAACTGGGTGGGTGGCAACAGCGAGTGGCTGGTCCTTTTATCACAGGATAGGAGTACTTGGACTCTAAAAATGGCTACAGATCGTTGAGACTTACATTGCCATCTTTGGAGGGTGTCAGCATTACTGCATTCAACAACAGGAGGCTGCCGCTCATTTTCGAATTTGCTTACAGGTTTAATATGGCAGAACTTGAGCTCCTGAAGGTACAACTCCCACATAGACCATGGGAGGGGGCGTGGAAGACCTAGGAGTATGACCTCTTAGTGGTGTTCGACAAGGCAATCACATTCATTAGATTCCCAGAAGACAAGGAATGGACAGTCTTGCACGACGACTTCCTGCGGCCGGAGAAGTATGTCGACGCTATCTTCACCTACATCTACTCTTTGTACAAACCACAACGCATTTATGCGGTCACTGAACCTAGTGGTGACGTGCGTGTTTGGGAGCCGTTCATTTGGGGTGAGTCATGGTGTCATATAGCATGTAAAATCTGATTCAAAATTCTGCTTACTAACTATAAGTAACACGCAGGTACCCACGCAGCCCCGCGCATCATTCCAGCTCCGGTCATCGAAGATGCAGTAGCAGATGCTGAACTTGGGACACGGCGCTAGTTCCTGGCAACTCTCAGAGGCGACACGGAACAGGATGATGAACTCATGTGGATTCATATCAGGGGAGCACTAAACAACGTTGGTGATACAATAGAACATATGGGGACACAAGTTTCTTCATACACATCGCCAAGGTGTCACGTTTTCTCGAGGTCCGCATGCCCATCCAAAGACCCAGTAGAGCAAGTCTGGAGCAGAATCGACAATCTAAAGGGACAATCTGTGTTTCTTGGGATCAACTACCCTTTCTTTCTCGGAGCCCCTGGAGCTGTTGAACCTGTAATTATTCAGGCAGCCCTGGCTCCTGATGCTGCTGCTGCTAGTGGTGGTGGTGGTGGTGGAGATGACGAAGAACTAGCTGCTCCTGCTCCTGGTGAAGATGACGAAATACTTGGTGATGCTGCTACTGGTGAAGCTGATGAAATAATTGCTAATGCTACTGCTGGTGAAGCTGACGAAATACCTGTTGAGGCTACTGCTGGTGAAGCTAACGAAATACCTGATGAGGCTGCTGTCGGAGTCCAGGAAGAACATGCTGGTTTTGTTGCTGAGGTTCCAGCACTTCCAGTGTTTATAGCATATTGTGTGTTTGCTGCACACTCACGCGCCTATCATGTTGACACTCCAGATCCAACCTGGAGCCGAATCCACGTCGGGGGGAGGGGCCTACAATTGGCTCATCAGTGGGGTCGTACGATTTGGTGGAGAATTACAAACGGCCAAACGCAACATTCTGGTTCGTGCCGACGTACCACCAGCTCCAGGGACCTAGTGCTCATACTGGCAGATCCGATGCACCATTTGTCTTTATCTTTATCATTAGTTACGCTTGTTTGTGTAAAGACTAAGCTATGCTTATTTGTGTAATATTAAGTTAGGCCTAACTATGTAATATTCAGTGAAGCCCAGCTTTTCTTTCCACGCCCATAATAATAGAATTGCAGCATAGAACATACAAAGGTAATGTGCATACTAGGCATTTTTGCTCAGGATAACAACCACTTCAAGTAAATGATATATGGTGTACGCATTTGAACGCATCACTAGAATGTGCCACCTATTGATGATTGATGACATGGATCTAGCTTTTCTGCGCGTATTTGCATTGAATCGCTCATTGATTTGTTCACATATTTTTTGGCAATGGCTGATGAACTCCACTTTCTTAGTAACATGCTTCCAGCGAGCACTTGTTGATGCAATGCAAAGTACAGAACATGGTCGTCATCGTCATTCCATTTAGGTTCTCTATGTTTCGTCATCACGGAGCTACTAATTTCAAATGAAAATCTAGTAAACAACATATGTGTACATTGTTAGAGTATGCTACGGCCATGGTACATACATGTTTTTCTACAATCACAAGAAGAAAACTTGATGCATTTTCACCTTGTTGGAGTTGTGCCGAACTGGGTGGATGTGGCTTTGGGTTTCAGAGAGGAAGGCACCATGGCTGGTGCGTGTGCGACCACGCGATGGTGAGCTTGGATTCTGGAGGAGGCCAACAGGACCGAGCATGGTCGACATGGTGACAGATCTCACCTGCGAATGAATTCCCGTCCCCGCGCCGTGCCAATGGTGCGGCCATGGTGAGGGCTAGCTCTGACTCAGGATGGGGAGGAGAGTCGGGCTGAGCAGGTTTGTCCAAGTCCTAGCTCCGTGCCATGGATGCGATCACAGATTGCCGCCCCGGAGGAAGAAGAAGACGCGTAAAGGATGCATGCGCCAACGCTGCAAGCCTACATGGCAGCGACGACGGCAGCGACATAACGACGAAAGCTGACAGGGGGGCAACTTGACGGCCGTTAGCCTGGTTTTTTGTATTGAAACGTAAAGTTGAATTCGTGCCGAAAAAGACCCTCTGAGTATTTGGCACGCCAACTGTAGTCATCGCGGCTGATTTCAGGGAACTCGGGTACCGCGTTGCCTGGGCGACCCAACTTTCGGGCCGCAAAATGATATCCTCCCCGAAGACACCGCAAGCAGCGGTGACAACGGCCACCATGTACCTCCTCAACAACCAGCCACCAGCTGGGGACCCACGGGTCGCCATGCACCAATCTACGATCGTGGGCCTAGGGCTAGTCAAGGCTGCCCTCATCAAGGATCCAGCACTAGAGCCAAAGAAATACAAAGCTCTGGCCAAACGCTACTCTTCACTCTCCTCTAGTGATGACATCCACGACTTGCCGTGGTGATGCCGCTCATGGCGGCACGAGTATGACACGTGTGATGACATCACGCAGTGCAAGGTCGATAAGATGCGCGCAAGGTGTGCCCGTTCGACTGACTCGGAAGACGACGGGATAGGTCTCTATGGCGCCAGCTGCTTCAGTAGAGCCATTCGACAAAAGCGAATGCCAAAGGGGTTCAAGCTCCCATCGGAGAACCCGAAATTTGACGGCCTGCAGGACCTAAAGATCTGGTTGGAGGATCACATCTCCTCCGTCAGGCTCCATGGCGGGACCACAAGCAAGACAATGCAATGCCTCCAGCTACAGCTGCAAGGCGCCGCTCGTGCGTGGATTAACAACCTCCTGCGCGGATCAATTCGTAGCTGGGAAGAGCTAGTCTACAGCTTCATGCGAAATTTCAAGGGCACTTACAAAAGGCCCGCATCAATCGAAGAATTGAGAGGCTGCTACCAGAAGACTGGTGAGTCCTTGTGCTCGTACATCCAGAGATGGTCCATCATCAAAAACTCTGCAGAAGACATCTCCGAGGACCGTGCAATTGATGCGTTCAATGGCAGCATGCACCGCAGAGAGCTCAGGGAGGAGCTGGGACGCTCAAAGCCCAAGACAATCGACCACCTGATGGAGATCGCGAACATGTGGGATGATGGGGAGGACTTGGTAAAAAATCGTGTCCACTCCGATGATAACGACGACCTCAGCCGCAGGCGCGATCGCCGAGGAAAACGTCGAATGCGCGGTTACGAGGACTGCGAGGAGGTCGACATGATTGCGGCTGGCTACATCGACAGACGCAACGACAACAACCGCAATAGCGGATACCGTAGTGGTGGATACCGTGACAGCGGGAAAACCACGCAAGTGTGGCATCGCCATACACACGATGAGGCACCTGGAACATCTATCTAGGACAAAGTGTCCGGACCGTGCAACGTACACTTCTACATTGACAAGCATGACGGCAAGAAAAAGTCTAGCCACCTTCTAAAGGACTACCGCGAGTTCCTCAAGCTCCACGAAGGTCTGGCCCAGATGAATCGTGACGCGATAAACTAGGGCTACGGAGCTGCCCTAGGCGTTGTGGCTCATGGAGCACCTCCACCACCACCCGGGCCATCACCACCTGCGGCTGCGCCAGTCCAGAACCATGGAGGCGAGCCATACCCCCGACCACTGGGAACATGGGGATGATCCAAAAAGGACGCCCCTCAAATCGAGTGCAAAAAGAAATCACTCGCCAAGTCAATCAGGCGATGAAATCCTGTCCTCCACCACTGAGTATTTCAGTGGAAGCGAGTCCTGCATCACCTTCGACAAGCGTGATCATCCGCGCCAAGTACCTCGCCCAAGCCACTTTCCCTTGGTGCTCGAGGCACAGATTGGAGGCTTCGAGATGAGTCGCGTCTTCATGGACGATGGAAGTGGCATTAACCTTATGTTCGCAAGTACCTTGCGCTCATTGCAAATTTCTCTATCATCTCTGGAAGCTTTAGACATGACTTTCCATAGAATCGTCCCAGGGAAAGGCGTATACCCCTGGGCAAGATCAGCCTCGACATCATCTTCGGCACGTCGGTAAACTTTTGACGAGAACACATTGAATTCGAAGTCGTCGACTGGCCCTCACAATACCACTACATCCTTGGACGTGTCGCGTTCGCAAGGTTCATGGCAGTACCACACTATGCCTACCTGCAGATGAAGATGCCGGGCCCAATGACATTATTACAGTCAACGGAAGCTTTGAGAGGTCCGACAGCTATGATAGGGAGTTCAACAGAATCTCCCAGTTTTTCGGCGTGCAAGAGGAGTTGGCAAGGTTGAAGGAGTCGACAGACAACAGTCTACCACCTCTGAGCAAGACAAGCTCACCTGACAATCCTTCGACACGTCGATCCACACCAAGGCGGTCCAGGTCCACCCAACGGACCCGACCAAGACGACCCTTATCACCAACAACTTGAGCCCCACATAGGAACTCGCGCTCGTCGAATTCCTCTGTGAGCACTGGGAAATCGTTGCTTGGTATCCAGCAGACATGCCAGGAGTTCCCAGGGAATTCGTGGAGCACTCAGTCAACGTGAATCCTGAAGCAAGGCTAGTCAAACAAACAATATAGCGACTGTCTAAACCAAGGGCAAACACGGTCGGTATGGAAGTCAACAGACTCCTCGACGCTAACTTCATACGCGAGATCAAGGAAAGCACCTGGGTAGCAATAAAAAAGACACGAATATCCTGCAGATGTGCGTGGACTTCACCTCCTTAAACAAGCATTACCCAAAGGATCACTTCTCGCTACCACGGATCAACCAGATAATCGAATCCACCGCAGGATGCGAACGCCTCTGTTTCCTCAACACCTACTCGGGCTATCATCAGGTTTGAATGAAGGAGGAGGACCAGGAGAAAACGGAGTTCATCATGCCCTTTGGTGTCTTCTACTACACAACGATGCCCTTGAGGCTGAAAAACGCAGGTGCACCTACCAGCGATGTATGCAGGACTGCCTCAAGAGACATCTTGGTCGCAACATCCAAGTCTATGCCGACGACATCGTTGTCAAAACAAGGGAGGAAGCCTCGTTAGTCGAATATCTCCGCGAGACCTTCGATAACCTCGACTGCTACCGGATCAAGCTGAATCCGGACAAATGCGCCTTCGACGTATCATCTAGACAATTGCTCGGGTACCTCATCTCCGCGAGAGGGATCGAGGCCAACCCGAAGAAAATAAAAGCCATACTGGCTATGGAGAAGCCGAAGAACGTAAAAGGCATCCAATAGCTAGCTGGGAGAATCGCGGCGCTCAGTCGATTCATTGGTCGGATGGGCGAAAATGCACTGCCCTTCTACCAACTTCTTCGCAAAGCTGACATATTTGAATGGACAAACGAAGCACAAGAAGCATTCCAAGACCTCAAGCGTCTATTGTCCACCTTGCTGGTTTTGGTAACACCTCGTGAAAAGGAGACACTATTGCTATACATCTCCAACACCAACCAGATGGTTAGCACTATGCTCGTGGTGGAACGAGCTAAAGAAAATAAAGTACACAGGGTACAATGCCCAGTCTACTACCTCAGAGAGGTGCTCACACCAACAAAGCAGCGGTACCCGCATTACCAGAAGTTGGCGTACGACGTCTTCATGACAGCCAGGCGACTGCGCCACTACTTCTAGGAGCATCCAACAATGAAGCTGAATACGAAGCCTTACTCCACGGGATGCGTATGGAAAAAGCCTGCGGCGCAAAGCGACTCGTCATCTACGGCGACTCCAAACTGGTGGTCAACCAAACAATGAACGAGTGTGATGCTTTGAGCGATAACATGATCGCCTACCGCGACCTCTACGATGCACTCGAGGGAGACTTCGACGGCTACGAGCTGCGGCACGTCGGCCGCGAGAGCAACGAGGAAGCAGACACACTCGCCAACATCGGCTCCACTTGTGCTCCAGTGCCACACGGAGTATTTTTAGAGCGCATCTACGAGTGCTCCATCAAGCCTAAAGCTCCAAAACATAAAACCAGCACGTCGAAGGACTCGAGTACTACGCCACCCAATGACCCAATGACACTCGACGACATGGACCCAAACATAGGACTCGAAGGCCCCATGGAGGTCATGATGATCGAGCCATCCTGGATGCAACCATATATCACATACTTGCTCAGCAAAAGGTTGCCAGATGACCCAATAGATGCGCGTCATATAACACGGCGATCCAAGGCATTCGCCCTTATCAATGGCGAACTATACAAGCGCAGCATCACAGGAGTCCTTCAACGGTGTGTCTCCAACAGGGACGGAAGAGCCATCCTCCTCGACATAGACGAAGGCACTTGCGGCCATCATGCTGGCAGTCACGCCCTCATCGCCAAAGCTCTACGAGCTAGATTCTACTGGCCAACGACAATGTGTGATGCTAAGTACATCGTTCAGCGATGCAACACTTGCCAACGATTCACGGATAAACCACATACACCTGGCGCATAACTCAGGCCAATACCTGTGGCTTGGCCCTTTGTGCAATGGGGACTCGACATGGTCGGAAAGCTCCAGAAATCTTCACGAGGAGGATATGTCTACCTCCTAGTCGTGGACAACAGATTCACCAAGTGGATTGAGGCCATGCTGGTGACAAACCAATCAGGAGCCAGTGTCATCAAATTCTTCGAGTTCATCATCTTCCGGTTCGGAGTGCCACACAACATCATAATGGACAATGGGACGAACTTCACCTCCAAAGAGTTCCAGGATTTCTGTGAAAACCTAGGAATCAGCATCGGCTATGCCTTGGTGGCACATCCCTAGAGCAACGGTCAAGTTGAAAAGGCCAACGGCCTCGTCTGTGGTGGGATCAAGAAAAGGCTCCTCCGGCCACTTGAAAGAGCTACCGGGTGCTGGTCCGAGGAGCTGGAATCGCTACTATGGAGCCTCTCACAACTCAAAACAGCGCTACAGGCTACACTCTGTTCTTCATGGTACACGGTGCCAAGGCAGTACTACCCGCAGAGGTGAGCTACAAGGCCCCATGGGTAGTAGAATACAGCGAGGAAAAATCAAGCCTCGCACTCGAAGACTCCGTCGATCTCCTCGATGAAGCACACAAGATTGCAGCAGAGAGATCCATGATCTACCAGCAAAACCTCCGCAATTACCACAGTAGAAGGCTACGCCCCAGATCCTTCGTCGAAGGAGACCTGGTCCCGCGACTGAAGCAGCAATCGAACCCTTGGCAAAATCAACCCAGCTGCAACACACCTGACAGGTTGACAAGGTGCTGAGATGAATACCTGTCAGGCTAACAAAAAGGAACTGTAGAGTACAAAACACTCAAAAAATATACAAGCTAGCAAGCTATTACATATGAACGGGTAATAAGACATATGATACTTTATATGAACTTTACAATACTTATGCATTTCATGTGTAGATCTATACTACACTACTGCCACAAAAGGATAACATTTGTCTGCTCTTCAAAGAAATCAACGATATGTTCGGCTGACTAATCAACTGCCTGGTAGTGTGGCACCATGTTCCATGTCATCCCTTTTGGCGGAGGTGGTGGCCTAGCGCCAACAGCTGCGAAATCCATTTCTGGCCGGTGTAGGCGAACAAGCGCCAACGCAGCCTTGGCACCCATGACTAGATACTGGCACACGTGCTCGTGAACTGCGCTGATATACTGAAACTTTGACAGCAACGCTAGCAAGCTTGAAGGCACCTCATCCAGGGGAAACATCACCTGAAAAATATGCTTAAGGCACGACTGCGACTTCTTCAAGTACTACAGCACCCGCGATGCATGATCCTGTAGCGTCTCCAACGCGACTCCACAATCGTGATCCACCTAGAAATACCCGCTAGCTTCTAGCTGCTCCTGGGTCAGGTCATTCAGTCGAATGGCAACTCGATCCCTCTCATCCTATGGGTGACAAGCGCTAACAACTACAAGAAGTGGAGCAAATCATAATGACAAAGCGCCACCACGAATGGCTAGGAAAGGATAAGAGGCTAGAGAACTAACATTTAAATTGTTCATTCAACTGAGCCACCTCGCCCAGAAGATACTTCTCGCACGCACTGGCCTTTTCAGCTTTCGACTTCCACACGTCCACGCTACCACTGATCATGGGCATCTCCTGCTCCAAGTGTTTTACGCGGTCGCACAATCGAGAAAGCAGCGATACCTCCTCCACCTTTGAACGTGGTTGCGCCACATGTTCATCGGTGGGAGGCGAGTCGGATGGACCACTCGAAGGACCCTATTATAGGCAGAATAATAAGCAAATAAGGCCAACTATTTATAAATAAATGCAAGCAGAAGAAACATCAAGGTTCAGCGAGTCTCAAAAGGGGAACCCAAACAAGGTACAATCCAACAGGGAAAGCTAAACTATTACAAAAGAAGACCAAGACAGCAGGCTACAGCTAGGCGTTGGAACTCGGGGGCTTCTTCGAGTCTGTGGCAATCTCCGACAACACATTCTTCTTGACTACAACCTCTGATGCCGTAGCTTTCGCCTTCTTCTGCCGCCTCAACTCAACAAAATACGCGGCAAGTGTTTCAATGAGCCGAGGCCCATATTTACTGCAACTAGTGGGAAAAGGAGAAAACACTACCTGCTGGCCATCCGTGGTGACCGGCATTGCTGAGGAGACTTGGCTGGGGTTCAGATCCACGCCATGAGCCTGCGCCATCGTGAGTCCCATAGTAGCTCCAACATCCCACTGCGCGTTCTTGAAGTCCATGGGCACGCCTTCAGCAAAGGACCCCATCAAGCTGTCAAGATCCTCGATACTCTTGGCCTTGGGAAACATCTCCTCTAGAAGAAATCCAAGCGCCCCCTTGGCCTTCTTAAGCGAGTCCTTGACAAAGACGTTGCGGTCTTCGACTGCAGTCACGGCGCCGGCCAAGGCATCTGCGTGGGTTAAATCCCGGGCATCAAAGTCTAAGCCGGCAGCATCTGCAGAATATACATATGAGCACAATATCATGTATGCAAAGTACATGGTAAATGCAAGTGAGGCAATATCATACCTGAGAGCGCTTTCGCGATAGAGAAGAGCTGTTCTACGAACAACTTCTCCCTCTCAGCGGTAGAAGAACGCAAATCACTACTAGGAAAATGGCTATAGGTAATCCACATATCCGTGGCGCACGTGCCAATTGTGCCCCATGGGTAAAATAGGCGTGGCGCACTGCCAACAAGTGCCCTATGGCTAACTGGCATAACCGTGGCGCACATGACGGTGGTGCACCACGGCTACGTGTGGGCCAGGGAAGAGGTGGACGCAGGCCACTTACCCGTAGGGCACCATATAGTGGTGCGCCACGGGTATGCAACATACCCGTAGGGCACCATATAGTGGTGCGCCACGGGTATGAAACATACCCGTGGTGCCCTACGGGTAAGTATGTTGCCTATGTTTCCCAATTCCACCCCTCGGTGGATCGCCTTTTTAGCCTTGCAAAAAATAAAAGAAAATGAAAAACACATCAAATTTAAAAATCCTTTTACATCTAGGTAGGTAATGTGGTCTAGTTTGTAGGAAAATTAACAACCAAAAATTTTGACTTTTTCTGCAAAAAAAGCTCATGCCATGGTAAAATGGCCATAACTTTTGCATACAAAGTCAAAAAAAAGTTTAATATACCAAAATGACGAGAATGAAATTACGCATCCGCTCATGCCACGATAAAACGGCCATACATGGCAATTTTTTAGATTTTCAAAATTCGAAAAGAATAAAAAGTTACGGCCAAAAGATCGTTTTTTCCTGCAGAAAAAATAGAGGCCACTTACCCGTAGCGCACCACCATGTAGTGCGCTACGAGTAAGTTGGGTGGGATTCAAAATTCGAATCACCACCCTGGCCACCTACCCCTCTCCTTTTCCCTCCCATTATTCTCCTTCTCCTCTCATTCTCCTCCCTTTTCCTTCCCCTTCTTCCTCTTCTCCTCCTCTCCTCCTCTTCTCCTTCTTCTCCGAGTCCTTTCTCTCTAACCTCCTCCTCCTCCTTGAAGTGACAACGACGCTCCTCCGGCCGCTGTCGCCACCTCCTCCTTCGGGCGCCGCCGCTCCTCCGGCTGCCGCCGCCACCTCCTCCTTCTTCTTCGGCCATCGCCACCACATTCTCCTCTGGCTACCACCTCCTCCTCCTCCAGTCGCCACCTACTCCTCGGCCCGACACCTCCCACTCGAGAACTAGCCTGACCACAGCCTACCGCACCTCCGGCGGTGGTAGGTTGTGGCCACGCCACGACCACCATGCTCCGGCGAGGCGACACGACGGCGGGGACCCAATTGCTTTTGAAATTCAAAACGAGGGTGTTTTTTGCATTTTTTTGTTTTTCGAGAAACATAGCCATGGCGGACCTGGACCCCTTCCTGTGGCGCACTTGGTGGTGCGCCACGGGTACCTTTTTTAGCCGTAGCGCACCAGGTAGTGCGCTATGGGTAAATTTTAGCCATAGCGCGCGGCTCGTGGCGCACTGCTAGTGCGCTACGGATGTCCATTTTTGGTGCGCCACGGATGTCTATTTTCCTAGTAGTGAATCTTCGTCACATTTTTCGACTTTTTAAGAGCCTCGAGTTCCTCATCGTGTTTCTTCTCCGCCGCGGCAAGTCCCTTCTCAAGGGAGGTGATGCGACGAAGAACCTCATTATGTTCACCTACAAAGGCAAAACTTGAGCTCACCAACCTCTACACAAGCAGCACAGAGAAAAAAGGTTTAAAATTGACCTTCGAAGGCACGGTGGCAGGTTTCCAACAAAGCATGCTATTGACCCAAGGAAATTATCCGCTCGGCAAGGCGAGTAGAATCCTTCACAAGCAGCTACAATAAAAAATAAACATCATGAGCATCAACACAAAATTTGACTGCCAGCGACACGAGAAAACTCACATGTTCCTCTAGGGACTCCAAAGATTCTTTTAGAATCGATGTCCGGGCAACAATTTGATGCTCCCTAGCATGGGGGAGCTCAAAGAATTGGCACCAGAGTGGGCCGCCACCGGAGGAGAAGGAGATGGTACATCCACCTCCTTGTCTTTGGAGTCCACGACTCCAGTCTCCTTGAAAAAGAGACAGTCATCGAACGATGATGACGCTGTTTGACTACAAAAACACCCAGAACTACTTCATAAGGATAGATTTTGGAAGGACAGAACGAACCCGCAAATATATAAATACATACCCGTCAAACTTTTCAAGATCGAAGGAATCCCCAGACGACTCCTTCGGCAACCTCAACTTTTTTCGTGAAGGAGGAGCCATGGCGCGCATAGGCACGGCCGGGATTGGCTCCTCTGCCACAGTGGGTAGGCCCTCTAGAGTCGACGGTGATGAGGCATCTGAGCCCTCACTTCCGGAGCGCTTGCGAGTCCCCTTGGACTCGGGGGCTTTGCGTTCTTCCTCCACTAGGACAGTGGAGCCCGACTCATCCTCCTCTTCCGCCTCACGCAGAATTATTCCCTCGGGCCGAGGAGGAAAGTTGGTGGCCACCTTCTAGTCCTGAAACAAGAACAAGGCATCAGTATAAAAGACACCTAACAGGAAATCAACAATCAAGAAAACTTCAAAGAGAAATCCACCTCAGGCGGAGGATTGCTTGCACAAAAGGGGGACATGACTGAGTCACCCGGGAGGTGCTCCTTGGCGGTGTGCTTGCTCAGCAGTCAAAACCTCCTATCGACCTCGCCTGAAGAAATGCCCTCTCGTTGCGAGTAACATCCTTAGTGCTAGCCCAGCAGCACATGGGAGCACCCTAGCCTGCAGCGGCTGCACTCGATGGCGCATCCAAGTGCGAATCAGATCTGCACCGCCTATTTCCTTGCCTATGCAGCATTCCAAGTCATAGACGCGCTGGTACTGAATCTATGTTTCTTCAGCCTCGTCGGGTGTCAA
Source organism: Avena eriantha (assembly GCA_910589775.1). Taxonomy (NCBI): domain Eukaryota; kingdom Viridiplantae; phylum Streptophyta; class Magnoliopsida; order Poales; family Poaceae; genus Avena; species Avena eriantha. The sequence continues at coordinate 315,602,499 of OU342741.1, forward strand.
AATGTTCTTCCACGACCTCCTCCTCTTGCAGACTGCAACTAGGTTAAAGGGCGCAAGTCCGTAGTGCTCTCCATCTACTTTTTGGTCGCGAATGTAGAACCACTTCTCCCTCCACCCTTGGACATATGAGTTGAAATTGATGGCAAAATAGGTGACATTGGAGTCGAAGTGGATACCACAGCCTCCTATATCGTAGACTACAGATCCAGAGCCCGACTGGTGTTTGAGTTTGAAGAGTTCTTTAAAGAGGCCAAAGTGTGGCTCGATTTCGAGCCAACACTCGCAGAGAGTAATGAAGCAGGCGATGTGGAGGATAGAATTCAGGGTCAGCTGGTGCAGCTAGAGCCTGTAGAAACAAAGCAACCCCCTCACAAACTTGTGAAGGGGGAGGGACATACCGCGAATGATGAAAGCGAGGAACATCACTCAAAACCCAGTAGGAGGACTGGGGATTACCTCGTCGCCGGGGATACGACAGTCATCTTCCACGGCAGGGAGCATCCCATCATGGTGCTGGGTGAAGATCTCTGAAGGCTTGATGATGGATGCACGCCACGATCCATTCGTGACGCGGTTTCGGCGCCCTTCTTCTTCCTGGCTCTGGCGGTAGTGCTTGTGCCCACGGTGGCGGCGCCCTTCTTCTTGGCCACAGCAGTGGCCGCCGCAGATCCAGCGGCAGAGCTTCCCTTCTTCTTCCCCATCTGGCGCTTGCGGTGGGAGCGCAGGAAGTAGCTCAGGAAAGTACGGAGTTGGTCCAGTGCCACAAGGAAGATGAGAGCAATGGAACAATAGGAGCAGCAATGGCAGAAGTGTGCAAGCAAGAAGTAGATGTGGGGAATTACCGCATAGTGGATCTCTACTTAAACTCATCGAAGATGCCATCCAATGGCTAGGAGAGAACAAAATAGACGCGTGGCACACATCAATATTGACACGTGATAGAGTAAACCACGAACTATCGCGCCATTCCCCATTACGCGTGAGAATCGAGGAGACACAGTTAAAACCAAATATTACGCACGCCTGGTCAAATCCAAGTCAGAAAATGGGACCCACCTCTTCGTCACGTCCCGTCAAAACCGCTCACATGGGCAACTGGGATCACCTCATCATCAACACTGACGTCATCAAACTCCAGTAGGAGCACTCTGTGACTACTCTAGTCCTTACTTGAGTCTTCGACTCCACCAAGCACTCGGGGGCTACTCCTAACAGGAGAGCTGGCCGCACACCCGAAATTTTTTGTAAGACATCCAAGCATTATGAGAACATGTTTTCTCACAAAAAACCCATCACTCGAATCAACTATTAAACTATGGACTTCGGGTTACACCCATAGGGAGCACTGAAAGCACATTCGACTGAAACAAGCAAAAGGTGACAACAGTCGCAAAATATTTATAGTCCCCACTCGAGTCTACGACTCGAATAGGCACTCGGGGGATACTCCCATAGGGAGCGTTGGTCATGCACCCTATGATTTTTCTTACACATAACTGCATGTTTACTACGTCCACACTCGAAAGCTTTCGCGACTCCACCTCATATTTTCCCTGCAAAGAGATTATGTCTCCCGGGCCACCCGAATCATCTCCGCGATGATAAAATTCAGATGTCACATCTACAACGTGAAGATAAGACCTGAATAAGGCTTGGCAACCAACTTGTTGCGCTCTACCAGACATAATCCGTGCCTGCAGGCACGATGAAATAAGCCTTGATGGACGCGTCGAGTGCTCACACTTATAGACTAGGATTCGACTCTATAAGTCCTCCACGGCCTGAGTCGAATTACTCCAACACTTTTCTGAATTAGAGTCCGGGGACTCGAGTTTGAGTAGATTGCGTTGTTTTGCCCTAAGGTAGTTAACTGATTCCGATACATCAGATATATCAGGCACGTATATCAACAATCCCTATGATACAAATCAGGATACTCGAAAACATGCTCGGTTGTGCACTCAAAAGACTTTATAAGTCGCCACTCGAATCTGCGATTCAACCTGACACTCGGGGGCTACTGACATGGGCATAACTTACAGGTACTCAAGTTTGGTATATACGGTCTAGTCTGGCAGAAGCCCACAACGTTACCAGGGCCCAATCAAAGATTCGGGTGACCTCAGGAGACTCCGACTGCTTGCGGCACACGGCGAGTTCAAGATAGAAAGTTCAAAGGGAGAACCCTAACTTGTAACCGACTCGACCTGCTATCCCGAGACCTAGCCTATCTATATAAATGCTAGAAGGGGGCGGCGAGGAGGACAAATCACAAACCTAGTTTCCACACCATCGCCAGATTGCATCTACGCACCCCCTGTAACTTTGGACTCCCTCGATAAGTCCAAGAGCAAACAAGCAGGAGTAGGGTCCTCTACGAGGCCTGAACCTGGGTAAACCTTGCGTCCCTGTGTTCTTGTTTGCTAGCCAATTGATGCCTCCAGCGCTCCCCTCTTCTCCAAAACCCAAGTCCATAACACTGGGCATTGAGGAGTTTAACGCTCGTCACTTACCGTTCTTCGATTTATATACTTATCTTTATTCAGTATAGTTGTGTTTTTTAGTGGAAGTATAGATGTTTCAGGGGAGTATAGTTGTGTGTTTAAATGAAGTATACATGTGTGTTTAAATAAAATATAAACGTTTGCTATAGAAAGTATAGATGTTTGAAAAATAAAGTATATGAAAGTATAAGTATTATTTATATGAAGTATAGGTACTGTTTACATAAAGTATAGGTGTTATTTTACATGAAGTATGAGTGTTTACTAACAGGAAGTATAGGGTAGTTGTAGCAAGAAGTATAGGTGTTTATTTACATGAAGTATAGGTGTTCATAAATGGGAAGTTTAGGTAGTTCAAACATGAAGTATAGGGCATGATAAAAACATCAAACATACGATCCACATGGCTAAGAAAAGGAAAACCATTTACAAGACATAGCAGGCGAGAGAAGTATGATGAGGCCTAGACGAGAAGTACAAGGCAAGTTCAATAAGAAGTATAACAAAGTACAGAGTAAGAACTAAGCACAAAATAAGTAGAAAAAGAGAGGAAGTATGAGTCTTCAACATCTTCAGCAAAAGGAAGTATAGCATAGTTTTGAGAAAGAAGTATGGGGGTCCCCCTCCATTACCCTATAAGTAAGATGTAATCAATGAAAAAACATAATATGCCATAAGAAGAGTTGCCATGATATACATATGAATGGAAACAAACAGGAAGTATGTGTATTATTACAATATAAGTATCAACTTTGTAAATGGGAAGTATAGTGTTTGCTCCCCTAGAAATGAAATCAGAAAAGGAAAGTACAGAAATTTGAAAAACGGAAGTATAGAACTTGCATAAAGGGAAGTATAGAAGTTGCAAAAGAGGAAGTATAGTGTTCACGGACTAAGAAATGAAACTAGCAAAAATGAAGTATAGAAACTGAATAAAGATAATTATATAAATCGAAGAAAAGGAAGTATAGAAATTTCAAAAAGGAAAGTATAGTGTTCGGTGGCCAAAAAAAGGAACCACGGACACAATTCTTGAAATTCCTCTTAAACTATTTAGAATTTGAGAAAACTTTCAGGAAAAAAAGTTGCGCCTACTTCATAGTTATCCAATGAGATATCATTTGCATCATTCCGACAAGCGGTTCATATATTATTGAGAAATTACTGTCCGTACCTAGAAAATGAAAACGTGGATGGTATTTTTAAAATTACGCTTAAATTACAAATTTGAGAAAATATACTAAATAAAAAAGTTGCGCCTACTCCATCTCTATCCAACGAGATAATATTTTGCATCATTCTGACAAGAGGTTAAAAAGTTAGAGAGAAATAAATGTCCGTCGTTTTCGAAAATTCTGATTCTTAGTATATTCAAAATTAAATTTAAACTATGTAGAACTTGAAAAAACTTACTACATGAAAAGGATGCGCAATTTCATTATCTTTCCAAAACATCATCATTTGCTCCATTCTGATTAGCAGTTCAAAAAATCGATTAAAAGGACATTTTATGCTTGTTCGTGTCAATTTCGGATTTTTGAAATTAAATTTGAATGGTTTGGAATCTGAAAAAAGTTTTAATACGAAAAAGTTGTGGATTTTCAGTATCTTTCCAACGATATATTGTTTACATTATTTTGATAAGTGGTTTAGAAATTAGAAGCAAAATCGTTACATAGGTAAAAAAGAAGTATCATGTTTATAGAAAAGAAGTACGAAAAAGGTATCTGAAGAAGTATATAAATCAAACTGAGTGAAGTATGGATCATGTATAGAGTAGTTATATTGATCCATATCCTAAGAGCGACTCTAGCAGACAATGAAAACACGCGCAACCCGAAAAATTCTGGCGATTTCTCGGTTTTGAGCCTTTTTTTAACCGAATAGACTTTGTAAGCGAGGAATGCCCCGTAAAAAATTCTCGGGCCATCGAGAATGTGCGTTGCACACCTGTTTATCTAGGGTTTGCAACGGCATCTCCAGGTTGCAACCCGGGTCCACTTTCCCCTCCTCAACCACGAGGCTACCTAGCTCCGCCGCACGATTAGTCACCTCCACCGCATAATCTGCCGTTGCCGGTGCAGATCGAGCACCTTCACCACTAGATGGTGCTCCACCACCGTTCAATCAGAGTTAGAAGAGGCCAGGTTGGCCATAGTGGAGCCTCTCGTGCCACTGTGTCTAGTTGCCTTATTGTCGACGAGGTGGATCACTGGCGTCGCATTTTCGCTGATGGCATGCGTAAGTTTGCGACCCTACGCTACATACAACGAGCCATGCCAGTCCTCCTTCCTCCTCACCGACTTCGACGCTCCGCCATCCTCACTTGGCACCTACGTGTCATCGAGCAACGAGTTTGAGGGTGAGCACGTAGTCGAGGGGGACTGCGTCGCAGACTATGATGCGATGCGAGGAGCCACTCGTAGAAGGTGGCTCTAGTGGCGTATAAGCGCGAGGCCGAGGACGTCCGCTGGGCAATGATCATAGTGGATGGCGCCCTTGAGAAGGAACATCGCAAGAAGGAGCGCGGCAAGAGGGATGCCGCCTAGCGCCACCGTGCAGCAGGAGCAAATCGCTTGTGTCAAGAAGGAGAAGGTGGTGGTGGTCAAGCTCCCCGCCACCCCTCTGTAAGCTCCAGTGAGGTGTCTTAGAGCTCATTTTGGTCACAGTAGGGGTAGTATTGTGGCGGTGCTGTCGTGTAAATTATTTTGCTATAATCTGCGATGAACGCGTGCTAGAGATGATGAACTGCCGCCATGATCCTGTTTGATTTCATGCAAAATTACTTTTTCCAAATTTTCAATTTCGTATTGTGTTTCTGTTCCCTAGTAACGATTTTCAGACGAAAACAAGTTTCTCAGTGCCTGAGAACACAGTTCTCATGCCACTCGGATATGGTGTATGCTAGAGTTTCTCTAATACAGTCTACCAACGCCTTTTCCGCAATCTCAAGAGCACTAGAAAGAAGTTGAATACTTGGAGAAAAAGCCTTTTCTCAAAAGCCAAAATTGAGCTTCATATGTCCTTGGAGATTATCCTTCAGTTTGATATGGCCCAAGAGAACAGAGCCCTAAGCCCCGAAGAGAGAGACCTTCGATCAAGACTCAAGAAAAGAATTGTTGGCTTGATCACGCTTGAAAGGTCAAGGAAGACAATCCTCAAGAGTAACCATCTTAATAGAGGGAGACGCAAACACTCGGTATTTCCACCTCCATGTCAATGCTAGAAGAAGGAAAAATCACATCCACCGCATCAATCATATTTTTTTGGGTCATGGAGCATCACCAAAAGAAAAGCATCATCGATAACCACTTCAAGGAGATCATAAAAAGAGGCCCAAATCGATCCAAAAACCTCAATTGGACAACAATTCCCTCCCCTACATGTGACCTTAGTGGTCTTGGTGAGGCTTTCTCGGAAGAGGAGATCAAAGCCGCAATCGACGATACGGCTAGTGATAAGGCACCGGGACCAGATGGATACATGGTTGCCTTTTTCAAATCGTGTTGGAACAAAATAAAGGCAAACATCATGGAGGTGTTTAACCAATTCTCAAACCTACATACCGATAATCCCCATTGGCTCAACTCTGCCAACATTGCTCTCATCCCAATGAAAGAAGGGGTCAAGGAGATCACGGATTTTTGCCCCATTAGTCTCATTCATGCAATTGCGAAGCTTATCTCTAAGATGATGGCTACTAGACTTGCTCCCCATATGGACAATCTCATCTCCAATACCTGAAGTGCCTTCATAAAGAAAAGGAGCATTCATTACAAATTTCTCTATGTGAGGAATTTGGTAAGGAAATTTCATAAAACAAAGACGCCAATACTCCTATTCAAACTTGACATTAAAAAAGCATTTTAATTTGGTTAGATGGGACTACTTGATGGATTTACTTTGTCACTAGGGGTTTCCAAGCAAATTTCTTGATTGGATTGCGACACTTCTTTCCACCTCGTCATCATGTGTTTCTCAATGGTGTTGCGGGTAACCCAATCAAGAATTGAAGAGGTCTTCGGCATGGGGACCCCTATCACCGCTCCTATTCATCTTGGCCATTTATCCTCTCCATAACATCCATTGTAGGGCAACCGAGCAAGGAAAACTCCAAAAGCTTCATGGAAGGCCATCTATTGTCCGCATTTCTCTCTATGTCGATGATGCCACAATTTTTGTTGCTCCAAATAGAGAAGAGATAAACTTCCTTGCTAGCACCTGTCGTCGGATTTAGGACAAGTACACCATGAGGGGGTCCTCGGGGAATGTGGAAGAGAGGGGTGTGAGTCGTACGGTGTACCGGGATGCTGAGAACACAAGTTTACCTAGGTTCAAATCCGCCGATGGTGGATGGGTCCTACTCCTGCTAGCAATCCAGTAATACGGCGGAGCCAAAATATGGGTTACAAGGGTTTCGCCTATGCGAGTTGAGATTGTAGACTATTGTAGGGTGCCTTAAAGGCTGGTCTCTAGGACGGCTTATATAGGTATCTGACCTAGGGTTTATAGGAGAGACCTATCTGGCTACAACTAAGAGTCGGCTACAAAGTACGTTTTGGACTACAATTAACGATACATGCCTATGTTGGTAAGTTCTCTAGGCCTTCCCGTAGTCGTACTGGACAACATATCTTCTCCCTGACTGGGCCGCCTGTGAAGCAAATCTCTAACCCAAAGTAGGCCACCCAGATCAGTGAAGCACATTGAGGATAGCCGGAAAGTATATCCCCAATAGAAGCCCTCAGAAGCCTCCAAGATACATAGTCGAATTTCATCGTCTAGCTTGATTTATCTTCGGCTTGTAGAATCTTGAAGGGTTCCTGAAACTCAAAAGAAAGGGTAGGATCCGAGTATCAAAACGAGTCAGGCCTATGAGTACATTATTCGAATTTCTAGCATGAAATTCAAACTAAACGGAACTTGGTCTATGACGTAACCTGACATCAGTCAAGGTCAAGTCATGTCACTAACAGACATTTCTAACATCACGACTGTTGGTGGGTCCGCCTTTCGCGGAACCGAGGTGTCGTTTTAATGCGTGCACGGAGGTCGAGGCGGCGTAATCCTCGCGAGGAGGTTACTTGGCTCCTTCCATGATATGTGGCATGGTTACTGTTTACTTTGCACAAATCTTGGTGTAGGTAAGGGATATAAGGGGTCAAGATCTCTTTTTCTTTCCTTACTAGCGCTAGTGCCTTCTCCTTCCTCCCAACGCCACCGCGCACAAGTTCCTCTGCCTCCCTCCTCCAAACGCACAACACCTCCCATCTAAGGTCACCGCCTCCCACAAAATGGTTGATGCTTCTTCTTCTGGCACGACGGTGACCACAGCGGCGACCTCTACAACGGCGGAGAAAGAAAACTTCTGCGTGGTGTGGATCCCATGCATCCTCGATGATGAGAAGCTCTGTGTCATTGAGAAGGAAGGCCGCCTCTGCACCGACACCTGGCAGAGAGGCTTCAATCAGACCATCCCCACCCCTTGCACCGACAAGCGGGTGCACTTCGGCACTCACCTCGACAGAGGTTTGAGCTTTCCTCCCTCATATTTCTTTTGAGGTCATAGATCACTATGGAGTTCAACTCCACAACTTCCCCCTAAACAGAATCCTAGAAATGAGTGCTTATGCATCTTTGTGTGAGGGTTATCTTGGAATTAGGCTGAGTCTTAGTTTGTTCCGATACTACTTCGGTACCCGGAGAAATTCTATCACTTCAGGTAATCCTTACATTACCGGAACTCTTAGCCTCACTGTTAGGAGAGATTGAGTCTATCCTAAGATTAAGGCTAGTGAGTCCATGAAGAAATGGCCATCCATGTTCTTTTATCATAAGGACACCGGCTCACAGCTCCCGGCAAAAAACTGCTTTGCCAGGTTTTGTCGATGGCGCCGCCACGCCCCAAGAGTCCTGGGATGCAGAGCTCCGGCTCTCACCGAAGATCTGCTTCTCGCCAAGAGGCGGATCAAGTACTTGATGAAGCACAAGGGTATGAAAGGACCTGATTTAATTCACTGCTGGCTCGCGTGCCGGATTCAACCCCTCCTGCACCATGGTGATCGGCTCATGCACTCAATCACCAAGAGCAAGAATGATTCTCTCAGGATCTTCTTGCATTCAATCTCGGACAAGGAGTACGAGTCCCAGATTAAATGGTTGATTAAGGAGTGGGTCGAGAGGAAGATTCCAGATCTTTCTCTAGACATGTATACTGCTGACGATCCCATGACACTAGTAAGTTTTCCATCTATTACTCTTTATACTCGAATATGTGCTGATTCATACTTTACTATAGTTTTCTTGCAATACTAAGAAGATACTTCTTTTAGCTTGCTGACCTCCCCGAGTTGGAGCTTGCTCCTCTTGAGGTATATCCACCTGAGAAACTGGCTTCTCAAGAGGAGGGAGAACTTGTGCTGCTGCCGGATGCGTTTACACGAAAACAAAAAACTCCGTCTGTTTCCATCGGCACAAAAGAAGTGCCTATTGTGAAGAGATAACTTTCCTCACAAGGTCTTACATTTTATCTCTTATTCTTTCCAAAGCGTAACGATCTTAAACGGTCACTTCTTTAAAGATAAACAACTCATCAAGGGTAAGGGGAAGGGAATCACGACAAAGCCCCTGCGCCAATCAAAGTTAAATTTGACTTCGCCTGCTGCTCCGCCTCCGACTCCTACCCCAAGGCCTTCTACAACACCATAGATTACCTCATCTCCTCATGCTGCGAAAAATCCGGCTCAGCATTCTGAGCTAGTGATCCTTGGCCTGCAAACCGACGTCACCATGGGTGACTCGGCAACTAACATGGGTGAACCCTCAATGGGTAATGATCCCTCAGAAGAGGTTTTTGCGGATAACCTTCTGAGCAATCTGGGTATAGCCAAGCTTGGCATTACTCGGAAAGCTACGAAAGGGATCCAGAAGCTAGCTCAACAATGCTTGGAGAGCCAGAACATCACTGCTGAAGAAGAGGCGCAAGAAGGCAAGGATGTAAAACTCTCCGAGCTTCTTGACCAAGTTCGTCTCTGTGACGACAAGTGAAGGCTGATGTGGCTCCATCACCACCAGTGATCCCTCTAACCCTCGCCGAGAAGGTTTCTTCTGAGGTGAACATGAGTCTGAGCAAGCTAACCCATGAACATTATATAAGTCGGAATTCGACTCTCACTTTTACTTTATTTCATATTATATCATATCCCCTAGCCCCCAAGCATGAAGTTGGATAGGAAATCCAAATTTATGCTTTCATAGGATGCCAAAGAACGAACTAGTATAACCCCCAAGGCTTGTGCTGATATTTAGTTAAAATATTAGCCTGGGTCTTCAGTAGACTTCTGACTCTAGGTACTATTTTGACTTATAGAAAGTTCATGCTTATAACTAGGAATTGCTGAAGAATATATATAATAAACGGAGAGGGACCAGATCTCTCCATCTAGAGAATACTCAGTTGAAAATTTCCAAGGATGAAGCTGAAGGTAATCATTTCAGTCCTCATAATTGTTATTTGATTCTTTTGATTCATAGCCGAATGTTTATTTGACTGCTTTCTTGTTTTCACATAACTGATAAAACACATGCAAAATGATTGAAGAGGCCGAGAATTTCAAAACCCTAGAGGTGGAGAATACCGACTAAAGGCGTTAGATCAATGAGCTTAAGGTAGATCATGAACGCAGTATCAAAAACATTCTTGAATCATCCAATATGGCCACCAAGGAGCGTGATCGCAAGATTTTCATGCAGGACAAGAAAATATTGGATCTAGCAAATGAATTGGCCAGGGAGAAGGACATCACCCAAGCTCTCCGGGATGAACTCTAGAGTCTTCGAGCGGAGAAATCCAAAGTTGACGATGCCATCTTTAGTAATTTTTCCTGCCTCTGACCTTTCTTTTTTCCGACTCTAGGAGTCCGAATATATTTCTGAATTTTTTTATTTATGTAGGTCCCTTGAACATTCTGGATTCTTCCTCATCCGAGTCTTGCACCAGCCGACTTACTTCAGTCGGAGATCTGCTTCATGATTACCGCTAATCATTGGAGGATATTGGTGAAGTTTTAAAGATTTCCAACATGCACAGAATGTCTGCCTTTGAAGTGCGGTACAAGGCGAAGGAGATGCCTCAGCTTGTCCAAGATTGGAACATGTCCTATGCGTGGATCGCGACATAGAACACGTAGTTACGATACTCCATTCTTCACTCCGGTTGAAGTACCATCACCTCCCAAGGAAGTAACTACTGATATTTCTGAAGACGATGAGTAGACCAAGTCTAACTTACCCATCTCAGAAAGATATCATTATGATTTGGGTGATGTGTCCACTGATCCGGCCTCTTCTCCTACATCATAATGTATCAGAAAACCATGTGTTATCCTAAAACAGTCTGATTGTAATAAGTAGTATAATATTTTGTTAGTGCTAAGCTTGTAAGAACTGATGCTTTTTTACTTCCTTTTAGCACTTTTGGATTTATTTTGACGTGCCTGAAAATTTACATAAGCACTTTTTGTTTTGTCTACACGTATCATTTATCTGGCTTTCTGGCTCGTCCCTTTCGTGAGCTAGCAAACCTTCAACACGGAAACTTTGCCGAGCAACGAAGCTTAATTGCTAAACCAGTTTAAACTCAGAATCAAAGCTGGCTTCTAGTACCAACAATTCACTACTTGGAAAATACCTGCATCTAGCAATCAGACAAAAACCAAAGTGTAGACTAGAAAATCTTTAGATTTATTCCCAAAGGTATCATTTCTAGAATCGGAAATCTAACCAGAACAAACATGAGCATAAAGTACTTTCAAGTATTCTGGGATTTTCGACTGTTATCATTCAAAAATAAGATGGTAATATAGAACTTCTTAGAAAATATTGAGGCAACCACTACTTTATTTCACTTTGAACATGTACTCATATATGATTACAAAGAAATAAAATTTTAAGAATAAAAGGGATATAGCTGAGCAATATTCCACGGTCTGTCTAATTCTTCCGGGTTTGTACTGCCTCCAGCTCTCTTTCTCTTCTTAGTAGCAGGTATTTCTTTGACTGGCCGCATATCAGTTAGATAGTAAGAACCATTGTGTAATACCCGACTAACTAAAAAGGGCCCTTCCCAAACTGGGGAAAGTTTGTGCTTTCTTGTTTGCACTAGCTAGAGAACCAAATCACTCTTATTGAAAGACTGGTTTCTGACTCTCTAGCTATGATACTTGCGTAACTTCTACTGATAGGCTGTTGATCTCTGCTCAGCAACAACGCGAACTTCTTCGATTAAATCGAGATCATCTTGTCGAGAAATTTCGGCATCCTCTTCTATATATGCAGCAACTCGGGGAGAAGTATGAATCAAATCACTAAGAAGAATTTCTTATGTGCCATAGACCAAGAAGAAAGGTGTGTATGCTGTAGACCTATTCGGAGTTGTTCTCAAGCTCCATATGACAGATGTCAATTCGTCCGCCCAAGCCCCCGCAGCATGACGAAGTGGTGCTTCGAGGCTTGGTTTGAGGCCTTGAAGAATTAAACCATTTGCTCTTTCGACTTGCCTATTGGCTTGTGGATGTGCGACTAAACCAATGTCAAGCCGAATTTTTTGATCGTTGCAGAATTCAGCAAGCTCTCCCATGGAAAAATTACTACGGTTGTCTATAATAATACTGTGTGGATAATCGTATCGGATTATAACATCCTAGAAAAATCTTTTGGCTATTGCTCCATCACAATTTGTGATGGGTTTAGCCTAAATCCATTTTGTGAACTTATCCACCATCACTAAGAGGTGAGCAAATCCACTTGGAGCCCGTTTGAATGGTCCTACCATGTCAAGCCCCCGGACATGAAAAGCCATGTTATCAGGATTGTCCGCCGCTGATCAGCCGGAACATGAGATTGTTTGCATATTTTTGGAAGCCTTTGCACGTCTTGACCAGCCGTTCAGCATCAGCCTTGGCTGTGAGCCTGAAAAATCCCTGTCTGAAAGCTTTTGCCACTAAAGGCTTGGCTGCAGCATGATGGCCGCATTCACCTCCGTGGATCTCTCTTAAGATTTCCAATCCTTCTCCTAGATATACACAGCACTGAAAGACCCCGGATACATTCCGCTTATAGAACTCACCATTTATGATTGTATAGGCTTTTGCTCATTAGACTATCTACCAGTTCAGAACTTCGTCTTCCGGTAATTTTCTATCTACCAAGAAATCAAGGTAGGGTTTTGTCCAACTAGGAATCACAGCCAAAACTGCTATTAAAGGTGAGTCGGATTTGGTCTGATACTCCTCGTCAGCTCCTGTGATAGAGGGAACTTTAAGGTGTTCTAGAAAAGCACCATCCGGGACCTTTTTCCGTGCTGAGCCTATGTAACACCCCCAAGATCAGGGTTAAACAAATCCAGACCTTAGCCTGACATAAGCTTAACCTAGACCTCGAGGATATCTAGTGAGAAATCAGTAACACAATAGTAACCCTGTGACACAAAATTATTACAGCAAGCTCATAACTGAGTGAAGAACCAAAATATACAAATAGAGGTCACTGACCACAAACATCAAACACTGGAAGGAAAATTATGCTATTAAGTATAGAAAACTTAACAAATGGCCTAAGAGGCCTGAAGCATAACGATGACGTCACAACCCATAGATTCCAGGCTGCCGACCGGGAACCCCAAGCTACTTGTCGATGTCGATGTTGTACAAAACTCATCTTCAGGGGAACACTTACTCTACTAAAAAAATATCAACAAAGCAAGGGTGAGTACAGGGTGTACTCCGCAAGACTTATGGCTGGTGGGGTTATTTTGCATAAAGCCATCTTTGTTTGTAAAACAAGAGGGAGAAGAAGCTCGTCTACTCAGAATATTTTAAAAGGGGATAAGAGAGCAACATCTCCAAAGAATTGATCATCATCTCTTGATATCCACCAAAGTAATCCTCATCTCAGAACTAGGATCACCCCCTCATACCGAAGAGAAAGCATCCTTAAGCACACGTTGGTCTGCCAAGTTTTATGATTAGGTTATAGTTCTCTATGATCTTAGAATTTGGTCACCAAGCGTTCATAACCGTGAACATGGGTTTTCGAAAAGACTTAACCCTGCAGGGGTGTACAACTTTACCCACACGTATGAACAGACTCTTAATGCCAAGTTGTTAGCCCTCTTCCTTGGAAGGCCGGTAGAGGGTGGTTGGACACGACCTTTACCTTGCGTTTGCCGAGACCATGAGTCACGCCCTAAGGATGGTTCTGTCGTATCGGGTCAAATCCTGAAGCCGGTCCCTAGAGATGTGAGGCGAGGTTGGTTTATCAGGGGTGTCATCTACCCCAAGCAACCCCAGCCATGCTTAGCTACCTGTTATTATGCACCTTCACCCGCCAAATCTTTCAAAATGTTTTCTAAGCATATGTCGAATGGAACACCCGAACTATGTGACTCATGGAATCTACTAGGCAAGTTAGTTACTCGTGAGGTTTTCTAGGCCCCGTGTGGCTGTACGCTCGTCTTGGTTCCAAAGGCAATAACTCGGGTCCTAGTAGTGGCGAGAATGAGACTACAAAAACCACATCCCACCATCGCCTCCCATACAAGCCTTAGCATGTTTAACCTTTACCACTGATCTCATCAGTATACCTCGTTCTCGTGTCATACTAGATTCTTTGCTTTGGTACATCTTCTGGATGAACCAGCACTGACGGCTAAGCATGGCTAAGCAAGACATAGATATAAGCTCTAGCAATGCACACAAGCCAAACCTAGTTATGCTAGGAGCAGTGGATTAGGTAATATAAGCTCAAATGGAGTAATGCAACAGATAGGATACTCTATCTATCGATAAAAAGTAGAATCATATGCATCATGGCAAGAATTGAAATACTTTGGAAGCATAGGATTCTTTTATCTGTGGGGCTATGCTTGCCTTATTTGTTGATACCCAAATATAGATCTTCGGAAGCCTTGTACTTTACTTGATTACAGTTGGCCAAGTATTGTTCTTCAAGCTTCGATGGTGTTGATCTTGGTCTTCGATCTCGGAGTCGGTATCGTATTCTATCGGGAAGAAGCAAACACCAAAAACAAAGGGAGAACAACAATCAACACATGGCATCAATGCAATTCTCAAGCAAGGATGATGACATGACAAGTTAAATTGTATTGAAATGGAACCCTATAGCATGCTTGATCATTTTAAACAGGGTTCGAGGGTCGCAAACCCTAGAACAGGGGAAACCCGGAACACCTATGAGGGGTTGATTTAGTTCTCTAATTAAACTTGTAATTAAAGTTGTTAAGCAGTGCATGATTTTGAGTCTATTGTAAATATCTCATTTTTCTGAACATTTTGATAAATTATACACATTTTTCTGACTTATAAATAATGAGATATTAAATTTATAAGATTAAACCTTTTTATGGAATTATTAAAACTATTTTAAAACATTTACTGCGTTGTTATGACATCAGCGGGGGCGTTACAACGTTTTTACATAGGGGATGCCCCTAGCCACTGAGGCTGATGGCTGGGCGTTTGGCCACATCAGCTGCCACCGTGGTGGTCAGCGGTCAACGTGGGACCCAGAGCCACGTCAGCGCCACGCGAGCGTGACGTCACGCGATGGCCACCATCAGGTGGTCACCAGCGACGACGTTGTGAGGCGCGCAGGGCGGCGATAGAGGGCGGGTTTGACTCGCACGCGCAGGGCGAACCAAATGGAGGCGGTGCCACCCCTTTTGGGTCACCGGAACGATGACAGGATCAACTACTGCAGCGGCGCATGGCGGAGAAACGGCAGGAGCATGGCATAGAGAGAGAGTGAGACAGTGGTGTGTTCCTTCAGGACCGTTAGCTCACCACGGTTGCAGAGGAAGGCTTGAGGAGGCCGGGCGAGGTCGGAGGGAGGCTAATCGATGACGGCAAGCTTCGTCGGGGTTGGGGAAGATGGCTTCGATTCCGGCGACTGGGGCCTTGCCGGCTTGCAATCTTCAGGGCTAAGTATAGAGGAGGTCGAGGCAGTCACAGCGGCGTGCTCTACGGAGCCCGAGGCGGCCGGGAGCGACGGCGACGAATGGGATTTGGTAGCTAGGGTTTGGGCCCGTAGGGGAGAGAGGAAGAGAGGTGCGCGTGAGGTGGAGGATAAGACCAGGGAAGGAGAGAGGCGTGCGAGGGTCCTCCTTATCCTCTCCAGGGGTGCGATGGACGACGATGCTTAGGCGGCGGGGATCGACAGCGACACCGACGACAGCGAGTTGTGCGTCTGGCAGGAGGAAGACGACGAGGGGAGGGAACGAAGCGGTATGGGCCAGCTGGGTTGTAGTGGCTGCTCGGGCGGTAGATAAGAGAAGGAAGGTGGGCTTTGGCCCAGGTGGCTTTTGCCTCTATTTTTTCTGCTGAAACGTTTTATTATTTCTGTTTTCTTTTATCCCTTTTGTATTTTCAATTTATTTTATGTTTTGTAGCTGTTTGAAAATACCAGAGGATTTGTAAAATATGGAAAATATTGTAGGGCCCTTTAATCAATTTGGGCTCCATTTTTTTGTAGTTTTCAAAATATTCAAAACCCTTTTGAATGGATTTCAAAAAGAGGGGAAGATTAGGGTTTTGGGATTTTATTTCTTTTCTTTGCATGCATCTTTATTCTTATCAAAATAATGATGCTCATGAGTGCACAAACAACCCTAAATATAAGATTAACTAAAACTAGGGTATTACAGCTCTATCCCCCTTACGAGAATCTCGACCCGAGATTCCAAAGGTAGGAAGAAGGAAGAGAAATAGGGTCACTTCTAAGGATAAGAGGGAAACACACTAACAACACACAGAGTATCTCATGGTCAACTCATGAACGAGTGTTTGGAAATAACTCTGAGATGACGACATGAAACACATCAAGGTAACAGAGGAAATAAACAGGAGATTGGTTTCAAGTTGATAGATAACTGGTCTTCATAAGGATTGAGACCATGGAGTTTTAGAAGGGTTTAAGCTTCTGAAAAGGAAAGATTACAACGGAAAGAACATGACCACAGACTTCGAGAATCAAAACTCTACTAGACGACTTGGGTAGAGCATTCATGGATACAGAGATACAGAGAGCCAAGATGTTGATCTACTTTTGATACAGAAGGATCACTCTTCATTCGATAGAAAGGTGTTTTGTGGAGGACTCATAAGAATCACAAGGAATATGTATCAAGGGGAACTACTGATTACTAGAATCATAGTCACTCTATGAACATGGTCGAGATACGAAGGAAACTCTTTATTCATCCAAGATTATCAAAATCTTTGCCAAAGATCATGATATCACTTTACACCACCAAATGAATAGGCAAAAAGATTCCTGATGACACGAGGAAAAAGAAACTTCATTCTCAGACTTCAATTACTTGGCACAACAGGATGCTTGCCAGGGTAGAAGGGCCTGGAGGATCCATCGAGAGACATTTAGCAACTCTACTTTAAATTTTCTCCTTGATGTTGGAGAAAGCAGACATCAAGTAAAGGTCAGACTTCAGAGACAAAGGAAGCCATAAGCACAACTCTTATAATAAATTATAGAAGAAGCCTCAAGAAGAGTGGTTGTTATTTTCTCATTCAAGAGAATATGGTAATAGGTCTTCCGACTAATTGTGTCAACCATTACATCAATCTTGCCGAGTTTACAAAGAGACCTATGTCAAAACCTTGAAGAACACGAACCATCATAGCTTCTTGAGATTCAGCTCTGGTTAAGTGAGATGATACTTCAGACTCAGCGTGTCCGAATAGTAGCATGCAACATTTACCACGAAGGTAAAGTCACTAGATCCTCAAGATATGGACTACAGTATTAAGCTCCAAAACACTGAGCTAGATTTCTAGACCCATGTATGAACAACTTGTCAAAAGACAATTGCTCATACATCAAGTACTTGCAACGAAATACAACTGTGTCCTTAAGATACTGAATTAACTCTACTCGAATCCACGGTGACATCTTTCAACATTTGCACGTGGATCGGAGAAGGTTACTTCTAACATCCAGAACACATACTTCGAGATAACTCGAAGAAGGTTCTCAAAAAGTTCTCCAACATTAATTCCAAAGGTTCCATATGAATCTAGTATAGCTTGGAGAAAATAAGGATGTCATCGATGGGATCAACAACAAACTTATTGAGATACTCCAGAAAGATGGACTCATATGTTTTATGAACGAGGCAGTGTATTGGTCAGACCAAAGGACACGAGGATGTACTCAAGTGAAACAACACGAGTAGCAATATCACCAAGATACTCCTTGAAACTGACTTTGATTTGACGATAACCCAAATCAAACCAAAGTTGGGGGAAGATAACATATTCACGAAGGAAATACTATCTTTCTTCAGCACAAACGGAACTAGACATCCCTTTGAGAAGAACTAGGTCACATAGAACTTTTGGCTTACAACTCTCCAAGTTGTTGTTTAAGCTCAACCAACTAGTTCAGGGGTATCCAGCATGGATCCTTGGAGAAGAAGTAGTTCAGAGAACTTGCTTGCTCAAGAACTTGACAACATGGTCATGTGGCAACATGGCGATACTTCTAGAAAGACATCTGGAATATCACGATCCACCGATATGTCACTTAGTTCGAGAGGAAACTTTCTTGGTAAGGCAAGAAGACATAGTCTCAGAGCTTTGGTACGATCCTAACTCTTTGACCGATGTGAGTGTACCGGTATAATGGACTTGGTAGCACAATCATTCTTCGCATAGTGATAGGGTTAACCAATCACGCTAAAAATGACACAAGTGTCCTTGTATTTCAAAGCAATGAGAATTGCTATGAATCTCAGATGACCACATTATTACGCACACACATCATTCACGAGCCAGAAAGCTCGGGGAAAGGGTGGATAAATATGTGTAAAAGCATCACTTCATTAAGGGATCATGAAACTCGATACAACCTCTTAATGTAAAATGGTGTGATGCGCTAAGGTAGAATAGATAGAAGCTAATCATGCCTCTTAATCTAAGGACTACAACACTTTGACCTGGTCCTAGATATGACGAGGTATTGGAGTTTGTTTCTCCTGACATCCTGAAATGGTTTTTCATGATGGGCCAAAAGAGTATATTGCATCGGAAGACACTAATGCACATTACTACTTGGCTACCAACTGATAGACAAAGGTCAGAAACAACAAGGGGAAAAGGAACATGCTTAGGATAGAATCCCGAGATGTGGATGCATAAGTCAACAATCTTTCGAAGACCGATGCAGGAAAGGGAGGTGTGGTAGAGTCACGAGTATAGAAGCAAGACTCATGAGGAGTACTCTTGTCGTGATATATTTGGTTCCATTAAAGAACATCTGCCATAGCTAGTGGTAGGGGAAGTCCTTTATTGTCGAAATTCAATCGCGACAATAACCACAAGCTTGAAGGCTAGAATTGTAGTACCAGCCATCCTGAGGTAATGTTCGAACATTAACAATAGGGGTCAAAGGAGTGGACCTTGGATTAAAGATCAGCTTCATGTACAAGATTCACAACACCAGAATCCTGCACAATCCGGGATCTTCGGTTCAAGTCCAAGGGTTAAAACCCGAGAAACAAGTAACTACTACTTGAGTGACACAATGTACACTACAAGATAGTAATCACGAGGTAGCTTCCAAGAGAATAAATGACTTCTGAAGTACCCAAACACATAAAAAGGAGGCACATGAGGCAAGAGGAAACCTCGAAGCCTAGAACAAAACACTATGGATCCTACAATATAATATTGCGGGCCCATAAGACGGAGAGATCATGATGGAAAGGAATCTATGATCTGAAGCTAAGAAAAGGAGAAACAAAGAATTCACAACACACACAACTCTAGAGAACTCAACACTAGGTTAACTGGCCGAGAAACGGCATGCCCAAAAGGCACCTAAGTTTTGAAAGACTAGAAGAATATCAAAACTTTTCCAAATCAACACAAGGTAAGATGACCCATAGTTAAGAGCGATACCAGATAAGGAATAAAAGAAGCATACTAGAGTTTTCACAAATACTTTTCAACTTTAAAGTAGTTTTCACAAGTACTAGACTCAACATCGAACAATAGCAAGGTTTTCCTATGGTCGATACTGCTCTGATACCAAAAACTATAACACCTCCGGGATCAGGGTTAAACAAATCCAGACCTTAGCCTGACATAAGCTTAACCTAGACCTTGAGGATATCCAGTGAGAAATCAGTAACACAACAGTAACCCTGCGACACAAAATTATTATAGCAAGCTCATAACTGAGCGAAGAACTAAATATACAAGTAGAGGTCACTGACCACAAACATCAAACAACTGAAGGAAAATTATGCTATTAAGTATAGCAAACTTAAAAAATGTCCTAAGAGGCCTGAAGCATAACGATGATGTCCCAACCCATAGATTCCAGGCTGTCGGCCGGGAACCCCAAGATACTCCCGGTGTCGATGTCGTATGGAACTCATCTTCAGGGGAACACTTAATCTGCTACAAAAATATCAACAAAGCAAGGGTGAGTATAGGGTGTACTCCGCAAGACTTATGGCTGATGGGGTTATTTTGCATAAAGCCATCTTTGTTTGTAAAGCAAGAGGGAGAAGAAGCTCGTCTACTCAGAATATTTTAAAAGGGGATAAGAGAGTGACATCTCTGAAGAATTGATCATCATCTCTTGATATCCACCAAAGTAATCCTCATCTCACCACTAGGATCACCCCCTCATACCCAAGAGGAAGAATCCTTAAGCACACGTAGATCTGCCAAGTTTTACGATTAGGTTATAGTTCTCTATGATCTTAGAATTCGGTCACCAAGCATTCATAACCGTGAACACGGCTTTTTGAAAAGATTTAACCCTACAGGGGTGTACAACTTTACCCACACGTACCAACTGACTCTTAATGCCAAGCTATTAGCCCTCTTCCTTGGAAGGCCGACAGAGGGTGGTTGGACACGACCTTTACCTTGCGTTCACCGAGACCATGAGTCGCGCCCTAAGGATGGTTCCGCCATAATGGGTCATATCCCGAAGCCGGTCCCTAGAGATGCGAGGCGAGGTTGCTTTATCAGGGGAGCCATCTACCCCAAGCAACCCCGGCCACGCTTACCTACCTGTTATGATGTGCCTTCACCCGCCAAATCTTTCAAAATGTTTTCTATGCATATGTCAAATGGAATGCCCGAACTATGTGACTCATGAAATCTACTAGGCACGTTAATTACTCGTGAGATTTTCTAGGCCCCGTATGGCTGTATGCTCGTCTCGGTTCCAAAGGCAAGAACTCGGGTCCTAGTAGTGGCGAGCATGGTACTACAAAAACCACATCCCACCGTGGCCTCCCATACAAGCCTTAGCATGTTTAACCTTTACCACTGATCTCATCAGTATACCTCGTTCTCCCGTCATACTAGATTCTTTGCATTAGTACATCTTCTGGATGAACCAGCACTGACGTTTAAGCATGGCTAAGAAAGACATAGATATAAGCCCTAGCAATGCACACAAGCCAAACCTAGTTATGCTAGGAGAAGTGGATCAGGTAATATAAGCTCAAAGGGAGTAATGCAACAAATAGGATACTCTATCTATCAATAAAAGACCACAGTAGAATCGTATGCATCATGGAAAGAATTGAAATACTTTGAAATCATAGGATTATTTTATGTGTGGGGCTATGCTTGCCTTGTTTGTTGATACCTGCTTAGCCCAAAATATATCGAGCTTGTTGGTGAACCCTAAGAGGAAGGTATGATGAGCACATCAGCAAGTTTTCCCTCAGTTATGAAACCAAGGTTATCAATCCAGTAGGAGCAAGGAAACACCTCAAAGGTGTTGCTAGCTGGACTTTGGCAGGGCGCACTACCGGCGTCAGCAGCAATGTGGAGACTTGCACAACACAACCATAGAACTTTGCCCCAACTTGCGATGAGGTTGTTAATCTCACCGGTTTTGCTGAAAACAAAGGATTAAACATATCAAGTGGAAGAAAGTAATAGTTTGCAGAAAGTAAATAAAAAGCGGTAAACAGTTGATTGTAGATTGATGGTAAAAGAAAGGACCGGGGTCCATAGTTCACTAGTGGTGGGTCTCCTTAAGATAGATGACAAGTTGGGTGAACAAATTATAGCGGGGCAATTGACAAACATCGAGAAAGCATACATGCATATACTAATCATCTTGACTCCTTTGAAATTTGATTGGGCATTACAACATTATACATAGACCGTAATCGAACTGCATCTATGAATAATAATCCACCTTCAGGTTATTATCCGAACCCCCTCTAGTATTAAGTTGCAAGCAACAGATAATTTCATTACGCATTGTGTGTAAAGTAAACAATACGATTGTTCTATGAACAAAGGATTGTTGTTTTCTCCCTAGTAACAACAGCACATCTAGTACCTTAGAAATTTATGTCACTTCCCTAGATTACTAGAGGCATGAACCCACTATCGAGCATAAATACTAACTCTTGGAGTTGCCAGCATCTACTTGGACAAGATAGCTACTAACAACGGAAAGCATGCAAGATCACAAATGAATCAATAATCAATCTGAAATAGCATCTCAATATCCATCGGATCCCCGCAAACACAACATGTAGAATTACAAATAGATGATCTTGATCATGAACGGAGCTCACAAGATCTAAACATGATAGCACAAAGGAGGAGAACCAACCATCTAGCTACTACATGGACCCGCAGTCTAGAGGTGAACTACTCATGCATCACACTGGAGGCTTGCATGGTGATGAAGAAGGCCTCCAGGGTGAATTCCCCTCTCTGGCAGGGTGCCGGGAAGAGCTTCAGATCCCTCCCGATCTAGGGATGGAGATGATCGCGGATACAAACTCTTTCGTGGAATTTTGATCTGGTAATTAGGGTTTCTGTATCGGAGGCATCTTATAGGCGAAAGGGGAGGCCGAGGGGGTGCCGGAGGCGGCCAGACCACCCCCTGGCGCGGGCCAGGCTAGGCCGCACAGCCAGGTGGTGTGGCGGGCCCCTAGCCCCTCTCCGTCTCGTATTTTGGCTCCTTGTGTCCCTCGGTGAAAAACTGACTTTGGCATTTGTCCCGTCCAATTCCGAGAATATTCATTTTCTCACTTTCCTGGAACCAAAAATAGTAGAAAACAGGCAGCTGGCACTATGGCTCTTGTTAATAGGTTAGTCCAAGAAACTATATAGATAGTACTCCAAAGTGTGGATAAAACATAAGAAAGTAGATAAAAACAAGCATGGAACATCAAAAATTTGTGATACGTTACCAACGTATGAACATCCCCAAGCTTAAATCTTGCTCGTCCTCGAGTAGGTAAGTGATAAAAAGAAAGAATAATTTTTGAGGTGACATGCACCATCATAAACTTGATCAAAGTATTTGTAAAACATTGATAGCTGGGATCATAGTACTTCAATCATAACATGAAAGACAAAGTTCTAGGAATAAGACAAAGCAAGTTGTAACATGAAAAGGCACAAACAAAAGATTCATGAATAACAATGCTTTGCAAGACGTTTTTTTGTTTCACATAAAGAAAACATAGCATAGTGGCATTCAGCTTGTCCCTCATAGAGTAGCAAACATAAATGCATAGGACACCTTCAAAGTTCATAAGAGTGACTAGATACAAATAGTTTAAAACAAGCAATATCAAAGTTATGAATCAATCAACAAGTCTTGGGACAATGCACATAGAACTAAGAATGGCCACTATGCTCTCAATGTAGGTGCATAAAGATAGAAGGTGGAGACTCAACATAAAAGTAAAAGAAAGGACTTCATAGAAGGAAGTAGGGATTCAAGTTTCATAAAGAGCTTCCAAAAATTATGGTACTTGTTATCTTTTAGCTCTCATTGCCCCTATCATAAGCATCTTGAAGTGATTAAGATTAAAGTGAACAAACTATGGTGTATATGCTTGACGAAGTATAAGTTGGAAATCTCATATCCCCTGAATACGAGGGCCTCTCCTCATGCTACTCAAGTTTAGTTACCGGTAAGTTCTTGTCATAGTAAGTACATGTGTATCATAGAGAACCGCCAATGGGGTACCCCTTGCCCGATGATACGGAAGAATACCCATATCAAAATGACAAGGCAGGCAAACAACGAGCATCTCAGCAATCTTCTTATTTACCATGGGAAAATGGTGCTTTTTTCTCTCTTTCCTCTTTTCTCATATCTCTTTTTTTATTTTATTTTTCTCTTTTTTCTCAATATCTGACTCTTTTTTTATAAGAAGAATGCTTCATAGACAGCTTATTATGGTTATGCTGCAGGTTTCCACCATGACAACATGGATTAGACCAGCGGCCCATGCATTTCTCTAACACACATACATAACTCCATGGACTTACAAGCTCCCCTTTCATTTCACACTGACGACATGCATAAACAAAAGAGCATGATATTAACTAGGTACAAAGTACAAGTGCAATGTTGAAAGCGTTCCACATGACAGCATGATTCTACTAATCCCCAACATATAAGTGCAAGCATATACAACATAGACGACACAATGTTTCAAGTTTATTAAGGGCAAGAAAAGTAAAGTGTGCCATCAAATTCGTGAGAGCTTTAATCACTAGTTTTCTCATAACAAGTTTAATTCGGAAGGTAAAAAAGCATGAATATACTTGGAATAGCATATGCTAATAGGTAGGTATGGTGGACTCTTTGGAATAACTTGGTTTTGGGATTTGGATGCATGAGTGGAACTCATACTTGGTTATGGAGGCTAGCAAAAGACTGGGAGCGAGCAATTAAGAGAGCAATAATGGCCATAATCATGCAGAGCGACAAAACATCATTAATCAAAGCATAAAGTGATACTACAAGTTGAAAACTAAAGGATCATAAAGGCTTATGGTGACTTGGGATAGTCATAACATGGTGTAAGCATGCGCCAAGTCAACCCGAATAAAGCATCAACGGAGAATACCGCAATACTATGCTTTAATATGTTAAAACAACGCATGATTCTTCAAAGGAACATTAAGCAATCTCAATTTTTTATAACATGTCATGCTACAGCAAAGAATACTAAGCATAGAGCCAAAACAATATCAAGCATGGCATGACAAAGCATAGGCCATAGTCAAAAACAAGCTCTCTTTACCACTTAAGCATGAACTTTCCTACTCTCTTCCAATCCAAACCAAACTATTTGAAACAAATTTATGAAAGAGGGGGTCCAACCAATATATGTAGCAAACTAAGAAAACCAAGCAAATGAAAAACCAAAACGAAAACAAAAAAATGCTCCAAGAACAACACAACTGTGTGTGAAACAATAAAAATGAAGTGTTTGGAAGAAACCTGGGATTTTTATTGATGAAGAAGGAGATGCCTTGGGCATCCCCCAGCATTGACGCTTGTACTTCTTGGATATTTCTTGGAGTGACACGCGTGGCATCGCCAAGCTTGAGCTTTAGTCCATTCTTCATCTCATTACTCACTCCTTCCATACACCTGAAATTTTTCCTTCATACAAAACTTCACACAATCTTTATTAGCAACATTAGTGCACTCAAGACAATAACTTTTGGGGTTCAGTTCCAACACCAATAAAACTTCCATTAAAACACAAGCTACTGTATCACTTCCCTCAAAAAGCTCAATTCCACAAAAGAACTCAAAAAGGAACCAACAAGAAGCAAATGCAAATAATGGTAGAAATCTCTCAAAACAGACCAGCAGGTAAAGACGATATTTTTCGAAGACCTTCTGTTGGTAAAATCGAAAAGTGTTGAACTAACTAAAGTTAGATAACAACCTGGGGCAGAAGCACAAAAATGTACGCCTCAAAAGGACGTATAGAGATTTTACACGAATTTTTACGGTGAATCATAGAAATCTGTTTTGGGATAGCAACTTTCCCAATCATTACTTCTCTCTCATTAGAGGTTACTCTTGGCACAAAAAGCAAATAAAAAGTATAAGGGGCGGTTATTACAGTAATAACTTCCAAGAATCATCTAAAACTTTTGGGTTATCTCCCAATAAGTACTTTTCTTTAGCGCCTTTAAGTTAGGCATAAGAAGCAAGAAAAATGAACAAGTGTTCTCCAATGAAGAAGCATTAAGAGAAAATTTTGTTTTCATAAGAGGGGCAAAAGAAATCTTCTCTCTCTTCTTAGGGAAGTGTTCTATACCTTTCTTGAGTGGGAGTTGATATTTAATGGTGCCTTCTTTGATATCAATAATGGCACCATCAGTTCTAAGAAAAGGTCTTCCCAAAGTTATAGGACAAGAAGCATTGCATTCAACATCCAAAACATAGAAATCAACAGGGACATAAGCATTGTTAACCATAATAAGAACATCATTAATACTCCCCATGAGTTTCTTTTTAGCATTATCATCAAGTGAGACATTCAAATTGAAGGAAATATGCCCGAGAGGCAATAATAAAGTGGTTATTATCTTATTCCATGTTTATGATAAATGTTTATTTTACATGCTACAATTGTATTGATCAGAAACATCAATACATGTGTGTTTAATAAACAAAAAGGGTTCCTAGTTATGCCTCTCTTATAGACTAGCTCGTTGATTAACAAGATGATCAAGGTTTCCTGATCATGGACATTGGATGTTGTTAATAACGAGGTCACAACATTGGTGGAATGATGTGATGAACATTCATCCGAAGTATAGCATTTCGATCAAAGTCATTATGTTTATATTCCTATAACACTATATGAAGTAATCTTTATCCTTATACCATGAGATCATGTTAATTGCTAACACCGGAAGAGTATCTTGATAACATCAAACGTCACACCATAACAGGGTGACTATAAAGATGGGTTCAGTGCTATGAAGGTGTTATTTTGAGGCTCATGGATCAAGAGTGGAATTTTTCAATCCCGATGACGGATAGATATACTCTGGGTTCAGTGCTATGAAGTTTTAGAGACTACCGCTTTTACACTGAAAAGAGCACCATCGTGATCCGTTGAAATGACACCATATAAGTTATGGTTTGGGATAAAACCTGAATTGTCTTTTCTTAAATTTTGGTATGCTATGCATAAGAAAAATGTTTACAACCAAAGTCGGATAAGCACGTATTTGTAGGTTATCCGAAAGAATTTGTTGGGAATTTCTCCATAACGTCAAGTTTCTTGAGAAGGAATTTTGTTACTTGGAACGTCAAGTTTCTTGAGAAGGAATTTTGCACGAAAAGTTAAGTGGGAGGACAATAGAACTTTGATAAGGTTGTTGAACCTTAGCTATATGTTCTAAGTAGCGTAGCACCGGAAAGTGTCCCGGTGGTGGCCACAATGCTCATGGCTCTCGTGATTACAAAAGGTGTGATCTCGGAGATTAGAGTTCCTATAGAACCGTGTGGGTCGGTAAGAATCAAATAGTAAGATTTGATAAGCAAGTCATTATTGTTTTGACAATGATGAACTGACTACATGCAAAGAAGCGATGATGGGCCCTGACTCCATAAAATGACTAGAAGTCATAGAATCCGTGATAGTATCCATACACGAGAAATCAAGTTTCTGAACTTGGAAGACCCTCCGGAAAGGCGTGAAGCCTATCGGTCGTGTTTGGATCTATAAAGAAATAATACATGGATGTTTAACATCTATGAAATAGTCGACATGTCGGAAAGAAGTTTACGGCAATGTTCAAGGAGTTGACTATGACAAGATTTGATCTTTCATAGCGATATTTAGTCTTGATGGATTAATGTAGCAACCACTACATATAATTTGGTATATGGTAATTGAATAAACAATACACTATTCTTCTAATAGAACGGTTACCTAGGACGTGTACATGACATGGTCCAAAGGGTTTTGTTAATTCAAAGGGTGCTAAAAGGGCATGCAAACTTCAATAGTTGAAGTAAGCATAGCGGAGTTGGAATCTTCACCATGATGAAACTGTTAAAAGAGTTTAAATTCATCGGAGATGATGAAGATGCTTGCATTTGCAAGAAATTAAGTGGGAGCGTTGAGACATATTTCTAATACATTATGTAGAGGACATATTGTTGATTGGAAATGATGTATCTTGTATTGACACAAGTTAAGAATTTCATTAAAATAAGATTTCAATGAAAGACTTGGGCAAAACCAGAATATTAGGCATCAATATCTATATGGATAGATTAAGGCGCTAATATGGCTGTGCCAGACATACATATATGCGATATTGAAAGAGTTCAATATGGAAACGACAAGAAAGGTTCTTGCTGCATGGAAAGGATTGTATCAAAATTCAATTGTTTCAACACTTGGTGAGTAAAATCACATGAAGATTTTGATCGATTATACCATGATATGTATATATCCAGAATGTCCTATGCTCTAAGTTATGAGCACATACCAGAATGATTCATGAGATGATTATTGGACGATAGTAAAGATATTCTTATGAGATTTGGAAGAACTAAGAATATATAATGTATAAGTGACAAATAGTTAAAGGTAGTTCATTGTAAAGTGTTACATTGATACTAGTTTTGTCACAAGATACAAATTAAATTTATCTCAATTTAGACTATGGGTGGCACAATGTAATGGAAAGGATGTTCCATGATGGATTTGGATGAGTTCCAAAGTTGAGACATTGTGACGGATACTACAACAAAAGGCTAAGTATATGACTGCTATAGTAGCAGCATAGGAGGGCATTTGTGTTAAGTAGTTTGTTATCAAACTAGGTGTGGTTCAAAGTGGGCTAATACTATGAAGATATATTGTGTGACAATAATATCAACATATTTTAACCCGAACGAACTAATGGTCTCACCAAAGGACCAAATTTATACAATGCCATCTCATTTGAGAATGAGTGATGTGTAGAGACGCAAAGACATGCAAATACACACGGACCTGAAACTGTTAGATCCGGATATTATGTTAACCACTAGCAATAGCGTATTTGCAACACCAGAAAGCCATAGGTGTTCAATACGCAAAGTTTTTCAAACTAGATTATTGACTCTAGTGCAAGTGGGAGACTGAAGGGAATATGCCCGAGAGGCAATAATAAAGTGGTTATTATCTTATTCCATGTTTATGATAAATGTTTATTTTACATGCTATAATTGTATTGACCGGAAACGTCAATACATTTGTGTTTAATAAACAAAAAGGGTTCCTAGTTATGCCTCTCTTATAGACTAGCTCGTTGATTAACAAGATGATCAAGGTTTCCTGATCATGGACATTGGATGTTGTTAATAACGAGGTCACACCATTGGTGGAATGATGTGATGAACATTCATCCGAAGTATAGCATTACGATCAAAGTCATTATGTTTATATTGCTATAACACTATACGAAGTAATCTTTATCCTTAGACCATGAGATCATGTTAATTGCTAACACCGGAAGAGTATCTTGATAACATCAAACGTCACAGCGTAACAGGTTGACTATAAAGATGGGTTCAGTGCTACGAAGGTGTTATGTTGAGGCTCATGGATCAAGAGTAGAATTTGTCAATCCCGATGACGGATAGATATACTCTGGGCCCTCTCGGTGATATCACATTAAGATAGCTTGCAAGCAAGTGATGTGATCACTAGAATGTTATATCATGGGAACGAGAAAAGAGTGCATGTCGGTAACGAGATCAAACTAGGTATGGAGATACTGATGATTGAATCTCGGACATGTAATATATCGCGAGACAAAGGGATTTAGTTACAAGCGTAAAAGGTTCTCACGATCACAGAAGTCATCGTTGAATGTATAGGAGTCAATACGGATCTCCAGGTCCCGCTGCTGATTATTGATCGGAGAGGGGCCTCAATCATGTCTGCATTATTCGCGAACCGTAGGGTGACACACTTAAGGGATACCGACACCATTTGGAGCAAATATGTTTCAGATAAAGATTTAAGAAAGCGTTGGAATTATTTCAATAGACACCGAAACTGTTTCGGGTGAAATTGCTGAAATTGGTTTTGCATGTAATATTGAAATGTTGAATTTGGTTTTATGTGAATGTTTGTTAATTAAAGTAATTAACAAAATTTAAATAAAAATAATAAAAGAGTTTTATTAAATGAGAGAGGATTAAATTTGGAGAAATTTAATGCATTTAAAGTGGAGACTTTAAAAGGGAATGTGAAGAGGAATTTTAATGTGGAGGGGTTACCACCACATGAATGGAGGAGATGAAGAGACACCTCCTCCATGCGCCAGCCATGAAGGAGGGGCACCCCCATCCTCCTATAAAAGGCCACCCTCTCCTCACTTCTCACACACATATCCTTGTGAAGGATCTCTCTCCCCCTCTAGTATTATTTCCCATTGGTCTTGGATTAGCGAGATACATGTTCCCGGTGGCTTTATCTGGAAGGGAGTTGCTGCTTCCGCTGCTTTGCTGGAGCGAGGGACGGAGATTGTCGGGGTACCGGACGTGTGTGCGATCACGGATGCACCGCTGATTTGCGGTGCTGGACTTGGTGGTGCTGGAGGTGGATCTGATGGACGTGCTGGAGCCGGACCTGCTAGACTTCGTCACGATCTTGAGATCGGCAAGTGTACGACTACGTCAACTACGAGTTCCTGCTCATTAAAAAAATCATTGTCTTCGAGGGTAAGTTCTCGATGGATGTATGTCCACCCGTTGCTTTGTACCTAGTAGATAGATCTTGGCATGTAGTTCACATCGTAGGAATTTTTTTGTTTTCTATGCTGCGGATCCAACACAAATAACAATCTTCCAATGGTGGCAAATCAAGCATATCATAAATCCTTCTAGGCATAATAGAAACACTACTATCAAGATCACATAAAGCTTTGAAATCAAAATCATTCACTTTCATATTAATGATGGGTTCCCAACCATCTTCTTGTTTTATAGGAATAGAAGCTTTATGTTTCATCTTTTCTTCTTTAATTTTTATGAGAGCATCAGTAATGTGTTTTGTAAAGGACATATTCATAGCACTAGCATTAGGAATTTTAGCAATCTGTTGTAGAAACTTAATTACTTCAGAGATGTTGCAACCATCAAGATCAAAATCATAATTATCATCTAAAGAAGTAGAGCTATTACTAGCCTCAACACTAGTGGTAGTGATAGTAGAAACACTAATGTTTCTAGCAATTTCATCTTCCCTTTCCCACTTAGCATGCAATTCAGCTAATAGTCTAACATTTTCATCAATTCTAACTTGTATGGCATTAGTAGCAACAAAGGGATTCTCATTAGTTTTAGGTTTAGCAGCCATTTTATTCAAAAAAAGATTGTGCTTCAGCCAGTGATTCTATATTTCTTTCAGCATTAGAGAGTTTTTCCTCGATAGTTTTATTGAAAGCAGTTTGTTTACTAATAAAGTCTTTAAGAATGACTTAAAGTTTAGAGGGAGCACTCCTATTATTGTTGTAGGAATTTCCATAAGCATTACCATTGTTGGGAGGATATGGCCTATAATTGTTATTACCAAAATTATTCTTATAGGCATTGTTGCTAAAATCATTATTTCTTATAAAATTCACATCAACTTGCTCTTCTTGAGCAACCAAAGAGGCTAAGGGGACATGATTTTGATCAATATGAGCTTTCCCATTAACAAGCATAGACATAATAATATCAATTTTATCACTCAAGGAGGAGGTTTCTTCAACAGAATTTACCTTCTTACCTTGTGGAGCTCTTTCAGTGTGCCATTCAGAAAAATTAACCATCATATTATCCAGAAGCTTTGTCGCAGCACCCAAAGTAATGGTCATAAAGGTACCTATAGCAGCAGAATCCAATAGATTTCTTGAAGAATAGTTCAATCCTTGTGAAGATGTCCTTGACTCCCCGGCAACAGCGCTAGAAAATAAGTTGCTTAGCCCAAAATATATCGAGCTCGTTGGGGAATCCCAAGAGGAAGGTATGATGAGCAGAACAACAAGTTTTCCCTCAGTTATAAAACCAAGGTTATCAATCCAGTAGGAGCAAGGAAACACCTCAAAGGTGTTGCTAGCTAGACTTTGGCAGGGCGCACTACCGGCGTCAGCAGCAACGTGGAGACCTGCACAACACAACCACAGAACTTTGCCCCCAACTTGAGATGAGGTTGTCAATCTCACCGGTTTTGCTAAAAACAAAGGATTAAACATATCGAGTGGAAGAAAGTAATAGTTTGTAGAAAGTAAACAGAAAGCAGTAAAGCATACATGGCATGTTGGGTGAACAAATTACAGCGGGGCAATTTACAAACATCCAAAAAGCATACATGCATATACTACTCATCTTGACTCCTTTGAGATTTGATTGGGCATTACAACATTATACATATACCGTAATCCAACTGCATCTATGACTAATAATCCACCTTCAGGTTATCATCCGAACCCCCTCCAATATTAAGTTGCAAGCAATGGATAATTGCATTAGGCATTGCGTGTAAAGTAAACAATATGATTGTTCTATGAACAAAGGATTATTGTTTTCTCCCTAGTAGCAACAGCATATCTAGTACCTTAGAGATTTCTGTCACTTCCCCAGATTACTAGAGGCATGAACCCACTATCGAGCATAAATACTAACTCTTGGAGTTGCTAGCATCTACTTTGCCAAGATAGCTACTAAAAATGTAAAGCATGCAAGATCACAAATAACAAAGACATGATAGAATCAATAATCAATCTGAAATAGCATCTCAATATCCATCGGATCCCCGCAAACACAACATGTAGAATTACAAATAGATGATCTTGATCATGAACGGAGCTCACAAGATCTAAACATGATAGCACAAAGGAGGAGAACCAGCCATCTAGCTACTACATGGACCCGTAGTCGAGAGATGAACTACTCACGCATCACACCGGAGGCTTGCATGGTGATGAAGAAGGCCTCCAGGGTGAATTCCCCTCTCCGGCAGGGTGCTGGGAAGAGCTTCAGATCCCTCTCGATCTAGGGATGGCGATGACGGCGGCTACAGACTCTCGTGGAATTTTGATCGGGTACTTAGGGTTTCTGTATCGAAGGCATCTTATAGGCGAAAGGGGAGGCCGAGCGGGTGCTAGAGGCGGCTAGACCACCCCCTGGCGTGGGCCAGGCTGGGCCGCGCGGCCAGGTGGTGTGGCGACCCCCTGGCCCCTCTCCATCTCGTATTCTGGCTCCTTGTGTCGCTCGGTGAAAAACTGACTTTGGCTTTTGTCCCATCCAATTCCGAGAATATTCATTTTCTAACTTTCCTGGAACAAAAAACAACAGAAAACAGGCAGCTGGCACTGTGGCTCTTGTTAATTGGTTAGTCCAACAAAGTACTCCAAAGTGTGGACAAAACATAAGAAAGTAGATAAAACCAAGCATGGAACATCAAAAATTATGGATACGTTAGCAACGTATCAATACCCAAATATAGATCTTCGGAAGCCTTGTACTTGACTTGATTACAGTTGGCCAAGTATTGTTCTTCAAGCTTTGATGGTGTTGATCTTGGGCTTCGATCTCGGAGTCGGTATCGTATTCTACCGGGAAGAAGCAAACACCGGAAAGAAAGGGAGAACAACAATGAACAGATGGCATCGATGCAATGCTCAAGAAAGGATGATGATATGACAAGTTAAATTGTATGGAAATGGAACCCTGTAGCATTGCTTGATCATTTTAAACAGGGTTCGAGGGTTGCAAACCCTAGAATAGGGGAAACCCGGAACACCTATGAGGGGTTGATTTAGTTCTCTAATTAAACTTGTAATTAAAGTTATTGAACAATGCATGATTTTGAGTCTATTTTAAAGATCTCATTTATCTGAACATTTTAATATATTATACACATTTTTCTGACTTATAAATAATTAGATATTAAATTTATAAGATTAAACCTTTTTCTGGAATTATTAAAACAATTTTAAAACATTTACTGCGTCATTATGACATCAGCGGGGGTGTTACAACTTTTTACACAGGGGATGCCCCTAGCCACTGAGGCTGACGGATGGGCCTTTGGCCACATCAGCTGCCACCGTGGTGGGATTGTTTGTATGCGGCCCGAAAGTTCATGGGCGAGTGCATGGAGGTACCCAAGTTCCCTGTAATTGCCGCGTTTCATAAAGTTGGGCTGGCAACTACTCAGAGGGGCCATTCGAGGCAAACACATCTCACCCCTGCCAAATACAAACGTTTCATTAAACTGCCCCGTGAAGTAGATGGTCGGGACCCACATGTCGGTCATCTGTCCGTGATGCGAGCGCCAACGCGGTAACCTCTTAGGCAAATCGAGGAACTAAGTGGATTAGATACTTGACCAATTTCACAAATCGATTCCCTCCTTTCCCCTAGCATCGGTGGTGTCGAAATCCACCCTCCAAGCAGGACGATCCGTTCGGACATTTGACTTCCAGCGCCAAGTTGCTACGCCCAGCCGCTGATCCCGAGCTCCAATGGCGCATGCCGTAGCCGCCGTTGAGAGGCTCTAGCCTGCCTCCACCGTCGACAAGCCGAGCAGCTCGGGGGATGGCAGATCCTACTACCAAGGAAGAACAAGTTCTGGCTACATGCGGGTGAGCTACCCTTCTCTTTGCTATTCGCACTAACTATAACTGCTAGCTGGCTACTAAACCTACCATTGTTTTTCAAGTGGGATCTCCACGGACCACCCTTATCTAGTTATAGTAGTCCTCTTCAGGTACGACTCTAAATCAGCAAGGGTGAAGGGCAAGTGGTATGGACACCATTGTGTCACGATGGAAGAAGCGCCTGCACAGATCTGCACTATATCTAGTATGGTTGCTGCTCTGCATAATCATGATGAATTATGGCTTAAGAAGACTGCAAAGTTCAGCTTCATGGATGAATGTGGCATCATGGTTCCTCTAACGTGCGATAGTCAGCTAATTGGGTTGATGAAAAGGTATGCTTCGGATTGCATGTTTGAGCTGAATTTTGATGTACTAGATGTGGAAGCTGCTGCAACTGGGAGTCGCCCTTCTATTCTTGGACAGGGTAGTCGCTCGAACCCAATTAGCTCCTAGTAAGCAAAAGTCTCTTGGGGTTCGCATGTTTGTGCTGAATTGTAATTTTTGTTGTATTTACTTTGTAGATATTGGGCAGTTATGCAATAGTCCTATTTCTTTGACAGGAAGCACCACAAGGTTAGAAACATGACTGCCGGGTCAGTCATGTTGCTGCCTGAAGAAGGTAAAAACGAGTGGAAAGATGATGCTGGACACGATTCTGGTGCTGATTGTCCCGGCGATGCAGAGTACGTGAAGCTAAGAAAATTGGCACCGAGGAAGAGGAAGAAGGCAGGAAATGAAGAAGCCAGTGGGCGTGAAGGCTTAGCACCCAGGCTGCGGAATAAGGCTGCTGGCAATGAAGATGCATAGTAATGTGTTGAACTTGAACCTATATATGTAATTCAGATAAATTCTGGAGCTCTGTGTGTGGCACTTTGCTGGGCGAAACAATCTACCCATGTTCTCTGAGTAAAATGTACCGCGACTTAGGGTTTGGAAACGCCCGAGTCAGTAGTTGAATCCGAAATTGTGATTGTTCCACTACTATCTAAAAACACACAGCACCGGTTCCACGATTGCTGAGGGGTAGGAGGTCTCCAAATTCGATGGAATGTAAGTGGCACAGAAATAAATTATTTAAGCTGCTACACTCCATGAAGCAACAACTTATTTCAAATGCTGCACAACGATGTGGCAACATAAACAACAATGGCAACCGATAATGCCCAGATGAGGAGGAAATCGGTACCACTTTCTAGCCTAATCTTGAGCCCGTCTATCTCACCGCCTCCCT
Source organism: Avena eriantha (assembly GCA_910589775.1). Lineage (NCBI taxonomy): Eukaryota > Viridiplantae > Streptophyta > Magnoliopsida > Poales > Poaceae > Avena > Avena eriantha. Next base: position 315,637,754 of record OU342741.1, read on the forward strand.
GATCCTACATCATCTGCATCTGGCGAAGCTCCCGGATCTCCAGTAACTGGGTGTACATGCTTCCACTTTATAAATTGTGGTTGTGCCATTTTCATGCGGCACAATCCACGTAGATTACGTTTAAACAAACCACCAATGTCAGAATACCACCATGATCAGGCAAAAGGAAGTAATGCAGGGTTAAGACAGATTAACGGGCGACCAATTTTTTTCCTCCCAGGACTCTGGGACCACTAGTTCAGACCGCTAGGACAATAAGTACAACTATTACAACTTAAAAAGGCACGGAGCTCAAGCTAAATAGAACTAGTTATCACACATCTCCTTGATCTTCCTAATCTTAGCCTGATGCGCATCTTCCTACGAGAGCAAGGATCGAATCGTCTTCTCCTTCCTTTTAGCATCTTCCTTGCACAGCTTCAATCGTTTCTCTGCATTTTTCCTCATGCACTTGTCAATACTCGTAGTTGGGAACTGCAGGACTTTTGCCTGGTGAAGATCATTCCTTGCTTGAGTCAGTTCTTTCTCTGCTTTAGCCTTCATGGCCAACTCCACGTCCCTCTCCTTCTCGACTTTGCTAACTTTGTCTTGCATCCTCCTGAGATCTCGGTTAAGCTTGGTCGTGTCATCTGGTTCCCATAGCTTCATCTCAACACTGTCAAGAACACAGAAAGTTCACTAGTGGTGGCTCTCCTTAAGATAGATGGCATGTTGGGTGAACAAATTACAGCGGGGCAATTTACAAACATCCAAAAAGCATACATGCATATACTACTCATCTTGACTCCTTTGAGATTTGATTGGGCATTACAACATTATACATATACCGTAATCCAACTGCATCTATGACTAATAATCCACCTTCAGGTTATCATCCGAACCCCCTCCAATATTAAGTTGCAAGCAATGGATAATTGCATTAGGCATTGCGTGTAAAGTAAACAATATGATTGTTCTATGAACAAAGGATTATTGTTTTCTCCCTAGTAGCAACAGCATATCTAGTACCTTAGAGATTTCTGTCACTTCCCCAGATTACTAGAGGCATGAACCCACTATCGAGCATAAATACTAACTCTTGGAGTTGCTAGCATCTACTTTGCCAAGATAGCTACTAAAAATGTAAAGCATGCAAGATCACAAATAACAAAGACATGATAGAATCAATAATCAATCTGAAATAGCATCTCAATATCCATCGGATCCCCGCAAACACAACATGTAGAATTACAAATAGATGATCTTGATCATGAACGGAGCTCACAAGATCTAAACATGATAGCACAAAGGAGGAGAACCAGCCATCTAGCTACTACATGGACCCGTAGTCGAGAGATGAACTACTCACGCATCACACCGGAGGCTTGCATGGTGATGAAGAAGGCCTCCAGGGTGAATTCCCCTCTCCGGCAGGGTGCTGGGAAGAGCTTCAGATCCCTCTCGATCTAGGGATGGCGATGACGGCGGCTACAGACTCTCGTGGAATTTTGATCGGGTACTTAGGGTTTCTGTATCGAAGGCATCTTATAGGCGAAAGGGGAGGCCGAGCGGGTGCTAGAGGCGGCTAGACCACCCCCTGGCGTGGGCCAGGCTGGGCCGCGCGGCCAGGTGGTGTGGCGACCCCCTGGCCCCTCTCCATCTCGTATTCTGGCTCCTTGTGTCGCTCGGTGAAAAACTGACTTTGGCTTTTGTCCCATCCAATTCCGAGAATATTCATTTTCTAACTTTCCTGGAACAAAAAACAACAGAAAACAGGCAGCTGGCACTGTGGCTCTTGTTAATTGGTTAGTCCAACAAAGTACTCCAAAGTGTGGACAAAACATAAGAAAGTAGATAAAACCAAGCATGGAACATCAAAAATTATGGATACGTTAGCAACGTATCAATACCCAAATATAGATCTTCGGAAGCCTTGTACTTGACTTGATTACAGTTGGCCAAGTATTGTTCTTCAAGCTTTGATGGTGTTGATCTTGGGCTTCGATCTCGGAGTCGGTATCGTATTCTATCGGGAAGAAGCAAACACCGGAAAGAAAGGGAGAACAACAATGAACAGATGGCATCGATGCAATGCTCAAGAAAGGATGATGATATGACAAGTTAAATTGTATGGAAATGGAACCCTGTAGCATTGCTTGATCATTTTAAACAGGGTTCGAGGGTTGCAAACCCTAGAATAGGGGAAACCCGGAACACCTATGAGGGGTTGATTTAGTTCTCTAATTAAACTTGTAATTAAAGTTATTGAACAATGCATGATTTTGAGTCTATTTTAAAGATCTCATTTATCTGAACATTTTAATATATTATACACATTTTTCTGACTTATAAATAATTAGATATTAAATTTATAAGATTAAACCTTTTTCTGGAATTATTAAAACAATTTTAAAACATTTACTGCGTCATTATGACATCAGCGGGGGTGTTACAACTTTTTACACAGGGGATGCCCCTAGCCACTGAGGCTGACGGATGGGCCTTTGGCCACATCAGCTGCCACCGTGGTGGGATTGTTTGTATGCGGCCCGAAAGTTCATGGGCGAGTGCATGGAGGTACCCAAGTTCCCTGTAATTGCCGCGTTTCATAAAGTTGGGCTGGCAACTACTCAGAGGGGCCATTCGAGGCAAACACATCTCACCCCTGCCAAATACAAACGTTTCATTAAACTGCCCCGTGAAGTAGATGGTCGGGACCCACATGTCGGTCATCTGTCCGTGATGCGAGCGCCAACGCGGTAACCTCTTAGGCAAATCGAGGAACTAAGTGGATTAGATACTTGACCAATTTCACAAATCGATTCCCTCCTTTCCCCTAGCATCGGTGGTGTCGAAATCCACCCTCCAAGCAGGACGATCCGTTCGGACATTTGACTTCCAGCGCCAAGTTGCTACGCCCAGCCGCTGATCCCGAGCTCCAATGGCGCATGCCGTAGCCGCCGTTGAGAGGCTCTAGCCTGCCTCCACCGTCGACAAGCCGAGCAGCTCGGGGGATGGCAGATCCTACTACCAAGGAAGAACAAGTTCTGGCTACATGCGGGTGAGCTACCCTTCTCTTTGCTATTCGCACTAACTATAACTGCTAGCTGGCTACTAAACCTACCATTGTTTTTCAAGTGGGATCTCCACGGACCACCCTTATCTAGTTATAGTAGTCCTCTTCAGGTACGACTCTAAATCAGCAAGGGTGAAGGGAAAGTGGTATGGACACCATTGTGTCACGATGGAAGAAGTGCCTGCACAGATCTGCACTATATCTAGTATGGTTGCTGCTCTGCATAATCATGATGAATTATGGCTTAAGAAGACTGCAAAGTTCAGCTTCATGGATGAATGTGGCATCATGGTTCCTCTAACGTGCGATAGTCAGCTAATTGGGTTGATGAAAAGGTATGCTTCGGATTGCATGTTTGAGCTGAATTTTGATGTACTAGATGTGGAAGCTGCTGCAACTGGGAGTCGCCCTTCTATTCTTGGACAGGGTAGTCGCTCGAACCCAATTAGCTCCTAGTAAGCAAAAGTCTCTTGGGGTTCGCATGTTTGTGCTGAATTGTAATTTTTGTTGTATTTACTTTGTAGATATTGGGCAGTTATGCAATAGTCCTATTTCTTTGACAGGAAGCGCCACAAGGTTAGAAACATGACTGCCGGGTCAGTCATGTTGCTGCCTGAAGAAGGTAAAAACGAGTGGAAAGATGATGCTGGACACGATTCTGGTGCTGATTGTCCCGGCGATGCAGAGTACGTGAAGCTAAGAAAATTGGCACCGAGGAAGAGGAAGAAGGCAGGAAATGAAGAAGCCAGTGGGCGTGAAGGCTTAGCACCCAGGCTGCGGAATAAGGCTGCTGGCAATGAAGATGCATAGTAATGTGTTGAACTTGAACCTATATATGTAATTCAGATAAATTCTGGAGCTCTGTGTGTGGCACTTTGCTGGGCGAAACAATCTACCCATGTTCTCTGAGTAAAATGTACCGCGACTTAGGGTTTGGAAACGCCCGAGTCAGTAGTTGAATCCGAAATTGTGATTGTTCCACTACTATCTAAAAACACACAGCACCGGTTCCACGATTGCTGAGGGGTAGGAGGTCTCCAAATTCGATGGAATGTAAGTGGCACAGAAATAAATTATTTAAGCTGCTACACTCCATGAAGCAACAACTTATTTCAAATGCTGCACAACGATGTGGCAACATAAACAACAATGGCAACCGATAATGCCCAGATGAGGAGGAAATCGGTACCACTTTCTAGCCTAATCTTGAGCCCGTCTATCTCACCGCCTCCCTGATCCTACATCATCTGCATCTGGCGAAGCTCCCGGATCTCCAGTAACTGGGTGTACATGCTTCCACTTTATAAATTGTGGTTGTGCCATTTTCATGCGGCACAATCCACGTAGATTACGTTTAAACAAACCACCAATGTCAGAATACCACCATGATCAGGCAAAAGGAAGTAATGCAGGGTTAAGACAGATTAACGGGCGACCAATTTTTTTCCTCCCAGGACTCTGGGACCACTAGTTCAGACCGCTAGGACAATAAGTACAACTATTACAACTTAAAAAGGCACGGAGCTCAAGCTAAATAGAACTAGTTATCACACATCTCCTTGATCTTCCTAATCTTAGCCTGATGCGCATCTTCCTACGAGAGCAAGGATCGAATCGTCTTCTCCTTCCTTTTAGCATCTTCCTTGCACAGCTTCAATCGTTTCTCTGCATTTTTCCTCATGCACTTGTCAATACTCGTAGTTGTGAACTGCAGGACTTTTGCCTGGTGAAGATCATTCCTTGCTTGAGTCAGTTCTTTCTCTGCTTTAGCCTTCATGGCCAACTCCACGTCCCTCTCCTTCTCGACTTTGCTAACTTTGTCTTGCATCCTCCTGAGATCTCGGTTAAGCTTGGTCGTGTCATCTGGTTCCCATAGCTTCATCTCAACACTGTCAAGAACACAGAAAGTTCACTAGTGGTGGCTCTCCTTAAGATAGATGGCATGTTGGGTGAACAAATTACAGCGGGGCAATTTACAAACATCCAAAAAGCATACATGCATATACTACTCATCTTGACTCCTTTGAGATTTGATTGGGCATTACAACATTATACATATACCGTAATCCAACTGCATCTATGACTAATAATCCACCTTCAGGTTATCATCCGAACCCCCTCCAATATTAAGTTGCAAGCAATGGATAATTGCATTAGGCATTGCGTGTAAAGTAAACAATATGATTGTTCTATGAACAAAGGATTATTGTTTTCTCCCTAGTAGCAACAGCATATCTAGTACCTTAGAGATTTCTGTCACTTCCCCAGATTACTAGAGGCATGAACCCACTATCGAGCATAAATACTAACTCTTGGAGTTGCTAGCATCTACTTTGCCAAGATAGCTACTAAAAATGTAAAGCATGCAAGATCACAAATAACAAAGACATGATAGAATCAATAATCAATCTGAAATAGCATCTCAATATCCATCGGATCCCCGCAAACACAACATGTAGAATTACAAATAGATGATCTTGATCATGAACGGAGCTCACAAGATCTAAACATGATAGCACAAAGGAGGAGAACCAGCCATCTAGCTACTACATGGACCCGTAGTCGAGAGATGAACTACTCACGCATCACACCGGAGGCTTGCATGGTGATGAAGAAGGCCTCCAGGGTGAATTCCCCTCTCCGGCAGGGTGCTGGGAAGAGCTTCAGATCCCTCTCGATCTAGGGATGGCGATGACGGCGGCTACAGACTCTCGTGGAATTTTGATCGGGTACTTAGGGTTTCTGTATCGAAGGCATCTTATAGGCGAAAGGGGAGGCCGAGCGGGTGCTAGAGGCGGCTAGACCACCCCCTGGCGTGGGCCAGGCTGGGCCGCGCGGCCAGGTGGTGTGGCGACCCCCTGGCCCCTCTCCATCTCGTATTCTGGCTCCTTGTGTCGCTCGGTGAAAAACTGACTTTGGCTTTTGTCCCATCCAATTCCGAGAATATTCATTTTCTAACTTTCCTGGAACAAAAAACAACAGAAAACAGGCAGCTGGCACTGTGGTTCTTGTTAATTGGTTAGTCCAACAAAGTACTCCAAAGTGTGGACAAAACATAAGAAAGTAGATAAAACCAAGCATGGAACATCAAAAATTATGGATACGTTAGCAACGTATCAATACCCAAATATAGATCTTCGGAAGCCTTGTACTTGACTTGATTACAGTTGGCCAAGTATTGTTCTTCAAGCTTTGATGGTGTTGATCTTGGGCTTCGATCTCGGAGTCGGTATCGTATTCTATCGGGAAGAAGCAAACACCGGAAAGAAAGGGAGAACAACAATGAACAGATGGCATCGATGCAATGCTCAAGAAAGGATGATGATATGACAAGTTAAATTGTATGGAAATGGAACCCTGTAGCATTGCTTGATCATTTTAAACAGGGTTCGAGGGTTGCAAACCCTAGAATAGGGGAAACCCGGAACACCTATGAGGGGTTGATTTAGTTCTCTAATTAAACTTGTAATTAAAGTTATTGAACAATGCATGATTTTGAGTCTATTTTAAAGATCTCATTTATCTGAACATTTTAATATATTATACACATTTTTCTGACTTATAAATAATTAGATATTAAATTTATAAGATTAAACCTTTTTCTGGAATTATTAAAACAATTTTAAAACATTTACTGCGTCATTATGACATCAGCGGGGGTGTTACAACTTTTTACACAGGGGATGCCCCTAGCCACTGAGGCTGACGGATGGGCCTTTGGCCACATCAGCTGCCACCGTGGTGGGATTGTTTGTATGCGGCCCGAAAGTTCATGGGCGAGTGCATGGAGGTACCCAAGTTCCCTGTAATTGCCGCGTTTCATAAAGTTGGGCTGGCAACTACTCAGAGGGGCCATTCGAGGCAAACACATCTCACCCCTGCCAAATACAAACGTTTTATTAAACTGCCCCGTGAAGTAGATGGTCGGGACCCACATGTCGGTCATCTGTCCGTGATGCGAGCGCCAACGCGGTAACCTCTTAGGCAAATCGAGGAACTAAGTGGATTAGATACTTGACCAATTTCACAAATCGATTCCCTCCTTTCCCCTAGCATCGGTGGTGTCGAAATCCACCCTCCAAGCAGGACGATCCGTTCGGACATTTGACTTCCAGCGCCAAGTTGCTACGCCCAGCCGCTGATCCCGAGCTCCAATGGCGCATGCCGTAGCCGCCGTTGAGAGGCTCTAGCCTGCCTCCACCGTCGACAAGCCGAGCAGCTCGGGGGATGGCAGATCCTACTACCAAGGAAGAACAAGTTCTGGCTACATGCGGGTGAGCTACCCTTCTCTTTGCTATTCGCACTAACTATAACTGCTAGCTGGCTACTAAACCTACCATTGTTTTTCAAGTGGGATCTCCACGGACCACCCTTATCTAGTTATAGTAGTCCTCTTCAGGTACGACTCTAAATCAGCAAGGGTGAAGGGAAAGTGGTATGGACACCATTGTGTCACGATGGAAGAAGCGCCTGCACAGATCTGCACTATATCTAGTATGGTTGCTGCTCTGCATAATCATGATGAATTATGGCTTAAGAAGACTGCAAAGTTCAGCTTCATGGATGAATGTGGCATCATGGTTCCTCTAACGTGCGATAGTCAGCTAATTGGGTTGATGAAAAGGTATGCTTCGGATTGCATGTTTGAGCTGAATTTTGATGTACTAGATGTGGAAGCTGCTGCAACTGGGAGTCGCCCTTCTATTCTTGGACAGGGTAGTCGCTCGAACCCAATTAGCTCCTAGTAAGCAAAAGTCTCTTGGGGTTCGCATGTTTGTGCTGAATTGTAATTTTTGTTGTATTTACTTTGTAGATATTGGGCAGTTATGCAATAGTCCTATTTCTTTGACAGGAAGCGCCACAAGGTTAGAAACATGACTGCCGGGTCAGTCATGTTGCTGCCTGAAGAAGGTAAAAACGAGTGGAAAGATGATGCTGGACACGATTCTGGTGCTGATTGTCCCGGCGATGCAGAGTACGTGAAGCTAAGAAAATTGGCACCGAGGAAGAGGAAGAAGGCAGGAAATGAAGAAGCCAGTGGGCGTGAAGGCTTAGCACCCAGGCTGCGGAATAAGGCTGCTGGCAATGAAGATGCATAGTAATGTGTTGAACTTGAACCTATATATGTAATTCAGATAAATTCTGGAGCTCTGTGTGTGGCACTTTGCTGGGCGAAACAATCTACCCATGTTCTCTGAGTAAAATGTACCGCGACTTAGGGTTTGGAAACGCCCGAGTCAGTAGTTGAATCCGAAATTGTGATTGTTCCACTACTATCTAAAAACACACAGCACCGGTTCCACGATTGCTGAGGGGTAGGAGGTCTCCAAATTCGATGGAATGTAAGTGGCACAGAAATAAATTATTTAAGCTGCTACACTCCATGAAGCAACAACTTATTTCAAATGCTGCACAACGATGTGGCAACATAAACAACAATGGCAACCGATAATGCCCAGATGAGGAGGAAATCGGTACCACTTTCTAGCCTAATCTTGAGCCCGTCTATCTCACCGCCTCCCTGATCCTACATCATCTGCATCTGGCGAAGCTCCCGGATCTCCAGTAACTGGGTGTACATGCTTCCACTTTATAAATTGTGGTTGTGCCATTTTCATGCGGCACAATCCACGTAGATTACGTTTAAACAAACCACCAATGTCAGAATACCACCATGATCAGGCAAAAGGAAGTAATGCAGGGTTAAGACAGATTAACGGGCGACCAATTTTTTTCCTCCCAGGACTCTGGGACCACTAGTTCAGACCGCTAGGACAATAAGTACAACTATTACAACTTAAAAAGGCACAGAGCTCAAGCTAAATAGAACTAGTTATCACACATCTCCTTGATCTTCCTAATCTTAGCCTGATGCGCATCTTCCTACGAGAGCAAGGATCGAATCGTCTTCTCCTTCCTTTTAGCATCTTCCTTGCACAGCTTCAATCGTTTCTCTGCATTTTTCCTCATGCACTTGTCAATACTCGTAGTTGTGAACTGCAGGACTTTTGCCTGGTGAAGATCATTCCTTGCTTGAGTCAGTTCTTTCTCTGCTTTAGCCTTCATGGCCAACTCCACGTCCCTCTCCTTCTCGACTTTGCTAACTTTGTCTTGCATCCTCCTGAGATCTCGGTTAAGCTTGGTCGTGTCATCTGGTTCCCATAGCTTCATCTCAACACTGTCAAGAAGTGAGCTGAATACGGATTCTTTCAACTCAACAGTCATTTCCCATAGTTTTTCCAACATTTTCTGCATCGATTTGGGCCACTCTGGATCTACCAATTTGACAACACCGCAACTTCCGCCTTGCATCATTGCACGATGTCCTTCACACCATAGAAACCTCTTGCCTGCGTTTCGTCCTTCAAACGCTACAAATTTAGCGGGAACATATCCATGTTTACATAGCACAGGACTATCTTCATCCGCTAAACCGTGATAGTTGGAGTCATACAGCATCTGGTTGGCCTAACACATCATACGCACATGAGTAAACAGAGTAGATCTAGCTCAAAATAGATAACTAGCCACAGATGATAGAGATAGAGATGAGACGACTCACATCGAAATCACCGTCCCTGCCGTCACGAGCGTTTCCTCGCCGTCTCCCCTTGAACCCATGGCGAGAAGGGAGAGGGTGGCTGCCGGAGAGGGGATTGGGATGGAGGCGCCGACGGCTTGCGGCTAAGGCATGATGTGAGTGAAGTGGGGAAAGTGGCTTCGAGGGGAAGGAAGAGAAGTACGGGGAGGAAGAGAAGTAATGGGGACGTGACACTGGAATATGGCCCACCGAACTCGTGAGTCGTGACACTCGCAACAGGGAAGTGCCCGGTGTTGCCAGTTTGTCCAGAGTAAGCGGGCAACAAGTCTGGCCAATCATGCCGCAGAACAGCCTACTTGCGGATCGCTCTCACGAAGACCATCCCAATCGTCCAAGCGCCCCGATCGAACGGTATGTAACAATCGTCATGCAGAACAACTGTATTAGGGTGTGCCTTCTAGAAGACTCGGTCTAACAGCCACCATTGGGGGCTAAGGTTAGGGCTCTCCTAAGGTTAGGATCCATATGTGGTTTATGAGAAGAACACACATGCAATGAAACTGGTGATATGTGGTTTGTTAAAAGCACACACATGCAATGACTCAAACTGTGGTTAATGAAAAGAGCACACACGCAATGACACTGGTGCATCCATGTGTGGTTTGTGAGAAGAACACACATGCAATGACACTGGGTGTGGTTAATGTCAAGAGTAGACATGCAATGACACTGGTGGATCCATGTGTGGTTTGTGAGAAGAACACACATGCAATGACACTAGGTGTGGTTCATGAAAAGAACACTCATCCTATGACACTGGTGGATCCATATGTGGTTTGTGGAAACAACAGACATGCAATGACTCTAGCCGTGGTTTGTGAAAAGAACAGACATGCAATGACTCTAGTTGTGGTTTGTGAAAAGAACACACATCCAGTGACACTGGTGGATCCATATGTTGTTTGTGGAAAGAATAGACATGCAATGACTCTAGCTGTGGTTTGTGAAAAGAACAGACATGCAATGACACTGGTGGATCCATGTGTGGTTTGTGAGAAGAACACACATGCAATGACACTGGGTGTGGTTCATGAAAAGAACACACATCCAATGAGACTAGTGTATCCTTATGTGATTTGTGAGATGAAAAGACATGCAATGACTCTAGCTGTGCTTCATGAAAAGAACATAGATGCAATGACACTGGTGGATCCATGTGTGGTTTGTGAGAAGAACACACATGCAATGACTCTGGCTGTGGTTCATGAAAATAACACACATGCAATGACACTGGTGGATCCATGTGTGGTTTGTGGAAAGAAAAGACACGCAATGACTCAGGCTGTGGTTTGTGAAAATAACACACATCCAATGCCACTGGTGGATCCACGTGTGGTTTGTGAGAAGAGCACACATGCAATGACATTGGTGGATCCATGTGTGGTTTATGAGAAGAACACACATGCAATGACACTGGGTGTGGTTAATGAAAAGAGCAGACATGCAATGACACTGGTGGATCCATGTGTGGTTTGTGAGAAGAACACACATTCAATGACACTAGGCGTGGTTCATGAAAAAAACACTCATCCAATGACACTGGTGGATCCATATGTTGCTTGTCGAAAGAACAGACATGCAATGACTCTAGATGTGGTTTGTGAAAAGAACAGACATGCAGTGACTCTAGTTGTGGTTTGTGAAAAGAAGACACATCTAGTGACACCAGTGGATCCATATGTGGTTTGTGGAAAGAACAGACATGCAATGACTGTAGCTGTGGTTTGTGAAAAGAACAAACATGCAATGACACTGGTGGATCCATGTGTGGTTTGTGAGAAGAACATACATGCAATGACACTGGGTGTGGTTCATGAAAAGAGCACACATCCAATGACACTAGTGTATCCTTATGTGGTTTCTGAGAAGAAGAGACATGCAATGCCTCTAGCTGTGGTTCATGAAAAGAACAGACATGCAATGACACTAGTGGATCCATGTGTGGTTTGTGAGAAGAACGCACATGCAATGACTCTAGATGTGGTTCATGAAAATAACACACATGCAATGACACTAGTGGATCCATGTGTGGTTTGTGGAAAGAACAGACATGCAATGACTCTGGCTGTGGTTTGTGAAAATACACATCCAATGACACTGGGTGTGGTTCATTAAAAGAACACTCATCCAATGGCACTGGTGGATCCATATGTGGTTTTTGGAAAGAACAGACATGCAATGACTCTAGCTGTGGTTTGTGAAAAGAACAGACATGCAATGACTCTAGTTGTGGTTTGTGAAAACAACACACATCCAGTGTCACTGGTGGATCCATATGTGGTTTGTGGAAAGAACAGACATGCAATGACTCTAGGTGTGGTTTTTGAAAAGAACAGACATGCAATGACGCTAGTGGATCCATGTGTGGTTTGTGAGAAGAACTCACATGCAATGACTCTGGCTGTGGTTCATGAAAAGAACACACATGCAATGACACTGGTAGATCCATGTGTGGTTTGTGGAAAGAACAGACATACAATGACTCTAGCTGTGGTTTGTGAAAAGAACACACATCCAATGACACTGGGTGTGGTTCATTAAAAGAACACTCATCCAATGACACTGGTGGATCCATATGTGGTTGGTGGAAAGAACAAACATGCAATGACTCTAGCTATGGTTTGTGAAAAGAACAGACATGCAATGACTCTAGTTGTGGTTTGTGAAAAGAACACACATCCAGTGACACTGGTGCATCCATATGTGGTTTGTGGAAAGAACAGACATGCAATGATTCTAGCTATGGTTTGTGAATAGAATAGGCATGGAATGACACTGGTGGATCCATGTGTGGTTTGTGAGAAAAACACACATGCAATGACACTGGGTGTGGTTCATGAAAACAACAAACATCCAATGACACTGGTGTATCCTTATGTGGTTTGTGAGAAGAAGAGACATGCAATGACTCTTGCTGTGGTTCATGAAAAGAACATACATGCAATGACACTGGTGGATCCATGTGTGGTTTGTGAGAAGAACACACATGCAATGACTCTTATTGTGGTTTCTGAAAAGAACACACATGGAATGACTCTAACAGTGATTCATGCAAAGAGCACACATGCAATGACACTGGGGGATCCATGTGTGGTTTGTGAGAACAACACACATGCAGTGACACTGGGTGTGGTTAATGAAAAGAGCAGACATGCAATGACACTGGTGGATCCATGTGTGGTTTGTGAGAAGAACACACATGCAATGACACTGGGTGTGGTTCATGAAAAGAACACTCATCCAATGACACTGGTGGATCCATATGTGGTTTGTGAAAAGAATAGACATTCAATGACTCTAGCTATGGTTTGTGAAAAGAACATACATGCAATGACTCTATTTGTGGTTTCTGAAAAGAACAAACATCTAGTGTCACTTGTGGATCCATATGTGGTTTGTGGAAAGAATAGACATGCAATGACTCTTGTTGTGGTTTGTGAAAAGAACAGACATGCAATGACATTGATGGATCCATGTGTGGTTTGTGAGAAGAACATACATGCAATGAAACTGGGTGTGGTTCATGAAAAGAACACACATCCAATGACACTAATGTATCCTTATGTGGTTTGTGAGAAGAAGAAGAGATATGCAATGACTCTGGATGTGGTTCATGAAAAGAACACACATGCAATGACACTGGTGGATCCATGTGTGGTTTGTTAGAAGGACACACATGCAATGACTCTGGCTGTGGTTCATGAAAAGAACACAGATGCAATGACACTGGTATATCCATTTGTGTGTTGTGGAAAGAACAAACATCCAATGACTCTCTCTGTGGTTTGTGAAAACAACACACATCCAATGACACTTGTGGATCCATGTGGGGTTTGTGAGAAGAGCACACATGCAATGCCACTGGTGGATCCATGTGTGGTTTGTGAAAATAACAGACATGCAATGCCTCTAGCTGTGGTTCATCAAAAGAACATACATGCAATGACACTGGTGGATCCATGTGTGGTTTGTGAGAAGAACACACATGCAATGACACTGGGTGTGGTTCATGAAAAGAACACACATCCAATGAGACTAGTGTATCCTTATGTGATTTGTGAGATGAAAAGACATGCAATGACTCTAGCTGTGCTTCATGAAAAGAACATAGATGCAATGACACTGGTGGATCCATGTGTGGTTTGTGAGAAGAACACACATGCAATGACTCTGGCTGTGGTTCATGAAAATAACACACATGCAATGACACTGGTGGATCCATGTGTGGTTTGTGGAAAGAAAAGACACGCAATGACTCAGGCTGTGGTTTGTGAAAATAACACACATCCAATGCCACTGGTGGATCCACGTGTGGTTTGTGAGAAGAGCACACATGCAATGACATTGGTGGATCCATGTGTGGTTTATGAGAAGAACACACATGCAATGACACTGGGTGTGGTTAATGAAAAGAGCAGACATGCAATGACACTGGTGGATCCATGTGTGGTTTGTGAGAAGAACACACATTCAATGACACTAGGCGTGGTTCATGAAAAAAACACTCATCCAATGACACTGGTGGATCCATATGTTGCTTGTCGAAAGAACAGACATGCAATGACTCTAGATGTGGTTTGTGAAAAGAACAGACATGCAGTGACTCTAGTTGTGGTTTGTGAAAAGAAGACACATCTAGTGACACCAGTGGATCCATATGTGGTTTGTGGAAAGAACAGACATGCAATGACTGTAGCTGTGGTTTGTGAAAAGAACAAACATGCAATGACACTGGTGGATCCATGTGTGGTTTGTGAGAAGAACATACATGCAATGACACTGGGTGTGGTTCATGAAAAGAGCACACATCCAATGACACTAGTGTATCCTTATGTGGTTTCTGAGAAGAAGAGACATGCAATGCCTCTAGCTGTGGTTCATGAAAAGAACAGACATGCAATGACACTAGTGGATCCATGTGTGGTTTGTGAGAAGAACGCACATGCAATGACTCTAGATGTGGTTCATGAAAATAACACACATGCAATGACACTAGTGGATCCATGTGTGGTTTGTGGAAAGAACAGACATGCAATGACTCTGGCTGTGGTTTGTGAAAATACACATCCAATGACACTGGGTGTGGTTCATTAAAAGAACACTCATCCAATGGCACTGGTGGATCCATATGTGGTTTTTGGAAAGAACAGACATGCAATGACTCTAGCTGTGGTTTGTGAAAAGAACAGACATGCAATGACTCTAGTTGTGGTTTGTGAAAACAACACACATCCAGTGTCACTGGTGGATCCATATGTGGTTTGTGGAAAGAACAGACATGCAATGACTCTAGGTGTGGTTTTTGAAAAGAACAGACATGCAATGACGCTAGTGGATCCATGTGTGGTTTGTGAGAAGAACTCACATGCAATGACTCTGGCTGTGGTTCATGAAAAGAACACACATGCAATGACACTGGTAGATCCATGTGTGGTTTGTGGAAAGAACAGACATACAATGACTCTAGCTGTGGTTTGTGAAAAGAACACACATCCAATGACACTGGGTGTGGTTCATTAAAAGAACACTCATCCAATGACACTGGTGGATCCATATGTGGTTGGTGGAAAGAACAAACATGCAATGACTCTAGCTATGGTTTGTGAAAAGAACAGACATGCAATGACTCTAGTTGTGGTTTGTGAAAAGAACACACATCCAGTGACACTGGTGCATCCATATGTGGTTTGTGGAAAGAACAGACATGCAATGACTCTAGCTATGGTTTGTGAATAGAATAGGCATGGAATGACACTGGTGGATCCATGTGTGGTTTGTGAGAAAAACACACATGCAATGACACTGGGTGTGGTTCATGAAAACAACAAACATCCAATGACACTGGTGTATCCTTATGTGGTTTGTGAGAAGAAGAGACATGCAATGACTCTTGCTGTGGTTCATGAAAAGAACATACATGCAATGACACTGGTGGATCCATGTGTGGTTTGTGAGAAGAACACACATGCAATGACTCTTATTGTGGTTTCTGAAAAGAACACACATGGAATGACTCTAACAGTGATTCATGCACAGAGCACACATGCAATGACACTGGGGGATCCATGTGTGGTTTGTGAGAACAACACACATGCAGTGACACTGGGTGTGGTTAATGAAAAGAGCAGACATGCAATGACACTGGTGGATCCATGTGTGGTTTGTGAGAAGAACACACATGCAATGACACTGGGTGTGGTTCATGAAAAGAACACTCATCCAATGACACTGGTGGATCCATATGTGGTTTGTGAAAAGAATAGACATTCAATGACTCTAGCTATGGTTTGTGAAAAGAACATACATGCAATGACTCTATTTGTGGTTTCTGAAAAGAACAAACATCTAGTGTCACTTGTGGATCCATATGTGGTTTGTGGAAAGAATAGACATGCAATGACTCTTGTTGTGGTTTGTGAAAAGAACAGACATGCAATGACATTGATGGATCCATGTGTGGTTTGTGAGAAGAACATACATGCAATGAAACTGGGTGTGGTTCATGAAAAGAACACACATCCAATGACACTAATGTATCCTTATGTGGTTTGTGAGAAGAAGAAGAGACATGCAATGACTCTGGATGTGGTTCATGAAAAGAACACACATGCAATGACACTGGTGGATCCATGTGTGGTTTGTTAGAAGGACACACATGCAATGACTCTGGCTGTGGTTCATGAAAAGAACACAGATGCAATGACACTGGTATATCCATTTGTGTGTTGTGGAAAGAACAAACATCCAATGACTCTCTCTGTGGTTTGTGAAAACAACACACATCCAATGACACTTGTGGATCCATGTGGGGTTTGTGAGAAGAGCACACATGCAATGCCACTGGTGGATCCATGTGTGGTTTGTGAAAATAACAGACATGCAATGACACTGGTGGATCCATGTGTGGTTTGTGAGAAGAGCACACATGCAATGACACTGGTGGATCGATGTGTGGTTTGTGAGAAGAACAGACATGCAATGACACTAGGTGTGGTTAATGAAAAGAGCAGACATGCAATGACACTGGTGGATCCATGTGTGGTTTGCGCACTACTAGAGAATGGCTTATGGATAGATTTAGTATCAGTGGAGCGCAGTTTTGAATATGCTCCACTGATAATTATCAGTGGCACATTTAAAAATAAGCTCCAGTAATATTATTTATAACCAATGGCGCATATCACAAATAATGTGCCACTGATAATGTGGTCCCCGCACTCTGGAGGCCTGTGGACCAATGGCGCATATGCCATATGCACCATTGATATTCCCCTCACCAATGGCGCATGTAGATGTAAATGTGCCACTGGTAACTAAGTGGGCCCCACCATCTTGAAAGGTGGCAGAAATATCAATGGCGCATTTGGTATATGCGCCACTAATACTTGGTCCACCAATGGCGCATGTAGTGTTAAATGCGCCACTGATAAGTCTTAGGCCCACCACCTGAAAAGGTGGCAGACCTATCAGTGGAGCATTTAGTGTAATATGCGCCACTGATAATTTCGTCCAGATCTACAAGTTGGCATCCACCCCCACCCACCAACACCATTCCATTCTTCTCCACCCACCACCCCAAACTAGATCTAGCTCGTCCTCCTCCTCCCCACCACCTCAATTTCTCCATTCTTGGTTGTTGAACCTACCTTGCTTCATTGTTTTGTGAGGGGAAGCCTCCTCCAACATCCATCTTGTTCTCCAACAACAACCACACTATCTCGTCACAGACTTGGCTCGGTAACGATTCTACTAGGTGAGTTGTTGGAGGACATGCATGTGGATGTTTTGTGTGGAGTGTGGACGTCGGTGCGGTGTGTATGTGTGTGCATGCTTATGTTTGTGAAGCCTTCTTATTAATTGCGAGAGGGATGGTGTGTTTGCATGGATGTAGTGCATGAATGTTCGCAGGTGACGAAGAAGAAAGCATGTTGCTTGCTCTGGTGGTGCATGGATGTTTGCCGAAATGTCGATTAATTTCCGTTTCGGAAATTTTTTGCACTATCCATATGTCCCATTTTTAGGAGATGTCATGCCGAATTTTTCCGGCGGCCATGCATGCATGTGTGTGTGTGCATGATGGTGTTGTGGTTCTAAGATACTCTCTCTTTTTGCTCTATACCGCACAGGAAACCATGGTTAGACACATGAGCGAAGGTCGAGCAGCTAGATACAAGAAACACGCGGTGGCCGACTTGATTCTAAACAACAGGACCTACATAAGATGTCCGTGTCGAACATGCAATCTCGGGAGCTTGGTTGACCCTGATTCCGGAGACCTGGAGAATCACCTGCTCACGTGTGGTTTCATGTGCGACTATGATTCTGAAGATGACGAGGATGTCAACGATCCTGAAGACGAGGGCGGGCATGATGATCATCACGAAGGAGATGCCGGCGGCGGACATGATCATGATCATGAAGGAGATGTCGGCAGCGGCGGACATGATGATCAACACGAAGGAGATGATGGCAGTGACGGACATGATGATCATCATGAAGGAGGTGTCGGTGGAGAAGACACAGACACACAAACGACGCGGCTAACCTCGGCCTTGCAGGACCCTCATGTTCAGGAACTGCTTCTCAGGGAGACGAGCAACACCAAAGCTGCTGCCAGGGAGAAAGCCAAGCTAGCGCAGATGGAGATATACGGGAAAACTCCATTGTATCCTGGGTGCCGGCCCGAGGATACCCGCTTGAACGTAACGCTCAAGGCTCTGGAGATGAAGGCATAAAGCAAATGGACCGGCGTAAGCTTCAACAAAAACATGAGATTCTGGCAAGAACGTCTTCCCAAGGGGAACACGTGTCCAACTAGTATCGAGGAGGCCAAGAAAATCGTATGTCCTCTCGACCTACCGTATGTTAAGTACCACGCCTGTATTAATGACTGAGCACTTTATCGGGACGAGTACAAGGATAGAACCACATGTCCGGTGTGTGGCCAAGGACGATACAAGAGAGGGAACAAGAAAGTTCCTCGGAAAGTGGTATGGTACTTTCCTATCACTCCACATTTGTAGCGGTATTGCTTGGACCCTAAGGAAGCAAAGCTCATGCAATGGCACGCGGAAAGGAAGAAGCCGTCCGAAGATGATCCACATAAGGGCAAGATCCTCACACACCCTTCGGACGCTAGCCAGTGGAACACACTAGAAATTGACTTTCCATACTTTGGGGGCGATCCAAGGAACGTCAATTTTGGTATGAGCACCGATGGACTCAATCTGTTTGGCAACTAGAGTAGCACACATAGCACCTGGCCCGTGTTTGTATGGCTGTACAACCACCCTCCCTGGCTGTGCACCAAGCAGAGATACGTACACATGTGTATTCTGATTCAGGGGCCTAAACAACTAGGTATCGACATGCATCTGTATCTCGGGCTGCTGAAAGAAGAGTAAGCCATGCTGTGGGAGACGCCAGCCCATACGTGGGACGCATACACATGAGATTATTTCCCTATGAGAGCCGCGTTGCTCACGACGGTGCATGACTATCCAGGTTATGCATATGTGTATGCCCAGGTGAACCACGAACACAGAGCATGTGTCAAGTGCATGGATAAGACCCCGCATCTCCAGCTACCAAGGGATCCCGGGTCATCGAAGACCGTGTTCCAAGGGACTCGAATGTGGCTTCCAAAGGATCACGCATGGAGAAAGCGTAGAGATCTGTTTGATGGCAAAATAGAGCTCGAAAAATCCCCACGTCCGAGGAACAGAGAAGTGATCCAAGATATGTTGGACAACAGGGAAGAGTGCCCTTTGCTGGGAAAGAAGCGTCAGAGGACGAAACCGCTGCATGGTGTGTGGAAAGCTAGGCCTGTTTTCTGGGACCTGCCATACTAGAAATACCTCCACATGCCCCATAGCCTTGATGTCATGCACATCACGAAGAACATGTGCGAGAGCCTGCTTGCGACTATCATCAACATGCCGAATAGGACCAAAGACAGGCCGAAAGCAAGGAACGACCTGATGGAACTTGGCATCAAGGAAGAACTTCATGAGACACGGCCGCCCGATGATGATGATGATGATGATGATGATGAGACGACGCCTGAAGATACTCAAGGTCGCTGCAAAAGGGTAAAGAGGGGAATTGCAGTGTTTCTGGCTGCCTGCTTCACTCTAAGTGAGCAGGAGCTTGAGCAGTTTTTCAACTGCCTCCTAGTAGTCAAAGTTTCTTATGGTTACTCAGGGAACATAGGCAGATATCTGGACAAAGCAAATAAGAGGTTCAGCGGGATGAAGTCTCATGACTGTCACGTGCTGATGACGTAGATACTTCCCGTTGCGATCCGAGGGATAATGGACGAGCACGTCCGTGAGACGCTGTTCGGCCTCTGCAACTTCTTCGATGTCATCTTGAGGAAGTCGATTGGCTTGAAGCAGCTCGACACACTACAAGATGAGATCGTCGTGATACTATGCGAGCTCGATATTTACTTCCCGCCTGCATTCTTCGACATCATGGTCCATCTACTCGTCCATGTCATGGATGACATCATTCATCTCGGGCCGACATTCCTGCACAGCATGATGCCGTTTGAAAGGCTTAACGGTGTTATCAAAGGATTCGTACGCAACAGGTCCTGTCCAGATGGAAGCATTGCCAAGGGCTTTTTGACCTACGAGTGCGTCTCTTTCTGCCAGAATTATCTACGCACCGACCCGGACGACGAGGATGACCCTGTTGGTCTTCCCAAAAGGACGCACCTCAGCAGGCTCACTGGATATGGCCACCGCGAGGGCTTTTGCACCATGCATGTCAGCGCGAAGGGTCGACGTGACGACTTTGACAGGGCACACCGAGTCGTGCTACAACACATCGAATTGGTTGATCCTTGGGTGGAAGAGCACAAAAGCATAATCGAGCAGAAGTTCATTGACCTTGGTCGACCGAGGAAGAAGGGGGATGTAACAAGAGAGCACAACTCTAGCTTCACGGCTTGGTTCAAGAAGAAGCTTCAAGACAATCCCCCCGCAGACCCACAAACGCCTTCTACGGAGGATGAAAACCTAATTTTCGCCTTGTCAAATGGCCCCGGGCACAACGTGCGGACATATCAGGCATACGACATCAACAGGTATATATTCTACACCGAGAAAAGGGACATGAGCAGCGACTATCAAAACTCAGGAGTAACGATGCTATCCTATGTCGATGCTGAAGCCACCGTCAAGGAACGATTTTTTGGAAGGATCGACGAGATCTGGGAGCTCGACTATGCCGGAGAGAAGGTGTCGATATTCCGTGTCAGATGGGCCAAGAGCGTCCAAAAAGAGGGTCGGTATTTCACCACCATGGTTATACCCGATGCCTCTGCGAAGAACACCTCCGCAAAAAATGAGCCATGGCTACTCGCGAGCCAAGTTAACCAATGTTTCTTCATCACTCACCCGTCAAAGCCAAGCCGTGTTGTCGTGAGGAGGGGCAAGAGGAGAATCATCGAAATGGACGGACCCGCCAATGAGCAAGACTTAGAAAAGAACAGCGATCCGAAGATCGAAGAGGAATTTGATAAGTACTTCTACAAACCGACTGCTACAGGAAAAAGGAAGACCACCCTACCTACTAAAGGTTGTCCGTTCACGAGAAGAAACCTTAACCTTTCTAGGCTAAAGTATTCAACCGCCAGGAAAAAGGGCAAGAAGATTGCAAAGAGTCGCTAGCTCTAGCTAGCTTAGAATCGAGATCATGCACACATGACATGACATTTTTATGGAGAATATTGGTGTGTATGGATATTGAATAAGATGTCCTTGTTTTAAATAGATTTGTGAATGTTAAACTTAATTACTATTTGTTACAAAATATTAAAATATACTAGATATTATTTATATACTAGATATGTGCCATTGGTATTTTGTTTTAAATAGATTTGTGAATGTTAAACTTAATTACATTTGTTACAAAATATTAAATATACTAGATAGTATTTATATACTATATATGCACCATTGGTATTTTGTAAAATATTGAAAATTGAAAAAAAAATTGTGAGAGAGCCCAGGAATCGAACCTGAGAGCTCCCAGCCCAGGTTTTGCCCCATGAGTCGAACCACTGCGGTATGCCTATGTTGCTGTCACATAAGAGGGCGTCGTTTTATTTTACTAAGTGTAGAATATCAATGGCACATATCGGAAAATATGCGCCACGGATGTTTTGCACTTAGCCAAAAAACCGATCGGCCCTTTCTTCTCACTCTCACAGTCTCTCATATCCAATCCCCTTTCGATTGTGTCTCACGCGAACCCTAGCACGCCACCGGAGTCGCCCTACCGCCACCGGAGCAGTCGTCGCCGGTGAGCGCCACCCCGTCCCCTCCTCTCCCCCTCCCCTCCCCCTCCTCCCCCTCCCTTCCCCTAATCTCGACCCCATCCCCTTGCTAGGAGCGCCACCCTGTCCCCTTGGAGCAATCAGGAGGAGGAGCACTAGGAGCACCGCCGACAAGGAGAAGGGCAGCACCACCGACAAGGAGGAGAAGGGCCATGCGTGCGCCACCGACGAGGAGGAGAAGGGCAGCGTCGCACGCACCACCGGCGAGGAGCGCGGTCACTGTCGCCAAGAGCTCGCCGCGGTCACTGTCACCAAGAGCTCGTCGCAGTCACTGTCACCGCCTCCCTCTATTGCTCGTGTCAAGCCACCTCTTTCCCCTCTCTCCTTCTGGCAGTAGCTAGGTCCATGCCTCAGTAATGGGTTCTAAGGTTTCTAGAAAATGGACAGCATGAGTCAAATAAACAATGTGCATTGAAGATCATCCCAGAAAAAACCCCAGCAAGAAGCACTATAAATAAGTGAATTATAGTGTGTATTCATATTCTGCAGTAGGGAATGCACTATATATCCATCGGCTAGTAAGATGGAACAGTTTAACAAAATGAAATCAATAGTTAAATTTGCAACTATCTGGTTCAGTAGTGGTAAACTAAGATGGCATAGTGCAGAAATCAGTTCACAATGCTCCAGGCTACACCTTTGTAGATGCCTATATGAAGATAATCAAAACAAGGTCATTTAATTCTTTTCCTCTAACCACAAACACCAATAGTAGCAGCATGAGTATATAACAACTTAAAGGATTTAGTTCCCAATTTCTCATGTGTAAATATCCCGACGATAATTCCCAGTCACAACGCCCATTTTTTTCTAAATTTATTTAGAAGAAAAGGCTAGAGGCCATTCTATTATGTAAAATATGCATAGAAAAAGTAAGTGCTATCTTATTCGAGTATTAGCTATTCAGTCGTTGCACATATGAGAAGTTTATATTACTGAATGAAAGCATAATACTGATTTGGTATTGCCATGATGTGGCTGGTTCTGCTTCTAGGAGCTGATCTGGACTAGTTTAAAGTTGGTTGCTTTTTTGTGATTCAACACAGTGCTCGCTGCCTTTAAAAGATGTGTTATGTAGCCTTATCGATGCTTTTGTTGCTAATTGAAAGGTGGAAAATGTTGCTATTTCTTGTGTTAATAAGAAAGAATATTGGAACCAGAGCAGTTCCTGCTTGCTTTAACTTGAGCTCAAAAATGCTCACTGGACGTACCTTGCATGCTTGACACTTGCACAATATTGCTGCTGTATAATTGATGCTATGTAGTTGGCTGTCAGGATGATGTGTATGTTTGGCAGGTCCAAACATGTCTCAGGGAAGATAGATTTCCATTTACATTGATTGTAAGTTTAGGCCAGTTGCTATTGGTGCGGATAGCCATCTGTGTCTGTTGGGTTGCGATAGGTCTACCCAGTTTTATGTGAAGCTCCCTAGTTGCCTTTTGAAGTAACTGAAAAAGCTTGGTGCTGATAGCCACATGTGTCTGTTGAATAGCATGATTATACACATAAATTGAGGACCTGGAATGTCTAGTAGCATTTGGTCTCCATTTTAATCATCTCTAGCTAGATATGTACACAGAATGAACTAGCTACCTGTCTGTACCTACTGTATTGGTGTTCCTATGATAGATCATAGATGAGATTGCTGAACTCACATTTTATTTGAGAATTGACAGTCTGAATGCTTGTTATGGAGAATTTTCAAGCTGGAAAATTAATTACTACACATCAGTAGAGGATCCTAAATAAAGAAGTATCAATTTCTCAGGCTAGCTATACTCTGCAACCTGAACAAGTCTGAAATAAAAGAAGATTGATAACTAGAGCACATTATTTTGCTCTTTGTATATCTGTGATTGGATGGTTGTCATCAATTTGAAAACTGGAGCACATTATTTTGTATGAAAACTGTTGCAGGGAATTCATTTGAGTTGCCCATTTCTACTGAAGTGTTGATTCACTTCTGTTTTGGTTGAGAAATGGGCACTCCTAGGTCAAAAAAATAGCAAACGTCATGCCGAATTTTTCGCTCGACTCTATCTTGTACTAATTACATTGTTGCATTTTTATTTGAAGAGCAAATATGTCGAGCGGAGACAAAGACGTCGAGGCTGGCCCTTCTCAGCCCATGAGCGTCGAAGAACGAGCAAGAAGAGCCAACCTCAAGTTTTGGCGGTTTGGCGATGACTTAAGCGGGTCCAACGAGGAGGGCCGAAGCTACGGATCACGATGAAGTTGACGAGGAGGCCCAAGCTGGAGACCAAAAAGATGACAAGGAGTCTGAATATGAGGAGGAGGCTGAAGATGGCGACGACGACGGAAGCAGTAATGGTGACGAGGAGGCCGAAGCAAGTCATGGCGGTGAACGCGTGGACGGCAATGGCGCCTCCCCGCCCGCTAGGAAGAAGAAGAATACGGTGGAAAGGCAGCAGCGGACGCTGCCGAAACTCGACACCAACCACGAAGAGATCACCCTTGTGAAACCGTGTGGCCAACCCTTGGAGCCTGCGAAGCTTGCCGCTAGGTACGGCCTACAACTCGGGTGCATCGTGCGGGAGAGCATGAGCATCAACCATAAGGACATAAGAAAGAACAAACGGTTGTGAGAACTCCTCTCGGTGACACTGGTGGATCCATGTGCGGTTTGTGAGAAGAACACACATGCAATGATACTAGGTGTGGTTAATGAAAAGAGTAGACATGCAATGACACTGGTGGATCCATGTGTGGTTTGTGAGAAGAACACACATGCAAAGATGCTGGGTGTGGTTCATGGAAAGAACACTCATCCAATGACACTAGTGGATCCATATGTGGTTTGTGAAAAGAATAGACATGCAATGACTCTAGCTCTGGTTTGTGAAAAGAACAGACATACAATGACTCTAGTTGTGGTATGTCAAAAGAATACACATCCAGTGACACTGGTGGATCCGTATGTGGTTTGTGGAAACAACAGACATGCAATGACTCTAGCTATGGTTTGTGAAAGAAATAGACATGCAATGACACTGGGTGTGGTTCATGAAAAGAACACACATCCAATGACACTGGTGTATCCTTATGTGATTTGTGATAAGAACAGACATGCAATGACTCTAGCTGTGGTTCATGAAAACAACATACATGCATTGACACTAGTGGATCCATGTGTGGTTTGTGAGAAGAACACAAATGCAATGACTCTGGCTGTGGTTCATGAAAAGAACACACATGCAATGACACTAGTGGATCCATGTGTGGTTTGTGGACAGAACAGACATGCAATGACTCTGCCTGTGGTTTGAGAAAAGAACACACATCCAATGACACTGGTGGATCCATGTGTGGTTTGTGAGAAGAGCACACATGCAATGACACTGGTGGATCCATGTGTGGTTTGTGAGAAGAACACACATGCAATGACACTTGGTGTGGTTCATGAAAAGAACACTCATCCAATGACACTGGTGTATCCTTAAGTGGTTTGTGAGAAGAACACACATGCAAAGACACTGGGTGTGGTTCATGAAAAGAACACTCATCCAATGACACTTGTGGATCCATATGTGGTTTGTGGAAAGAACAGACATGCAATGACTTTAGCTATGGTTTGTGAAACGAACAGACATGCAATGACTCTAGTTGTGGTTTGTGAAAAGAACACATATCCTGTGACACTGGTGGATCCTTATGTGGTTTGTGGAAAGAACAGACATGCAATGACTCTAGCTATGGTTTGTGAAAGGAACAGACATGCAATGACACTGGTGGATCCATGTGTGGTTTGTGAGAACACACATGCAATGACACTGGTTGTGGTTCATGAAAAGAACACACATCCAATGGCACTGGTGTATCCAAGAACAGATGTGCAATGATTCTAGCTGTGGTTCATGAAAAGAACATACATGCAATGACACTGGTGGATCCATGTGTGGTTTTATGAGAAGAACACACATGCAATGACGCTGGCTGTGGTTCATGAAAAGAACACACATGCAAGTGGATCCATGTGTGGTTTGTGGAAAGAACAGACATGCAATGACTCTAGCTGTGGTTTGAGAAAGGAATACACATCCAATGACACTGCCGAAAGGCAGGAGCAGACGCCGCCGAAACTCGATACCAACCACGAAGAGTTCACCCTTGTGAAGCCGGGTGGCCAACCCTTGGAGCCTGCGAAGCTTGCTACTGGCTTCATGCGGGAGAGCATGAGCATCAACCAGAAGGACATAAGAAAGAACAAACGGTTGTGAGAACTCCTCTCGGTGACACTTGTGGATCCATGTGTTGTTTATGAGAAGAATACACATGCAATGATACTGGCTGTGGTTAATGAAAAGAGCAGACATGCAATGACACTGGTGGATCCATGTGTGGTTTGTGAGAAGAACACACATGCAAAGACGTTGGGTGTGGTTCATGAAAAGAACACTCATCCAATGAGACTGGTGGATCCATATGTGGTTTGTGAAAAGAACAGACATGCAATGGCTCTAGCTGTGGTTTGTGAAAAGAACAGACATGCAATGACTCTAGTTGTGGTATGTGAAAAGAACACACATCCAGTGATACTGGTGGATCCGTATGTGGTTTGTGGAAAAAACAGACATGCAATGACTCTAGCTATGGTTTGTGAAAGGAACAAACATTCAATGACACAGGGTGTGGTTCATGAAAAGAACACACATCCAATGACACCGGTGTATCCTTAAGTGGTTTGTGATAAGAATAGACATGCAATGACTCTAGCTGTGGTTCATGAAAACAACATACATGCATTAACACTTGTGGATCCATGTGCGGTTTGTGAGCAGAACACACATGCAATGACTCTGGCTGTGGTTCATGAAAAGAACACACATGACATGACACTAGTGGATCCATGTGTGGTTTGTGGAAAGAACGGACATGCAATGACTCTGGCTATGGTTTGACCAAAGAACACACATCCAATGACACTAGTGGATCCATGTGTGGTTTGTGAGAAGAGCTCACATGCAATGACACTGGTGGATCCATGTGTGGTTTGTGAGAAGAACACACATGCAATGACACTTGGTGTGGTTCATGAAAAGGCAAGAGCGGACGCTGCCGAAACTCAACACCAACCACGAAGAGTTCACCCTTGTGAACCCGCGTGGCCAACCCTTGGAGCCAACAAAGCTTGCCGCTGGGTACGGCCTACAACTTGGGTGCATCGTGCGGGAGAGCATGAGCATCAACCAGAAGGGCATAAGAAAGAACAAACGGTTGCGAGAACTCCTCTCGGTGACACTAGTGGACCCATGTGTGGTTTGTGAGAAGAACACACATGCAATGATACTAGGTGTGGTTAATGAAAAGAGTAGACATGCAATGACACTGGTGGATCCATGTGTGGTTTCTTAGAAGAACACACATGCAAAGACGCTGGGTGTGGTTCATGAAAGAACACTCATCCAATGACACTGGTGGATCCATATGTGGTTTGTGAAAAGAACAGACATGCAATGACTCTAGCTGTGGTTTGTGAAAAGAACAGACATGCAATGACTCTAGTTGTGGTAGGTGAAGAGAACACACATCCAGTGACACTGGTGGATCCGTATGTGGTTTGTGGAAACAATAGACATGCAATGACTCTAGCTATGGTTTGTGAAAGGAACACACATGCAATGACACTGGGTGTGGTTCATGAATAGAACACACATCCAATGACACTGGTGTATCCTTTAGTGGTTTGTGATAAGAACAGACATGCAATGCTTCTAGCTATGGTTCATGAAAATAACATACATGCAATGACACTGGTGGATCCATGTGTGGTTTTATGAGAAGAACACACATGCAATGACTCTGGTTGTGGTTCATGAAAAGAACACACATGCAATGACACTAGTGGATCCATGTGTGGTTTGTGGAAAGAACAAACATGCAATAACTCTGGCTATGGTTTGAGAAAAGAACACACATCCAATGACACTGGTGGATCCATGTGTGGTTTGTGAGAAGAGCACACACGCAATGACACTAGAGGATCCATGTGTGGTTTGTGAGAAGAACACACATGCAATGACACTTGGTGTGGTTCATGAAAAGAACACACATCCAATGACACTGGTGCATCCTTAAGTGGTTTGTGAGAAGAACACACATGCAAAGACATTGGGTGTGGTTTGTGAGAAGAGCACTCATTCAATGACACTTGTGGATCCATATGTGGTTTGTGGAAAGAACAGAAATGCAATGACTCTAGCTGTGGTTTGTGAAACGAACAGACATGCAATGACTCTATTTGTGGTTTGTGAAAAGAACACAAATCCAGTGACACTGGTGGATTCATATGTGGTTTGTGGAAAGAACAGACATGCAATGACTCTAGCTATGGTTTGTGAAAGAAACAGACATGCAATGACACTGCTGGATCAATGTGTGGTTTGTGAGAACACACATGCAATGACACTGGGTGTGGTTCATGAAAAGAACACACATCCAATGACATTGGTGTATGCTTAAGTGGTTTGTGATAAGAATAGACATGCAATGATTCTAGCTGTGGTTAATGAAAAGAACATACATGCAATGACACTGGTGAATCCTTGTGTGGTTTTATGAGAAGAACACACATGCAATGAATCTGGCGGTGGTTCATGAAAAGAACACACATGCAAGTGGATCCATGTGTGGTTTGTGGAAAGAACAGACATGCAATGACTCTGGCTGTGGTTTGAGAAAAGAACACACATCCAATGACACTGCCAAAAGGCAGGAGCGGACGCTGCCGAAACTCGACACCAACCGTGAAGAGTTCACCCTTGTGAAACCAGGTGGCCAACCCTTGGAGCCTGCGAAGCTTGCCGCTGGGTACGGCCTACAACTCGGGTACATCGTGCGGGAGAGCATGATCATCAACCAGAAGGACATAAGAAAGAACAAACGGTTGCGAGAACTCCTCTCGGTGACACTGGTGGATCCATGTGTGGTTTGTGAGAAGAACACACATGCAATGATACTGGGTGTGGTTAATGAAAAGAGCAGACATGCAATGACACTGGTGGATCCATGTGTGGTTTGTGAGAAGAACACACATGCAAATACGCTAGGTGTGGTTCATGAAAAGAACACTCATCTAATGACACTGGTGGATCCATATGTGGTTTGTGAAAAGAACAGACATGCAATGACTCTAGCTGTGGTTTGTGAAAAGAATAGACATGCAATGACTCTAGTTGTGGTATGTGAAAAGAACACACATCTAGTGACACTGGTGGATCTGTATGTGGTTTGTGGAAACAACAGACATGCAATGACTCTAGCTATGGTTTGTGAAAGGAACAGACATGCAATGACACTTGGCGTGGTTCATGAAAAGAACACATATCCAATGACCCAAGTGTATCCTTAAGTGGTTTGTGATAAGAACAGACATGCAATGCCTCTAGCTGTGGTTCATCAAAAGAACATACATGCAATGACACTGGTGGATCCAAGTGTGGTTTGTGAGAAGAACACACATGCAATGACTCTAGCTGTGGTTCATGAAAAGAACACACATGCAATGACACTAGTGGATCCATGTGTGGTTTGTGGAAAGAACAAACATGCAATGACTCTGGCTGTGGTTTGAGCAAAGAACACACATCCAATGACACTGGTGGATTCATGTGTGGTTTGTGAGAAGAGCACACATATAATGACACTGGTGGATCCATGTGTGGTTTGTGAGAAGAACACACATGCAATGACACTGGGTGTGGTTCATGATAAGGCAGGAGTGGGCGCTGCCGAAACTCGACACCAACCACGAAGAGTTCACCCTTGTGAACCCGGGTGGCCAACCTTTGGAGCCTACGAAGCTTGCCGCTGGGTACGGCCTACAACTCGGGTGCATCGTGCGGGAGAGCATGAGCATCAACCAGAAGGACATAAGAAAGAACAAACGGTTGTAAGAACTCCTCTCGGTGACACTGGTGGACCCATGTGTGGTTTGTGAGAAGAACACACATGCAATGATACTAGGTGTGGTTAATGAAAAGAGCAGACATGCAATGACACTGGTGGATCCATGTGTGGTTTGTGAGAAGAACACACATGCAAAGACGCTGGGTGTGGTTCATGAAAAGAACACTCATCCAATGACACTGGTGGATCCATATGTAGTTTGTGAAAAGAACAGACATGCAATGACTCTAGCTGTGGTTTGTGAAAAGAACAGACATGCAATGACTCTAGTTGTGGTATGTGGAAAGAACACACATGCAGTGACACTGGTGGATCCGTATATGGTTTGTGGCAACAACAGACATGCAATGACTCTAGCTATGGTTTGTGAAAGGAACACACATGCAATGACACTGGGTATGGTTCATGAAAAGAACACACATCCAATGACACTGGTGTATCCTTAAGTGGTTTGTGATAAGAAAATACATGCAATGACACTGGTGGATCCATGTGTGGTTTTATGAGAATAACATACATGCAATGACTCTGGTTGTGGTTCATGAAAAGAACACACATGCAATGACACTAGTGGATCCATGTGTGGTTTGTGGAAAGAACATACATGCAATAACTCTGGCTGTGGTTTGAGAAAATAACACACATCCAATCACACTGGTGGATTCATGTGTGGTTTGTGAGAAGAGCACACATGCAATGACACTGGAGGATCCATGTGTGGTTTGTGAGAAGAACACACATGCAATGACACTGGGTGTGGTTAATGAAAAGAGTAGACTTGCAATGACATTGGTGGATCCATATGTGGCTTGTGAGAAGAACACACATGTAATGGCACTCGGTGTGGTTCATGAAAAGAACACTCATCCAATGACACTGGTGGATCCATATGTGGTTTGTGGGAAGAACTGACATGCAATGACTCTAGCTGTGGTTTGTGAAAAGAACAGACATGCAATGACTCTAGTTGTGGTTTGTGAAAAGAACACACATCTAGTGACACTAGTGGATCCATATGTGGTTTGTGAGAAGAACACACATGCAATGACACTGGGTGTGGTTAATGAAAAGTGTAGACATGCAATGACACTAGTGGATCCATGTGTGGTTTGCGAGAAGAACACACATGCAATGACACTGGGTGTGGTTCATGAAAAGAACACACATCCAATGAAACTTGTGTATCCTTATGTTGTTTGTGAGAAGAGCACACATGCAATGACACTGGTGGATCCATGTGTAGTTTGTGAGAAGAACACACATGCAATGACACTGGGTGTGGTTAATGAAAAGTGTAGACATGCAATGACACTGGTGGATCCATGTGTGGTTTGTGAGAAGAACACACATGTAATGACACTGGGTGTGGTTCATGAAAAGAACTCTCATCCAATGACACTGGTGGATCCATATGTGGTTTGTGGAAAGAACACACATGCAATGACTCTAGCTGTGGTTTGTGAAAGAACAGACATGCAATGACTCTAGTTGTGGTTTGTGAAAAGAACACACATCCAATGAAACTGGTGGATCCATATGTGGTTTGTGGAAAGAACAGACATGCAATGACTCTAGCTATGGTTTGTGAAAAGAATAGACATGCAATGACACTGGTTGATCCATGTGTGGTTTGTGAGAAGAACACACATGCAATGACACTAGGTGTGGTTCATGAAAAGAACACACATCCAATGACACTGGTGTATCCTTATGTGGTTTGTGAGAAGAACACACATCTAGTGACACTGGTGGATCCATGTGTAGTTTGTGGAAAGAACAAACATGCAATGACTCTAGCTGTGGTCTGTGAAAAGAACAGACATGCAATGACACTGGTGGATCCATGTGTGGTTTGTGAGAAGAACACACATGCAATGACACTGGGTGTGTTTCATGAAAAGAACATCCAATGACACTAGTGTATCTTTATATGGTTTGTGAGAAGAGCAGACTTGCAATGACACTGGTGGATCCATGTGTAGTTTGTGAGAAGAACACACATGCAATCACATTGGGTGTGGTTAATGAAAAGAGCAGACATGCAATGACACTGGTAGATCCATCTGTGGTTTGTGAGAAGAACACACATGCAATGAAACTAGGTGTGGTTCATGAAAAGAACACACATCCAATGACACTGGTGTATCCTTATGTGGTTTGTGAGAAGAAGAGACATGCAATGACTCTAGCTGTGGTTCATGAAAAGAACAGACATGCAATGACACTGGCGGATCCATGTTGTTAGGGGGATGACTCTGGATACCCCAACCAGACAAGAATCACGGCAGTCGGATCGCGTCCGGCTGGCTGGGCGCAACCGGACAGGAGAAAGTCAAGCCGGCTACCTCATGGTAACAGGAGCGGCGAGGAATAGCAAGGCACGGGACCGGATACATCAGCGTGGCCAGAACCAATCAAGAGGATAGAGCGACGTGCAGCACAGTGCATGGTACGCCCTGGTACGATGACAAGACTCGCAACTACTCGGCCATACCGAAGACTTTGCGGGGTGACGTAGGAACAGTGGCCAGATGCTGACGACGGGCTTGCACGGCATTCACTGTACCCACGACGACCATACCGCTCATATTCTGAAGAGACATAAGTGTATCGTGTAGTGTAGATGACCAGCTAGCTGGGGCCCGCCTATGGGACCCGCCAGCCGGACTGGCCAGTGAGACTGTTGCCTCTCTGCGTATATAAGGAGAGGCAAGGCTCTAGTAGAAGGGGTTGGTCTGAGTGCATTTAAGGCAGTAGCTAGAGAATACAGCTCGAGGAGCGATTGTAGCCCGTATACCACTCATAGTCAGATCGGCAGGAGTAGGAGCTTTACCTCATCACGATGGCTCCAAACCTGGGTACTTCCTGTGTCCAGCTACACTTGCTTGTATTTAATCCCGCATGTGGACACCGTCGATAGCTTCCCTGCTAGTCCCCATACCTCTATCTAATCTACTTAGGTACTTCCATTGCCAATACAACGACAGTTGGTGCCCACCGTGGGGCTATATGGCTTCGACCGGAGTCACGTTCCGCACGGGACCCCGCACTTCAGCCGGTGAGCGTGTGGCCTCCGTCCTGGTGCTCACGCTCGGCAAATTCGATTGTGTCATTGACAATGCTTCCTGCTTCGCCAGAACCTCGTTTCGGGCAAACGGCTCCATCCTACTTTTTGGCGACCTCCCCGTCTACGTCGCCACCGTGACGGAGCGTTTCCCTAGGGAGATCGTTTCCGTCGCCACCTAGGCAGCAGTGCCTCCGTCGCCCCTCGTGACGTCGAGGTAATGATGGTCGGCTCTAGCTCTCACCCCCGCCAGCCGCGGGAGCGAGGCGCGGACAAGGACGGAACTTCTACGCCGCCGCATCCCCAAAACCCGGTGGAGGAGGCCATCGACCGGCTCCTCACGCCAGTTAACCTCGAGGATAACCCGGAGGAGGCGGAGGCCAATTTCGCGATGGAGAGACAGCTTCTCCTCCAGGAGGCCATGGAGCTAGCCGCGACCCGCAAATATATCGAGATCACCCGACGCGAGTACGACCGCGCACACGGCTTCACTCTGGCTACCGCGGAGCCGAGCCGGCGCGAGCAAGTGTGACGCTGGGGCGGCGGGCTAGGTGGTAGGATGGAGAATATTGGCGAGCCGGATCCCGCACAGGCTCTCATCTAACCCACCTACAGCACACCCATCGAGAACCTGCACGTGGCACGAGCCGAAGCAGGCGAGCTTCCCAACCTAGAGGGCAAGGAGCGAGCACGCCCGCATGCTCGGGTGCAGGAGCTCCTCCAGATCGCGGACGAGCAGGCTGATGCCAACCGGCAGATGCAGGAGGACCCCGACTGCGCCAAGGGGAGCAAGCCGCCCACCAACTGCAAGGGTGCGGCCCGTGACACCCAGTAGGCGTTCTCTCCTCCGGCTAAGGCCCGCAGCAAGTGCCGTGGTTCTGGTAGCAAGGGCCAGCCGTGCCAGGAGCAAACGGTGAACAACAACCCACCGCCTCCCCCTCCCCCAACCGGAGCGCCAAGACCTGCCGGTTCCCATCTCTCGGGCCAGGTGGGAGCGCCCAACCCAGATCGTCCGGATGCCCATGACCGCATCCAGCTCCTCGCTCAAGCACACGTTACGGAGTAGGAAGACTCCACCGGACCGGTTTGTTACGGACCCCGCATTCGGAATGAGCCGTTTCTGGATAAGTTCACATGCCCAGGGACACCCCCAAGTATGATAGCAGCATGAAGCTGGAAGATTGGCTGACCGACTATGCCACGATAGTCAACATCGCCCATGGGAACAAGCGCACAACTGTGCGCTACGTTCCCCTTAGGCTAACCGACTCAGCGAGGACATGGCTTAACAGCGTCGAGCCTAACAGCATCAATGCCTGGCCAGACTTTGAAAAGGTGTCCGTCCGCAACTTCAACGGCACGTACAAGCGTTCGGGCTGCCCGTGCGACCTTGCCCTATGCATCCAGGGCAACCGCGAGATGGACCGCGAGTACCTCGCCAAGTGGACGGAGTGGCGCAACACTTGCGAGAGCATCCTGGAGAGCCAGGCCATTGGCTTCTTCATCAAGGGATGCCGAGAAGGCACCATGCTTCGCCATCGGCTACTGTGTGACAAGCCGAAAACCATGGCAGAGCTCATGACGGTTACGGACTAGTACGCCATGGCGGATGCCGCCATGAAGAAGCCCCTCCAAGTATGTGCTGATGGACGTCCGACTCCAACGGAGCCAGCTCACGACCGTCCGAGCAATCCGGCTGGAGAAGCCGAATCCTCTGGGCACCATGGCAACGACAACCGGTTCCATGGGGACCGCCAAGCCAGACAGCAGAAGCCCCGCTACCACGCGCGGCAGGTCAATGCGGTGGAGGGCGCGCCTGACGCGCCGGCTAACGATGCAAGAAGGCAGAAGCCGCAGCTCACCTTCGATAAGATGTTTGACGGCCCGTGCAAGTGGCATAGCGGTCCCTTCAAGCCGGCTACGCACATCACCTGGAACTGCAGCTGGACCTGCCAGCTAAAAGACCAGGGCAACCAGCAACATCTTCCCCCACCCCCTCCTGGTGGACCACCACCACCGGCTAGGGGAGCCGGTAATGATGGTAACGGCGACAACGGTGGCAACAACAACAACAACAACAACAACAACAACGGCTACCCCCAGCCGCACGCCGCCTACCACATCTTTGAGACGGAGCTAGATGACAAGCACAACCGCAGGCGACGCTCCAAGGAGGTCAACGCCATCTTCTCCCTAGTCCCCCAGTACCTAAACTGGTTGGAAACCCCCATCACCTGGAGACGAGAAGATCAGCTAGGACAGCTTCTGACTCCAGGGGGGTACGCGATGTTGCTTGACCCCCTCATCATCTCCAACGAGCGCACCTGCCGCTTCTCGTGCATCCGTATCAACGGAGGCAGTAGCCTCAACCTTGTCTACCGGCCTTTGCTGGAGAAGCTGGGCATCCGCGAGTGCGACCTGCGCCCGACTACCACAATGTTCCACGGCGTACTGCCAGGACCGGCTTACGCTCCGTTGGGTAAAATCCAGTTAGACGTCATCTTCGGGACCGAGGAGAACTTATGCCGTGAGCCGATTTTGTTCGAGGTGGTAAACCTGACGAGCTCCTACCATGCTCTCCTCGCGCGCCCCGCCCTCGCTAAATTCATGGTCGTCCCCCACTACGCGTATCTCAAGACTAAGATGTCGGGACAAAATGGTGTGATCACCGCCGCCGGCTACTTCAGGTGGTCGATGGAGTGCGCCTCAGCTGGCTCCAAGCTGGCAGAGGCCCTCATCATAGCCGAAGAAAAGCGCGTGATCATGCACAATATGGCCATGGCCCATCAAGAAATGCCGGCTAGCATCAAGCCGGCTAGGGAAGGAGCTTTCCAGCCGGCAAAGGAGACGAAGAGGATCCTGCTCGACCCCTCCGACCTGACCAAGTTTGTCACCATTGGTGCCAACTTGGACAGCAAATAGGAAGGCGCGCTCGTTGACTTCCTCCATGAGAATCGGGACATCTTCGCATGGTCACCCAAGGACATGCCAGGTGTGCCGAGGGAGTTTGCCGAGCACTCACTTCATGTGCGGTCGGATGCTAAGCCGGTCAAGCAGCCTCTACGCCGGTTCGCAGAAGAGAAAAGGAAGATTATTGGTGACGAGATCACCCGGCTCCTCGCAGTCGGGTTCATCATGGAGGTGTACCACCCGGACTGGCTGGCCAACCCAGTCCTGGTGTTGAAGAAGAACAAGACCTGCGCATGTGTATCGACTACACCAGCCTGAACAAGGCATGCCCGAAGGACCCCTTCGCCTTGCCCCGTATCGATCAAGTCATCGATTCCATGGCCGACTGCGATTTGTTGTATTTATTGGATTGTTACTCTGGTTACAATCAGATCCGGCTAAACCCGGCTGACTAGATAAAAACATCATTTATCACCCCATACGGGGCCTTCTACTATGTAATCATGCCTTTCCGTCTGAAGAATGCAGGTGCTACCTATCAGCGTTGCATGCAAAAGTTCTTGCACTCGCAGATCGGCCGAAACGTGCATGCCTATGTGAACGATGTGTTCATCAAGACCAAGGAGAAGCGCACCCTCCTCGAGGACCTGGGGGAGACATTCGGCAACCTCCGGCAGTACCAGGTGAAGCTGAACCCGGAGAAATGCGTCTTCGGAATCCCATCTGGGCAGCTACTCGGTTTCCTCGTTTCACAACGAGGGATCGAGGCGAATCCCGAAAAGATTGCAGCCATCAAGAGGATGCAGCCGCCCAGGAGCCTGCTTGGAGTCCAGAAGTTCACCGGATGCCTAGCCTCCCTCATCCGTTTCGTCAGCCGGTTGGGGGAGAAGGCACTTCCATTGTATCAACTGATGAAGAAGACGAACATGTTCTTCTGGACCTCACAGGCCACCGCCGCTTTTCATGACCTCAAGCGCATGCTATCCACAGCGCCGGTTCTAGCCACGCCGGCTAGCAAGGAGCCGATGTTGCTCTATATAGCAGGCATCAGCTGGGTCGTTAGTGTCGTCCTGGTGGTGGAGTGCCCCGAGGAAGGCAAGGCTAAGCCGGTTCACCGACCTGTCTACTACCTCAGTGAGGTTCTCTCCATCTCCAAGCAAAACTACCCCCACTACCAGAAGATGTGTTATGGCGTGTACCTGGCATGCAAGAAGCTCAAGCACTACTTCCAGGAGCATCTGATTAAGGTCGTGTGCATCGCACCCCTTTCGGAAATCATCGGCAACAGGGACGCCACCGGCCGAGTCGCCAAATGGGCCATCGAGCTCACCCCCTACTCCATCCAATACGAGCCTCGGCTCACGATCAAGTCGCAAGCTCTGGCGGACTTCCTCGTCGACTGGGCCGAGACACAGTACCTCCCACCGGTTTCGGATTCGGACCATTGGAGGATGCACTTCGATGGGTCGAATATGCTCGGGGGCTTGGGAGCTGGCATCGTGCTCACCTCGCCCAAAGGAGACCTGCTGGAGTACGTCCTCCAGATCCACTTCAAGGCCTCCAACAACGTGGCCGAATACGAGGCGCTGGCGCACGGCCTCCGGCTAGCCAGAGAGATCGGTGTCAACCGGATCCTTTGCTTCGGCGATTCGGATCTGGTGGCGCAGCAGGTATCCGGAGAATGGGATGCCCACGATGTAAACATGGCTCTCTACCGGCTCCACATATAGAAGCTCAGCGCCTGCTTCGATGGATGTGAGTTCCATCACGGCCCTCGCATCAAAAACGAGGCAGCCGATTTTCTCGCGCGAATCGGATCCACCAGGCAAGCGATCCCACCTGGGGTCTCCTTGGAGCACCTGTGCAAGCCCTCCATCAACCCATCCCCCGAATTGGATTCCATTATCTGGGCAGGGAGTGCTCCAGTTGAGGGCATGGCGGACGCGGAACCGGCAGAACCTCCAAAGAAGAAGGCCCGCACCAACTCTGGCAAGTCCATACCCTCCGGCTCACAAGACCCGGGGGCCGCCGACTCGTCAAGCGGCTCGGGGGCTGCCGTTCCGGTTACCTCATCCAGACGGCCACCCGACGACCATCAGCTGGAGAGCCAAAGCTTCCTCACCATTCGGGAGATACCATCCTGGGCGCAGCTCTTCATGGACTACATCGCTAATGGAGAGCTTTTGGATGATGAGGTGGAGGCCAGGAAAATCCGGCGCGATGTGCACACGTACACCATCATCAACAAAGAACTGTACAAGCACAGCGTATCGGACATCTTCCAAAGGTGTGTCGATGTGGACACAGGCTACCGACTGCTCAAGGACATCCACCAGGGCGAGTGCGGGCATCACGCTTCATCAAGGGAAATAGTCGCCAAGGCGTTCCACCACGGCTTCTATTGGCCCACCACCCTCGAGGATGTCGAATAGTTAGTCCGCGCGTGCAACGGGTGCCAACGCTTTGGGCAGCTCAGGCACATGCCGGCTTCGGTGCTCAAGACCATACCGATCACCTAACCCTTCGTTGTCTAGGGCCTCGACATGGTCGGTCCCTTCAAGCGGGCGCGCGTGGGCATGACCTATCTGTTGGTGGCGTTATACAAGTTTATAAAGTGGATAGAGGCCAAGCCTATCCGGGAGCTGGACGGGGCGACAGTCGTCACCTTCTTCACCGACATCATCAACCGATTCAGCTGCCCCAACAGCATCATCACCGACAATGGCACAACTTCGCCAAGGGGGCCTTCGCCCGGTTCTGCAGCAACAAGGGCATCCGGCTGGACCTTGCTTCCGTCGCACACCCACAATCCAACGAGAAAGTTAAAAGGGCAAATGGCCTAGTGCTAGTCGATATCAATCCATGCCTCATCGAGCCCTTGGAGTGGTCTCCCAGATGCTGGATGGAAGAACTTCCGGCTGTGTTGTGGAGCCTCCGCACCACGCCGAATAGGTTAACCGGCTTCACCATGTTCTTCCTCGTATATAGCTCGGAAGCCATCCTCTCCGCGGACATCGAGTTCGACTCTCCGCGCAAGCTCCTCTATGATGAATAGGCTAACCAGGAGGTGCGGGAGGATGGCGTGGACCTCCTCGAGGAGGCCCGTGAGCTGGCGTTGTCCAGATCGGCCATGTACCAGCAACGCTTACGCCACTACTATTCGAGCCAGATCCACCCTATCGCATTCTGTGAGGGCGACCTGGTTCTCCGGCTAGTGCAAGACACGAAGGGCATGCACAAGCTATCGAGACCCTGGGAGGGTCCCTTCATCATCAGCCGAGTGCTGCCCAACGACTCCTACTACCTCATCGACGCGCAGCAGCCGCGCAAGAACAAGATGGACAAGTCGGATGAGGAGATAGAGCCCCCCTGGAACGCGGCCCTACTCCGCCCGTTATACACCTAGTCACCAGACAGTGTATGTATCCCGCAAACCTTATGAATGAAAATGTGGACCCCTACGAGATACTCGGGGGCTCCTTGCTAGAAATTCGTGTGTATTTGTTCCTGGTTCAGTTTTTCCGGCTCCGGCAACCCCTACCCGGGGGCTTGCCGGCTGGCCCGGCCTGCTAAATCAACAAACCGACTGAGTAGTGTGCGATGATGTTAGAGGCCCACTCTTCGTCTCAGCTACAGACCATAACCCGACTGTCCGGCTAGCAAGAGCAAAACCCCGAGGCATCCCACATGAAAAACAGGGAGGAGATGCGACAGGTCAGGCATCCCGGCCTCGCAACTAGTTTGGGACGATCCGACTACAAAGTCGTCAGTACCGTGCGGAAAGTACTATCGGCTCCCTTCGATTCCGGCTGCAGACCGCAACCCGGCTGCCCGGCAAGGACGTAGCAAAAACAGCAGAGCACATGGGAAAATGACTAAGTGTCTAGAGAAGCACAAGCTGGTTTTCAAAAAACAAATCCGCCTTCTGGCTAAAGTTTAACCGACTAACCTATTGACGGGTGAGAATGTATGTATGTATGTTTGTTTCTTGTACGACTACATCAAGTCAGAATTCAGGAAGAAAGAAGATTCGAAGTCCTTGCCTACATCAAGTGCTCCGAATCTCAGGGGCTACACCCACTGGGTGCGCTCGTGCGCCCCCAGTGGAATCTTGTAGTACCCGACCGGCTAAAGGAGTTAGCCGGATATTTGGAGCCCATGTGAGGGAAAGGGCAGGAAGCAAAGAAAATAAGAAGATTTGAAGCACCTGGCTATTCCAGCTACTCCGAATCTCAGGGGCTACACCCAGTGGGTGCACTGGCGCACCCCCACTAGAATGAAAGCTTCCCTGGCTGCAGGTGTCCAACCAGCGAAAGTAACCGGCTAAGAGGTGTCTAGTCGTATGAAACTAAAGACTTGACGAAAGAGAGAAGATTCGAAGCGCTTGGCTATGCCAGCCACTCCGAATCTCAGGGGCTACACCTAGTGGGTGCGCTGGAGCGCCCCCACTAGAGTTGGAGTTCCCCCGGCTAAAGGCGTTCAGCCGAGTGAAATTAGCCAGATAAATTCAATCAGCAAAATATCGAAGCTTTGAAGCGCACAAAAATCACAAGTTGGAAGCAAGCCAAAACAATTCAGACTGATATAAAAAAGAGAGGGAGACGAAGCTCCCATGAGTTCACCCGGCGTCAGAAACAACCGGCACAGATAGTAAGGTTCGAACAAAACAAAGTGACAAATACACCCGGCATCCCGGGGATCATAACTAGGCGGCAGGGCCTTTGCCGTGCGGAGGATCCTGGCTGGTGGCAGTCTCAGGAGCAGGAGGCGCATTGGCTGATCCGGCTCCAACATCCCCACCGGTCGGCTGCGACGAGGCTTCCGCATCCGGAGTGCCGGCGGACTCCGAGTCGGTGAGGACCTCATCGACGTCCGCATAGTCGGCAATCTTGATGGCAGAGGCCCAGAGCTCCGGATGGGCTTGGCGGATGGTAGCGAGGTCGGCACCAACACGGAAACCCCCTGTCGATCTTCTCGATGCGGGCGTCCTTGTAACAGGAAAGCATAAGGGCCAGGGCCATATCCGCCCTAGCTCGCACCGCCAGATCCCTCAGGCAGTCGACAGTAGCCGGCACCTCCACCACCTTGGCCGCTAGCTACGCCATCGTGTCCGAAACCGGAGCATCCGGCCACAGGAATGCAAAAAAGGCATGTGCCACCTGGCGAAGTTTGGCAGCCTCCTCGCCAAGAAGGACGACCAGCTCCTAGGCCGTCGGATGCTCCCCCGGCCAGTTCTCCTGCGGCCGGTTGTATGCCAGCAGGTTTACGCCTAGATAAATAGCTGTCAGAAAAAAGAACGTTAGATCCGGCTACTGGATCCGGAAAGACGAGGGGAGTTGGAGAGGAAACTTACCCTTGGCCATGTGCCTGACCTGCATCAGCTCCTCCACCAGGGCCTTC
Source organism: Avena eriantha (assembly GCA_910589775.1). NCBI lineage: Eukaryota > Viridiplantae > Streptophyta > Magnoliopsida > Poales > Poaceae > Avena > Avena eriantha. The sequence goes on from OU342741.1 coordinate 315,679,057, forward strand.
TCCCGAATCGTTAGCCGTTTGACTTCGTTCTCTTGGTCCTTGTTCTGGGCCTCGAGAAAGTCGAAGGCTTGGGCCCAGCTGGCGAGGGTGGCGTCGTGCTCCTTGACGGTGGCCTCTAGAACGTCCACCTTGGTGTGCCAGTCCTTATTCTGCAGCCGAAGCATAGAATTGGACTTGCTCAGCCGGTCGTTCCCCTTCTTCAGGTGATCGATTTCCCGTTGAGCGCACACCATGATGGTTGCAAAAAGGCGACTATCAGTAAAAAAACGACAAATAAAAGGAAAGACCAAAGTATCTGGCTAAGGGGACTTACTCTGCGAGGTCCCGTTAGCAGCCGCAAGCTTCTGCTCCAGGGTCCGGTTACCGCCGGTTGTGGCCTCAAGCAGTCGGATCTCCTTCACCGCCAACTCAAGGGTGGCGACAAGGTCCGCCAATGAAGCGGCAGAGGAGGCTTCATCTTCGTAGGTGTTGGAGACTAGCAATTCCTTCGCCTTAGCCACCACCATCCGTCACTCCTCCCCCAGCTTGTCGTTGGAGTTGTCGTCGCCGACAACCACGAGCTCCTTGCCGGTGGCGGCCCTCCACGCTGCCGCGGGGGAACTACCTCCACTTTGTGAGGTGGTCACAACCATTTCTGGCTGCACCACCGTGGTCGGCGGAGCGTCCCCCGCTCCGGTTGTGGTAGCCGGATCGTCTTGAGGTGGTGGTGAAGGCGGTGCCCTGGAAGAAGGAGGAGGAGCGGAGGCAGATGCGGGCGGCGCGGTGTCCGGCGCGTGGGGCAGCGAGCCAGTCGGCGCCCACACCGGGCTCACATCACCAAAGGAAACCAGCATGCTGAGCAACAGAAGGCAGAAAAGAGGCAAAAAGCAAGTAAGCCAATGACAGAAAAGGAGAGCACAAAGAGCCGAAGGAAAGTAAAAACATTCAGTGAATAGGCTTACCCCTGCACCACCGAGGGCGGTCCCTTCTTGCGACCGAGGTCACTCGGTGGAAGAGTGCTGGTCCGGCTCCTCTTGGGGGCCGGCTCCAGCCGGCTAGCCCCGCCCCCTCCCCCGCTGGACCGACTGGAGCCACCCCCGCCAGCGCCAGACCGGCTGGAGCCGCTCCCGCCGGCACCGGACCATCTAGAATCGCCATCCGCTGCACGGCGCCGAGTCGGCTCAGGAGCTGGTGTGGCTTCCTCCTCTTCGTTGACCTCCACGTGGGGGTCGGCGACCGACTCGTCATTCCGGCTAGGGAAGATGTCGTCGTCCCCATCAGACTCCTCGCCGGACCAACAAGCACGTGGCTCCGGCAGGTCGGGCGTGAAGTTCTGGAGGGGGGTCTCGCCCTCCTCCCAGAGGATACAATGGAAGATCTGTCAGGAAAAAAGAAGCAAAGAAATTAGCCAGACGGCAAAAAACCGCAAGAAACGCAAAAGACTATCCGGCTGGCGAGACTTACCCAGGGCGCGCGGTTGTCACGGCTGTAAGGGACCAGCCCGAACTTCCAGCCTTCCAACAGCCGCTCCTTTGTGATTGTCCACACCCACTTCTTCAGGTTGTGGTAGCGGGGATCACGACGAGACAGCCGGGTCAGGTCCTGCCGGCCGGAGTAGAAGCACATCTTGTGCGCCGGATGCTGCAGCGGCATCATCAGCCTGGACATCCAGCTGAGGGTGATGTCCAGACCGGTTAGACCGGCGGTGACGAGGGCGTGCATGCGCTGCAACATCGCGTCTGACTCCGTCTTCTCACCGTAGATCTTCAGATCCCACTACTGTCGGCTAGATTCCATGTCCTAGAAAGCCGGCAGGTTGATCCGGTCCTCGGTGGTGAGGTTACGGATGTAGAAGTACGACTGTTGCCATAGTCGTACCGTGTCCTGCAGCGGGAATTTGGGGTAGCCGGTCTACATGCGGGAGTAGATGGAGGTGTCGCCGCACGTCACTAGCGGCCCCTTAGTGAACTGGACCTGCGGCCAGACTCGGAAGAGCCGGCAAAAGAGCCCGAGATCCGTCTGGATCCCAAGATAGCTCTCGCAGAAAGCCACAAAGTGCGCTAGCGTCCCGATGGCGTTGGCGCCCAGGTGATGGAGGCGGAGGTCGAAGAAATCAAGAAAAGTGAGGAAGAAAGGATGCACTAGAAGCGCGAAGCCGCGGGCAAAATGCAACAGGAAGATCACCCGCTCCCCCTCTGCTGGGTACGGCAACTCTTCCCCGCCGACGCGAGCCGTACCTTCACCTCCTCCTCCGGCGGCAGAACGCGGGTCGCGCGGTACTTCTCGATGTGCTCCTCCGTCACGGAGGAGCCACACCAGGCTCCACGTTCGTCTGCCATCGCCGGCTCGCTGGGAGGCGATGCAAGGAAGGCAAGGGTGCAGGAGAAGAATGGGGAAGCAGTGAACGGAGGGACGAACCGCTTTCCCCGGGCGCCCATTTAAAGACCCGGAAGAGGAACCATCCACGGTGCCATGTGGCGCTCTCCCAGACGCTCCCCGCTCCCCCCACTGTGCATGATCCTTTGCGCAGGCACAAGGCGCACAGACGATCCCGGAGCAGAAACCGAAGAGGCAGACGGTAGTTCCCGAAGCAACGTGCGACGAGACGTTACGCTACCCGCCGCAGAGTAATGATGGCCCATGCGCACGTGGCCGGTGTCAGCACTGACATCATGGGTAGCGCAACTGCCAAATGTAGCCGGCCAGAAAATTCAAAATGAAGAAGGAGCGCACGCACATTTCACCTAATGGCGAAATCCACACGCGCTTAGGGGCTAGTGTCGGGGGGGGGTGACCTCCGGATACGCCAACTAGACAAGAATCGCGGCAGTCAGATCGCGTCCGACTGGCTGGGCGCAGCCGGACAGGAACAAGTCAAGCCGGCTACCTCACGGTAACCGGAGCAGCAAGGAACAGCAAGGCACGGGACCGGCTAGATCAGAATAGCCGGAACCAATCAAGAGGACAGAGCGACATGCAACACAGTGCACGGTACGACCTGGTATGATGACAAGACTCGCAACTACTCGGCCATACCGAAGACTTTGAAGGGTGACACGGGAACAGTGGCCAGATGCTGACGACGGGCTTGCACGGAGTTCACCGTACCCATGATACCATACCGCTCATACTCTGAAGAGACGTAAGTGTACCGATTATTGTAGATGACCAGCCGGCTGTGGCCCACATGTGGGACCCGCCAGCCGGACTAGCCAGTGAGACTGTTGCCTCTCTGCCTATATAAGAAGATGCAAGGCTCCAGTAGAAGGGGTTGGTCTGAGTGCATTTAAGGCAGTAGCTAGAGAATACAGCTCGAGGAGCGATTGTAGCCCGTATACCACTCATAGTCAGATCGGCAGGAGTAGGAGCATTACCTCATCACGACGGCTCCAAACCTAGGTACTTCCTATGTCCAGCTACACTTGCTTGTATCCAATCCCGCATGTCGATGCCGTCGATAGATTCCCTACTAGTCCACACACCTCTATCAAACCTACTTAGGTACTGTCGTTCCCAATACAACGACACATGTGTGGTTCGTGAGAAGAACACACATGCAATGACTCTCAATGTGGTTCATGAAAAGAACACACATGGAATGACTCTAGTTTTGGTTATTTACAGAACACACATCCAGTGACACTTGTGGATCCATATGTGGTTTGTGGAAAGAACAGACATGCAATGACTCTGGTTGTTTCCATATGTGGTTTGTGAGAAGAACAGACATGCAATGACTCTAGCTGTGGTTCATGAAAATAACATACATACAATGACACTGGTTGTTTCCATGTGTGGTTTGTGAGAAGAACATGCATGCAATGACTGTGGCTATGGTTCATGAAAAGAACACACATGCAATGAGACTGGTGGATCCATGTGTGGTTTGTGGAAACAATAGACATGCAATGACTCTGGTGGATCCTTATGTGGTTTGTGGAAAGAAAAAACATGCAATGACTCTAGCTGTGGTTTGTGGAAAGAACACACATGCAATGACACTAGTGGATCCATGTGTGGTTTGTGAGAAGAACACACATGCAATGACACTGGGTGTGGTTCATGAAAAGAACACACATCCAATGACACTGGTGGATCTATGTGTGGTTTGTGAGAAGAACAGACATGCAATGACTCTGGCTGTGGTTCATGAAAAGAACAGACATGCAATGACACTGGCTATGGTTCATGAAAATAACACACATTCAGTGACACTGGTGGATCCATGTGTGGTTTGTGGGAAGAACAGACATGCAATGACACTGCTGGATCCTTATGTGGTTTGTGGAAAGAACAGACATGCAATGACACTGGGTGTGGTTAAAGAAAAGAACAGAATGCAATGACTCTCGCTGTGGTTCATGAAAAGAAAACACATGCAATGACACTGGTGGATCCATGTGTGGTTTGTGGAAAGAACGGACATGCAATGACACTGGTGCGGTTCATGAAAAGAGCATACATCCAATGACACTAGTGGATCCATGTGTGGTTTGTGAGAAGAACACATTTGCAATGACACTGGGTGTGGTTCATGGAAATAACACACATCCAATGACATTGGTGTATCCTTATCTGGTTTGTGAGAAGAACAGACATGAAATGACTCTAGCTGTGGTTCATGAAAAGAACCGACATGCAATGACTCTAGTAGTTTCCATGTGTGGGTTGTGAGAAGAGCACACATGCAATGACTCTGGATGTGGTTCATGAAAAGAACACACATGCAATGACACTGGTGGATCCATGTGTGGTTAGTGGAAAGAACAGACATGCAATGACTCTAGCTATGTTTGTGAAAAGAACACGCATCCAATGGCACTGGGTGTGGTTTGTGAAAAGAACACACATCTAGTTACACTGGTGGATCCTTATGTGGTTTGTGAAAAGAACACACATGCAATGACTCTGGCTGTGCTTCATGAAAAGAACACACATGCAATCATACTGGTGGGTCCATGTGTGGTTTGTGGAAAGAACAGACATGCAATGACTCTAGCTATGGTTTGTGAAAAGAACACACATGCAATGACACTGGTGGATCCATGTGTGGTTTGTGAGAAGAACACACATGCAATGACAGTGGGTCTGGTTCATGAAAATAACACACATCCAATGACACTGGTGTATCCTTATGTGGTTTGTGAAAAGAACAGACATGCAATGACTCTAGCTGTGGTTCATGAAAAGAAAACACATGCAATGACACTAGTGGATCCATGTGTGGTTTGTGGAAAGAACATACATGTAACGACACTGGTGTGGTTCATGCAAAGAGCATACATGCAATGACACTGGTGGATCCATGTGTGGTTTGTGAGAAGAAAACACATGCAATGATACTGGGTGTGGTTCATGAAAGAACACACATCCAATGGCATTGGTTGATCCTTATGTGGTTTGTGAAAAGAACACACATGCAATGACTCTGTCACTGGTACCATTAGTTTTTTCTGTTAGACGAGACCGGGCCTATCCCAAAATTTCTGCCAGTGACTCGGTCAAACAATAGCCAGCCACTTTCTTCTACCATAGGGATATTCCGGCTCCTGGCAAAGCTACTGCTTTGTCGGCTTTTGTCAACGGAGTCGCCATAGCCCAGCCTTCCTGGGACGAGGCTGCTCCGGCTCTCACCGATGATCTGATCCTCGCGAAGAGGCGGATCGACTATTTGATCAAGCACAAGGGTCTGAAGGGATACGACTTGGTCCATTGCTGGGTCTCACGTCGGATCCAGCCACTTCAGTACAAACGGGGACATACTGATGCACTCCATCATGTGTTCCATAAAAGATTCCCTCCGCATCAGCCCAAAAGCCTACACCGCCCAGGGTTACATAAGCCAGATTAAGTGGCTGATTAAGGAGCAGATCGAGAGGAAAATTCCGGAGGTTTCTCTGGACATGCACACGGCGGAAAACCCCGTAGTGTCGGTAAGCTTCCATCAGTACACCTTTTATGTGTTTCAATCTTTAAATTATATACTGCAATGTTGATATGCTTTCCTGTTTTTTAGCTTGCTGACCTCCCCGAGTCAGAGCTTGCTCCACTCGAAGGATATCCTCCTGAGTTTTCTCAGGAGATCGAAGTAGTCCCATTGCCAGACCTTGCGCTCAAGAAGCGTAAAGCTCCAACAGTGGCAGTTGGCACAAAGGAGGTGCCAATCGTGAAAAGGTAGCCTTTTGTCACAACATTTTCACCTTTGTACTTTACTCAAGTTTCTTTCCGAGATGTAATGTTTCCGACTTTACTACTTACTCAGAGCAAAATCAATCATCAAGGGCAAGGGGAAAGGGAATCCTTCGAAGCCCTTGCGACAAACGAAGCTTACCATAGCTTCCCCTGCCACGGCTCCTCCGACTCCTGCCCCTCAACCTTCTACAACACCGGCGATTACTCCGACTCCGGTTGTTGCAGAAGATCTGGCTCCTCCAATGGTGCCTGTGATCCTTGGGTCACACACTGACGGCACCGTGGGTGCGTCAGCTCAAGATAAGGGTGAACCCTCTTCAGGTAATGATCCCTCGCCTGAAGTCTTCACCGACGACCTCCTCAGCAATCCCGGACTTGCCAAGTTTGGCTTGTCCCAGAAATCTGCAGAGGAGATCCAGCGGCTGGCCAGGCATGTCCTGGACAAAAGCCATCTATCCCCCGAAGAGGAAGCGGAAGAAGCAGAGGACGTCAAGTTCTCTGACCTTCTCACTCAAGTCCGCCTTCGCGACGAGAGAATCAGGACTGGCGAGCTTCCAACAGCCCCAGTAATTCCTCTTACCCTCGTCGAGAAGGTGGCAGCTGAAGTGAACACGGGGTTAGACAAACTCACCCGCGAGCAATATGTAAGTCGGAATTCCAACTCTTGTTTTTACATTATGTTATATCATATCCTCTAGACCCCAAGCATGAAGTAGGATATAGAAATCCAGGTTTATGCTTTCATTAGGATACCAAAGAACGAACTAGTGTAGCCCCCAAGGCTCGTGCTGATATTTAGCAAAAAATATTAGCCCGAGTTTTAAGTAGCTTTCTGACTTTGGGTATTCTGACTTACAGAAAGTATGTTCCTATAACCAGGAATTATTAACCAATGTCTGTGATAAGCGGAGAGAGATCAAATCTCTCCGGCTTAAAAATGCTGAGCTCAAGGTAGCCAAGGATGAAGCCGAAGGTAAACATTCCAAGATTCAAACCTTGTCTTTTGCTTTTTCAATATCGAATTTTTTTTGAACTATTGTTCTTTTTTGACTTACAGCGTTGGTGAAACAATCCATCGCTATGATTGAAGAGGCCGAGAACCTCAAGACCCTAGTGGTGGAGAACAACGGACTTCGCCAAGAGCTGGATAAGCTCAAGGCGGATCATGAGAGGAGCATAGCTCAAGTCCTTGAATCCTCCTCCATGGCCACTAAAGAGCGCGATCGCAAGATTGTGGCTCAAGATAATGTTATCTCGAACCTCAAGAATGAGCTTGGCAGAGAGAAAGATCTCTCCAAAGCGCTCCGGGCTGAACTCCAGAGTCTCCGGGAGGAGAAGACCAAGATCGACGATGTCATTCTTGGTACGTTCCATCTGTCTGATTTATCATTTCTTCGACTTTCATCAATGTCGGATTTTCCTTGACTTGTTTTATGTTTAGGTCCTCTGAACTTGACGAACTCTTCCTCCTCCGAGCCCCGCACCCACCGGCTTACCCAAGTTGGTGATCTTCTGCATGACTTCCGCCAGTCTATTGAAGACATTGGCGAGTCCCTGAGGATTCCGGACATGCCAAGCATGTCGGATTTTCAGGTGCCGGACAAGGCCAAGGAGATGCCGCAGCTTGTTCAGGACTGGAACATGTCCTACGTGCGGACTGCTCCACAGAACGCTCTCACCATGGTCATGAGCCAACATGGAAACATAGAGATATGCAAAGTGACTAGAGGGTACTACAAGGTAGACGAAGACGGCCAAGAGCAAGACCTTCAAGCCATCATGTACTCCTGCGCTGGATATGGGTGCCACGTAGCTGATCTGACCAGCTACAAGATCCCCTTCTTCACCCGCGTAGATACTCCGCCACCTCCTCCAGAAGAAACCGTAGAAGTTTCCGACGATGAACGGACCACCTCAGATCCGGACATCTCGGAACGATATCAAGGCGGAGTAACCAGCGAGCCGGCACCTCCTTCATCTCCTCCTCCATCATAAACCACAAACTTATGTATTATTCTATGAAATAACATGATGCGCTTGTAAATATTAAGTACTATGACTTTTGCTAGTGCTAAGTTTTTTATCTACTCAACACTTTTGTCTTAGATTTTTTGCGTGCCTGAAATGTTCATATAAGCACTTGAAATTTTCCGTCTCTACTTATCATTTATTTGGCTTTCCGCCTCGTCCCTTTCGTGAGCCGGCCAAACCTTCAGCCGGAAACTTTGCCGAGCAACGGAGCTCAATTGCTAAACCAGTTTAAATTCGGAAACAAAGCCGGCTTCCAGTACCAACAATTCACTACTCGGAAAATACCCGCATCCAGCAATCAGACAAATAACCAAAGTAAAGACTAGAATTTTCAGAGTTATACCCGAAGGATGTGTGTTCTTTTCACACATGCAGTGACTCTAGTTGTGGTTCATGAAAATAACACACAGCCAGTGGCATTGGTGGATCCATGTGTGGTTTGTGGGAAGAACGTACATGCAATGACACTCGTGGATCCTTATGTGGTTTGTGGAAAGAACAGACTTGCAATGACACTGGGTGTGGTTAATGAAAAGAACACACATGCAATGACTCTGGCTGTGGTTCATGAAAATAAAACACATGCAATGACACTGGTGGATCCATGTGTGGTTTGTGGAAAGAACAGACATGCAATGACTCTAGCTGTGGTTTGTGAAAAGATCAGACATGCAATGACACTGGTGGATCCATGTGTGGTTTGTGACAAGAACACACATGCAATGACACTAGGCGTGGTTCATGAAAAGAACACACATCCAATGACACTGGTGTATCCTTATGTGGTTTGTGAGAAGAACAAACATGCAATGACTCTAGCTATGGTTCATGAAAAGAACAGACATGCAATGACTCTAGCTGTTTCCATGTGTGGTTTGTGAGAAGAACACACATGCAATGACTCTGGCTATGGTTCATGAAAAGAACACACATACAATGACACTGGTGGATCCATGTGTGATTTTTGGAAAGAACAGACATGCAATGACTCTATTTGTGGTTTGTGAAAAGAACAGTCATGCAATGACTCTAGTTGTGGTTTGTGAAAAGAACACACATCCAGTGACACTGGTGGATCCATGTGTGGTTTGTTAGAAGAACACACATACAATGACACTGGGTGGGGTTCATGAAAAGAACACACATCAAATGACATTGGTGGATCCTTATGTGGTTTGTGAAAAGAACATACATGCAATTACTCTGGCTGTGGTTCATGAAAAGAATAGACATGCAATGACACATGGTGTGGTTCATGAAAAGAACTCACATCCAGTGACACTGGTGGATCCATATGTGGTTTGTGGGAAGAACAAACATGCAATGACTCTAGCTATGGTTCATGAAAAGAATAGACATGCATGACACGGGTGGATCCATGTTTGGTTTGTGAGAAGAACACACATGTAATAATTATGGCTGTGGTTCATGAAAAGAAAACACATCCAATGACAATGGTGTATCCTTATGTGGTTTGTGGAAAGAACAGACATGCAATGACTATAGTTGTGGTTCATGAAAAGAACAGACATGCAATGACACTAGTGGATCCATGTGTGGTTCATGAGAATAACACACATGCAATGCCTCTGGCTGATCTATATGTGGTATATGAGTAGAACACACATGGAATAAACTCTAGTGAATCTATCTTGGCTTAATTTGATGTATGCCACAATGTATTTCATTGTACAAGACACTCACATTCGATTTTTATACTACTCAGTTTTTCCCTTGGTTATTTGATACTACTCAGTTTTGCCCTTCCCTCTCTCTCTCTCTCTCTCTTTCGTAGAAGCATAAACCTGTGATCACTCTGTCTTCTATGCCCTGATTGGTTGTCACAGTTGTCACGCGGATCGTGCGCACCAACCGTTGATCCTGTGTGATCCAACGATGATCGTTGCACACGTTGTGCCCTTCATAGTACATCGTGAGACAACACGAACGTCTCCCTCTACAAGAAGGAACACGATGCCGTCCATGGAAAAAGTCATCGAGTGGTCATGTCACGTTTAATCTAGTCCGTAAAGGCTACTACTGCTACTACAACACATGCACAGGGCAACGGGGTCATCGAGTGCAAGGTTGTCGACGGGACGCTGCAATTTATTGCCACTTGATTTTAATAAGACATATCCCATTTTTACGCAGCGCTCTCAATCTCACTTCCAACTGGGCCCTACCGCAAGTAACTTCCATCAGTCTAGGGCCCCCCTCAAGTAGATCTAATGTTGCTAGAAATTGGTTCCGTGCCACTTGCATGCACTGGAATCGAGGTCTGCCATGAGCGTGTTTTCAATGTAGCTCTAAAGTGGAGATCGTGGCTGTTTCAAAAAAAGGTGGAGATTGTGGTAGCCCCCCACCCCCCCGCCCACCACACGTGTCCACTCGAGGACTACGAACGGTCCGGTGTTTATAAACCCACCCGACCTTCTTCTTCCATGTGCTCGTGTCATTTCCCCACAATCTGTCTAGTCCCAAAACCCCAATCTGCACCTAGCACGCGTGTTGAAGCTCCCTCGCTTGCACTACCTCCTTCCCTAGGTGCACCATGAAGCGTACGCATGGAGACGAGCTGGAGGTGAAGCCAGTTGAAGGTGTAGTAGCTGATGGCTCGGTCGTTGCCAAGCAGGTGGAGGCGCCTTCTCCGGGGAAGAACGCTGCTCGTTGTTGTGCCGTCGAGGGTTCAAGCTCATCCATCCAGCTAGTAGCCATCACCGCCGAGCAGCAGGTGGCCGACAACGCCGTGGCCGACAACGCCATGGTGCCAGCGTCAGATCTGGATGGGGCATGCGGTAGGCGGAGGCAATCCGGTGCTCTACATCAACGACCCCATCGTCGTCCAAGAAATCTTCGACGCAATCGTGGAGAATGACGAGTTCAAGGAGGAGGTCCCTGATGAGGAGTCCGAGGTACTAAATTGCTAGCTTCTCTAGTCGCAGCCGCAGATTTCACTGTTCATACATAGGATTTCCTCAATCGTGTACAGATTCTTTTGCTGATTCATGCATCTGCCATCTAGTCACAAAACCCTAATCCGTCTAGTCACAAAACTCCAATCTGCTCATCTGCCATCTAGTTGAGTTTGCTAGTTGAGTGTTGATTTCGATACACAACATGCCTATAACATTAAATTTCAATTCCTTACTGAGCCCAATGATTCAATTTTTCCCCAAAATAGTGCAAGGGCATCTGATGGTATCGTTTTCTTAGGGATGGTTAGTGAACCTGAGGCAGCAATGCACATAATCAATATAGGTTGTGTTGTTGGTATTTTGGTTCTCCGACTCCATCTCTGAAAAAATGAGGCCCTAATTTTTTTCTCATATGGAACCTATATATATAATCTTTGTATTGTTTCTGATCTATGAATGCGCCGTATGATGCATATGTATATCCCTGAATATTTTTTTGTATGATTATATTTCAATTTCTTATTGTGGCCAATGATTCAAATTTGTCCCAAAGAGAGGCAGATTGATTGGTGTAAGATTTTTTCAAGGATGAGTTGGCCAACCTGGGGCCATGTACAGGATCAATATAAGCTGTGCAATTGTTACTTGGTTCGCTTATGCCATCCCTGAACTATGATATTTGAATTATCTATTCCATGCATTCATAGTGTATAAGAATTACATTTCAGTTTGTCACCGAGGCCGATGATTGAAATTTGCCCCAAAAGAGTTCAAGGGGAGACACGTATGATGGTGTCGTGTTTTAGGGATGGGTTGGTGAACCTGAGGCAGAAATGCACACAAACAATATAGGTTGTGTTGTTGGTACTTTGGTTCGCCAACTCCATCTCTGAAACAAATTATGAGGCCCTTGATTTATTCTCATATGGAACTACATATATGATCCTTGATTTGTTTCTTATATTTAAATGATTTGTATGATGCATATGTAAATGAATGGTTTTGATCATAAGCACTTTTAACATGTACCCGAAGATCAATTGTTTGGTTTTTTATTTATAATTACAATATTTAGGCTTGTTTTTGTACCTAACTATGTATATCCCTGAATAATGTTTTCTACGATTACATTTCAATTTCTTATTGTGGCCAATGATTCAAATTTGTCCCAAAAGAGAGGCAGACACATTGGTGTCAGATTTTTTCAAGGATGAGTTAGTGAACCTGGGGCGATGTACAAGAACAATATAGGTTGTGCAATTGTTACTTGGTTCACTAACCCCATCCCTGAAGAAACTTATGAGGCCGCAATCTTTATTCTACATACACTCTGATGCAATTATTTGTCATTGTGTTGAGATGAAATGATATATGAACTGATCAAACTATTGTTGAGATGCTTTCTCTTTGATATCCACGGATGTATTGTCTTACATATACATGTTTTCAATTCTTGAGTTGTAATATAATTAAATCATATGTATGAGTTCTAAGTTACGTTCTTAAAAATCAATAGGAGGATGATGTTGAAGTGGACGATAGTAAGGAATCTAGGGACAACAAGAGCCGCTACATGCTGAGGCTGTTACGGTGTGGGCTAATCTGTTTCTACCATAGGGGAGACTATTTTGCCCATTCTGTGGTAGAGAAATCAACGTGGACCTCAACAACATGATCCAGCACGCGGTGGGTGTTGCTAGAGGTGGAGGAAGAAGGCATAGGCCGATTACCTTGGCATGGCACGCAGCCTTCGGCAAATTCTTCCGGGATTATGTTAGGAGTGGCATGTATCCCATCGACTAGGCTGTCCCTGCCTCTTGCTAATATGCCCCTGCCCTGCTAGGCGTCTCCGTGTGCTGGCCTCCTGCTGCTGCCCCTGCTTTTATTTTCTCTCAGTTAATTATTATTACCTGTGTGTGGCATGTAAGACAATATATCCGCATGGTGTCTGTGGTGAACCTTCTATATATGTTAATATACTCCTTTATATGGAGTGCCTTAAAATTTCTAGTGTTCTATTATATTACTGATCATGCTCATGCACACTACAAAATATTTCTAGTGCTCGATTATATTATAATTGTCAAGGAATACATCAACAAGTTAAATTGGTCGAAATTTCGTATTGAAGTAACTAAATGATCTCACATCGGCGGTGGACATTGGCAGAAGCCGAATGCATCAGCCAAAGACCTTGGCACGACACACAGTCTTCAGCAAATTCCTTACAGGTTCAACAATGGGTTGCCGCCACCCAACTCTGAATTCGCTTACAGGTTCAACATGGCAGAACTTGAGCTACCACAGAGACCTTGGTAGGGGTGGAAGAACTGGTGCGGGTGCGACCACGGTGACGGCAAGCTCGAATTCTAGAGGAGGAAAACAAGACCGAGCATGGTCGACATAGTGACAGATCTCACCGGGAACCAATTCTCGTCCTCGAGCTGTGCCATGGGTGCGGCCATGGTGAGGGTAATCTTTGACTCGAGATGGGAGGAGAGTAGGGCCGAGTAGTTTCTTCACGTCCTAGCTCCGCGCCATGGCCGCGACCATAGATTTCCGCTCTAGGGAAGAACAAGACGCGTAATGGATGCATGCGCCATGCAAGCCTAATTGACGCCTAAGCGACGAGAGTGACATAACAACAAGAATTGACAGGGGGCCCAACTTGACGGCCGTTAGCTTGATATTTTGTATTGAAATGTAAAGTTGAATTCATGCCAAAAAAGACCCCCTGAGTATTTTGGCACGCCAACTATAGTCATCGTGGCTGATTACAGGCAACTTGGGTACCGCGTTGCCTGGGCACCCCAACTTTCGGGCCGCAAAATGATATTCTCCACCGTGGTGGTCAGTGGTCAACGTGGGACCCGGAGCCACGTCAGCGCCACGCGAGCGTGACGTCACCGGCGACGACCACCGTCAGGTGGTCACCAGCGATGGCGTTGTGAGGCGCGCAAGGTGGCGATAGAGGGCGGGTTCGACTCGCATGCGCAGGGAGAACCAAATGGAGGCGGTGCCACCCCTTTTGGCTCACCCGAGCGACGGCTGGATCAACTATTGTGGCGGCGCACGACGGAACAACGGCGGGAGCGTGGAATAGAGAGAGAGGGAGACGGTGGAGTGGTCCTTTAGGACCATTAGCTCACCACAGTTGTAGAGGAAGGCTCGAGGAGGCCGGGCGAGGTCGGAGGGAGGCTAATCAACAGCACAAGCTTCGTCTGGGTTGGGGAAGACGGCTTCGATCCTGGCGACTGGGGCCTTGTCGGCTTGCGATCTTCAGGGATAAGTATAGAGGAGGTCGAGGCGGTCACAGCGGCGTGCTCTAAGGAGCCCGGGGAGGCCGGGAGCTCCAGCAACGAACGGCGTCTGGAAGCTAGGGTTCGGGCCCATAGTGGAGAGAGGAAGAGAGGCGCGTGCAAGGGGGAGGATAAGACCAGGGAAGGAGAGAGGCGTGCGGGGGTCCTCCTTATCCTCTCCAGGGGTGCGATGGATGGCGATTGTAACATCCCAAAACTTTAATCCAAGTGATCAAGATCAAATCTACCCAATTTAGGTTACAAAACCTTTTTCTATTTAAAATCTTTAAGCCTTCATATGTGTGTGCATTTAAAATAGGAGTTGTTTTGAATTGCCATGTTTGAGTGATCCATTGGTTGTAAAATGATTCTAAGGTGAATTACACATCATCTAGATCATCTCCAAGCAAATCCCAAAGAAAAAGAAATCAAAATAAATAAATAATGGAAATGGTCACTTTTCCTAATTTAATCACCTAGCCCACTTTGGGTGTTCCTAGCACTCAATTCCCAATAGAGACAATTGTGGATCTCTGCACCCCTTGCTAGTACAAGTACTGATGTGTCAAGGCCCACTTTGTGATCTCCCAAAAACGTTTGAACTGTAAATTTAAATGATATTTGAAAATTGAATCTAGTTCATATGTACAGATCACACTTTTTCAAAAACCACTCAAATGAACTCCATTTCAAAATCCCAAGCAAACCTAGAAGCTTAAGCATAAGATAAACAACTCCACCAAAAATCATCTCAAAATTCAAATATTTTGTTCATGCGGCCATTTGATCGAACAGGTGGCAGGCAAGATTTTTCTGCCTATCTATTACTATTTAGAGATCAATGCATTGTCGAGTTTTTAGCCTCCATTTGGTTCCCCTGTCTCCCCCAGCTCTAACCAAACCCTCACCGGCCTACCCCTTAGCCTGGAGCAGCAGTTGCGCGCCGCCCGATTTTGGTCACCGCCGGTCGAGCATGCGCAGCTCGCAGCAGATCGCGCCGCGCCATTCCAGCTTGCCCACTAGCTCCGCCCAACCCTACTGCGACTCCCTGTCCACCCCACGGCCAAAGCCAGCCCCTAGACCATCCCAGAGCAGCGCCGCCCATTCTCTTTGCGCCATGCGCAGCGCACGCCAGAGCGCCCTCGCTGCCAACACGCCATAGACCACGCACCAGACCGCGCGCGCTGCTCCGCCTCGACCCCCTCACCCCGCCAGACACGGCCATGCACCGCCGCGTGACCCACAGTCGCCAGGAGCACCGTCGAGCACCGCCTCTGTCCCCTAGAGCGCGGTAAGCCCCCGACCGTTAGCCACCGCCCCTAGCCAAGCCATTGCATCGTAGCTGACCGCCAGCAGACCGCCCACCGTCCGCCTACCTCGCCCACACCGGTAACCCCCTGTATCGCCGTCACCGACGAGCTCCGCCCACACCCGTCGGTCCCCTCGTCGAGCCTATATAAGGAGGGCACCCACAGCCTCAATCGCCACACCATTCCACTCCCCTCTCTCCACTAATCGTTTCCCCTCTCTCACCGAAGCCGCTGGAGCAGCCCATCGCCGGAATTCCGCCGGAGGTAGCCGATGCAGAGAAGGAGATGTGGCCGTCGATTTCGTCCACCTCAGCCCCTACCGTGACCTCGCCCGAGTCTGCCGTCGTACACCAGTTTGTTTTCCCGCCTCGCCACACTAGCTGGAGCCCTAGTACGTCCCCAGTAGACCCCCACTGAGCACTCTAGGGTTCAGTCTCGCTGGCGACGAGTCTGTCATCGACAACGACCGTGGACCGTTAGATCGTATTCTAATCGTGTGGTTCTTATTGCCCCGTACCGCTTCGCGTTTTATGAGTCACTGATAGGCGGGACCCCCCTGTCAGCAGCCCTCAGCACCGTGGAGTGTACACGGGCCGGCCCCATTAGTTTCCCGCGCCGACCCAGTAATTTAAATATATGTTTTTCTATTTTAATTAAAACTTAGTTCTATCCTTGAGTTTAAAAATCAACTGAGAGAGTTTTACAAATCCAAATTGGATGATTCCAATTTTGTTGGAAACATAAGAAAAATATCTATCCAAGCCTGTTGGATTTTAAATCATTTAGAGTTAGAGATCTGTACTAGTAAAAATAACAAGACAGAAGCTTTTGCACATTCAAACATTTTTATAAAATCAACCATAATAGCTTTTGAGTTGATTCCAACTCTCAAAAATCACATTTAAGCATACCTATCTGAATATGTAATAATATTAAGGATTGTATGAAGTGACTTTGGACTAGTACCAAAATAATGCTATATAGGCATTTCTAGTCACTTTAAATCATTAAATATTAAACTTAAACTTATTAAAATGTAATCCAACATTTAAATCACACTCCCATGTGTTAAAATGTGTGGTGATGACATGTGTCCACATGATCCTGTATTTTAATTGGAGAATATTAAATCTTAGTTAATTTCAATGAGTAGAAATTACTTTTCTCAAATAAAAAGAATGAAGCTAGTTAATTAAACCTTGTGATGCTTGTGATGATAATAGATCATCAAATGTGTGCCTTAGTATGTTCAGTAGACTAGTTAAGATTTGTTTGGTGATTGTGTATCTCGTATGTATTTATAGACGATAGTACCGACCAAGATTTCGAGGAGGAGGAAGAAAACTTCAACCACTACACTACTCAAGGCAATCTAACACTTGCAAGTATTATACTTATGCAAGCCGAGCACTTCAAGTAAACTGAGCAAGCTACTATTGGCAAGCTAAACCTTGCAAGCAAGATAATCTAAGCAAAGGCATTAGGCATGCTTTGGTTATACCCTTTGACTATTACCTACTCCAAGTTTTATCTACAAGCTTTACCTTCTTTACTTTACCAAAGTCCTTTACTTGTTTAAAGGTAGCATAAAACGTATAAAACTTGACCTACCTAGTTAGAAGTAGATGTCATTCTATGGCATGAGATTGAGATTAGCATCCCACCTTAGCGAACACTCTTAACTTAGTAGTTTAGAAATAAACCAAAACTTGATTCACTTTAGATGGGAATACTTGGTGAAAATGACTTGTGAAAACCTTGGAATGATGAGTCATTCTATTGAGATGTTTTGACATGTGTTGAGAAACACAAATGGTTTATGATGATGAAAATGTTGAGGCATGAGCCTTAGCCCTTTTATAAAAACTGATGGTTGGGTTCGGATGCGATACCATTCCAAATTTACCGTACAACCACATTACCTAAATTGGGTAAGGCTTAGCTGGAAGTTCATATGCATTAGTATTAGTTCCCTCGCGGGAGAGGTTTGAGCTGAGGCTACCTCTCAATGTTATCCACCTATGCAGTGCCCAAGAAGACAGATGGTCATGGTTGGGAGGCCATGCTCATAGGAGAGGTGCTTATATTAGGGTGTGTAAAGGAAAGGTTATGTTTGATTATCTGCATACTAAGTATGATGATTCAGGGTTATCCCTGATAGAGGTATCGAATATTGAGGTGAAAGTGTACCACCTCTACAGAGTGTCAAACTATTCGAATAGCCGTGTGCGCGGTTATGGACAGTTGGAGTGGCCATACTGTTCCGTTGTCAGATGTTTTCAAAATGACTTATAAAATGAATGATGAATCTTGACTTGACCACAACAGGGTTGTGACAATGACACTAGCTTCCCAACTTAATTGATTCTAGAACTTTATTTTATCTTTCTTTGTTTCTAAACTCAGCTTAGGTTTCAAACTTAACTTTGCAAATAAACTTAGAGTTAGCATTCCTACTAGAACTACCTTACTTGTTAGGAATAGTTTGCGAGTACTTAAAGAGTACTCATGGCTTTTGTCCCTGGCTATTCTCATGGCCAGACTATGAAGAGGAGTACCACGACGAAGGGCAGCAGGACGGCTATGATAACTAGGACTATCTTCCATCGTCGGCATTGCCTGTGACCCTGAAGATGGACCCCACCGCTACGCTTATTAATGATTCCGTTGCTTGTTGTATTAAGACTGGATCATGAGATCCTTTATTCATGTAAGACCTTATTATGGTTTGTAACGGATGATGTACTGTGATATCCAATCTGTTATGTCTTGCAAAAAATGGTAATCCTAGGGTTGCGATGTATGGCATAACAGGCATTTGGGATTAAAAATCCGGGTGTTGACAGCGATGCTCAGGCGGCGGGGATCGACGATGACGCCGGGGACAGCGAGATGTGCGCTTGGCAGGAGGAAGACGATGAGGGGAGGGAACAAAGCGGTATGGGCCAGCTGGGCTGCAGCGGCTGCTCAGGCGGCAGATAAGAGAAGGAAGGTGGGCTTCGGCCAGGTGGCTTTTGCCTCTATTTTTTCTGCTAAAACGTTTTATTATTTATGTTTTCTTTTATCCCTTTTGTATTTTCAATTTATTTTATGTTTTGGAGCTATTTGAAAGTACCAGCGGATTTGTAAAATATGGAAAATATTGTAGGTCCCTTTAATCAATTTGGGCTCATTGTTTTTGTAGTTTTCAAAATATTCAAAACCCTTTTGAATGGATTTCAAAAAGAGGGGAAGATTAGGGTTTAGGGATTTTCTTTCTTTTCTTTGCATGCATATTTATTCTTATCAAAATAATGATTCTCATAAGTGCACAAACAACCCTAAGTATAAGATTAACTAAAACTAGGGTGTTACAACCTATTCGAGATAATGCGTCTGCTTCCTCATATTCTGTTTGAGGGATGTGTTGTACTTCAAACCCTTCGAACGATTTTAGATAGTTCATCCATGACACCACTATATGCTTCCATGTGTTTGTTTGCATTATAGTGATCCAACACTTGTTGAGCAACAAGATCCGAATCTCCATAACACAGTTAGATGCCGATATCCTTAGCAATCTAGATTGCATGCAGCAGTACTTCATACTCGGCAATGTTGTTTGTTGTCGTGAAGTGGATCTGGAACACATAAAAAGCTTATCTCCTTGGGGTGATTTGAGTACCACACCAGCCCCCGAGCCCCTGAGCGCTTTAGACCTGTCAAAATGTAAGGTCCAGTATTCTGACTCTGGCAGGGTTATATTTTTTGTTGTCTCTGTCCGATCAGCAACAAAGTCAGCGAGGATTTGGGATTTAATTGATGTATGAGGTTTATACTCAATGTTGAAAGCTGAAAAATCTATACCCCATTTTGTGACACGTCCTATAGCATCGCTATTGTTAATTATGTCTCTCATGGGAGCTGTGCTCACCACGGTAATTTGGTGCTCCTAGAAGTAGTGTCATAGCTTCCTAGATGCAAAGAACACACCGTAAGCCAGCGTTTTGTAGTGCAGATACCGCTGCTTAGATTCAGTTAGGACTTCGCTGAGGTAGTAAGTCGGATGCTGCACCAGGTGTTCCTGTTTTTCCTATGGCCTCTCCACCACCATGACGACGCTAACGACCCTATTTGTCACAGCCAGATAGAGAAACATCGGTTCCTATGGTTCTGGTGTTGCAAGGATAGGAGCATACGAGAGTACTGCTTTCAGGTCTTTTAGTGCAGCTTCAGCTTCATTAGTCTAGATGAATTTTTTGGTCTTTTTTAGGGGATTGTAGCACCGAGCTGGCTTACAAACAGACTGACTATAGCAATGCAACCAGTTGTTCTTTGTACGTCCTTCAGGTGGGTCGGCCTAGAAATGTTGAGTATAGCCTTAATCTTGTCCCGGTTCACCTCTATGCCCCTTTGGGACACGATAAAACCTAACAATTTTCCTGCTGGTATTCCAAAGAAGCACTTCTCCGGATTAAGCATTATGTTGTTGATGGCTATGAAATATACCCATCTAGATCCACATTTAAACTAGATATTATTCATACTTTTGATGAAATATCTCTCTAAACCATGCCACTAATGCCTAATGATCCAAGGGGTATGCAATCCTTCCTTTCTATTTTTTCTTGCGTAGATAATGACGTTTGATGATGGGAATCACAATATTAAAGTCAAAGATACGAGATTTCCAACTACCCAAAGAAACTAGGAGTCGTGAAGTGGAGACAGACACTTTAATGACCAACTATATGGCGGAATAAAATTCTGACCGTACAGTTCCGGTCGTATAGTTTCCATATACACCGCTAGGTCAAACAAAACAACTTTCATGAAAGGGACCCCTATATAAAGAGGCTTCAGGAAACGAGAACAGGCTTGCCCCACGCCACGCCAAGAGTCACCAGCCTCCCCCCAAAAACCTGCATCCACAACACCGAAGAGCCGCCGGAGGAATAGAATTTGATCTAATCTCCAAACCCTTATCCACCACCATAGCCATATTCCACCACTTTTAATAGTAGATCTCATCTTCGATTGGCGAAATTGTAAGACTATTTGCTATCAATCTCATGATTTCCATTGCAATCTTTATGATCGTTGATTTCATCTCTATGTGTGAGTAATTCTCCTTGGGCTAAGGGCTTCAGCCTAGCCATGTAGCTTTTGTGCATGTTATTTATCATAGATGGGATCATGTATTAGTTTGTATGACATGATGATTATTGTATCCTCTCTTGCCTCAATCCAAGGACTTGTGAGGTACCCAAGACCCCAAGGATTAATCTAGGTATAGGGAGTATGAGTAATGATTAATCTGCAGGTTGGGAACCCCGGTGACAGAAGGGGTAGTACGGCTGTATGTGAGGGATTTACTTGGGATTAACGGTAACATCACTATGCATATCATTAGTTATCTTTCTTCTACGGATGAGACTAGTAGGTTATTTCTATAAGAGGTTGCGGAGGCAATAGCAAAAATGGATGCACTGCCCACATATAATTATCTTGCTCTAACAATTACATGCATACTTTATTATTATCTTTTATTCCCATCAGATGTTTTGCATAGCTACAGGTGAAACCGAAAGCCCTAGGCCCTCTCTCTCCATCATCAACAACAACAAAAGACAACAAACTCTTGGTCCGGTAAAACACAAAAAGAATTCTAAAACTCCCGAAGGTCCGTTAAAGTAACTTCACTATGCTTTGTGCTTCCCGAGGATTCGATAAACCTAGGTCTACTAGGAAAAACGAGCTATACTACATCCATAATCCGGATCAAAGGTATCAACCCTTTTTCTCGCGCCGTTGTCGGGAAAGCAATAGCTACCCTGGTGAGGTTAGTAGGAACCTTGCTAGTTTTAATTCTTGTTTTTAATTTTGTTAGTTTGCTTTCAGTCTTTATTTAAACAAACCAAAAAAATTAGTTAGTGTTTAATTTCTTGTTTTTACTATCATAAGTCTTTGTTTAAGAAACCCAAAAACATAGGAAATATGGCCGAAAAGAAGCTTGGGGAGTTTACAACTCCCAACAATGATTATTTGCATACTCCTATTACCCAGCCAGCGATTGCTGCTGATGGTTATAAAATTAAGCCCCACTATTTAAGTTTGGTTCAACAGAATCAATTTGGAGGCTCTGCTATTGAGGACGCATGTATGCACTTGAATACCTTCATCAAAATAAGTGATATGATGCGCATAAAAGATGTTGACCCCGATGCGGTCAAATTGAGCATATTTCCTTTCTCTCTTGGAGGAATAACAAAAAAATGGTTGCTATCTTTGCCTAGAAATACTATTGCATCATGGGTGGAGTGTACTTATTTATAACTAAATTTTCCCACCTGCAAAGAGTATGCAACTAAGATCTAATATTACTGGTTTTAGATAGGAAGAGTGTGAGCCACTAGTGCTTGCATGGGAGAGGATGAAAGAATGCATGAGAAACTATCCCAGTCATGGGATGGAAGATTGATTAATTCTCCATTTATTTTATAATGCTCTTAACCCTGTGTCTAAGTCTATGCTTGATACTATAGCTGGAGGAACATTTATGGGTAAACATATTACCGAAGCAAAGCAACTGCTAGACAATATGCAATACAACCATGCCCAGTGGCATGTGGATAGATCAAACATGAAGAAGGTGAACTCCGTCTCACCACGAGAAAATTAAGAACTCAATGCTAAGATGGATGAGCTCTATGCCGTAAAAAGTAAGTAAAACCAGGTAAGAGCTATCCTAGAATCAAATATTGAAGAAATAGACTTCATAGCCCGTAATGATTATAACCCTGCATGGAAGAAGAATTATAATCCTAATTTTATGAAACCTTATTCTAGTCCTGCAGGTAACTCTAATAATAATATGGGAACACGTAATGGTAGTCTCCAAGAAACACTTAAGTACTTTATAGACTCACAAAATGAGCAAAACAATATCTTTGTTAAAATAACGGAGAACCATGATGCTATGCTTGGTAAATTATCTAACCAAGCTGTAAGTTTGAGGAATGATTTATAGGCCCTCCAAGAAAGAATAAGAATTGTTGAGGCACAGCTAGGTAAGATAACCGAGAGTCAAACTCTCATTCTAGCTAAATTTGCAGGTAAAGATGAGCCCAATCCTATTAAATACCTCAAGATGGTGAGAATCCAAAGGGAGGAGCCTGAAGAACTTGATTATAGTAATGCTCCTTCACCAAGTTACACCATTGAAGATCTTGTAAAAAGGATCACTATCAAGATTCCCATAAGTGAAGGAAATGAGAAAGCTATGTATCAACACTTCGTTAATCATGTAGCAATAAAGGTACATGAGCTTGGGGAATAATATATGAAAATTGCTGAAAATTACCTGTAAAGCTTGATGATATATTTGGGCCTAATATTAAGGTTAAAATTGGGACCAATGAGATATCTGCACTTTGTGATCTAGGTGCAAGCGTTTCAATAATTCCAAAAAGTCTTTTTAATAAGTGAAATCTTGGCTCTTTTGAAATCACCGAGTTAAAATTACATCTAGCAGATTCTACCTACAAATAAGTTGTAGGAATAAAGAAAATACTTTAGTATACATTAAAGGTTGTCCTGCTCTTATTGATTTTGTTATTGTTGACATGCCTGAAGATGCTACTACTCCTATTATATTAGGTCGTCCATTCTTAAGAACTATTAAGGATTTGATTAATCTACATGAAGGGAACGTGAAGCTTCAATTGCCTCCGCGGGGTCCTTTTGTTATTCATTTTCCTAGGAAGAAGAAAGCCAAGCATGATGAAAAGGAGGCCATCACTTTGAAGGTCAACTATTTTGGAGTGGGTGTTCCACTCATCTGGCCTAAGTCAGCAACAACAAGGTCAAGTTGTTGAACATAAAAGAGCGCTTCATGGGAGGCAACCCATGTGAAATAAAGGTTTGAGTAAAAGTTTTTAAGTTTTCGTTTAAGTTTTATATTTAATAAAGAGTGCTAGAAAGCTCCAGTTGACGAGAAGAAGTTTGGTAGTACTAAAAATCATACTTTATGAAGGGTTACGGGTAGGCTACACTAGCGTAAAATCAAAATTTTCTACCGCGTCAACCAGGAATACTATTGTCATAGATCACGGGATTACCGCTAGACGCGCAGGTGCGGAACTCGATGAAGCACGTTGCGGCAGTGTAGATGTTCTACGTCTCCTCCTCGTCCTCGTCCCACGAGCAGCTCCCCTTTGCGCGGCTCGTCCAAGTGCTACAGATGCAGCACCTCCGAGGTATCCACACGTCCGGAGTGGAAGCCGTTACACGCCAGACTGCTAGGTCTGCGCGTGCAACACAGGCGGAAGAGGAGTGGCGGCTGGGTGGAATGCTCTCTCCTTTTCAGCTCGCCTCACTCCCTCTTATATAGGCATCCCTGGTGGGCTTCTACATTAGCAGCCCATTAGCAGCCTAAGCCTGGTCTAATTCGGATCCAATCCTCATTAGGCTTCCAGCCCCTAAAGTGTGTGACCCTATAGGTTCATACACGTATAGACATGACGCGAGTACACTTGCTCCGTCAATAGTTGGTAGCGGCCTCTAGCAAGACGTGCCAACTCCTAAACGCATATAAAGATCATTCGGACGAACCATCACAAGGTTGAGTACATGTCTTTCCCTTTGCCTCACGATATTTGGTCTAGCTCTAAGCTGACCTCTCTTTCTCGATACTATGATTCAGAATCCCTTTACTAGGTTAACTCTTAACCATATGTAGCACGGCCATGCATTTCTGGATCCAATCACTCGAGGGGCCCAGAGATATCTCTCTCAAGTAGAGAGGGGCAAATCCCATCTTGATTGACCGATGCCTTGCAGCATGTATCAGGACAAACCCGAAAGCTACCTTTATAACTACCCAGTTACGGAGTAGTGTTTGATAGCCCCAAAGTAGGTCGATCCACATCTCAAGTACATGCGACAATCTCAGGTCTAAGGACAAAACGTACACGATGTGTAGAGAGAGCTGCAAGTATTATTGCTAGTCTCATGTTGGGTCAGTCCAACCCCATGTTCATAACATGTGTCCACATCATTGGTTTGACATCTCCATGTCAATGACTTGCGAAACATAGTCATTAACCAATCGATGTGCTAGTCTAATATTCACGTGTGTCCTCGCATGAACTCCGACTAGGGACAATTATTAGATAACCATACAAGTAAAGAGTTTCACAAACAATTCACATAATTGCCAATCAATACAAGTTGCCTGGTATATGGATATTCAAGGAACATTATAATAACTCATGGATACACATGAAATACAATCATCTCTATGATTGCCTCTAGGGCATATTTCCTTCACTTTATACATGCTGATATTGGTCAACAATTTTTATTGTCATTTCTCTATCAAAAACAAGGTGATTCTCTAAGTTTCGGGATAAGAAATAATTCTCGAAGAAACATAAATTTTTTGATGACTACTGAAGGTTTAACGACCAACTATACAGCGGGAATAAAAATTCCGGCCATATAGTTCCGGTCGTATAGATATCTTTGCCATTGACAAATTTTCTTTCTTAGGTACTAAAGATTTAACGACCAACTATATGGTAGAAATAAAAATTCCAGCAGTATAGTTTCGGACGTATAGATATTGATGCCTTCGTAAAATTTCTTTTCCAGGTACAGAAAGTTTGACGACCAACTATACGGTAGGGATGAAAAATCCCAGCCGTATAGTTATGGCCATATAGTTGCGCCTTCAGTGGAAACCCTAAATTTTTTGACAGTAGACCAACTATACGACGGGAACAGATTATTCCGACCATATAGTTTGGCTGTATAGTTGCGTCCGACCACAAAATCGTCACAAGAAGGTACCCCCAACACCAAAACTTCAATATTTTTTCTCTCTTCTACCTCCAAACTCTCTCAAAACCTCAAGAGATCTTCATCTCTACTCAATTTCGTTCGATTTCCTCGCACACAAGTGATATAAGGTATGTTTCTCCTCCGATCCTCCAATGAATTTTTGCAAATTCATTCTTGATTTGTTGCCATTATCAATCTAGGGTGAGAACTACTATGAACTAATTGCCATGATTCGCTTGCCTAGATTATTATTTTGAGGGGATTCTTTAGTGTGCTATGATGAGGAATATGTTATGCTTATTATTATTGAATCAAAACATTTTATTTTTATCTTTCCTTATTATTTTAGATGATGAACACAAGGAGCCAAACTCGTGGTCGTGCCGCTGCTAGTGCTTCTCGGGCTGCCGCTCAAGAACGCATGGGGATACGGTTCAGGGATGAGCTCCAACGTGATCGCTTCAACAGGATAAAGAACCGAGAAGTGAAGGCAACCGAGTGGGCTTGCCCCATTATATTGAATCAACTCGGTATTTCTAATGACTTCAATTTAGATTGGAATAGGGTAAACTTTGTATTCAATGATGTGCCTACTTATTGCGGTTAACTCTTGAATTTCTTAGTTCTTTGCAAAGCACTGTTAAAGCATGGAATGGAGAGGACATAATTTCTTTTCGACTTATGAACAACAATTATGCTTTATCACTAGATGAATGATGCGCATGTTTTAATTTTCCAAACAATAATGATAATGACTTACGCGCATCCTTTACTAGCTTAGACCCTTCCCGGAACAATATTATAATGGAATGAGTTTCACTTCTTGAGTAAGCAAGGGGAAGAATATTCAACATCCTGCAACAACTATTTCCGTGCATCTTCAGTTTCAACATAATAAGAATCATTACTAGAGATATAGGCATCATAAATATTTTTGTCATTTTTAATATTCCATATTTGTTCATGCTCATGAGCATAAAATATGTATATAGTATTTGGAGTAGAGGGTATATGTGAGTGATCACTTAGCTCATCCTCCTCTTCTTGTTCCTCGCCTTTAGGTGTGGCATTGAGGATATTATCTAGATCTTCCTTTGCAAAATTATTCGGGAGTGAGTCATTATTTGTCAGGCTTCTGTCCAGTTCAGTTTGTGGGATGCCAAAATAATTTGCTGCCAATTCTTCAATGGTTTTTTCTTTCTTGATTTCAATCTTCTTTTCATATGGCAACGTTTTGAATTGGCTAAAATTTACCTTGAGATCTTCTTCTTCAAACTATAAATACATAACTTGTTTCTTGCGATTAGCCTTAGGGGGTATAACATTACAATGATGTGTGTAATGTTCCCACTCCTTTGGAATCTGCAAAATCTCAGCATAGGTTTTGAAAATTCTAAAAATTATACAAGGGCCAAGATTACAATCTCCAAGAAGTTTCTCTACTTTACCCGATGCTAGAAATTTTCTTAAGCAATCATATTCTATAGGATCCTTTTTATTAAGTTCAATTCCAAAATGGGCTTTTTCCATTATTTCGTCTCGTAACTCCATCATCTTATCATCGGTAATATATTCTTCGTACCATTCTTCATTCTCCCATGTTGAGGATTCTTGTTGTAAAGCTGGATCACAATATTCATAGAAAGATGCCTTCTCTAATTCCTCACCAAACTCAGGCCAATCATCATCAGAATCATTACTAGATAATGAGATATCATTTGCAAGAATACTATTTGTGTGTGGAAATTTATTTTCATAAGTAGGAGATTCAAGTGGTTGATCAAGTTGCTCCTCTTCATTTTTACTAAGATAACGTGCGAGTAGCTCAGTGATAGTCTTACCTTCGATCTTAACTTCCACTAGTTGAGAGGACATAGCTAACTCGGCAATGGTTTTGCCTTTTGGTTCACCGTCCACTATTTGAGAGGGTGCAACATCAAGTGACACCTCTTTATTAACAATATGTTTTGGTGGTTTAGGTGGAGGCTCTTTGAGTGGAGTTCCCTCCACATTATCCTTTGGAGCACCCGACAAAAGGTTAGATTCTTCCATGGCGGCTTTAATCCGCTCAACAATAAATGCATTATTAAGGAAGTTGTCTTGGCAATAGCATAATATAGGGTGAACTTCTTTATAGATCATATCAAGTGGTTTACTTTCTACCTACATATCTCTTAAATGAAGTATCAATTCTTGGTAACCGGTAAAAATCACAAATTGTAATGTATACTCCCTAGGAAGGAATTTAAACTCATCTCTATTATAGTTTGCTAGTTTGGTATCAAAATTATACTCACATTGATAATTGAGGTGATCTGGAGATTCGCAACAATCACAATATAATTGATAAGAGGCACAGTGTGGATGAATACTCGTCCACCCAAGTCAACCATTCTTTCAATATGCCATACCTCCTATGAACATTTCCCATAGTCTCTCCCTTTGATTCCTCCATTGTATATTCCATCTGTTGGAAGATAGTCATCTCGGAAGACATGATTAGTAACAATAGTTTTTATTAAAAAAAAATTGTAATTTTTTTGTTCTTTTCAAATAAGTAAAAGAAAAAATATAAAAAGAAATAAACAGTAATAACTTGAAGCTCAAACAACTTTACTAAAGCAATAATAAATTAGCAACTAAGAACAAAGACCAAAAGCGCTTAGCTCCCCAGCAATGGCGCCAGAAAATAGCTTAATGACTGCAAGTGCATAGATCAATTGTAGCTAGTTTCGAAATTAAGATATCAAACCCACAGAGAGATATTAGTAAAGGTATTTATGCCCCTCGTTACTCTCTACCAAAGTATACTTATAAGTTGTCTTTGATCTAAAGTAAAGGGTGTCTAAAAGATTTATGGTTGTTTGCCTAAAATTAATTAAAACAAGTAAAAGAAAACAAGTAACAAGATTGTATGAAAGCGTGTTGAACTCAATAGGTCTAAAACATTCTCGGGGATGTAGGATACACCACTAGCATAGTATTATTGTTATATGTAATCAAGATAACATACTCCTTGTGTCATGATACGTGTAGAGAGAGCCCCATAATAATATGTTCACTACAAGGCTCGTAGGAAGCCACTTTGTTGAGCCAAGAGTGAGGTCACCTCTAAATAACCCCTATCATGTCTCAGAGCAGTCACCCATACAAACCACCGCAATTAAGGGTTTCCCCGTGGATATCATAATTAGCTTAGGGAGTCCCTCTTTAATCCTCTTTTGATCGTGTAGGTTATAAGCCAGCGCCAATCTGTCACGGGGCATTCCGGGTATGCTTCCAAGAAACGTTCAAAAGATTTCATCCTATCTTTAGTCCCAAGGGAAAATGATATGCGGCCGACTACGCATACCATATAAAGAGAGAGATCAAACACAAATCATAATTATATCATAGACAAGCAAGTCATACGGACACAAGAATAGATCATCTTTATTACAAGTTCATAATGGTGCTAGGGTTTCTCCATCTCCCCAAGAACAAAGGAACTACTCACATATAAAGGCAATAAACATCATGGAAATCATATGGATGGGATATGAGAGTACAATCGAATACAAGTGAAGATCCACACTAGGGTTTGGATTACAACCAAGTAGCCAAAGGGGATCGATGTTGGAGATGTTGGTGGTGATGATGGTGATGTAGATCGGTGTTGAGGCCTTCTAGATCCAAGTCCCTTCTCCTCTTGAGCAATGGTGATGGTGGATATATTGTGGAGGTGGCGGCTATGGAGTTTCCAAGGTAGCAGGGCTCTTTCATGGAGGTATGTGGAGAGGTAGCCTTCTCCTTGGCTCCTTGCCTCTTTATATAGGCCTAGGGGGTGCCCCCAATAGCCCCCAATACAATCCTTGTGACCTAAGGAAGGTCTAGGAACAAACGAGGATAGAATTTGTGAAGAAACGCGTCTAGAACAGCTGTTTCCGTGCATCTAGGCCCGTGGTATGGGCAGACGGTATGGGCGGGCTCTGCCCATACCACTGGTTGTTATCGATGCAGTATGCTATTGTATTTTGGCCACCATTTCTTCATATGAATTCTGATTTGGGTGTTATTTGGCTCATTGGAATCGTATGGACGAGGACTACAACACCATGGACTTGGAATCAACTTTTTCCTCCCCTCAAATGGCTAAGTCTGGTGCCTGCAAGTCCTCCATATTGAGTCATCTTCGCTCCTTTTATCCATGATTCTCCATAGCACCAACACACAAATCAAAGACAAGAAAAAGGTAATAAAATCCTAATAAAACTAATATTGTGTAAAGCCCATGTGGAAATGAATGAAAACTAATAATCATACACAATATGCATAGTTATAGATAGATGTAACATGTAATGAGTGAAAATATTAATAATTTATATACTTAGATATGCATCAATTTTGGAATCATCAGTGCACCACCAAGAAAATTATCCATTATGAAACACGCTATGATGATCATGTGTTATGTTGCGCCAGGCAGAGATAAACAAAAACTTTTCTCCGACGCGGTACTCCCAAGATCTAGCTCTGATAAGCCACGAGATTTACCACTAGATGCGCAGGAGTGGATTACTGATGAAGCACGTTGGTTGATGACGTGCCGAATGATCCTCTCCAGCGCCGCACGTGCAACGCCTCTACCGGTATCCACACGTACATGGAGAAGCTCCAGGAAGAGGACTGCTAGATCCTGTCTAGCCTGAAATAGAAGTGGAGAAAGTGATGGCTAGGTTAGGGACTATCCCTTGTCACTCTACTTATATACACTCTTAGCTGGGATCAACGCTTGAGGCCCATGTAGGCTGTATCAAAATCTCCACATGGATCGAATCCACATGGGCTCCTTTCCCTTAAATGTGTGACTCTGTAGGTTCACGTATACCTGGACACGACACGAGTCACCACTCCGAGTCGATAGTTGGTAGCAGCCTCTAGCAAGACGTGCCAACTCCCAAGCGCCGTAAAGTCAGAAGACAAACCTTTCTAATTGTGACTTTTGTCCAAGTCCCTTTGCCTCATGATATACCTTGTCAAGCTTTAGGCGAGTGGTTGCCTTCTCTTTAATACACTACTAGGAAACATCTTATAGATAGACAAGATATTCAGTGGCGCATATGTAAAACTATGCGCCACAGATATATATCAGTGGCGCACTAGAAAAAATGCGCCACAGAAGTTTGGCACTTCTGTGGCGCACGAAACCAATATGCGCCATAGAAGTCCATATTTCTGTGGCGCATATTTTCGTGTGCGCTACTGAAGTGCCAAACTTCTGTGGCACATATACACGTATGCGCCACAGAAGGTTGATGGGACCAAGCAGCAAAAAAGGGGGAGAAACTTATGTGGCGCATATGTCCATATGCGCCACAGAAAGTGATGTTTCTGTGGCGCATATAGGTGTCTGCGCCACAGAACAAGCATATAGGGGGAAAAACAGATCCCACCCCCCCCCCCTCGTGGATCGCCTTTTCAGTTTTGTAAAAAATAAACAAAAATGATAGAAACTTTAAAAAAAATTCCTTTAAGTTGTAGTTAGATTTTAGGGTATAGATCTAGACAAAATTGAAAAACATGAATTTCGATGTATTTTGCAAAAATAGGTAATGGCACGGTAAAACGGCTCTAACTTTTACATACGATGTCGGAAAAAAATCTTTAACCTATCAAAATGATCGTCTCGAAATTCCCTACTCGAATTCAACGACCTATGGTGGTTCTCGATTTTACAGAATTCCCAAATTCAAAAGGAGTAAAAAGTTATTTAGGGTAGAAGATTTTTTACTGCAAACAATAAAAAAGGGGGAGAAACTTATGTGGCGTATTTCCCCCATATGCGCCACAGAAGCCTTGGGCGGGATTCGAAAATTGAATCCCACCGGCGCCCCTTCTCCTTATATTCCTCCACTTCTTCTCCTTCTTCTCCCCTTCTCCACTTCTACTCCCCTCCATACTTCTCCCCTTCTCCTTCACTTCTTCCTCCACTTCTCCTCCCCTCCATACTTCTCCCCTTCTCCTCCCCTTCTCCCTCCACTATTCCTCCCCTCCATGCTTCTCCCCTTCTCCTCCACTCTCTGGCGACATCCACCTCCAGCCATGGCTACCTCGGTGACCTCCTCCACCTAGATAACCTCCTCCTCCGGCGACCTCCAACACCACCAGCGACCTCCTCCTCCTCCTACTCCGCCTCCTCCTCCACCACCACCATCTCCGGTGGCCTCCTCCAACCATCTCCGGCGAGCCCTTCCTCCACCTCCGACTGCCTCCTCCTCCTCCTACTACTCTGACCACCTCCGACGACCTCCTTCTCCTCCGGCCATCACATTTGATCCACCCCCGGCGACCCCCCACCCCCGGCCAGATCTGGCCCGGTTTTTTTTTGAAATTTGAAAAAAATTCTGTGGCGCATATTGGCCATATGCGCCACAGAAGTTTGAGATCTGGCCCGCCTTTTTTTGAATTTTGGAAAAAAACTTATGTGGCGCATATTATCCATATGCGCCACTGAAGTTTGAGACTTCTGTGGCGCATTTTGAAATGCGCCACAGAAGATAGTTATCAGTGGCGAGGTATCAGTGGCGACTAAGATATGCGCCACGGATAGTGAAAAAAGGTGTGCCACGGATAAGTTGTTTCCTAGTAGTGATAGCTCGACTCTCTCTTCTCGTTCTATGATAGACGATTCATTAGACTAAAACTTAGTCTGATTCATTGGTTAACACTTACCCAAGTCGCGCATGGCCATGCTTCTGAATCATATCACATGAGATGGCCTAGAGAATATCTCTCAATTACGAAGGGCCAAATAGCATCTTGATAATCCACGTCACGCAGCTTGCTTCACAACCAGCCCAAACTCTACCTTTATAACTGCCCAGTTACGGAACAACGTTCGATAGGACCTAAGCTAGCGATCCACAACTTGGATCATGCTATCACCTCAGGTCGAAGGATTCCATTGCTTGAGATTGCAAATGACAACATACTCGTTGCATCTCAACTATGGGTCAGTCTGACTCGCTAAACTCTTTACCCGAGTCCATGTAAGTCGAAATAGCATCACCATGCCCATGACAAGTGGAACCATGTCATCATCCGACTTGCACATTGGTCTAAGTTGTGTGTCCAGCATAACCTTAATGGCCAAGGACAATCCAGTATGAACAAACATGAATATATAGTTCAACAACTAAATCATGTATTCAATGATATATATCTGATGTTCATAAAAGGACAAATTTATTACTTTATGAATACATTGGGAATTAAATCATACATGATTGACTCTAGGGCATATTTCCAACAGTCTTCCACTTGCACTAGAGTCAATCTGACATCACATGTCTAGGCATCTAATTCCCATGGCTCTTACGTGCACCTCATGCTTTGTTTGTGGAAGCGTATTTGTTAATGGATCCGCAATGTTTGCATCCGTGTGTACCTTGCTTAACTTGATATCACCTCGATCCAAAAACTGGCGAATCAGGTGGTATCGTATGAGTATATGTTTGTTCTTCTATTGTTGTCTAGGTTCCTGGGATTATGCAATAGCGCCATTGTTTTCACAATACACATCTAACGGATTGGATGAGCGCTGAACCACACCAAGATTCATGAGGAAATTCCTCATCCAAACTGGTTCCTTTGCCACCTCCGAGGTAGCAATATACGCAGCCTCTGTTGTAGATGCAAACACAGTCTCTTGCTTGGAACTCTTCTAACTCACAGCCCCTCCGTTTATTACAAACACGTATCCAGATTGCGAAAGAGAATCATCTGAGTCGGTAAGATAACTCGCATCTGTGTAACCCTTTACACCGAGTTCAACCTCACCTCCATTGAAACGGTACGACCCGTTAAGGTAGTAGCTCTATGTATCATGTCAATCCCTGGATCGGTGCATTGACATACGTAGCATCAATAGACATCAAAGAATTAATAATGCATCATTATTACAATCGAATGATCCAGAATATTTGATTTATTACAAAGTTTGTAAAGCATAATGCTTGCTCAAATAACCAAGTATCAAATAAATAACATAAATAAAGTAGATCCAGTCTCCATTATGCGCCATAGGCGAACATAATGTTGAGTGGAGGGTCGCAACCTACAAGATCACTCAGAGTAATTGGAATAACCTGTAGCATTGAAGGTTGCAGCCAACGAGTGGTCAATACTTTGAATGTATTGGCAAGTGGAACTGTGATAGAACAACAAGACTAAACACTACACGCATATCTGGCTTGTGGGGTTTCAGGCTTAGTTGCAGCAGTAAAATAAGCTCATCCTATCATTTATAAAGCATTTGATTATCATCACACAATCCCAATTAAGTTTCAACCATAAGTTTTAGCAATTACAAATTTAGAATGAACAAGAACATGTCATAGCATCCATAATTCAACAACTCAATCGTCCATTACCGGGAGACGGATAAGTACATAGTTTCACACCCTGCAGGGGTTCAACACTTTACCCATATGACCTGGTCGACCCGCTCGTACCATGACACACATATTGAGTCATGATAGGGAGAAGTCCAAGAAGAGATAGTTAGGGAAGTAGTTCCCCAAGCCCATCTACGCACCGTACCAACCTACCATAATTCACTACATCTCTGGATACGAAGATCTCCGTTCACCACGACCTACTAAGTCCAATCAGTCACTCATAACTCACTGGCATATGGCTATACACGTAAGCTACCAAACAAAGGCACTAGTCATTTCTCTGAAACCTGGGTGGCCATCCACATGTGAGAGACTTGGGTAAACCATAGACATGGGCCCGGTATTCATGAACAAAGCATTTACCAATTCCACTCAGAGAGTTTATTAATTAGGTTACTTTTACTTTTTTGAATAAACACATCCTTTCAAAACATTCTTTATCATGGTGTAACCCACCCTCGTCTACATAAGCACATCTGCTTACGGTGGCTCACCTAGCAAAGAAGACTACGATCATAGTAGGATATAGCATAGCAATAAATATTCTTATACTTGCAACTACAAAAAAGAAAGCTACAATGCATATAGAAAATAAATAGGACTTTTATGAAGCTCCACTTGCCTTGGTACTTGTTGGAGTCAAACACGCAGTCCTGACAATCACAGGGGGCTAGAATCCTCACAATCTACACGAAAGCAATACAACCAAATAAACAACAACACATAGAGATCAAACAAGTGCAACTAATGCATGCATGACACTTTAATAAAAGTTTCAGTAGCTCTTTAATGTACACTGACCAATATATCTACTGATGGCATGCATGGAAAACCTTTAATGCATCAAAAATTGATTTATGCAATTTAGAGAACTAGTTATTATGCTTTTAATCAAAATATTAAGCATCTATTGTTAAAAGTGTTGCAAAACCTTTGAAAAATTCTGCTGGATAGATATATCAATTTAGATCCAGGGGAAAAAAGATACATGCCCAAAAGCTATACAAATCATTTTCTATAATTTTTATACTACAATATACCATTTTATAAACTCAGGAAATTTAGTACAGTAGACCTGCAATATTATTACATAATACGATTCTATGAATTTTTTTGATTTCAACGGTATATTATTTGTATTTTTCTGAGTAGTAGATCTTTTACTATGAATTTTTGAAATCAAAACTATTTTATAGAATTAATTTAATCTTTAACCGAAATACTTCGTAGTCAACACTGACTGTGCAAGTCAACTTCTGACCGGTCAGCGGTCAGCGCGTGATCCTGGCCGTTCATCTGAGATCCGACAGCGAGCGTCCAAGCTCCCTTACTCACCTTGCTCACTGTATGGTGGTGGCGGTGGCTCAGCGATGATGGCGGGTGGTGTCTCCGGTGGTCTTCGTCGGCGGCGGGGCACTCTACGGGGTGCGGCGAGAGGTGGTGGTCTTGGGAACGGGACGAGCGGCAGATTCCTCAGGCGACGGCGATTGCTGGCTGGAGCGACGCGGCTCCGCAGAGCCTGGCGAGGAATTATTGTGGCTCCAGTGACCTGCGTGGGAGGGAAAAGGGTCAAGGCGGTGCGGCATGAGGAGGCGGTGCAATTTGGAGAGGAAGGAGGGAGGGGCGGTCGGACAGCGTTAGAGTAGCTCTTACCGAGCTCCTATGGCGGCACGGCGGCGGTGAAGCTTCGGTGAAGGATTCCAATGGCCTGGAGGAGACATTGGGTAGGTTTTTAGGAGATTTTCGCTAAGGGGAAGATGGTTTATAAAGGGGTGTGCTCGGATAGACTCGGGAGAGGGTATCCGAATGGAATCAGCGAGGCTTCCGCGTGAATCAGCGACGGCGGTGGAGTTCGTGTCGTGGAAGAACAACTCGAGAGGCTAACAGGCGGTGCCCATTCGTGAGGAAAAAAAGATGAACAAAAAAGAAAAGGAAAAGGGGAAGGAGGGGGTGCATGCACAGCTGGGCTGCTAGTGGGCCGGATGGCGCGGCCGCGGAGCACGACGCTGTTGTTGCTGTTGCATGCTGGCTAGGCCCCGGGTGGCCGCTGGGCTGCTTCCTGGCCAGCTCCCTTTTTTTCTTCTTTACTTTTTATTTTTTTCTAAACTTAGTTTTTAACTGAAACTATCTGTTTTGTCTGAATTTTTCTGAACTGCAACAGTTCAACAAGTAAAGTGGCCATAACTTTTGATCTACAACTCTGATTCGAGTGAAACAAAAACCTATAGTTTTGTAATTGAATAACCTATTTAGCAAAACATCTAGTATGACTATATTAGGCCATCCAATAAGATACAAGATAAAAACATACCTACTCATGTATATATGAAAGGCATGCAATTCTAGTGGTGTTTTGGCAAAAGCTTTAAAGCTGTTTTTTCTTGCAATGATGATCATGATGCAATGACATGTATGATATGCAGCACCAAATCTAAAAATTTGGATGTGACAAGACTAACCCCCTTAAGATGAATCTCGTCCTTGAGATTCGATGTGGCTAGCAAATAAGTGTTGGTGGTCCTCTCGGAGCTCAACTTCTTGCTCCCAAGTGGCTTCCTCTTTGGTGTGATGGCTCCATTGCACCTTGAAAAACCTGATCATCTTAATATGGGTAAACCTCTCCATTGTCTCCAAAATCTTGACAGGCTTCTCCTCATAAGTCAAGTCATTCTCTAGTTGAACCTCATCAAGTGGCACAGTGACTCTCAATGGTATATCCACCATCTCTGGATGGCACTTCTTCCGCTGGGACACATGGGACACGTCATGAATAGTGGATAGACCTTCTGGCAACTCCAACTGATATGCAACCTCTCCCTTGTGTGCTAAGATCATGTATGGCCCTATAAACCAAGGTGCCAGCTTACCCTTAATTCCAAATCTCTTAATTCCACGTAGTGGAAAAACTCTGACGTATGCTCAATCTCCAATCTCATACACCACTTCCTTGCGCTTGGAATCAGCATAAATCTTCTTCCTCGATTGTGCTACCTTCAGTCTATCCCGAATCAATTTGACCTTCTCTTCAGCATCCTTGATCAAATCAGGTCCAAATTGCTGATGTTCACCTACGCCATCCCATAATAATGGCGTCCTGCACCTCTTACCATATAGCACAACGAACGGTGACGTCTTGATGCTATATTGGTAGTTTTTGTTGTAGGAAAACTCGGCGTAAGGCAAATTCTCATCCCAACTAGAGCCATGAGCTAAGGCACAAGCTCTCAACATATCCTCCAAAATCTGATTCACTCTCTCTGTCTGACCATCCGTCTGGGGGTGGAAGGTTGTACTAAACTCTAATATCGTTCCCAATGACTCATGTAGCTGATGCCAAAAGTGAGAGGTGAATTGGGTGCCTCTATCTGACACAATACTCTTGGGGACTCTATGTAGGCACACAATTCTATTCATGTAGATCTTGGCTAACTTAGCACTTGTCTAAGTGGTCTTCATAGGTATAAAGTGAGCTACCTTGGTCAAGTAATCAACCACTACCCAAATACAGTCATATCCTGATCTCATCCTGGGCAGTCCTGTGATAAAGTCCATTCCAAGTCTATCCCACTTCCAATCAGGTATCGGCAATGGTTGTAGCAATCCTGCTGGCTTTTGATGCTCAACATCCACTCTACTGCATACATCACATAAAGTAATATATTCTTCAATCTCTCTCTTCACATTAACCCACCAAAACCTTTCCTTCAAATCCATATATATATGTGTGTTACCTGGATGTATGGAGTATGGCGAGTCATGAGCTTCCTGATCTCCGGATACATATAAGCAATCCTTGTACCACACTGTTCCTTGATCATCCTCGTGAAATCCTTCTGACTTACCCTTGGGTATGTTTCCTCTTATTTCTTCCATGTCATTATCCTTCTTTTGACCTTCTCTAATCATATCCATAAGTGTTGGCTTGACTTCCATCATTGCCAAATATCCCTCGGATACTACCTCCAACCTGAGGTCCTTGAATTGTTCACACAGATCCTTAGGTAATTCTCCCACTGTCAGACCATTAGCATAAACGCTGCGACTCAGTGCATCTGCTACAACATTGGCCTTTCCTGGGTGATATTGCAAACTCATATCATAATCCTTTGTGAGTTCCAACCATCTCCTTTTCATGTTCAGCTCCTTCTGCGTGAATATGTACTTCAAACTCTTGTGATCCTTGAACACATCACAATGCTTCCCCATCAATAATGTCTCCACACCTTGAGTGCATGCACAACTGGCGCTAACTCCAATTCGTGCGTGGGATAATTCCTCTCATGGTGTTTAAGTTGGTGTGAGGCATAGGATACCACTCTTCCATCCTGCATCAATACACTACCCAGTCCTTGACAAGAAGCATCATAGTACACTTGGAAGTCCTTCTGAATGTCAGGCAAACACAAGATAGGTGTGGTCACTAGGTGTTGCTTCAGTTCATGGAACCTAGCTTCACACTCCTCAGTCCATTCAAACTTCCTCTCCTTTTTCAATAGTTCAGTCATTAGCTTTGCAATCTTGGAGAAATTCTCTATGAACCTCCTATAATATCCGACAAGTCCTAATAAGCTCTAAATATCTCCCACATTCTTGGGTGATTCCCATTCTGTAACTAATGATACCTTGCTTGGATCAACTGCAACTCCTTCACCTGACACCACATGTCCAAGAAATCCAACAGTGTTCAACTAGAATTTACATTTGCTAAACTTGGCATATAATTTATGCTCCCTCAACTTTTCCATAATCAGTCGGAGGTGCTTCTCATGTTTAGCATCATCCTTGGAATATATCAATATGTCATCAATGAAAACCATCACGAATTTATCCAAGTACTCTATGAATACCTTCTTCATCATGGTCATAAAATATGCCATAGCATTTGTTAGTCCAAAATACATAACTGTATACTCATATAAACCATACCTAGTGGTGAAGGCGGTCTTTGGTATGTCTTCCTCACGGATCTTCAATTGGAAATAACCCTACCTCAGATCGATATTCGAAAACACCTTCGCTCCTTCCAACTAATCAAACAAATCATTTATATTAGGCAGTGGGTATTTATTCTTGATGGTTACTTCATTAAGAGAGCGATAGTCAACCACCGATATCTTACTACTATCCTTCTTCTCCACAAACAGAACATGCGCGCCCCAAGATGATGAACTGGGATGAATAAATCCCTTGTCCAACTACACTCTAAGTTGCTTCTTCGGTTCCTTCAGTTCATCTACATCCATCTTGTACGGTCTCTTGACTATCGGTCTAGTTCTGGCATCAAGTAAATGAGAAACTCCACATCCTTTTTAGGTGTCATCCCTGGTTGCTCATCCGGAAACACATTGGGATATTCCTTTACTATGACCACATCCTCTAGGCTAACCCCTTAAGAGAATTCAACTCGGCCACTCCAATATTGGTAAGCGACTTATACCTGATTCTTACTCCCTCTGGTGTGGTGAGTGCAATTGCTCGTTGAGCACAATCTATCTGACCTTGATGTTCCGACATCCAATCCATGCCCAATATGACATCTAGATCTTGGGATTCTAGTATGACCGGGTGTGCAAGAAATGCATAAGCACCAATTTCTAGGGTCAACACTCAACATGCTACAATAGCTATCATCTCTCCCACAGGGGAACTTACTCTAATAGATCCTCTAAGAGACTCAGTAGGTAGCTTATACTTATCCACAAATTCCCTTGATATGAATGTATGTGATGCACTAGTATCGAAAAGAACAAATGTGATGTGGGTATTGATTGGAAACTTACCAACCAACAGCTCTAGTTCATTCTGAATCTCCTCAACATTCACATGATTGATTGTTGCTTTCTGGTTTGCATTAGGCGTGCTTCCTTCCTCAGCCTTCTTCTCTAGGCAATTATTAGCATAGTGCCCCATCTTCTTGCACTTGAAGCACTCCACTTCACCGAGGTCCCTTCTACCAGTGCGGTTGTGTCCATTGTTCCTCCCAGAGTTGTTGCTGTAGCTCTTGTGGCCATTATAGTGGTGGCCATTTCCTCCACGGTGTTGGTTCCCATTGCTTCCACAGTGACTGTTCCCATTACCTCCATTGTAATGGTTTCCATTACCACCATGGTGATGTCCCGATTTCCCATTAGCATGGTGGGAAGGACAAGCCCTATGGTGCGACCCTAAGTTGTGGTTTCCATTATACTTCCTCTTACGCCTTTCAGCCTAACCCTGTTTTCCCTCCAGAATTCTAGCCTTATCCATCAAAGTCTAGAAATCAGGGGCATGAACAATAGAAAGCTGGATTGAAAGCTCATTAGAACATCGAGGAAGATCTCCCTCCTCTTGGCATCTGAGTCCACATCCTCTGGCGTATAGCGAGACAAGTTAGAGAATTCCTCTATGTATTCAGACACATTGCGGTGATTTTGGCGTAGGCTGTGGAACTCCTTCTGCTTTAGGCTCATAACTCCAGTACATACATGGTGAGTCTTGAATGCTTCTTCAAACATCTCCTAGGTAAGAGTAGCAATGGGGTGGGTGATCTAGAAAGTATCCCACCAAGAAGTAGCTAGTCCTTCCAGCAGGTGAGCACTGAGCCTCACGTTTTCAGCATCGGTGCACCCAACTGTCACCAAGTATTTATTCACCGAGCGTAGCAAGTCTAGTGCAACCCTTGGCTCAAGTGAAGTAGAGAACTTGACTGGCCTCAACCTCAGAAATCGAGCAAGAGAATCCACTTGCGGTGGTGAATTGTTGTTGTTGCCATTGTTTCCATTGTTGTCGTT
This sequence comes from Avena eriantha, assembly GCA_910589775.1. Lineage (NCBI taxonomy): Eukaryota > Viridiplantae > Streptophyta > Magnoliopsida > Poales > Poaceae > Avena > Avena eriantha. The sequence goes on from OU342741.1 coordinate 315,719,816, forward strand.
GTTGTTCATCTACTGGGTCAGGGCTTGCATCAACTGGGTTTGTGCATCCAACATCTGCTGCATGCTAGGTGGCATGTCATAGGTACGTCTCGACGGCATCTGCGGTTCAGCATAGGAAAATGTTTAGATAGAAACAACTAAAGAAAATAGCCTCCTACCCATGCACTATGCTCATACAACAACAATTCATCCACAAACAATCACAAGCAATAATCACATAAGCAACACACATACACACATTGTTCCAGGGGTTTGCCTTAATAGTATATAGCTACAAAATAGTTTAGAAACGTTGAAAATCAATATTAAGCATAACAAAACAAAAAAAGCAGAAAACAGAAATCTGACAGAACATTACTTCCTTGTTCATGATTTATTTCCTGACTTAAACTCGTCAGAAAAGTTTGCTAATTTTTGTGCACATAGTAAAGGTAATTATGCACCAGATCTCTATTTTTCATATTTTCCCAGTTGCCAGTAAAATATGAAATCACACAGTACAGCATATACAACAGAAAACTGCAACAGTGATATCACAAATTTCAACCAAAACTTTGCCAAATATAATTTAAATTCACATGAAAATTCTTGGAACTTTAGAGTACTTAATACAACATCCTAAACACAATAAAATAACCGTACCAAAGGTTTACATTAATCGATGACATAAAACTAACGAATTCCTGGTGAAGACTAATTGGAGGACATCTTCTAACTACTTGGTGAATAAATTGCAATAAGTCCTTAAATCCATGCCTCGGCGCTTCAGTCCACAGGCAATCCATGGTGGTGGTGTGTACACCTCTTCTGAATCCTCATCGCTCGAGTTCTCAAAGTCCACCTCCTCAGGGTCTTCCTCCTTGCTTTCTACAGCAATGGCATTCGCCTCATCTCCTCCATTGTCATTGTCTCCATCATCACCATCGTTGTCATCGTTCCCTCCATCACCATTATCTGCATCATCATCATCATCCTCATATCCATTACCACCATTGTTGTCATCATTGGGTGGGGGATTCAGCTGTGCTTGAAGGGCAGCAATTTGAGCAGCCATGTTCACAATGGTTTGATCTCTCCCACAATAGTTTGATTCCTTTCCTCCACAACTCCATTCAGCTCCTCAATGGTATCATCCCTTTCTTCTATGGTCCCATTAAGGTCCAATATGGTTTGATCCCTACCAATAAGATCTTGATCCATAGTGTTCACAACGGTGTGCAGAGTTTCAATCTCTTGATCCTGCAATACCACGGTGACCTTGACAAAATCCACTTCTTCCTTCAGCTGCATCATCTTTTGTCCCAGCTCCTAAGCTCGAATCTCCATGTCCTCTATGTGCTTCTCATGGGGTGGCATGTTGTTCCTATTGCCTAGGATAACCATTACGTTCATGTCCTCATTTCACTTCCCAAATGCATGGAAAGGGGAATCCGGTGGCAGCCGGTGTTGATGAACGTAGCATAGGCGTGACACCACCTCATGCATGGTTGAGTCCACTCCTTGCTCCTAGGTAACATATTGTTTGGTGTAGTTCATGTTCTCAAGGCCAAGCACAGTGGGATCTGTAAGGATAATAGTGGTGATGATCTCCCATATGTGATCTCTAGGCACATATGCATTCATCCTTCTTCCTTTGAACATCGGCATCAACAGGTTCAATGATTCGAGAGCGCTCCCAACTGGTTCCAAAAAGCCTTGGAGAATGGATCCCAGCATACTCAACCCTGGTGACTTCTCACATCTATCATTTATAAAGAGGAAAGTGTGAGAATAGAAAATGATAAGAATTTACTATAATGAAGGGCATAAGAATAAAGACATAATTTAAATAGACTTAAATAAATATATGGCTTCCTATTCCAATCCTAGCTCATGATCCTGTAGTGAACACACTGCTCTAATACCATCTGAAATGGTACGACCCGTTAAGGTAGTACCTCTTTGTATCAGGCCAATCGCTGGATCAGTTCATTGGCATACATAGCATTGATAGACATCAAAGAATTAACAGTGCATCATTATTACAATAGAATGATCCAGAATATTTGATTTATTACAAAGTTTGCAAAGCATAACGCTTGGAACCAAGTATCAAATAAATAACATAAATAAAGTATCTCCAGTCTCCATTATGCGCCACATGCGAACATAATGTTGAGTGGAGGGTCGCAACCTACAAGATCACTCAGAGTAATCGGAATAACCTGCAACATAAAAGGTTGCAGCTAACGAGTGCTCAATACTTTGAATGTATTGGGAAGTGGAACTATTAGAGAACAACAAGACTAAACACTACATGCATATCTAGCTTGTGGGGTTTCAGGCTTAGTTGCAGTAGTAAAATAAGTTCATCATATCATTTGTAAAGTATTTGGTTATCATCACACAATCCCAATTAAGTTTCAACCACAAGTTTTAGCAATTACAAAGTTAGAATGAACGAGAACATATCATAGCATCCATAATTCAGCAACTTAATCTTCCATTACCGAGGACACGACTAAGTACTTAGTTTTACACCCTGCAGGGGTTGTACACTTTACCCATATGACCTGCTCGACCTGCTCGTACCATGACATGCATATTGAGTCATGATAGGGAGAAGCCCAAGAAGTGACAGTTCGGGAAGTAGTTCCCCAAGCCCATCCACGCACCGTACCAACCTACCATAATTCACTACATCTCTGGATATGAATAGCTTGGTTCACCATGACCTACTAAGTCCAACCAGCCACCCATAACTCACTGACATATGGTTGTACACGTAAGCTACCAAACAAAGACACTAGTCATTTCTGTAGAACCTAGGTGGCCATCCATAAGTGAGATACTCGGCTAAACCATAGACATGGTGTAACATCCCAATTTCGGCCACCTTAGTTAGTTGCCCAGAATGCAAAATCAAGGGGAACAAAAACTTTTTATTGTTCAGTGATGCAGTGTTTGCTTGTTGCTTGTTTGTACTTATGCATCTAAATGTGTAGCAGATGATAAACTCCCACCTAACCCTCAGTTGACAAAAGCTATTTCACAAAACAGTCTTGGCTTATTTTTCATATTCTCAAATGTTCTAGCATTTCAAAACTTGAGCCAAGATGCCTTTGCAGCAACAAACTATTTTCTTAGCTTCTATTTGCAAAACTATGGAGATCTATATGATATAATATCCCTATGTGTCAAGACAAAACCTTCAACTACTCTTACCTCTAGGTTTCTCCGAAACCTTTTATAAAACTTTTGAATTATACTCTTGGTAGAAATACCAAGTACCTTACCTTGTTCAAACCCCAAACTCTTCAAAATACAAATCTTTACCTCAAGATAGGCTTGATGGTAACCCTAGTAGTAGTGGTTTGCTAAGCTAAATTACCTTGATCTTCTATCTGATGAATTGCCTTGGTTTGTTGCTTAACTTGTTTGCTTAGGAAGTAGTATGAGCTACCCTAGGATATCATCCTCTAGGATCAAGATAATTTAAGAGTACAAACCTTAATCAAGTTTCCATAGCCGGGTCTGATCCCCATCCACTAGTTGATTCATCCAAAACCCTTAACCAGATCACTTCTGATATCATCTCTTCTAGAAGCTTCTAAGTCAAGGAAGACAAACTCCAAGCATGGATCCTTTCTAGTCAATTTACACTTCAACATCATCCATTTGATGATTCCTTGGAACTTTGCAACCAACCAAAAACACTAACTTTTATAATCCAGTCAAAAACCCTAAAACTGCCAAAATTGACTCAGTCTAGAAAACTGTTAGCAATATCACATCTTTGGGACTCTCCCTTTCTCAACCCTTGCACATTTTTGGAAATGCACATGAACCATCTTGTAATACATATTAAATACTCCCAAGTCCCACCCTTTTCCTTGGCTAGACTATCCTTTAACCCACTTTTTCTTGAAGCTTTGACAGGCAAGAAATTAATCTTTCCAGCAAATTTTCCCAACATGCCTATTTTTGAAGAAGCTCACATCTCCATGATATATTATTTTGACCAACTATTTGCATGATTGTCCTCTAATAATGAAGGTATATGCATCCATACTTCACTTGTTTCAATTGGATCCTTGTGCCTCTAAAACCCACATGGTTTTTGAAGCTAATTAATATTCTGCTATGACACCCTTATTTTTAGCCAACTTTGGCATCAATCCTAGGAAAGATAAATCATGATCAACCTCAACCTTCTGTACCATGGTGATCTAAATCACTCCGTCTATCTATCCATATAACCCAAGACCCCAGGGGAGCTCAGAGCTCCAAGATCCAACCAAGTTTTGGTGGCATAAAATTAACTTTGCCCAAGATCCTATTTTTCTTTGTTTCTACCCAAATCAAGCTTGATAATCAAAACCCAAGGTTGCGCATGGTGTTACAACATGTATATATCATCTACCTTGAATATAAAGATTTAGAAAATATTATCCATAATTATTTTGACCCAAAAACTATTTAATTCCTTTATTTGACAAAAACCCCAAAGCTCACTCTATAAAGGAAACTTTGTTTTTCTCCAAATCACATCTCCAAATTTAGGCTCATTTGAGGAATATATATAATATCCTATCTTCCCACATCAAAAATAAATATTTTTGGAGAGTCTTAATAAATCGTTTTGCCTATTTTCTTAAATGGCAGAAATAAGAAAATGCATGTTTTAAATAGTTTTATTCTCCTATAAATCTTGGGAGAATTCTCCAAAGTGTGAAATAATGTTTGGGACCATCAAAAACCAATAACCTAACTTGTCCAATTCAAAAATATCAAATCAAACCCTAAAAACCATTTCAGCACTCTTTGGAGAATCAATATAAAATGGATCTAGAATATTCAGAATATTCCCAAATAATCCTTGGAGATGTATCCTGACCCTATCTAACTACTAGCACCTCTACCACATCTTACCAAGATAAAAAATCAAGACCCTTCCTTATGAGCATCAATTATGGCAATATTGATCTGTGACCAAACTTGAGCGTATACCTCACACCAAACCCCATCAACCCTCATACCTAACATCAAATCACTCCTCCCTCATATCTGGTTGTGGCATTGTAGCCCTAGCACTATAGCAGCACCTCTCCTCTTGTCTCTTATGCTTGGATGAAAGGGATACAAAAGACATGTCCCATCTAGACCTTTTTTTGCTTGCTTGCTGCTACACCCCTACTCCTCTGCCCCTCTGCACGACACCAGAGCTCCATAGCCCTCTCTCCACTGCCCAATTCGACCTATCCTTGGCCAGCTATCCCTCCAAGCCTCCCAATGGATATAGTCCACCTTAGACCATCCTCATCTCAAATAAAAGGGCACAAGCTCTTCTAGAGCTCCCCACCTCTCTCATTTCTCTCTCTGGTCACCAGAGCCTCACATGAACTCCATGGGAACGCCTCTGGTGAAGGACTCCACCAAGCCATCAAGATCTTCGATAAGCTCGGCCTTGGGGGCCATCTCCTCTTGAAGACGCCCAAGCGTACCATTGGCCTTCTGAAGGGAATCCTTGACAAAGACATTGTGGTGTTCGACTGCAGCTATAGCACCGGCCAAAGCATCTTGGCGAGCCAGAGCTTGAAATTCAAAGCTCACACCAGCATTATATGTAGAAGACACATATGAGCACAGCCAAACAAAGACAAATATAGAGCAAAGCAATGATGCAACATCACACCTGAGAGTGCCTCAGCAACAGAGAGAAGCTGATCCACGAACACCTTTTCCCTGTCAGCTGTAGCGACAAGAAGGTCCTCCTCACGCTTTTTCGACTCATGGATGGAGCGTTCAAAGGCTTCGAGTGCCTCGTCGTGGTTCTTCTTCGCTGCGGCAAGACCCTTCTTTAGGGAATTGACGCGACGAAGGAGCTCATTGTTCTCACCTACAAAGGATGATAGAAAAATGCAAGATCGACGATTTTCCTGTATAAATATTATAGAGATAAGAGTACAAGCTCACCTTCGAATGCGTGATGCTGGGTCTCTAGCAAGGCATGCTGACAGCCCAAGGATGTAATATGTTCGGCAAGGCGAATTGATTCCTTCAGGACAGCCTGTAGAAAGAGAAGCATTAGCACCAACCTAATTTCGACTAACATAGTCAAGAAAACTTACATGCTCCTCTAGGGACTCTGAAGTCTCCTTCTATAAAGTCGCCCGGGCAACCATCTGGTTCTGCCTAGCGTGAGGGGAACTCGAAGAGTTGGCACCAGAGGTGGCCGCCACCTGGGGAGAGCGTGAATGCTCCTCAACATCCTTACCCTTGGAGTCTGTGACTCCACTCTCCTTCATGAAGAAGCAATCATCGGACGACGATGATGCAGTTTTGCTATAGCAAATTGCACAAAAACAAAATAAGAAAAGGACTTCAGGACATATGATTAAATTGGCAAAAGTACAAATCTTATGCATTGAAATCTTCAAGGTCAAAGGAGTCATCAGATAACTCCTTCAGTGTCCTCAGCTTCTTCTGTGGAGGAGGAGCCACGGCGCGCACGGGTACCGCGGGGACTGGAGCCTCCACCTCATTCGCAGGATTATCCAGCATCTCCGACGAAGAAGCGTCTGAGAATTTGCTTTGGGAATGCTTGCTAGTCCCATCCTTGCTGAACTTGGGGGCTTCCTGCTCTTCAATGACGGGGACGGTAGAGCCCGACTCGTCCTCCTCCTCTGCTTCGCGAGGTTTCACTCCCTCCGGCTGAGGAGGCAAAACAATAGCCACCTTCCATTCCTAGCAAAAGAGGCAGCGTCAGTATAAGGAAAGCCTAGTAGGAAATCGAAAAACAAGAAGAGATAAAGAAAGAAAACTACCTTAGGTGTTGGGGATATGCTATATGGGTATCCTCATAGCATGTCACCAATCTGCCTAACCCGGGTGGCCCATAGTTGGTAGAAAGGCCTATGGCCTACTGGGCGACCCAGTTAGATGGATCCTGAAGGGAGGCCCATGCCGGATAAAGGAAGGCTACACAGGAGTCACCGACATACTAGGAGCCTTGGAGTACAAGACATGGAAGACTAGTTCGTGTAGGTGTAGGACTCTTTACCTTGTCCGGCAAGGACCTTTCCCTGTAAACCCTAGGTCTTGGTGCCTTTATAAGCCGGCCTGCGGGAGACTTTAGGGCATAACCTCATAGATTGCTGTCTAAAACACGCAACACCTTGCACAGCAAACCTATCTCTATAACTCAGCGTATTGCCATTATAGTGATTTATAGCCGGAGTAGAGTTCTGCCACCGTTGTGGGACTTGAACCTGGGTAAGCTGTGTTACCTCGTACCCACCAACTCTCTGCCTTACCTCACGTCTCTAAACACGCACTGTGATGACCCCTCCATGTCGTACTCATTGGCAATACCACGACAGTTGGTGCCCACCGTGGGGCAAGAGGTGCTTCGAGCTCTACACCAGGCGAAGTCCAATCTCTTCGCGGAAATCAGTGATACCGAAGCCATTGGTCACGTTCTCTTCTCCGGCAACATCCCGATCGTCCCCCAAATGAGTTTTGGGTGCCGGCGAAGACGAACCCCACGCGCTGCTCCATCAACCCCTTCGGAGACATCCACATCTTCATCGGTGAAACTGACTCGCGTCCTAGCTCCCAGGAAGTTGGAAACTCGTCAAGCCCCTCACGGACCACCTATCAGCAGGACATGTTCGCGGAAGGATCTGGGCCATACCTCTCTTTGGAGTATGGTGGCTCGGATCAGGGAATTTCAAGGCCCACCCAAACCACCCCTGTGCAGGATATAAAGGTGGAAGGACCCCGCGAATCCGATTGGCTTCCCCGAGCGTTAGAGATGCGCAGGTCACACTTTGTCGGTGTCGTCACCATCTTCGATCTGGCCAGATGCGTTCAAAGGGATGGAGAATCTCCCCGCGAATACCTTACCAGATGGATGAGGGTGAGGGAAACCCTAGACGGTGACCGCGCCGATGAGCTCGTGTACCACTTCGTGGAAGGACTCACACTTGCAACACTCCTCTAGCATATGCTCTAAAGGCGGCAGGCCGCAGGCCCTCTCACCCTTGGTGAGATGGTTGCCATCGTTAATGAATATGCGGATGCCAATGAAGAGGCCATGGTGGCAATCCCCATCGTATCCAGAGAACAACAACAACGGCTCGCCTCCATCACCCTCCACATCCGCCATCGTCGACACCGACGCCAACTCCGACTCTGTCCTTGACGCGCTTTACACCGACATTAATATGGATGCTAGCAGCTCAAAAGCTAACTCATAGGAATACGACATAGTTATGAGGGAGATTGAACAAGAGATCAAGAAGGAGGAGCGCGCCAAGAAGACCAACACTTCCCACCAGGTGCTAGTCGCTATTGGGAGCGTGATGGAAGAAGACAGACAAGAACAAGAACGTGAGAGAGCGCTGCCCACGCCAGCGGTCACTAGAGCAGCAGCAGCTAAAAAGGTCGCGGAGCCTCCGGCTCCGGCCAAGGCTCTGCCTCCTCTGGTTACTCGCCCGCCACCAGCGCAGGAACTCACCACGGCCCCTAATACGGCCCGACAATCAAATCAGCCGCCAATGCCACCGTCAACGTCTGTAGCTGGCAACCCACTAGGCACTCCCACCGACAAAGCAATCTATGACACACTTCTCATTGAGCCAATCACCGTCTCCCATATTCGGAGTGTTACAGAGCTTGATGAGAAACATGCGAAAATCTTGGCTAAGGCCAAGTGCATCGTGGAGCAAGGCACTAAGCTGGACGAAGACATGGCTAAGGCGCAGCAATCCATCAAGGCGGCAAGAGCTATGGAGGCCAAATACAAACAACTGATGTTAAAATATAAAACAAAGAAAGCGCCAGCTCACGTCGTCCAAGATCCCGGCGTTCAGCGAGGTTTGGGGTTTGATGGGTCTAAGCCAACAAAAGCCACCCCTTACATAGATTCTGAGGGGAGGCAGGTCATGCCAACTCCCGCTCTCAACATTGTCATCGCCAAGATGCTCCTAGAACAGGATAGGTTGCCAGAAGCAGTTGCTCAGGTGTACGACCTCGTTGCTAAGGCATGCAAGCAACAGGAAAAGGCCGCCTCGCAGAGGCTTGAGTCCAACCCGGAGCTGTGCCAGTCAACCCTGAACAGCCGCAGAAGGCCAAAATCTCCCTGTGACAAAGTATCGTGCACAGGATCTACAGAGCAAAGACGGAGAGAGGCATGCAACAGGACTGACGCTATCCCCATATCCTCCCACCACGGAGAAAAGGCTCGTCCACATCGCTCGCCACCTCCACCACCATCTCGATGTCACAAGGATCCAGAGCCGCACCACCACACTGATGTCTACGCACTTCTATTCTTGTAGACAGTTGTTGGGCCTCCAAGTGCAGAGGTTTGTAGAACAGCAGCAAGTTTTCCCTTAAGTGGATCACCCAAGGTTTATCCAACTCATGGAGGAAGTGGTAAAAGGTATTCCCTCTCAAGCAACCCTGCAATCAAGATACAAGAAGTATCTTGTGTCCCCAACACACCCAATACACTTGTCAGGTGTATAGGTGCACTAGTTCAGCGAAGAGACAGTGAAATACAAGTGGTATGGATAATTATAAGTGGTAACGGTGATAGAAGATAACTTGATGGCGTGGAAGAGACTAAAGGTAAACTAAAATAAAGATGGAACCAAGCAAACATATAACAGATCTAGTAGCAAACGGTGTTTCAATGCTTAGAAACAAGGCCTAGGGATCATACTTTCACTAGTGAACACTCTCATATAAATATATTATCTTCATGATACTACTCTTAACTACTCTCTGGTTGGACACTCTAATCAACGCTAGGGCTATAACAGCACACCTCAAAGTAAGCCTTTCCCATCTAGAAAACCCCACACTGTCACCTTGAGCACTAGATGGTTCCAACAAACACCACAATTTCATAAAGACATCCAACTTCAAATATAACTCATAACAAGTATTTGTAATCTCTAGCCTAAGTGCCACCATGGTGAGCACGCTGTCACTTTCACACACATGGGGAGAGCAGAGATTCATTAAAGCACTTGAGTAGCAAGGTAGATCTACTTGATTACAAAGCTCATGATCACAATATGATCATGCATAGAGAGAGAGATGAACACATAGCTACCGGTAGAACCCTTAGCCTCGAGAGAGAACTACTCCCTCCTCATCATGGGAATCAGCAATGGTGATGGAGATGGTGGTGGAGATCGATGGACATGGCTCCGGGGGCACTTCCCCGTCCCGGCTGGGTGCCAGAACAGAGACTTTCTGTCCCCCGAATCTCCCTTTTGGTGGCGGCAGCGCTGCGGAACTTTTCGTGGCTGGAGGCTTCTTTTTCTAGGGTTTATGCCTTGGGAGGCTTCTTATAGGCCAGAGGGCAAGATCGGTGGAGGCCATAGGGGCCCACACCACCTGGTGGCGCGGCCAGGGCTAGCCCGCGCCAGCACATGGTGTGGCCAGGCCCTAGCCCTCCTCCGTCTTGTATTCTGGCTCCGTGAGTCTTCCGGTAAAATAGGAACTTTGGCTTTTGTCCCGTCCAATTCCGAGAATATTCATTTTCTGACTTTCCTGGAACCAAAAACAGCAGAAAACAGGCAACTGGCATTGTGGCTCTTGTTAATAGGTTAGTCCAAGAAATCATATGAAAAGTACTCCAAATTTGGAACAAAACATAAGAAAGTAGATAAAACCAAGCATGGAACATCAAAAATTATAGATACATTTGCAATGTATCAACATCCCCAAGCTTAACTCCTGCTCGTCCTCGAGTAGGTAAGTGATAAAAATAAAGAATAATTTTTGAGGTGACATGCACCATCAAAGACTTGATCAAAGTATTTGTAAAACATTCAAAGCTGAGATCATAGTACGTCAATCATAACATGAAAGATAAAGTTCTAGCAATAAAACAAAGAAACCATGTTGCAACATGAAAAGGCACAAACAAAAGATTCATGAATAATAATGCTTTGCAAGACGTTTGTTTGTTTCACATAAAGAAAACATAGCATAATAGTATTCAGCTTGTCCCTCATAGAGTAGCAAATATAAATGCATAGGACACCTTCGAAGTTCATAAGAGTGAATAGATACAAGTAGTTTAAAACAAGAAATATCAAGTTATGCATCAATCAACTAGTCTTGGGACAATGCACATAGAACTAAGAATGGCCAATATGCTCTCAAAGTAGGTGCATAAAGGTAGAAGGTGGAGACTCAATATAATGGTGGAAGAAATGCCTTCATAGAAGGAAGTAGGGATTCAAGTCTCATAAAGAGATTCCAAAAATTATGGTACTTATTAGCTTTCAGATCTCATTGCCCCTATCATAAGCATCTTGAAGGTGATTAAGGTTAAAGTGACACAACTAAGAGGATATGCTTGTCAAGTTATAAGCCGAAATCTCATGCCCCTTACTTACGAAGACCAAACCTCATGTTACTCAACTTTAGTCACGAGTAAGCTCTTGTCATTGTAAGTACATATGTATCATAAAGAACCGCCAACGGGGTACCCCTTGCACATGATAAAGGAGCTATCCCATAATCAAAATGACAAGGCAAGCAGACAATGAGCATCTCAGTGATCTTTTTATTTGCTATTTGCATAGGTTTTTATTGAGGATGCTTCATAGAGTGCTCATTATGGTGATGCTGCAAGTTTCCACCATGATTAGGCATGGCTTAGGCTAGCGGGCCAGGCGTTTCTCTAACACACATACAAACTCCATGATCTTACAAGTTCCACTTTTATTTCACACCGCCGGGATCCGTAAGCAAAAGAACATGATATCAACGGGGTATAAAGTACAAGTGCAATGTTGAAAGCGTTCCCCATGATACATGGTTCTGCTAATTTCAACTTATAAAGCGCAAGCATATGCGCAACAAAGAAGGACCCAATGGTTCAAGTTTATTAGATGCAAAAAAAAGTAAAGTGTGCCATCAAGTTCGTGAGAGCTTTAATCACTAGTTTTCTCATAACAAGTTTAATTTGGAAGGTAAACAAAAGCATGAATATACTTGTAATAGCATAAGCTAGTAGGTAGGTATGGTGGACTCTTTGGAATAACTTGGTTTAGGGAGTTGGATGCATGAGCGGAACTCATACTTGGTTGTGGAGGCTAGCAAAAGACTGGGAGCGACAAACTAAGAGAGCAATAATGGCCATAATCATGCAGAGCGACAAAACATCATTGATCAAAGCATAAAGTGATACTACAAGTTGAAAACTAAAGGATCATAAAGGCTATGGTGACTTGAGATAGTCATAACATGGTGTGAGCATGCGCCAAGTCAACCCAAATAAAGCATTAAAGGAGAATACCACTATACTATGCTTTAATATGCTAAAATAACGCATGATTCATCCAAGGCACATTAAGCAATATCAATTATTTATAACAAGTCATGCTACAGCAAGGAATACTAAGCATAAAGCCAAAACAATATCAAGCATGGCATGACAAAGCATAGGCTACAGCCAAAAAAGAGCTCCTTTTACCACATAAGCATGAACTTTCCTACTCTTTTCCAACCAAACCAAACTATTTGCAAACCAATGTATGAAAGAGGGGGTCCAACCAATTTATTCAGCAAACTAAGAAAACTAAGCAAACTAAAAACCAAAACGAAAACGAAAAAGAAGACGCTCCAAGAAAAACACAACTGTGCATGAAATAATAAAAATGAAGCGTTTGGAAGAAACCTGGGATTTTTATTGATGAAGAAGGAGATGCCTTGGGTATCCCCAAGCTTTGACGCTTGTAATTCTTGGATATTTCTTGGGGTGACACGCATGGAATCCCCAAGCTTGAGCTTTAGTCCATCCTTCATCTCATTACTCATTCCTTCCATACACCTGAAATTTTTCCTTCATACAAAACTTCACACAATCTGTATTAGCAACATTAGTGCACTTAAGATAAATAAGTCTTAAGGTTCAGTTCTAACACCAAATAAACTTCCATTAGAACACTATCTACTGTAGCACTTCCCTCAAAAGCTCAATTCCCCAAAAGAACTCAAGAAGGAACCAACAAGAAGTAAATGCAGAAAATGGCAGAAATCTGTCAAAACAGACCAGCAGGTAAAGATGAATTTTTTCGAAGACCTTTTGTTGCTCAAAAAGAAAAGTGTTGAACTAACGAAAGTTAGATAACAACCTGGGGCAGAAGAACAAAAAATTATAGCTCATTCCTACATACAGAGCTCTCCCACGAATGTTTACGGTGAAGCACAGAAATCTGTTTCGGGACAACAACTTTCCCAATCATTACCTCTCTCATTAGAGGTTACTCTTGGCACAAAAAGCAAATAAAAAGGATAAGGAGCGGTTATTACAGAGTTAATAACTTTCAAGACTCATCTAAAACTTTTGGGTTATCTCCCAATAAGTACTTTTCTTTAACGCCTTTAAGTTAGGCATGATAGTTTGAGAAGATGCTCACATAAGACATATGAATTGAAGTAAAAGAGAGCATCAAGAAGAAAATTCAAAACATATTTAAGTCTAACCCACTTCCTATGCATAGGAATCTTGTAAAGAAACAAGTCATGAAAGCACAAAGCAACAAGCATAGGAAAACAAAACAAGTGCAACTTCAAGACTTTCAACATAAAGAGGGGAAACTTAATATTATTGAGATGCATAAAACCATGTTTCCCTCTCTCATAATAACTTTCAGTAGCATCATAAATAAAATTAACAATATAGATATCACATAAAACATTCTTATCATGAGCCACATGCATAAAAGAATTAATACTCTCCACATAAACATAGTCATTCTTATTAGTTGTAGTGGGAGGAAATTCAACAAAATAGCTATCATTATTATTCTCATCACCATAATAATCAAATATAGGAGGAATATTGTAATCATAATTAATTTCCTCCTCAATAGTAGGTGGACTGAAAATATCATAATCATCATTGCAATCATCATATATTGGAGGTATAGCATCCTCATAAGCAATAGAATAGTTATCTTCCCAAGTGTGTTCATTTGTAAACATATCATTATTGGAAGGATCATGGATAACACTAATAGTATAGCAATTATTAATATCATCATTTTTAGAATTGGTACCAAAGAGATTTTCAATATCAAAAGAAGTATGATTTTCCCAATCATCATCACTACTATAGGTACCAGGCATAGGAACATCATCGAGTTCAGACTCATCAAAAACTATAATAGGAGCAACATGCTTAGGGGGAAATACCGTTTCCTCTCTCCTTTTACTCCTCATTTTCTTCTTTATCTTCTTCTCTTTAGGAGGGAGAGGCTTGAAAGGAAGCTTCTCCATATACCCTGGTTCATTGTTAGAGACAATAGAAGAAACTTTGGAGGATTCCTTCTTTTCATTAATAAGATCAAAACACATATTAGTCCTATCATATTTTGGTAAAATCTGATCTTCTATAATATTTTGTATGTAAGTATTTGTGTGACAATTATCAACACAATAAAGATGACAACCATGTAGGACACTATTCATATCAAAAGCACCCATATCTACCAAAGAGGTTTTTCTTGATAACTCTTCATACCCCAAAAATAATGTAAGTTCATCATGCTGATTAGGAGTGATCATGTCATCACAATACAAACTTGCAGTACTCATTGGATTAGAAGGGCTATTATTATGGCATGAGCATTGGAAATTGAAATGACCCACTTCAAAGCAAAGTTCACAAATAAAAGGATAGAGGGCACAAACTTTTTTACCAAGATCATTTAGAGCCCTATACCACATTCTAGTTTTTTCATTCCTGTGGGTGATACAATAGTCTTCTTCAACTTGATTACTCTCACAAGGTCTATGTATCCCACAAAAATTAACATCCTTATAAGAAATAGTGCTTTCAGAGGTTTGAGCATGTTTATTGCTATCATTAACAACAATTTCATTTTCCATGCAAGTGTCTTTAAAAGGCTCATGATACATGTCCCACTTTTCTTTAGGAGCATTAATATGAGAAGCAAAGGTTTTAAAACTATCAATAAGAATTTGAGGATCAAGACCATATTTAGCACTAAGCTCTTGAAAATCAGCAGTTTCAGCAAAAGACTTAATGCAATCATACTCATAGTTTATACCTGGTTCTTTACCTTTGTTGTTATCCCAATCTTCGGTATTGCTTTGAATTGTTTCAAGAAGATCCCACTTAGCTTTGACCTCCTTACTTGTGAAGGATCCCTCTAAACAAGTATCTAGATAGTCCTTGTAATGTCCTCAAAGCCTTGCATAGAAATTATTAATAACAATATTACGGGGGAGCTCATGAATGGGACATTTGAGCATTAGTGACTTCAATCTCCCCCATGATTGGGCGATACTTTCTCCATCATGAGGATGAAAATTATAAATGTAATTCCTATCTTTATGAATTTCATGAGGAGGATAAAATTTAGAGTAAAAGAGAGATTCAAGTTCCTTCCACTCCAAATGATGAGGATCATCTAGTAGCTCATACCACTCCCTTGCTTTGCCCTTAAGTGAAAAAGAGAATAACTTCTTCTTGATGTGGTCTGTTGTAATACCTGCACACTTGAACAACCCGCATAATTCATGTATAAAGAGCAAATGATCACCGGGATGGACAGTTCCATCTCCAAAATAGTAGTTATCCATAACACGATCAATAATTTTTATAGGTATTTTAAAGGAGATGCTTTCAGTATGTGGATTTAAAATATCACAAGTATCATTAGAATTACCACATATGGGAGATAAAGTATCATCAGAGCAAATTTTCTTCTTTAAAGCTAGGGAACTAAAAAGATCATTTTCATAAAAACTAACTTCCCCAAGCTTAGACGTTTCCATAGCATTAGTAACAAAGGTGTTCAAAAGATTCATGCTAATAACATTGCTATTAGCATGCAAAGAAAGTTCCATGGGTTTTTTAATTTTCTTTTCAGACAATTCAAGTTCTAACTTAGGAAAAATACTAAAAAGCTCTCTAATTTTGTTGTTGTTTTCCATTAAGCCTAACTAGTGAAAACAAGAAACAAAAAGACAAAATTGCAGAATCTAAAGGAAATAACTTCGAGCACTCACACCAGAAAATAGGCGTTTGCCGTGGAAGGTTCTTCTTCTTTAATCCTTCGGTGTGAATACCTTTTACCTTTCCTCCCCGGCAACGGCGCCAGAAAATATCTTGATGTCTATGCACTTATATTCTTTTAGACAGTTGTTGGGCCTCCAAGTGTAGAGGTTTGTAGAACAGCAGCAAGTTTTCCCTTAAGTGGATCACCCAAGGTTTATCGAACTCAGGGAGGAAGTGGTCAAAGGTATTCCCTCTCAAGCAACCCTGCAATCAAGATACAAGAAGTCTCTTGTGTCCCCAACACACCCAATACACTTGTCATGTGTATAGGTGCACTAGTTCGGCGAAGAGATAGTGAAATACAAGTGGTATGGATAATTATAAGTGGTAACGGTGATAGAAGATAACTTGATGGCGTGGAAGAGACTAAAGGTAAACTGAAATAAAGATGGAACCAAGCAAACATGTAACAGATCTAGTAGCAAACGGTGTTTCAATGCTTAGAAACAAGGCCTAGGGATCATACTTTCACTAGTGAACACTCTCATATAAATTTATTATCTTCATGATACTACTCTTAACTACTCTCCGGTTGGACACTCTAATCAACGCTAGGGCTATAACAGCACACCTCAAAGTAAGCCTTTCCCATCTAGAAAACCCCACACTGTCACCTTGAGCACTAGATGGTTCCAACAAACACCACAATTTCATAAAGACATCCAACTTCAAATATAACTCATAACAAGTATTTGTAATCTCTAGCCTAAGTGCCACCATGGTGAGCACGCTGTCACTTTCACACACATGGGGAGAGCAGAGATTCATTAAAGCACTTGAGTAGCAAGGTAGATCTACTTGATTACAAAGCTCATGATCACAATATGATCATGCATAGAGAGAGATGAACACATAGCTACCGGTAGAACCCTTAGCCTCGAGAGAGAACTACTCCCTCCTCATCATGGGAATCAGCAATGGTGATGGAGATGGTGGTGGAGATCGATGGACATGGCTCCGGGGGCACTTCCCCGTCCCGGCTGGGTGCCAGAACAGAGACTTTCTGTCCCCCGAATCTCCCTTTTGGTGGCGGCGGCGCTGCGGAACTTTTCGTGGCTGGAGGCTTCTTATAGGCCAGAGGGCAAGATCGGTGGAGGCCATAGGGGCCCACACCACCTGGTGGCACGGCCAGGGCTAGCCTGCGCCACCACATGGTGTGGCCAGGCCCTGGCCCTCCTCCGTCTCGTATTCTGGCTCTGTGAGTCTTCCGGTAAAATAGGAACTTTGGCTTTTGTCCCGTCCAATTCCGAGAATATTCATTTTCTGACTTTCCTGGAACCAAAAACAGCAGAAAACAGGCAACTGGCATTGTGGCTCTTGTTAATAGGTTAGTCCAAGAAATCATATGAAAAGTACTCCAAAGTTGGAACAAAACATAAGAAAGTAGATAAAACCAAGCATGGAACATCAAAAATTATAGATACATTTGCAATGTATCACACACAAGCATGCCACCTCCAAGGCGGTCCTAGCCCGGTATCATTATACGCGATCAGGGCGAACAGCCTCGGCATGCCAGAGAGCGTAGCGGCCTTGACGGACAAAGGAGAAGGTCCCGCAAGGAACCGCCATGTCCGACAAGCAACCGCGACAGGTGTGAGGAGTCGCAGGAGGGGCACATCAAGAGAGCTAACCCACCGCCTTCACCGCCGCCATCGCCATTTAGTAGCCATCATGGTAGAGGGCATGGAGGATCTCACAAATCGTGCCACAACTCCCCTCCACATGACGAAAAAGGGAAGCATCCAGAGCCATAGGACGTACGATCACGGCTGGACAAGATCCAAGAAGCTCGGAAGCTCCTATACCTTGGGCCATGGTGTTTTGGACCAGTAATATGGGCCAAAACTTACCCCAAGGGCCTCCGAATAGACAAGACGATCAAGCCATACAACGGCACCGCTCGGCTAGCAACGTGGTTGCAGGACTACAGTGAAGCGATCCACATCGCAGGGGGAAACCCCAATGTCGTCGTCAAGTACCTCCCACTCATGTTTACCTGCACGGCCCGTCAATGGATCGACGACTTGCCGGAGAAGTCAATATCCAGTTGGTTGGACATGCACGAAGCATTCACCAAGAACTTTGAGGGTACGTACAAACGTCCCTGCACTATCGGAGACCTATAACAATGTGTGCAGGAAAAGGATGAAACCCTCTCGTGCCTACCTCTCTCGTTGGCTGGATATTAAAAATTCCTGCACAGGGGTGCACAAACAGACGGCTATGGCCCCCTTCATTGATGGTCTAGAAAAGGGAACTTTGCTCCAGCACTCGTTGAAGCACAGGAAGGACAACAATGACCTCAACCTCAACGCAATGATCGCCATGGCTAGCGAGTTCACCGCTGCTGATGACGACGCGCGGGGATCGTTGCCAGCGATCGCAATCCCTATCGAGGCCAAGAAGAACAACAATAACAAGCGAAAGAATCCGCCCGAAGAGAATCAAGTAGCCGACATGGTCGCCGCAACGTTCACTAGCAGAGGCAATGGCGGACAGCGTGGACGTGGCAGGGGAGCTAGCAGTGGCCAACAGAGGAGCGACACTACACCCTCAGCACCCCGTGTTCCCCAAACGTACGAAGAGTACCACGATATGCCGTGTTTCGTCCATCTAGACGCCAATGGAAAATCCACCCATACCAATCGCCAGTGCAAGTTTGTCAACCATCTCAAGAAGGACCCTGAGTCCGGCTACAAGCGAAGTCGGAAAAACAGACCCTGTGGAAAAGGCAAAGGGAAGAAGAAGGAGGAAGAACTCAAGGAATCAAGTGATATGGATAAGGACGTGGACCCAAAATCTTCCGACAAGGGAGAGGATAAAGGGAAAAATCCCTTCGAAAAGAAGGATCCATGTTACCACACCTTCCTTGGCACCCCAACTATTCGGGCCAAGAAAACCTCGCTGAGCATACTGATGGCTACCCTCCCTCCGGTTCCCCAGTACATCAAGTGGTCGGAAGTTCCAATTACTTGGGATAGGAAGGATCACCCAAAACTTATCCCAATAGAGAACCAGTATGCCATGGTCATCAACCCTTTGATTGACGGCACGGAGTTCACCAAGTGCATCATGGACAGTGGAAGCAGGATCAACATCATGTACCTGGATACACTGCACAAAATGAACTTGACGGAGACCTAGCTAAGGAAGAGCAACATCGTGTTCCATGGAGTCGTCCCTGGCCGACAAGCAAATTCCCTGGGCTACATCACGCTTCCGGTCGCTTTTGGCGATGTTAACAATTACCGCCAAGAACGCATGACCTTTGAAGTGGTGCCTTTCAAGAGCATGCACCATGTCATCTTCGAGCGCGACATCTTCCACTTCTTCCTCGCAAGTCCATGCTTTGTCTACAACAAACTCAAGATTCCTAGACCAAATATCGTCATCACCATTGACGGAAGCTTCACTAAGGCACGAGAGTGCGAGCTCAGCGAGGCCGCCTTCACCGAAGTAGTCCTCTATGGTGAGGAGTTCAAGGAGATCCAGAACCAGGTCGATGCCTCGGAGATGCCGGATTCGAAGAAGCAGATCACTACTGCCGAACCTGCCTTCAAGGCCGCCATCAAGATCAAGTAGGTGGATCTTGTTGAAGGAGATTCCTCCAAGACCACTTCCATTGGCACGGACCTGGATCCCAAATAGGAAAGCGCTCTCGTCGAGTTCCTCCGTGAGAATAGGGACATCTTTGCCTGGCAACCTGCCGACATGAAAGGTGTACCTAGCGAACTTGTCGAGCACAGCTTGAATATTGATCCTAATGCCAAACCGGTGAAACAACCTCTACGACGCTTTGGTGATGAAATACGAAGGGCTATAGGCCAAGAAATAGCTAGGTTACTTAAGGCTAGCTTTATTCGAGAAGTTATTCACACCCGATGAGTGGCAAATCCTGTATTTGTCCCCAAAAAGGGAACCAATGAATTAAGAATGTGTGTTGATTACACCAGCTTGAACAAAGAGCGTCTGAAGGATCCATTTGCTTTGCCTCGCATTGACCAAGTCATTGATTTGACGGCTGGCTCGGAATTCTGTGTTTTCTCAATGCTTATTCAGGATACCACCATATTCGGATGCGAAACTTGGACCAATTGGCCACTTTGTTCACCACACCCTACGACATGTATTGCTACATCACCGATGCCCTTTGGGTTGAAAAACGCTAGTGCCACGTATCAGCGGACGATGCAACGTTTCTTGCACGACCAAATAAGTCGCAACGTACATGCCTACATGGACGACATCGTAGTAATGTCAAAGAAATTAAATGATCTTATCGCCGACTTGCAGGAAACCTTCGACAATCTCCGGAAATACAACAGGATGTTGAACCCAAAGAAGTGCGTCTTTGGGGTACCATCCGGCAAACTGTTGGGCTTCATCATTTTGCATCGCGGAATCGAGGTGAACTCGGGGAAAATCAAGGACATCCTCGACATCAAACACCCGACATACCTGAAGGACATACAAAGGCTCACAGGCTGTGTTGCAGCAGTAAGCCGGTTCATCAGCCGACTTGGCGAGAAGGCTATGACGCTCGACAAGTTGCTCAAGAAGCCGGACAAATTCACATGGACGGAAGAAGCTGACATGGCACTTCAGGAGTTGAAGAGAATACTCTCCTCCCCACCTATACTTGCAGCACCGGTGCCAAGGGAGCCTATGTTAGTTTACATGGCGGCAACCTACCGAGTAGATCGCAAGGAACCAACGCACGAATACGGAGTTCAGCGACCTGTTTACTATGTACGCAAGGTCTTGACAGAATCCAAGCAGTGTTACCTGCACTATCAGAAGATAGCTTAGGGAGTTTTCCTTGTTCCCGCAAGTTAAGGCATTATTTCTAGGAGCACCCCATCATAGTAGTGAGCAAAGCTCCACTGTCCGACATCATCAACAACAGCGACGCTATAGGGAGAGTGGCAAAGTGGGGCATTGAACTTGCCGCCTTTGACATCTTCTACAAGCGACACGATGCTATCAAATCACAAGCATTGGCAGATTTTCTTGCTGATTGGACATAACTGCTAGAAGACACTCCTATACTAGAGCCAGAGTATTGGGTCATGCACTTTGACGGATCTAAGTTACTCAATGGCTCGGGGGCTGGTGTATTATTACAATCACCTACAGGAGAGAAGTTGCAATACGTCCTGCAGATCCACTTCAATGCTACAAATAACATGGCGGAGTACGAGGCCCTCATTCACGGACTTTGCGTAGCCAAGGATATTGGCATCAAGCGCATAGTTTGCTGTGGAGATTCCGAGTTGGTTGCCTAGCAAGTAGCTGGCACCTAGAACGCGTGAAACCCTATGACGGCGTCATATCGAGACGAAGTAGACGAAATAGCCAAGTGCTTCGACGGCTACGAAGTCAAGTACGTCAAAAGGGAGGATAATGAGGCGGCAGATCTGCTATCAAAGCTTGGATCAGCTTGTCGACCAATTCCGCTAGGCGTTTTCCTGGAGGATTTATGAACTCCATCCGTGAAGGGAGTGGACCCCGACAACCTGGATAGAGTGGACTCATTTGTTAACGCAGTAACAGTGACCTTTCCGGCTTGGATGAAGCCATTCGTGGATTATCTACAAGATGAAACTTTGCCCGCCGACGAAGTCGAAAGCCGTCAAATAGTATGCAGAGCAAATGGTTACGTCATCATTGACGGCCAGATATACAAAAGAAGTACCACATGAGTCTTCCCACGGTGCGTCTCCCAGTAGCAAGGTATTGAAATCCTTAGAGAAATACATCTCGGAGATTGCGGGCATCACGCCGCTCCCTGATCGTTGGTGGCCAAGGCCTTCCGACAAGGATTCTACTGGATAACTGCCAAGGCGGATGCCAACAAGTTGGTACAAACATGCCTTGGGTGTCAATTTTATGCAAGACAACCAAATGTTCTAGCTGAAGAATTGTGAACAATACCAATAACTTGGCTATTTGCAGTCTAGGGGCTGCACATGGTGGGACCTTTGCAGAAAGCACCATGTGGATTCACACACTTGCTAGAAGCAGTGGACAAATGCACAAAATGGATTGAAGCTAAACCCATTAGAAAGCTTGATGGGGCAACAGCCCTAAAGTTTGTCCGTTATCTAGTGGTGAGATTTGGTCTCCCACATAGCATTATCACCGAAAATGGCAGAAACTTATCTCTCGGAGAAGTTGAGGAGTACTGTCATGAGAAAGGCATCCGCCTTGACCTAGCATTTGTGGCACATCCACAGTCAAATGGGAAAGTTGAAAGGGCCAATGGACTAATTCTGCACGGAATCAAGCCACGCTAAGAGGCACCACTACGTAGAGCAGCAGGAGACTGGGCGGAAGAACTACCATATGTTTTGTGGATTTTATGAACAACACCTAACAGATCTACCAACTTGACTCCTTTCTTCATGGTTTATGGAGCATAAGCAGTTCTACCATCCGACATCCTCCACGATGCACCAAGAGTTTCTGCCTACAAGGAGGATGACGCTAAAGAATCCAGACGACTATTTGTGGACCTACTTGAAGAAGAGGACGTGCTGGCATGCTAGAGATCTGTCGTCTACTAGCAGAAGCTGCACGGCTACCATAGTCGCCGTGTAAAGCATCGCACGTTTAAAGAAGGGGATCTGGTGCTTAGATTCAAGCAGGAGAAATCACACAAATTATCCCTGCCTTGGGAAGGACCGTTCGTCATAAGCAAAGCATTGCTTAATGGTTCCTATTACCTCATCGATATTCACGAGTTGAAAGATAGGCCAAAAAATTGCAAGCGCAAGCAACGTGACTCCGATGATGATTACCGGGAGATAGATCGGCAATGGAACATAGCACAGGTACGTCCCTTTTACACTTAGCACATTTATATTATGTAATAAGTTTCTTATATGATCAATGAAACAAAGCATTTGGTTCACTCATATTCTCTGAGTCTTTTACCTCCTTTAGTTGTTCATTTTTGGATCATATAAACCCTTTATGCGTAAGGTTGCATTTGCCCTTGTGAAAATTCCGCCTACGGGCGTTAGCTTAAGTTTTCTAGTCTACACATTTTCTGAAGTTTTTATGTGGATTCCGGAGTAGTGAATTTTTGGCACTCAAAGCCGGCGATTTTATTCTTAGGTTCTGGACGGTGCTATTAAGCATCATCACCTGAGAACATAGTTTTGTGCCGCGAGTCTTCCGTCTCACGAAAGGTCAAGCATACGAACCAGAATAATGGATAAGCCAACACTTGCTTAAAAAATATATACACATGCTGGAAACAGATAAGTTGCAGGAAGCTTGAATACAAGTTTTCCGTCTTAAACAAACATATTTTTTTTCGCATACATTTTGAAGAGACACATTTAATACAAATATTGTTTTTCATGGCTTTGCTGCAGGGGGCTTCGTGGTGGCATCATTAGGAGAGCCAGGCTGAGAGAGATCTTCAAACTCTGAAGGAGAGGGGCTAGATCGGATGAGCTCATGTCGTAATCAAGGATCTCGGCAGGCACGAAGACATTGGAGTTGACCATCTTGGCAACTCTGGTGTCGAAACTGGTGAGGGATTTCCAAATAGCAGCTATCAATCTCCCGACCTTCCTCTTCTACCTTGGGCAAGCCAGAGGTCACCAGGTCGATGTCGGCATTGTCATAGTGTGCCTTGACCAAGGACAGGGTCATCCTTGCACCAGCCCGGACGCAAGAGGCTTTCTAGTCCTTGACTTTCTCGAGGGCTCGGCGCAGGATTTCTGTGAACTTGGCCGCCGAATCTGCCGCCTTGATATTTATGCCCAGAGGTTGAGATATCTCCTTGGCTTGGGTGATGGTGGTTCATACGAAGTTGCCGGCAAGAATCATGTGTTCCTTGGGATCCAGAGCACCCTCACTCAAGTTGGCTAAGCCAATGGGAGCTGTGGTTTGCACAAAACACAAGGACCATGAGTACAAACAAGTAAAATGGTTGTTCAACTTACAGAAATAACCAAGACGGAGAAAGGTTAGCAAAGATGCTCGTTTCCGCTTGCTGACATGTCTCCGCCAAGACATCGCGCTCCTTCTGGACTATCTTGAATGCCTCAAGGTTTCTAGCATTCTGCTCTTTGGCAGCTTGGTTCTGTTCCTTGAGTTGCGCAAGTTCGTCCTTCAGGCGCTACATCTCGATGTCAGTATACTCTTGCATAGCCTTCATCGCGGCATCATGCCCCTTGACGGCATCTGCTAGGTCTCTCTTTAGAATTTTATTCTCATCATCGAGCTCCTGGATATGCTTGGATTGCTCGACCATGCTCTTGGCCTTGGCAATGGCTTCTGTAAGAAGTAAATCACGAAGTGCTATCAGAAGACGGAAAGGATAATTCAATGAGAAAAGCAAGGAGCTATTGTCGGAAACAAACTCTGGCTATTTTTGGTCTGTTCCTTCAGGAATTTGGTTTTATCCTATTCAAGATCTAGCTCCTTCCGAATAGCAGCAAACCTCTCATTGGCAGCAATCCTCCGTTTATTCTCATTCTGCACAAAATATTGACATGCTTAGTTTCTCTAGAGCATCTAGTCGGAACTATTCAAGTTTCAACTAAACGCTCGGGGGCTACAGTACATGATTTTAAAGTAAGCTAGTTTCTCTAGAGCATCTAGTCGGAACTTTGCAGTTTCAACTAAATGCTCGGGGACTACACGGACAAGTTCTACGCTTAGTTCTCTAGAGCACCCAGGACAATAACTATTGATTTATCCACCTAAGAGCTCGGGGGCTACAGTGGGATATACTACACAAAGTAAAGCAAGTGAAGTTCAAAAAACTTATGATGGCAATGATCCTAAGATTGTTGGCTAGATGAGCATAGGAGTCATGGAAGGTCCAGGCATTCTTATAGATTGTGTCAGCCTTCTTGATAAGATCATCCAAGCTCAATGTCGGAGGAGTCGCAGCCAATGGAGAGGTTGAAGCCGGAGGCATGGATGAAGCCCTAGCTTCCTCCTGCACCTTCAAAGAAGTTGATGGCTCAGAGTCTCCCGCCTCGATCGACGCTTCCACGTCCATCTCTTCCACCTCCTTCCCTTTCTTGGTGGCATCCTTAGCCGGAGCTTCAACCACTTTAGAGGAGATGCTTTCCTGCGTCGTCTGGACACTCAGAGCAACATCCGCCTCGACCGAACCTAAGACATCAATGATTGGATTGACATATGTCTCCATGGCGGAGGTCTGAGGGATGACGGGGGATGACGACCCAGCGGGGCCAGTAGAAGGCTTGGCGGCAGGAGTAGGAGGAGCGGTGGTAGGAGAGGACTTGGCGGGAAAATCCCGGGTCAGCATATCACAAATGTTTCTTGACCCTCCAACATCTTTGGAGGATTGCTTCAAACTAACACTGGCTTTCCTCCTGAAACATGCAAAATATAAGTACAAGAGTTGAAAAAAGGTATGGGCTGAAAAGCACAAGTCGAAGAATGAAAGTACTTACTCCACGACAGGAGCCTTGGTGAGGGGAATGCCGGTGGACTTCTTTTTCTTCTCCACATCTAAGGTGGCAGTGGAACGTTTCGAGACTCCACTCTCTGGTTTCTTCTTTTTGGCCTCGGCAGCAACGTTAGAGGTGGAGCTCTTCCGCTTTTGCGCTGCCGGAGCTGGTTGATCCTTGGAGGCATCGTCGTCGGACACCACCTGGATATCCTTCAGCTTGGGATCATAGACCTGGGAGGCCATTTGATCTGCCGCCAAGGTCGCCAGCTGGGATACATGGAAACGTTAGACGGACAAACTTCAAGCCGGAAAAACCTTAGAGTATATAACGAGCAACAAAGGAAACAGAAGCTACCTCTGGGCACTTGCCGCAATCAAACATGTCGAAGGTGATCTTGAAGCCACACTTTTTGTCCTTCACCCTAACAATGTCCTTTAGCCAGAGCTTAATGGAGTCAGTAGAGAAGTTATCTAGCAAAATTCGCATGGGATCCCTCCTGTCTTGGCTATATTTGCACATTAGCTGGGCATGGTGCTGCAGAGGCTGGATCCGCCTAACGTACCAGCACATGGCAAGGTCCAAGACGGTCAGACCTCCGTCTATGAGCCATTCGATCCGCCTTACAGCGCGATTGGCTTCGTCGTCAGAAGGAAGAGAGGCTGGGGTCCACCATGTGGGCACTTCGGTGGTAACTCCATCGACGAAGTCAGGGTAGGTCTCAAGATGGTCTGGCAGAGGGGCATCTGGCCCGTAGAAATACGTGCGCTGCCAGTTCCTGCAAGATTCGTGCCCTACAATGTCGGGAAGCGCCGGCTAGGCCAGATCTTAAAGCTAATGGTACCACAGGTCCGCAATTCATCCTTGGACTCTACGGACTCTCTCTTGACGGTGAAGAAATATATAAACAGATCTAATCTAGGCTTAATCCCTAGATATCCTTCACACAGAGCTACAAAGTTGCTAAGGACTAGAATGTTGTTAGGAGAGAGGTTGTGGGGGAGTACCCTAAAGTACCAGAGGACATCCAAGAAGAAGTCAGAGACTGGCAGGCTTACACCGATTACCAGCTGAGACTTGAGGTACACCTTTTCTCTGGATTGGGGAGAAGGGACCACCTCGCCGGCTAGCACCGCCCGCCAGACGAACTTCTCTGTCGTAGGGAGGTACCCCTCATCGACTATACCAAAAATATTTTTGCTTGTAAGCATGGCCAGAGGCATAATTTTATCTTATTGTTCATGAATGAAATTCAAACACCAACACACTACATATATTACAACAATCACCAAGCGAAAAGGAGATGGTTGGAATATATGGAGAAAGGCAACGAGTATCACAAAGGAAAAAATCAACTGGCAAAATCTCACTATTGCACATGAGAGAAGTTGAGTAAAGGATAGGCAATAAAATTGCTAGATTGACATATTTGGGATTGGTGGATCATATGCATGATTTTGTATAGTCCCACTAATATGTACTCATCTCAACTTACACACATTTGCAATAAGAGGATCTCTTAAAACCAAGGCTAGGAACACAACAAATACAAATATAATAACTCATGCTAGAAGGCAACCCACAAATGGTTGGAACCAAGAAATATGAGCATGGGAGGGATACTTGTTATCGAGATATAATTGGTAGTATGTAGAGGATATGAATCCATTGTTCATCCTAAAGCTTGACTCCAATTTCCAAGAAAGCACCATTTCTCCAACATGAGAGACAAGCATCCAATATATCTCCAATGTACCTAAAACACATTAAGTACAAAAATGGTTCCCAAACATATTAGGTCCAAAGAAGTTAGTGACACTACAATACATAGGAGAGACTCCACATAAATATGTGCATATTAATATGAAATTGAATTTCATGCACATCTTAGCCATTTAGGATTTGGTGGAGTTTCCCCTATATATTGGATCTAATAAAGCAAGCATGCCATGAAATAAACATGTAGAGAATATGCATGCACAAGGCTTTCAAGAACCATCAAGGAGATACAATTCGAACAAAAACACCAAGTAAACCGAGATGGCACACACAAGAGTGGGACACGACAAACGGTGTCCAAATTGTATCAAAGAACCAAATCAACACATGAAAAACACAAGTTCAACAAATGAACTAGACAAAAGTCAAAGAGCAAAATAGACAAACACACACATGCTCAAGGATTTATCTCATTCTAAAAATGTCAAACATGGAATAAGGAATGAGACAAACCCAACTCCCAAAAGAGCAAGGTTCCAACACATAAACCAAACTCTTCCACTTTTCATGATGGCACAAAATACCAAAACGAAAAGATCGATATCCAAGAACATAAAACATGATATGGATCAAAGCAAGAAGCATAAATAGGTGTGTTCTAAATAATATAGGAGAGCTCACCCATAAGTAGTACATTATTTAGGATTTTTGCTTTTGAATGCAAAATGCACACAAATGAGATCATCACTACTACTTATATTAAATAAAACACTAGAGGATACCAATAACCTAAGAAGATCCATAAGAGGCAAGGAAATCTTGGGAGAAACACAAAACATTTTCTTGGCCAAGGATAGGACAAAAATAACCAAGGCCAAAGTGAATATGATCACAAGATTCTACCGTATATAGATTACCAATTGTTCAAGGACAAGAAGTAATAGGAATAATTTTCACAAGGTAGCATACAATGAAATCCAAGATCATATTCACAACAAGAACCATATAACAAAATATAAGAATTAAACTTGATGCTTCGAAAGAGATTCTTGGTAGCTTCCAATAGTTACACAATCACTAGTGATTGGAGTGAACTGAAGCTAATGGTTTCCATGAGGATATAAGGATCCAAATATGAGGAAACAATTCCAAGAAACACTCACACAAACAAGATCCAAAAGATGAGAGGCAAAGCCATTCAATAAAAATTGAGCTTGTTTGAGCAAATGTGTCACATAGGAGCTAGATAATTCAATATCAATTCTAAGTGACACAACCTCAAATATTCACATTTTCTAGGCTTGTAATATGCACTAAGCATATGACTCCCCCATAATGTGATAACCAATAAATATCAACACGAGGAAAATGAATCCAAATAGAGATAATTAATGGACATTATAGAACTTAAATTTCTCATGAGAATCATACCACACAGAGACTAGATAATATTGCTAAATCACTACTAGGTGGTATTCCTCATGTACACACATTTTAGGATTGTGGAATGCCCATACATAACACTCTCCCAAACTGGGATTGTCCATTAATTTCTCACAAGAGCTAAATAAGATACCAAATAAAATTCAATAATATCTCCAACACAAGAAACACTCATACATGGTGTGAAAACCAATAAACACAAATATACTTGATAACTCAAGATAGGAACATGGTAAGCACAACATATACAACAAACATGCAAGGTACAAAACCAACACATGCACAAGAGGGCGAGTAACTTTCAATGTAATGAGATAAGCATATGTTACCGCAAGGAGGAACATTGGAAATAATATAGAGGCAATATAATCCACATGACTTGGCTTGACAATTAATAGATGAAGATCCCTCAATTCTTCATAATGAAACCAAGTCTCCATTGTCCTCCCCAAAACACCTATTGATCAAGTTTTGGCTTGTTGGTCCCCAACCAAGTTGGGTCCTAAGAAGTTAGTCACAATAGGCTTGGCAACCCAAATGGTTCTTTTCTTGACACCACTTTGGGTACCAACATATTTGGCAAACACATCGCCAACCTCATCCTTACCAAGAGAATAATCATCATAAATCAAGATAGGGTTGGATGAGGAGATACCACTAGTGCATGAGGAAGAAATGTGCCCCTTCTCACGGCAAATGTAGCAAGTTCTTGTCTTGCTAGCTTTCTTTTTAGGCGATGCCACAACATGAGGAAGAGATCGAGTAGTCCTCTTAGGAAGAGGTCCATCTACCACTTGAGGTAGAGCTTGAGGCCGCTTCCCTTATTGCTTCACACCAAGAGGCTTCTTTTTCAATGGGAAAGATCTAACATGATGCCCTTCTTCCTTGCACTTGAAGCAAACAATGTTGGTCGGATACTTGACTTGGTATTGGCCCTTCTTCTTGTTACCCTTTTGCTTCAACACGTTAGTGGGTTTGTTCTTGATATTGGAGTTGAATCCAAGTCCACTCTTGTCATTGGGGGATTTTTGCACACTCAAGATGTGGTTGAGTGTGGTCTTCCCTTTATGACCCTTTTTCAAGTCATTCTTCAAAGAAATGACTTGAGCCTTGAGCTTCTTGTTTTCCTCTACATGGTTAGTATCAACAATAATACTAGAGGAGATAGATGCTACATTGTTAGAGCAACAAGGCATGGAATGTAATTCATCACAAGATGTAGCAATAGCATGGGTGGATGAATTACAAGGACTAGCACATGGCAATATCACATTAGGAGTAGAAGTAGTGCTAATATCCACATGAGGCCCACTAGATGTTACCTTTGACATAATGGCCTCATGAGCTAACTTTAGCCTATCATGGGAGACTACAAGATCATCAAGCGAGCTTGAGAGCTTAACATGACTTTCTTCCAATTTCCCATATTTGCTAGTTAGCAAAGCAAGTTGAGCCTTTAGCTAAATATTCTCCTTCAAAGTAGACGCTTCACAAGAAATAGCATTAGTAGAACAAGCATCATTATTAATTGCAAGAGGTGAGGGCAACTTTGCAAGTTCCTCTGAATATGAAGCTTTGAGTTGCTCATGTGACTTGGTGAGTTTGATAAGCTCACTCTTAACGACCCGAGAGCCATTTTCGAGGTGCTTAAAATCCTCAACAAGTTTAGCATGGACAACTACAAGTTCATCATTTTTATCATGGGAACAAGACAAAACAAGCATATCATCATGTGAATTATTCAAGCCATTTCTACATGATATGCAAGGACTATCAACACCAAAAAGGAGCTTTGAGTGCTAGAAATGCTTAAGTCCAAAGATAGATCATTTCAACTAGATAGAGATGAAGAATTACAAATAGTAAGCACACTATCTGTATTGCAATTTCTATCACCACTCACCATATCATTACCTTGTGAAAAGTCACATGTTGGTGAAGTGGTAGAAGGTGATAACTCATCACGGCCGGAGGTGGAGGGAACACAATCATCCTCAAAAATGTTGGACATGCCATATTTATCTTGAAGCTTTGTCCAAATATCATGAGCACTCCGATAAGGCATGAGTGAAGAAATAACTACATTGCTCACAACAAGTAAAAGAATTTTAGTAGCTTGAGCATCTATATAAGAGTTCATCTTCTCCTCTAAAGATTCGTTTTGGGGATCCATAGGAGAAGAGAAACCCATATATAGAATTCCCTCAACGGATGGGTGAATGTCCCGAAAATAATCTAGCATGCGAGATTTCCAAACATCATAATTAGTGCCATCGAATATATAATAGGAATCGTGCACTACACCACTAGACGACATCTTTACTCTCAAGGCGGTGAAGCCTAAAAGCGAGAGACCTCGCTCTGATACCAATTGAAAGATCACGGATGCCGCCTAGAGGGGGAGGGTGAATAGGCGGTTAAAAACTTCTACGATATGGGCTTAACAATGGTGGAATAAAACTAGTGTTTTCTTTTGTTAAGCACAAAGCCTAGATATACTACGGTTCACTTATGTGCATCAACAACTTATGCTAAGAAAGACACGAAACAATATGATAGCAATAGATTACTTCAAGCACGATGGCTATCACAAAGTAAAGTGCATAAGTAAAGAGCTCGGGAATAGAGATAACCAAGGCACGCGGGGGCGACGATGTTTTACCGAGTTCCTCCCAACAAGGGAGTACATATCGTTGGAGGGGTGGGCGGTACTAAGACCACCAACACCACCAAGGCCTCACCCTATTCTCCCGAGCACCCACCACGCGGGCAAGCACCCGTTCCACTATGGGACACTTAAGGGTGGTCACCGAACCCGTACAAGATTGGGGCTATCTCCACAACTTAATTGGAGGCTCCCAATAATCGCCACCAAGGCCTCAATCTTGGGAGAGCTTCACAACTTAATTGAAGACCCCAAGAACACGCCACAAAGGCCACACAACCGTCTAGGGTTCCAAGAACCCAAGAGGGATAAGCAATAATGAATATCACCAACCAAATCCTCCGGAGAGAACACACACCGATGCACCAAATGCAAAAGGCAAGAACACCGCAAAGATGCTCCAAATATTCACTATCAAGTTCCAACAAAGCTACTAAAGAAATGGGGGAAATAAGAGAGGAAGAACACAAAAGGGGAACACAAAATACCCCAAAGATCTAGATCCCAAAGATTCACTCACAAAGAGTGGATTTGGTTTGGTCAAGATGTGGATCTAGATCTCCTCTACACTCCTCTCAAATATGGGCAAGAATCATTGGAGGGGAGAGTAGAAATCAAGCTCAAGAAGATTAAATCAAAGAGTCAAAGCTTGAGCAAGAGAAGGAGAAGAAGCAACCCAAAAAAGAGAGGAAGAAGGCTATTTAAAGGGACTCCAATTTTCTGTCCGTTGGGGGCCAGATTCAACCTGGGCCGGTAGTACCGCTGAAGCCCGGTACTACCGGACCTAGCGAATCGATCGAGCCAGGCGAGCAGCAGGTCAACGCGCGCAGCAGCTGGGCGAACGGGAGGGCTCCCAACGAGCGAGCAAGCTCACAAAGGGGATCGGGGTAGGCAGGCGCGCGAGAGAGAGCGAGCAGCGAGGCGCGGGTGAGTGAGCAGCACGGCGAGCCAGCCTGCAAAGCGGGGCGAGTGGGGTGGGACGGTAGCGGCCTGCGAGCAGGGCAAGCGAGGCAGGCGCGGTGAGCGGGGCAAGCCGGGCAAGCCGGGCTAGCCCAGCGAGCGGGCGAGCGGGAGGGGCGCGCGCGGGAACCGACGAGCGAGCGAGGGGCGGCTGCAGGAAGCGGACCAGGGAAGGGGTGGCGAGCTGAGCTTGTTGGACGAGGCTGGCGGGCCGGCCGGTAGTACCGGCCCACCCGGGCGGTACTACCGGGCCAGGCCGGTAGAGCCGGAGAGAGGTACCAGGGGAGACAGAGAGCTGGGCCACGCACGTAGGGCTGAGCGGTAGTGCCAAGCGGTACTACCGCTTGGCCCACTAACAGAAAAAGCATTTTCTTTTTCTTTTTCCATTGAAACAAAAGGCAAAAGCAAACTGCGATAACTTTTGCTAGGAGACTCCAATTGACCTGAAACCAATTGCGTTGGAAAGAGGACGATAAGATCTACCCAACTAAAAGTGGGAATATTGGATATCACCAAGTGAGAAAGTATAAAGGATAATAATGTGAGATACCTCACTCTGTGAATATCCGAAAAAACCGCCAAGATCAAAATCGCAACAAGGTATAAAGGGAGATCCGATTTTGATGAACAAGAGCTTGTTATGAAGATTACCACAAGCTTTATATCCTCACATGGATAAGACCAAATAACAACCAAATACGATGATGCAAGTATGCAAAGGTATGAGCTCTCTCCGAACGATATGATCGAGTTACTCACTCGAGAGCCCCTCTTGATAGTACGGCTATCTATCCTAAACCCGGTCAACACGAGACCGGAAAAAGGGAAAAACCTATCAAGAATACCTTTGCCTTGAGCATCCTTTGGCCTTGTCTTCATTGACCCATAAACACCGAGGATGGCAAGCACCAAACATGAGATCTTCTAGGGATGGCGCATATTGAGCTTCCACAACACATCTTATCTTTCATTTCATCGACCTTGAAGCCAACACATGCTCCAAGCAATGCCAATGGACAATTCCTACAAGTACAACTTAATACACACATTAGTCCATAAAGATTGTCATTAATTACAAAAACCATACATGGGGGCCCACATGCTCTTTCACTCATGCTTAACCTTTCGGTCTGTGTTCCGAGGCCATGTCTGTACATGTTAGGCTCGCCAAGTAAGAACCTTAGTATTCGCGTGTGTAAAATTGTCTTACACCCGTTGTATGAAAGCGCAGAGTCGAGTACACCCGATCATCACGTGATGTGTCGAAACACGATCCATAGAACGGTGCATACTCAAGGAAGAACACATTTTATCTTGATATCTAAATGAGGGATCATCTTACAATGCTACCAAAAGCACCAAACTAGCAATATAAGATGCAAACATCTAATGTGTAAAGTGAGATGATATGGTCCATGCATTTGATCTCTATCATATGCATCATGGTATGATCTCTATCATTCCTTTGTGTGTAAGGCCAAGGTCTATGGAACTTACACGTTAAGTGTGTTGTAAGAGTATCTACCATACATCTACTTACAACGTTACCATATCAATACACTAGCCCAGCAATGATCTAAACTAGACACCTCTAATTTATCCATTGCAAGTTTTATGTGGCTTAGGGCTTTCAGAGATAGAACCGGTCTTACCTACGAACAACCACAACAAGGATAACCAAGTTATTAGCAACTCATTGTAAATCAGATACTGGCTATAGTAGGAGAGACAAACACCCGCCAACCACTTATGCAAAACTAGTTGCATGTCAGTTATTGAACCGGTCTCATGTACGATGACATGTAATGTTGGTCCGGGCCGCTTCATCCCACTATGCCACCAATATCCAAAATACATGAAAGAAGCAATAACATGATCATCATCGCCCACATATAAATATATGTGTACTACCCGTGCAAAGCACCTATGCATAGATCAGGCTCTGATACCACTGTAGGGTTCGCAGCATAGAAAACAAAAATATTCCTATGATGAGAACTATACGCCAAGATCTATCTATTAGATACAGAGCAACGGATGGATTTACATCCATAGAGAACTTACCCTCGAAGACAACAGAGTTTTGTTAACGAGTTGGAACTCGTGGATGATGTAGTCATACGCTTGCCGATCTCAAGTTCGTGTGGAAGTCCTAGCGCCGTAAATCAGCAGCGCATCCATCCTCGCACACACGTTCAAGCCACCGGAGAACCTCCACCTCCTCGCTACAGCGAATCAGCGGAAGCAGCAACTCCTTCCAGATGCAAGGCCACCGGGAACATGTATCTTGCTAATCCGAGACCATGGGGAATATCTAGAGGGGGAGAGAGATCCTTCACGAGGAGGTGTGCTTTGTGAGGGAGGAGAGGGGGCTTTTTATAGGAGAGGGGGGATCCTCTCCTCCCATGGCCGGCGGCCAAGGGGGGTGCCCCCACCTCTTCCTCATTCATGTGGTGGAAGCTCCACTCACATCAATTCAAGCTCCACTCAAAATTCCACTCACATGCATTAAATTTCCACCAAATTTAATGCAACTCTCATTTAATAAAACTATTTTATTTATTTTATTCAGAATTTTGTTAATTACTTTAATTAACAAACATTCATATAAAACCCCTTGCAACATTTCAATATCACATGCAGAACCACTTTCTGCAATTTCACCCGAAACAATTCCGGTTTCCATCGAAATAATTCCAGCGCTTTGCAGTTCTTTCGTCTGAAACATATGTGCTCCAAAATGGTGTTCGGTAACCCTTAAGTGTGTCACCCTATGGTTCGCAAATAATGCAGACATGATTGAGACCCTTCTCAAATCAATAATCAGAAGCGGGACCTAGAGATCCATACTGACTCCTACACATTCAACAATGACTTCTGTGATCGTGAGAACCTTTAACGCTAGTAACTTAATCCCTTTGTCTCATGATATAATACATGTCCGAGATTCGATCATCGTTATCCAAATACCTCGTTTGATCTCGTTACCGACATGCACTCTTTTCTCGTTCCCGTGATATAACATTCTAGTGATCACATCACTTCCTTGCAAGCTATCTTAATGTGATATCACCGAGAGGGCCCAGAGTATATCTATCCGTCATCGGGATTGAAAAATTCCACTCTTGATCATGAGCCTCAACATAACACCTTCGTAGCACTGAACCCACCTTTATAGTCATCCTGTTACGGTGTGACGTTTGATGTTATTAAGATACTCTTCTGGTGTTAGCAATTAACATGATCTCATGGTCTAAGGACTAAGACTACTTCGTATGATGTTATAGCAATATAAACATAATGACTTTGATCGCAATGCTATACTTCAGATGAATGTTTATCACATCATTTCACAAATGTTGTGACCTCGTTATTAACAACATCCAATATCCATGATCAGGAAACTTTGATCATCTTGTTAATCAACGAGCTAGTCTATAAGAGAGGCATAACTAGGAACCCTTTTTGTTTATTAAACACACATGTATTGACGTTTCCTATCAATACAATTATAGCATGCAAAATAAACATCTATCATATACAAGGGATACATAATAACAACTTTATTATTGCCTCTCAAGGCATATTTCCTTCAAGTGGAACATGTGTATTAGTTGGAGTAACATGGTGGTGGTGATTGGTTAGTGATATAAATTTTAAGATCCACTATGGTTTTTACCTTTATTTTATTACCTCACTAGGGATAAAATGAATGCATGTGTTATAATCATCTTGTGAAAGCAAAGATGTTCTTGTTTTCTCAAGGTATCAAATTTGTTATTCAAACATCATATCAAATTACCTAAAGCTATACTATGTTTATTCTCAATTCTAGATTGCATAGAGTTTTTCTTTTCTAGAGGAGTATAAGTAAGATGTGTTGCATCATATTTATATCAGGATGTGATGCCCGTATGAATGCTAATCAAACACAGAATGAAGTTCCAAGTAATATTATATCATCTATGAACGGTTTTATATCCACCATACTTTATAAGAGAGTAGACAAGTGAATTCATGAATCCTGGTCCACTTTTTATTATAAGAAACAACTTCTACTTGTTTTTATTCTACTTTACATTAGGCAAGAATTAAATTCAAAAATATAAAAATAATTTTACTTTCTGCAAACAAAAACAAAAATATGAAAAGAACTTTACTTTATTGTTTTTACATTCTTGTCTAGTTATAGATTGTTTCACTATTTCTTTATTTTATAGTTTTATTTTAGTTTTAATAATACATAACCTTGTGCTTGACAACCACACGGTGGAGTTGGGGACACAAGGCAAAAACTTTGTTTTATGGGTTACTAGAAGAGGTTGCCTTAATTCCCACAGAGTTTGATATAAACCCTCGCGTCAACCTTAGGGAAAAGATGCTTGCTACAACACTCTGCACTTGGAGTCCCAACAAGTTGGTACACACAGAGTTGTTGCCATCAGCAGGCGAGGTCGGTCCACCCCGCGCTCTTGCTGGAACAGTGGGAGATAGAGCGTCAGGTCGCCCAACGCCCAGCCCTGCTTAGCATGCTGCATCGGCTCCGTGCGATGCTAGTTGATGTAGGCCATTAGCGTGCCCCCTCCGTGATAGGGAAATGACGTAATCGGCGGCAGAGAGGTTCCACATGTGCAGCAGGCGGTGGTCTAGCGGCACCAGGAGGCATTCTCGTAAAACACCGTCGTCTCCTCGAGGTTGAGGTTGCGCCCATGGTCATCTACGACCTCCTGCCCATGCAGGAGCCGGCGGCCTTGCTGTTGTGCGCCACTATCGGTGATATGAGGTAGTGGCAAGTAGGTGGGAGGAGGCGGTGTGGGAACGGCGTTGCGATGCACTGTCGGTGGGGCGGCAGTGTGCGCCGGGGGGGGTACTGTCTGCAGGCAAGCGGTGGAGCAGCATTACTCCAACATCAGGAGACGCGTCGGCATGCGTTAGAGGCGTTGGGACAAGTCGGTGCCCGACCATTAAGTTCGCATACCGTGCGCTGCCTCGCTACCAACTAGGGGCGGCTCGCTACGTCTGACGTGACGGGACGTGATGATACTCCCTTGCCGGCCTCTCTGGGTTGGAGATGGATTGGGGTTGGCGGCAGTTTTTTCAGGCCTAGAAAACTGTCGGCGGCCTATTGGGCGTCGGTGTGAGCCCAAAACGAGGTTGGAGCCCAATAGGCCTATTGTGCATCCTATTGGGCGTGCCCGGTGGAGATTCTCTTATGGATTACATTTGATCATGTCAACATGGAGAGCGTAAAATCGTTGCAAGAATATAGGCACATGCAAAAGCTGAACATATCCAAGGAGCTATTGTAGCTAGTACAAGTGGCGAATGACCCAAAAAATTACGATCATGCGAACTTTAAAGTATAAAAAATTGGATGAAAAATTAAAATAATCAAGACAGATTAGTATTTTATAGTAGCAATTTATTCGAAAATTCCAACATTCTCATGGGGTTATTCCTTCTACAATAGCTAAAGCCAGTTCCTGAGAATTGTTAGTTGATCTTCCGAATGTCTAAATCCCCGACGCTTCGTTTTGGGACTATATGGACTCTTATGCTAGCTGTTTCCTCCTTTCGTTCTTTTATTTTCCTTCTGAGACTATATAAAATCCTATATAGACATGTGTAAGCGTGTATATATATATGAACGTTTTGCCAAAAGTTAAGGTAGACCTTGCCTTGCCCAAAGGGGAGCTCCGTCCCTGGCTAATACTAGTATACTGCTGCTGCTACTACGTGTGAACATATCTTAGAAACGCGTTTAGTAGGCTGTATGTGATTTCTGTCTCTATTGGACAGTGATAGGATGGGCACTATCACACACGTACAGACAAAAAATCGCCTTCTGCAGGTCTTTTTTGTGTGCATTAGGATAGAAATGGAAGCACAATATTTGGTTGCTTGCACTTGTTTGGCTATCACTTTAACATGCCACCTAAACACCCATTAGCAGCGATCTTGTTCTTCTATTGCGAGTAGTTGTTGGCGCAACACCTGTTGCGTCTTTGTCGACGACGGAGGACGGCGGGGCATCTGTTGCGGCTGGGCCATCGATGAAGGGCGACGCGACACTTGCTACGGCTGCACTGAGAGCAGAGGGAGACGCCGGAGAACGCAAACATGGTCAGCCACATTAGGGTCGATCAAGAACCGGAGACGGTCGGCTGGACCAGGAACCCGCTCGACCTTGCTCACCATCTCGGGGTCCTTACTCACGCCTTGTCAAGGTCCTTGTGCAGCAAAGGGGAGCTCCAGGCGCTCGCAGCCACGGTCGACGAGTCACTTCGGAGGACGGCAGGCATTGCCACGGTGTCGGCACTGCACTTACTTACTTAGACAACACCTGCTACAGCTGCGCCAGCTATGGTGGGCGACGCAGAGAGCATGAAGGCATTCCTCAACCTGCACGAAACGGGTGTCCACTAGGCATTCTTATTATTCAACCTCATGTGCAAGTGTCAGAGCTAAAAGTGAATTTCTCTACCTACACCAACACAAAAAACTTGCAATAAAAGGTTATGGGGAATATCAAGATCTAGCTATCCTTAAAAGGAAATTTCAAACAATTGATTGTGTGCGACGAATCTGAAGAAATTCGTTCTAAATTTGACCATAACTTGACGCCAATGTTCAAAATTGAACCCCACCATCGAGATTTGATTCGGAGCCTATTTATGCTAATTATAATTAGCAGATCAACACGTTTAGAGAGGAGAGAGACTAAGCTCTGCAACCTCTGCATGCATGCGTGCATTGATATACTCCACCGGGTCAAAATGCCTAATTCGGTTACTACCTCTCTGTTTAGGATTATTAGTTCTAAGAGCTTTCTTATTTTTGTTTGACAAAATGCCTAATTCGGTTACTACCTCTGTTTGGAATTATTAGTTCGAAGAGCTTTCTTATTTTTGTTTGAGATTATAAGAGGTGTCTCATTTATTAGTCTCTCTTATTTAATGCATGTTCTTTTTCTCTCACTTCTCTCATGCATGTAAAACTATTGATGCATGCATATATTAATGAGAAAGAGTTATGGAGTGTTTTGGAGGAAATTGTAGTTTCCACCATCTTCTCTGCAAGCTTTTGCAAGGATCACCACTTCTAGAATTATTTTGCAGGTTTCACCACATCTACATATCACCTGCTCCACATTTCACCGGTTATTTGCTAATACATTATTTAGCTCAGTTGACATAAAAATATTAGATCATCTATATCACTGCTCTATATTTATGCACAAAACTCATAAAACGCTTAAATTTATAATAAAAAAATATCCACCCAAAAAATGTTTTTGTGTGTGCGTGCATTCTAGGCTGTAATAGATCAATTTTATACTAAACATGGGTGTTTATTCATGAATATTTTATGTGGTCATTTCTGTAAAATAAATAATCATGTCAAACTAAATAAGTCATAGAAAAATAATTGTGTCAAAAAATATATATTTTTATACTTTACAAGATGGGACGGACTTAACTTTGATCCAACATGCTAAAAAACATATCGGATAAGCTGTAGAAAAAGGTTGTACAACAATTAGACCTAAAATAATGTAGACATTGATATATATATATATATAAATAGATGAATTAAGTGAGTTAAGTGATAGATTAACAAAGAACTGGTGTGATGTGCAACAGATTAGACGTAGAGGTGATGAAACCTGCAAAAATGTAGTAAAAGTGGTGATTGTTGCAAAAGCTTGTAGTGAAGGTGGTGGATAGTGTAATTTGCTTAGTGTTTTGGTATTAGCAACTTGGTTCTTAAGACTAATAATCCCAAACAAAGGTAGTATTTTCCTAAACCTGGAGCAGCCAACCAAATAGCCGATTTCATCGGGAACAAGCCTGTCCGAATGTGCTGCATGCACCGCCGACGAGACTATTCTTTTCCTGTTGTAACATTTCTGAGCGCACCTGCCACCGTGTAACATTTCTGAGCAGGCCTGACACGGTGTCGAGAAAAACTTTTGTGTTTCGTTGGGATGATGGAACGGATCAGCCGCCGCACGAGTAAGGATGTGTTTGGTAGGTCAGACGCAGGTTGGCTATGTTGGACAGTTGCCACCTCATGCAAAAAAGAGGCCCACAGTCCTGCCTAGTTGCAAAGCTCAAATCGAGCGTCTCGACTAAGTTTGGCCGAGTCCATCCCGCACCTGGGGCTCAGTCCACTAGGGGTCGCGGCCCCGCTCACATCACGTCTGTCATTTTCTCTGCACCAAAACGCAAGACTTCACCTCTTCACTTCTCGCGACCGACCTCTCCAGGGAAACAAACTCCAACTAGCCACGCTAGCGAGAGAGCAGGCCATCGACAACCGAGCACGCCACGCAGCCTCCTGGCCTCGTGGCCTCGTCCATCGTGCAGATCTTGGCTTCCTGGCGTCGTGGCGATGGCTCACGGCGGAGGACACTGCGCAGATCTTGGCGTCCTGGAGGCGGCTTGCGGCACGTGGGGGAGGCTCTCTCGCCGACGACGGGCGGCGGCGGTGCCGGAGCCCGACCTTAGGGACTTGATTACTTTTTGGTTTTGTAATCAGAGACCCGATTGTTGTTTAATAATGTCTAGCCTAGCTCGTATCATACCGGACACTAAACACAACCTCAACTGAGCACATTTCACCTCACACCGACTTGCCAAACACCACATTGTAAGACACACTTGTATGTGAGATAGCCCAACCGGGCTACCAAACACACCATAAGGCCTTTGTGTGGCACTGCTGGGTAGTGCATTGTGTTAGACATGCCTTTATAATGATAGTAGAGTCCAATTTTATTACTCACTCCGATCCATATATTGTTCTCAACTTTATCTAGATTTGGGTGTATCTAGTTAAGAATTTAGACTAGATGCATTCGTATCTAGACAAAGTTGCGAACATTAATATGGACCAGAGGAGTAAGATTCTTTGAGTCCGTTTGGGTCACGGGATTTAAGGATACATAACAGATTTTGTATTCAGTATTCTTATGTGGTGGAACTCTTCGCGTCAAAATTGACAAAACTGACCTCAAATTGATCACCTTCAAAACTCGAGTAATAATAACTAGAATCACCAACCATTATATCTATAAATATAAGGTTGCTTACATTGCCCAAATGCATGAGTTATTATCAGTACATCCTGAACTGGTACCAAGAGAGGGAGGCTCTCCAAGAGGCGGCGGCAAAGCCCATCTCGGGTTCTTTCCCTCTGCCGGCGACAAGGCCGTCGGAGGCAGGATAGACCACGGCCCTTCGCCGGCGGGAGGTCTCAATATTTTGTTTAGAATATTTCCAGTGTCTTTTTCAGGATATTGAGGCGGCGGTTACGTCCTGAAGTCAGAATAAGGTTATACATGTCCACGGAGGCGTGTGGAGTCGTGTGTCCAACAGATTCCTTGGAATCTGATCGTTTTTCGTATTCGTTAGTTTGTTTTGAGGCCAGTATCTTTCGATCTACGTTGGTCATCCCATCCTATCCTCGCACTTGTAGTGCGTCTAGCATCGACGGAGGACGTGTGGAGTCATGTGTCCAACGAATCCCTTGGGATCTGGTCATTTTTCGTATTCGTTGGTTGTTTTGAGACCAGTATCTTCCGATCTACGTTGGTTATCTTCGACGATGGTTGTTGCTTTAGTGCGCTGATCCTTTGGGGTCTTAGCACCACAACTTTCAATCCGTCTACTACGACAAGCTTTTTGCCCAAACTAGTGATGGAGGGGCGAAGACGGCGGCGCGCTTTCGGCGTGTGCCAGTGTTTGTAGTCATCGCTAGGTGGTTCATTGATCTATTTGTAATTTTTATTACTTTTAGCACTCTTTGTATTGTTCTTGATGATTATTAATAGATAGATGGAATTTCGCAAAAAAATATGTTACATAAAAATCAATATCACAACACATATTGCTCTCAAAGTATTTCCCTCATAAATTACAGACAAATAGGAAAATTAATATTTGTAGAGCTAAATCATGTGACAGTCTTTACCAACATCTATTCTCGAAAAATGTATTCAGGTATAAGAGGACTTTGACATTTGCCAAGTTCAGGGGAAGACTTACCAATTGTTGTATAAATACCCAACCCATGATAAATGGAAGACACGGTTCATTCTCAATTTGGTAACACTTACACTTCTAACAACGAGACAACAGCCCGGCAAGGCAGCACGATGACTTTGTTATATTTTTATTCTAACAGTTTACACATATAAATAGACGGTCTACAGACTAGAGTTTAGAGGCGACATCTGAAGCTCAAATTTCACATCAATGCATGGGTCTATTTCCAGAGGCGAGCATGTGAGAGTTAGTTATAGTCACCTCACTTCTGCGAGGTGGGCATGGAGAGGGAAACACGCTGTGGAGACGACTCTTTCCACTGCTGTGTGATCGTCTTGATCTGGGTGAAGAACTGCACACCAGCCTTGCCTGCAATTCCATGTTTACCGTGTTAGTTATTGTCCGATGAGACTGCTCGGGGAGGAGGAATTGATATCAAAGTCAGCCGTCATACCATAGAAATTCAAGTCTCCTGCAAAGGAGGCTTTGCTGCCGGTGAAGGAGAAGAATGGCAGGGGTACTGGAATCGGTACGTTGATGCCGACCTGCAAAGACAAAAACCATATGTTGGGAATAATACATGTTGTGGAGGTTAAATCATACAGTGCAAAGATACGTACAACAACTCCTGCAGTTTCTCTTGATTTCAAAATTAAGTTTTTGAATTCAAGTTAAAATGTCACTCTCAGTTATACTCCCTCCGTTTCAAAATATAAGATGTTTTAGCTTTGTGAAAGGGGTGTATCTAATCCACTTTTAGTGTGTAGATTCATATAGGTTTAGAGTGAACCTACACACTAAAAAGTGTCTAGATACACTCCTTTTACAAATCTAAAACATCTTATATTTTGAAACGGAGGGAGTATCTGAATATGCACATCTACCAATTTATGTCCTTCAATTCGAATTAGCAACCACCTTGGATTATTCCAACTTCAATTTAGCGTGAACAGAGAAATTTACCTGGCCAGCTTCAATGTCCGTTTGGAATTTCCTTGCAGAGACACCAGATGTGGTAAATATGGAAGCCCCGTTGCCATACCTGAGATGCACACAGAGACGGGAGATGATTTATAAATCATTGAATTCCAATTTATGCTTTGCTCAGGACTATGAGTTCAAAGGAGAAAAAGTTACTTGTTTCTGTTCACAATTTGTATGGCATCATCTAGGCTTTCTGCCTGTAATTGAGAATACAATCAGCAGAAAAAAAATGATCATAGAAAGTACAGGAAATAGTTTTTGGCGTACCTTCATCAAGAGAAGAACTGGACCAAAAATTTCCTCCTGTTTCAAGTTAAGCAGGAATGCAAGATTCAGTCAAATAATGCGCATCAAAAAAATTAACTCTATTTTGGAGGTATCCTTGACTGAAAAAACAGATGCAGCCATCTACGTTAACACTCATGGTGCTTAGTGCTTACAAGTATTTGAGAATTGTTATTTAATAAGCTGGTAAAGAGCAGTAAATATTTGATATTCAACCTGTATAATCTTTTCTAACAAATACTAAGGCTTTACCAAAAATATGCCATACTATTCATAAAGCATGCAACAGG
The DNA here is from genome assembly GCA_910589775.1 of Avena eriantha. Classification (NCBI taxonomy): domain Eukaryota; kingdom Viridiplantae; phylum Streptophyta; class Magnoliopsida; order Poales; family Poaceae; genus Avena; species Avena eriantha. The sequence continues at coordinate 315,763,756 of OU342741.1, forward strand.
CCAACAGCTATCACTCAGTCCAAATGTTTTTCAAGGGATAATGCAAATCAAACAACACTACTCTGCAATGAAGATATGAAGGCTCGTACGGTTTAATTAAGAGGAATGATACCTTTGAAGTGGACATTGCCCAAAAACATGGGTTCAGGGGGAACTTTAAAAGGAAAGTAAATGATTTATTTACCACAGACCTGTTTGGGTGGTAGCGAAGACCTTGCATGTTTTTTGAAAGATAAACTAAGGGGAGGCCCCGACAGAGATAATGGGTACGTCATATTATTTCAGTAGAAGTTATGTCATGACAGAACTTAAAAGTCCGTACATCAGTCTGAAACCAATATACCGATAATTCAACCATGTTTCATTTTGTACATGATACGGAGTACCTAATCCTATGAATAATGCCAACCCTGCTCTTAATCATTCTTTGGTAAATTAATATCAATAATATATATGCAAAGTCAAATATGGTAGAACACATTCTCAAAAATACCTTGTAGCAGTCCATGTCACTTTTAACATCAGCCAAGACGGTTGGACCAATAAAGTTGCCATCCTCAAAGTGAGGGACCTACACAGTATAGAGCTATTAGGCTCTGTGATACCAAAACCCAGTAGAATTGCACACGTGCAGTTAAGCAACTGAATTCTGACAAATTACCATGATCTCTCTCCCATCAAGCACAATACGAGCACCAGTATCAATACCGCTTTGGACTAACTTGCAGATTCGGTCCTTGGCCTATCAATAGCAAACTGTTAGAGCACGAGATTCACCAAGGAAACAAAGGGCTCTAAGCCACCAAAAAAGCAACATGTGTGTAATTACCAAACTAGTAATTGTGAGCTTAACAATCCAGCTTTAATGGCTTAGACCAGAAGAAAAAAATCAATTAATCGAAGTAATACAGTGGCAACTAGGCAGGGAGACAGACTGACGACTGGTAAATCAAATCTAATGAGACAGACAAACATCAGGAGCTAATATGGTTCCATATAGGATTATAGGCTATACCATATCTCAACAGTTCATCACTGCTAAAAGAAGGTGTAGCATTTTCAATTGGATCCGATTTCATACTTTGGTCGTATGAAGATTAGATCCTATTCCATATGATTATAGGCTATACCATAACCCAACAGTTCATCACTGCTAAAAGCAGGTGTAGCATTTTCAATTGGATCCTATTTCATACTTTGGTCATATGAAGATTAGATACTAAGCTTTTCATGGTTAATTCGCTTGAATAAACTTTACGGTACCTTTAGGTTAATATAGAGCACCCATTACCTCTAACCTGATGGTTGAGATTTACATGTACTCCAACAATGGTATTAGAGTGCTAGCACCAACTATTAGGGAGTACCATGACTTCAGGGGTAAAACAGCAGGACGGTTGATGTGTTTATTTCTAACATATGACATCAGTTAATTACCTTTTAGTCTACGCCCCCTGCCATTATTGGCTGATTTCCTCGCTCCCTCTGTTTATCCTCTTAGACTATCAGTATGTGATTCAAAACTAACAATCTACTTGACGACAGGTCCAACACAGCCTAACCAAGGGTGACACCATAGAGTTCCTTGTGTGGCCTCCAGCGGGCAGCGGCTCCAGGCCAAGTGTGACAAGCGCTAGAGCAGGTCCAGGGCAGCCAAAGTAATGTAGGTGGCGACAACGGCTTTGGGATGCGCAAGTGGCCAGGAACAAACTGACCACAAGGGACTCAACTCCCATGTCACCCATCAGATCTCACTCCCCCTCTTTGCATTTTACCCCTCTCCATCTACTCTACCCTCCTGCCTGCTGCGGCGAGATACCTTTTGTTGATCATGAGAAGAAAAATATTCCTAAACTCTTAACCCATAAGTAATTAAGTGTTACCAAACCTAAATACCCTTTAGAATCAAGGTCAGATTTAAATCGTACTCCAATTACCTGAAGGTAGTACAGTGTACCGTAAAATTTCTCAGAATTTTTCATGGTTAATAAGTAGCTACTGTACTGTTGTCCAGTTTTAAAATGGTAAATCAACCAGTCTGTTCGAAGATTTAAACTTCTTAATTGTTGAATATCTTCTGCATCAAAGAAATTGAAGATCGTACAGAAGTTCAAGGTTCTATTAAGCGCTAGGCACTGCGCGAGCGTTTTGCCTCCGCTTTTCCTTTTTCTGAGGGATTAAAGCGCTAAGCACGATTAAGCGCACACTTAAGCGCTAGGCGTTTTGCCTCCGCTCGGCGCTTAGGAGCGCTTAATTTAACACTGCAGAAGTTCAATGAATATTTGAAGCATGCAAAAGTTAACACTTATTTTCTTTACGGTTTGCTAGTAAATATTTGACATAAAGGTTGGGACAGTCATTTCAGAATTTTGTTTACAAATAACAAGTCATTTCATGTTGAAAATATTCCGAAATTCCAAATGTTATTTCCAGTATGTAGCCAAAAAATCAGAAATACATTTGTACTTGTACACATGGGTACAAGGGCTATCCTGTCCACTCGGAGGAGAGTGGGTGCTTTGAGATCCGTATAAAGTTTATGAGGAGAAATGCTTTCTGTAGTTTTCTGCATTCTCACAAAATGCGGTCAGATTCTACAACATTGTTCAGACATGACGTAAAGTTAGCACATTGCGGTACAGCAGGCAGGATTCCTGGAAAAAAGCATTGCTCACGCACCTCCCCTCTCATAGACTTTCTATTGAATGAAGTAGCTGTAGCCGCCAACCACACCCATACCGCAGCCTCATCTCTTGGTTCATAAATTTCAGTGTATATGAATGAATGATCGCTTTTGATTGTGTTTTTTTTCTAATCAACTCTGCCCAGGCCATGCATGCGAAGGAGATGGTCGATTATTGCTCCAGGCGTATAGGCGAGCAGCTTGCATATGCATCATCAGAAGCACAGAAGAATTAAGAAGTGTACCTAGATTGAGAGCTCGTTGAAAGACTGTCAGCGAACTACAATCTACGATGCCCGGTCCGGAAGTTCTAAGATATTTTTAGAGGGAAAGTTCAGAGATATTTAGGCTATCTTTCTTCTATAGCTCTTGCTTTGGCTTCTGTCCCCAACTCATGTCCATTGGACTCGCCAGTGTCAATGTTTTAGTATGTTTTATACATCGTTTAGCAATAGTGCAATAGAATTATGGAGCAGATCGACGAGAATCATTGTGCCTCATTGAGGACCGTCTCCAAACCGAATTCGTCCAGCACACGCCACCGTCCGCATCGTCAAGCTCGGAGCTTCTCCTCCGTTGTCGCGACCAGGGTGTTCTCTTCATCTACGCCGTGAGCTACCTCTCTCTCTCTATCGTCGTTCTTGAAATATATTGATGCCATTCCAGGCGCTGGGCGGCGTGCCCGACAAAGTGCAGGGGGGAGGCGTGTGTTACGGCGATCTACAAGTAGCCGTGGCCTGCGCCTCAGTGAGCGAGGAGAAGCACGTCGTGATGACCGTGAACTGAGCCGGAATCAACGTCGACGACTACGAGCGTGTGGTCGTACCCAGCGGCCGGTCGCCAGGGCTGCTTGAGACCAACGAGAAGGGGATGGCGCAAGGGAGCACCTCACGTCCTCCTCACCTGGTCCTGGCCGCGACAGGGATCCCTCAATGGCAAGAGAAGCTCTGAGGCTAGCTCCTCTGGAAACCATGGTTGTGATGAGCTCGCATGCAGCGAAGTTCAAAGTGCCTCCATCTCGTCTCTTTTATCTCACTCCCCCGCGCCATCCCCATTTTCTATTTAGCGCCAATTCAACAAGTGTCTGGACCGTGGTGGACAGCCAAACAGTGCACCAGCACGAGACAGAGGACATTGGCCACACCTTGGTGGCCATGCGACAGTGCTCCCTCCTCCCACAAGCACCATGTATCTTCGCAAGTAACTGGCCTAAGCTTATAGGTACTATAGAAAAGAGAAGATTAGCATTTTCGCCCAGTACTCTGTTTACTGTATGGAGCAGTGTTCAACAACTAAAGAAGCATCTCGACATAGCAACCCACAAGCTCAAGATCTTCAGAAAGTTCTGTCACGATTGCGTCCGTTGTAGCATCAGTGTATGTATCAGCTAACGACCATATTCCCTATCTTTTATTTAAGCACTTCATATAACGTACAGCTGCTATTATGGTTTGAGCACCTAACGATTCGATTACTGCACCTTGTTCCCATTTTGCTTTTAGCATTTAGGGCGTAAATGCTACCACGCTGTTTCCATGTGCCAGACCTAGTGACCAGACATGTGTTGTCATGTACCTTTTCTGGTAGCTGATGAGGCGTGAACAGTACCCAAGGTTAGGCCAAAAAAAAGTCTATTGTGCGGACCGGCCAAAAGTACAAGATGATGGGACGAATTTTAAGCTGAACAATGTGACATGATGTGAGGGAGGGGGGAGTCTGAAAAACTGGGGCACGGATCTCAGACTGTAACCAATGGGCATGATAGGTCATGTACCCATGTGTACAAGTACAAAATCCATTCTCCCAAAAATGGTAAATATAATAAACATGTGTCTGAAAGCAAACCTGTCTGCTGATCACGGGACCAAGGTCGGTATCGTTAGCCGCTCCTGAATTAACTACAAGGCTGCTTGCACATTTGACTAGTTCATCCTCCCTACATCAAAAAACACGGTTGGCTATGCAAACCAAAATCTGACAAAAAGGCTTTATCTTAAAGAAATTTGCTTGGATAGAACTCTACCATGCTTCTGAACCACCAACAAAAACAGCAGTGCTCAATGCCATACACCTTTGCCCCGCTGCACCAAAACCAGCAGCAATAAGGGCATTCAGTGTGGCCTCTCGATCAGCATCAGGAAGGATGATAGCATGATTCTTGGCACCCATGTTACACTAAAAAGAAACAGCGGCAATTATTTTGGATTACACTGCTTACAACGCAAAATGCAGAAAAAATAGCGGTTAGATGCAAACTCACCTGGACACGCTTCCCTTTTGCAGATGCTCTAGAATATATATGCATACCTGCCTGAGATGGGGGAGACAGAGAGAGATCACAAAATATCATTCTTCGCAGAAGCAAAGGACTTTTGGCTAGCTCTGAGCACAGGAATTCAATAGCAGAATCAAATGAAATAGCGTATGTGCTAGTAAGTATTATAGTAATAAAAATAGAACTTATACTGCACGTGTGTAATACATGAGAACACATACTCTAATGACATCTTGGTAAATTAGAATTGATTCAGGATCAAAAGTTCATTAGATTTTGAAATATCATACTACACAAAATGTGAAAAAGAATCTTCCAAGTGTAGATGGGATCAAGTATGCATGGAATCCTCGTTTTATAACAAGGGCTGATCAATGGCCGAAACACTGAAAATGCATATGTTGGTAGGTGATGCGGAGCGGAATACTGACAGATGGGTGATGCAAAAAAAAAGTACAGCCAATCAAGAAACAGGGAAATCATAGGATCCACTTACTGTATTGGAACCAACAAAAGATACTGCCTTAATAGCCTCATCATCACATATGTTGTTGACAACATCCTGATAAGGTAAACCAGAATCAGAACACAAGCAACCTAACAAGGCTCAGGACGCCAGCACAATAGATGCATGAGTGTTCTTTTTCAGAAAAAACATGATAGATTATTCTATCCATTACAAGCACATAATGCTACCGAACAAGTAAAGCAGATTATAGTGGAGCTTCAACGGGTGCTGCTCTGTCAGTGTTCTAATGAATGAAAAACTATAATTGTGCAGCATTGCGCAAAAAGTATGTGATCTAACAGCATAACGCACTGACCATCTTAAAAATTAGATTAAAGAAGAAAAGTATCTAAAGGAAGTAGGGTACCATACATGGGTACCATGAACAATGTTCAACACCCCCTTTGGTAAACCAGCCTCCATTGCTAGCTCCGCAAGCATCATAGCAGCCCCTGAAGATTAAAAATTTACCATCAAATTTCCGCATTGATCATATGCCTTCTTTTTGTCAAAGTACGCTAAAGTTAAAGCATTTTGAAGGACTTGTGTCACTTACCATGGTCCTAATTTACAATGTATAAATGTATTACAGTCGTGTTTTACAAATAATATCAGTACCATTTTCCTGAAATCTTCAATGGTATTTCAATGTCTAGACAGAGTGTAATGCAGTCAGTAATATCTACCTTATAACTCTCCTAATGGGATGCGAGCATTTTTTTTTCCTTGCTACCACTTCTAATGATATAGAAAAAAAATCCTACTGCTATCGTACCACTGGTGCAAATTTTTGATTTGCGTAAGATAAATATGCACCAAATATCAGTAAACCTGTCACATCCTTATAACACCAAAAGATAGATTCGTCGCAATAGTTATGGAGATAAGTACAGATAAGCTATTAACCTGCATCGTTACTAAGAATACAAACATGTATCTTTCCAGTTTTTGTTTGTAGACCAACAACACATGTAGCTAATAAATTGGGCAACAATACGCTGATAAAGATAAACACCTGGATCCTTTTCTGACGGCTTTAGAACAAAAGTGTTGCCACAAGTAACTGCTATGGGGAACATCTGCAGTCAAGGAACAAAGAAACAACCCAAATGATCAAATCTTCTCTCTTGAGTTTATTTGGATCATGGGGAAGAACAGAAGTTGACAGCTGACAAAAATAAGGCCATGAAAATAGTACAGGACTACAGGTTCCTGCAGGCTAAATAAAAGATGTATGAATAGTACAGTTGATAACTGAATGCAAGAGACCTAATAATAAGAATACAATTTGATGTTCAACAAACAGTTATATCGGATATACCCATAGGGGAATCATCGCAGGGAAATTGAACGGGCATATCCCTGCACATACACCAAGTGGCTCCCTAATACTGAAGGTGTCAATCCCGTGAGAAACATTAGATACATATTCACCCATTTGCAGTGACCCCATTCCACAAGCATGCTCCACCACCTCTGCAATATCAGAGTTCGAAATCAAACCCTTACAGCCAGGGTGTCAGGTAGTCAATATAAGCAAGACATCTATTGCAGAATAGTTCATTTTCATAAACAAGTGTATTAACAGGCAGCTGCTTTTGGACTACAACAGAAACATTGCTAGTACCATTGACATGTCCTGCGATCTGGAGGATGTGGAGAATGACAAACCATGTCATATACTACAAATGTAAGGATAACCTGCTATTTTCAAGGACGTGTTTCGTTTACATACTGATTTGTAGATCTTCCAAGTAACATATGATCTTACCTATTTATGCGCAAAATATAAGACTAGTGAATTCATGACGCATGTCAATTACTCGCAGATCAACAAATGACAAGATAGGAATGCCAAGACAGTCACTAAGTAACCAATAGCAAGAACATACATAAGGTCGTGAAAACCAACCTAGCCCACGGAATACATCGCCCCAAGCATCTTTTAGTGTCTTTCCCTGCTCAGTTGTAATGTTCTCTGCCAGCTTGTCCTAATATCACCACCATTGAAGCACACAGTTGATACAACAGGAAGCGATCACACGTGAGTAAGGAGCTGTAAAATTACCCAGCTGAAGGAATGTCAACTTATTATTAGTAATTGTCTATTACCATGTTGGCCCGGATGAGCTCCTGGTATTTGAACATAATGCGCTGACGCGTCGTCACCGGAGTGTTTCGCCACCCGGGGAATGCAGTCCTGGCAGCGTCCACGGCAGCTTTGAACTCGTCGGCAGTGGTGAGCGGGATCCGAGACACCACATCCTGCGTTGCCTGCGAAATGGCACAGCAACACCCGAAAGCTCGCATATTACACTTGCACGCTCCAAATGGACCAACTCCAACTCAAAATCAACTGACAGGTAAGAGAGCGTGCTTACAGGGTTGGTGACATCGACATACTCGGTGGCCCGCGACTCAACGAACTCGCCACCAATTAGGAGGCGAACCCTAGGCTGCGAGAGAGTGAGGTGACCGGTGAGCCGTACGCACGAGAGCAAAGCGCGAGCAATCACAAGACTTAGCAGGCGCGTAGACAGATCGGAATGGGTATGTGGGGCTCGGAAGGGAAAAACGACAGGCACGTATGTACCGGCGATGATGCGGCCTCGGAGAGCCAGCCGGCGGCGGCGGTGGAGAGCGGAGCGGCCATCGGCGACCGGCGGAAGCCGGAGGCTGCATGGGGAGGCGGGCAAAGCAGGGTGATCAGGGATTTGCAGCCGCGAGCGCGAGAGTAGATGGGACACGGGGAGGAAGGTTACCTGAGCGGGATAGGACGGCGCGGAGCATCGGGTTTGATCGACCGGAGCTGGTGGTGATGCGGTGGTTGGATTTTGGATTGGGGGCAGTCGAGTCGGGGGGAGAGTGGCGGCGAGTGGAGTCTTATTTCTTATATTTGTAGTAGTAGTAGTAGCATCGTGCAGCGTTGGCATTGTGGGCTTGTGGCTGCGTGGACCCCAGCGACAGAGACATAGGATGACGGGGATGAGTGGAGGAGCCCGTGTCTATCGGACTTCGGAATTTGGTGCGGGCTGACGCGGCCAGCGGGCCCGATCGCGTGTTTGTTTGCTGGATTAGAGTGGAGTAGATTTTTTAATACTCCTTGTCATGAAATAGAAATAAGTAACTTATATTTGTCTAGATTCATTTGTATTTCGATGTATTTTAGTGTATAGATTTACGCGTATCTAGATAAATCAAGTCACTATGTTAGGATGTATTTTATCATATGTATCTAGATAAACCCAAGTCATTACGAGCATAAAAGGTTGTAGTAGCAATAGTTGAGCAAATGTTTTTCTTAAAGAGGTTGAAACTCATTTGGTACTTTTCAAAAAAAAATGAAGAATCTTATAAATCCTCCTCCCCGTAGACACTTTTGGTCGTTTGACTCGGTATCTTAGTCTTAGTGGTGTTTGCGAGATCTACTCTCTCATGATGTTGCTCCGGTCACTAGCCAAGGTTATGTGGTGTTGGTTATTGTGTCATGAAACGACATGCGGAATAAGTTGAAGGGGAGACGTGGAGAGGGGATTTATTGGCGAGATGGGAAATGTCGAGGGTCATTAAAGGACATCATAAAATTAAGAAATGAAACACCTAGTGAAATGAGTGAAAAATCAATCGGGAACTCACTGCAGTTGACTTTGATTTTATTAAATGCTGAACATTATGGCCACAATGGTGGTCACTTGAACCATTGGCTAAGAGGAAGATATGGAAATAAAAGAGGGTGAGAGAGAGATGCAGAAAAACGCCACCAACCAACAACACAAAGGGCTCATCTTATTCTCCTGTATGCGCATCACCAAGGCGGGCACACAGTCCACTATGAGATATTTGAGGGCGGTCACAAAATCTATATCAGCTTGGGGCTATCTCCACAACTTATTGGAGGCTCCCAAGAAATCACCACCAAGGCCTCTAGCTTGAGGAAGCTCCACAACTTAGTTGGAGGACCCAAAAATTCACCTCCAAGACCACTAAACTGCCCAGGGTTCCAAGAACCCAAGTGTAACAAGCTCACTTGATTTTACCAATCGGTTCTATATATAAATCTCAAATAGATGTACCTAATGCAATGGAAAGTTATTCACTCTCAAATTCCACCACATATACAAAAACTATTGAGAAAATAAGGGAGGGAGAACACAAGAGATAAACCATAAAAGTTTCCAAGATTTAGATCCCAAGATATTCCCCCACAGAGAGGATAGATTGGTTGCTAGAGTTGTACATCTAGATCTCCTCTCTCTTTTCCCTCAATTAGATGCAAGAACCATGGAGGGATAGGGAGTAAGCAAGCTCAAGAAAGTCAATAATTGGGGGCAAAAGGAGATCAAAAAGATGCTTGACCAATAGGGAAGAAGACCCCTTAAATAGGGTCAAATCAGATCCAACCATTGCACAAGGGAGTAGAAAATCATGACCAGGTCGGCTGGGCCAGACCACTCCGGCCGGCTAGAACCATGGGTCGGACCTGAAAGAGATATGCCCTAGAGGCAAATAATAATGGGTGTTTATTATCATATCTCATTAGTTCATAATAGGTTTGTATCATGTTATAACTGTATCAATTGGAAACATTGGTACACATGTGATATATAAACAAACCAGAGTCTCTAGTAGCCTCTATTTATACTAGTTCATCGGGTAGTTCTTGATCATGATGCATTTATGCCGACTGATAATAAAGTCATATCATTAGTGAATGATGTGATGGAAATTACCCTAGTATAGGTATTGCGACATGATCAAGTCACATGTTCATCATTGCAATAGTTAGAAACATGGTATTCATCTCCTTTAATCGTGAGATCACATTAATCACTATCGGCCGAGGCTGCTTTGACTGCATCAAATGTCGTGACTGTATTTGGGTGATCATAACGGTGTATGTTGGGTATTCCAGAGGGATAGGTTGATACCTATGCATCAAGATCCAGATTTGTTCATCCACGTGATGGGAAGATACATTGGGCTCACTTAGTGAGATTTTATCCATAAATGTTGCACAACATGTGACTGGATGACGGGGATGCAATATCACGGAATGAGTAAAACGGCACTTGTCGTTAACGAGATTGAGCTAGGTATGTAATACCAATGATTAGATCTCAGACAAGTCATGTATCAAAGTAAAAAAGGGAATTGGACTCGACGTTTATGGTTCAAACGATAATAGACATCGTGGAATACACAAGGGGGTCATTATGGGCATCCTGGTCCCGCTATTGATCACTGATTCGAGAGAAGTCTCAATCATGTCTGTGATGTTTCCAGACCGTAGGGGTAACACACTTAAGGATACGATGACATTCGTAGATAATTTGGTTGAACATAATCAACAAAGTATGAAAGAGAGAATACTAGAATCATTCCGAGAGAGAACTGAAATTGTTCCAGGTGGATCCGAAGTCATTCGAAGCGAACCGAAAGGTGTTTCAGGACAAGAGGAAATTAATAATATATATTTATATATTAATTAATGAAATTAATATTAAATAAGTATTTATTATTGAATATTTGGGGAAACTTCCCCTAATGGGCTAAAACCCTGAAGGGAAGTGGCCCAAGAGGTCAAGCCACCCAAATTGGCAAGGGAGCGCCCGCCACCACCGCGTGGGGTAGGGCCCACTCGACCGTCGTGTCGCCTCGGGCTGCGTGCGCGCCCTAGGAGGCCTACCCTGCCGGCCAGCCGCCTCCTCCCCTCCTCCCGCACACCACTAATGTCTACGCACGCTTCTATTCTTATAGACGGTGTTAGGCCTCTAAGTGACGAGGTTTGTAGAATAGCAGCAAGTTTTTCTTAAGTGGATCACCCAAGGTTTATCGAACTCAGGGAGGAAATGGTCAAAAGTATCCCTCTCAAGCAACCCTACAATTAAGATACAAGAAGTATCTTGTATCCCCAACACACCTAATACACTTGTCACGTGTATAGGTGCACTAGTTCGGCGAAGAGATAGTGAAATACAAGTAGTATGGATAATTATAAGTGGTAACGATGCCAGAAAAGAGCTTGACGGGTAGGAAGTGGCTAAAGACAATCTGAAATAAAGATGGAAGCAAGCAAATATGTAACAGATCTAGTTGCAAACGGTGTTTCAATGCTTAGAAATAAGGCCTAGGGATCATACTTTCACTAGTGAACACTCTCATATAAATATCATCTCTTTATGATACTACTCTGAACTACTCTCCGGTTGGATAACTCTAATCTATGGTAGGGCTATAACAGCACACCTCAAAGTTCGCTTTCCCCATCTAGATAACCCCTCACTATCACCTTGAGCGCTAGATGGTTCCAACAAACATCACAATCTCATAGAGACATCTAACTCAAATTATACGCATGACAAGTATTTATGTAACCTTAGCCAAAGTGCCACACGGTGTGCACACTATCAACTCCACACACGTGGGGATAAGCAGAGATTCATTAAAGCACTTGAGTAGCAGAATAGATCTATAGATTACAAAGCTCATGATCTCAATAAGATCACGCATAGAGAGAGATGAACACATAGCTACCGGTAGAGCCCTTAGCCTCGAGGAAGAACTACTCCCTCATCATCATGGGAATCAGCAACAGCGATGGAGATGGTGGTGGAGATCGATGGAGATGGCTCCAGGGGCAATTCCCCGTCCTGACAGGATGCCGAAACAGAGACTTTTGTCCCCTCCAATCTCTTCTTCGGTGGCGGTGGTGCTATGGAACTTTTCGTGAAAATCTGATCTTGTACTTAGGGTTTTCGTCCCGGGAGGCTTTTATAGGCAAAGGGGCGATGCCAGAGGGTGGACTAGGGGCCCACACCGCTTGGTGGCGCGGCCAGGGGGACCTGCGCCACCACATGGTGTGGCCAGCCCCTAACCCCTCTCTGTCTCGTCTTCTGGCTCCGTGAGTCTTCCGGTAAAATATCGACTTTGGCTTTTGTCCGGTCCAATTCCAAGAATATCTCTTTTCCAGCTTTTCTGAAACCAAAAACAGCAGAGAATAGGTAACTGGCACGGTGGCATCTTGTTAATAGGTTAGTTCCAGAAAATGCTTAAAAGTATCTCAAAATATAGACAAAACATAAGATAGTTGATATAAAACAAGCATGGAACATAAAAAATTATAGATACATTTACGATGTATCAACCACCTCCCCTCCTTTAGTCCCACCCTAGGACTTGGGGAGAAAGGGGTCGCCCCTTTCCCCCTATATAAGGAGGGGCATAGTGGTAGGAAACTACACAACAATAAATCGGGATTTTATCTAAGGTATTTTCCTTAGAAAATTTCTCTCTCTTTTTGACGAGGGTTTAACTCATCAATGCCCATTGTTATGGACTTGGGTTTTGGAGAAGGAGGGAGTGCTGGAGACATCTATCGGCTAGCAAACAAGCACACAGGGGACAAAGGATTTACCCAGGTTCAGGCCTCGTAGAGGTCCCTACTCCTGCTTGTCTGCTCGTGGAATTATCAAAGGAGTCGAAAGTTACAATGGTGCGCAGATGCAATCTGGCGAGAGTTGTGGAAACTAGGGTTGCGTGTGTCCTGTTCGCCGCCCCCTCCTAGCCTTTATATAGATAGGCTAGGTCTTGGGTAGCAGGTCGAGTCGGTTACATGTTAGGGTTTTTCCCTTCAAACTTTCTACCTTTAGCTTCTTCTTGTCTCTCAAGCAATCGAGAGTCCGCAGGTTACTCAAGTCCTTTCGTCTGGGCCTTGGCGACACCATGGGCCTGTACGTATTTAGACCGTATATACAAAGCTCGAGTACCTGTAGGGTATACCCATGTCAGTAGCCCCCGAGTATCTAGTGGAATCGCAGATTCGACTGGGTACTTTTTGAAGTTTTCGAGTGCCTGTATGAGTACATTTTTCGACTGCTTTCATTTATGTCATAGGGATTTGTTGAAATACGTGCCTGATGTAGCCGAAGTATCGGTATCAGTTAACCACCTTAGGGTGAAACAACGCAATCTACTCGAACTCGAGTCCCCAGACTCGAATCCGGAAAAGTGTTGGCGTAATTCGACTCAGGCCGCGGAGGTCTTACAGGAGTCGAATTCCAGTTATATGGGTGTGAGCACTTGACGCGTCCGTCAAGGCATGTTCATCGTGCCTATAGGCACGGATATGTTTCTGGTAGTCCGCAGTTAAATGCGTTGCCAGGCCTTTATTTAGGTCTTACTTTCACGCTGTAAGCGTGGCATCCGAATTTTATCATCGCGGAGATGATTCGGGCAACCCAGGAGACGTAATCTCTTTGTAGGGAAAATTATGAGGCGGTGTCGCCATGATCTGCGAGTGCTGATGTAATCAACGCACAACTTTCGTGCAAATAATCATAGGGTGCACGACCAGCGCTCCCTATGGGAGTAGCCCCCGAGTGCCTGGTTGAGTCGAAGACTCAGGCAGGGACTAAAGAAATTTTGCGACTCCTGTCATTTTTGTTTGTTTGAGTCGAAAACTTGGGTTGCGACTGCTGTCGTCTTTTGCTTGCTTGTTTCAATTGAAATTGTTTCCAGCGCTCCCTATGGGAGTAACCCACGTCCATAGTCGAATCGTTTTTCGAGTGGTTGGGTTTGATTGTGATTACATGTAACCCTGCAATAAGAAAAGAAAATCATAGGGTGCGCGGCCAGCGCTCCCTATGGGAGTAGCCCCCAAGTGCTTGGTGGAGTCGAAGACTCTAGCAAGGACTAAAGTAGCCGTAGTTTTCCGCTGCGTAGCTGTTGATGACGTCAGTGTTGACGCTTTCATGACCTCAGTTGCCCGCGTGAGCGGTTTTGACGGGATTTGACGAGCAGTGGGTCCTACTTTCTGACTTTGACTTAACTGGGCGTGCGTAAGCTTATAATTAACTGTGCCTCCTCGATTTCCGCACGTAATGGGAGCAGTGGAGGGACGGTTCACGCTTCCTCTACTCCACATGTCGAGCGCGATGCGTGCCACGCGTCCAGTAGGATTTTTGTGAGCCATTGGATTGCATCTCCTAAGGGTTAAGTAGCGATGCCACGACGGTAATTTTCCATCTGCGCCCTTTTCTTCCTCGCTGCCATCGCCATTGCTGCTGCTCCTCTGCTTTTCTCCTGCGCTCATCTCCTCCTCACCTCTGGACCATCTCCGCTCGTTTCCAAGTTATTTCCTGCGTTCTCATCGCCGCCGCGCAATGGGAAATAAGAAAGGAGGCGCTGCCACTGAATCCGCCGCCACCGCTGCTGCGGCGAAGAAGAAGGGTGGCCCCGCTACTGCGGGCACCAGTGCCGCCGCCGGCGGAAAAAAGAAGGTCGCAGGCACCCGCGTGACCAATGGCGCGTGGCGCCCCTCTATCATCAAGGCGTCCGATCTCCGTCTTCTTCGCCAAGACGGAGTTATTTCTGCAGCAGTCGCCGACGCGCGCGTCCCCAACGGTGAGACCATTCATGTGCCTCCCGCTGGTTTTCGAGTGATGTTTCTTGCTTTCATCATTCGCGGACTTTCTTTGCCTCTCCACCCCTTTCTTAGGGGTCTCCTCTGTTTCTATGGGCTCCAGCTCCATCAGCTGTCCCCAAACTCGATTCTTCACATCTCTTGTTTTATCACCCTTTGCGAGTGCTGGCTTGGAATCGAGCCGCACTTTGGCCTTTTCAAACGTTTATTCAAGCTAAAGCGTCAGTCCGCATCTGGCTCTTTAGTTTATGACGTAGGTGGTTGTGAAATCCATGTCGACCCATCCGCCACCTACTTCGACATCAAGCTCGCCAAGTCCGTCCAGGGATGGAGGGACAGATGGTTTTATGTTCGCGACCAAAAGGCCAAGGACGAGCATTTTGGACTCGCGCCTTTCGATCCCGCGACTCCCTGCAAGAAGATGCGTTCTTTGAAGAACGTGATCATGCCCTGCGAACTCGTGGAGACAGACGTGCTATATCAACGCGTCTGCGACCTCGAGAGTCGCATAGGCGCAGAGGAGGGAGGTTGTGCCCTTGTCAGGACTTGGCTGCGTCGTCGTGTCCAGCCTCTCCAAGCTAGAGTCCATCCCATGTTTCAATGGGGTGGTGCTGATGATGCCACTCACGTGTCTGCCGATGGCATGTCCGCGAGTGAGGTAGATAAGAGGGTGCGACTGGTTACGAAGTACACCTTTAAGGATGTGCTTCCGAATGAGCTAGTTGTTCCTCCTTTTGATGCTTCGAATCCTCCTCCTGAGGTACAGTTGTGCTACGCAGTAGCTTATTTTCGTGATTGCTTTTTCTGTTGCTTACTCGCTCCTTTTTCTCATCTTTGCTGTTTGTATGCAGGATTGGGCGGTGTCGCCTTGCATGCCTCCTCTCCCTGAGGGTATTATTCCTCGCGAAGCTTTGGAAGAGGATGAGTCTGAGTCGACTGTCCCTTCTGATGTGGAAGAGGACGCCCCCGAGTCTGGGAGCCCGGATACTCGCAAGCGTTCGCGCAACGAGGATTCCGACGCGTCGACTCCTTCGACTCTAGAAGGCACGGCTGTTGGCGCGGAGTCGCCAATTCCAGCTGTTCCTGTGAGGGCTGTGGCACCGTCGACCCGCAAGAAGATGCGACTGCCCAAGGAGTCTTCGTCGGAGTCGGCGGAGGCCACATTTGATCTTGACAAGTTTGACTGGTAAGTTCACGAGTTTATTCATTCTTTTCTGTTTCCGTCTTGCTGGCTTTGCCCTGGAGTTTGCTTTTTCTCAATGCGAATTTCGTCTTGCAGTCAGGAGGCATCGTCATCTTCTGGCGATGTCGAGTTTTTGAAGGAATCGGGAGTCGCGACCTCAAGGGCCAAGGTAGAGGTCGAGCGCGCTCCTTCTCCTCCGGCGGCGGCCCACTCCGGGCATAATTCTTCGAGCTCTCCTCACGGAAGGGAGCATCGAATAGTTGCTCGGATGACGGCTCAGCAGACTTCTTCGGAGTCGTTAGAGGACCATGTGAGTATATTTTTTCCTTCTCTTGTAATTTTGCAGTCAACGCCTTCTGTTGTCTTCTCTGATTCCTTGTTTGGTGCAACAACTCCTTGTAAAGGAGGCTGCGCAAGTGGCAGAACAGGTGATGGCAATGGGTCATCAACATGCGATGCTGGAGACGCGTCACCGTGTGGTCGAAAGTGAGTGCTTCCACGCTTGTACTTTTCATCTTCTCTCTGTTTTGGTATATTCGACTGATAGCCGATTATTGACTGCCACGTAGCTGAGCATAACGCTTTACTGCGCAATGTCGCAACATTGGAGAAGACATTGGCTGCAGCTGTGAAGGGGCGCGATGAGGCAATCACGGCTCGTGATGATGCCCAGAAGCACGAAGAGGATATGCGCGCCTCCTTTGTGGCCAGGGAAAAGCTGTTTGAGGAGCAACTGCTCTCAGTCGCCAAGGCCCTATCAGGTACCTTTACTGGTGGATATTTTATTGTTGCTCTTTTCTGCTTCTAGATTTTTGCCGATGGCACTAGAGATTTGATCCATGTTTTTTGGTGTAGATGCTGGCGACTTGAGTTTTGACCCGCATGCCCTTCGTCGTGATGATGTTCTGGCCGGCGCGGTGTCCGCGGTCGAAGACCGAAGCGCCACCGTCCAGGATACATTATCCAAGGCCAAGGTCGCCCTCAGTCGCCTCCGGGAGGAGTTGATGCCAAAGGCGGAGTAGGTCGATACTATGGGCGAGCTGGTGGAGTCACTCGCCGGGGGCGTGCCTTCTTCTTACAAGAACTCCCTCCGGGCGGCTGGTGCAACGATGTCACTCGCCATGGTGCAAGCCCACGGAGTCGAGATAGATCCCTCTGCGGTGTCGAAGACAATGCCTATTGGCGCGAATGGTCAGCAGGTAGTCTTCGCTCCCTTTGCGACCGCCTGTGCCAAATATGGCCATTCCTTGATTAATACCATTGCCAAGTATTCGGAGGATCTCCAGCGTGCTAAGAAGGCGGCAAAAGCTTCGGCCTCAGGGGCAGGCGGAAAGTCAGTGGCATCTGATACTGCCACGGACTTGATGAAGCCGCCGAAGGCGTCGAAGTCGAAGAAGCCAGCTGCTCTGTAGTTAGCTTTTGTAATAGATGATGAATTGTCCTTTTGGTCTAAGAACATGCCCGCTGGCGAGTGTGCTTGTGAATATTTATGCTTATCCTGAATGCACCTGTTCCCCTTGTCATTGTGTTAATTTGGTCGCCTTATTTGCTTCTGTCTTGACTTGTGGTAGGGCACATCGAGTGGTCCCGTAGGGGAAAACCAGGACTCACCATCTCTTGATGAGACAGTGGCACCGCCGCGCTCCAGGGTAGAGGAGCTATCCTTGCTGTCGCGACTTCGTGACCGCGTGAAGCAGCTGGAGCGTGAGTTGCCCCTGATCCGCGGTAACGCAGATGTGTGGAAGTCAAAGGCGGAAAAAGCCACCGCCCGCGAGCAATATCTGCTTGGCGAGGTGACGCAGCTGGGCGACCAGTTTAAGTGTTAGTTTGCTCGTCCTCAATTTTTCCTTTGCAGTTAGTCGCAGAGGTACGTTGTACTCATGTTGTTGGTGCTGCTTCGTGTAGTTGTTAGCGCACGCCATCCGCAGGAGGAGAGGGATAGGATTGCCATCCGCCTTCATGGTCTCACCCAGGAGCAACTTCAAGAGAGTGGATACTTCTGGGTGGATCATGATCGTGTGACTGCATTGGCGACCCTGCAGGATCGCACTTCGCGAGTACTGCTCTTCCTGAAGAAGTCGCAGTCATGTTTGAAGAATATCTACCGGGCGATGTTCCCGTTGGATGACACTCCATCAAGCCTGTTGGCTCTCCTGGCCAAATTTCAAGATATATCCGCAGTTCGCGAGTGCGTGAGGTAGCAGTTGGTGGCTGGTGCCAAGGCTGCCCTCTCGATGGTGCGATTGCACAGGCCTGACGTGGATGTCGCCGTCGTAGCTTCCGGTCTACCAGCGTCGCCATCCAGATCTGCTTGGAATATGGTGCCGCACTATCAAGCGGTGGACCGTCCAGCAGAGGAGATTGTCGACTTCTTCGAGGAGCAAACCAATGTTCTTCTGTTGCAGCAGTAACCAGATTTGTATCCTGCACATAAGTGTATTTGTGTTGTAAAGTTCATATATATATTTGTATGTAATTTATTGTCGAACGTGTACAAATAACTTTTGTAAGCGTAAGGTGTGTTGCACTATGCGAGTCCTTTTCGTTAGCCTAGCCATCCCTTTTATCAACCTGCCAGGTGCGTTGCAGCTGGGTTGAGTTTGTGTTAAGGGTTCAATTGATGTGCCAGCTACTCAGGATGTCGCGTTTATTAGTTCAAAGAACAAATGTGTGTAGGGTGGCGTAGCCCCCGAGTACAATAGTAGCAGAAGTGAAAAGAAAAAAAACACAGAGTTTTGGGGCACTTAGCTTTTATTTATTTGGAGAACAGTACGAGGTATAATGTGTGGCTAAGTAGCCTTGGCTGGGTAGCCTTATTTGCGATGTAAAAGTAAAAACAACTAGGGGTAGAAGCGTCGTAGTTGTGCGACGTTCCAAGGGTTGGAGTATGCGACTCCTGTTTCTAGGTCTTGAAGGCGATACGCGCCACCTGAGATTACTTTTGTAACCAAGTATGGTCCTTCCCAGGGAGACTCGAGCTTGAGATGCCCCTGCTGCTTCAGTCGCAGGACCAGGTCACCTTCGACGAAGGATCTGGGGCGAAGCCTTCTACTGTGGTAGTTGCGCATGTTCTGCTGGTAGATCGTGGATCTTTCTGTGGCGATTTCTCTCGCCTCATCGAGGAGGTCGACGGAGTCTTCGAGTGCGAGAGATGACTCTTGTTCATTGTAAGCGACTATGCGCGACACCTTGTACCTTACTTCGGTGGGTAGTACCACTTCTGCCCCGTGCACCATAAAGAATGGCGTGTAGCCTGTGGCGCTGTTTGGAGTTGTACGTAGGCTCCAGAGTACGGATTGGAGCTCATCTGGCCAGTAACCCGCGGCTTGTTCGAGTGGTCAAAGGAGTCGCTTCTTGATACCGCTGCAGACGAGCCCGTTTGCTTTTTCCACCTGACCGTTGGTCTGTGGATGCGCGACTGAGGCATAACTGATGTTGATCCCCAGGTTTTCACAGAATTCTTGGAACTCCTTGGATGTGAAGTTCGTCCCGTTGTCAGTGATGATGCTGTGCGGCACGCCGAAGCGGTAGACGATGGACTCGAAGAACTTGACTGTGTTGTGCCCTGATTGCTTGGTTATTGGCATGGCCTCGATCCACTTGGTGAATTTGTCGACTGCGACCAAGAGGTAGACGTATCCTCCTTGCGAGGACCTTGGGATTTTGCCAACCATGTCGAGACCCCACTGGGCGAAGGGCCAAGCCAATGGAATAGGCCATAGTTCTGCTCCTGGTGTGTGTGGCTTGTTGGCGAATCGTTGGCAAGCGTTGCATTTTTGGACTATGTCCTTGGCATCGCACATGGCCGTGGGCCAGTAAAATCCAGCTCGTAGAGCTTTGGCAACGAGGGTGTGACTGCCGGCGTGGTGTCCGCAAGTCCCCTCATGTATGTCGAGGAGGACTGCTCTTCCATCGGCCAGGGAGACGCATCGTTGTAACACGCCTGTGATGCTGCGTTTATATAGTTCACCGTTGATAATGGCGAATGCCTTAGAGCGTCGCGCGATGTGTCGTGCGTCTGTCGGGTCGTCTGGTAGGCGCTTGCTGAGGAGATATGTAATGTACGGCTGCGTCCAGGATTGTTCGATCATCATGACGCTCATTGGCCCTTCGAGTCCTATGTCTGGCTCCAAGTTTTCGAGTGCCATTGGCTCATTGGGTGGCGTAGCCCCCGAGTCTGTTGCTGCGCTTGTTTTCTTCTCTACGGCCTTTGGCTTGATGGAGCGTTCGCATATGCGCTCGAGAAATACCCCAGGTGGTATGGGGGCGCAGGTAGAGCCTATGTTGGCGAGTGCGTCCGCCTCCTCATTGCTTTCACGACCTACATGTCGCAAATCGCAACCATCGAAGTCTCCCTCGAGTGTATCGTAGAGGTCGCGGTATGCGATCATGTTGTCATTGAGTGCGTCGCACTCGTGCATTGTTTGTTTGACGACCAGCTTGGAGTCGCCATATATGATGAGCCTCTTTGCGCCGCAGGCTTTTGCCATCCTCATCCCGTGCAACAGGGCCTCGTATTCAGCCTCGTTGTTTGAGGCTGTGAGCTGCATTCACAGGATGTATTTCAGCTTGTCTCCTTGAGGTGACGTCAATATGACACCTACTCCTGCTCCGTCTTTCCGCTTGGATCCATCGAAGTGCATTGTCCAGAGGTAGGACATATCTGGCTTGTCCGGGAGTTGGTTTTCCATCCAATGCATGAGAAAGTCAGGGAGAACTTGCGACTTCATTGCGTCGCGCTTTTCGTATGTGATGTCTCGTGGAGACAGTTCGATTCCCCAAAGCGCGACTCGTCCCGTGGCGTCGGGGTTATTGAGGATATGTCCCAATGGGGCGTCACTGACTACCACGATTGGGTGTTCCTGGAAGTAATGGCGCAGTCGCCGGGCGGTCATGAAGACGTCGTACGCCAGCTTCTGGTAGTGCGGGTACCGCTGTTTTGTTGGCGTGAGGACCTCACTGAGGTAGTATACCGGGCGTTGTACGCCATGGACCTTGTTTTTCTCGGCCCGCTCGACGACGAGCACTGTACTAACCACTTGGTTGGTAGCGGAGATGTATAGCAGTAGTGGCTCCCTTTCTCGTGGAGTCACCAGTACTGGCGAGGTGGATAACAGGCGCTTGAGATCTTCGAATGCTTCTTGCGCTTCCTTGGTCCACTCGAATTTGTCAGCTTTGCGGAGGAGCTGATAGAAGGGCAGTGCCTTTTCCCCCATTCGACTGATAAATCGATTGAGGGCCGCGATTCGTCTGGCTAGTTGCTGGACGCCTCTTATGTTCTTTGGCTTCTCCATGGCCAGTATGGCCTTTATCTTTTTCGGGTTTGCCTCAATCCCTCTCGCGGAGATGAGATAGCGGAGCAGCTGCCCAAATGGTACGCCAAAGGCGCATTTGTCCGGATTGAGCTTAATCCGGTAACGATCGAGGTTGGCGAATGTTTCACGCAAGTCGTCGATTAGAGAGGCTTCCTCCTTGGTTTTGATTACTATGTCGTCGACATAGACTTGGATGTTGCGACCCAATTGCTCCTTGAGGCAAGCCTGCATGCACCGCTGGTAGGTGGCTCCCGCGTTTTTTAGCCCGAAGGGCATTGTGTTGTAGCAGAACACACCGAAGGGCGTTGTAAACGCGGTCTTCTCCTGGTCTTCCTCCTTCATTCGAATTTGGTTATAGCCTGAGTAGGCATCGAGGAAGCAGAGGCGCTCGCATCCAGCGGTGGAGTCAATGATTTGATCGATCCGTGGTAGCGGGAAGTGACCTTTTGGGCAGTGCTTGTTTAAAGAAGTGAAGTCCACGCACATCCGTAGGATATCCGTGTCCTTTTTTGGCACCAGCACCGTATTGGCGAGCCAAGTGCTTTCCTTGATCTCGCGTATGAATTTGGCCTCGAGGAGTCTGTTGATCTCCATGCCAACTGCCTGCACTCGTGGCTCAGACAGTCGCCTGATTGTTTGCTTGACTGGCCTTGCGTCGGGGTTGACGTTGAGTGCGTGCTCGGCGAATTCCCTGGGAACTCCTGGCATGTCCACAGGACACCAGGCAAAAATTTCCCAGTGCTCACGGAGGAATTCGACGAGCGCGAGTTCCTATGCGGGACTCGAGTTGTTGGCGATGAGGGCCGTTTTGGCGGGATCTGTCGGATGGACCTGCACCTTCTTTGTGTGCACAGATGAGTCGAAGGAGAGATCAGGTGAGCTTGGCCTGCTCGGGGGAGGCAGGCTGTTGTCTGTCGTTTCCTTCAATCGCGCGAGCTCCTCCTGCATGCCAAAGGACTGGGAGATTCTGTTGAATTCCCTGTCGCAACTATCAGATCGCTCAAAGCTTCCGTTGATCGTGATGACGCCGTTGGGACCTGGCATTTTCATCTGCAGGTAGGTGTAGTGGGGTACCGCCATGAACCTAGCGAACGCGACGCGTCCGAGGATGCAGTGGTATTGTGAGGGCCAGTCGACGACCTCAAAATCGATGCGCTCGCGCCGGAAGTTCCTTGGCGTGCCGAATATGATTTCGAGGTTGATTTTGCCCAGGGGGTATACGCCTTTCCCTGGGACGATGCCGTGGAACGTTGTGTCCGATGCCTCCAAGCAAGTTAGAGGGATCCTCATTGCTCGCAAGGTACTGGTGAATATGAGGTTGATGCCGCTTTCGCCATCCATGAAGACGCGACTCATGTCGAAGCCTCCAATTTGCGCCTCGAGTACGAGGGGTCAATGGCCTCGGCGAGGTACTTGAGGCGGGTGGTCTCATTTATCGAAGGTGATGCACGACTCACTACCACTGAGGTACTCAGTGGTGGATGGTGGTGAGTGCGTGGCCAAGTTGACTTGGCGAGTGATGGCTTTCTGCACCCTGTTGGAGGGGCGCCCCTTTTGGATCATCATGGTACCCATGGCCCGTGGGTATGGTTCTCCTCCGTGGTGTTGGTCCGGTGCAGCTCCGTTCGGTGGTGGCCCCGGTGGAGGTGGCGGTGCGCCATGTGCCACGGCGCCTGGAGCGGCCCCGTAGCCTCTTTCGACTGCGTTGCGGTTCATCCGAACCAATCCCTCGTGTAGTTTGAGGAACTCGCGGCAGTCCTTGAGGAGGTGGCTGGACTTTCTCTTGCTGTCATGCTTGTCGATGTAGAAGTGTACCATGCATGGTCCGGACAGTTTTTCCTCGATGGAGGTCGCGGGTGCCTCGTCACGAGTGCGGCGTTGCCATACTTGCATGGTTTTCCCAGAGTCGCGGTATCCACCGCTGCGGTATCCGCTGTTGTGGTTGTCGTCATGTCTATCGGCGTAGCCGGCTGCGACCATGTTGACGTCATCACGGTCGTCGTAGATGCGCATGCGGCGTTTGCCTCGGCGGTCGCGTCTGCGTTCGAGTTCTGCCTCCTCATCGGAGTGAGCGCGGTTCTTCACCGAATCTTCTCCATCAGCCCACCGATTCGCGATCTCCATCAGGTGGTCGATGGTCTGGGGCTTTGAGTGGCCCAGCTCCTCCCTGAGCTCTAGACGACGGACGCCACCGTTGAATGCATCAATCGCGCGGTCTTCCGAGATGTTTTCTGCGGAGTTCTTGATGATGGACCACCTTCGTATGTATGAGCATAGCGATTCGCCAGATCTTTGCCGGCAGCATCTCAGTTCTTCGATTGATGCGGGCCGTTTGTACGTGCCTTTAAAGTTGCGCAGGAAGCTGTAGACTAGCTCATCCCAACTGCGAATGGATCCACGTGGGAGGCTATTGAGCCATGCTCGGGCGGCGCCCTGTAGCTGTAGCTGCAAGCATTGCATGGCAGTACTTCGACTGCCTCCGTGGAGCCTGACGGAGGAGATGTGATCCTCTAGCCAGATTTTAGGGTCCTGTAGACCGTCGAACTTCGGATTTTCTGACGGAAGTTTAAACCCCTTAGGCATTCGCTTCTGCCTAATGGATCTGCTGAAGCATCTGGCGCCGCAGAGTTCCCCGTCTTCCTCTTCCGAGTCAGTCGACCGAGCACGTCGTGCTCTTGACTTGTCGATCTTGCGTTGTGTGAGGTCGTTGCGCGCATCGTAGTCGCGATCGTGTCGCCGTGAACGACGGCGTCGAGACAGGTCGTGACTGTCATCGCTGGATGAGGGCGAGGAGTAGCGTTTTGCTAGCGCTTTGCCCTTTTTTGGGTCTGGTACCGGCTCCTTGTCGAGGGCGGCCTCGATTAGCTCCAAACCTGCGATCGTAGATCGGTGCATGGTGGTTCGGGGATCTCCAGCCGGTGGCTGGTTGTTGAGGAGGTACATGGTGGCTGCTGTCACCGCGGCCTGCGGAGTCCTGGGGACCACGTTGCCTCTCGTGTCGACTATCATAGAGCCGAAGTCGAGGACTTTCGCGGCGTCTATGCGCTCTTGTTCGGTGAGGTGATCCATTCGCGACTGCCTCTTCTTGGCGATGTACTCGTTGCCTCGTGAGGAGGATCCTCCGTAGGAGGAGAGCCCAGCGTGACGAAGGCTCAACTCGTTCGTCGCCTTTTTACGCGCCTCAAGTTGCACGATTGCTTGTTTTTGGCGCGTGAACTCCTCTTTTAGGAGCCAGTGGTAGCCCATCAGTAGTTCCTGCAGGGACCCGAGGGGTAGCGGTGTACCTCGTAGGGCCTCACGGCAGCGCTCCCACTCTTGCTCGTTGAGCTTGATTACGACGCGTTCACCGGTTTGCTCAATGATTATACTGGGAGGTTCGACTGCTCCCCCGTTGACGCCGTTACCACCGTTGTCGCCGTTGCCGCGATTGGCGGAGGTGTCGCCTGCGTTAATGACGGTGCACATGAAGTGATTGGGGAAGCTGCTGCTTCCACAATTTTCAGATTCAGAACCGTAGGTTCCATCTTCTGTGGCCAGATCGCTCAGATCGGAGTCGTGACTGCTGTCGCTGATCGTGTTCCCGACTGCCACCAAAGCATTGAGCTCACTGAGGGTGCCGATTGATGGAGGGAACCATGATGCCGGGGCAATCGTCGGTGTCGTCGGTTGATCAGGCATGCGAAGCGTGCCCATCTGACCAACTTGGAAGCGGAAGTTCCTAATCGCCAGGCTGATTACGTCACCCACGGATTCGAAGGCCGGGCGGGTGGCCGGCGTGTGGATGGGGAATTTGAAGGCGCCGAAGAGCTGGCGAATCTCCGCTATTGCGGAGTTGTAGATCGCAGTTGATGGGGCCGAAGAAGCCGCAACATTAGCACTCCCAGTTCCCACAGACGGCGCCAATTGACGAGGGTTTAACTCATCAACGCCCATTGTTATGGACTTGGGTTTTGGAGAAGGAGGGAGTGCTGGAGACATCTATCGGCTAGCAAACAAGCACACAGGGGACAAAGGATTTACCTAGGTTCAGGCCTCGTAGAGGTCCCTACTCCTGCTTGTCTGCTCATGGAATTATCAAAGGAGTCAAAAGTTACAATGGTGCGCAGATGCAATCTGGCGAGAGTTGTGGAAACTAGGGTTGCGTGTGTCCTCTTCGCCGCCCCCTCCTAGCCTTTATATAGATAGGCTAGGTCTCGGGTAGCAGGTCGAGTCGGTTACAAGTTAGGGTTTTTCCCTTCAAACTTTCTATCTTTAGCTTCTTCTTGTCTCTCAAGCAATCGAGAGTCTGCAGGTTACTCGAGTCCTTTCGTCTGGGCCTTGGCGACACCGTGGGCCTGTACGTATTTAGACCGTATATACCAAGCTCGAGTACCTA
This sequence comes from Avena eriantha, assembly GCA_910589775.1. NCBI lineage: Eukaryota > Viridiplantae > Streptophyta > Magnoliopsida > Poales > Poaceae > Avena > Avena eriantha. The sequence goes on from OU342741.1 coordinate 315,789,516, forward strand.
TAGGGTATACCCATGTCACTTTCTCTCTTGCAACTGCGTCACCAAGTTAGGGTTGTATGCGCAAAGGGAGTACTTCACTCCAGAACAAGGAGGTGATGCATGGATTCTAGCCAGAGATCTACTTCCACACTCATGACAGGGATTCGGGAACCGGAAGTCGCCATCGTACACCGCACATGTGCAAAACCTCGGAGGTGCTGCCATTAGTGGCACCTAGGTTGTCATGTAAGGACCAAGGAGGTGATCTACGAGGAGCTTCGCGACCTTGAGGTCAGCTACGGTATCGACTACCTCATCCACATCCCCCAATGGAACGTTAAACACTTTAGGTCTACAAGGTTATGTTACCGAAACCTTTCCATTACAACTTTACTTCTAGATAGATCCTGGCTAGGTGCGTTCTACCGTAGGAAAAAATTGTTTCTTTACCGCAAAACCCCTTTAGGACCACTCTGGGTGAGAGGCTAGCTGAGTCGCTAGGCGTGAAGGAAGTAGGCCGGCCCAGCCTCGGACCAGTCCGGGTCGGCGGCTAGGTGGGTTGTTGCATGCGTGAGTGTAAGAGCACCTCCACTCGTTGGGCGTTCCTAGGCCAAAATCCGGCGCTATTTAGCACGGACGAATGCAACTTTCAACCTGGGAATGGCCACTTTCCCACTCGCATTCCCAGGCGGCGTTCCCAGGTGATGCAAAATCGATGGCACATTTGAATATTTTTTGTTCCCGCCGGCAAAATCTAGCCCAAAGGTGCTCGATAGAATTATGCCCAAAAAAGGTTCAACGAACATTTTGTTACAAAATAGAATCAAGAACGGTGATCATTCATAGATGGGGATGGCCTCCTCTAGTGTGTCAGGTGCGGCGGGGATGGGCTCCTCGATCAGGACAGGGGCAACCGATAGATTGGAGGAGGTGGATGCGGAGCTCAGCAAAGGAGTGGTGGCCGAAATCATAGGCGCGGGACTCGGCGTGTGATACCTTCGATCTGGATTATAGATCTAGTATAGCTCTTTTTCCCTAGTAGACCTAGGTTTATTGAATCCTCGGGAAGAAGAAGCATAGTGAAGTTACTTTAACGGACCTTCGGGAGTTTTAGAATTCCTTTTGTGTTTTTATCGGACCAAGAGTTTGCGTATTTTGTTGTTGTCGATGATGGAGAGAGAGGGCCTAGGGCGTTCGGTTTCACTAGTAGCTGTGCAAAACATCTGAAGGGAATAAAAGATATGAAGTATGCATGTAATTGTTAGAACAAGATAAATTATATGTGGGCAGTGCATCCATAATTGCTATTGCCTCTGCAACTGATTATAGCAATAACCTACTAGTCTCATCCATAGAAGAAAGAGAACTAATGATATGAATGGTGACGTCACTGTTAATCCCAAGTAATCCCGCACATACAACCGTACTACCCCTTCTGTCACTAGGGTTCCCAACCTGCAGATTAGTCATTACTCATACTCCCTATACCTGGCTCAATCCTCGGGGTCTTGGGTACCTAACAAGTCCTTAGATTGAGGCAAGAGAGGATACAATAATCATCATGTCATACAAACTAATACATGATCCCATCTATGATAAATAACATGCAAAAAGGATACATGGATAGGCCGAAGCCCTTAGTCCAAGGAGAATTACTCACACATAGAGATGAGATCAAAGATCATAAACATTGTAGTGGAAATCATGAGATTGATAGCAAATAGTGTTACAATGACGCCAATCGAAGAAGAGATCTACTATTACAAGTGGTGGAATATGGATATGGTGGTGGAGATGGGTTTGGAGATTAGATCTAAGTCTATTCCTCCGGCGGCTCTTCGGTGTTGTGGATGGAGATTTGGAGGCAGCTGATGGTCAGGGAGAGCTCCCTTTTCTCGTCGCCCGAGGCCTCTTTATATAGAGGTCCCTTCATGAAAGTTGTTCTGTTTGACCTAGCGGTGTCGATGGAAACTATACGACCAGTACTATATGGCTAGAATTTTATTCCCGCCATATAGTTGGTCGTTAAAGCGTCTATCTCCACTTAACGACTCTTGGTTTATTTGGGTTGTTCGAAATCTTGTATCTTTGACTTTAATGTAGTGATTCCCATCATCAACCGTCATTATCTGTGCACGGAAAAATAAAAATAAAGGATTGCATACCCCTTTGATCATTAGGCATTAGTGGCAGGGTTTAGAGATATATTTCATCAAAAATATGATTAATATCTAGTTTAAATATGGACGTAGATGGCTATATTTCAGAGCGACCAACCTCCCCAAGCTTAAACTTGATCATCCTCGAGCATGAAAACCAAAACCAAAAGGTAACTCAACATTTAAACTAAAATAACGAGATGATGATCTTACTCATGATTGGTAGTCTCATGTTTCCTCCACTTTATAAATCTGAAAAACTTCAGCATAGATAGAGTAATGGTAAGCATATCATACGGGTTTTTATGCATCCTCATAGCGCAACAAAATTATTGTTAACATGGATGATTTAAATGAGTAAACTTTATTCCATGTCATGTAATCAACTCATAGGCTTGCCTTTGAACAATAAAGTATAATCATGTAAAATTGAGAGTGTGAGAGTTGTCATGAAAAGCATATATACTAGAGTATCTCAGTTCTCCCACATCAATAAATCATGACTCTTCAAGCACTACTTTTCTATTCATTGTCCTTCAAGAATTTCAGTTCTTCAGTAATTGAGAGCATGCCAAAGATTTTAATTAGTTTATCAGGCTATGATGGACACTCGTGGCATCACTAAGGTTTTTGTTCTTTTTGTACAATGATTACTCATAACAGTCAGAGGAGTGATTCCATCTTGAACACAGCTACCCGGGAGTGCCAAGAATCTTACCCATTATATTATTACTGCTACATATATTTAATCAACTCATAGCCGAAATCTAGGAGTTTCCTCCATGAAGATCATCCGTAGGCTAGCGGAGCTGTTGGCATCCCATCAAGTTTGACACGCATAAAGCTATATCATTCTTATGATTCACAAGTCAAACTTTGGCATGCTCACAAAAACCACTAAACATTAATTAAATTGAACAAATCCTTTTAAAGAGAGCTATCAAGTCAATCAACATTTTCTGTCATGTTGAGTGTCTAAGCCTTCAAGACTAAACACTACAACACCCAAACCTTCAATTGTGAGACTTTTTATTATTACAATTATTTAGCAAATTTTTAGGAAAGACTTGGTTAACTACAAGAGCTGGAACAAAACATAACCAACTTAATACCCATGCAAAGAAAAACTTACTACAATACAAAGACTCACTCCACCAATATAATATCTCTACATTTACTACTAACTAGCATGGGTTTCTCAAACTTCAAAAGTGGGGAGTCATAAGGCATACCTCTCATGTTTGGTTCCACTTCTCTCTTCCTTTTTGATTCGTTTCTTGGAAACTCGAAGTCAACCACTCTTCCTACAAATACATGAGAACCTCGAGGCGAAAAGAAAAGAAAGAAGAGGGAAAATAAAGATAAATGGAGAAATCTTTTTGTTGTTTTTTAAGAGAGGGAATTAAAGAACAGAAAATTGGCGGCAAAACTTGGCTAGAAAATCTCGAAAGCAAATAGAAATAACTAAAGATAAAGTGTTGGGGAAACCAACACGAGTGCTTATAAACTCGAATTAAAATATAACCTCAAAATAAATAAAAGCAAATGAACGCCAAATAAAAATAATTGAGGAAACTTCCCCAAGCTTAGACTTTTGCAAGCCCTTCAAATCATTGTGGTGGCGGGAAAAAGTCAAAACTCCAGTTCTCAAATTGAGTTATTAAATTACTAGTTGTTCCTCGGAGGTTCAAGGAGAGGCTATGCATCCTCTCCATAGTCCCTCCAAGTTCTTGGAAGTCTTGGTATGTAGCAAACCGGGTTGATGGCTGCTCTTCTTGATAAGGAACTTCTTGCTCCTCTTCTTGGTCCTTGTCCTCATCCGGAATCTCCTCCTCGGGTTGGTGTTGCTCAACCTGCAAGTCATATAGCAAACGTCCTTCCTCGATAGAGAAAAGACCATTAGGCATAGGAGCGGGGTAGATAGCCTAGCTCCAGCAATATGTAGGTAATAAACACCACCTCTCCTAGTGAGCATTCCACAAGCTTTTAAAGTAGAGAAACCAACACGTCGCTCACCTTGCACAGGTTGCAACTCACCTAGGTTGATGCCTAGGGCAGTGGCAAGCACGGTGATGGCGCCTCCACCTGTGATTGGTCCTTGGCTTTGGGAGGATTGGTGCTCCAGGTAGCGCATAAGGACTGCGCCCAAGTTGAGTGAAAAGTTGTAGTTGTTGAAAGCAGCCTTTGCAAGGACTAAGATGTCCTCCTCATTGAGTCTCGTGAACTCATTACGTGCCTGCAAGGTGTTAGCAATAACATAGAACAAATAGCAAATTGCAGGATGTTGAATATTCTTCCCCTTGCTCACTCTAGAAGTGAAGCTCATTCTATTGTGATATTGTTCTGAGGAAGGGTCTAAGCTAGTAAAGGATGCGCGCAAGTCATTATCATTATTGTTTGGCATATTAAAGCATGTGCACCATTCATCTAATGATAAAGTGTAATTGTTGGTCATGAGCCGGAAAGAAATCCGCTCCTCTCCATGCCATAGTTTAATGGTGCTTTTAAAAGAACTTAAAAATTCAAGAGTTAACCGACGATAAGTAGGCACATCATTGAATACAAAGTTTTGCAGGCTAACCCTATTGCAAAGTAAATTGAAGTCATCAGAAATACCGAGTTGGTTCAATATAATGGGGCAATCCCACTTGGTTGCCTTCACTTCTCGGTTCATGATCCGATCGAAGCGATCACGTTGGAGCTCATTCCTGAACCATATCCCCATGTGTTCTTGAGTGACAGCCCGAGAAGCGCTAGCAACAGCATGAGCACGAGTTTGGATCCTTGTGTTCATCATCTAAAAATAACAAGGAAAGATAAAAATAAAACTTTTTGATCCAACAATAATAAGCATAACATATTCCTCATCATAGCACACTAAAGAATCCCCTCAAAATAATAATCTAGGCAAGAGAATCATGGCAATTAGTTCATAGTAGGTCTCACTCTAGATTGATAATGACAATAGATCGAAGATGAATTTGCAAAAAGTAATTGGAGGATCGGAGGAGAAATGTCAACACCCGGATTTTTAATCCCAGATACCCGTTATGCCATACCTCACAATCCCAGGATTACCATTTTTGCGAGACATAACGGTTTGGATATCACAGTACATCATCCATTACAAACCATACATAAGGTCTTACACAAATAAGGATCTCATGATCCAGTCTTAATACAACAAGCAGCGGAAATAAAAGATAAGCATAGCGGTGGGGTCCATCTTCAGGGGCACAGGCAATGCTGACGAAGGCAGATGGTCCTAGTTATCATAGCCATCTTGTTGGCCATCATCTTGATAGTCTCCTTCATAGTCTGGCCATGATAATAGCCAGGGACAAAAGCCATGAGTACTCTTTAAGTACTCGCAAACTACCACTAACAAGTATAAACTTCTAAGTTAAAGTGCTAACTCTAAGTTTAACTATAAAGTTAAGTTTGAAACCTAAGCTGAGTTCAGAAGCAAAGAAAGATAAAGTAAAGTCCTAAAATCACTTAAGTTGGAAAGCTATTGTCATAAACACAACCCTGTTGTGGTCAAGTCAAGATTCATAATTCTTTTCAAAGTATTTAGAAAACATCTGACAACGAAACAGTATGGCTATTCCAACTGTCCATAACCGCAGACGAGGCTATTCGAATAGTTTGACACTCTACAGAGGTGGTACACTTTCACCAAAAGATTCGATACATCTGTCAGGGATAACCCTGAATCATCATACTTAGTATGCAGATAATCAAACATAACCTTCCCTTTACACACCCTAGTATAAGCACCTCTCCTATGAGCATGGCCTCCCAACCATGACCATCAGTCATCTAGGGCACTACATAGGTGGACAACATTGAGAGGTAGCCTCAGCTCAGACCTCTCCCGTGAGGGAACTAATACTAATACATATAAATTTCCAGCTAAGCCTTACCCAATTCAGGTAATGTGGTTGTACGGTAAATTTGGAATGGTATCGCATCCGAATCCAACCATCAGTTTTATAAAAGAGTTAAGGCTCATGCCTCAACATTTTCATCAACATCAATCCTTTGTGTTTCTCAACACATGTAAAAACATCTCAATAGAATGACTCATCATTCCAAGGTTTTCACAATTCATTTTCACCAAGTGTTCCCATTTAAAGTGACTCAAGTTTTTGATCTACTCTAACTACTAAGTTAAGAGTGTTCACTAAGGTGGAAAAGATGGGTTCAATCTCATGCCATAGAATGACATCTAAAGGGTTCTAAATAGATCAAGTTTTATACTTTTTATGCTACCTTCAAAACAAGTAAAGAACTTGGTGTAAACTAAGGGAGTAAATCTTGTAACTAAGACTTGGAGTACTAATAGTAAAGAGGGAGTGTGATCAAGGCATGCTTAAGACATCTTTGCTAAACCATCTAGTTTGGTCCTATCTTGCTAAGCACTAAACTTGCAAGTGTTAGCTTGCACTGTTAATGGTGGCTTGCACTTAGATAGTGCTAGCTTGCTAATAGTAGCATGCCTTGGTTGGTGCAGTGGTTGAAGTTTTCTTCTTCTTCTTCTTCTTCTTCTTCTTAGTAGAACTCCTCCTCCTCGAAAGCTTGGTCGGTACTATCGTCTATAAATACATAGGGAGTTCACAATGACCAAACAATACTTAACTATGCTAAGTAGCATTCTAAGACACACATTTGATGATCTGTTATCATCACAAACATCACAAGTTTAATTCAATAGTTTCTTCCTTTTTATTTTAGAAAAGTAATTTCTACTCATTGAAAAATTAACTAAGATTTAATATTCACCACTTAAAATATGGGATCATGTTGACACATGTCATCACCACATATCCTAACATGTGGGAATGAGAATTTAAAGGTTGGATCAATATTACTTTGGTTTAAGTTCATTATTTAATGATTTAAAGTGACTAGAAATGCCTATATAGCATTATTTTGGTACTAGTCCAAAGTCACTGCATGTAAACCTTAATATTATTACATATTTAGGTAGATATGATGAAAGGTGATTTCTAAGAGTTGGAATCAACTCAAAAGCTAACTTGGTTGATTTTATAAAAATGTTGCAAGTTGCAAATGCTTCTGTCTTTTTTTATTAAGAGAGATCTATAACTCTAATTGAATTAAATCCAACGGGCTTGGATAGATCATCTTAATACCTTTCAGGCAAAATTAGTTTCATGCAATTTGGATTTGTCAAACTCCTAGAATTGAATTTTAAAATAGTGGGCAGAAACTAGATTTTACTAAAAAGAAAAATCCAGATTTGAACGGTTGGGCTAGCGCGGGAAAAGACTTGGGCCGACCTAGTGGCGCTCCACGGCGCGGGGCTCAGCTGACAGGGGGTCCCGCTTGTCATCTGAACTTAACACGCGAAACGGTACGTGCGCTATGGGCCGTAGGATTAGAAGGGGAATCTACGGCTGAGGGTCGTCGTCGATGACGAACAGGTCGTCGGCCAGGTCGAACCCTAGTGGCTCGGTGGGGGTCTGCTGGGGACGTACCAGGGCTCTAGTGGGGTCGGCGAGGCGGGCAAACAAAGTGGAAGACGACGGCGAGGCGAGGCGCGGTTGCGGCGGAGCTTGGGGTGGTCGCACTCCTCCTGCCGCGGCTGCTCCGGCTCCAATTCCGGCGAGGCAGAGCTCGCCTTGCTCCGGCTAGAGCTGGGTGAGGTTCAGAGAGGTGAGGGGAGTGGAGTGGTGTGGAGAGAAGAGGCTGGGAAGGGCTCCTTTTATAGGCCCGACGGTGAGACCGAGCGGAATGGGAAGGCGATGTTGGCGACATGGCTACGCCGGGGTAGAGGCATGGCTGCGGGTGGCAATCGACGTGCGGTTCCCTGGCGGTGCTCTAGGCATTGAATGCGGCCGTAGGGGCGGTGCCATGCGGTCTGGGCGAGGTGGCGCTCTGAGCGGCAGAGGCGACGGTGTCCTCGGCGAGCGGTGGCTGTGAGGCGTTGGGCAGCCGGCGGGGGTGTCTGGGGTGTTCTCCAGGTCGTGGCGGAGCGGCGGGCGCAGGCTGCGGCCAAGGGGCGGTCTGTGCGAGCGGGGACAGAGCGCGCTCTGAGGGCGGCACCGGCATGGTGCGGTGGCACTGGGCGCGGGCTTTCCTCGGTGGTCCACTGCAAGGCTGGGCTCGTGCAGGGGACAGAGAGGGGCGGTGAGGTGTGGGCTACCTCCTAGACATGGAGAGAGAGGCGGGAGAGGGCTGCTGCGGCAAGTGCATGGTCGGCCGGCGAGAGGGTGCTCGGCATGGCATGGCAGTGCAGCTAGGGGGTAGGGGAGTGGGTTTAAATGGCTTTGCTAGATCATTGAGAGACAAAGGGAGTAAAGAGGGGCCAAATGGGAGACAAGTTTGGCCAGAATACTGTTTGAAATAGTGAAAAGTGTTTTGTTTGAAATCTGTCTGCCAAGTGTTTGATGAAATGGCCGCAAGAGAAAAAGTTTTGAATTTTGGTTTCAAATTTTTTGAGTGATCTCCACTAGTGCTAGGTAGTCCCTGGTTGCAAGGGTTTTGAAAGTTGAGCTCAAAAAGATGGGTTTTGAAATAGGGGTGATCTATGCATATGCATTAGATTCAATTTTCAAATGCTATTTAAAATAAGTTAAAGCATGTTTTTAGCAGATCAAAAGGTGGGCCTTGGTACCTCATTATGTGTACTAGCAAGGGGTACAAATATCAAGAATTGTTTCTATTAAGAAATGAGTGCTAGGAACACTCAAAGTAGTGTAGTGGATTAAAATGGCCAAAATGACCATTCCTCCTCTTTAATTCTTTTTGATTTGATTTTCTTTAGGAAAAGTTTGGGAAAGATGTAGATGATGTTTAAATCACCTAAGAAACATTTTACAAGCATTGGATCACTCAATCATGGCAATTCAAACAACTCCTATTTTAAATGCACACATATATGAATGCTTTCATTTTAAATTTGGAAAAGTTTTTGTTAACCCCATTTTTGGTTGATTTGATCTTGATAAGCTTGGATTGAAGTTTTTGGGATGTTACAAACCTTCCCCCCTTAAACAAAATCTCGTCCCGAGATTTACAAAGAAAACTAGGAACTAAAGAGATCTGGGAACTCTGTCCTAATGTTATCTTCGCGCTCCCAAGTAGCTTCCTCCTCGGTATGGTTGCTCCACTGAATCTTGAGAAACTTGATACTCCTGGTCCTGGTGGTTCTGTAGGCTTCTTCTAAGATACGGATGGGTACTTCTCGATAGGTCAGGTCATTGTTGATTTCCACAGCTCTGTGATCGATGTTCTTGAAAACTTCAGTCTTCTCGGGCACTTCCAGACATTTGTGAAGTAACGAGATATGGAACACATTGTGGATGGCTGACATCTCTTTAGGCAGTTCCAGCTGATACAATACTTCTCCTCGACGGTTCAGAATTTTGAAGGGCCTGATATATCTGGGGGCTAACTTTCCTTTCAGACTAAAGTGTTGAGTTCCCTTCAATGGTGAAACCTTGAGATATACAAAATCTCTGACATTGAAAGTCAGGTATCTCCTTCTCTTGTTAGCATAACTCTTCTGTCTGGATTGGGCAGTCTTGAGGTGCTCACGGATTTTGTGGACTTTCTCTTCTGCTTCTCGGAGAATGTCGGGTCCGATGATCTGACTCTCTCCTACTTGCGACCAATTCAAAGGGGTACGACACTTTCTTCCGTATAGGAATTCAAATGGTGCCATTTGCAAACTAGCTTGATAACTGTTGTTGTATGAGAATTCTGCGAAAGGCAGGCAGTCTTCCCATTTTGATCCATATTCCAATACACAAGCTCTAAGCATATCCTCTAGGATCTGGTTGACTCTCTCAGTCTGTCCATCTGTTTGCGGGTGATATGTTGTGCTGAAGTTCAACTTGGTTCCTAATCCTTCCTGAACTTTCTGCCAAAATCTCGAGGTAAACTGGGTTCCTCGATCTGATACTATGGTCTTGGGGGTTCCATGCAGACTAACAATCCTAGCAATGTATAGCTCTGCTAACTTTGCACTCTGGTAAGTGGTCTTAACAGGTATAAAGTGGGCTACCTTGGACAGTCTATCCACTATGACCCAGATTGAGTCATTTCCCCTACTAGACGTAGGCAAACCGGTGATAAAGTCCATTCCGACGGAATCCCATTTCCATTCCGGAATCTGCAATGGTTGCAACAGTCTTGCAGGTCTCTGGTGCTCTGCCTTGACTCTTTGGCAGATGTCACATTTGGCGATGTAGCTTCCGATCTCTCTCTTCATCTTGTGCCACCGAAATTGCTCTTTCAAATCCTGATACATCTTTGTTCCTCCGGGATGGATAGAATAAAGAGTATCATGAGCTTCCTTCATGATAACCTCCTTCAGCTCCGAATCTGCTGAAACATAGATACGGCCTTTGTACCACAGTACACCTTCTTCGTCTTCAGTGAATCCAGGTACCTTTCCTTTACCAATACGACGTTTGATTCCGTCGATACTTTCATTTCCCTTCTAGGCTTCCTTGATTTGGCTAATCAAAGTGGGTTGAAGTTCAATGCTGGCTAAGAATCCTTTGCTAACTAATTCAGTTCTGAACTGCTCTAATTCTTCATACAAACTGGGTTGCTTCCCCTTGATCATGGTGTTAAGCCTACACGGCAATCTGCTAAGAGCATCCGCTACCACATTGGCTTTGGCTGGGTGATAGTGAATGTCAAGGTCATAATCCTTGATTAACTCTATCCATCTTCTTTGCCTCATATTCAGCTCCTTCTGAGTGAAGATATACTTCAAGCTCTTGTGATCTGAGTAAATCTCACAGCGATTACCCATCAAATAATGACGCCATGTCTTCAGTGCTAGAACCAGAGCTGCTAGCTCAAGATCATGGGTCAGATAGTTCTGCTCATGCTGCTTCAGTTGTCGAGACAGATAAGCGATGACTTTGCCTTCTTGCATCAATACACATCCTAGACCAATCTTGGATGCGTCGCAATACACATCAAAGGGCTTCTTGATGTCTGGCATGACCAAAATTGGGGCTGATATCAATCTCCTCCTCAGCTCCTAGAAACTGGCTTCACATTTGTCTGTCCATTCAAACTTCTTGTCCTTCTTCAACAATTGGGTCATTGGTCGGGCTATGCTCGAGAATCCTTCTATGAACTTGCGGTAATATCCCGCTAATCCGAGAAATGCACGAACTTGGGTTTGAGTGGTTGGGGCTTCCCATTCTCCGACATCTTTGATCTTGGCAGGATCAACAGAGACTCCTCCGGCAGACACAACATGTCCTAGGAATCCTACCTCTTTCAACCAAAACTCACATTTGCTGAACTTGGCATATAACTGATGCTCTCTCAAGGTTTCTAGGATAACTCTCAGATGTTGCTCATGCTCTTCTTCTGACTTGGAGTAGATAAGGAGGTCGTCGATAAACACAACAACAAACTTATCTAGGAAATTCATAAAGATCTTATTCATGAGATTCATGAAATAAGTAGGGGCATTGGTTAATCCAAAAGACATAACCGTATACTCGTATAAACCATAGCGAGTAGTAAAGGCGGTTTTCAGAATATCTGTTGCACGGATCTTAAGTTGGTGATAACCAGTCCTAAGATCAATCTTTGAACCTGAGCTCCAGTCAACTGATCAAATAGATCCTCTATCTTTGGCAAGGGGTACTTGTTCTTGATGGTGACATCATTCAACTTTCTGTAATCTGTGCACAGACGGTTGCCTCCATCTTTCTTGTCGACGAATAACACTGGTGATCTCCATGGTGATGCACTTGGTTGAATTAAACCTTTGGCTGGCATATCATCCAACTGTTTCTTCAGTTCCACTAGTTCTAAGGGGTTCATGCTATAGGGTCTCTAGGATATAGGTCCGGTTCCGGGGATTAGTTCGATAATGAACTCAATATCCCTATCCGGGGCATACCTGGCAATTCATCTGGGAATACGTCGGGGTATTCACATACTACTCTGACTTGGTCTATGGTGGGCAAGGCTACACTCTGGTTGCACTTGAATTGACGGGGTAAGGTTTCAGAGATATGCTCTACTGTGACTCCAGAACTACTGGTCATGGTGATGGATTTCTTAGCACAGTCTATCAATCCTTTATGCCTTGACATCCAGTCCATACCTAGTACTACTTCCAATCCTTTGGTTCCAAGTACAATTAGTTTGGCATAAAAATCTATCCCATGTATTCTGATAGGTACAACTTTGCAAATTTTTCTAGCCTTGGTTGTTGAACCGGGGATTTGAACTATCATGACATGCTTCAAGTTGGTTGGACGAATCTTACTAGTGCATGCAAATTCTTCAGTGACAAATGAATGCGATGCTCCCGAATCAAACAATACTCTTGCTAAAATTGAGTTGACAAAAAACATACCCAGCACTACATCTGGTGCTTCCTGGGCTTCTTCTGTATTCATGTGGAAGAGATGGCCATTGCGGTTGTGAGGGTTCCATGGGGCAAATCTCCTTCCTGGTTGAACAGGACGCTGCTGCTGAGCTAGGACATTCACATTGGCATTGGCTACAGTCTTCTTGGGACACTCATTGGAGTAGTGACCCTTCACTCCACACTCGAAACAAGTGATCTGGGACTTGTCCTTGACTGCGATAGGTACAACATTGCTGCCAGTTCTGGGTGCAGTGTTGTTGTTGTTGTGGTGGTTCTTGGTAGGTGCACGGTTGAAATTGTTGGCATTACCGGAGTTGTGATTGTTTCCTCCGGACTTCACATTGCCTCCGCTACGATTGGGGTAGCTTGGGCGAGAATTTGGGGGTCGGTTGTTCCTCGGTGCATATCCTGGTGAAGGGTTGGGACGGTACTTCTGGTGACTGTTGGATCCAGACTGCTGCATCATACGACGCTTGCGGTTGTCGTTTGCCTGGTTAATCTTCCCTTCCATCTGGATGGCAGAGTCGACTAGCTCTTCGAGATCCTAGAAACGGATGTTGACGAGGACAGTCTACATCTCATCATGCAGTCCGTTCAAGAATATCTCCTTCCTCTTGGCCTCTATGTCGATCTCATCGGGTGCATATCTGGCAAGTGACAGGAATCTGTCACGGTACTCCACCACATTCATTCTTCCTTGCTTCAATTCGCGGAACTCATCTCTCATTCTGTTGACTAGACCTTGTGGCACGTGGGTGCGGCTGAACTTGACCTTGAATGCTTCCCATGTCATCACTTGACCATGGTTCATATTGCAGATACTATTCCACCAAGCTCTTGCATCTCCTGCCAGATAGTGGGTGGCGAAGAGAACTTTCTCATTTTCATCAACTCGGGCAACTTCTAAGTTGTTTTCCATGGTCTGTAACTAGTCATCAGCATCTAATGGGTTCTCAGATTGATTGAAGATTGGGGGATTAGTGTTCTGAAAGTTTTTGAGTTTGGATCCCTGGTGATCCTGATTTCCATGCCCTTGGTTGTTGAGAGCCATCTGGGCGATCTGTTGAAGTGTTGCTAAGTTGGCTTGGCGTTCTGCCCGGCTTGCTTCACGGTCTGCGATGAGATTCTGCAAGATCTGCAGCATTGGGTCTTGCGACGAGCTCCTCCCTCCTTGGTTTCCACGAGTCATCTGAAGATTGAGATATAGGGGTAAGAAGGAAATTTCTAAGGTTCATGGTTTTGGGGTTTTCAAATCTAACACTTTGAGTTAGACTCAGGTTTTTCAACTAACTTACTTTTCATTCATGCAAGCAAGCACACGATACAACACACCCCACAACAATCACAGGGAAAACAGATGGTTTGAAGAACCACTCTGCAAGCTAAGATACAATGAGATCGATACATCTCATGCTACGACAGTGCTCTCGTGCATCTACTCATCGTCGATGAAGTCGGAGTCTTCATCATCAGTGTAGAAGACCACGACATCCTCCGCCAGAAAGTCATCATCATTGCTGAGGTAAGAATCCATGTCTCCCTGGATGTCTTCACCCTCATCTTCGTCTTCCTTTGCTGCAAGCTGAGCTTCCTGCTCCTTGACGGTCTTCTCGAGGTCGGCCACCTTCTTGCAAAGACGAGCGATGGTGCGATCCTTCTTGGCACGCTGGCGGCAAAGAGACTGACGGTCTTGGACAAGCAGTGCGAAAGTCTGGGCCTTTTGGTCGGCAATGGCACGGTTCTGGTTGGCTAACTCTCTGGCATTGTCTAGTTCCTGCTGTCTGTCGTGAAGCAAGAAGTCAAGGTTCTCCACTTGACGCCTCAACTCGGGGTGGCCCGGCATTTCCAATGGCATTCCCATGAAATCACGTCTTGCATAGTGGGCAAAACGGGTTCCTTGGGTCTTGTTGACGCTGAGGGCACATAGACGTGCGAGAGCTTCATGCATTGCCCTGGCTAATCCATCTAGCCAATTGCTCTCTCTCACGGAGAACTGAATTCTTCCAGAAGTTGGTGCTTCAATGCTTCCTCTAAGATCTGCGGTGACGAGCCACTGTAGGTCTCCTCCTGGGGGTCCTGGAAGTTGAGCTCCAAGAAACTCCGGATGCGGGCGTCCTAGTAACTCCGACAGTGAATCCAGATCCCTCTCGAAGATCAGTTGACCTCCGTTTCCCAACTGGTACAACTTGCTGAACTGAGTCTCCATCTACAAGAATTAAGGATGAGCAAGTTAGTGAAGTGATCAAGTGTGTCAAATTTTAAGTAGTAGTGTAAGAATTTTGAGTATTGTGAATTTTTGAGAAAGAATCCACAAGGGTAAGAGAGGAGATAGTTTTTCATAAATACTCACTTTGGTTTTGAAACTAAGTTTTTGGTTTGACGTCCATTCTAACTAGGGTCTCCTATGGTCAGGATGGCTCTGATACCAACTTGTCAACACCCGGATTTTTAATCCCAGATGCCCGTTATGCCATACCTCGCAATCCCAGGATTACCATTTTTGCAAGACATAACGGATTGGATATTACAGTACATCATCCATTACAAACCATACATAAGGTATTACACAAATAAGGATCTCATGATCCAGTCTTAATACAACAAGCAGCAGAAATAAAAGATAAACGTAGCGGTGGGATCCATCTTCAGGGGCACATGCAATGCTGACGAAGGCAGATGGTCCTAGTTATCATAGACGTCCTGTTGGCCATCATCTTGATAGTCTCCTTCATAGTCTGGCCATGATAATAGCTAGGGACAAAAGCCATGAGTACTCTTTAAGTACTCGCAAACTACCACTAACAAGTATAAACTTCTAAGTTAAAGTGCTAACTCTAAGTTTAACTATAAAGTTAAGTTTGAAACCTAAGCTGAGTTCAGAAGCAAAGAAAGATAAAGTAAAGTCCTAAAATCACTTAAGTTGGGAAGCTATTGTCATAAAAACAACCCTGTTGTCGTCAAGTCAAGATTCATCATTCTTTTCAAAGTATTTAGAAAACATCTGACAACGAAACAGTATGGCCATTCCAACTGTCCATAACCGCGGACGCGGCTATTCGAATAGTTTGACACTCTGCAGAGGTGGTACACTTTCACCACAAAATTCGATACATTTGTCAGGGATAACCCTGAATCATCATACTTAGTATGTAGATAATCAAACATAACCTTCCCTTTACACACCCTAGTATAAACACCTCTCCTATGAGGATGGCCTCCCAACCATGACCATCAATCATCTTGGGCACTACATAGGTGGACAACATTGAGAGGTAGCCTCAGCCCAGACCTCTCCCGTGAGGGAACTAATACTAATGCATATAAATTTCTAGCTAAGCCTTACCCAATTTAGGTAATGTTGTTGTATGGCAAATTTGGAATGGTATCGCATCCGAATCCAACCATCAGTTTTATAAAAGAGTTAAGGCTCATGCCTCAACATTTTCATCAACATCAATTCTTTGTGTTTCTCAACACATGTCAAAACATCTCAATAGAATGACTCATCATTCCAAGGTTTTCATAATTCATTTTCACCAAGTGTTCCCATCTAAAGTGACTCAAGTTTTTGATCTACTCTAGCTACTAAGTTAAGAGTGTTCACTAAGGTGGAAAAGATGGGTTCAATCTCATGCCATAGAATGACATCTAAAAGGTTCTAAATAGGTCAAGTTTTATACTTTTTATGCTACCTTCAAAACAAGTAAAGAACTTGGTGTAAACTAAGGGAGTAAATCTTGTAACTAAGACTTGGAGTACTAATAGTCAAAAGGGAGTGTGATCAAGGCATGCTTAAGGCATCTTTGATAAACCATCTAGTTTGGTCCTATCTTGCTAAGCACTACACTTGCAAGTGTTAACTTGCACTGTTAATGGTGGCTTGCACTTAGATAGTTCTAGCTTTCTAATAGTAGCTTGCCTTGGTTGGTGCAGTGGTTGAAGTTTTCTTCTTCTTCTTCTTCTTCTTCTTCTTCTTCTTGGTAGAACTCCTCCTCCTCGAAAGCTTGGTCGGTACTATCGTCTATAAATACATAGGGAGTGCACAATCACCAAACAATACTTAACTATGCGAAGTAGCATTCTAAGACACACATTTGATGATCTATTATCATCACAAACATCACAAGTTTAATTCAATAGTTGCCTCCTTTTATTTTAGAAAAGTAATTTCTACTCATTGAAAAATTAACTAAGATTTAATATTCACCACTTAAAATATGGGATCATGTTGACACATGTCATCACCACATATCCTAACATGTGGGAATGATAATTTAAAGGTTGGATCAATATTATTGGTTTAAGTTCATTATTTAATGATTTAAAGTGACTAGAAATGCCTATATAGCATTATTTTGGTACTAGTCCAAAGTCACTACATGTAAACCTTAATATTATTACATATTTAGGTAGATATGATGAAAGGTGATTTCTGAGAGTTGGAATCAACTCAAAAGCTAACTTGGTTGATTTTATAAAAATGTTGCAAGTTGCAAATGCTTCTGTCTTCTTATTTTTATCAAGAGAGATCTATAACTCTAATTGAATTAAATCAAACGGGCTTGGATAGATCATCTTAATACCTTTCAGGAAAAATTAGTTTTATGCAATTTGGATTTGTCAAACTCCCAGAATTGAATTTTAAAATAGTGGGCAGAAACTAGATTTAACTAAAAAGAAAAATCCAGATTTGAACGGTTGGGCTAGCGTGGGAAAAGACTTGGGCCGGCCTAGTGGCGCTCCGCGGCGCGGGGCTCAGCTGACAGGAGGGTCCCGCTTGTCTGCTGCACTTAACACGTGAAACGGTACGCACGCTGTGGTCCGTAGGATTAGAAGGGGAATCTACGGCTGAGGGTCGTCGTCAACGACGAATAGGTCCCCAGCGAGCTCGAACCCTAGCGGCTAGGTGGGGGTCTGTTGGGGACGTACCAGGGCTCCAGCGGGGTCGGCGAGGCGGGCAAACGAAGTGGAAGACGACGGCGAGGCGAGGCGCGGTTGCGGCAGAGCTTGGGGTGGTCGAAATCAGCGGCACCCTTCTCCTCCTACCGCGGCTGCTCCGGCTCCAATTCCGGCAAGGCAGAGCTCGCCTTGCTCCAGCTAGAGGTGGGTGAGGTTCAGAGAGGTGAGGGGAGTGGAGTGGTGTGGAGAGAAGAGGCTGGGGTGGGCTCCTTTTATAGGCCCGACGGTGAGACCGAGCGGGATGGGCAGGCAACGGTGGCGACATGGCTACGGCGGGGTAGAGGCATGGCTGCGGGTGGCAATCGACGTGCGGTTCCCTGGCGGTGCTCTAGGCATTGAATGCGGCCGTAGGGGCGGTGGCATGCAGTCTGGGCGAGGTGGCGCTCTGAGCGGCAGAGGCGGCGGTGTCCACGGCGAGCGATGGCTGTGAGGCGTTGGGTGCCCAGCGGGGGTGTCTGGGGTGTTCTCAAGGTCGTGGCGGAGCAGCAGGCGCGGGCTGCGGCCAAGGGGCGGTCTGTGCGAGCAGGGACAAAGCATGCTCTGAGGGCGGCACCGGCATGGTGCGGTGGCACTGGGCGCGGGCTTTCCTCGGTGGTCCACTGCAAGGCTGGGCTCGGGCAGGGGACAGAGAGGGGCGGTGAGGTGTGGGCTACCTCCTAGACATGGAGAGAGAGGCGGGAGAGGGTTGCTGCGGCGAGTGCACGGTCGGCCGGCGAGAGGGTGCTCGGCATGGCATGGCAGTGCAGCTAGGGGGTACGGGAGTGGGTTTAAATGGCTTTGCTAGATCATTGAGAGACAAAGGGAGTAAAGAGGGGCCAAATGGGAGACAAGTTTGGCCAGAATACTGTTTGAAATAGTGAAAAGTGTTTTGTTTGAAATCTGTCTGCCAAGTGTTTGATGAAATGGCCGCAAGAGAAAAAGATTTGAATTTTGGTTTCAAATTTTTTGAGTGATCTCCACTAGTGCTAGGTAGTCTCTGGTTACAAGGGTTTTGAAAGTGGAGCTCAAAAAGATGGGTTTTGAAATAGGGGTGATCTATGCATATGCATTAGATTCAATTTTCAAATGCTATTTAAAATAAGTTAAAGCATGTTTTTAGCAGATCAAAAGGTGGGCCTTGGTACCTCATTATGTGTACTAGCAAGGGGTACAAAGATCAAGAATTGTTTCTGTTAAGAAATGAGTGCTAGGAACACTCAAAGTAGTGTAGTGGATGAAAATGGCAAAAATGACCATTCCTCCTCTTTAATTTTTTTGATTTGATTTTCTTTAGGAAAAGTTTGGGAAAGATGTAGATGATGTTTAAATCACCTAAGAAACATTTTACACGCATTGGATCACTCAATCATGGCAATTCAAACAACTCCTATTTTAAATGCACACATATATGAATGCTTTCATTTTAAATTTGGAAAAGTTTTTGTTAACCCCATTTTTGGTTGATTTGATCTTGATAAGCTTGGATTGAAGTTTTTGGGATGTTACAAGAAACATACCATAGATCACTTCTGTGCGAGGAAATCGAACGAAATTGACTAGAGATGAAGATCTCTTGAGGTTTTGAGAGAGTTTGGAGGTAGAAGAGAGAAAAAAGTTTGAAGTTTTGGGGTTGGAGGTACCTCCTGTGGTGTTTTTGTGGCCGGACGCAACTATAAGAGCAAACTATACGGCCGGAACAATGTGTTGCCGCCGTATAGTTGGCATGCTGTCAAAATTTTAGGGTTTCCACCTAGCGGCGCAGCTATACGGCCAGAACTATACGATCGGAACAATTTGTTCCCACCGTATAGTTGGTCGTCAAACCATCTGTACCTGGGAAAGAAATTGTACGAAAGCATCAATATCTATATGAACAGAATTTTTTTCCCGCCGTATAGTTGGTCGTTAAACCATCAGTACTTTTGAAAGAAAAATTGTCGATGGCAAGAGTATCTATATGGCCAGAACTATATGGCCGGAATTTTTATTCTCGCCGTATAGTTGGTCGTTAAACTCTCTGTAGCCATCAAAAAAATTCCGTTTCTTCAAGAATTACTTCTTATTCCGAAACTTAGCGAAATACCTTGTTTTTGATAGAAAGTTGACAGTAACAATTGTCGACCAATAACATCATGTATATAACAGGATTTTTAGTACTACCAAACTTCTTCTCCTCAACTGGAGTTTTCTAGCACTCTTTATTAAACATAAACTTAAACTAAAACTTAAAACTTAACCTAAACCTTTATTCAACATGGGTTGCCTCCCATGGAGCGCTCTTTTATGGTCAATAGCTTGACCTTGATGTTGCTCACTTAGTCCAGATGAGTGGAACAACCACTCCAAAATAGTTGGCCTTCAAAGTGATGGCCTCCTTTTCATCATGCTTGGATTTCTTCTTCCTGGGGAAATGAATAACAAAAGGATCCCGTGAAGGCAATTGAAGCTTCACGTTCCCTTCATGGATATTAATCAAAGCCTTAATATTTCTTAAGAAAGGACGGCCCAATATAATAGGAGCAGTAGCATGTTCAGGCATGTCAACAATAACAAAATCAATAAGAGCAAGACAACCTTTAATGTATACTAAAGTATTCTCCTTAATTCCTACAACTTGTTTGTAGGTGGAATCTGCAAGATGTAATTTTAACTCGATGATTTCAAAAGAGCTAAGATTTAACTTATTAAAAAGACTCTTTGGAATTGTTGAAAAGCTTGCACCTAGATCACAAAGTGTAGCTATCTCATTGGTCCCAATTTTAATCTTAATGGTAGGCTCAAATATATCATCAAGCTTAATTGGTAATTTTTCATCAATTTTCTTATATTCTTCTTCAAGCTCACGTACCTTTATTGCTACCTGATTAACGAAGTGTTGATACATGGCTTCATCATTTCCTTCACTTACCGGAATCTTAATGTTGATCCTTTTTACAAGATCTTCGACGGTGTAACTTGGTAAGGGAGCATTACTATAATCAAGTTCTTCAGGCTCCTCCCTTTGGACTCTCATCATTTTGAGGTCTTCAACAGGATTGGGCTCACCTTTACCTGCAAATTCAGTTAGAATTAGAGTTTGACTCTCAGTTATCTTACCTAGTTGTGCCTCAACAATCCTCGTTCTTTCTTAGAGGGCCTGCAAATCATTCCTTAAACTTACAACTTGGTTAGATAATTTACCAAGAATAGCATCATGATTCTCCTTTATTTTAACAATGATATTGTTTTGCTCATTTGGGAGTCTATGTAAGATTTAAGTGTTTCTTGGAGACTACCATTACTTGATCCCATATTATTATTAGAGTTACACACATGACTAGAATAGTGTTTTTGAAAATTAGGATTATAATTCTTCTTCCAAACAGGGTTATAATCATTACGAGCTATGAAGTCTACTTCTTCAATATTATTTTCTGGGATAACTCTTACATGGGTTTCCTTACCTTTTACGGCTAATATGAGCTCATCCATCTTAGCATTGAGTTCTTCATTTTCTTATGGTGAGACGAAGTTCACCTTCTTCGTGTTTGATCTATCCACATGCCATTGGGCATGGTTGTCTTGCATATTGTCTAGCAGCTGCTTTGCTTCGATAATATGTTTACCCATAAATGTTCCTCTAGTTGTAGTATCAAGCATAGACTTAGATACAGGATTAAGAGCATTATAAAATAAATGGAGGATTAACCAATCTTCTATCCCATGGCTGGGACAGTTTCTTAAGCATTCTTTCATCCTCTCCCATGCAAGCGCTAGTGGCTCACGCTCTTCCTGTCTAAAACCAGTAATATTAGATCTTAGTTGCATAGTCTTTGCAGGTGGGAAAAATTTAGTCATAAATAAAGAAGTACATCCCATCCATGATGTAATAGTATTTCTAGGCAAAGCTAGCAACCATTCTTTTGCTCTTCCTCTAAGGGAGAAAGGAAATAAGCTCAATTTGACCGCGTCGGGGTTAACATATTTTATGCGCATCATATCACATATTTTAGTGAAAGTATTCAAGTGCATACCTGCGTCCTCAACAGTAGAGCCTCCAAATTGATTCTGTTGAACCAAACTTAAATAATAGGGCTTAATTTCATATTCATCAGCAGCAATTGCTGGCTGAGTAATAGGAGTATGAATAATCATTTTTGGGAGTTCCAAACTCCCCAAGCTTCTTTTTAGCCATGTTTCCTATGTTTTTTGGGAATAAAAGATAAAAATAAAGTATGCATGTAATTGTTAGAGCAAGATAAATTATATGTGGGCAGTGCATCCATAATTGCTATTGCCTCCACAACCGCTTATAGCAATAACCTACTAGTCTCATCCATAGAAAAAAGAGAACTAATGATATGCATAGTGACGTCACAGTTAATCCTAAGTAGATCCCGCATATATAGCCGTACTACCACTTTTGTCACTAGGGTTCCCAACCTACAGATTAGTCATTACTCATACTCCCTATACCTGGCTCAATCCTCGGGATCTTGGGTACCTGACAATTCCTTAGATTGAGGTAAGAGAGGATACAATAATCATCATGTCATACAAACTAATACATGATCCCATCTAGGATAAATAACATGCATAAAAGCTACATGGCTAGGCCAAAGCCCTTAGCCTAAGGAGAATTACTCACACATAGAGATGAGATCAAAGATCATAAACATTGTAGTGGAAATCATGAGATTGATAGCAAATAGTCTTACAATGTCGCCAATCGAAGAAGAGACCTACTATTACAAGTGGTTGAATATGGCTATGGTGGTGTAGATGGGTTTGGAGATTAGATCTAAGTCTATTCCTCCGACAGCTCTTCAGTGTTGTGGATGGAGATCTAGAGGCGGCTTATGGTCTGGGAGAGCTCCCTTTTCTCGTCACCCGAGGCCTCTTTGTATAGGGGTCCCTACGTGAAAGTTGTTATGTTTGACCTAGCGGTGTGGATGGCAACTATACGGCTGGAATTTCATTCCCGCCATATAGTTGGTCGTTAAAGCGTCTGTCTCCCCTTCACGACTCCTGGTTTCTTCGAGTTGTTGGAAATCTCGTATCTTTGACTTTAATGTAGTGATTCCCATCATCAAACGTCATTATCCATGCAGGGAAAAATAGAAAGAAAGGATTGCATACCCCTTTGATCATTAGGCATTAGTGGCAGGGTTTAGAGAGATATTTCATCAAAAATATGATTAATATCCATTTTAAATATGGATGTAGATGGCTATATTTCAGAGCCATTAGCGTGCTAGCAGGAACGTCCTTGTCGAGAATGGCGGTGCAGCCCGCCATGTACCAGGCCTTGACCTAGGGGGCCCATCGCCGAGTTGTCTTCGCCGCCCAAGAGGAACTAGAGGTCGTTGTTCCTCTTCTTGGCGACGAAGTTTGCCTTGAGGAGGTCGAGCTTCCTGTCATGGTTGTGCATCAGCTCCTTCCACCTCTCCTCGGGCCTCGGCCTTATCCTCCCTCTTCATGACATGGGCCTTGGAGTCGGCGATGCACTTCTCGTTCGACGAGTGGAGCCATTCAGCGGGAGGTCCTATAGCTTTCAGCATCTTTGCCTTCTTCTGGATGATTTCCAGCCTCCATTCGCCGACAGCTAGGGAGCCTCCGGGTTGTACACGTCATCCTTGTTCTTGGCCAGGCTCATGCGAGTGTTTGCCCATTTCGGGCAGCTCTGAATCTTGTCGAACACGTGGTGGAACTTGAGCTCTGTGCCGGTGTCGTCCCTGTACATGTCGAGTGCATGGAGGAGCTTCATAGACAACGTGAAATGTGTCAGGACAGGCATCATGTCGGCATAGACAAGCTTGAGGTCGATGAACTACCTTGATATCCATGCTTTCGACGCTGATTGGTGTGTGCCCGATCTCTTCCATAATGGCATGCCACTTGCTGCACGCTTGCTGCACCAGTCCCTAGTGATTGGTCATGGCCTTCTCGCTGCACTCCATGTGCATCTTGTTGAACTTCGGGTCCATGTGGTTGCGCTCATCGAACGCCAACTTCACATGCTTCCAGTAATTATCCAAGTTTTGGTTTGCGCCTGTGATGGGATCCATGCTCACCGACATCCATGCCTCGGTGAGGCAAAGGTCCTCATGTGTTATCCACTTGACGCGGGGCTCCGCCGTCCTCGCCTTCTTCTTGCCCTTGCCCTTCGCTGCCGCCAAGGCTCCCTCTTCAGCATGTGTCTTGTCGGTGTCATCCTCGGCCTTGGCCTACGTCTGGTCGGTGCCATCCTCTTTGCCAAAATCCTAGGACTCAAGGCCATGTTTGGCGGTGGTCCAGGACTGCTCTTCAGTGAATAAGCCGAAGGCGGCCGCTGTGGAACCAGAGGCGATCATGTTTGACATGTAGGCGTTGCCCGCCATTCCGGCGAACATGTTGCATGCGTCCTGTACGCCGAAGTTGTTGGGTGAGGAGCTGCTACCGGCGAACAGAAGAGGACCCCACCGCATGGCCGATGATGAGCCATATGCCAGAGAGCTGGCATAGGGGATGTTGATGTCGATATGGAAGGCCGGATGACGAGGTGCAGGGCAGGGGAAGAGCATGTTTGGGTTGAACCCGTCGTCAAACTCGAGGGAGGACAAGAACCTGTGCCGCGGGTTTGCCTGGCTCTCCTGGAACAAGGCCGGTGAGATTAGGAAGAACCCGACTAGAGACCCGACGCTCGGTTGGCTCCCCCAGTGCATGGTGTACCGCAAGGCGGCCATCAACAACGGGCAGGACATCGCCGTGCGTGCAGCGGCATGCTCCGAAGCCTCACGTTCTCCCCTCATCTCCGGCCTTGCCGTCCTATCCTTCCGGCTCTCTGTTTTGATCTTCCTCCACCAGCACTCTTGCACCCACTCAGCGTCCGTGGAGCCGTCCGGCCTCGGCGTCAGCTTCCTCGGATTCCTCGGCTTCTTCTCCTTTGCCATGCCAACGACGGATCAGGGTTTCACGAAACCCTTGGGTGGCATGGTGGGCGGGGGCTCAGGGAACTAGCGGGAGATGTGGCTGGGTGTGGAGAAGAAAGGCGGGAGGGGGAGAAGAAAGGCGGGAACTCGTCCTTGATTCACAAACAGGGTTGGCCCACCCATTTTTTGTTGCGTCTGACATTCCTAGGTGGTTCCCAATGCTCTAGGTTTGGCCTGGGAACGCCAGATGTAAGTTGGGCCAAATCCGGACGAATATGGCGTCCTAGGAATGCAACTGGGCGAAATTTCATCATCTGTACAAAAAATTGCCTTGGGAATGCCTTTCTGGGAACCCGAGTGGAGATGCTCTAATTCCCCCGAGTCGGGTCTATGCAGATCTCAAAATTTCCTGCCAAAATCCACACAAAAGAGATTCAAAGACGCCCACCAGGCACTTTAGTGTGGGTGGGATTTTCAAGAAGTAGTTACATCACAATAGTTTTCAACAGGATCCACAAGAAACATATATATATAATAATAACTCATCGAGTCAAGAATACAAATGATATAGTTCAAAGATACAACTCAAGAAGAAATAAAAATAGTATCCAAGTACGGACAAGATCCAAATGGGACTAATAGTCCTAAAGAATAACCAAGCAGTGTCCATAAACCCTTCCCAGGCCAAGCCAGAAGGGTAACCTTGCTAATGTCGTAAACACATACCTCTCAATCCAAAGGGTGCCGACAAAGGGCAAAGGAAAACAGAAAGAGAGCGGTTAGTACTGAGGCTAGTACATAGTGAGTCTTGGAATTCGGCGACTCTCGCCTACGTGTGTATGGTGGGCTTAGCGGGAGCAAAGCTTGCAATATCTAACTCATAGGGATACTCTACAACTTTGGCTATTAGAGCGAGATAAGAGAGCACTATACATTAACATGAATGTAACTCCAATAATAACCCATCCGAATATTTCCCCCTCGAAGACCAGTCGAGGAAGCCCTCTTGCAGAACACACATGGTGGAAATTTTAGTTAAGCAGGTGTTTAGTTGATAAGGCTAATTAATAATCATATTATTAGAGACAAGACATTAGTGGTGTTGTTTAAGATCATGATATTGTACTCCTGAGGCGTCCATAACCGTGAACACACGGATTCTCGAAAATATTTACCCTGTAGGGGTGCACTACTATACCCAATGCATGTTCAACCCTTCAGGCAACATATAACATGTGCCTTCAGAATCTCACAACAAGAACTGTCCCATAACCACACACATATCCAAAGGCATCACCTATTGTGTTGACCCAACCAAGAGGTACGCCGATTCTCAAGGGAGGCACATCGTTTGAGTCTATGGCCGGGCGATGATCGGAAAATAACTTGTAGAGATCAATCCCACCTCCTACACGATATCCCAATTTTATACAATGCAAGCCACGACAGTCCACCAAAATATCAGGTCCGAAGACATATCCAACTCACCCATGTCCGAAGACATATTATGTGTATGCACCAAATGGAAACCCAACTTTGTAACCCTTTGGATATACGAATAGCGCTGGTAGTTGAGGGAGGATCCCATAGGCCCCACATTTGGTTAGCGTGATCAACTCATAACTGGTATTGTAGAACAAATGGTTCCTAGGTCGACTCAAGAAGTTCCAAAGGTGGTCCCTGCCAGTGCCTTATCATTAGGTGAAAACATAACCAACAACATAATATTAATTATCTTATCACCAAAAATATCCAAGTATCATGTTCCACTTGTATGAGAGTGATACTAAGAATGCCTACTACTCGCAAGGACATACTAGCTACTCAAACAATGCAATAGGATAAGCAAGGAAATATAGTAGAGAAGGTAAAATAAGGGAACAATACTAAATCATCGATAATAAGGGTAGCAATAGATCAACGGGAAGAACTAAAGTATATAAATGCAAAATAGATAGAATAGGGTAGAATGCTTGCCTATGAAACATTGTCGGATAACCGAAGGCTTGTTGTATCTCGCATCAATTCAACGGCCTATCCGGTGAAGAAGTAAAACACTAGAAGGAACAACTGGTGCAATATTTAATACTACGGTGGAAGATCCGACATGTTTCTGATATGATGCATGGCATGGCAATATGCGGTCTAACTTAACAATATTAAACGGAATCGGGATCCCATCATTTAAATAGAAGGTTTAAGTTATTTAGGTACCCGTGGTTTAAATGTTGACTTAACAAGACAAAACATGGCATTGGTTCGCTATACAAATATAAATGGAGTCGAGATAAGACATAAGTATCCTATATTTGATCTCCATATTTAATTATTAGGTGAATCGATAAAATGACCCCAAACCACAAAATATGTATGCAATCATGATTGGTTTAATATGCAACAAGTTGTATGTACACAGTGGCCTCGATGTGGATGGAAAAACGCGTGTGCGTGCATGCGTGGTTTGTGGGCGCCGTGCGGTGTGCGTTGCCGCTGTGTGTGTTGTTGAGTGTGTTGCAACATGACAGGGTTGACGGGGATCCGCAGCAGAAAACAAAAATTTCCAACATGGGAACCCCAAAAATTGCCTACGATCTATCTATATAGTAATGCGGTAACGGCCAATGCGTAGAGAATAAATACCCTTGTAGACCATACGCGGTTAACATTCCGCGGGGAACGTGGTTGAAGTAGTCGTACTCGTAGCCGACCTCAAGGTCACGAAGGTCCTCCCCGGTCACCCCTTGCTCCTTCTTCATCTTCATCGTGCAGCAGCTCCGACTCACGACATTTAAGCACCCCAAGTGTTGCGCCTCATGTCTTCGTACACATCCGGTGCATGATGAGACCTCCGGCTCCCCGATCCCACCGGGAGTGCGAAAGTTGATATCCAGTTAGGAATCCCTGCAATGCAACAGCGTACTGCAGGTGTGCCTCGGTCGCACAACCCAGACTTGGGGCCATGGTCACAAGGGCTAGAGAGAGGGAAGGAGGAAGTCAACCAAAGGACTTCTCCAAATATTGGTGTGTTCTAATCCCACCCATGGGAACCCCTTTATATAGGGGGAGGGGGTGTGCCTTCTGTTGGGTTCCGTAGTAGAAAACAAAAAATTTCTATCTACTCGAACACTAATACCAGGATCTATACTATGCAGACATAAGTAACGGAAGAAGGATTCGATATTCATACCTTTGAAGACCGTGGAATGCCTTACGCATGTAGGTGTATATTGATGAAGACGAGCAGCACCCCAAGTGTGGTGCCTCCGGAGTTCGTCACACGTCCGGTGTAGGAGACGTCAACCGGGCTTCGATCCAGCTAAGAAGCGGAAGAAGTAGATACCGGATCGCAGATCACACGACGGTGGTGTGAAGGTGGAGAACTCACCCACGAGGTCCTCCCCAATATTATGGAGAAGTCCTCAATGGATGAGAGAGAGAATGAGAGGGAATGGGATGATTCCAAAAGGGGAGGGGGACCCCTATATATAGTGGGAGGGGGGCGCACCACCCAGGGGCCAGGCTGTGTGGGACTAAACCCCACACCCAACGGCCACCTAGGGGCAGCCGCCGACCCTAGGTGGGCCCCATTGGGGAGGCCCACCAGCCCTAGGCCGGCTGGCCGCCACTCCCTAGGCGCCTTGCCCTATTGGGCCTCCCTTCGGGTGAGGCCCATTAGCAATGGGGTGCCTTTAATAATAAAATAAAAAATATATTTAATATTAATTCTCCAATTAACATTCAAATACACATATTATATTATTCCTCTACTCCGGAACCCTTCCGATCTCCATCGGATGTTACCCGGAACTATTCTGGCTTCTCTCTCTCTATTTCAACTACAATACCTCATCTACTCTAAGCGTCCCTACCCTTAAGCGTGACATCCTTCGGTTTGGAAACACTCCGGACATGATTGAGACCACTCTCACATCAATGATCAATAGAGGGACCTGGATGGCCATGTGACCCTCGTGCGTTTCACGAATACAATCGCTCGAACCGTGAGATAGTCGTTCCCCATTCCCTTTGTCATTCGATACCTAATTCATCCGAGACTTGATCTTCGGTATCTCCATACCTTAGTTCGATCTCGTTACCGATGAACTTGTTCTCTCATTCTCATGTCGTTGTATTTCGTGACCTAGTCACATGCTTGCAAGCTTTATCAATGCAACGTCACCGAGATGGCCACATGTATCTGTCCGTTACATGGACTGGACAAATCCTGGTCTTGATATGTACTCCTCTACGCATCCCTTTGGAAAACCTGAGTGGCACATTTTTGATCACCCTGTTACGAGATGATTCTTGATAACCATCTAAGCTTCTTCCGGAATGGTGATTTGTTATTACCTCACAGTCAAAGGATCAGGTTGCGAGGTTCTCTGTGTTTTATCATGAATGGTGAACTTTGTAACTAGATCTCATTAAGATATAACGGTCGGATGTTTGTCTATCATGTTAGTCAACTAATAACATGACCTTATTGTTAGTTGGCATAAATGCCCATGATCTCGAAATATAGACCATCCTCATGACCAATGAAGTAGTTCACTAGAGGTAACTAGATACACGGTTTGTTTACATACCACACGTGTATTAGCGTTTCGTATTAACACAGTTATAGCACAGTATGAAACGTGTTATAAACATATGGGAGATACATCAAATAATACACTTTATTATTTGCCTCTAGGGCATAACTCCTTCAGTCTCCCACTTGCACTAGAGTATAAATAAAACTAGTTTACAATAGGCAGGAACCTAACACCAATGGAATCTCGGTGTTGTTCGTGCTTTTCCAGATGGAGAGCTTTAGTCAAAGGATCTACCACATTCAGTTCCGTATCTACTTTGAAAATCTTGAGTTCACCTTCGTCAACATTCTCCCGGCTGACGTGAAATCTTAGCTTGATGTGTTTGGCTATGGAATGAGTTCTTGGTTCCCTTCCGTTTGCAATAGCACCCGTGTTATCGCAATAGATCGTCACGGGGTCTTGCGCATTGGGAAAAACTCCCAGTTCGATGACGAAATTCCTTAGCCAAACAGCTTCATTTGCTGCATTAGCCGCATCAATATATTCAGACTCCATTGAAGATTGTGCCAGCACCGGCTGCTTCTTGCTCTTCTAGCTTACCGCCCCACCATTCACCAAGAAAACAAATCCCGTTTGAGACTTCGAGTCATCATGATCTGAATTCCAGCTCGCATCTATGTAACCCGTTACGTTTAGAGCTTCATCATTTCCTCCATAGATTAGGAACATATCCGTTGTTCTTCTCAAATACTTTAGTATATTCTTCACAGCTGTCCAGTGATCCGGTCCTGGATTACTTTGATATCGGCTCATCAAACTAAGAGCCAATGCCACATCAGGTCGTGCACTTAGCATTGCATACATGATAGATCCTATGGCTGCATAGGGGATGTAAGACATCTTCTCTCTATCATTGTCCGTTATAGGACACTGAGTCATACTCATTTTGCAATTCTTCATCATAGGTGTAAAATCCCCTTTTGGTGTTTTCCAGTTTGAACCTCTTCAAAATCTTTTCTATGTAAGTACTCTGACTCAATGCTATTAGGTGCCTTGATCTATCTCTATAGATCTTGATTCCTAATATATATGCAGCTTCACCTAGATCCTTCATGGAAAATTGGTTACTCAAATATGCTTTCACGCTTTTCATAAGATCCACATCGTTTCCCATGAGTAATATGTCATCCACATATACTACTAAGAAAACAACCGAGCTCCCACTCACTTTCTTATAAACACAGAACTCTTGTTGATTTTGGACAAATCCAAAACTCTTGATCACTTGATCAAAACGTTGGTTCCAGCTCCGAGATGCTTGCTTCAATCCGTAAATGGACCGTTGAAGCTTGCATACCTTTCTAGCATCCTTAGGATTAACAAAACCTTCCGGTTGCATCATATACAACTCTTCATCAATGTGACCATTGAGGAATGTGGTCTTAACATCCATCTGCCATATTTCATAGTCAAAATGTGCAGCAATTGCTATTAAAATCCTAACAGCCTTAAGCATCACTACGTGAGAGTAAGTCTTGTTGTAGTCAACTCCTTGAATTTGTCGAAACCCCTTTGTGACAAGTCGAGCTTTGTGAATGGTCACGTTACCATTCGCATCTGTCTTCTTCTTAAAGATCCATTTATTTTCCACGGCCTTGCGGCCTTCTAGAAGATCCACCAAGGTCCAAACTTGGTTTTCATGCATGGATCATATTTCGTATTTCATGGCTTCTAGCCATTTCTCGAATTCAGCACTATCCATAGCTTCTTTGTAGTTTGCAGGTTCTTCCTGTTCATCCAGGATGACAGACATTACAAGGCTACTGTACCAATCAAGAGTGGCACGAACCCTTGTAGACCTGCGAACCTCAGGAGTCTCGATGTCATTGTTTTGATCATCATCAATGGGCTCTTCCTCCATGTTGGAGAGCGGTTTCAGAACAGCTTCCGTTGCGCTACTCGGAATTTGGAGAGAAGGGTCAACAATTTCATCTAACTCAATTTTCTTTCCACTCACTCCTTTTGCAAGAAACTCTTTCTCGAGAAAGGTGCCGGTTCTTGCGGCAAACGTTTTGCCTTCGGCTTGGTTGTAGAAGGTATACCCAGCGGTTTCCCTTGGATATCCTACAAAGATACATTTTTCCGATTTGGATTCGAGTTTGTCAGGCTACAGTTTCTTAACGTAAGCCTCACAACCCCAAACTTTCAGAAATGACAAGTTTGCCTTCTTCCCATACCATATCTCATATGGGGTTGTCTCCACAGATTTGGAGGGTGCTCGGTTTAAAATAAAAGCGGTGGTTTCTAACACATATCCCCAAAAAGACACAGACAGATCAGTTAAAGACATCATGGACAACACACTATCCAATAGGGTTCGGTTACGACGTTCTGACACACCATTACGCTGTGGTGTTCCGGCTGACGTAAGCTGTGGGATACTCCCACAGTCCTTCAAGTGCATGTTAAACTCATAACTCAAATACTCGCCTCCTCGATCCGATCGAAGGTGCTTGATTTTCTTGTTAAGTTGATTCTCTACCTCTTTCTGAAATTCCTTGAACTTTCCAAAGGTTTCAGACTTGTGCTTCATCAAGTAGATATATCCATATCTGCTTAAGTCGTCAGTAAAGGTAACAATAAACATTACGTGTTGAGACACTCATTGGTTCACATACATTTGTATGTATGATCCCAAGTAGGTCTACAGCTCTCTCCACTATTCCGGAGAATGGTGTCCTAGTCATCTTGCCCATGAGGCATGGCTCACATGTATCAAGGGATTCGGAATCCAATGATCCGAGAAGTCCTTTTGAATGAAGCTTCTTCATGCGCTTTACGCCAATATGACCAAGACGACAATGCCACATGAACATGGAATTATCGTCACCGTGCTTACAACGTTTAGCATCAATACTATGGATGTGTGTATCGCAATCAAGATCAAGTAAGAACAAGCCATCACATATAGGAGCATGAACATAGAAAATATCATTCATATAAATTGAACAACCATTTGTTCCTGATTTAAATGAATAATGGTCTTGCAACAAGCAATACCCACTCACAATATTCATATTCAGTGCGGGTACATAATAGCATTTATTAAAAACCAACAATAATCCTGACGGTAGACGGAGATGCAGGGTGCCAACGGCCATCACTTCGACTCTCGAGCCATTGCCGACGCACATCGTCACCTCATCCTTCCTCAGGCGCCTCCTACTCTGCAGATCCTGCTGAGAGTTACAAATGTGAGCAACAGATCTAGTATCAAATACCTAAGTGTTACTCCTGGCACTTGTAAGGAATACATCAATAACATGTATATCATATATACCTTTGTCCAGGGTGGCTATCTTGCCAGCTCGCTTGTCTTCAAGGTACTTGGGGCAGTTGCGTTTCCAGTGCCCATCCCCTTTGCAGTAGAAGCACGAAGTGCCGGGCTTGCCATCCCTCTTAGATTTCTTACCCTTGCCTTTCCCCTTTTGTTCCGGTTTCTTAAAGTTGGCGGTTTTGTTAACCATCAACACCGTGTGCTCCTTCTTGATTTCAACCTCAGCAGTTTTGAGCATGGCGAACACCTCAGCAAGGGTCTTAGTCATCCCTTGCATGTTGTAGTTCATCACAAAGCTCTTATAGCTAGGGGGCAGCGAGTGCAGCACCCTATCTATAGTGAGATCCTCCGGGATTTTGCAATCCAGGGCGTTTAAGCGCTTAACGTAGCCCGACATTTTGACCACGTGCTCACTAATACTGCTGTGCTCTTCCATTTTAGCAGAGAAGAAGAGCTCGGAAGCATCATACCTCTCTGCACGAGCCTGTGGAGCCAAGACAGCCTTGAGATCCTCAATGATCTCAAAGGCATTCATCTTCTCAAAACGCTTTTGAAGCTCCGGCTCCGTGGCATGGAGCATTCCACTCTGGACGAGGGAGAAATCGTCCGCCTTGGACTGCCAGCCATTCTTTTCGTCCTAGGAGGCGGAATCTGCAGGCTTAGCCGAAAGCTCAGCCTCGATGACATAAGTCAACTTGTAGGGGAATAGGAGGATCCTAAGATTGCGGAACCATGCGGTGAACTTGGTTCCATCAGTTTTCAGCTTGTCCTTCTCGAGGAAAGTGCTAAGGTTGAAGGTGGGTGGGCGAGACATCTACAAAGGGTTTGCGAAGTGTTTAGACTATGTTCATAATAACGAGTTCAAGTATTATTAAAAGAACTCCCACTTAAACGAACATCCCTCTACTTTTTCAGTGATCACATGATCCCAATCCCCTGCACCTCCCCCGGTTAAACACATCCATTAGTGTAGTATCAAGGGTGGACATTCCCTAATGTCGATCACATCAACTATGTGATTCATGCTCGACCTTTCGGTCCCTTGTATTCCGAGGCCACGTCTCGATAACGTGCTAGGCTCGCCAGTTCTAACTCGTGTGTATTCGCAGTGCAACATGGCTTACACCCACTATATGCGAACGTAGATATGTCTGACCCCTACTCACCGCAGGGCGCCTCATACCAAAGAACTTTCTTGGTGGTGCACACACAAGGGGAATACAATAACTAGAATACTATGAGGGATTATCTTATTATGATACCGTCTAGTATGTATACTAGCACAATAAGTAATACTTCAAAAGTAAAGTGTTATGTAATGGTTACAGCTTCATGATCATCAATGGGCTTAATGAAAGTTTCACAAACTTGTCATTGCCATGTCATAATACTTGCCCCTATGCAATAATGAAGATAGACGCTTCTATATTAACTATTGCATGTTTTACGCGGCTTTAGGGCTTTCGTAGTAGAACCCCTTCCCTCGTACGAACGTCGAGCCACAACATGGATTCAATGATTGCCGTTCTTCTTCCCATTTCAGGGCCCTCCAGTGTCAATGCCATACCAACTACTGTAGAGAGACAGACACCCCCCTAAGCCACTTTGATTTGTGGACCAGTCTCGTGAATCACCACGTGAGGTCGGTTGGGGCCGCTTCATCAAACAGTGCCACGATATGAACAATAACATTAAAGAGGGTACAAACTAGAGAATCAATGTCCACATATTGCTATGTGTTCTATCTGTACGACATGTCTACCCATAGACCCGCTTTGATACCACTATTGGGTTCCATAGCAGAAAACAAAAAAATTCTATCTACTCGAAACACTAATACCAGGATCTATACTACGCAGACATAAGTAATGGAAGAAGGATTCGGTATTCATACCTTTGAAGACCAAGGCATGCCTTACGCAGGTAGGCGTATATTGATGAAGACGAGAAGCACCCCAAGTGTGGTGCCTCCGAAGTTCGTCACACGTCCGGTGTAGGAGACGTCAACCGGGCTCCGATCCAGCCGAGCAGCGGAAGAAGTAGATGCCGGATCGCAGATCACACGATGGTGGTGTGAAGGTGGAGAACTCACCCACGAGGTCCTCCCCAATATTACGGAGACGTCCTCAATGGATGAGAGAGAATGAGAGGGAATGGGATGATTCCAAAGGGGAAGGGGGATCCCTATATATAGTGGGAGGGGGGGCGCACCACCTAGGGGCCAGGCGGTGTGGGACTAAACCCCACACCCACCGGCCACCTAGGGGCAGACGCCGGCCCTAGGTAGGCCCCATTGGGGGTGGCCCACCAGCCCTAGGCCGCCCCCCACTCCCTAGGCTCCTTGCCCTATTGGGCCTCCCTTCGGGTAAGGCCCATTAGCAATGGGGTGCCTTTAATAATAAAATAAAATATATATTTAATATTAATTCTCCAATTAACATTCAAATACACATATTATATTATTCCTCTACTCCGGAACACCTTCCTTAACCCTTCCGATCTCCATCGGATGTTACCCGGAACTATTCCGGCTTCTCTCTCTATTTCTCCTACGATACCTCATATACCCTAAGCGTCCCTACCCTTAAGCGTGACATCCTTCGGTTCAGAAACACTCCGGACATGATTAAGACCACTCTCACATCAGTGATCAATAGAGGGACCTGGATGGCCATGTGACCCCCGTGCGTTTCACGAGTACAATCGCTCGAACCATGAGATAGTCGTTCCCCATTCCCTTTGTCATACGATACCTAATTCATCCGAGACTTAATCTTCGGTATCTCCATACCTTAGTTCGATCTCGTTACCGATGAACTTGTTCTCTTGTTCTCATATCGTTGTATTCCGTGACCTAGTCACATGCTTGCAAGCTTTATAAATGCAACTTCACCGATATGGCCACATGTATCTGTCCGTTACATGGACTAGACAAATCCTGGTCTTGATATGTACTCCTCTACGCATCCCTTCGGAAAACCTGAGTGGTACCTTTTTGATCACCCTGTTACGAGATGATTCTTGATAACCATCTAAGCTTCTTCCGGAATGGTTATTTGTATTACCTCACAGTCAAAGGATCAGGTTGCAAGGTTCTCTATGTTTTATCATCAATGGTGAACTTTGTAACTAGATCTCATTAAGATATAACGGTCGGATGTTTGTCTATCATGTTATTAAACTAATAACATGACCTCATTGTCAGTTGGCATAAATGCCCATGATCTCGAAACATAGACCATCCTCATGACCAATGAACTAGTTCACTAGAGATAACTAGAGACACGATTTGTTTACATACCTCACGTGTATTAATGTTTCGTATTAACACAGTTATAGCACAATATGAAACGTATTATGAACATATGGGAGATATATCAAATAATACACTTTATTATTTGCATCTAGAGCATAACTCCTTCACCTTCCCCTTTGGGTTTCCCATGTGGGACTATTCATGGGAGAGGGGGGAGGCGCATGGGCCCTTAGGCCTTCATGGGCCAGCCGGCCAGGGGTGGGCCCCATCCGTGCATAGCCCTAGGCTAGCCGGGTGGGCCCCCCTTGTGGCGGCTGGGCCTTGGCCCTCTTGGCCCTTGGCCCTTCCCTCTTTCGGTTTTCCCTCATGGGCCTTTATTCACTAGGATGTTTGGCCCATTAGTGGAATACCCCTTCAAATGAGATTTTAATATTATATTTAATATTAATTACACTAATTAGTATGTAAATACATATTACAAAACATGATTCAAC
Source organism: Avena eriantha (assembly GCA_910589775.1). NCBI lineage: Eukaryota > Viridiplantae > Streptophyta > Magnoliopsida > Poales > Poaceae > Avena > Avena eriantha. The sequence goes on from OU342741.1 coordinate 315,825,491, forward strand.
CCGAAACACCTTTCGGTTCCCCTTTCTATATCCTCCGAACAACTTCGGAATTCCCAGAATGATTCCGGTCCTTTATTCTTTCTCCAAACAACTGCGGATCTCTCTGCGGAACAATTCCGGCTTTATCTTTCTCTACTGTGATTACGTCTTACGAATGATTGCTCTCATCGTACCCTTAAGTGTATCCTCACACGGCTCGGGAATGCTCTAGACATGATTTATATCAATGATCAATAGAGGGACCAGGGATATCCATGTGACCCATATGCATTCCTGATGACAATGTCGTTTGAACCGCTAAATGTAGCATCCATGTCCTTTTTTTCTCGATACGACATGTACGAGATCCGATCATTGGTATCACATACCTTGTTCAATCTCGTTCACAAGAAGTTATGTTTTTTTCTTATTACCGTGATATTACATCCCCGTGACCGAGTCACATGTTGCAACATTTATGGATGTAATCTCACCAAGCCGGCCATATGTATCTTTACCCATCATGTGGGTGAACAAATCCCGGTCTTGCATCTACTATTCCTTCGGAATACCCAACATACACCTTTATGGCCACCGTATTACCAGATGACGGTTGATGTAGTCAAAACAGCCTCGGGAAACAGTGAGTAATATGAGCTCACGGTCTAAGGAAAAGGAGTCTAGGTATAGTTGTTGCAACAATGAACTATATGACTTGATCGTGTTGCAATCCTTCGAGGAATGTCCATCACGTCATTCTCCAATCATATGACCCTATTGTCAATTGGCATAAATTCCCATGATCTTGAAACCCAGATCATCCTCACGACCAACGAACTAGTATGAATAGAGGCTACTAGGGACTTGGTTGTTTCATACCACACCTGTACCAATGTTTCTACTTGGAACAGTTATAGCACAATATGAAACTATTATAAACTAATTGAGATATGACAATAAAAACCTATTTATTATTTGCCTCTAGGGCATATCTCCTTCACTCTCCCACTTGCACTAGAGTACAAATAATCCAACTCGCATTTTACTCATATGAACCATGTAACATATGCGTTTACTGATCATTCATGCTTATGGGAAATGTCATGTCCATGTTGTGTTTTACCAGATCATTATGTCTTTTGCAAATTGTTAATGTCTTCCTAATTTTGACATTCACACCATTATCGTATAATGGGTCGAAGCATTTGTATGGCAACAAAGTGAGACTTTGTTTCTAGTGTTTATGATGACGGTCGTTTTCACCGTTGTCATCTAAACTTCGAAACACACTTTGCTATCCTTTGTGTATATACTGTAGTCATGGCAGCAGAACGAGGCCGGATTCTAGGAGCTTATAGTGACTTTAGATAAACCTCGAGGGCTTTCTCATGGGCCCTGTGCCCTGGGACACATCATTCTACGTTAAAAGCGATCTAGCCCCACCATAACATTATACATCACATTAGATGGAGCCTTTATACTTCTATATCTATGTAGATCCTAGTGCATGAAATGCAACTATGCCACTTACTTTGCTTCTTGCCATTTAAGTACAAACTTAATTGTGGTTTAGTGATCAACTCGGGAATCACTTAAAGACATGCTCTTATAGTTAAGACTTTGTCCTACCAACCAGAACTTCGGGTCACATTACATCGAGTATACAACATGGTTATATCGAAGAACCTATGACTTAGGCATAGGAGATGCAATGCATCTCTTTCTTTCAACTATCATTGCAATACTAACTCAATGCTTCATACAGTAAGAACTACTTTCTTACCTTGTTCCATTCTGGGCTTCTTCAGAATCCTGTCTTAGGACATTCTGAACATCTTTTAGAATCAAGTCCAGGAAGCATTCGACATTCAGTGTTTAACTCACAAATCTATCTCGATAGATCTTATTGTTTAATAACTTCAACTTCATCCTTATTTATCTAACTTAAATATTATTAACACCAATCACATCATTCATATATGTCGTCCGCATATCCCAGAATGATTTCACGCTCCCACTCAAATATGACATTCATGTTTGAGATCTTTCACTCAAATATGACATTCATGTTTGAGATCCAGGGATTTCACTTAGCTCCCACTCAAAATATGCCAGCTACATATTATGAATTAGCCAAGCTGATTTGCTCCTACTCAAAGGCAGGTCCTCTCGATAATCTTGGACATTCCAAAATTCTTTGATCATCATCAATTTGAGAATTCCAATTACGAGACTTCAATATCCATATATTTCTAGTGTAAATCCAAAAGACTTAAGCATCACTATTGTTGTAGTCAACTCCTTGAATTTGTCCAAACTTGTGACAAATCGAGCCTTTTGTCATTCATTAAGTTTCATTTCCTTCTTATGACTTTGCAGGCATTTAGAAATATCAAGTAAACTTCTTTACTATAATAAGAGCAAGTAACATGTTACTTTGCAATCTTAAATGTAACTTAATATAGGATTTTATGACTCCTAGTCATTTCTCGCACTCAGGTCCATCACGCTTCTTTGTAATTTGTAGGTATGTCTTGTTCAAAACATGACAAGTGAATCAATAACATAATTCCACAAACTTGTAGAGTATATAGTTGAATCCTACTTTCTTTAGTAAAAGTATTTGCTTGAAACTTTATGATCATTATCATTAGTCTCTCCTATATATGTAGAGTTTGGATTCACGAAACAAAATTCCACTGCGCCACTCAACAATTCGGAGGTAAGGTTAGATACCTTGTTTTGATATTTTACTTTCTTCCACCTGTATCTTCATCAAGACACATTGGCTTAGGACAACAACAGGTTTGACCCTTGTGGACGATGCATTCATAGCTTCCTAAGAATGCTCTTACAAAGATTTGTTTATTCGCCACGATTTCGACTTATCGAAATCTCCAGAAACTCGAACGTGCCATAACACTTATGGTGTTGTTTCCATGAATCTTTAGATGTTCCTTTGTATTTCAAATGAGTGATTGCTTATTTTGATCTCTAACTCTAAACGACAACTATAACCCCGATAAGAGATAATATTAGATCATATGTATCTAATACAAAATTATTATGATGTTTTAGACATTTCAACAAAGTTTGAATTCGTCCAATTATCATAATTTGTGAAACATCTTTCACAAGTCCCTTTTATGCTAAACTTAACTTGAATACTTTAGTCATGTCGATCAAATCGTGGAGACTTGTTATTCTTGTTAATTTCAATATCCTCCTTTTTGTTGTGAACTCATTTGAACAATTCAAATCATTTCAAACTTCATGTTTCATTAAAGTAAATATGCTTATTCACTTAAGTCCATAATAAATGATTTCCACTACTTGATGAAAATACGATACATCACTATGTATAAGATTCAACATTTCTCGCATATTACCGTTTTACCAGAATGTGGAGTTTTAGTCATTCTGTCTAAGAAGCATGGTTTTGCAAAGTCTCTAGATCAAGCATCTAGGACCCCGATCTTCATTTACAATGAAGAACATGCAATAACCAAAATGACTTAAACTATAGTGTCATTTCATTATTAAACTTTGGATATCTTTTAGCATTGTAATCCTTTATAAATGTTTAAACTATTATCATTAACATAGTGATGAGAATAACTTATTTGTAATAGTAATGTGACCATAACGGTATTGTTCATAAGAATAGTACAAACTAGTTTGTAACTTGTTCATATGAATAATCGTTTTGCCAAAAGCAAGACACACATACAAGGATTACAAAATTACATTCAAGTCCACTAATCCAAATGACAAACTTTGAGGAAAGAGGTGATGTTGGCCATCGACTGTTTTGCTTGCTGTCATCAAGTTATGTTGCCTCAAATCCAGCAATTTTCAAGCAGATCATCCTGTTTTCACAAAGCAGGACAAGTATCAAATACTTTGCAAACTGCAATTAGTTTTGCAAGAACCACATTTATAATTTGTATATCTTTCATATACCTTTTCATCCATGACCTCCATTTGCAATCAAGTCCTTCTAAGAGTTCTCAACTCTAATGCAAGATTGCTAAGTGTTTTTCCAAATAATCTCTTTTCATCCATGATGGAGGAAAACCCATCCAATGGCTCATACTCTATGTGCCTTATTCTATAGAATACAAAATGTAGCCCAACTCTCCATCGAATGGAGAATGGCTCATTGGATGGTTATGGAGAAAACACAAACATTCTGGAGTCATCGAGTTATCTCCTAATGGTTATTGTATCAAGAAGAGAAGATCACCTTTTACGAGGATATCCCTCAGGCGTGGGTATTAATCTATGAAGTTGGGACCTTTTGCTAAGTTCCAAATTAAGCAATATATTCCCATGGTCGCAAAGGACTTTAATGGGATAGGCCATGATCTACTAAGATATTTGCAAACAGACATCTAGACTACCTTTATAATAAGAGATCTATTTATAATTGGTCTCCACTAAAATTTTCATCCCCTGGACGATTTTAGTGATCACATGATCCCTATCCTCTGCACCTCCCCCGATAACACGACCATCAGTGCAGCCTCAAAGGCAGATATTCAATAATGCCAATCACATCATCCATGTGACTCATGCTCGATCTTTCGATCTCTTGTGTTCCGAGGGCACGTCTCTGTAACATGCTAGGCTCGCCAAATCTAACTTGTGTGTATTCGTTGTGCAACATGGCTTCATACCGAAAAACTTTCTTGGTGGTGCACACACAAGGGGAACACGGAACATTGGAATTAAATAGGGATTATCTTATTTGCTACCGTTGAGTATCTAAATACTAGCACACAATAAGATGTAAAACAGGTATCAACATCATATGTATAATGTGATATGATATGGTCCTTCTTGTCGCGCCTTGATCTCCATCGAGCGCTCCGGCATGATCTCCATCTTGCCCTTGGTTTGACACCAAGTCCACGACGCCTCCACTAGGTCGTCCATCGGAACGATGACTATTACTATACTACTTAGTAACAGAAAAGTAAACTACTTTACCTTCATAACGACCAATGTCATATCATAATCACATGCCTCTGGAAAATAAAGTTAGGCGCCTCTACTTTATCTAATGCAAGTTTTACGTGGTTGTTAGGGCTTTCGCAATAGAACTCTTTCTAAACTACGAACTTTCCAACCACAACATGGATCCGATAGTTTTCTCTACTACACCCCTTTCGGGGCCCTCCGTTGTAAATGCTATATCAACTATCGAATGAGAGATAGACACCCGCTTGCCACTTATACAGTACAAGCCGTATGTTGAGCATGGAACCAGTCTCCCGTACAAATACGCGTAAGGTCGGTCCGGGTTGCTTCATCAAACAATACCGCGATATAAACAAGTACACGTTAGAGGATAACAACTAAGGAATAAATGCCCGCACAATACTTGTGCGTACTGGCTGTACAACACTCCTACGCATAGATCGGCTCTGATACCACTGAAGGGGATCCGCAGCAGAAAACAAAGTTTTCCTACGTTGGAACCCCAAAAACTGCCTAGGATCTATCTATGTAGTAATGCGGTAACGAACAATGCATAGAGAATACATACCCTTGTAGATCATACGTGGTTAACGTTCTGCGGCGAACGTGGTTTAAGTAGTCGTACTCGTAGCCGACCTCAAGGTCACGAAGCTCCTCGCAGGCCACCCCTTGCTCCTTCTTCATCTTCATCGTGCAGCAGCTTCGGCTGACGACATTTAAGCGCCCCAAGTGTTGCGCCTCGTTTCTTCATACATATCTGGTGCATGATGAGACCTCCGGCTCCCCGATTCCGCCGGGAGTGCGGAAGTTGATATCCGGCTAGGAATCCCTGCAGCGCAACGGCGTACTGCAAGTGTGCCTCGATCTCACAACCAAGACTTGGGGCCATGGTCACAAGGGCTAGAGAGAGAGGGAAGGAGGAAGTAAACGAAAGGACTTCTCCAAATATTGGTGTTATCTAATCCCACCCATGGGCACCCCTTTATATAGGGGGAGGGGTGTGCCTTCCCCTTTGGGATTCCCATGTGGGACTATTCAAGGGAGAGCGGGGAGGCGCATGGGCCCTTAGGGCTTCATGGGCCAGCCGGCCAGGGGTGGGCCCCACCCCGCGCACAGCCCTAGGCTGGCCGGGTGGGCCCCCTTGTGGCGGCTGGGCCTTGGCCCTCTTGGTCCTTGGCCCTCCCCTCTTTCGGTTTTCCCTCATGGGCCCTTATTCACTAGGAAGTTTGGCCCATTAGTGGAATACCCCTTCAAATTAGATTTTAATATTATATTTAATATTAATTACACTAATTAATATGTAAATACATATTAAAAAACCTGATTCAACCCGAAACACCTTTCGGTTCCCCTTTCTATATCCTCCGAACAACTTCAGAATTCCCGGAATGATTCCGGTCCTTTATTCTTTCTCCGAACAACTTTGGATCTCTCTGCGGAATAATTACGGCTTTCTCTTTCTCTACTGTGATTCCATCTTACAAATGATCGCTCTCATCATTCCCTTAAGTGTATCCTCTCACGGCTCGAGAATGCTCTAGACATGATCTGTATCAATGGTCAATAGAGGGACCAGGGATATCCATGTGACCCCTATGCATTCCTGATGGAATGTTGTTTGAACCGCTATATTTAGCATCCATGTCCGTTTGTTTCTCAATAAGACTTGTCTGAGATCCGATCATTGGTATCACATACCTTGTTCAATCTTGTTCACAACAAGTTCTGTTTTTTTCTTGTTACCATGATATTACATCCCCGTGACCGAGTCACATGTTGCAACATTTATGGATGTAATCTGACCAAGCGGTCCATATGTATCTTTGCCCGTCATGTAGGTGAACAAATCCCGATCTTGCAGTCACATGTCATCTACTGTTCCTTCGGAATACCCAACGTACACCTTTATGGCCACCGTATTACCATATGACGATTGATGAGGTCAAAGCAGCCTAAGGAAACAGTGAGTAATATGAGCTCACGGTCTAAGGAAAAGGAGTCTAGGTATAGCTGTTGCAGCAATGAACTATATGACTCGATCGTGTTGCAATCCTTCGAGGAATGTCCATCGCGTCATTCTCCAATGATATGACCCGGCTGTCAATTGGCATAAATGCCTATGATCTTGAAACCTAGATCATCCTCATGACCAACGAACTAGTATGAATATAGGCTACTAGGGACTTGGTTGTTTCATACCACACCTATACCAATGTTTCTACTTGGCAAGTTATAGCACAATATGAAACTATTATAAACTAATTGAGATATGACAATAAAAACCTATTTATTATTTGCCTCTAGGGCATATCTCATTCAAGGGTGTTGTGTGCGTTGGTGTCGTGTGGGTCTGGCTTGGTGTGTGGGTGAGTTGTGTGTGGAGTGCGGCGGCGCTGCGGGTGCGTGTTAGGTAGGGTTAGCTTTAAGTGTGGCTGTGGTCTAGGCCGGGCCAGTGGGGTGGTAGATGTCCTAGCCTAAACGGATGGGCTGCCTCCCGGACAAAACATTTTTATTTTTATACTTTATTTTTAAAATACTTTTATAAATATTTTTAGACAAACAAAAGATCTGGAAGGACCGGGGATTTTAATTTGAAATTAGAGGAGGGGACTAATTAGAAAACAAAATAGGCTTTTGGCGAAAATGTTTTGGAGGCAAAGTATGCATGATGATGTGAAAAAAATAATAGGCAATTTTTATTTCGAACATTTTCCAGGCATTATAGTGGGCTAGCGAGTGGCTGATGATTCCATTTTAAAGCATTTTTATATTATGTTTTTGCATAAGTAGAGTTAGGAGGTTGGTATTTTACGGCGCTTGCGCGCACCTTTTATCCTTGTTTTAACAGGATCCCAAATTAGGAAGTCTTTTGTAAATATATCAATTAGGACTATCACATGTATATGATATTTCTAAGTGATAAATATCATTTAAATGATTTTCCACGCGACTAGGAGAAGAGAGGATGTGAGGAGAGGTTCCAGAAGGTCTAACGACTTGTAGTACGATCGGAGCCTGCATGTACGGTTTGCCCGTACTGTCTGTCAGAACATCCGCCTTGTTAAATACTTTCACAACACGGAGAAGGATCTGAGATCTGACATTCACAGACACCTCCAGCCATGAAATACCACGACAGGAAGGGATTTAGAGGAGGAACTTGGAGAAGGAAAAATCCTTGCTACTACATTGATCATCGGAGGACAACACATCATTCCCTTCATCATCAACTGCTGCATCTCCATCAACACCATCATCCCCTCTCTCATTCATTAGATCTTGTTGTAATTTCAAATACAATTGTGGGTTTGTACTTGATTTTATCTTTGCACTTTCAATCCATCCATATGAATATGATGATGTTGGTTATTACCTCCATATGTGAGTAGTTCCCTTTGTTCTTGGGGAGATGGAGAAACCCTAACATTATTATGAAATGAAATAAAGATAATCTAAACTTTGGTATTTGATTTTTACTTGATGCATGATATTGTGTTAGATCTCTTTCTCTAGATGGTATGTGAAGTCGACCACATAACATTTGTCTTCGGTACTAAAGAGAGGGAACTACCCTTTGGACATGTATGGTAGTATGTCCGGTGCTACTTTGTGGGTACAAGTATTGGCTTATAACCTACACGGTCAAAGGAGGATAAAAGAGAGATTCACTAACACTACAAGAAAAGTCTCCATCCACAATGACTTGGCCCGTCGGTCATCGTAGAAGGCGCGTCTTCCGCGATGAATTTCTCTGCTCGACCATGGCCGATGGAAAACTTTTTTTCTGGTTTCACGGCCCTCTACTACGACGAAACCGCTAAAAACATGGAGAAAGCTTGGCCAAAGCGTGGCAGAAGCAAGATTTTCAGTTTCTCGCACGATGTTGACTCGCCAAAATATTTTGAGGCGTGTGGGTACTGGACGTCAGTGTCTCTAGCTGACCGTACTTTTTGGTCGCATCTCCCTGATGACATTGCTCGTTGCGTCTGCCGTTTAGTCAGACTACTAGGTCCCACATGTCAGCCTCTCATTAGAACAATCATGTGTATGATGGAATTTTTTACTTCGCTCGCTACCCTGTTCCGAACTTGATAACGTTGCTCGATGCATCTACTATTTAATCAGGCTACTGGGACCCACATGTCATCCTCTTATTAGAACAAACGTGTGCATGATGGAATTTTTTTCTTCGCTCGTGCTACCCTGTTCCGAACTTGATAGTTGTAACACCTCAAAAATATTAAACAAGATTATCAAGTTCTAATCACCCAAGTTTAGGGTTAACAATTATTATTATTATTAAACTCTATATAAATGCATGTGTGATTTCCATTAATGCATTAATGCTTGCATGTACCATGTTTGATTACTACAAATGATAAGGATTAGTTTAAAAATGAGTACCAGATCATCTAGATCATTTTCCAAGAAAAGTCAAATAAAAAGAAAATCAAATGTGAAGCATATGATCATATGGTCACTTTGGCAAAAGTTAACCACTAGCCTACTTTGGGCATCTCTAGTAAAAGATTTCCAACAGAAACAATTCTACTTCTTTCTACCCCTTGCTAGAACAAGTGAAAATGAATCCAAGCAAACTTTACAAACCTATAGAAACTAATTTCAAATTCATTTGAGAGGTAATTCAAAATTGAATCAAGTGTAGGTACATAGATCATCACTTTTCAAAAATCACTCAAACTTCCACCACTTGACAATTCCTAACAACCAGAGATTACCAAGTATGTGACCAGCTCACCCACCAAAAATCATGGAATAATTCAAAGATTAAGTTCATGCGGCCATTTCATTGAATACTTAGCAGACAGAGTACAAATTCAACAACTATCTACTGTTTGGAATCCATCTTGTGCTCATTCTTGTACTGCAATCAACCCAATAAATCTCCCATGATCACTCCCAGTACTTGGTCGTGCAAAGGAGCAACCTCACCCACCCCCTGCACCAGTGCCATGACCGTATCAAGCATGTCATGCCGGTCGACCATGGACAAGACACCACACGCTGCACCGCCCTCTCCCACGATGTCTAGAGAGTATCCGTGACGTCACCGCCCCTCTCTGTGCACCCCTTGATCAACAGCGAGAAGTGGAGAAGCTAGAGCAGCCGCGCCCATTTAAGTCTCTGCCATGCCGAGAGCACGATGGAGCGCCGAAGCCACCTCGCGCAGCCACACGGCGCCTCGCTCTCTCCGCTCGTACCCGCAACTGCCGCGTCACCAGCCACCTCCCAGACAACATCATTCGCCACCACGCGCCCCGTGACCACCATACTTGATGACGATCACCTCCGTACCTGAACAAAGCGCTTACGTCGCCCAACCGACTGAGACCACCCCTCGCCGCGCCACTTCGCACGTGACGATCACCGCAGTCCACCTCGTCGACCCATGCCCTTCACCATGCCTAGCGCGACCTATAGCAGCGTCGCCGATGAGCCCGATGATGCCGCCCTGCGTGTAACGCTGATGTATAAATAGGAGTCACCCCAAACCTCAAACGACACACCATCTCACTCCCCACTCTCCTAACAACAGCCCAGACCCTTTCCCAGAGCAAGACGAGCACCACCCCGCCGGAATTCGACCAGAGCCCGCCGCTGCAGTGAAGAAAGGACACCATTGATTGGAGCCACCCCAGGAGCCGTCGCGACCACCAATCGACTTGCTGTTGTCGACCAGCCCGTTTGCCCCCATCGCCGAACCTAGCTAGAGCCCTAGTAAGCCCCCAGCAACCCTCACCGTCGAGTTAGGTTTAGAATCTCACCGGAGTTCTACGACATAGATGATGAACCTCAGCCGTAGATCTTGTTCTAATCGTAGCGCTGAGATTTGCTGATACCGTTTCGGTTAGATAGAGCCGCTGACGCGTGGGACCAATCTGTCAGCAGCCCACTGCACGCGCGCTGTGCAGTTGGGCCGACCCATTTCTTGTCCCGCACAGAGCCCATCAATTCAAATAGAATTTGTTTATTTAGTTAAAACCCTATTCTAATAGTAGATTCAAAATTGAATTCAAAGAGATATACTGATCCAAAAAGCATGATTCCAATTTTGTTAGAAAGGTATTAAAAATATTTAATCACTCCCGTTGGATTCAAACCAATTGAAACTACATGTCAACTATACTAAAAATAACAAGACAGAGACTTTTACCACTTCAAACATTTTAATAAATTCAACCATAAATGCTTTTGGGTTGATTCCAACTCTCAAAAATCACATTTGGCATACTCTACATGAATATGTCAAAAGATTTGGTTTTACAGATATTAAACATGGTTTAGTTTTAAAAGAATGATATATAGGCATTTCTAGTCACTTAAATATTATTAAATGGTAATATTAAATCTTGTAATACATGACCACCACTTTAAATCACATTCCCAAGTATTAGAATATGTGGTGATGACATGTGTCATCATGATCCACTATTTTAATTGGAGAATATTAAATCTTAAGTATTTTTCAAAGAGTAGAAATTACTTTTCCCAAATAAGGTAAATAAAAATGTGCCATATTACATGTGATAATTGAGATGATGCTAGATCATCTAATATGATCCCTTGTGTGCTAAATAGAAGTAGTTAAGTGTTGTTTGGTGATTGTGTACATTGTATGTTTTTATAGACGGTAGTACCGACCCGAGGTACGACGAGGAGGGGTACTTCGAGGAAGAAGAAGAGAACTTCAACAACTGCACTACTCAAGGCAAGATAAAACTATGCATGCTATCCATGCCAGCCCACTATACCAGATAACCTATACAAGATGTACTATGCGTGCTTGGTTATGCAACTTTTATTATACCAATCCCAGTTTTTACTTACCAGCTTTACTTTTCCTTTTACTGAAGTTTCTTACCTAGTTAATGAATTGTGATTAATAGAAAAGTAGGATGGATCCCATCAAGATCATAGAACTAGTCTTGGATATTTTCACTTGACTAGCACCCCCAATAGTGATACCCTCAATACTAGTGGCTAGTGCTAAACTAAAACTTGATTACATTAGATGGAAACACTTGGTGAAAATGATTATGAAAACCTTGGAATGATGATTCATTCTATTGAAATGTTTTGACATGTGTTATGATATAAAATGGTTTAATGATGAAAATGATTGAGGCATGAGCCTTGACTTTGATAAAAAACTGATGGTTGGGTTCGGATGCGACACCATTCCAATTTTACCATACAACCACAATAACTGAGTTGGGTAGGGCTTAACTGAAAGTTTATATGTCTTAGTATGGGTCCCCTTGCGGAAGAGGTTGAGCTGAGGCTACCTTGTGAATGAATGTCCACCTATGCAGTTCCCGGGATGGCAGTTGGTCATGGCTGGGAGGCCAAGCTCATAGGGGAGGTGTCTATACTAGGGTGTGTAATTGAAAGGTTAGGATTGATTATCTGCATACCAAGTATGATGATTCAGGGTTATCCCTGACTGATGTATCGAATTTTGTGGTGAAAGTGTACCACCTCTGCAGAGTGTCAAAAACTATTCGAATAGCCGCATCCATGGTTATGGACAGTTGGAGTAGCCATACTATTCCATTGTCAGATATTTTCAAAATGACTTGTGACTTGAAGGATGATCTTGACTTGACCATAGCAGAGTTATGGACATGAAATCTAAGTTCCCACTTAAGTAATGTAGAGAACTAAATTAGGTATTTACTCTTAAGTCCTGATGAAATAAACCTGGCTTTTTGCAAACAAACCTAGAGCTTATGATTCCTACTAGTGTTACCTTACTTATGTTAGTAATAGTTTGCGAGTACTTAAAGAGTACTCATGGCTTTGTCCCTAGCTATTCCCATGTCCATACTATGAGGAGGACTACTCGGAATAAGGATAGCAGGAGGTCTATGATAACTAGGATCATCTCCCATCATCAGCATTACCTGTGACAATGAAGATGGAGCCTACTACGTTTACTTTCCGCTGCTTTGATTGTATTAAGACTGGATCATGAGATCCTCTATTTGTAAGACCTTTATTATGGTCTGTAATGGATGATGTACTGTGGTACCAAATCTGTTATGTCTCGCAAAAATGGTAATCCTGGGATTACGATGTACGGCATATCAGGCATCTAGACTTAAAAATCTGGATGTTGACAATAGCACTGTTCGATGCATCTACCGTTTAGTCATGTTGTTGGGTCCCACATGTCAGCCTCTCATTAGAAGAATTGTGTGAGCTTTTCCTTCGGTCGCGTACCCTGTCCTGAACTTGATAGCGCTGCTCGATGCATCTAGCGTTTAATCACACTAGTGGGCCCAGCATGTCATACTCTCATTAAAATAAATGTGGGTATGATGTTTTTTTGCCCTAGGCCGCGCCTTCATATTCCAAACTTGATAACGTTGCTCGCTGCATCATCCGTGTATTCAAGGTAGTGGGTCCCATATGTTAGCCTCATATTAGAAGAATCGTGGGTATGATGCAACTTTTTTCTTCTCTAGTGTTAACCTGTTCTGAACTAGATAGCGTCGAATTTGTCGTTTGGTCATGCAGCTGGGTCCCACATGACAACCTCTCATTAGAAGGATCTATTATATGATTGAATTTTTTCTTTACTCGCGCCTTGGTGTGTCGAACTTGATAAAGTTGCTCGCTGCATCAGCCTTTTTTCAGGCCGCTGGGTCCCCTATGTCAGTCTCTCATTAGGAGAAACGTGTACATGCTGGACTTTTTTCTCGCTCGCTTCTCCTTGTTTCGAACTTAGAAACATTGCTCGATGCAGTTCCTGTATAAGGTCTTGTTGGTGGGTCCGACATGTCAGTCTATCTGTAAATGAAACATGTGTATGATGGCCCTTTTTCGCCCGCATCCGTTGTTTTGACCTTTGCAACGTTGTTCGATGCGGCAGCCGTGTATGGTCTTACTGCTGGGTCCGCATGTTAGCCTCTCTGGTATGTTCTGACTTGTGGGTCCCTGATGCATTCTTGTATGTTTTGGATGGTGGGTCCCTGATGCCATCCTCTCTGTACAAGTATTTAATTTTTCTTTCAAACTACCCATTAAACTCGACGGACGCTACAGGTTGGTGGTCCGCTATGTCAGCCTCTCAGTAATGCGATATTGGTAGAAGAAAAAATATAAATCCAAGATATATATGTAAACCCAAAATATATATGTGCACACGGGGGATTCGAACTCAAGACCTTCGAATTAAATAGACGTAAACTGAGTGCGTTACAACTACACCAAAGATATCTATAGAAAAGATATCATTAAATGTTTATTAGTACTACAACTCATGTATTAGGCTTTTTATAAATATTTTGTGTCCATGTTTATCTATACCTAATAATAAATTACAAGTGTTTTTTACGGGTTTCGCTTTTTTAGACGGTTTTGCCCCTATCAGTTGTGAGATATTGCCCATCGTGCCACCCATAAGTTAACTAGATGCACCATATGAGTCGATTATTAGTTTACAATCTTTTGTTAGCCGTTAGATAGTAAAGTAGCAAAAGTGCAACTCTTATCTTAACCTAACAAATTCTCCTTCGTCTCTACTTTCCCCAAAACGAACATGAAAAAACATCACCATATCTGCCTCTGGTTTCATGTTATGCCAGCGCAAGGTTGAGAATCCACCCATCTGTACTTCCAAGGCTGATATATCGCTCCTCAAAGAGGGAAGGGCTCCAATGGCCGCACGGCTACCGTAGCTTCCACCGCATCGATTCCACACCGTAGTCGATTAAGGTCATCTCCTTCATCCTGATGGTTCTGTGGAAATTTGGTCATGCCCTCATATGCTCCTCCTAGGCTCGCTTAGCTTGAGCGGGGGTGCATGTTTGACAACATACAGGTTGGGCTCCAGGTATAGGACGAACTTCAGTGTGCCTCCAACTGGGTCCATCCGTGAAGTTAAGGTATGCTCCTCGCCCCACCAAGTCTGACATGACCAATACTAGCTGGAGATAATCCAGTTAAGGTGAATTTGGTTGTTTGATTTGTCTGTCTATTGTGATGGATGCTTCCTTACTACAAAGCAGGATGATTGACAGCAATCAGATCAACATAAAAACTATGAAAGGATTATAGCTATAAATAGTTTGGTAATTGTTTTCCTCATGTTTCCCCGAAACAATAGAAGCTTTTGCTTTTCACCCTATAAATAATTAAATATGCAAAGGAGTTACCTCAATATTGAAAACCATACGAGTCAAACATGTGCAATTTACCTACATATGCAATTTATGTTCACTGTGAAACGAATGGTTGAATTAAGCGAATGACAATATGCACCTTTTCTTCATCCCCGATCTAGCGCCCGTATAAACAGAGCTGTTGGGCTTTCTCTTGCGTCCGCGAGATGTCGAATTCTTATTGCATGAGTAAAAATGGAATAGTCCCACCTTGCCCCCTTCCAACAAGTTCCACCAGTTTATATAGCTTGCAAGTTCACATGAATTAAATGCGACTGAAATCAACAAGTAGTACTCGTGATTTAAAATAAAAAATAATTGATCCAGTCAGACGTAGAAGACAGGAGAGCTTCCCGAGTTAGAGGGAGCAAGGCGCTGGTGGCTGCAGGTAGTGGGTGAGGTGGGGATTTAAAGAGGATCCATGGTGGCTCTGGACGAGCAGCCGCTGGAGACTGATGACGACGTATGTGGCTGCACGTAGCATGGTGAAGTAGAGGGCCGGCCAACTAGACTCCGCTTAATGCATACGAGTGTGAGAGGCGGGGGATAGAACGGGTGAGGGAGAGCAGACATGTCTAGGGACATCGACTCCTTCCTCAATGGTGTGGCATCCGTCCAGTTTAGGTAGGGTCGTGTCGGTAGGCTGGGCCTATCTTCTTGGGCGGGCTGGTCTAGGTACATCGGCTCCTTCCTTTCTTTCATATATAACTTTTTTCTTCTGGAGGAGGCCAGCTGGTCATATGTATTTTAAATTTGAAAACTTTTATGCTATATTTAAAATATGTATCCCTAATTCGTACACAGATCGAAGATAGTTAGCTCCTTTTTTATAACTCCAATTCTATTTGTTTATACCAACAAAATATTTGCTAACTAAGAAACATTTGTACTTTTATTATTCCATCACAATAAATATGCTGAATTTCTTAATTTAAAAGTTATTTTTTTCTCTCGGTGCAATGAACGAGAATGTTTCCTAGTATCTTTTAAAATATAAAGCGGCAGCGCTCCTAGCATCTCAATTTATAAAATGCCATATAAAAAAGTAGTTTCTTAAAAACATGGGAAGACAAAGTTGTTTTTAAGGGGTGGGGGCAATGCCCAAAGAGCCAAATATTTTTTTTTTGGCTATGCTCCATGGGCTCCTTTCTCAAATTTCACTGTGATGTGCTCAGCAGTCCCCTGACCCTGAAAAGGCTGAAATATAATGTTCTAGGCCGTGCTCCATGATCTCCTTTCTCAAATTTTAGTGGGATGTCGTCAATAGTCCCCTGACCCTAAAAAGGCCGAGTTAAAATATTCTGGGCTAAAGAGGGTCGGAATGGGCTAGATTTCTTCTCCTCGTTAATGAAAATTGTATTGTGACGTGGCTCGGCCGGATTCGAAACAAAGACCTCACAGAGGGAGGTGGAAAAAATGATAATTATTTTGTTAGATATTCATGCTAAAAGTCAAAAGAACCATGAACAGACCCTCCGCCCGCGCCAATTTTGGGCTGATACCCTATGACTTCACTTGGTGAAATCATATTGTATCTTTACCCCTCTCGTATCTTTCCAAAACATATATCCAACGGTTCTGATGATAGAAAGGAAAAATCTCTAGGGCAAATAGCCAGTTAGCAATGACAAAACTTTTGACAGATTTTGTACTAGCATTTGAAGATTCAAAATTACAGAGTAACACCGAAAAATATCAAAAAATTCCCAGTTCGTAATCAGCCGCACTTGACAGATTCAACAACATTTCAAAGTGGCTGATTCAGCAATACAGACACTGAAATTCAATAGTAGTACAGAGATAATCAGTTCTTGTTTTACCTCTAAAAACCTTGGCGCACGATGCATTTGCCCCTTTTCTCCGAACACACTGCATCATTGGAGCATGCAAAACTGACGATCAAGTCTTCTTTTATGTGCATACCTCGTTCTTACATCAATGCCTATGTGACCAACATATATGCAACCTAAAATGCCCAAGCCTCATCTAAATTGTGACATGGCCATGTTTCAAAACAAAAGCAAAGACCAGTCATCTACGGCCCTTGATTTAAACAAGTACCAGTACATCAATATTAGCAACAAGAAATACTTTAGTAAAAACAACAACAGAAAATTTGACAGATTCAGTAGAATTTGAAAGATTCGGTAGTACAAAATAAAACTGGAAAAGTATCCTACAGGTTTTCAGTTCACATTCAGCAGCACTTGACAGATTCATTAGCAATTTAAAGTGGTCGATTGAACGGTGGCAGAAAATGACTAAAATAATTGAGAGGTTCAGCAATGCCGACACTGAAATTCAATGGTTGTACAACAATGTGGCAATGCCAAGTTTCAAAAGGAAAGTGAGACCATGCATATTCTCCATTCGATCTAAACAAGTCCCAGTATATAGGTATTACTAAAAATAGATTAGCAGTAGCTGAACTCCATACACAATACTTAGTAGAAGTGTAAAACTATAAGTCTAAGCTAGAAACTAGTACATGTCCCATCATACGTACTTGAAGAAAAGAGAATGCTTCAGCGTGTCAAAGTGTTGGCCAGGCAACACACGTGATTTCCTGCCTGGGACGCGTCTCTCATTTCAAAGTCGTCAGTCGGCCTCTAGGTTAGCAACAATCATGTAAAATTCATATCACAAACAAGGAAATTTGGGATCCCTAATTTTTGCAAATCCAATTCCTAAGGGAATCTTCCACCAACATAAACTAGCGAATTAGTACAACATTACATACATTCACACTAGGATCATCACAAGATGATTAAGATGTAATATATCACCAGTGAATCTTTTCCGACGACAAGTTTAGTAGTATGCCAGTAAAGTCGCGATTTTAATAGAAAAGACATGAGCACTTCCTGCGTGGCGCCGGCTGGCGATGGCCTAATCGTTTTCTCGGATGACATCGTTACTATAACCTGATTGAAACTAGCGAACAAGACCAACAACCAAAACTTCACCTCGTACTATGGTGATGCGCACGCTGCCAACCTGACCAGCCTGACGAACAGGAGAAAGTCTATGCTATGCCTTTCAATTTGGGCGATGAAAAGCTTGCCCTCCTTCAAAATGTCGATGACCTCAGCTCTCAGCGTGCCTGGTGCAGGAATCGACATAGACGGGTCCCATTTATGGGGGCTATATCTGGGCACCGTCATCGAGTGGGAAGATATGAGATGCTCGATGAACACTTTCTTGACACCGGTGAACTCGCATCCTGGCTCCATGCATACACACCGATGGTAGTTGCACACGATCTTGTGGTTGTAGACGTCCTTGTAGGAGACCAAAGTCTAGCAGATGTCGTTGGGGCATCTACTACCATTTCTGCCTGCGACTTGCGGTACACCTCCTTGGAGCATGCGTTTAGCCGGAAGATGCTGGTAGTGTCCAGATGACGTCATCGCCGACCTTCGTCTTGATGTCGTTCAGTCGGTTGTGCCTCGAATCTACAGTCATCACATACAAATGGATTGGGGGAAAGGACGGATCTATGTATGAATGTTGGGCGTATTTGGAGGAGATGGATGGTGCCCTGGAAGGAGCAATGTTGCAGGTGAGATGGCAAAAAAAATGTGTGAAGTGCACACTTGAGAAGATCCAAATGTGTCCTCGTGGAGTTGGGGATGGCTCTTTGAACGAGGTTTTTTTGTCATGCTCCTTCGGCTGTCTTCTGTCGGGCGTACCTGCATCGAGGACACCAACTGGAGTTATGGGGTAGGGAGTACTATAGCTACTCTAGACTAGCATGCTGCCATGGAGTGTTCTCTCGTCACATCAGTTATTAGAACTGAGAGATGATTTATTTGCTTCTTCTATTTTTATACTACTCCCTCCAGTTCGTATTCTAATGGCCTCAATTTTGTCTAGATTCACATCAGTTAGATAGAGTCATTATAAGTTGAGTGAATTATGTTTTTCAGTACTTCATACCAAAATACCAAGATGCTGAACCTCATATAAACTTTTTAGAAAGGTACCCCTTTAAAAAGTTTGGCAAGCATGCTAAAATTGCTACAACTTTTAGAAAGGCAAGAACCCACGACCTAAATTGCATCATGCCTTGTGAAATAATGACAGGTTCCCAATTTATATTCAGTAGCATTTCAAAGTGAATGATTCAACAATACAGACTCTGAAATTCAATAGCAGGACGACGAGAATCAACTCTTCTTTTCAACCCTAAAAACCTTGGCGCAAGATCAGTCGCTTTTCTCCAAACACACTCGATCATTGGAGCAAGAAAATCTAACAATCAAGTCTGCTTTTCTCTGCATGCCTTCTACTCACATCAATGCCTCTGTGACCCACATATGCAACCCAAAATGCCCCAAGCCTCATCTAGATTGTGACAAGGCCATGTTTAAAAAGAACAGCAAGACCATCTACTGCCCTTGATCTAAGCAAGTACCAGTAGGCCAGTATTAGTTCTACAAAATACTTTAGTACTATAAAAAAGACAGAACGTTTGATAGATTCGCTAGGATTTGAAAGATTCAGCAGTACTGAATAAAGTAGAAAAATATCAATATATTCCAAATACATAATCAGTGGCATTTGACAGATTCAACAACATTTTAAAGTGACCGATTTAGCAGTACAGATAATTACCAAAAGAATTGACTGATTTGACAATGTAGACATTGAAATTTAATAGATGTAGCAAGGCCATAATTCAAAACGAAGAGAGACCATATTCTGGCCATGTTTCAAAAGAATAGAAAGATCATCTACTATCCTTGATCTAAACAAGTACCAGTACATCACTATTAGTTCTAAAAAATACTTTAGCAATAGCAACAATAGAACATTTGACAGATTCACTAGCATTTGAAAGATTTAGTAGTACTGAATAAGACAGAAAATATCAACAAATTCTTAGTTCATAATAAGTGGAACTTGAAATATTTAGCAGCATTTCAAAGTGACTGATTTAGCATTCCACATAATGACTAAAAGAATTGATAGATTTCAGCAATGTAGACATTTAAATTCGGTAGATGTAGCAAGGCCATGATTCAAAAGGAAAGAGAGACCATATTCTGCACTCGATCCGTCGGCCTGAACATGTACTAGTACATAGGTATTAATCCTACTACAGAATAGATTAGAAGTAGCTGAACTCCATACAAAATACTCAGAACTACCTTAAGCTAGGAACCACATGTCCCAAAATGACAAGAAAAATCCTGTCGAGGAGTACATGGGTTCAAGTTAGGATCATCACAAGAAGATTAAGATGTGTTATTCTATTGAGAATCTTGTCGATACGAAGCTTGTATTCCACGGTGAACTCCGATGGTCGATTCTGACGACGAGCGACCAGATTAGACCGACAAACCAACAAAGAGCGAGTGGCTTTAGGCTTCGCAAAGAATACCTCCTCACACAAGTGATGCATGTAAAATGCATACATGAACTTCGTAGTTTGTTGACATGATTACCCACATATTTGCATCATATATAATGTTATATCCATGTTTTACATTGATTTTTGGGGATTTACCAATGATCCCCTTTATTTCGGTTATAACACTGCAGGGCAGAAAAACCCTGTTTTATATGTTTTTGATGTTTCAGGACCTATATGGAGTCAAATGGGCCTGAGCTTTTGGGGATGTTAATATTTTACCACGAGAAGCATCTATAGTGCAAGAACCTCGGGAGAAGGGCCAGGAGGCCCAAAAGAGCCTAGAGGGCGTGCCCAGCCCAGTTAGGTGCGTCCCCTGCCCTCTTTTCCTCCTCGGCCATCCAATTGCCTTGATTCTTTCAACCAAGGAGTTCTCTTGACCTAAAAACCCTATATAAGGACCCCCCAAGGAGTCCTCGAGAAGGAGACACCAGAGACAAAAAACCACCAAACAGAGTCAGATTCAGCGAAGATTGGAGGAGCAAACTCCACTGGAGCCGCCTCCATAGGGATCTCCACCTTCTCCAACATCTTGAGCATCATCAGCATGATGAAGAGGGAGTTGTCCAGCCCCTGGACTTTGGGTTTATGGTGGTAACTTGATCTAATCTATCCATGTATGATCATTGTTGAAGTCCATATGATGTGCCTTGCATGAGTATGGATCTATCTATGTAATTCCTATGGTGGATATTGTGTTATGAGATAGTACTTGTTATTCATTTACTGTTGTGTTGGATCTTGTATGGTTTGTCATACTTTGGGAATATTCTATGATGCATGTAATGGTTTAGATCTATACGTAATGCCTTGTTTATCCATATCATGAGGTGATTGACACCACCAAGTAGGGGTAGATGAGAGAGATGTGATAATACTCACAACATATGAACCATTGCACTAGTGTTTATAATGTTTTCCATTAAGAAGTATGATGTATGTAGGTAATGGGTGGCCATGTGACAACAACATATGTATTGAGGGACAGTAATGCAACCCAACATCCTTTATCTAGTGGTAAAAAGGGAGAAGTATGATGTGTGGTGTGACACAAACCAAATGCTAGCCTTATTGCAAGGGTGACCTAGCAACACAAAGGAGTACTTCTTTCACCTATGTGTTTTACAACATGTAGCCACCATAAAAGTACCATTAAAACATTGTAATTGTGTGTACCTATAATATGATAATCACCATAGATGGAGAAGAGAGGATTAAGTGAACCCATGAACCCATGTCCATTGTTCCCATAATAGAAAACTCTTGTCTTGTCCTCTTGCTTTAAAGAGGATTGGGATACTTTTACATTATTTGGTTTGTTACATTAAGTTTGCATCTATTAAATCAACCATCTTGTTCCTTAACTTGTTTAGTGCATAAGAAACTAAAACTTGCGACACTTTAGTTGTAAAGAATAGATAGCTTTTCCTTCTTGCTCCTGTAGATCGATACCCTACTTCCACATTGAGAGGTACCACAGTGATCCCCCGCACTTGGGGGGTTATCAACAAGCCATTTGGATGCACAAAGCGCAACTTCACCCTGTACTACGGCGACAAGCACACTGCTGGCCTGACGCGCATGATAGCTATCAAGATGACTTTGTCGCGCCCATTAAATAGCACGTAGAACATCGTGCCATCGTCCCTGGTTACCCCAATATCTACATTCTGTGAGCCCGGTGCCAACACCATCTTAGAGATGTACCTGCCTTTACTACCGTAGTGAAAAATGTGCAACCTCATGGAGTGGGCTTCTCTGAGGTGGGAGAGGAGCACAAACAGCAGGGCGGCGAACTCACAGCCAGGCACCATAAAGTTCCATGGGACTGCAGCAACAGGCAATGAACATGAAGACCTATATGGCTGGACATCCATACCAATTGGGTATGTCACGAACATAAAGTAATTAATTAGTACGACATTACATATATTCATATTAGGATCATCACAAGAAGATTTAGATGTGTTAACTCACACTTGAAACTAGTTGTTGATATACTTGTAATCCAGGGGGGATTCAGACGACCGATGGAGAAGATCTCAGGTAACGCCATGGTTTTGATAGGTATGACATGAGCCCTTTTAGTGTGACTTCAGCCGATGAAGGCCTACTCGTTAGCTCAGATGTCGCTGCCATTTTGACTGAATGGAGCTTATTCCATGATGGCAGTGACCATAACATCACCTTGTACCGCGGCGATTCGCATGCCATCGACTTGACATACCTGACAGATAGGACGATGTCTGTGGTGTACACTTCAATTTGGGCTGAAAAATCTATGCCCTCTTTCCTGATGATGATGATCTCTGCTCTCTTTGAGCCAGGTGTTGGCACCGACTCAGTCAGGAACCAGTTCTTGTAGAAGTAGGTCACTTAGGGAAAATGCCTCTTGTGGGCAAGTTTGAAGTGGTCATAGAGCTCGTGCACAGTCAATGGCCGTGTGACAAACTCACATCCTGGCTCTGAGCAGACTGTGTGCGGGGCGTAGTAGTACTTGATCTTGTGCTTGTAGACGTTATTGTAGGAGACCAGTGACCAATAATGGTCGTTGGGGCATCTACTACCTTTTCCATGGCGACCTGGCGGTACATCTCCTTGGATCATGCGGCCAGCCTAACGGCGATGGTATTATCCAGATGCATAGATATTTTCTTGAAGATGTCGCCGCCGACCTTGCTCCAGCCGCAATGCCACAAGTTGCACCTTGAACCCGCCATCGCGTTTGGATGGATTGCGGGCGAGGGTGGATCTATGTAGAGGTGTTGGTGGTTTTTAGAGGAGAGGGGTGGTGGACTGGAGGAGTGATGCAACGGGAAGATAGCGAGTAAAATGTGTGAAGCGTGTGCTAGAGATGCGGCCAGGCAGCATCGGCGAGTGGGGATAAAGTAAACAAAGATGGGGAAGATGGGATACTCTTTAAAAGAGGTTTTTTATTTTCTTCTGTTATAGGAAGTGGCTGCATCGAGGAAGTCGGCTAGCGTGATAGACTAGCATGCCGCTGTGCACTAACAAATTAACCATGTCACTTCCTAGCGCAGTATAGTCTCGTCACGTCAGTTTGACCAGACATATTATTGTTGGGTTCACAGCATTTAAAAAAAAGTTTCCTATGATGGGAACTACTAAGCACCAAGATCTATCTACCTAGATAATAGCAACAGGTGGATATACATCCATAGAGAACATACCCTTGAATAACGACAAAGTGTAACGAGATTGGACTATGGATGATGTAGTCGATCGCTTGCCGATCTCAAGATCGAGAGGAAGTCCTAGCGCTGCAAATCAGCAGCACATCCGTGATCACACACATGTCTGGTCCACCGAACAACCTCCGTCTCCTCGCTCCAGCGATATAGTGGAAACAACAACTCCTTCCAGATGAAAAGCCACCAGGAACATGTATCTCGCTAATCCGAGACCATTGGGGAATAATTCTAGAGGGGGAGAGAGATCCTTCACGAGGAGGTGTCCTTTGTGAGTAGAAGAAGGGGGCATCCCCTCTCCATGGACGGCAGCCAAGGGACGTGCCCCCACCTCTTCCTCATTCATGTGGTGGAAGCTCCACTCACATAAACATGCCTCCACTCAAAAGTCCACTCACATGCATTAAATTTCCACCAAATTTAATGCAACTCTCATTTAATAAAACTCTTTTATGTATTTATTCAGATTTTTAAATTACTTTAATTAACAAACATTCACATAAAACCCCCTGCAATATTTCAATATCACATGCATAACCAATTTCAGCAATTTCACCTAAAACAATTTCAATGTCCATTGAAATAATTCCAGCACTTTGTAAATCTTTTCTCTAGAACACGTTTGCTCAAAATGGTGTCGGTATCCCTTAAGTGTGTCACCCTACGGTTCGCGAATAATGCAGACATGATCGAGACCCTTCTCTGATCAATAATCAGTAGCGGGACCTAGAGATCCATACTGGCTCCCACACATTCAACGATGACTTTTGTGATCATGAGAACCTTTAACGCTAGTAACTAAATCCCTTTGTCTCGCGATATATTACATGTCCAAGATTCGATCGTCGGTATCTCCATACCTAGTTTGATCTCATTACTGACATGTACTCTTTTCTCGTTCCCATGATATAACATTGTAGTGATCACATCACTTGCTTGCAAGCTATCTTAATGTGATATCACTGAGAGGGCCCAAAGTATATCTATCCGTCATCGGGATGGACAAATCCCACTTTTGATCCATGAGCCTCTACATAACACCTTTAGAGTATCTAAACCCACCTTTATAGTCACCCTGTTATGGTGTGACGTTTGATGTTATTAAGTTACTCTTCTAGTGTCAGTGATTAACATGATCTCATGGTCTAAGGACTAGGATTACTTCGTATGATGTTATAGCAATTTAAACATAGTGACTTTGATTGTAATGCTATACTTCGGATGAATGTTCATCACACCATTCTACCAATGTTGTGACCTCATTATTAACAACATCCAATGTCCATGATCAGGAAACTTTGATCATCTTATTAATCAACGAGCTAGTTTATAAGAGAGACATAACTAGGAACCCTTTATTTGTTTATTAAACACACATGTATTAATGTTTCCAATCAATACAATTACAACATGCAAAATAAACATCTATCATATACTTGGAATGCGATAATAACAACTTTATTATTGCCTCTCAGGACATATTCCCTTCAGTCTCCCACTTGCACTAGAGACAATAATCTAGTTTACATACTGATAAATCTAACACCCATGGAGTTCTGGTGTTGATCATGTTTTGCCCTAGGGAGAGCTTTAGTCAACAGATCTGCTACATTTAGGTCCGTATGTACTTTACAAATATTTATATCTCCATCCTTGACATGCTCACGGATGGAGTGAAACCGGCGCTTAATATGCTTTGAATTCTTGTGAGACCTTGGTTCCTTGGCGTTGGATATGGCTCTATTGTTGTCACAATAGATCACCATTAGGTCCAACGCACTAGAAACCACACCTAGTTCAGTTATGAACTCTTTCACCCAAACCGCTTCCTGTGCTGCTTTTGTAGCAGCAACATATTCTACCTCTGTTGTTGATCCCACCACCATAGGTTGTTTGGAGCTCCTCCAACTAACTACTGCTTGGTTCATGAGAAATACGTATCCGGATTGAGACTTAGAGTCATCTGGATCGGTGTCAAAGCTAGCATTGACATAACACTTAGCGACCATCTCTTCTTCACCTCCGTATACAAGAAACATTTACTTAGTTCTTCTTAAGTACTTAATGATATTCTTGACCACTATCTAGTATTCCGAACCTGGATTAGATTGGTACCTACTAGTCAAACTAATAACATGTGCCACATCCGGTCTTGTACATAGCATGTCGTACATTATAGAGCCTATGGCTGAAGCATAGGGGATCTTATCCATTATCTCTCTTTCTTCTATCGTAGCCGGACTTTGAGTCTTACTCAATGTGTTTCCTTGCAACATAGGTAAGAACCCCTTCTTACTTCCGTCCATTTTAAACTTCTTTAAAATCTTAGCAAGAAATGTACTTTGTGATGACCCAATTAGGCGTTGATGAGTGCATATTTGCATCACGTTTTACACTATTATTTTGCATCGTAGATGTAGGATTTTGGTATTTTACAGTGTTCGCGTGCATATTTTATGTCTGTTTTCACCAGGATCAGGACAGAT
Source organism: Avena eriantha (assembly GCA_910589775.1). Taxonomy (NCBI): domain Eukaryota; kingdom Viridiplantae; phylum Streptophyta; class Magnoliopsida; order Poales; family Poaceae; genus Avena; species Avena eriantha. Next base: position 315,851,751 of record OU342741.1, read on the forward strand.
GATGGATCCAGTGGATACAATTAATGAAGTAGTTATACTGTGGAGAAAAGGAGTAAAAAACAACGTAAAATCGCTTATTTGGGTAATATTAATAATACCAGAAGAAAACCAGAAGAGAACAAAGGAGGAAGAGAGCGTAACGACCAACTATATGGCGGGAGAATTTTCTCCGCCCGTATAGCTCCGGCCGTATATCTGGCGCCGCCTCCGCCTCGTCAAATAGTTTCGCCCCGTGTAATTGGTTTGGGGAGACAACATATAGAACACCCAGAAATTGCGAAAACCTCACCTCCGGAAGGCATCTGGAGGGGGAACTTGTCCGCCAGGGATTCATCTTCACCATGCACGGATCTAGGAGGCTAAGGCATCGATCTCCATCAACCACCGCTGCAACACTACTGTCCTCATCCATCCCACCTACATCTTGTTGTAATTCCTATACTCGTTGTGGATTTATACAAGTACTGTTCATCTATGATTGTTCCCATTACTATTTCCATGATGTTGATTGCCTCCATGTCTGAGTAGTTCTTTAATTCTTGGGGATATGGAGAAACCCTAGCATATGACTGAGATGAGTAGAGATTATTATGTTATACATCATTATGTGTATGTGTTAATTGTCTTCATCTTGATATTAAGGATAAGTGCACCTTATTAATATTTGCCTCTTATGGGGACTCGATGGAGGGGATTAATTGTTAGTAGATGGAGGGATGATAGCGCTTACTGTGACTATAAAGCTGTTGTTATTCCTTACGTACTAACTTGGGGAACCAAGGAGAACTCATCAAGCCATGTCCATGCCATGGGAGAAATCCCTTAATAGCGCGGTAAAGCGATGGTTGTCGATTACTATCTGCTGTGGTTATGAGGATGATGTGTGCAACGGTTGCTGGCAAATCATCCATATATGGAGCTCCTCCCACATACATACACACTATGAGAATATTCGTTATAATACTCTTGATTACTTAGTCTAAATTGCTAGTGGTGTATCTGACGAGGGTTTAACTAATCAATGCCCATTGTTATGGACTTGGGCTTTGGAGAAGGAGGGAGCGCTGGAAGCATCAATCGGCTAGCAAACAAGCACACAAGGGACTCAAAGATTTACCCAGGTTTAGGCCTCGTAGAGGTCCCTACTCCTGCTTGTCTGCTCGTGGAATTAACAAAGGAATCGAAGATTACAATGGTGCGCAGATGCAATCTGGCGAGGGTTATGGAAAACTAGGGTTGCGTGTGTCCTCCTCGCCGCCCCCTCCTAGCCTTTGTATAGACATGCTAGGTCTCAGGTAGCAGGTCGAGTCGGTTACAGGTTAGGGTTTTCCCTTTAAACTTTCTATCTTTAGCTTCTTCTTGCTCCGCAAGCAATCGAGAGTTCATAGGTTACTCGAGTTCTCCATTTGGGCCTTGGCAACGCCGTGGGCTTCTGCTGTATTCAGCCCGTATATACCAAGCTCGAGTACTTGTAGAGTATACCCATGTCAGTAGCCCCCGAGTGTCCAGTGGAATCGCATATTCGACTGGGGACTTTATGAAGCCTTTCGAGTGTATGACTGAGTATTTTTCGCCTGCTTTGTTTGTGTCATAGGGATTTGTTGATGTGCGTGCCTGATTTAACCGATGTATCGGTATCAGTTAAGTACCTTAGGGTAAAACATCGCAATCTACTCGAACTCGAGTCCCCGAACTCGATTTTGGAAAAGTGCTGGTGTAATTCGACTCAGGCCGTGGAGGTCTTAAAGGAGTCGAATTCCAATATATGGGTGTAAGCACTCGACGCGTCCGTCAAGGCATGTTCATCGTACCTGTAGGCACGGATACATTACTGGTAGTGCGCAGCAGATGCGTTGCCAGGCCTTATTCAGGTCTTATCTTCACGCTGCAAGCGCGGCATCTGAATTTTGTCATCACGGAGATGATTCGGGTGAACCAGGAGACGCAGTCTCTTTGTAGGGAAAAAATCATGAGGTGGTGTCGCCGTAAGCTTCGAGTGTGGATGTTATCGACACACAATACGATGTACAAATAATCATAGGGTGCGCGACCAGCGCTCCCTATGGGAGTAGCCCCCGAGTGCCTAGTTGAGTCGAAGACTCATGCAGGGACTAAAGAACTTCTGCGACTGCTGCTGTCTTTTGTTGCTTGTTTCAGTCAAATTTATTTCCAGCGCTCCCTATGGGAGTAACCCATGTCCATAGTCGAATCGCGGATTCGAGTGATTGGGTATGCTTTGAATGTCCATGTTCCTGTAGAAGAGAAAAAGAAAAATCGTAGGGTGCACGACCAGCGCTCCCTATGGGAGTAGCCCCCGAGTGCTTGGTGGAGTCCAAGACTCGAGCAAGGACTAAAATAGTCGAATTCTTCTGCTACTTTGAACTTTGATGATGTCAGTGCTGACCATTTGATGATCTCAGTTGCCCGCTTCAGCACTTTTGACGGGACGTGACTAGCGGTGGGTCCCATTTCTGACGCTGACTTGACCGAGCGTGCATAATCTTTGTTTTAACTGCGCCTCCTCGATTTCCATGCGTAATGGAGGTAGTGGGGGACGGTTCACGCTTCGGGTCCTCCATGTGTCGATCACGATGAACGCCACGCGTATGATAGGGTTTTTGCTGGCCGTTGGATTACATCTTCTAGGGGGTTAAGTAGTAGTGCTGCGACAGTAATTTTCCCATCTGCTCTTTTCTCTGCCTTTCCCTCCGTTGCCATTGCTGCTTCTCCTCTGCTTCCTAGAGCTCATCTTTCTCGCGGCAATGGACCAGCTCCGCGTATTCCCTAGTTACTTCCTCCGGTCGCATCGCCACCGCAAGATGGGGAAGAAGAAGGAAGGTGCTACGGCTGAATCTGCCGCCGCCACTGTTGCTGCCAAGAAGAAAGGCAGCTTCGCTGCTACGGGCACCAGCGCCGCCATTCCAGGAAGAAGAAGGGCGCGGGCACTCGCATCACCAATGGCGCGTGGCGCGCGTCCATTATCAAGTCTTCCGAGCTCCGTCTCCTGCGCCAAGATGGAGTTCTATCTTCCGCGGTCGCTGACTCGCGTGTCCCAGGTGGTGAGGTAACCCCTTGTCCTCCTGCCGATTTTTGGGTGATGTTCCTAGCGTTCATCATCCACGGTCTCTCGCTGCCCCTGCATCCTTTCTTTAGGGGCCTTCTTTGTTTCTACGGGCTCCAGCTGCACCAGCTGTCCCCCAACTCTATCCTCCATGTAGCTTGCTACATTACACTTTGCGGGTGCTGGCTCGGAATCGAGCCACACTTTGGTCTCTTCAAACTGAAGCGCCAGTCGGCGTTTGGCTCCGTAGTCTACAATGTAGGTCGACTCCTCCGTCACGTATTTTGACATCAAACTCATGACGTCCGTCCAAAGGTGGGGGGACAAGTGGTTCTACATCCGCGACCTGAAGGCCGACGGAGACCACTTCGGACTCGCGCCCTTCGATCCCGCGACACCGTTCAAGAGGAGGTACTCCTGGAAGAACGTGGTGATGCCCGACGAATCCGCGGAGACAGATGTGCTGTACGAGCACGTCTGCGACCTCAAGAGTCGCATGGGTAAAGAAGAGGGAGGCTGCGCCCTCATTCGCACATGGCTGCGCCGTCACGTCCAGCCCCTACAAGCTAGAGTCCACCCTATGTTCTAGTGGGCTGGCGCGGACGATGTCACTCGCGTATCTACCGATGGCATTTCCGTGAGTGAGGTAGATAAAAGGATGCGACTGGTCACCAAGTACACCGTCAAGGATGTGCTCCCTAGTGAACCAGTCGTACCTCCATTCGATGCTACTAATCCTCCTCCTCAGGTACGTTTGTGCTATGAAGTAGCTTTGTTTGTTGAATGCTTGTCTTTTCTTGATTTGTGCTAACTTGTAATCTGTATGCAGGATTGGAGGGTGTCACCCTATATGCCCCTCTTCCTGAGGGGGTTATCCCTAGCGAAGCCTTGGAAGAGGACGAGTCGGAGTCGACCGTCCCATCTAAAGGGGAAGAGGAAGCCCCCGAGTTGAGTAGTCTGGACACTCGCAAGCATTCGCACAGCAAGGATTCAGATGCATCATCTCCTTCAGCTCCGGAAGGCATGGCTATTGGTGCAGAGTCACCGATACCTGGCGTTCCTGTGAGCGCTGTGGCACCATCTTCCCGCAAGAAGATGCGGCTGCCAAAGGAGTCGTCGTCAGAGTCGGGGGATCAAACCTTTGATTTTGACAAGTTTGATTGGTAAGTACACAATTCTTCCTTTTGGTCCTTCTTTTCGAGTTGCCTTCTCTTGATGTTGGTTTTGGTCTGCAGTCAGCCGGCGTCGTCATCATCTGGCGACATCCAATTTTTGAAGGAATCTGGAGTCGCGACCTCCAAGGCCAAGAAAGTGGTTGAGCATGCTCCTTCCCCTCCATTGGTGGCCCACTCCGGCCATAATTCATCAAGTTCTCCACATGATGTGGAGCATCAGATGGTTGTCCGGACGACTGCGCGTCAATCGACTTCGGAGTCATTGGAGGATCATGTATGTGTAGTATTGCTTCTTCTGATTTTGTAGTCGAATTTTTGATCCATACCATCTACTGATCCTTTACTATTCCTTTTGTCGTAGCTCATTGTGAAGGAAGCCGCTCGCCTGGTGGAGCAGGTGCTTGCAATGGGTCGCCAGCATGCAATGCTGGACAATCGCCATCGCACGGTTGAAAGTGAGTGTTTTTTGCTTCTTCTTCTTCTTCATCCTTGTGGTATATTCGACTGATGGTCTATCCTTGTTTGTTTCACAGCTGAGCATAATGCGCTCCTTCGCCACGCCGCTTCCCTCAAAAAGACGCTCGCCGCAGCGGTGAAGAGTCGCGATGAGGCAATTTTAGCACATGACGAATCGCGGAAACGCGAAGAGGATATGCGCGCCTCCATCGTAGCTAGGGAGAAGTTGTTCGAACAACAGCTTTTCTCGATTGCCAAGGCTCCCTCAGGTATTCCCTTGTCTGGGTTTTCATCATGTCCCTTCTTTTGAATTTGTTGTTGTGCTGACTTTTGTGCCAATGCTTGATTCTTGTATAGATACCAGCGGTCTAAGCTTCGACGCCCAGGCACTCTGCCGTGATGATGCCGTGGCAGGCGCCATCTCGGCAGTCGAAGATCATAGTGCTGCCATTCAGGGGACGCTCACCAAGGCCAAGGGCGTACTCAGTCGCCTCCGTGAGGAGCTGGCACACAAGGCAGAGTTAATCGAGAATATGGATGATCTAGTGGAGTCCCTTGCTGGAGGCATTCCTGCAAGCTTCAAGAACTCACTCCATGCGGCTGGCGCTTCGATGTCACTCGTGATGGTTCAAGCCCATGGAGTCAAGGTTGATCCTGCTGCGGTCTCCAAGGCAATGCCTATCAGCATGGATGGACAACAGGTAGTCTTTGCTCCCTTCGCAGCTGCCTGTGGCAAGTACGGGATGGAGCTGATCAATACAGTTGCGAAGTACTCTGAGGAACTGCAGCGGGCCAAGAAGGCGACGAAGACTGCGGCGTTAAGGGCCGGCAGGAAGTCTATGGCATCTGATACTGCCACTGACTCGATGAGGCCCCCAAAACTGAAGTCCAAGTCGAAGAAGCCAGTTGCTCCTCAGTAGTCGTGTCTGTAATAATTAGATAGCCTGTCTTTTTTGTCTGGAACATTCTTTTGGCGAGTGTATCTATTGATACCGTATTCTGCTTGAATGCACTTGAATCTTTTGTCTATGCATTGCCTTAGTCTTCTCATTATCTCTTGCTTGGCTTGTGATAGGGCACATCGAGTGGTCCTTCGAGTGAACCTCGGAATCTGCCATCCACTAATGATACTTTGGCACAATCGCACTCAATGGTGGATGAACCGTCTCTGCTCTCGCGACTCCGTGACCGCGTGAAGCAGTTGGAGCGTAAACTGCCTGTACTCCATGGTAACGCGGATGTATGAAAGTTGAGGGCAGAGAAGGCTGTCGCCCGAGAGCAATATCTGCTAGGGGAGGTGACGCAGCTGGGCGACCAATTCAAGTGTTAGCTTTCTTCTTCCTTATCTTTTCCTTGTAGTCGCTCGTAGTGGTTCGTTGCCCTCATACTTTTTCCTTTGCTTGGTATAGTTGTTAGTGCATGCCATCCGCAGGATGAGAAGGATAGGATTGCCATTCGCATGAATGATCTGACCCAAGAGCATCTTCAAGCGAGTGGGTACTTCTAGGTGGATCATGATTGTGCAATTGCACTTGCGACCCTGCAGGATCGTGCTTCGTGAGTGCTTCACTTCCTGAAGAAGTCGCAACATGCTTGAGGAATATTTATCAGACGATGTTCCCGCTAGACGTCGCTCCATCGAGCCTGCTATCCCTTCTTGCCAAATTCCAAGACTTGAGTGCAATCCACGAGTGTGTACGGCAACAGTTAGTGGCTAGTGCCAAGGCTGCCCTGTCGCTGGTGCGACTGCATAGGCCTGATGTGGATGTTGCAGCAATTAAGGCTAGACCGCCCGCGCCGCCGACAGGTTCGACTTGGAACATGGTTCCTCACTACCAGGCGGTGGATCGCCCAGCAGAGGAAACCGTCGACTTCTTCGAGAAGCAGACCAACGTTCCTTTGTTGCAATAGTAGTTTATTTTATATCCTGCACATAGTTGCACCAGTGCTGTAAAGTTCATATGTATATATACTGTGCATAATTGATTGACATTGATGTATATAAGGAACTTGTTAGCGTGCATGTTTGGCGAGTGCTTGCACTATGCGATTCCTTTTCGTTAGCCTGACTTGTGTTTATCTCAGCGCCTTGCCAACCTGTCAGGTGCATTGCAACTGGGTTGGTGTTTGTCAAGGGCTTCGATTAGTATGTCAGATACTTAGGATATCGCATTAGTTCGTAGAACAGATGTGTATAGGGTGGTGTAACCCCCGAGTGGATAATTTGCAAAAGTAAAAGGAACACAGAGTTTCAGAGCACTTATCTTTATTTATTTGCAGGATAGTAGGGGGTACAATGTGTGGCTAAGTAGCCTTGGCTGAGTAGCCTTATTTGCAATGTAAAAATAAAAGACGACCAAGGGTAGAAGCACCGCAACTACACGACGTTCCAGGGGTTGGAGTACGTGACTCCTGTGTCGAAGTCTTTGAGGCGATAAGCGCCACCTAGGATTACTTCTATAATCACGTATGGTCCCTCCCAGGGGGACTCGAGCTTGAGATGCCCTTGCTGTTTCAGTCGCAGTACTAGATCTCGTTCGACGAAGGACCTAGGGCGTAGCCTTCTGCTATGGTAGTTGCGCAGGTTCTGCTGATAGATCGTTGATCTTTTCGCGGCAATTTCCCGCGCCTCGTCAAGGAGGTCGATGGAGTCTTCGAGTGCAAGAGTTGAGTCCTACTCGTTGTAAGCGACCACTCACGGTGCTTTGTATCGTACCTCTACAGGTAGCACCGCTTCAGCACTATGCACCATGAAGAATGGGGTGTACCCCATGGCACTGTTTGGAGTTGTGTGCAGGCTCCAGAGTACCGATTGCAGCTCGTCTGGCCAGCATCCTGCCGCTTGCTCGAGTGGTCGAAGGAGTCGCTTCTTGATGCCGCCGTAGACGAGCCTGTTGGCTTTTTCGACCTGACCGTTGGTCTGTGGATGTGCGACGGAGGCATAGCTTACATTGATTCCTAGGTTCTCGCAGAAGCCTTGGAACTCTTTTGATGTGAAGTTCGTCCCATTGTCCATGATGATGTTGTGTGGTACCTCGAAGCGGTAGACGATGGACTCGAAGAACTTGACTGCGCTGTATCCTGACTGGTTAGTCACTGGCATGGCCTCTATCCACTTGGTGAATTTGTCGACTGCGACCAAGAGGTAGACGTAGCCTCCTCGTGAGGACTTTGGGAGCTTGCCGACCATGTCGAGTCCCCATTGTGCGAAGGGCCAGGCCAATGGAATTGGCCGGAGCTCCGCGCTAGGTGCGTGTGGCTTGTCTACGAATCGCTGGAAAGCGTTGCATTTTTGGACGATGTCCTTGGCGTCACGCATGGCCGTAGGCCAGTAGAATCCAGCTCGTAGAGCTTTGGCGGCGAGGGCTCGACTGCCAGCGTGGTGCCCGCAAGTCCCCTCATGGATATCGAGGAGAATAGATCTTCCATCAGCATTGGAGACGCATCGTTGGAGCACTCCTGTGATACTTCGCTTGTACAGTTCGCCGTTGATAACAGCGAATGCCTTGGATCACCGTGCAATGTGCCATGCGTTAGTCGGGACGTCCGGTAGCCTTTTGCTGAGAAGGTATGTGATGTATGGTTGAATCCAAGATGGCTCGATCATCATGACGCTCATCGGTCCTTCGAGTCCTGTGTCAAGCTGCAGGTCGTCGAGTGCTATTGGCTCATTGCATGGCGCAACCCCCGAGTACGTTGTCGCGCTTCTTTTCTTCTCTGCGGCCTTTGGCTTGATGGAGCATTCGCAGATGCGCTCGAGAAATACCCCAGGTGGTATGGGGGTGCAAGTAGAGCCAATGTTGGCGAGTGCGTCCGCCTCTTCATTGCTTTCGCGCCCTATGTGCTGCAGCTCGCAACCGTCGAAGTCCCCTTCGAGTGTGTCGTAGAGGTCGCGGTAGGCAATCATATTGTCGTTCAGTGCGTCACACTCGTGCATTGTCTGGTTGACGACTAGCTTGGAGTCTCCGTATATTATGAGCCTTTTGGCGCCGTAGGCTTTTGCCATCCTCATCCCATGCAGCAGAGCCTCGTATTCAGCTTCATTGTTGGAGGCAATGAACTGCATTCGCAGAATATATTTCAGCTTGTCTCCCTGGGGTGATGTCAGTATGACACCTGCGCCTGCTCCATCCTTTCGCTTGGATCCATCGAAGTGCATTGTCCAGAGGTAGGACATATCTGGTTTTTCAGGGAGCTGGTTCTCCATCCAGTGCATGAGGAAGTTAGGGAGAACTTGCGACTTGATTGCGTTATGTTTTTCATACGTAATGTCTCGTGGAGAAAGTTCGATCCCCCAAAGCGCGACTCGTCCGGTGGCGTCGGGATTGTTGAGGATATGCCCAAGCGAGGCGTCGTTGACTACCACGATTGGGTGTGTCTGGAAGTAGTGGCACAGTCGCCGGGCTATCATGAAGACGCCGTATGCCAGCTTCTGGTAGTGCGGGCAGCACTGCTTTGTTGGTGTAAGTACCTCGCTGAGGTAGTAGACTGGGCGCTGTACCCCGTGGACCTTGTTTTCCTTGGCTCGTTCCACTACGAGCACTTTGCTGACCACCTGGTTGGTGGCGGAGATGTATAGCAGCAGTGGTTCCCTTTCACGTGGGGTCACCAGTACTGGCGAGGTGGACAGTAGACGCTTGAGGTCTTCGAATGCTTCCTGTGCCTCGTTGGTCAACTCGAACTTGTCGGCTTTACGGAGAAGTTGGTAGAAGGGTAGTGCCTTTTCGCCCATTCGACGGATGAATCGACTGAGCGCCGCAATTCCCCCAGCCAACTGCTGGACACCTCTTATGTTCTTCGGCTTCTGCATGGCCAGTAAGGCTTTTATTTTCTTCGGGTTCGCCTCGATCCCTCTCGCGGAGATGAGATACCCAAGTAGTTGCCCAGATGGTACACCGAAGGCGCATTTGTCCGGATTAAGCTTGATCCGGTAGCGGGCGAGGTTGGCAAAGGTTTTGCGCAAATCGTCGATTAGCAAGGCATCCTCCTTGGTCTTTATGACGATGTCATCAACGTAGACTTGTATGTTGCGACCGAGTTGGCTTTTGAGGCAGGCCTGCATGCACCGCTAATAGGTGGCTCCTGCGTTTTTGAGCCCGAAGGGTATTGTGTTATAACAGAACACATCGAAAGGCGTTGTAAATGCCGTCTTCTCTTGATCTTCCTCCTTCATTCAAATTTGATTGTAGCCTGAGTAGGCATCAAGGAAGCAGAGTCTTTCACATCCCGTGGTGGAGTCAATGATTTGGTCGATTCGTGGGAGCAGGAAGTGATCCTTTGGGCAGTGCTTATTCAGAGAGGTGAAATCCACGCACATCCAGAGGATATCCGTGTCCTTTTTTGGTACTAGCACCGTGTTGGCGAGACAAGTGCTTTCCTTGATTTCGCGTATGAAGTTTGCGTCGAGGAGTCTATTGATCTCCATCCCGACCGCTTGTGCTCGTGGTTCAGATAGTCGCCGAATTGTTTGTTTGACTGGCCTTGTGTCTGGGTTGACATTTAGTGCGTGCTCGGCGAATTCCCTGGGAACTCCTGGCATGTCCGCAGGACACTAGGCGAAGATTTCCCAGTGCTCACGGAGGAATTCGACAAGCGCGAGTTCCTATGCGGAACTCAAGTTGTTGGCGATGAGAGCCGTCTTGTTCGGGTCCATTGGGTGGACCTGGATTTTCTTTGTGTGCACCGATGAGTCGAAGGATAGGTCAGGTGAGCTTGGCCTGCTTAGGGGAGGCAGATTGTTGTCTATCGACTCCTTCAATCTTGCGAGTTCCTCCTGCATGCCGAAGGACTGGGAGATTCTGTTGAATTCCCGATCGCAGCTATCAGACCTCTCGAAGCTCCCGTTGATTGTGATGATGCCGTTTGGACCTAGCATTTTCATTTGCAGATAGGCGTAGTGTGGTACAGCCATGAATCTAGCGAACGCGACGCGTCCGAGGATGCAGTGGTACTGTGAAGGCCAGTCGACGACTTCAAAATCGATGCGCTCGCGCTGGAAGTTTTTCAGCGTGCCGAAGATGACGTCGAGGATGATTTTAGCTAGGAGATATATGCCCTTGCCTGGGACGATGCCGTGAAATGTCTTTTGTAAGGCTTCTAGGCATGTCAGAGGGATCCTCATTGCCCACAAGGTGCTTGCAAACATGAGGTTGATGCCGCTTCCGCCATCCATGAATACGTGACTCATGTCGAAGCCTCCGATCTGCGCCTCGAGTACGAGGGGACAATGGCCTGGACGAGGGGCTTGGGGCGGATGGTCGCGCTTGTCGAAGGTGATGCAGGAGTCGCTTCCACTGAGGTACTCAGTGGTGGATAGTGGTGAGTTTATCGCCAGATTCACTTGGCGAGTGATGGCCTTTTGCACTTGATTAGAAGGGCGCCCTTTTGGATCATCATGGTACCCATGGCCCGTGGGTACGTTTCGCCGCCTTGATTGTGGGCCGGTGCGGTGGCGGGTGGTGGTGGTCTAGGTGGTGGTGGAGGGGCTCCATGTACCACGACGCCTGGTGCGGCTCCATAGCCTCTGTTGACCGCATCGCGATTCATCCGAGCCAGGCCCTCATGGAGTTTGAGGAACTCGCGACAGTCCTTGAGGAGGTGGCTGGACTTCCTTTTACCGTCGTGCTTGTCGATGTAGAAGTGCACGGTGCACAGTCAGGATAGTTTGTCCTCGATAGTTGCTGCGGGTGCCTCTTCGTGAGTGCGACGCTGCCACACTTGCATGGTTTTCCCGGCATAGCCGGCTGCGACCATGTTGATGTCGTCGTGGTCGTCGTAGACGCGCATTCTCTGCTTGCCTCGGCGGTCGCGTCTGCGCCCAAGGTCTTCATCATGGTCGGAGTAGGTGCGGTTTCGCACCGAATCTTCTCCATCAGCCCACTTATTCACGATCTCCATCAGATGGTCAATTGTTTTGGGCTTCGAGCGACCCAGCGCCTCTCTGAGCTCCATGCGGCAAACACCGCCGTTGAATGCGTCGATTGCACGATCCTCCGAGATGTTTTCTGCGGAGTTCTTGATGATAGACCACCTTTAGATGTATGAGCGTAGCGATTCGCCTGACCTTTGTTGGCAGTTTCTTAGTTCTTCGATTGATGCGGGCCTCTTGTAAGTGCCCTTGAAGTTGCGTACAAAGCTATAGGCTAGCGCTTCCCAGCTACGAATGGATCCGTGCGGGAGATTGTTGAGCCATGCGCGGGCGGCGCCCTGCAGCTGTAGCTACAAGCATTGCATGGTCGTTCTTCGACTCCCACCATGGAGCCTGACGGAGGAGATGTGGTCCTCCAACCAGATTTTCGGGTCCTACAGGCCATCAAACTTTGGGTTTTCCGATGGGAGTTTGAACCCCTTGGGCATTCGCTTCTGCCTGATGGCTCTGCTGAAGCATCTGGCACCGCAGAGGTCCACGTCTTCATCCTCTGAGTAAGTCGAGCGGGCACGTCGTGCCCTTGACTTGTCGATCTTGCACTGCATGATGTCATCGTGCGTGTCGTAGTCGTGGTCGTGTCGTCGTGAGCGGCGACGTCGAGACAGATCATGACTGTTATCGCTAGATGAGGGCGAGGAATAGCGTTTTGCCAGAGCTTTGCCTTTCTTTGGCTCCGGTGTCGGCTCTTTGTCGAGAGCGGCTTCGACTAGGCCCAAGCCCGCGATCGTAGATTGGTGCATCGCGGCTTGGGGATCTCCAACCGGTGGCTGGTTGTTGAGAAGGTACATGGTGGCCGCAGTCACCGCAGCTTGCGGTGTCTTTGGGACCACATTGCCCCGTGCGTCGACTGTCATAGAGCTGAAGTCGAGGACTTTCACAGCTTCTATGCGCTCCTGCTCAGTGAGATGGGTCATTCGAGATTGTTGTTTGTTGGCCACGTACTCGTTTCCTTTTGAGGAAGATCCTCCGTGGGAGGAGAGCCCGGCCCTTCGAAGGCTCGACTCGTCCGCCGCCTTTTTGCGCGCTTCAAGTTGTGCGATCGGTGTAGATGGTGTCAGGGGGATGATCCCCAGGTACCCCAACCGGACAAGAAACTGAGCAGTCGGATAGCGTCCGGCTGGCTAGGTGCAGCCGGACAAGGCAAGCCAGGCCGGCTATCCCATGATAGCCGGATCAGCAAGAAGTAGCCGGCTACGGCGACGTAGCCGGAACCAATCAGTGAGACAGAACGACGTGCGTATCAGTGCACGGTACACCCTGTACGATGACAAGACCGGCAACTACTCGGCCACACCGAAGACTTTGCGGGATGACGCAGGAACAGTGGCCCGGTGCTGACGACGGGCTCGCACGGCGTCCACTGTGCCTACGACAGCCATACCGCTCGTAATCTGATGTGACATACCAAACCGGTTACTATAGATGACCAACCGGCTGGGACCCGCCTGTGGGGCCCGTCAGTCGGATTGGTCAGTGAGACCGTTGCCTCTGTGCCTATATAAGGAGAGGCAAGGCCTCAGTAGAAAGGGTTGGTCTCAGTGCATTTAAGACAGTAGCTAGAGAATACAGCTCAAGTAGCACTTGTAGTTCGTATATCCCACATAGTCAGATCCGGCAGGAGTAGGAGCTTTACCTCACCACGAGGCTCCGAACCAGGGTACTTCCTGCGTCCAGCTACGCTTGCTTGTATCCCATCCCGCCCGCGGATGCCGTCGATAGCTTCCTTGCTAGTCCCCACACCTCTATCTAACCTCTTCAGGTACTGCCGTTCCCAATACAACGACAGTTGGCGCCCACCGTGGGGCTAGATGGCTTCGACCGGAGACACGTTCCGCACGGGACCCTGCACTTCAGCGGGTGAGTGCGTGGCCTCCGGCCTGGTGCTCACTCTCGGCAAGTTCGACTGCGTCATCGACAACGCTTCCTGCTTCGTCGGAACCTCCTTCCCAGCAAACGACACCGTCCTGCTATTTAGCGACCTCCCTGTCTACGTCGCCACCGTCCTAGAGCGTTTCCCTAGGGAAATCGTCTCTGTCACGGAGCTGCCGCATCTGGGCAGTAGCGCCTCCATCGCACCCTACGGCGTGGAGGTCATGATGGCCGGCTCCAGCTCTCACCCCCGCCAACCGCGGGAGCGAGGCACGGGCGAGGTCAGAACTTCCGCTCCTCCGCAGCCTCGGAATCCGGTGGAGGATGCCATCGATCGACTCCTAACGCCGGTTAACCTCAGGGATAACCCGGAGGAGAAGGAGGCCAATTTCGCCATGGAGAGACAGATCCTCCTCCAGGAGGCCATGGAACTGGTGGCTACCCGCAAGCAACTCGAGATCACCCGACGCGAGTACGACCGCACACACGGCTTCACTCCGGCTACCGCGGAGCCGAGCCGGCGCGGCCAGGTACGGCGCCGGGGCAGCGAGCTAGGCGGTAGGATGGAAAAGGATGGGGAGACGGATCCCGCACCCGCCCTCATCTGGCCCACCTACAGCACGCCCATCAAGAACCTGCGCACGGTGCGAGCCGCGGCTGAGGAACTGCCCAACCTGGAGGGCGAGGAGCGAGCCCGGCAGCACGCTCGCATGCAGGAGCTCCTCCGCATTGCGGACGAGCAGGCAGATGCCAACCGGCAGATGCAGGAGGACCCTAGCTACTCCAGAGGGAGCAAGCTACCTACCAACAGCAGGGGCGCGCCGCGCGATACCCAGCAGGCGTCCTCCCCTCAGCCGGGTAGGGCCCGCAGCCGGCGTCGCAGCTATGGCAACAGGGTCTAGCCGCGCCAGGAGCAGACGGTGAACAACAACCCGCCGCCTCCCCCTCCATCAACCGGAGCGCCTAGACCCATCGGTTCCCGTCTTTCGGGCCGGGTGGGAGCGCCCAACCCGGATTGTCCGGATGCCCGTGACCGCATCGAGCTCCTCACTCAAGCGTGCGTCATGGAGGAGGAAGATTCTACCGGTCCGGTTTGTTTCGGACCCCGCATCCGGAACGAGCCGTTTCCGGATAAGTTCTCCCTGCCTAGGGACACCCCCAAGTACGACAGCAGCATGAAACCGGAAGATTGGCTGACCAACTACGCTACGGCAGTCGGCATCACCCATGGGAACAAGCGCACAGCCGTGCGCTACGTCCCCCTCATGCTAACCGGGTCGGCAAGGACGTGGCTCAACAGCCTCGCGCCCAATAGCATCAACGCTTGGCCATACTTCGAGAAGGTGTTCGTCTCCAACTTCAACAACACGTACAAGCGCCCAGGGCGCCCGTGCGACCTGGCCTTGTGTGTCCAGGGTGACCGCGAGACTGACCGCGAGTACCTCACCAAGTGGAAGGAGCTGCACAACACCTGTGAAGGCATCCTGGAGAGCCAGGCCATCAACTTCTTCATCGAGGGTTGCCGAGAAGGCACCATGCTTTGCCACCGGCTAATGTGTGACGAGACAGAAACCATGGCGGAGCTCATGATGGTTGCGGACCAGTACGCCACGGCGGATGCCACCATGAAGAAGCCTCTCCGACTAAATGCGGACGGGCGTCCGACTCCTACGGAGCCGGCTCGTGACCGCCCGAGCAATCTGGCTGGTGAAGCCGGATCCTCCAGATGCCATGGCAACGACAAATGGTTCCACGGGACCGCCAGGCCGGACAACAGAAGCCTCGCTACCACGCGCGGCAGGTCAATGCTGTGGAGGGCGCGCCCGATGCGCCGGCTAACGAGGCAAGGAGGCAGAAGCCACGCCTCACCTTCGACCAGATGTTTGACGGCCCGTGCAAGTGGCATAGCGGTCCCTTCAAACCGGCTACGCATACCACCCGGAATTGCAGCTGGACCCGACAGCTAAAAGACCAGGGTAACCAGCCTCGTCTCCCCCCTCCCCCTCCTGGCAGGCCTCCCTGACTGGCTAGGGGAGCCGACAATGATGGTAACGGCGGCAACAACAACAACAACGGCTACCCCCAGCCGCACGCCGCCTACCACATCTTCGAGATGGAGCAGGACGACAAGCACAACCGCAGGCGACGCTCCAAGGAGGTCAATGCCGTCGTCTCCCCGGCCCCCCAGTACCTGAACTGGTCGGAAACCCCCAGCACCTGGAGCCGTGCAGACCAGCCAGAGCATCTGCCGGCTCCCGGGAGCTACGCCATGGTGCTCGACCCCCTCATTGTCTCCAACACGCGTACCTGCCGATTCTCGCGCGTCCTCATCGACGGAGGCAACAACCTCAACCTCCTCTACCAGTCCTTGCTGGAGAAGCTGGGCATTCGCGAAAGCGACCTGCGCCCGACTACCATGACGTTCCACGGCGTACTACCGGGGCCAGCCTGCGCCCCGCTGGGGAAAATCCAGCTGGACGTCATCTTCAGGACCGAGGAGAACTTTCCACCGTGAACCAATCTGGTTCGAGGTGGTAAACCTGACGAGCTCCTACCACGCTCTCCTCGGGCGCCCCGCCCTCGCCAAGTTCATGGCCGTCGCCCACTATGCGTACCTCAAGACGAAGATGCCAGGACCCCACGGCGTGATCACCGTTGCCGGCTGCTTCAGGTGGTCAATGGAGTGTTCCTCAGCCGGTTCCAAACTGGCAGAGGCCCTCATCATAGCCGAAGAGAAGCGCGTGATCATGCGCAATGTGGCAATGGCCCAGCAGGACATACCGGCTAGTAGCAAACCGGCTGGAGAAGGAGCTTTCTAGCCGGCAAAGGAGACGAAGAGGATCCTGCTCGACCCTTCCGACCCGACTAAGTTCGTCACCATTGGGGCCGTCTTGGACAACAAATAGGAAGGCTCGCTCGTCGACTTCCTCCGTGAGAATCGGGACATCTTTGCATGGTCCCCCAAGGACATGCCGGGTGTGCCGAGGGAGTTCGCCAAGCACTCACTTCATGTGCGGCCGGATGCCAAGCCGGTCAAGCAACCTCTGCGCCGGTTCGTGGAGGAGAAGAGGAAGATAATCGGTGACGAGATCACCCGGCTCCTTGCAGTCGGGTTCATCATGGAAGTGTACCACCCGGACTGGTTGGCGAACCCAGTCTTGGTGCTGAAGAAGAACAAGACCTGGCACATGTGTATCGACTACACCAGCCTGAACAAGACGTGCCCGAAAGACCCCTTTGCCTTGCCCCGTATCGATCAAGTTATCGATTCCACGGCTGGCTGTGATTTGTTGTCTTTTCTAGATTGCTATTCCGAGTACAATCAGATCCGGCTAAACCCGGCTGATCAGATTAAGACATCATTTATCACCCCCTATGGGGCTTTCTGCTACGTAACCATGCCTTTCGGTCTAAAGAATGCAAGCGCTACCTATCAGCGCTGCATGCAGAAGTGCTTGCACTCGTAGATAGGCCGAAACGTGCATGCTTATGTGGACAATGTGGTCATCAAGACCAAGGAGAAGCGCACCCTCCGCCAGTACCAGATGAAGCTGAACCCGGAGAAGTGCATCTTCGGAGTGCCATCCGGCTAGCTCCTCGGTTTCCTCGTATCACAATGAGGCATCGAGGCAATCCAGAGAAGATCGCGGCCATTGAGAGGATGCAGCCGCCCAGGAGCCTGCTTGGATTCCAAAAGTTCACCGGATGCCTGGCTTCCCTCAGCCGTTTCGTCAGCCAGCTAGGGGAGAAGGCACTTCCGCTGTACCAGCTGATGAAGAAGACGGGCAAGTTCTCCTGGACTTCGCAAGCCGACACCGCATTTCACGACCTCAAGCGCATGCTATCCACAGCACGGGTTCTAGCCACGCCGGCTAGCAAGGAGCCGATGTTGCTCTATATAGCAGCCATCAGCCGGGCCGTCAGCCTTGTCCTGGTGGTGGAGCACCCCGAGGAAGGCAAGGCTCAGCCGGTTCAGAGACCCGTCTACTACCTCAGTGAGGTTCTCTCCCTCTCCAAGAAGAACTACCCCCACTACCAGAAGATGTGGTACGACGTGTACCTGGCATGCAAGAAGCTCAAGCACTACTTCCAGGAGCCTCCGATTAAGGTCGTGTGCACCGCACCCCTTTCGGAGATCATCGGCAACAAGGACGCCACTGGCCGAGTCGCCAAGTGGGCCATCAAGCTAGCCGCCTACTCCATCCAGTACGAGCCCCGGCTCATGATCAAGTCGCAGGCATTGGCGGACTTCCTTGTCGATTGGGCCGAGACCCAGTATCTCCCACCGGTTCCGGATTCGGACCACTGGAAGATGCACTTCGACGGGTCGAAGATGCTCGGGGGCTTAGGAGCCGACATCGTGCTCACCTCGCCCAAGGGAGACCGGCTGGAGTACGTGCTGCAGATCCACTTCAAGGCCTCCAACAACATAGCCGAATACGAGGCACTGGCGCACGGAATCCGGCTAGCCAAGGAGATCGGTGTCAACCGGATCCTGTGCTTCGGCGATTCGGATCTGGTGGTGCAGCAAGTGTCTGGGGAATGGGACGCCAGAGATGCAAACATGGCCCTCTACCGGTTCCACATCCAGAAGCTCAGCGCCTCCTTTGACGGATGAGAATTCCATCACGTCCCCCACGCCAACAACGAGGCTGCCGATTCGCTCGCCCGAATCGGATCCACCAAGCAGGCGATCCCACCAGGGGTTTCCTTGGAGCACCTACGCAAGCCCTCCATCAACCCATCACCGGAATCGGACTCCATCATTTGGGCATGGAGCACTCCGGCTGACGGAGCGGCAGAAGCGAAGCCGGTAGAGCCGCCAAAGAAGAAGACCCGCACCAACTCAGGCAAGGAAGTGCCCTCCGGCTCGCAAGGCCCAGGGGCTGCCGGTTCGTCAAGCAGCTCGGGGGCTGCCGCCCCGGGTACGCCACCCGGATGACCCCCCGACATCCGTCAACCGGAGGGCGGGAGCGTCCTCGTCATTCGGGAAGTGCCATCCTGGGCACATCCCTTCATGAACTACATCGCCAATGGATAACTTCCGGATGACGAGGTGGACGCCATGCAAATCCGGCGCCACGCGCACACGTACACTATCATCAACGGCGAACTGTACAAGCGCAGTGTATACGGCATTTTCCAAAGATGCGTCGATGTAGACACGGGCTACCGACTACTCAAGGACATCCACCAGGGCGAGTGCGGGCATCACGCTTCGTCAAGGGCGATAGTCGCCAAGGCGTTTCACCATGGTTTCTATTGGCCCACTGCCCTCGAGGACGCTGAACAGCTGGTTCGCACGTGCAATGGGTGCCAACACTTCGGGCCGCTCAGGCACATGCCAACTTCGGTACTCAAGACCATACCAATCACCTGGCCCTTTGCGGGTTGGGGCCTCGACATGGTCGGTCCCTTCCAGCGAGCACGCGCGGGCATGACCCACCTGCTGGTGGCGGTGGACAAGTTCACAAAGTGGATCGAGGCCAAGCCTATCCGGAAGTTGGACGGGGCGACAGACGTTACCTTCTTCACCGACATCATCAACCGCTTCGGCTACCCCAACAACATCATCACCGACAACGGCACGAACTTCGCCAAGGGGGCCTTCGCCCGATTCTGCAGCAACAAGGGCATCCGGCTGGACCTTGCCTCCTTCGCGCACCTGCAGTCCAACGGGCAAGTCGAAAGAGCAAACAGTTTGGTGCTAGCCGGTATCAAGCCGCGTCTCATTGAGCCATTGGAGCGGTCACCCGGATGTTGGATCGAGGAACTTCCGGCCGTGCTGTGGAGCCTCCGCACCACGCCGAATAGATCAACCGGCTACACCCTGTTCTTCCTGGTCTACGGATCGGAAGCCGTCCTCTCCGTGGACATCGAGTTCAACTCACCGTGCAACCTCCTATATGATGAAAAGGCCAACCAGGAGGCACGGGAGGACGGAGTGGATCTCTTGGAGGAGGCCCATGAGCTGGCTCTGTCTAGGTCAGTCCTGTACCAGCAGCGATTACATCGCTACCATTCAAGCCGGATCCGCCCAGTCGCATTCCGCGAGGGCGACCTGGTTCTCCGGCTGGTCCAAGACACGAAGGGCATGCACAAGTTATCGCCACCCTGGGAGGGCCCCTTCATCATTAGCCGGGCACTGCCCAATGACTCCTACTACCTCATCGACGCGCAGCAGCCGCGCAAGAACAAGATGGACAAATCAGACAAGGAAACCGAGCGTCCCTGGAACACGGCCCTACTGCGCCTGTTTTACACCTAGTCGCCATACAGTGTATGTATCCCGCAAACCCTATGAATGAAAATGCAGACCCCTACGAGAATCTCGGGGGCTCCTTGCTAGAAATGTGTATGCATCCGTTTTCCGGTTCTGATTTTCTGGCTCCGGCAACCCCTACCCGGGGGCTCACCGGCTGGCCCGGCCTGCTAAGTCAAAAAACCGTATGAGTAGTGTCCGATGATGTCAGAGGCCCACTCTTCGTCTCAGTTACGGACCACAACCCGGCTGTCCGGCTAGCAAGAGAAAAAGCCCGAGGCATCCCACACGAAAAGCGGGGAGGAGACGCGATAGACCGGGTGTCCCGGCCTCGCAACTAGCTTAAACCAATCCGGTTACTAAGCCGTTAGAACCGTGCGCGATGTACTGTCAGCTCCCTTCGATTCCGGCTGTAGACCGCAACCCGGCTGCCCGGCAAGGATGCGGCGAAAACAGCAGAGCACACGGGAAAGCGACCAAGTGTCTAGAGAGGCACAAGCTAGTTTTCGAAAAAACAAGTCGTTTTCCGGCTACAATTTGGCAGACTAATCTATTAACCTGTGAGGATATATGTGTATGTGTATGTATATTCTTGTCCGACTACCTCGAGTCGGAATTCAAGAAGGAAAGGAGAAGAAGATTCGAAGTCCTTGCCTTCATCAAGCGCTCCGAATCTCGTGGGCTACACCCACTGGGTGCGCTTGCGCGCCCCCAGTTTAATCTTGTAGTTCCTGACCGGCTAAAGGCGTTTAGCCGGCCGTTCGGAGCCCAGGTGAGGGCAAGGGCAGGAGCGAGAGAAGGCAAGGAAGATTCGAAGCACCTGGCTACGCCAGCTACTCTGAATCTCTGGGGCTACACCCAGTGGGTGCGCTCGCACACCCCCATTGGAATGTTAGTTCCCCCGGCTCAAGCTGTTCAGCCAGCGAAAGCAACCGACTAAGACGAGTCCAGTCGGATAAAACTTGGGAAAAAGAAGAAAGATCCGAAGCACCTGGCTACGCCAGCTACTACGAATCTCGGGGGCTACACCCAGTGGGTGCGCTAGCGTGCCCCCACTGGAGGTGTAATTCCTCCGGCTAAAGGTGTGCAGCCGGATGAAGTCAACCGGCGTAATGCTGAAAGAAAATTTGAAGCCCACAAGTTGAAAGAAACTCAAGCAAGTTCGATATTAACAAACATAAAGGAGGCGAGGCTCCCATAAGTTTACTCGGTGTCAGAAACAACCGGTACAGAAAAACAAGTTTTTACACAACTGAAGCGAGACAAATACACCTGGCATCCCGGGGCAGTGACTAAGCGGCAGGACCCTTGCCGTGAGGAGAACCTTGACCAGCAGAAGCTTCGGGCGGAGGAGGAGGCGCGGAGCTTGATCCGGTTCCGGCGCCCGCAGGCGGCGGCGTCGGGCCTTCCACATCAGGAGTACCGACGGACTCCAAGTCGGTGAGCACCTCATCGGGGTCCACATAGTCGGCGATATTGATGGCGGATCCACGGAGCTCCAAATGGGCTTGGCGGATGGCGGCAAGGTCGGCGCCGGCACGGAAGCCTCCGTCGATCTTCTCGACACGGGCGTCCTTGTACCAGGAGAGCATGAGGGCCAAAGCCATCTCCGCTCCGGCTCGCGCCGCCAAGTCCCGCAGCCGGTCCACCACAGCCAGCACCTCTCCCACCTTCGCGGCTAGCTGTGCCATAGTCTCCGGAACCGGAGCCTCTGGCCACAAGAAGGAGAAGACGTCCCATGCCGCTTAGAAAAGCTTAGCAGCCTCTTCGCCAAGAAGGACGACGAGCTCCTGAGCTGTCGGCTGCGCTCCCGGCCAGTTCTCCTATAGCCGGTTGTAGGCCAGCAGGTCTATGCCGGGATAAAAGGCTCTCAGAAAAGAGAGTCAGATCCGGCTACCGGATCCAGAAAGAAAAGAAGACGGAAAAGGGTTACTTACCCTTAGCCGTGTGGCTGACCTGCATCAGCTCCTCTACTAGAGCCTTCTCCTTCGTCGCCAACCGTTTAATCTCCTTCTCTTGGTCCTTGTTTTGGGCCTCGAGAAGGTTTAAGGCATCGATCCGGCTGGCGAGCGAGGCGTCGCGCTCCTTGATCGTGGCCTCCAAGCCGTCTACCCTCGCGTTCCAATCTTTATTCTGCAGCCGCAGATTAGAGTTGGACTTGCTCAGTCGGTCGTTCGCTTTCTTCAAGCGATCGATCTCGCGCTGAGCGCACACGAGGATGGCTGTGACAAAACCGGCTATCAGTAAAAAAAAAGAAAAAAAAGAGAGAGCAAGGCAGATGAGGTGAACTTACTCTTGGAGGTCCCGTTGGCAGCATCAAGCTTCTGCTCCAGGGTCCGTTTCCTGCCGGCTGCGGCCTCCAGCAGCCGGATCTCCTTCACCGCCCAGCTCGAGTGTGGCAGCGAGGTCCGTCAGCGAGGCGGCAGAGGAGGCGTCGTCATCCACGGCGTTGACGGCCAAGGACTCCTTCGCGACAACCACCGCCGCCCTCCACTCCTCCCCCGGCTCCTCGTCGGAGTTGTCATCGCCGACAACTACGAGCTCCTTGCCAGCAGCCCCCCGCGCGCCCGCGGAAGAGCCATCCGGCTGTGAAGATTCTGCTTCCGGCTGAGGACCCTCCGATCCGACTGGGGCAGCCGGCTCAGCTCGAGGTGGAGGCGGTGGCGGCGCTTCGGATGAAGGAGGGGCGCTGGCAGCCGCAGTCAGGGCAGCGGGCGGCGACCCGTTCGGTGCTCGTGCCGGGCTCGCGACACCAAAGGAAACCAACGCGCTAAGAGGACAGAAGAAGAAAGAAAAGCAAATAAGCCAAATGCAGAAAAGCAGGAAAAGGGACAGGCAGAAGACGATGAAGGAAGAGGAAAGGCGTACCCCGGCACAACTGGAAGCGGCCCCTTCTTCCGGCCAAGGCGGCTCGGCGGCAGGGTGCTGGTCTGGCTCCTCTTGGGAGCCGGAGCGGCGGGAGCCGCTCCCGCCGGCTTTGCCATCCGCTGCAGGGTGTGGCACCGGATCGGTGGTTGGCGCAGCCTCCTCCTCCTCGGCAACCTCCGGGTGAGGGTCGGCAGCCGGCTCGTCGTTTTGGCTGGGGAAGGCATCCCCGTCCCAGTACGATTCCTCGCTGGACCGCCGAGCGCGCGACTCGGGCAAGTCGGGCATGAACTCCTCAAGGGGAGCCTCGCCCTCCTCGCGAATGATGTAGGGGAACATCTGCCAAACAAAAGAGATCAGTCGGATAAAACAAGAAAGAAAGGCAAGAAGCACGAAAGAAGAAATCCGGCTAGAGGGACCTACTCGGGGCGCGCGGTTCTCCCAGTTGTAGGGTGCCAGACTAAACTTCCAGCCCTCCGGCAGCCGCTCCTTGGTGACCGTCCACACCCACTCCTTTAGGTTGTGGTAGCGGGGATCGCGGCGCGACAGCGGGTCGGGTCCAGCCGGCCGGAGTAGTAGCACATCTTGTGCGCTCGCTGCTGCAACGACATCATCAGCCGGGACATCCAACTGAGGGTGACGTCCAGGCTAGTCAGCCGGCAGTGGACGAGGGAGTGCATGCGCTTCAACATCTCATCCGACTCCGCATTCTCACCGTGGAACTTCAAGTCCCAGTTCTGCCGGCTGGACTCGATGTCCTGGAAGGCCGGAAGGTTTATCCGGTCAACGTTGGTGAGGTTCTTCACGTAGAAGTACGACTGCTGCCATAGTCGTACCGTGTCGTGCAGAAGAAATTTGGGGTAGCCGGTCTGCGAGCGGGAGTAGATGGAGCCGCCGCCACAGACGACTAGCAGCCCCTGCGTGAACTGCACCTGTGGCCGGATGCGGAAGAGCTGACAGAATAGCCCGAGATCCAGCTGGATCCCGAGGTAGCTCTCGCAAAACGCCACGAAGTGCGCCAGCGTGCCAATCGCGTTGGCGCCGAGGTGGTGGAGGCAGAGGTCGAAGAACGCGAGGAAGGTGAGGAAGAAAGGGTGCATCGGCAGCGCGAACCCGCGCGACAGGTGCGAGAGGAAGATGACACGCTCTCCCTCCACCGGGTGCGGCGACACCTCCCCCGCCGGCGCCAACCGCACCGCCACCTCCTCCGACGACGGGAGAACGCGGGTGGCGCGGTACTTCTTGATCTCGTCCTCGGTGACGGAGGAGCCGCACCAAGCCCGGCGGTCGGCGGCCATCTCCGGCTGATAGGGTGAGCGGCAACGGAAGAGTGGCGGTGGCCCGTAGCGTCGACAACGACGAGCGAGCGGCGCAGCGAGCTACAGCAAAGGAAGGAGGGAGCACAGAAGGCAGGAGCGCACTGGGGAAGAGGAAACTGCAGTGGGGGAGGGAAGGAAGGGAACTGCCTCCCCCGCGGCGTCCCTTTAAAGGACCGGAAGGGAAACCGTCAACAGAGCCATGTGGCGCGCATCCAGACGACCCTCGCCCAACCGCCGCCTAGATCTCGTGTGCCGAAGCAGGATGCGCAGAAGATCCCGAAGCAGGAACTGAAGCGCCGGACAGCGGCTTCCCGAGGCGACGTGCGATGGGACGTTACGCTGCCCACCGCAGTGCAATGATGGCGCGTGCGCGTGTGGCCGGCGTCAGCGCTGACGTCACGGGTAGCGCAACCGCCAAGCATAGCCAGACACATATTCAAAATTAGGAGTGAGCGCGCGCACATTTCACCCAAGGGCGGAATCCACACGCGCTCGGGGGCTAGTGTCAGGGGGATGATCCCCAGGTACCCCAACCGGACAAGAAACTGAGCAGTCGGATAGCGTCCGGCTGGCTAGGTGCAGCCAGACAAGGCAAGCCAGGCCGGCTATCGCATGATAGCCGGATCAGCAAGAAGTAGCCGACTACGGCGACGTAGCCGGAACCAATCAGCGAGACAGAACGACGTGCGTATCAGTGCACAGTACGCCCTATACGATGACAAGACCGGCAACTACTCGACCATAACGAAGACTTTGCGGGCTGACGCAGGAACAGTGGCCCAATGCTGACGACGGGCTCGCACGGCGTCCTATGTGCCTATGACAGCCATAGCGCTCGTACTCCAATGTGACATACGATACCGGTTACTGTAGATGACCAGCTGTCTGGGACCCACCTGTGGGGCCCGCCAGTCGGATTGGTTATTGAGACCGTTGCCTCTCTGTCTATATAAGGAGATGCAAGGCCTCAGTAGAAAGGGTTGGTCTCAGTGCATTTAAGACAGTAGCTAGAGAATACAGTTCAAGGAGCACTTGTAGTTCGTATATCCCACATAGTCAGATCCGGCAGGAGTAGGAGCTTTACCTCACCACGAGGGCTCTGAACCTGGGTACTTCCTGCGTCCAGCTATGCTTGCTTGTATCCAATCCCGCCTGTGGACGCCGTCGATAGCTTCCCTGCTAGTCCCCACACCTCTATCTAACCTCTCAGGTACTGCCGTTCCCAATACAACGACAGATGCCGTCTGTATTCCTCCTTTAGTAGCCAATGGTAGCCCATCAGCAATTCTTGTGGCGTGCCTGGAGGCAGAGGGTTGCCACGCAGAGCTTCTTGGCAACGGGCCCATTTGAGATCGTTGAGCCTGATCATGATGCGTTCGCTAGTGTGTTCGTTCACCATGGTCAGAGGTTTGACTGCTCCTCCATTGTTGACAGGTGCGCCATTGCTGCCGTTGGTGGGGTCACTGTTGGGTGGTCTGGCATTAGGCGTGCTGCCGTTGGGCGGATCTGGCCCAGTGCCGACATTTTCGTGGTTGGTGCTAGTTGCACCAGCGTTGATGATGACGCACATGAAGTGGTTGGGGAAGCTGCTGCTCCCACAACTTTCAGATCCGGGGCCATAGGCTCCATCTTCAGTTGCTAGATCACCCAGATCCGATTCGCGACTACTGTCGTTGTTCGTATTCTCGATTGTTGTCAAGGCATTGAGCTCACTGAGGGTGCTAATCGGTGGAGGGAACCACGATGCTGGTGCAATCGATGGTGTCGTCGGCTGGTCAGGCATGCGAAGCGTGCCCATCTGACCAACTTGGAAGCGTAAGCTCCCGATCGCCAGGCTAATCCCGTCGCCCACGGACTCGAAAGCCGGGCGAGTGGCCGGCGTATGGACGGTGAAGTCGAACACGCCGAAGAGCTGGCGAATCTCCGCTGTTGCGGAGTTGTAGATCGCAGTTGATGGGGCCAAAGAAGCCGCAACATCAGCACTCCCAATTCCCACAAACGGCGCCAATTGACGAGGGTTTAACTTATCAATGCCCATTGTTATGGACTTGGGTTTTGGAGAAGGAGGGAGCGCTGGAAGCATCAATTGGCTAGCAAACAAGCACATAGGGGACTCAAAGATTTACCCAGGTTCAGGCCTCGTAGAGGTCCCTACTCCTGCTTGTCTGCTCGTGGAATTAACAAATGAATCGAAGATTACAATGGTGCGCAGATGCAATCTGGCGAGGGTTGTGGAAAACAAGGGTTGCGTGTGTCCTCCTCGCTGCCCCTCCTAGCCTTTATATAGACAGGCTAGGTCTCAGGTAGCAGGTCGAGTCAGTTATAGGTTAGGGTTTTCCCTTTAAACTTTCTATCTTTAGCTCTTCTTGCTCTGCAAGCAATCGAGACTCCGTAGGTTACTCGAGTTCTCCATTTGGGCCTTGGCGACGCCATGGGCTTCCGCTGTATTCAGCCCGTATATACCAAGCTCGAGTACCTGTAGGGTATACCCATGTCAGTATCCATTACTCCCTAAGAACGCACTTTCCCTATTGTAGTTCCAAAGTTCTATTACACACGTGATTCTTACTTTCTGCATTAAGTTTTGCTTTACTTTAAATTACCTTGTTCAACCAAAAACCCAAAAACAACTCTATTTATCTTGCATCTTAAAGTTTTTTCTTAAGTACTCCATTTAGTTATAGTTAAAAGCATTTTAGTGTTTCGCCTACTGCTCCCTGTGGGATCGATATCTTTATTTCAAAACTATCTACAAACGATTTGTGCACTTGCAGTCATCAGGCGTTGATACGTTGCAAACGTATCTATAACTTTGATGTTCCATGCTTGTTTTATATCTACTTTCTTATGTTTTGTCCACACTTTGGAGTACTTTTACACATTTTCTGGAACTAACCTATTAACAAGATGCCACAGTGCTAGTTGCCTGTTTTCTTCTGTTTTTGGTTCCAGAAAAGCCAGAAAATGAATATTCTCGGAATTGGACCGACAAAAGCCAAAGTCGATATTTTACCGGAAGACTCATGGAGCCAAAAGACGAGACGGAGAGGGGCCATGGGATGGCCACACCATCTGGTGGCGCGGGTCCCCCTGGCCGTGCCACCAAGTGGTGTGGGCCCCTGGTCCACCCTCTGACATTGCCCTTTCACCTATAAGAAGCCTCCAATGAGAAAACCCTAAATCCGGGAGCCTCCAGCACCGAAAAGTGCTGTAGCACCGCCGCCACTAAAGGGGAGATTCGGGCACAGAAAGTCTCTATTCCGGCACCCTGCCGGGACAGGGAAGTGCCCCTGGAGCCATCTCCATCGATCTCCACCACCATCTCCATCGTCGTTGCTGATTCCCATGATGATGAGGGAGTTGTTCTTCCTCGAGGCTAAGGGTTCTATCGGTAGCATGTGTTCATCTCTCTCTCTATGCATGATCTTATTGAGATCATGAGCTTGTAATCTATAGATCTATTCTTCTACTCAAGTGCTTTAATGAATCTCTGCTTATCCCCACGTGTGTGAAGTTGATAGTGTACACACCGTGTGGCACTTTGGCTAAGATTATACAAATACTTGTTATGAGTTATATTTGGAGTTGGATGTCTCTATGAAATTGTGGTGTTTGTCAGAACCATCTAGAGCTCAAGGTGATGGTGTGGGGTTATCTAGATGGGAAAAGCGAACTTTGAGGAGTGCTGTTATAGCCCTACCATGGATTAGAGTGTCCAACCGGAGAGTAGTTCAAAGTAGAATCATAAAGAGAAGATATTTATATGAGAGTGTTCACTAGTGAAAGTATGATCCCTAGACCTTGTTTCTAAGCATTGAAACACCATTTGCAACTAGATATGTTACATGTTTGTTTCCTGCCATCTTTATTTCAGCTTGCCTTTAGTCTCTTCCACGCCATCAAAGTATTTTCTGGCACCGTTGTCTTATATCCATACCACTTGTATTTTACTATCTCTTCGCTGAACTAGTGCACCTATACACCTGACAAGTGTATTGGATGTGTTGGGGACACAATAGACTTCTTGTATCTTGATTGCAGGGTTGCTTGAGAGGGATACCTTTGACCACTTCCTCCCTGAGTTCGATAAACCTTGGGTGATCCACTTAAGGGACACTTGCTGCTGTTCTACAAACCTTTTCACTTGGAGGCCCAACAACTGTCTACAAGAATAGAAGTGCGTAGACATCAGGCGTCTTAATCTATCACTGTAGATCTTAATGCCTAATATATATGATGCTTCACCAAGGTCCTTCATCGAAAATTTGCTGTGTAGATAACTTTTAACACTGTTTAAAAGATTATATCATTTCCAATCAATAATATGTCATCTACATATAATTTTAGAAATGCCACATTGATCCCACTCACTTTCTTGTAAATAGAAGCCTCTCCATAAGTTTGGACAAATCCAAACTCTTTGATCACCTCATCAAAGCGGAGATTTCAACTCCGGGATGCTTGCTTCAGTCCATAGATGGATCGCTGAAGCTTGCATACCTTGTCAGCATCCTTAGGATTGACAAAACCCATTGGTTGTATCATATACAACTCTTCTTCCATATTACCATTGAGGAACACAGTTTTGACATCCATCTTCCATATGTCATAATCAAAATATGCAGCAATTGCTAACATAATCCCAACCAACTTTAGCAGCACTACTGGAAGGAATGTCTCATCATAGTCAACTCCTTAAATTTGTCAAAACCCCTTTGTGGCAAGTAGAGCTTTATAGATGGTCAGGTTACCATCAACATCAGTTTTCTTCTTGAAAATCCATTTATTCTGAACGGCCTTTCGGTCATGAGGTAAGTCCTCCAAGGTCCAAACCTGATTTTCTTACATGGATTCCATCTCAGATTTCATGGCTTCTAGCCATTTGTTGGAATCCAGGCTCATCGTCGCTTCTCCATACGTCACAGGGTCATCTATTTCATCAACCATGAAATTCATGATAGGATTCCCATACAGTTCAGGAGCTGGATGTGTTTTCCTTAACCTGCGAGGTACGGTAGTGTCCTCTTTCGGAGTTTCATGATCATTATCATTAGTTCCTTCTTTATTTGGTGACTACTCACACCAAATAACCTCTTTGAGTTCTATCTTCTGACTACTCACACATTTTGCGAGAAACTCTTTCTCTAGAAAGGATCCATTCTTGGCAATTAAAACCTTGCCCTCGGATCTATGATAGAAGGAATGCCCAATTGTTTCTTTAGGGTATCCTATGAAGACACATTTTTCCGCTTTAGGTTCGAGTTTATCAGGCTGAAGTTCCTTCACATAAACATCGCACCCCCAAACTTTAAGAAATGACAACTTAGGTTTGTTTCCAAAGCACAATTCATATGGTGTCTTTTCAACTACCATCTAAACTATCTGGCATCTAAACTATCTGGCTTGCAAATGATGCTATTGCATTTCTCTACAGAAGTAGGTGCTATGGCTAGACATTATACTTGTATCTAATTAGCAACTTTGTCTTCACTTTCGTTGATGTATATGAGGTCTCCGCTGACTTTGTTGAAGAACTTGGGATTTCGATGTCGATTCCTTGAGCATAGGTTGGTGTTGACATCGTCTTCATTGGCTTTAGAATCTATCAAGGGTTAAGAAGGTATGGTTGAGTACGAGCATACTCAGCAAGTTCACTAAAAAGGAATGTTTGATGCACTATCT